>JAQQTO010000044.1:43792500-45250020 GCA_029884595.1 Ormosia semicastrata | reverse complement strand
TTTTCCAAAGCTAATGATTCTAATTGCTTACATTCTATGCTTGTTAATGAGAATAAAATTAGTATTATTCCACATGAAAATTCAAGTAAAGCTTGTGGCAAAAATAACATAGAATGTAATAATAAGAAAAAGCTTAAGTTTTTCAAAAATGATATTCAAATGATTAAGCCATCATTAAATTCAATTATTTGTAATTTTTGTGGTCATCTAGAACATATTTCTCATTATTGCAATTATAGAAGAAATCATTATATGAGAAATTGTATGGTATGAGTTCCTAAAAATCCTAAAGGCCCTAATACTAACATTCAAGGACCCAAAATAAAGTGGGTACCAAAATGTCCTCCTAGTGTTTCAATTATGCAGAAAATTTCTCAAAAGGATGGACTTATTGGTCAAAGGAAAGAGGAATCATCACAAAAAGCGCTTCCAAAGCCCAATGAAAGAGATTTTAGTCAAAGAAAGAAGATGATTTCAACCAAAGCTTCTCAAGTACAAAATGTAGAACTTGCAAAGTTCAAAACACCAAAAGAGAAGCAATGGGTAAGGAAAAGAGTTCCCTTGTTTATCAAGGCCAAGGTATCAACAGTTTTTACCTCTCATGAGCATTTACATGCAAAGTCAATAAATTTGAGGTATATTCCTTGTAGGCCTTAGGTAGAGGATAGAATCATGTGTACTTGATAAAAAAAATTGAATATTAAATACAGCATATGATTATATTCCTATTACACCCTTTGCTCACTGTCTTGTATATTTATTGATCACAAGATAATCTATGACTATGTATGTTTGCTATGCTTTAAAATTGTCTATATATCATGAAAGTAAGCATGCTATCAACTATGTGCTTAATGATATTTAATTATTTAATTTATTGTGCTCAATTTACATATTATGAAAAATTGATCTTTATAAGAGCATAATAGATTAATATTCGAAAACTAACACACAAGGACCCAATAAAATTTGGGTACCAAAAGTCAAAAATTGAAGTGTGTTGTAGGTGTGCTTGAAGGCCAAGAAGTGACTTTGGCATCTTGAAAGTGGCTGCTCCAAGTAAAAAGACCAGAAATAATTTCAAGCTCTCTTCCCTGTTTTCATGAACTTGGACTTGTAATTCTTAGATAAGTGGAAACTTGAATTATGCTTTTCTAACTTTATGTCCTGAAAATATTTCTACATGTTAATATGCTAGATAAAATATACTTCTTGTTTGAAATGATAATATCCTTGAGCTTGAGTTTTTTGATCAATCATATATATATTTAAATACTTGAATTTATTGCTGAATATTATCTCTCTTGAATCTTTAAATCATATGAATATATATATATGCTTTGAATTCTTGAACGTATGTATCTGTGTTTCTTTGTCAGTTTATAAGGTTTTTATTCGAATAAAACTCGTTACTGCTTGTCAAATAATGTGCTGCATATAAGCTTTATTCGAATAAAACATAGTTTATTCGCATAAACTGATTCCTATGTTAAAAACTATGTTTAATATGCTCTGTCTATTCGAATAACTTTTTAGATTATTCGAATAACCTGAAACTCATTTTATCAGTTGTTTACGTTTGCTCTCTGTCTATTCGAATAGAACTCATATTATTCGAATAACCAGAGACTTGGTTAATCAGTCTTGATCATTTGCTTTCTGTCTATTCGAATAACCCATAGGATTATTCGAATAAAATATGTTAAAGGCCACAATGCTCAGCTTTTCCTACTCATCTATTTGAATAAAACCCAGATCTTCTTCTATTCGAATAAAACACTTTTTATTCGAATAAAACATAATATGTTCTGCTACGTTTCATTAATACATGTTAAATTCTTTTGATGCTTATATATAATTAGCTTGATTGATCATGAAATATATGTTGCCATTGTGAACTTATTTATTACTTTAAATGCTTATTTGTTTATAAGTTTGGCATAATAACTAACCTCTATGGATCCAAAATTGATGGATACCAAAGAAAATTCTTTGAATTGTGTTGGAGGGTGATAACTACCTCAAGCAAGTATTTAAATGGAATTTATTCAACTTGAGGATAGTAAAGCTTAAAAGGACTCAACTTTTAAAAGATGTGCAAAAAATTTCTATTCCCTCACGAAAGCTTGAAGCTTGGAAGTTGGTGAAAGTGGGAGTCATCTACAAAAACTCAAAGAGTACACTTTTGGTGATATCAAACTATTATTGAATATCATGTGATACTTAGATAAGTAGAAATTTGTTTTTATACCTTACCATGTTTTAAGTTGTGCTTTTCTAGCATTATTTCTTGAAAGTATCTCTACATATGCTAACATGCTAGATATGCATACATTTTTACTTGGAATGACATGCTATGGTAATATCTTTGTTATTAAGCTTGTGATCAATTCTCTTTGTTTAAATATGAAAATTCACATTCTCAGAAGTCATTCTAATCCCTTCTCTTTGATGCCTAATTGTCTTATATACTTACTTGGAGATTGAAAAGTAAAATGTTACATGTCTTCTAGCTTAATATGTTAAATTTTGAAAACAAGAAGTAAATAATTTCAAAAGTTACAGCTCCATGGCTTTTCAATTCTTTCATTACAATAAGGGACTTTTTGTTCTTGGTATGTGTGAGTACTAAAATTCCTTACTTGATATTACATGCCTAACATGATCACTGTTTGCCCCAAAAAGCTTATATAAGTTTTGATGTTGATCATATATTTCTTGATAAACTTAAATCATGTCTTAAAATGCTTAAACTTTTTTTTCATTTATTCAAGTTCATATGTACTTCATACATTCTTGTTAGAACTAATATTGCATGGTTGATTATGTGATACATGCTTTAAATTATATATCAACCTAATTTATGCTTGTAAATGAGATTAAATGATATTTGATGCTAACCTATATTTTAGAGGACTTTTAAAGTTAGCTTTGCAAGTCTCTCTATGTATTTCAAATAGAGCCATCAGATTTTTTACATACAAGCATATGTAGATAAATGAGAAAAGCTGAATGGAATTCAAATGAAGAGGAAGATAAAGAAGACTTTCTTCTAGTGCAATGAAATGTTGAATTCAAAGGAAGAAAGCTCAAAGTTAAAAGACCAATAAAGAAGGAGCATCACTCTTTATATGACTCAATAAGTATCTCTATCCCTTAACTTTTATGGTATTCTATATGTTATAAATTGTATGATACTTATTGATAAATTAATGTTAAATTACTAGATGCTTCTAAGGAATATATGGCTTTTTATATAAAATATCTCTACCTTTCTAAAATGCTTTTGAAAATATAATGTGCTCTTGTAAAATTCTTTTTGAAAGGGGGAGAAGTTTTTAAAGTGGTTTTTTTTTTATTGAAGGATTAAGAAGATGTATTTTTGATAATATGCATATTTTGAGGGGGAGCCTAGCTCTGAAGTTATTTATATCTCTTGCCTTACATCTTTATTTGATTACATAAAGTATTTTATTACTATCATATGCTAAATGTTGACATACAAAAATATGACAAGCATTGCATGAATAAACTTTTATATCTTGAAAGCATGTTCATTTCATCTCTCTTTGAATCATGAGTTTTATCTATAAGGGGAGAGCAAATTTTTATCTTTCCTTTCTAAGCCTTTTTGTTGATGTCAAATAGGGGGAGAGAAAATTAGAAAGAAAAATATGTTCTTGTGCTCAATTGCTTGATATGCTTACATAAATATCAATTCTTGTATATTGCTCAATATATTTTTCTTTGGTGATTTGTCATCATCAAAAAGGGGGAGATTGTGGAAATAAGTTTGCCCCAAATGGTTTTATATGTTAAGTTTTGATGATGACAAATACAAGACAAAAAGAATATATTGCTTATACTCTTTGTTGCATTCTATATAGAGCATATCCATTACTATTTAATAAATATCTTATTTGGATGTGTCTATGAATGTCTTATATGCATGTTAAACTAACTAAAGCTATATATTTATGATTCATGCATATGAAGATATTAAATTATGTTTTTGGACTAACTATGCTTGTTTAAGTGAGTGATACTTTGTAGGATAGTCCAAGTACCAAGAGTGAGCTTGCAACAAGAAAGCAAAAGATCTCAATTAAGCTCAACACAAAGGAGGATGTGAATGCCTATTTCATGAAGGTATTGATAAACATCAAAGTCATGTCAAAGACCAAGTCCAAAGGAAGATTAAATGGTATAGCTTATAGGACTTAGTGTCTTTATGTACGAAGCCTTATGGATATCTCAAATATGTTTTTACAAATGGTTTTCCTATGATAAAATACCCAACAAATAATTTTTGAAAAGTTATTTATGGTGGTAGTTCAAATTTATGAAAAATAGCAAAGTTTGAGTTTTGCAAAACTGACCTTTGGTCACTCTTTTAATCATATCTTTCAAAATACTTTGAGTTTTGTTTTGAAACTTCTTTCATTTGAAAATAGACTCAAATATCTTTCCAATGACTGGTCATTTGCTTTAAACGGATAAGAAATGAAGAAGTTATGACCATTTAACGTCAGTTTTCGAAATCTGAGTGCTTTATTCGAATAAAGCATATGTTATTCGAATAACTCACCACAAAAATCATACCAGACCAAGTTTTTAATGGTTTATTCGAATAACCAAAGGGTTATTCGAATAACATTACCCAAAATATGTTACTGAACGTGTTTTTAACATTTTATTCGAATAACTAAACGTTTATTCGAATAACCAAATGTTTATTCGAATAAAAGGTTTCAGAAAACACTTCGTGATGGGTTATAAGTGATTTATTCGAATAGGACATCGTTTATTCGAATAAACACGATCCAGTTCTACGTAACAACTATTTTCAGAAGCTTTAAATGTGATATTAATTTATACCCAACGGCTCTTTTTCTTATACCACTATAAATGCATGTTTTTGGGACATCTTTTACACACACCCATTTATCTGAAATGATTCCTTCTTGCTTTATTTTGTGATACATATTTTACCAAATTTTTGTGCTCTTTTTTGCCAAAATTTGAGATATCTTTAGAGAGCTTCATAGAGCTTCAAATTGTATTATTTACTCTGAGTGAGAGTTTCTCTTCATCTATATTTTCTGTTCTTCTGTATTGAGGGTGAGGTATCCTTCAAGGTTTGTAAAGGGGGTGAGGTATCCCTCTAAGGTTTGTATAAGGGTGAGGTATCTCTGCGGGCTGAGACTTTAGCACAAGGGTAGAGTTTCCCTGTGTGTGAAAAGTGCTCTTTCATGTAATGGTTGCAAGCACCTATTGAAACTTGTACATATAGTGAAAAATCTCGAACTGTGTTTCGGGGACTGGACGTAGACCACAAGTGGTTGGTGGTCGAACCAGGATAAATATCGTGCCTGCTCTTCTTCTCTTTATCTCTTTATTTTATGCAATTTATATTATTGTACATTTATTTATTACTTTCTGCTGTTCTTAAAGTTTCTTTTCTTCATCACGTTCCTTCTGTGCTTTTATTTTAATAGCTTAAATATTTATGTTTATTTTAAGAGCTTTTGTGAAAAAGTTTTTATACCCAATTCACCTCCCCTCTTGGGTAATGGTTGCCATGACTAACAAAGTTTGTGATTGAGAATAGTTGATTGAAAGGAAGAAGAATCCTCTCTATTGTAATGTGTTTTTGTAGGAAAATGTAACACCCTTGTGGGGATGTCACATTTATGATGCAGTAAAATAAAATAGAATAAAATTCTTACCCAAGTTGTAAAATGTTTGGTACATAAATAATATTAGTGGTAAAATTTTTTCTTTTTATATTTATAACGTTAAATAAAATAACATGAAACACCAATTAAAACAAAACATAATCACACCATAATATACATATGATTCTTGTCTGAAGTATACAATTAATTTACAACTATTAATATTTAATAGAAACAGTAAAAGGCAGCATACTACTCAAACATAACCCCTAAAACATGAGCCCTTGTCAGAAGACAAATTCCCTAGTTGGGAATGTCTTGACCGATAGAAATTCGACCCAAAAGTATATCGAAGTTCTCTCTAGGAGTATAGTGAAATTCGTCCCACAACTCCCTAATAGGTAAAATAATCTCTACGAAAGCAACCGTGTAACGTGTAGTAACGAACCCCTGTCGAGTCCTACTTACTGATAAAGTCACATTACCACTGTACTCTTTGTGTTCGGTGTCCCAGTGGACATACCAAGCCTCAGCGCCTTCGAGAAATTGCAGTCTAAAGAAACCTAATTGTCCTCCTCTTGCCGCCATTGTAGTCTTCGATGATATAAACATAAAATAGAAATAGATAGAACAATACAATAAAGAGGTGAGACAATCTACACCATTACCAGCATGGCAAATAAGAAAACGACAATACAAAACAATTATCACAATAGTACATACCAACATATTATGCATAATATATCAAGCAATACATATTAAAATAACACATATCATTATATCATGCATAATATATAAAAGCAATAGATCATACATTTTATCACAGATTATGGTAAACAGTAAAATACAGATAATGCTTGAACACACACCGACTCGTTCCTACTCCATGGAGCTAAACAAGGATATCTGAGAGAATGATCCGAATAGAAACTAATAATACTTTATGGCTGCCCAACCAAACTATTGCACTGTCAAACATCGTGTCTATAGTCCACAGTCCAAACATCGTGTAGTAGTACATAGTCAATACACCGTGCACTATAGGCATAGTACGTAATAGTCTTCTCAAGATCCCGATTAAGAATAGTGCTTGTCAAGATCATTAGTGTATTGCCCGTTACCACGGTCCAGAGGTGCTACCACTATCCACATATGGGATTCTCCGCACACTAATGTCTCCAAGTTCAATAAATAAATCACACTACGCCTATCACACCAAAACACGGTGTAATTCATCTCGTCAATCAATCGCCAATTATCAATCAAATTGACAAAAACTCTCAAAGCATGATCAAAATTACCAAAATATCCTTATTATCTATATTGTACCATATTTACGAAAATACCCTTAGTCAATTACGAAAATTCCCTTAGTCACAAAATACCAAAGTATAGTACGTCCCACCTGACAGTACTACATCACAATATGTCCGGGTCCACCACTTTGGCTTTTAGCAAAACTCACTATATCGTTCAATTGCGTAGGAATTTTATCGCGTTTTCACAATCTCGTCATTTTCACAAACGTTTTTAAATCGCGTAAATATATTTTGACATTTTTGAACATCGTGTAATATTTTTAAATCATTTTCTTAATCGCGTAAGATTTTTAATTCATTTTCTTAACCGAATAGCTTAAAATCATCATTTTAAATATGTGTAAAACTATATCTAGTACTTTTAAAATACGTAGAGTATTTTCCTTGTGTTATAAATATAGTATGGAATCTTTTCATTTTATTCACCTAATTTTAGTAAATTTTGGCAGCATTTTGCTTGTAAAATCAGTATAAGGTATTTTTGACGTTTTCCCACTAAATATAGTTCATTTTATTTTTTACCCAATAATTATGTTTTGAAACTTGCTAACGCGCTTCAAAATTCATAAAATGAGCTTTACGTTAGTATTTTTCAAGCATTTGCTTTAATTCTTACTTACAATAAATTCTGCTAAGTTAGAATTCTAGAACCAAATTTATTCCTTTTGTTTTCTCAAAGATTCATTGGAATCAATTTATTTTGTAAATCCATTACCTAACCTATCTTAGAAAATAAAATGGCATGTTGGCCAAAATCGAAAATAAAATGGCATTCAATTATACACAAAATGGCATGTTGGCCATAATTAATCAAAATCATTCTTAAACTTAATATTTTACCTAGATTCATTAACTCATTGATTTAGAAAATTGTTGAGAACATTTTGGTTCTCTGTTTGATGTAAGGTCGTGAGCCTCATTCTGTGTTCTTTAGAACACTCATGCAAATCGTTACATGTTATTCACATCCTACTTTAATAATTATACAATTATAAACACATGCAATTATATAATCACATACAATATATATACAATATATTTTAAAGCTATAAACATGCATAGCAATTAAAATCAATAATAAATACTATAAACATGCATGGTAATTAAATCAATCACAATTAGGAAAGCATTTAAACAATCACAAAAATAATAAAAATCATAAACAATCACACAAATGAATCCTTATGGATTCTTCACACACATACAAATCCATTTTCTCATCACCATACAAGGTTGATAAGATTAAATCTCCCTCTTACCTCTTGAAGATAATAATCGATTAGTCTCCTCCTCTCCTTGAAATTTCGTGTAACCTCCAAAATAATTTCCTAAAATTCTTAAACGGTTAGTAAAAACACATACAAGGTTTCCTAATGGAAAACCATGGAACAATCATGGTTAGAAAAATTAAAAATCAAAATTTAAACCATAGAATCAAGACTTACCCTT
This sequence comes from Ormosia semicastrata, assembly GCA_029884595.1. NCBI lineage: Eukaryota > Viridiplantae > Streptophyta > Magnoliopsida > Fabales > Fabaceae > Ormosia > Ormosia semicastrata. The sequence goes on along the minus strand of JAQQTO010000044.1, from coordinate 45,241,574 downwards.
AGGAAAGTAAGCAAAAGGTTTGATTTTGGACTAGATAGAGTAGGTTTTTGACAAAACCTTATGAAGGAAAAGTGTTTAAAATATGATTTGGGTTTAAGAAAAGCTAAGAGGTAAAATTATAGAAGATTGGTGGTGGTACTTTGGTGCTTGGCCGAATTCTAGTAGGAAAATAGAAGAGAAAATAAAAGAGAAAATATGCTTGGTGTTCTTGGGTATTTTGGAAAGAATAAAAGGCTAAGTTTTTAGTAAGTATAAAAGTGAATATCAAGAGTGAAATGGGAGGGGCTGCTGCCGTGAGTGGCTTGTGGAAAATGATGAGATTTACTTGAACAAAATATCCAATTTGGGTGCACATGGCTTATATCATCATTTGGCCACCTAGTGTGCATGCAAAATGGTTCAAGAATGATGTAGAACTTGTCAAATTTTGCCTCCCAAGGCTGCTGCAAATCGTGTGGTCCAAGGGCATTTAGGGACTCAATTTACTTTTAATTCAAGTCTAATTACTTGCTAATTAAATAGCTAATTAATTAGGTTTAGTTTCCTAACCAATTTTAATTAATCATCCAATTACATAACTAATTAATTAGACATATAATTACATATATTATATCCTCTAATTAAAATTAAGATATCTAATTAAGAATTAAATTATAACTAATTAATAACTAAGCTAGTTTACTTAGTTTGCTAATTAGGTAATTAGATTAACCAAATTAAGTTTAATTAGCTACTAATCAAATTCAAGCCACTATGTTTGACTTAATCTTAACCATTGATTTCAACTTTAATTCCTAGCCCTAGATGTAATCTAAGGTGGATATTGATTAGTCATAAAACTTGAATTCTAATCTCACCATTGGTTTGATCAACGGTTAAGGTTAAAGGCTTCCTAACTAAGTTTTCATCCAACGGTCCATATTCAATGCTTGCTAATCAAGTTCACATCCACACCATTGATTTAATCAAAGGTCAACATCCAATGCTTCCTTACTAAGCTTGCTCCTACACCATTGATTAGATCAATGGTTAAGATCAAAGCTTCCAAAACAAGCTTTCACATCTAACGGTCCACAAAGAAGTCTTTGCCTCTTTATTTGACTACTTCTCATTGGTTAGAAAATTCAAGCCACTATCGTTGACTTGCTCCCATTGGCTTAGAAATTTGTCTAGTCAGAATCGTTGACTATTTTTCCTAAACGCGGGTCCCACAGACTTTTAAGGGTCCATGGTCATTTTGAAGCAGATTTCTACTATTTTTGAGACAGTAGGTACTGTAATATAAAATAATATTATAATAATATAAAATTATTTTATTGCACAGTTAAATCTCAAAAATTACAAGATCAATATATATATCAATCAGAATTGGGTTTAGTAAGATCCCCCAACTCTAATTAATAAAAATAAGATTTTTTCGGCCAGAAAATTATTATTTTCTTGACTCAGAGCAAATCACACACAACAGTCAAATACACTCACGAAATCGTCAAATTCATTTTACTACTCACAGAAATTACAAAACAGTGCATTTCAGGACGATATTGTAATTAACTCAAAAGTTGGGGTGTTACAGAAAGCATCTAAGGAGGGAGGAGCAGGATGTTTGGAAGCAAAGCAAAGGAGCTCACTCTATTCACTCAGCGCTTAGGCGCTATTTCTTGAGTGCTTAGGCGCTCAAACATGTACTAAAAGGATGATTTCTGGAAGGTCGGCACTCAGGCGCTACAAACCTCAACGTCTAGGCACTGAACTCTAATGCAAAATACGTTGCTGTGCAGCCCACATCTAGGCGCTCTCAATGAAGCGCCTAGGCACTGATCTAAACTAATACAGATGGATTCTTACGGTGTAGTGTGCGTCTAAGCGCCCTATCTGCAATGTTTAAGTGCCCATATCAGTATAAAAAGCTGCCTTAACCTAACCTAAAAGGGAGTTAGCTGTCACAAGAGATACAGGGAGGCACGAACCAGCCCTGGAAAGGGAGAAAGAGGTTTTCCAATCTACAGAGGAAAGGGAATCTCTCCGAACCATCACAGATGACTAGGGTGTTTTCTTTTCTTCATATTATTTCCTTTATTTGCACCATGTATTGCTAAACCTCCTTTTATTGGGATTAGGTGGATTTTGATGGATCTTGTTTCTTTTTAACATTGGATTCGATTAATGCAAGTTGCTATTCTGTTTTGAGTTTTAATCTCTTTTCCTATTGCTTTCTAAAGTTTGATTCTCTTTGGAATGATTTTAGGATTATATGTTGAATGAAAATTTAATGTATAATCATGCTATGAGATTATGAACCTTGCTTATCTTTAAGCTAGGAATAGTCATTGATTTGCTCATTACCCTTTTGAATTCTAAATCCTAATGTTTGTTTCTTTAGAATCGCCTAAGGAATTAGGGATTTTTTTGGGAGTAAAGGATCAATTGCCTAAGGAATTAGGATTTGATTAGTTTAGGGAATTCGGTAACAAAATAGGAATAATAACTTATGTTAATCCCAATTGATATGCGGCAAGTGAACTCAAATGAAGCTTGATCCCAACTCTTTCATTAATTAAATTTTAGTCATTTCACATCTTAAGTGTTCGTTGCATTGCTAAATTTAAAAAATCCAAAAATCTTATTAGAGCTTTCTTTGATCCAAATTCTAGTTTAAATAATAGTTAATTTTGTGAATTGGTATTTGGCCATCGATCCCTGAGAATGATATCCAGTATCTGACTATTTTTATTACTTGATGGTACACTTGTCGTGGTCCCATCTCGGTCCAAAAATTTCTAACAAGGTATTTTCCTCCTTCCAAGCCTGCGAAGTTGAGAAGTGAGATTTCTTCATTCAGACAGCATGATGGAGAATCTCTCAGTGAGGCCAGGGAAAAATACATCGAGATACTGAGGAAGTGTCCACATCACTGTTTTGACTTCTAGATCCAGGTGCAGAGTTTTTATAATGGCATGTTATCCCAGACCACAGCCATGGTTGATGCTACAGCAGGTGGGGCCTTGAATTATAAAACCCAAGAGGAAGCTTGGGATTTGTTTGAAATGATGGCCAATAATGATTACCAGAGAAATGGGGAAAAAGTCGTGGTAAAGAAAAGGTACTTAGAGATTTATTCAATGAATGCACTGTTGGCTCAGAACAAGATTTTGTCTCAACAACTTGAAAATCTCACAAAAAAGGTTGACACTGTTAGTGTAAATGCGGTGAGCAATACTCCTTTGGTTTGTGATTTCTGTGGAGGTGAACATAGGAGTGTGGATTGTCCAGGAAATATGTTTGGACCTCCAGCTCAAGAGCAAGCTAACTTCATGAACAACCCTCCAAGGCAACAGAATAACCCCTACTCAAACACTTACAACCCAGGGTGGAGGAACTATCTGAACTTTTCATGGAGTAATCAAGGTAATCAAAGTAACCAAGCTTCGAAAAGACAATAATTTACATATCAAGGTCCACCTCAACATTCTTCATATCAAGGTTATTCATCTCAACCTCCACCTAGTGAGAAGAAGGCTTCTTGGGAGTTAGCCTTAGAGAAATTGGCTACACAAACCTCGTCTTTTGTTCAAAAAACTATTGATTTTATGGAGGAGACAAGAGCGAGGTTTAGAAATAAAGATGCTTCAATCCGTAATGTAGAAACTCAAGTAGGCTAGCCTACAAAACAGATTTCGGAGATACCTCTAGGTTCATTGCCAAGTGACATAATCCCAAATCCTAGAGGAAATGAGCATGTTAAATCCATAACAACTAGGAGTGGAAAAGTAATTAAGCCTCAACCAAGGAAGGAGAAAAATAGTGAAGGTAAAAGGGAGGATCCTAGTGAAGAAGTGCCTTATGAGGAAGTTGAAATATCTCAAGGTGACTCGCCCAATGATTCTAATGAAAAGAAGTCACAAAAGGGGCAAGAAATGAAGATGCCACCACCAACTATCAAGTTGCCACTCCCTCAACGACATAAGAAGGAGCAAGATAAAAAAATGGTTTGAGAAGTTTCTAGAGGTGTTTAACAAGCTACAAATCAACATTTTGTGGAAATAGGTTTGCCCCAATGATGTAATATGTTAAGTTTTGATGATGACAAATATAAGACAAAAAGAATGATGCTTATGCTTTATAGTTGTGCTCAATAAATGACAAATGCATCACAAAAGAATGTTGATCATGTTACATAGATGTGCTTAATGAGATATATTGTATCATGCATGATTATGTATTTTATCTAGTTATATTTCACTTAATAATTATGCAATGAGATATATGTAACATTCTTCATATAATATATCCAATAATGCTTTATATGAGTCCTAATGAATTAATATTGGATTTGATTCTACTTAAATGAAAATATGCAAAATATTCTTTGTTGCATCCTACATAGAGCATATCTAGTAGTAATTAATAAATATCTTATTTGGATGTGTCTATGAAAGTCTTATATGTATGTTAGACTAACTAGAGTTATATATTTATGAATCATGCATATGAAAATATTGAGTTATGATTTTAGACTAACTATGTTTGTTTAAGTGAGCAATACTTTGTAGGATAGTCCAAGTACCAAGAACGAGCATTGCAACAAGAAAGTAAAAAGATCACAACTATGCTCCACTCAAGAAGGATGAGAATGAAAAGGTGTTTCAAGCATTTGAAAGTTTTGAAGAGAATTTTTTTTGGAAGCTTGGATTACATCAAGAATTGATGATGGTAAAAGATCAAGTCCCAACGTTCTTCAAGAATAGCTTATAGGACTTAGATCTTGTGTAAAAGTAAAAAGAAATCACACTAAGCTCAAGCAAGTTTTAAACATATTTATAAGTGTTTCTAAAATGTTTAAATTCCTAACAAACTATTTTTGGAAAGTTAGTCTTGGTGGTATTTCAAATCTATGAAAAATAGCCAAGTTTATGTTTTGTAAAACTGACATATAGTTACTCTTTTGATCATAACTTTCAAACTATTTTGAGTTTTGTTGTGAAAATGTTTTCATATGAAAATAAACTCAAATATCATTTCAATGAGTGGTTATTTGCTTAAAACGGATAAGAAACGAAGAAATTATGACCATTTAAAGTTAGCTTTCAAAAACAGTCAAGTTTGAGTTTTGTAAAATAGACCTTTAGGTAGTAATTTGATTATATCTTTCAAAATACTCTGAGTTTTGTTCTGAAACTTCTTTCATATGAAAAGATACTCAAAGATCTTTCCATTGAGTGGTCATTTGCTTTAATCGGATAAGAAATGAAGAAGTTATGACTTTTTAAAGTCAGTTTTCAAAACCAGAAATGCTGTAATCGATTACACAAGTCATGTAATCGATTACAACGTTGACAGAAGCCATGTAATCAATTACAGGAAGTGTGTAATCAATTACAAAGTGCCCAGAAAGCTTGTAATCAATTACATGAAGCTTGTAATCGATTACTAAGTGTCCAGGAACGTTTCTAATGGCTATAAACGGCTAGTTTTCATAGAAAATCATTATAAAACACTACCAATGACTATTTTATCACTTGGGGTCTATAAATAAGTGTAGATTGAAGCATTTACACTTGGAGAAACTCTTGAACACTTGGTTTGATCATTGAATCATCAAAATCATATTTTGAGCTTTAAAGTGTGAATCCTTTATACCCATTGAGCTTCAACTTATATTATCCACTCTTGAGAAGGTTTTCTATCATTTATACTTTATTCTTCAAGTTGTATATCTACTCTTGTAAGAGTTTCTATTCTTTCTATTCACCTTGAAACCATTGTAAGAGGGTGAGGTATCCCTCAAGAGAGAAAAGGGTGAGGTATCCCTTGTAATGAGACTTAAACACAAAGGGTGAGGTATCCCAAAGGTGTTGTGAGTGCTCTTGATTGTAAAAGTCATCAAGCACCTGTGAAGCTTAAAGAATTGGAGGCTCTAGCACAAGGGTGAGGTATCCCAAGGTGTGATGAGTGCTCTTGTTTGTACAAAGGTTTTCCTAGCACCCGTGAAGTCTAGGAGATAGTGAAGAAAATCTCAAGTTAAGCTTGGGGACTGGATGTAGGCCACAAGTGGTTGATGGCTGAACTAGGATAAATTATTGAGTTTGATTCTCTCTTCCCTACACTCTTTAATTTCAGTATTTAGTGTAGTATATTTATCTATTGCATATCTTGTCATCTTAGTGATTTGATTCTATGAACTTAATATCTAGCTTATTTGCTTAATTCATCATATATCCCAAGTTGTATTTGAGTAATCTATAATAGTTGTACCTTTGTTGTGCATGTTCCGCTGCATTTATTACTTGAGTGATTCAAAATGTTTAATTTCTCAAAGTTGCATCAAAATTTGTAATCACCCAATTCACCCCCCTCTTGGGTTATGGTTGCCATGGCTTACAAGTGGTATCAGAGCTTCGTGCTTTGGTAAAAGCTTAATAGCTTGGAGTTAAAGATCCTTGTTTGTTTGGCAACCATTACAAGCTTTTCAAAATGGAAGGTTTTGAAATTAATAAATCATCATTCTTTGATGGTGTGAATTTCGTTTATTGGAAAGCTAGAATGGAAATTTATATGCAATCTATTGATATTGATTTGTGGGATAATGTGCTTGATGGATTTACTTGCAAATCAAAACAAACTTGGAATGCCTACGAAAAGAAATGCTTTTCTTTGAACATTAGAGCTATGCAAATTTTGAGAAGTAGTTTAAATGATGATGCTTATGCTATAATTAAGAATTGCTCTAGTGCTAAAGATATATGGGATGCTCTTGATTCTATCTATCTTGCTAATAATAATTTTGTGTATAAAGTTGTATATAGAGAGCAAGAAGAGCAAAATTCTCTAGAGGAAGACAACATTGAAAAATGTCCTCAAAAACATATTCAAAGCAAGAAAATGAGCTCAATGTCTCTTAGTGATGATGATGCTCAATTTGAAGAAGAGGCAAAGCAAAACAAAATTGATGAGGAAGATGGTGATTCCCCTAAAGAGCCAAATATGTTAGAAATTGAGACTATTTTATATATGGCTAAAAAGGACCTTGAGGTAAATAATGTTAAACCATATTATAGTCCTTCCTATAATGAGCTAAAATGTCCATATGATGAATTGCATGATGGTTTGTTGTTTTTAGAAAAGAAAAACTCATCTTGTTTGGAAAACATTTCCTCCATTGAAAATGAAATTGATATCTTGAAAAATGAATATGTTTTTCTTGATGAGGAAATGCCTTTAAAATGTGAAACCTCAACTTCTTGTGAAAAATATATTAATTTAGAAAATCAAGTTGAGCACTTATCTTCTAAATTTGCCAAAGCTAATAATTCTATTTGCTTACAATCCATATGTGTTAGTAAGAATGAAATTGATGTTATTCCACATGAAAATTCAAGCAAGGCTTATGGCAAAAATAGTTTAGAATGTAATAACAACCAAAGGCTCAAGGTTTTCAAAAATGATCTTCAAAGGACTAAGCCATCATTGAATTCACTTGTTTGTAACTTTTGTAGTCATCTAGGATATATTTCTCATTTATGCAATTATAGAAGAAATTCTTATATCAAAAATAATATGAAATGGGTTCCTAAAGATCCTAAATGCCCTAGTACTAACATTGAAGGACCCAACATGAAGTGGGTACCAAAATGTCCTCCTAGTGTTTCAATTATGCAGAAAACTTCTCAAAAGGATGGACAAATTGGTCAAGTGAAAAAGGAATCATCAAGGGGAATGCTTTCAAAGCCCATTAGTAGAAGTTTTGATCAAAGAAGGAAGATGACTTCAACCAAAGCTTCTCAAGTACAAAATGTGGAACTTGCAAAGGTCAAAACATCAAAAGAGAAGCAATGGGTAAAGAAAAGAGTTTCCTTGATTACCAAGGCCAATGTATCAAATGTTTTTACCTCTTATGTACATTCACTTAAAAAGACAATGAATATGAGGTATATTCCTTGTAGGCCCTAGGTAAATGATAGAATCATGTGTACTTGATAAAATATGAATATTTTGTTTAGCACATGATTATATTAATTCTTGTTATGCCATAGCTCATTAATTTGTTTATATCTTGGTACATGAGATTCTATATTGCCTAGGTATGCTTGTTATGATTTGAATTGTCTATATATCATGAAAGTAAGATTACTTTTGGTTATGTACTTAATGGTAATTGATTGTTTAATTTGTTGTGCTCAATTTATATACTATGAAAAAATTAATTTTTTATGAGAGCATAATAGATTAATAATTAATGACTAACCCCTATGTGATGATCACAGATTTGATACATTAATAAGCCTTCATTTTTAGTCATTTATACTGTCCATGTACTTAATTGATTGATTTTGATTATGTTTTGTAAGTTTGGACTCAAATTGGACTTAATTGAATTTTTTAGCATAATTTACATCTTACGTTGTTTATGTATTTTGGCTATATCTTGGGATGTAGATGGTCAAATAAGGTGATGGCATTTTAAAGACAAAAAAGAGCTCTATAACTTTCATGAAGACCTCAAAGGCCCAATCACACGAGTAGATAACTTAAATTGGGGTTGAAGCAAGAACTAGAGTGCTGTTCCTGACAGCTTGACCTATGTATACTGTTCATGCCATGCTTTGGGCTAGAAGTTGTCAAATGGGCTAAAATTTTGATGATGAATAGTTGAGACCTATATCTACAACTTTAATGTTGAACATTTTTCCAGAATCTGAGGCCTAATGGGTGATATTGGGCTTACAAGGCAGAACAGAGGAGATGTGACTGGGCCTGAGTAGTGTGCAGTAATTTGAATGTATCTGGAGTTATAGAAATGATATTGGACTCAAACCAAAGCCATGTGAAAGCTAAGATCAAGGCCTACAACTTTGATGAAGATCATATTTGCTCATTCTGACGCATTCAATGACTTCAGAGCTAAATGATTTTGGAGATAAGGAATCTCCATAATTTTCCACTCACCAAAAGTCATTTGGCATTTTCCACTCATTTTCCACCCATCCACTCACTAATGACTCAGCCCCCTTGTCATTTTGTATCTCTAATCCTCTATAAAAGGGGGCCTTGACATATCATTGAGGGTGTTAGGTGTTAGTTACCAAAATGATGCCATTTTGTTACTAGGTTTTCTTGTAGTAATTTTCCTTTGTTCTAAATTAAAGTCATGTTCTTCTTCTTCTTCTTCTCTCTTTCTTTCTTCTTATCTATGAGTAACTAAGTTTCATTTTACTTGGGTGAAAGGGTGAAGCTCTTGGTAATAAAATAAGGTTAGATTTATTCTTCTCTTGTGCTTAAATGATTTATATTTTCTAGTAAGCATTATACGTATTATAATTTGTTTCTTATAATTTAGAAACCATATTTGTAAAGAGGAGTTCTTGATTTGTTGTAGACAAAATATTGGTACAATGAATGCTTTAACCCATTTATAAGTGGTGGTAATATTTTTAGGAAATATAATATAATTATGTATATTATTTTAAATGGACTTTTAATTTGTATTTTCCTATTGGAACCTCCATGTTACGAGGATTCTAATTGAGTTATAAAAAGAATTAATCTTACCTTTACTTTATTTACCAAGAGTGAATCTTTTTACCTAAGTAAATAATTTTAATCGTAGTAACAAATGTTAGCCATGGCAACCATTACCCAAGAGGGGGTATTGGGTGATGACTTTTTAATGCAACTTTGACAAATTATGCTTTTGAATAACTTTAATAAATGCAAATAAGTCTAATAAATGTACAACTATTGAGGATTACTCAAATACAACTTGGGATATATAATGAACTAAGTGAATAAGCTAGATATCAAGTTGTAACAATCAAAACATCAAGATATGTAATAAATAAATATATTCTACCAAATACTGAATTTAAAGAGTATAAAAGAGAATCAAACTCAAGAATTTATCCTTGGTTCACCAAACCACTTGTGGCTACATCCAAATCCCAAGCAAAGATTTTCTTCACTATTCCTAGAAAGTTTGTACATACAAGAGCACTCCTCACACCTTGGGATACCTCACCCTGTGCTAGAGCCTCCAAATTCATTCATAGGTGGATAAGAGCACTCAAAGAAAGTTACCTTTTTCTCTCTTGAATACCTATTTCAAGATGAAGAGAAAGAATAGAAACTCTCACAAGAGTGATATACAACTTGAAGAACAAAGTTCTCAAGAGTAGATAATACAAGTTGAAGCTCAATGGGTATAAAGGATTTACACACTTAGCTCAAACAAAGAATTTAGAGAAAAAGATGATGAATTTCGTTTTCAATGTTCAAGGGTAAATTTCAGAATGTTCAACTTCTTTTTGATGCCCAAACACTTTTATTTATAGAATGAGTTTTAGAGCAGGTGTTTAAAATGATTTTCTATAAAACTAGCCGTTTATAGCCGTTCTGGCAAATCGACAAGCTTCATGTAATCGATTACAAAGCTTTCTGAAAATCGATTACATACTTTGTGTAATCGAACATGCTTTCTGTCAACTTGTAATCGATTACATGACTTGTGTAATCGAATGGTTTTCAAAACCGACTTTAAAAGATAACTTCTTCATTTCTTATCCAATTAAAGCAAATTTCATTGGAAAGATCTTTGAAATATAAAAGAAGTTTCAGAACAAAACTCAAAGATTTTGAAAGATATGATCAAAATAGTAACCAAAGGTCAGATTTTCAAAACTCAAACTTTAATTTCATAACTTTTTCATTTCTTATCCAATTAAAGCAAATGACCACTCATTGGAAAGCTAGTCTATTTTCATATGAGATATTCAAAGTATTTTGAAAGTTATATTAAAAGAGTAAGTATATGTCAGTTTTGCAAAACACAAACTTGACTATTTTTCATAGATTTGAAATACCACCAAAACTAGCTTTCCAAAAACATTTTGTTGGGCATTTAACCATTTTAGAAACACTTGTAAAGATGTTTAAAACTTGTTTGAGCTTAGTGTGATCCCTATTTACCTTTACATAAGATCTAAGTCATAAGCTATTCTTGAAGATGTTGGACTAGATCTTTTGCCACCATCACTTCTTGATGTAATCCAAGCTGAAAATGAACATATTTTCATTCTCCTTGAGTGAGCAAGTATCTTTTGCTTTCTTGTTGCAATGCTCACTCTTGGTACTTGAACTATCTACAAAATATTGCTCACTTAACCAAACATAGTTAGTCAAATTCATAGCTCAATATCTTCATATGCATAATTCATAAATGTATAACTCTAGTTAGTCTAACATGCATACAAGACTTTCATAGACATATCCAATATTAATTCATTTATAACTCATATAACATTTATTGGATATATTATATGATGAATGTTACATTATCTTATTGATGATTATGTGAAATATAATTAGATAAAGTACATAATCATGCATGATATAATATTTCTCACTTTTATGTTGATCAATATTCTTTTGTGATGCATTTGTTATCTATAAAGCATAAGTAAAATGCATAAGCATCATTCTTTTTGTCTTGTATTTGTCATCATCAAAACTTAACATATTAAATCATTTGGTTATTTCTACAATCTCCCCCTTTTTGATGATGACAAATCACCAAAGAAAAATATGTTTAGCAATATATAAGGATAGATATCCATGTAAACATATTAAGCAATAAGCACAAGAACATATTTTTCTTTGTAATTTTCTCTCCCCCTATTTGACATCAACAAAAAGGTTTAGGAAGGAAATATAATAAATTTCTCTCCCTTATATAAAACTCATGCTTTGAGGAAAACCAAAAACTTCTTTAAGTTATTCAAATCAAAATGTCTCCCCTTAGTTGATTCAAATTCAAGAATAGATAGATGAAACAAGCAAAGATATGAAAAGATTATTCATGTAAAGCTTGTTACATTTTAGTACATCAACATTTAACATATGATAACAATAAGCTTAAGAAATTATGTCTAGCATATAATATATTGCATACCACATGATAAATAAGTACCACTTGATATCATTTGTTAGGAGTTACAAAATATTCATGGATCATGGAATTGAGGTTTTCAAATGACGGATCATACAACTTATCACATATCAAGCATTTCTTAATGAAAGAATCAAAAGATATGAAGTTTAAGAATGTTTACCTTCTTTCATTGATATTAGAATAAGAGAGGATCTTTGTTGACATGTTGATAGTATTAACAATAAAATGCTTCATGTCTATAAGCCAAGAGTTACAAACAATAATTTAAGTGCTAGGCTCCCCTCAAAATATGCATATTATAAAAAAATAAAACATAATAGTTCAACATAGATATGCATATATTTAGTCAATAGGGATATGAAAGAAAGATATGTAAGAGAAGTAAGATAAGGGGAAGTATGCATGCCAAGATCATGTAAGCACATTATCAAAAAGCAAGGCAATGATACATATTCTTCATCCATCAATCAAAAACCATTTTTAAGACTTCTCCCCCTTTCAAAAAGACTTTTATAATAATACATTACATTTCCAAAAGCATTTTAGAACGGTAAAAAGATTTTATATTAAACCACATATTCCTTGAGAATGATCACATCCAAATCAAAAGAACATTTGAAAGTACATCTCATCTTTTCTTATTAAACAAGAGCCTTGAAAAGATAAAACACTTTGAAGAACAAGGCTTATCTTTTGAAGTATCAAGATGAGCTCTATAGAATATTTCAAAAGATCTATTTAGAAACTTAAGCATTCTCTCAAGATTTAATAACACTTTTCAAAGCAAAAGAAGAGAATACTACATTTATAGCACAAATCAAATGATTTCCAAATTTTCAAGACAAATATGAGGTAAAAATACTTTCAAGTTCTTAAGACAAGTTCAAAAGATTATCAAAGATATGAAATTTTAAAAGTTTCTTTCAAATATAATAGGAGATTTTGCCTTAAAAAAATTTTTTTTTTTAAATCAAATAAGAAATTCTTTTCAAAAAGCATGATTCTCATAAATTTTATACCATTAAGAAACTATAGATCAAGAGAATCATAGATGTCAAGCATTCATCATGATGAAATATGCTATAGAAATCAAAGCATGTATAGACTAATATCATTCACCCTTTATGCAATGACAAAATTAGCAAGTTCATATCCAATTAAGTACTTTGTCAATGCTAAGCATACTTCTCATGTAAGGAAGGCATCTAATCATTTAAGATCAATTTATCAATAAGTATCATATAATCCATAGCATATAAAATACCACAATAGTTTAGGGATAGAGATACTTGTTGGGTTAGATAGAAAGTGATGCTCCTTTAGAATGTTCTTCATTTATAGGTCCTTGTACTTTCTTCCATTGAGTATTTCATTCTATTGCACTTGAAGAAAGTCTCCTCATGTTCCTCTTCCTTCAACATTTCTCATTTATCCACATATGCTTGACATTTCAATATTTGATGACTATATTTCAAAAGTTCTCAAAAAAAAAAAAGGTTAGCATCAAATATCATTTAAACTTATTTACAAACATAATTTAGGTTGATATAAAATGTAAAACATGTACCACATTATCAACCATGAATTGTTAGCTCTAAAGAGAACAAAAGAATGATATATGCACTTGAATCCAAAAGCATAGTTTGAGCATTTTCAAGGCAAGATTCAAGTTTATCAAGAAACACAGATCAACATCAAAACTTATATAAGCATTTTAGGGCAAACAATGATCATGTAAGGCATGTAATATCAAGTAAGAAATTTTAGTATGTACACATGCCAATCAACAACAAGAAATCTCTTATTGTAGTGAAAGAATTGAAAAACCATGGAACTATAACTTTTGAATATTTATGATTCATTTCAAGATATATTTCATTAAAAAAATATTGAAGTTCAAAGATAAGTTCAAGGAACAAAAAAAAGAATCATTTACTTCTTGTTTTTAAAATATGAACATATCAAGCAATTTCAAAAGAAGACAAATAACTTTTAACTATCTAATCTCTAAGTAAGCATATAAGCAAATTGAGCATCAAAGAGAAAGGATTAGAACTATTATGAGCATGTGAAATTTTCATATTTGAATAAGGAGAAATGGTCACAAGCTCAAGAATAAAGATATTGCCATAACATGTCATTCCAAGCAAAATATGTGCATATCTAACATGTTAGCATATAGTGCTAGAAAAGCACAACTTAAGGCATGATAAGGCATAAACAAATCTTTACTTATCCAACTATCACATGATATACAATTTAAAGTATAAGTAAGATAAGAGATTGATATCACCAAAAGTGTACTCTTTGAGTTTTTGTATGATCCAACTTCTATGCCTCAAGGCCCTTGAGAATGTTGTGGTTCTCCATGTCTTTCTTTTTATGTTTTTCATCATTTTTGGATTGACCATTTTAAGTTTTCCCAACCTCAAGTAGCATGGTTGTTTTTCACTTCATTTGCATGCTTGAGCTAATGGTCACCCTACAACATAATTTAAAGCAATTTCTTTGGTATCCACCAATTTTGGATCCGTAGGGGTTAGTCATTGATCATTAATCCATTATGCTTTTATAGATATCAAATTTTTCATAGTATGTAATTTGAGCATAGCAAATGTAAACAATCAATTACCATTAAGCTTATAGCCAATAATATGCATACATTCATGATATACAAACAATTTTAAGTGAAAATGGTCATTCCAAGCACTTAAAACCATTTTTAAAGCTTGTGTAATCGATTACCATGGGTGTGTAATCGATTACCACCCTGAATCCATGTAATCGATTACATTTAGGTGTAATCGACACACGAGTTCAGACGTTGTAATGATTACATAGTATGTGTAATCGATTATGCTTCTCCACTTTGCTTGGAACGCTATGAGCCTCAATCGATTACTCTTGTAATCGATTACAAGTTCTTGTCAATTCATACTTCAAACAAGTAAGGGTCCGAACTCAAAGCTTTCAAATTAATTCCAAAACAATTCCAAACATCATGTAAGCATAAAATCATTATTGATCCAAAACTCATGTTTATGCAAAAACTATAAATTATGCAGAGAATTGTAACTTTATGCAAAGAAGAGTTATGATTTATTCAATATGCCAAGTTCTAAGATATTTTTATCAAATGTACTTCTTCAAACAAGAAGTGAACTATCTAGCATATTATCACGAGATATGTAAGGTAGTGAGTAAAGATTGTGCTATATATAATATTCAAATTTTACTAAGCACACATAGTTCTATCCTTTACCTTATATGAATATACCTCAAATTCATTGACTTTACAAGTGAATGTGCATAAGAGGTAGAAACATTTGATACCTTGGCCTTGCTAATCAAGGAAACTCTTTTCCTTACCCATTGCTTCTTTTTGGTGTTTTAAACTTTGCAAGTTCCACATTTTGTGCTTGAGAAGCTTTGGTTGAAGCCATCTTCCTTCTTTGATCAAAACTTCTTTCAATGGGCTTTGGAAGCATTCCCTTGATGATTCCTTTTTTACTTGACCAATTTGTCCATCCTTTTGAGAAGTTTTCTGCATAATTGAAACACTAGGAGGACTTTTTGGTACCCACTTCATCTTGGGTCCTTGAATATTAGTACTAGAGCATTTAAGATCTTTAGGAACCCATTTCATATTATTTCACATATAAGAGTTTCTTCTATAATTGCATAAATGAGAAATATGTCCTAGATGACCACAAAAGTTGCAAACAAGTGAATTCAATGATGGCTTGGTCCTTTGAAGATCATTTTTGAAAAACTTGAGCCTTTTGTTGTTTTTATATTCTATGTCATTTTTGCCACAAGCCTTACTTGAATTTCCATGTGAAATAGTATCAATTGCATTCTTATTAACACACATGGATTGTAAGCAAATAGAATCATTAGCTTTGGCAAATTCACAATATAAGTTCTCAACTTGATTTTCTAAATTAATGCATTTTTCACAAGTTGAGGTTTCACATTTTAAAGGCATTTCCTCATCAAGAAAAGCATATTCATTTTTCAAGATATTAATTTCATTTTCAATGGAGGAAATGTTTTCCAAACAAGATGAGTTTTTCTTTTCTAAAAGCAACAAACCATCATGCAATTCATCATATGCACATTTTAGCTCATTATAGGAAGGACTATAATATAGTTATCATTATTTACCTCAAAGTCCTTTTTAAGGGAATCACCATCTTCCTCATTGTTGTCCATCCAAGATTCAAGAACATCTTCTTGAGGACATTTTTCAATATTGTCTTCCTTTAGAGGCTTTTGCTCTTCTTGCTCTCTATATACAACTTTTTGCAAGAAATCATTATTAGCAAGATAGATGGAATCAAGAGTATCCCATATATCTTTAGCACTAGAGCAACTCTTAATTTTAGCATAAGCATCGTCATTTAAACTACTTCTCAATATTTGCATTGCTCTAATATTCAATGAAAAGCATTTCTTATCATAGTCATTCCAAGTTTGTTTTGATTTGCAAGTAAATCCATCAAGCATAATATTCCACAAATCAATATCAATAGATTGCATATAGATTTCCATTCTAGCTTTCAATAAATGAAATTCACACCATCAAAGAATGGTGGTTTATCAATTTCAAAACCATTCATTTTGAAAAACTTTTAATGGTTGCCAAATAAAGATCTTTAACTCCAAGTCATTAAGCTTTTACCTTAAACCTCGCTCATACCACTTGTTAGCCATGGCAACCATTACCCAAGAGGGGGGTGAATTGGGTGATGACTAGTTTTAATGCAACTTTGACAAATTATGCATTTTGAATAACTCATTAATAAATGCAGCTTGAATAAGTCTAATAAATGTACAACTATTGAGGATTACTCAAATACAACTTGGGATATATAATGAACTAAGTGAATAAGCTAGATATCAAGTTGTAACAATCAAAACATCAAGATATGTAATAAATAAATATATTCTACCAAATACTGAATTTAAAGAGTATAGGGAAGAGAGAATCAAACTCAAGAATTTATCTGGTTCAACCAACCACTGTGGCCTACATCCATTCCCCAAGCTTAACTTGAGATTTTCTTCACTATCTCCTAGACTTTACTTGCTAGAAAACCTTTGTACATACAAGAGCACTCCTCACACCTTGGGATACCTCACCCTTGTGCTAGAGCCTCAATTATTCAAGCTTCATAGGTGCTTGATGACCTTTACAATGAAGAGCACTCACAACACCTTTGGGATACCTCACCCTTTGTGTTTGAGTCTCACTATAAGGGATACCTCACCCTTTTCTCTCTTGAGGGATACCTCACCCTCTTACAATGATTTCAAGATGAAGAGAAAGAATAGAAACTCTCACAAGAGTGGATATACAACTTGAAGAACAAAGTAGATGATAGAAAACTCTCTCAAGAGTAGATAATACAAGTTGAAGCTCAATGGGTATAAAGGATTTACACACTTAGCTCAAAACAAAGAATTTAGAGAAAAAGATGATGAATTTCGTTTTCAATGTTCAAGGGTAAATTTCTAATGTTCTCCAACTTCTTTTTGATGCCCAAACACTTTTATTTATATCCCAATGAGTTTTAGAGTCATTGGAGGTGTTTAGAAATGATTTTCTATGAAAACTAGCCGTTTATAGCCGTTAGAAACGTTCTTGGCACTTTGTAATCGATTACAAGCTTCATGTAATCGATACAAGCTTTCAGCACTTTGTAATCGATTACATACTTTGTGTAATCGATTACATGTTGTTTCCAACGTTGTAATCGATTACATTTGTGTAATCGATTACACCATTTCTGGTTTTCAAA
The DNA here is from genome assembly GCA_029884595.1 of Ormosia semicastrata. Taxonomy (NCBI): domain Eukaryota; kingdom Viridiplantae; phylum Streptophyta; class Magnoliopsida; order Fabales; family Fabaceae; genus Ormosia; species Ormosia semicastrata. The sequence goes on along the minus strand of JAQQTO010000044.1, from coordinate 45,223,826 downwards.
ACCGACTTTAAAAGGTCATAACTTCTTCATTTCTTATCCAATTAAAGCAAATGACCATTCATTGGAAAGATCTTTGAGTCTACTTTCATATAAAAGAAGTTTCAGAACAAAACTCAAAGTATTTTGAAAGATATGATCAAAATAGTAACCAAAGGTCAGATTTTCAAAACTCAAACTTTAATTGGTCATAACTTTTTCATTTCTTATCCAATTAAAGCAAATGACCACTCATTGGAAAGCTCTTTGAGTCTATTTTCATATGAGATAAGTTTCAAAGTAAAACTCAAAGTATTTTGAAAGTTATGATTAAAAGAGTAAGTATATGTCAGTTTTGCAAAACACAAACTTGACTATTTTTCATAGATTTGAAATACCACCAAAACTAGCTTTCCAAAAACATTTTGTTGGGCATTTAACCATTTTAGAAACACTTGTAAAGATGTTTAAAACTTGTTTGAGCTTAGTGTGATCCCTATTTACCTTTACATAAGATCTAAGTCCTATAAGCTATTCTTGAAGATGTTGGACTAGATCTTTTGCCACCATCACTTCTTGATGTAATCCAAGCTTCCAAAGAAAATCTTCTCTTCAAAACTTGCAAATGCTTGGAACATCTTTTCATTTTCATTCTCCTTGAGTTGAGCATAGTTGTGATCTTTTGCTTTCTTGTTGCAATGCTCACTCTTGGTACTTGAACTATCCTACAAAATATTGCTCACTTAACCAAACATAGTTAGTCCAAATTCATAGCTCAATATCTTCATATGCATAATTCATAAATGTATAACTCTAGTTAGTCTAACATGCATACAAGACTTTCATAGACATATCCAATATTAATTCATTTATAACTCATATAACATATTATTGGATATATTATATGATGAATGTTACATATATCTTATTGCATGTTAAGTGAAATATAATTAGATAAAGTACATAATCATGCATGATATAATATTTCTCACTAAACACATTTATGTAACATGATCAATATTCTTTTGTGATGCATTTGTTATCTATAAAGCACAAGTATAAAGCATAAGCATCATTCTTTTTGTCTTGTATTTGTCATCATCAAAACTTAACATATTAAATCATTTGGGGCAAGCTTATTTCTACAACAAAATATTTACTTCACCTTAATCTTCAAAAATTCCCTGTGGATCGACCTCGGACTCACCGAGAAATTTATTACTTGAGACAACTTGCACTTGGGTTTGCAAATGCAATAATTAAAAAGTGTACATCACTATGGATCCAAAATTGGTGGATACCAAAGAAATTACCTTGAATTATGTTGTAGGGTGACCATTAGCTCAAGCATGCAAATGAAGTGAAATACAACCATGCTACTTGAGGTTGAGAAAACTTAAAATGGTCCAAGTTCTCCAAAAGTGGTGAAAAACTTAAAAAGAAAGACATGGAGAACCACAACATTCTCAAAGGGCCTTGAGGCATAGAAGTTGGAGTCACCTACAAAAACTCAAAGAGTACACTTTTGGTGATATCAATCTTTTATCCTTACTTATACTTTAATTTGAATATCATGTGATATTTGGATAAGTAGATATTTGTTTTATGCCTTAAATTGTGCTTTTCTAGCATTATGTTTTAAAAGTGTCTTTACATATACTAACATGCTAGATATTCACACAACTTGCTTGAAATGACATATTATGGTAATATCTTTATTCTTGGGCTTGTGACCATTTCTCCTTGTTCAAATATGAAAATTTTACATGCCCATAAGTAGTCCTAATCCTTTTTCTTTGATGCTTAATTGTCTTATATATTTATTTGGAGATTAGAAAGTAAAATGTCATATGTCTTCTTGTTTGAAATTGTTTGATATGTTCATATCTTGAAAATAAGAAGTAAATGATTCATTTTATGTCTTGAACTTGTATTTGAACTTCAATGGTTTTTACAATGAAGTATATCTTGAAATGAATCATAAATGGTTTCAAAAGTTATAGTTCCACGATTTTTCAATTCTTTCATTACAATAAGGGACTTTTTGTTCTTGATTGGCATGTGTGCATATTAGAATTCCTTACTTGATATTACATGTCTTACATGATTATTGTTCGCCCTAAAATACTTACATAAGTTTTGATGTTGATCATGTGTTTGTTGGTAAACTTGAATCATGCCTTAAAATGCTTAAATCATGTTTGTGGATTCAAGTGCATATGTGCTTCATGCATTCTTGTTAGAACTAATATTGCATGGTTGATAATGTGATACATGCTTTACATTATATATCAACTTAAATTATGCTTGTAAATGAGCTTAAATGATATTTGATGCTAACCTATGATTTAGAGAACTTTTAGAGTTAGTTTTATAAGTGTCTCTATGTGCTTCAAATATAGCCATCAAATACTGAAATGTCAAGCATATATTGACAAAGAGAAGAGTTGGATGAAAAGGGACATGAGGAGACTTTCTTCAAGAGCAATGGAATAGAATATTCAATGGAAGAAAGCCCAAACTCAAAGGTCTAATAAATGAAGAACATTCTAAAGAAGTATCACTCTCTCAATAAGTATCTTTATCCCTAAGCTATTATAGTATTCTATGTGCTATGAATTATATGATACTTGTTGATAATTTGATCTTAAGTGATTAGATGCTTTCTTTACATGAGAAGTATGCTTACCATTGACAAAGTTCCTAATTGGATATTAACTTGCTATTTTTGTCATTGCATATAGGGTGGATGATATTAGTTCTATACATGCTTTGATCCTTATAATATATTTCATCATGGTGAATGTTTGATATCTATGATTCTCTTGATCTATGGTTTCTTAGTGGTATAACACCTAAGAGAATCATGCTCTTGTTTTGAAAAGAGTTTATGACTTAATTAAAAAGTTTTTTTTTAAAGTAAAATCTCTTATCAAATTTGAAAGAAGCTTTTCAAGTTCCATATCCTTGAGAATCTTTTGAACTTATCTTAAGAATTTGAATTTTTTTTTACCTCATATTTGTCTTGAAAATTTGGAAATCATTTGATTTGTACTATAAATGTAGTATTCTCTTCTTTTGCTTTAAAAAGTCTTATTAAATCTTAAGAGAATGCTTAAGAAAGTTTCCAAATAGATCTTTTGAAATATTCTATAGAGCTCATCTTGATACTTCAAAAGATAAGCCTTATTCTTCAAAGTATTTTATTTTCTCAAGACTCTTATTCAATGAAAAAGAGATGAGATTTACTTTCATATGTTCTTTTAACTTGGGTTTGATCATTCTCAAAGAATATGTGGCTATAATATTAAATCTCTCTACCTTTTTAAAATGCTTTTGAAAATATAATGTGCTCTTGTAATATTCTTTTTGAAAGGGGGAGAAGTTTTTAAAATGGTTTGTGATTGATGGATTAAGAATATGTATCTTTGCCTTGCTTTTCTTTATGGTAATATGCTCATATGGTCTTGGCATGCATATTTCCCTTTATCTATCTTGTGCTTTAATAAAGGGGAACTTATCTTGTTTATCTTATATATCTTTCTTCCATCTCCTTGTTGACTATAAATATATGCATAACTATGTTAAACTATTATGTTTAATATTTTGATAATATGCATATTTTGAGGGAGAACCTAGTTCTTAAATTGTTGTTTATATCCCTTGGTTTATATCATTATTTGACATGAAGTGCTTTATTGTTAATACTATCAACATGTCAGCAAAAATCATCTCTTATTGTCTTTCCCTCTATCAATGAAAGAAGGTAAACTTTCTTAAACTTCATATCTTTTGATTCTTTCATTGAGAAGATCCTACCCTTCTTGACAACATGAGTTTTATCCATAGGGGGAGAAAATATTATATTTCCTTCCTAAGCCTTTCTGTTGATGTCAAATAGGGGGAGTGAAAATTGGAATGAAAAATATGTTCTTGTGCTTATTGCTTGATATGCTTACATGAATATCTATTCTTCTATATTACTCAACATATTTTTCTTTGGTGATTTGTCATCATCAAAAAGGGGGAGATTGTGGAAATAGGTTTGCCCCAATGGTGTAACATGTTAAGTTTTGATGATGACAAATACAAGACAAAAAGAATGATACTTATGCTTTATAGTTGTGCTTAATAAATGACAAATGCATCACAAAAGAATGTTGATCATGTTACACAGATGTGCTTAATGAGATATATTGTATCATGCATGATTATGTATTTTATCTAGTTATATTTCACTTAATAATTATGCAATGAGATATATGTAACATTCTTCATATAATATATCCAATAATGCTTTATATGAGTCTTAATGAATTAATATTGGATTTGATTCTACTTAAATGAAAATGTGCAAAATATTCTTTGTTGCATCCTACATAGAGCATATCTAGTAATAATTGATAAATATTTTATTTGGATGTGTCTATGAAAGTCTTATATGCATGTTAGACTAACTAGAGTTATATATTTGTGAATCATGCATATGAAGATACTGACTTATGATTTTGGACTAACTATGTTTATTTAAGTGAGCAATACTTTGTAGGATAGTCCAAGTACCAAGAACGAGTATTGCAACAAGAAAGTAAAAAGATCACAACTATGCTCAACTCAAGAAGGATGAGAATGAAAAGGTGTTCCAAGCATTTGCAAGTTTTGAAGAGAATATTTTTTTGGAAGCTTGGATTACATCAAGAATTGATGATGGCAAAAGATCAAGTCCCAACGTTCTTCAAGAATAGCTTATAGGACTTAGATCTTGTGTAAAGGTAAAAAGAAATCACACTAAGCTCAAGCAAGTTTTAAACATATTTATAAGTGTTTCTAAAATGTTTAAATTTCCAACAAACTATTTTTGGAAAGTTAGTCTTGGTGGTATTTCAAATCTATGAAAAATATCCAAGTTTGTGTTTTGCAAAACTGACATATTGTTACTCTTTTGATCATAACTTTCAAACTATTTTGAGTTTTTTTATGAAAATATTTTCATATGAAAATAGACTCAAATATCTTTTCAATGAGTGGTCATTTGCATAAAACAGATAAGAAACGAAGAAATTATGACCATTTAAAGTTAGCTTTCAAAAACAGACAAGTTTGAGTTTTGTAAAACTGACCTTTAGGTACTAATTTGATTATATCTTTCAAAATACTTTGAGTTTTATTCTGAAACTTCTTTCATATGAAAATATACTCAAATATCTTTCCAATGAGTGGTCATTCACTTTAATCGGATAAGAAATGAAGAAGTTATGACCTTTTAAAGTCAGTTTTCAAAACTAGAAATGTTGTAATCGATTACACAAGTCATGTAATCAATTACAATGTTGACAGAAGCCGTGTAATCGATCACAGGAAGTGTGTAATTAATTACAAAGTACCCAGAAAGCTTGTAACCAATTACATGAAGCTTGTAATCGATTACTAAGTGTCCAGGAACGTTTCTAATGGCTATAAACGGCTAGTTTTCAAAGAAAATCATTATAAAACACTACCAATGGCTATTTTATCACTTGGGGTCTATAAATAAGTGTAGATTGAAGCATTTACACTTGGAGAAACTCTTGAACACTTGGTTTGATTATTGAATCATTAAAATCATATTTTGAGCTTTAAAGTGTGAATCCTTTATACCCATTGAGCTTCAACTTGTATTATCCACTCTTGAGAGAGTTTTCTATCATCCATACTTTGTTCTTCAAGTTGTATATCTACTCTTATGAGAGTTTCTATTCTTTCTATTCACCTTGAAATCATTATAAGAAGGTGAGGTATCCCTTATAGTGAGACTCAAACACAAAGGGTGAGGTATTCCAAAGGTGTTGTGAGTGCTCTTGATTGTAAAGGTCATCAAGCACCTGTGAAGTTTGAAGAATTGGAGGCTCTAGCACAAGGGTGAGGTATCCCAAGGTGTGATGAGTGCTCTTGTTTATACAAAGGTTTTCCTAGCACTCATGAAGTCTAGGAGATAGTGAAGAAAATCTCAAGTTAAGCTTGGGGACTGGATGTAGGCCACAAGTGGTTGGTGGCTGAACCAGGATAAATTCTTGAGTTTAATTCTCTTTTCCCTACACTCTTTAATTTCAGTATTTAGTGTAGTATATTTATCTATTGCATATCTTGTCATCTTGGTGATTTGATTCTATGAACTTGATATTTAGCTTATTTGCTTAATTCATCATATATCCCAAGTTGTATTTGAGTAATCTATAATAGTTGTACCTTTGTTATGTATGTTCCGCTACATTTATTACTTGAGTGATTCAAAATGCTTAATTTCTCAAAGTTGCATCAAAATTTGTAATCACTCAATTCACCCCCCCTCTTGGGTGATGGTTGCCATGGCTAACACATTTCATTTGCCAAAGCACTAGAACAAATACCTTCCTATGTGAAATTTATGAAAGAGTTATTGTCTAAGAAGAAAAGGATTAGGAATGAGGAAATCATTATGCTTACAGAGGAGTGCAGTGCAATTTTACAAAAGAAAATCCCTCCAAAGCTTAAGGACCCGTGGAGCTTCTCCATTCCGTGCACAATTGGAGATAGAACCTTTGGGAAAGCATTATGCGACCTTGGTGCAAGCATTAGTCTCATGCCCTTGTCCATTTTCAAGCAATTGGGGATTGGACAAATAAAACCCACCATGGTAACTCTCCAATTTACGAATAGGTCGGTGAAGTATCCATATGGAGTAATTGGAGATGTATTGGTGAAAGTAGACAAATTCATCTTCCAGGTGAATTTTGTTTGTCTAGATATGGAAGAGAATGGAGACATTCTGTTGATATTGGGTTGGCCATTTCTTGCAACCAGGAGAGCCCTTATTGATGTAGCAGACGAGACTTTGACTTTGAAGGTCCAAGATGAAGCTGTCACTTTTAATGTGTTTGAGGCTATAAAGCACCCGAGAGATAAAGAAGGGTATTTTAGCATTGATGTACGTGACTCTATTATCTCCAAGTCATATAGGGAAAATAGCCCCTTTTTGCCTCTTGAAAAAGTCCTTATTAAATCAAAGGTAGAAGTTGAAGAAGGGGATAACTCATTAGTTAGAGAAGTACTTGGCTTGTTAGAAGCTTTATCTCCCTATCCTAAGAATGCACAACCAGAATAGGAAGAATTAGTGAGAGGAGTAGAGGAAGCCAAACAGAAGAAGAATGAAGCACCGAAGGTTGAGCTCAAACCATTACCCACACATTTGAAATATTCTTTTCTTAGTGAGCACAACTTTTATCCTATCATCATTAGCTCTGAGTTGAGTCAATTGGAGGAGGAAAAACTGTTGAGAGTACTGTAGAATCATAGGGAGGCTATTGGATGGTCAATTGGAGATTTAAAAGGGATAAGCCCTTCTTTGTATATGCACAAAATTCTCATGGAGGAGAACCATAAAATAGTCGTGCAGTCGCAAAGGAGGCTTAATCCAAAAATAAATGAGGTAGTTCAGAAGGAGGTTTTCAAGCTCCTTGATGCTAGTCATATATACCCTATTTCGGACAGTCCCTAGGTTAGTCCCGTCTAAGTGGTGCCTAAGAAGGGCGGGACAACAGTGATCAGAAATGAAAATAATGAGTTGATTGCCACTAGGACTGTGACTGGATGGAAGGTGTGCATCGATTATAGGAAGCTGAATGATGCTACAAGGAAGGATCACTTCCCTCTTCCTTTCATTGACCATATATTGGAACGGTTGGCCGGCCATGAGTACTACTACTTTTTAGATGGATATTCTGGCTATAACCAGATTCTGGTGGCTCCCAAAGATCAAGAGAAGACTTCTTTTACATGCCCTTATGGAGTGTTCGCCTACAGAAAAATGACGTTCGGACTTTGCAATGCACCGTCCACATTTCAAAGGTGTATGATGTCCATCTTCTCCGATATGATTGAAAAACATATCAAAGTTTTTATGGACGACTTCTCTGTCTTTGGCTCTTCCTTTGATTATTGTTTGCATAACTTATCATTAGTGTTTAAAATATGTGAAGAGTCAAATTTGGTTTTAAATTGGGAGAAATGTCATTTCATGGTGAGAGAGAGGATTGTCTGAGGGCACCGTATCTCTGTTAAAGGGATAGAGGTTGATCGTACCAAGATTGAAGTTATTGAAAAACTTCCCTTTCTCACTAATGTAAAAGGCATTCATAGTTTTTTAGGGTATGCTGGCTTTTACAAGAGATTCATAAAAGACTTTTCAAAAATTGCTAAACCTCTTATTAATCTCCTTGTAAAAGATGTTCCTTTCAATTTTAATGATGCATGCATGTTAGCTTTTAACATTTTAAAGCATAAACTGACCACTGCACTAATTGTCGCTACACCTGATTGGGATTTGCCATTTAAAATTATGTGCGATGCTAGTGACACTACTGTAGGTGCTGTTTTAGGCCAAAGGAAAAATAGGTTGTTGTATATAATTTACTATGTGAGTCATGTTTTAAATACTACACAACTAAATTATGCAACTACTAGAAAGGAATTATTAGCTGTCATATATGCATTTGACAAATTTCATTCTTACTTGGTAGGTGCCAAGGTGATTGTGTACACGGATCATATAGTTATCCGATATTTGTTCGCCAAGCAAGATTCAAAACCAAGGCTAATTCGGTGGATCTTACTAGTTCAAGAATTTGATTTAGAGATAATGGATAGGAAAAGGACTGAGAATTCTGTAGTGGATCACCTGTCTTGGTTAGAAAGTGCAGAAGAAAGTGAAGAAAAAAGGCCAATCAATGACCAGTTCTATGATGAGCAGCTATTGGCCGTGGCAAATCTGCTATGGTACAGGATATAGCCAACTATAAAGTTGGAAAGGTGGTACCAATAGATTTTACTTCACAACAGCGAAAAAAGTTCATTCATGAAGCTAGATTTTATGTATGGGATAAACCTTTCTTGTACAAGAGAGGTGTTAATGGATTGTTGAGCAGATGTGTACCGTAAGAGGAATAAGAATAGATTTTATGGCATTGTCATGATTCTGGGTATGATAGGCATTTTAACGGAGATAGAATAGCAGCGAAGGTCCTCCAATCTGGATTATTTTGGCCATCATTGTTTAAAGATGTATTCGCATATGTCAAGAGGTATGATAGGTGGCAAAGGACCGAGAACATATCAAAGAGGAATGAGATGCCCTAAAATCTCATCTTAGAAGTTGAAGTGTTTGACATTTGGGGTATCGACTTCATGGGCCCTTTTTCCTTTTTATATTCTAAGGTATACATTTTGGTGGCTGTCGATTACGTATCAAAGTGGGTAGAAGCCATAGCTGTTCAGAGCAATGATGCCAATGTGGTGATTGGTTTCTTTAAGAAGCAAATATTCTCAAGGTTTGGGGTGCCCCGGGCCTTAATAAGTGATGAGGGTACCCACTTTTGTAATAGGAAGCTAGAGACTATACTAAAAATGTACAGTGTTTACCATAGAGTCGCCACTCCATATCACCCCTAAACAAGTGGCCAAGTTAAGGTGTCTAACCGCTAATTGAAGCAAATTCTAAAGAAAATGGTGAATTCTTCTTGAAAGGACTGGGCAATGAAGCTAGATAATGCTCTTTGGGATATAGGATAGCCTTCAAGACTCTGATTGGCATGTCTCCATTCTAATTGATGTATAGAAAAGCTTGCCATTTGCCTCTTGAGTTGGAACATAAGGCACTATGGGCAACAAAGTATTTGAATTTTGATTTGGCCAAAGCGGGTGAGTCAAGAATCTTGCAACTTAATGAACTTGAAGAATTCCAGAATTTTGCCTATGAAAATGCCAAGATCTACAAGGAAAACAAAAAAAGATGGCATGACAAGAGGATTATGCTGAAAGAATTCTGGGAAAGACAATTAGTGCTTTTATTTAATTGAAGATTGAAGTTGTTTCTTGGAAAGCTCAAGTCTAGGTGGTCTGGCCCTTTTGAGATCAATCAAGTATTCCCTAATGGTGCAGTGGAAGTGAAGGATCCGAACTCGGATAAAAGTTTCAAGGTGAATGGGCGAAGGCTCAAATTCTACTTTGGAGGACATGTTGAACGAAGACTTGAGTCCATTGATCTAATCTCTACTTGAGAAGCACACCATCAGGCTCGAGAAATTAAACAAGCGCTCTTGGAAGGCAACCCAAACTCGATTTTGTATTTCTTTCATTTTCGTTATATTTTCTTTTTCTTGTTTCTTTTTGTATTTACTGTTTGTTGGATTGATTGAGATTGAAAATCAGGTAAAGGAGGGCTTGATTGAGGTGTTTTTAATGGGAACTCAAAAGAGGAGACAGGTCTGTAGCAGTTTCAACACTGCCATTATAGCGCCTAGACGCTATATCATGAGCGCTTAGGCGCCCAAGGTATTCAGATTTAAGCTGCGCACTACCACTTAAGCGCCTAGACACTTTATTTGGAGCGTCTAGGCGCCATACTCCATGTTCATTCTACTTGTATAGCTCCCTAGTGCTATAAATGGGGAGACGCTATAAATGGGGTGCTCAAGTGCTTGTTGCACTTCATTCCACTAACTCACTAGCACTTAAGCACCTAGACACTCAACACTAAGCACCTAGGCACCTCACCCTTTAAAAATAATAATAATAATAATAAATTTGACCTAGCGCCTAGGCACTACAAAACAGCGTCTAGGCGCCTACACCAGTTCTGCATTTTAAAATGCAGAACTCTCACTCTCTACCCTCTCACTTTCTCACACACTTTTCCCCCTCTCAAACCCTATACCCCTTGTGTCCCTCTCTTTCTCTCTTCCGAGACTCACACACACATTCCCCCTCACTTTATCACTCATTCTTTCCCACTAAATCACCCTCTTGTTCCCTCATTCTCTCGCCCTCTCACTCTCTTTCTCCTTTCATCACGCGTTTGTTCCTCTCACTTCAAGTATGTATTTCTATTTTTCCACTTAATACTTCATTTTTCCTACAATGGGTACTCTAAATTTCTACTTTTCGAATTGCTTGTGTTGAAATGCTGCATATTTTGAGTTGGGATAAATTATGTACATTGTATATTTAGGAAGAGGGGTACTTCGTATTTTGGATTGAGTCTTTGATAGGAGAAACGTTGAACATTTCGCCCTTTTTAATTTGCCCTGGCCATGAGTAATTTTGATTAATTGGAAAATTAAAATCTTGGGTATTTTAAACTACATATTCTGATTCCATTGGTATGTTCTAATTCTTGCCATGTATGATTCTCTAGTTTCATTGGTTTCTTTGTGTAACACCCTGAATTTTTCTAACTTTAGGGTAAATGACAATTACGTCCCCAATATACTGTTTTGTGTTCTCTGTATACAATGTGGTTTTATTTTACTATATGTGTTTTATTTAGCCTAGATGTTGTGTGAGATTTATTCCGGGCCAGAAAACTCTTAAGCTTTCCAGCCAGGAAAACTTTGTTTAATTTTTCAGAGTTGGGGAAATTTGCAAATCCTAATTCTGAAAGATACTGTTGTGAATCTTTTAATTTTTAGAATTTAACTGTATGATAAAATAATTTTAATATTATTTTAGTACTCAATGTAAATTTTGTCAGTAAACCCAAAAATATGTGTGTGGGACCCACTTTTAAGTAAAATAACCAATGGATAATTTAGAAATTTTGAACCAATGAGAAAAAGCCAACTATATAGTCAAACCAATGGGAGGAGGTCAACAAAAGTGGCTAGTTTAGTTGGATTGAAACTAGGAGACCTAAGTTAGTTAGCTTGGTTAGTTTGGAATGTAACTAAGTTAGTAATTAAGCCTTTGTAAGTAACTAAATTATAGTAACTAAGTTAGTAACCTAGTTATATCCTAAACATAATAATTAACTAGAAACCTTAAACTAACTAAGTTATCATAAAGTAACTACAAAGTAACAAGCTAGTTAGGACCTTACACTTAAGTGTAACTAGTTAGTTGATGAAGCAAACCAAATTTTCTATTTCTTTGGAGGGGAGTTCGGCCAAGGTAGCATAGGAGGAGTTTGGAAGGTTCAAGACAAGCCTTGTCATGGTTATGACTAAGCTTGGTTCAACCAATCACAAACACCCTTGGAGACCAAGGCTTTATCTCAACCATTGAGTGGATGAATGGCTAGGATTAGTTCTTGAAATTAACTAAAGCCTTAAGGCCTTATTCTTTTTCATTTTACGGCTGCACACTTGAAGAAATAACAAATCATTTCTTCATTCTCTCCTTTTCTTCCAAGCTCACGTTGGAGGCTTTCTTGGAGCACCATTCGGTCAAGCTTCCAAGTGCACCTTCCACCCATCTAAAAATTTTCTTTCCTTGCTTTTCTAACTCTAAACATCCATCCAAGATCATCTCTAGTTGGAAGTTTTTGCAAATTCCATCATTTGCATGCTTGAAGACTCACCTTGAAATTCTTCTTAAAAAGGTAAAACTTATTATTTTTCCTTTCTATTTCCATTTTTAAGCTTCCAAGCCATGATGGATCCATGGTATGGTTTTCTTTTCTAGTAGTAACCCTTAGAAAATTTTATCTATTTTCTTAGATTTTTGAAAGGGCAAAACTAAATTCCCAAAGAAGGAGGAAAGAAGGATTCTCTTCATTTTAAGGTAAGGGAAGACTATAACCTAGTTATTCTTGAGTGGTAATGAGAAAATTAAATAATGTGTGTTGGTAGAATCCATAAGGATTCTTTTATATGTTGGTTGTAATAATTTTTCATGTAGGGTTTGTATTGTTAATTTAATTTGCTAAGTCTTTGTAATGTTGTCGATGTTAGTATAATGCTAGAGATGCATGAGTATTCCAAAGAATACAACACCCTAGGTTTCGGCCATCACCCTAAAAAGAGGATTTTAGATGTTTCAAATCATTTTCAAGAAGTAATTATGGTGTTTAGTTGAATTAATAATATTTAAGTATTAGAATGAGAGAAATAAATTTTTAATCCTAGTTACATTATGATAAATTTTGGTCAACATGCCAAACATAACTGAATTTGTATTCTAAGTAATTTAAATTAAGTAAGAATGTTAAAAGAATTTTTGTCATGAAGTTTTGACATTTAAAAATGATTAAAAACAAAATAAAATAAAAACTATAACGTCAATATTTTGAAAATGCAATAAAGTATTTTTTTTTATTTTATTTACTTTATCATGCCACAAACGAAAATAGCAGATTATACTGTTGAGCCAAAGTGGGGATTCGGATATGTGAAAAGTTATAATACGCCAAGTGGGCGCGTCTCGTAATTTGATTATAAGAAAAATATGGTGCGCCAAGTAGGAGCGTACTGTATTTTTGAGATTTTTGCCACTAAGAGCGTTTATGTAATTATTTTGGCCATTGAGAGCATTTTCATAAATATTTGAAGTTTAAGGGCATTTTCGTAAATAATGGAGGTTTGATAGTATTTTCGTAAATAATTGAGAATTGATAGTATTTTCACAAATATTTGAAATTTGAGGATGTTTTAGAAATTTATGTTTTATTCATGCACTGAGTCGTGCCAATTTGAGAATTGGTGATTTGATTGACGAGATGAATAACATCGTGTTGTCGATGTGATGAGCGTAGTGTGTTCATTTTCGATGTGGACTTGGAGGCATTGGTGTACATTACTCCATATGTGGACAGAAGGTAGCTCCTTCTGGGCCGTGGTACGTGGTAACACACCAATGTTCTCGACAAACACTATACTTAATCGGGATTTTGAGAGAACTATTTTACTGCCTGTAGTTACACGATGTTATGACTGTGTACTACGCCATGATGTTGTTAGTAGCTATAGACACAAAGTATTGACAGTGCAATAGCTGGTTGGGGTAGTCAAGCTATAGACACAAGTATTGAGATCTGCAATAGTAGAACTTTCAAATCATTCTCTTTGATATTGATGTGTGTGTTGTAGCTCCATGGAGTAGGAATGAGTCATTTTATCATTTTGGCATATTTGTTTTGGCATATTCATTGTGTATTCATTTATAATTTAGCGTGATTGGTTCTATTCTTTTCCGTAATTAGTTATTGTTATTAATTGTTATCTGTGTTGATATTACTTGTTATTTTTGATGTATTGTAGTTTTCTTATATACTACCCTTGTGATATATTGGGTTGTCTTACCTCTTTGTTGTTGTATGTGTTGTTTGTATTATTATGTTATATATATACGTAGACTGTGATGAAGAGATTAAAGAACAAGCAATAGGCAATGAATACCATACAGAGAAAGAATTACTATCTACCGACTTCCAGTCTAAGTGTTTAGAGCCTTCGGACCATCCGTATCATTTGGACTGACTCACAGAAGATGACTGCTCCAGGATTCTTAGGTTTTGTAAGGATAGAGTTCCATAGAGGAATAGAAGGCTGGCGCACTCGTGAAGAAGACGATGTTGTAGTGTATATGGGGACTATTACTTTATCTCTACGTCCGGAATATGATTCTAATCCTGTGGTTACTGTTGACTTGTACATACAGTTAGAGTTGCCTTTGGGGATCCGACGTCATTGGAATGGACCTTTCTATGTTCCCAATGACAATAGTGTAGTGTCTACATCCCGGACTCCAGTCCGTAGAGCAGCCCGGACCCCTGCTCGTAGAACTGCTGTGAGACATCCTGGATATCTGTCACCTGAGGAGTCATCTAGGAATGGTTCCCCAGTGGATTAGATACTCATGATGTGCACTTGGGCACTTTTTGCTTTTTGGTGTGGTACTGTATTCGAACCTTATTTTTTATCTTTTGATAGTTGTTGTAAATATTTTGGTATGTATTTCTTTATTTGTAAGTTATTTGTAAATTATTTGTGTAACTAACAACCACAAAACCATATGTAGGTTATCCATATATTAGTATTTTATATGTGTATGTTATAAATATGATGATAATGCACAGATGTAATATACAGGTGATATTAATATGTATGCTAACGCCGTATAAGTGTGATTATAAGTTGTACTTTATACATTTCATAAACAAAATATACGTACAAGTTATATTAACTAGTTTAATATTTCTTAGTTTTATCTTATTTCTATGTCAAATGTGACATCCCCATAGGGTGTTACACTTTGAAATTTGTATATCTGTATTAGGTGGGAGCATTCGCATGGCTATCCACATTGATGCACTCTGAATTTTCTGCATGTTCTAATTAGATGCATCTTTAGTGAAATGTTATCCTATGTTTAATGTGTGAAGTGACAGTGAAAGTTGATTAGTATTATGTGATAGTTCTGAATTTTCGGATTCATACACTCATGCTATGTATGTTTCATTTGCAGATTCATGGCACCCAAGCTCTAACCTAAGCATAAATGCACTTCCCAAGATGAGAGCTTATGTCAATAGGCGGCCTTTAATGCAAACTTATTTCTCTCTGAGGAGCATGAGAAATGCCTCAACAAAACCCTATGTAATTGGGGATTTGTACTAGAGCGAGGCATACTTTTGGGGGACAGTGATTATGATGAGGTTTTTTACCAAATCCTGCGGAGAAACTGGTCCAAGTTATGCAAGGTACTGGAAGTAGGATCCTCCTCAGTAGTCCGAGAATTTTATGCCAATGCGTACCGGCCGGAGGGTGATGAACACAATAAATACGAATCATATGTCCGAGGTCACCATATTCTATTTGATGCAAGAGCTCTGGACTGCTTCCTTGAGACATCCACAGAAATGGAAGATTGTGGGTACATAAAATTGAAGAGTAAGGCGCTAAACCCTAATAGGGTTGTGCGGACTCTATGTAGACTTGGAGCCCAGTGGGAGCTTGACACTCAAAACTATCCCAAATTTTTGAAGAAGTTTGACTTGCTCCCGATCCCTAAGGCTTGGTGTACATTCTCTGAAGCTGGCCTCTTCCCAAACTCTCACCATCAAGAGGTCACGAAGGATCGGGCACTGCTTATTTTTGCCATTGTTACGGGGAAAACAGAGAATGCGGGATCACTGATCGCCCATAACATCCACTCTCTAGCACAGAGTCAGACTCAGAGGTCTAGGTTATAGTACCCCTGCCTCATCACATAATTATGCAAGGCAGCAGGGGTGGAGACTAGCAGTGATGCATCAATTAGGCCAACTCCATCCGTGGACATAGCTATGATTAACAACTATCTTCAGGAGGATGACCCCACTTAGGTCTAGCCAGTAACTCGAGCTCAGGCAGCTAAGCCTCCTCGTCAGTGACAGGACCCATCCTCCATTGGAGTATAACGTCACCTCTGACGTATCGAGCGCTATATGGTCCAGTCCAGCCAGGCGTTAGAAGGGAAGCTGAAGAACTTGGCTATCTAGCTGTAGGTTGATCCTGATATTTTAGGTGGACTTTCACTTCCTGAAGAAGACTCCCAGAGTGAGGAAGGAGCAGATACTGATAGGGAGAGCAGTGATGTCTGAATATCCAGACGTACAGTGATCTACGAGGGGGAGTTCATATTCCCATTTCTTCTATTTTTGTGTTGTTTTTATTTGTTTTATTTTTATCATCCTGCCTTGTTATTGTTATTGTTTTGTTTACTTTTTTTTAGTTTCCTTAGTTTCTTTAGAATCTACTTCTCAAGTGCTTGGGACAAGCTCGAGAGTAAGTTTGGGGGAAAAATGCTCATATGATCTTTTTGTGTTTTTGTCTTTTTGTTCTAGTTCAAGTTCTTTTGTTTTCAAAAAAAAATTGTTACTAATCAAAAACAAAAAGCAAGGTAACTAAGGAAATAGCTTTAAGTAAGCTCCTCCTCAGCACAATTTCAAGGGTAGGGTAACCTAATATATGCCATTCACATGTAAGAGAGAACCCCAAGTGAGTTTTGAGCCTTGATGCATGAGGGGGATACATCCACCTACTCATTTTTTCTTAATTGTGTGCATTTCACTCATATGAATACTTTTCAAAACTTGTTTTCTCTCTTTTTGAAAGTGTTGGCATGAATGCATTCATGTTGAGGCATTGTTTGTTTGATAGCCTTCTGGCCAAAAAGCCAACCTCATACATTTTTCCCTAGTACAGCCCCTTGAGCCTGAGCACCATTCCATTCTTTTTAGCTCAACTCAACCCTTAAGTGTAAAACCATGAAAATAACCAACCAAAGGAGTCAATAGACTACTATTAATTTGGGGTTAAAAAAGGTGCAGAGGTTGACATTAGGGAATGATGGGTTAAATTGTTTATATTGTGAAAGAGGGTGTCAAATTATAAAAAATAAAACAAAACAAAAAAAAAAAAAAAAAAAAGGTGAATCTGAATAAATGTGGATGTGAGGTATGAAAGATGGAGCAAAGGAGTTTGTGCTAGTTCATTGGGATTCTTGAGAAAATTTAGATCTTTTTGGTTTCTAGCTCTTTTGGTTGAACCTAACTATTCCCTATATTTATTCCACCCATCACCTTAGCCCAATTATAACCCTGAATAAAAGACCTCATGACTTGTGGTATGCATGCACGTAGATAATGGATTAGTAGAGAGGAACCAAGCCTATGGTATTGTGAAAGAGTGAAAATACAAGCCCAAACACTTCAGTGAAGTGAGCAAATTTGTTAAATCTGTTCGCATGTGAATTTGTGTGCATGTAAAGCTACTCTGCTCTTAGTGTTGTGGTGTTTGAGAAAAGCAATCATTTGAGTTATTTCTTTTAGTGATCTGAGCTCTGTATTCATGATTTGCAACACTAATTTTTGTTTCTTTTCCCGAGGACATAGCAAAGGTTAAGTTTGGGGGAGTGCTGAGCACGCAAAAGATGTGGTTTTATGTCTTGAAAATTTGAATTATTTCCCCTTAATTTAATCTTTTTATTGCTTGTTGCTCAAGTATTTTACTAAATTTGATTTAGGTTTGTGATTGAGAATAGTTGATCGAAAGGAAGAAGAATCCTCACTATTCTAATATGTTTTTGTAGGAAAACATCTAAGGAGGGAGGAGTAGGATGTTTGGAAGCAAAACAAAGGAACTCACTCTGTTCACTCAGGGCTTAGGCCCTATTTCTTGAGCACTTAGGTGCCCAAACATATACTAAAAGGATGCTTTCTAGAAGGTCAGTGCTCAGGTGCTACAAACCTCAGTGTCTAGGCATTGAAGTCTGATGCAAAATATGTTGGTGCAGCACGCATCTAGGCACTGATCCAAACTGATGCATATGGATTCTTACTGTGTAGTGTGCATCTAGGCGCCCTATCTGCAGCGCCTAGGTGCCCATATCAGTATAAAAAGCTGCCTTAACATAACCTAAAGGGGAGTTAGCCACCACAAGAGATACAGGGAGGCACAAACCAACCCTGGAAAGGGAGAAAGAGGTTTTCCAATCTACGGAGGAACAGGAATCTCTCTGAATCATCATAGATGACTAGGGTGTTTTCTTTTCTTCTTATTGTTTACTTTATTTGCACCATGTATTGTTAAACCTCCCTTTGTTGGGATTAGGTGGATTTTGATTGATCTTGTTTGTTTTTTACATTAGATTTGATTAATGCAAGTTGCTATTCTGTTTTGATTTTTAATCTCTTTTCCTATTGCTTTCTAAAGTTTGATTCTCTTTACAATGATTTTAGGATTATATGTTGAATGAAAATTTAATGTATAATCATGCTATGAGATTATGAACCTTGCTTATCTTTAGGCTAGGAATAGTCATTGATTTGCTCGTTACCCTCTTGAATTATAAATCCTAATACTTGTTTCTTTTTAGAATCGCCTAAGGAATTAGGGGTTTTTTGTGGAATAAAGGATCAATTGCCTAAAGAATTAGGATTTGATTAGTTTAGGGAATTCAGTAACAAAGTAGGAATAATAACTTATGTTAATCCCAATTGATATGTGACAAGTGAACTTAAATGAAGCTTAATCCCAACTTTTTCATTAATTGAATTTTAGTCATCTCGCATTTTAAGTGTTCGTTACATTGCTAAATTTAAAATATCCAAAAATTTTGTCATTGCTTTTGTCATTCGTTGCTGTGTTAATCTTATTAGAGCTCTTTTTGATCCAAATTCTAGTTTAAATAGTAGTTAATTTCGTGAATTGGTATTTGGCTATCGATCCTTGAGAATGATATCTGGTATCTCACTGTTTTTATTACTTGACGATCTGGTACACTTGCCGTGGTCCCATCAACATAAAACATAAATCTATAATAACCTGTGCAGTCATTACAGAAAGCCACGAAGGATGGAAAAGATCATATATATACATCACCGGCCTAAAATTCACACTGTAATATATAAACTTTTACAAACTATAAAGCAAGTAAATACACATTAGCTAATACATAGAGAAACAAAAAACTAAAACTAAGTCTTTTGCTTCTTCTTTTTGCCCTTTCTCTTTGGAGGGTCTCCACTTGGATTTACATGAAAACACAGAGAGGTGAGAAATCACAAATTTCTCAATATGAATAAACCAAAACTAGCAGTTATTCTCTTATAACAAAGTTAACAAAATAACAACATTAAGTTAATCTTGCAATAGATAAAAGAGTCATCGCTCAACACTACTGAAATGTATACATACCCTTTTATGTATAATTCATAAGGCAAGCAATAACTTTACTCATATTTATATCAAACAATGATATCAAACAACTACTCATACAATCGTAAAATATCATCAAGAAAACAAGCAAGACAATCGCCCATACAGTCATCAACGAATGCAATGTATTATGTTATGATAAATGATTATGCTCACACAATATCTAATAATATGATGTTGCAATGCTTGTGCAAGTTTTAGTTTAGAAAGCACATGTTACTTAGTTATTTCCTAGGAACCTCATTCCCTTGCATATACTGGGTAGGATAGGCATAAAAAATACCCTGGCACTACCTAATGATGTGCAGATTCCTTCCCTTCACCAAGGTGAGAGTACAAATACTAACCCCATACACCAGTAACCAGGCTATAATGGCAGTAATGCTAAGAGAAATCGGATCCAACACCTAATTACCAAGCCACATAGTTGTGCACATCATCTAAGGTTACAATATATAGGAAATAGCAATTAACAAGTTTGAAATTAAAACAGGCAAAGATATCACAAAATAATAATAGTAACCATGGAACTCCAAGGTAACTTATCACACGAAGTAGCAAGATTCATGTTACTAACAAGAATTATGTCTAGTACCCCACACCATCACTTCACAAGTGATTTCAAGATCAACCTCATGTTGAACAAGGTCCTAGATACTAACATAAGGCAATCCACCTTACTTGGGATGCCTAAGGTTCCCTAACTTTCCACATATGAAAGTGATAATCCTCTCTAAGAAATATCACTAAAAGTGCCTCTACACACTCTAAAATGCACATATGAATGATTCCATCAAGCAGAAAATTCAAAAACAACAAGATCAAAATCTTGAAAATGCCCTATTTGAGCCCTTGGGCACTCTTCACCCAGCGCTCAGGCGCACAACCAGCGCTCCGGCGCACAACCAGCACTCAGGCGCACAACCAGCACTCAGGCACATCACACTAGCGCTTAGGCGCTCCTCTGGTAGAATCAAGGGCAAAACTCTCTAGACGATAAGCACTTGAGCGTTAGCCGTTGGCGCCTGGGTGCCTATCGCGTGAAGCTGAAAATAAATGCATCTGTACATTAGGCGCCTGAGCACCCAACACCCAGCGCTTCGGCGCTGATTGTCCAGTAGCAAATTTGTAGAATTTTACAGATGGATGCACTGTTCCATTGGTGGAAGCCACGAAAATTCAATCACTCAAAATAGTTTGTAGGTGATTTTAAGTCCCTAACAAGTTCAGTAACATATAGGAAACATTAATCACTAACTTATTTTATCAAATTTGGATTCGTGAACTAATCAATCATCAAAAACACCAATTTTCTCAATTTGTGCATTAAAGGTCCAAAAGAAGAATTCTAAGTTTCTAACCCAAACTCATACCATGAACAAGTTATAAACAACCCTTAAAACACATCCAAGCAAGAAAATCACTCAAAACACCTCAAAATCTCACTTTGGCCCATTAAACCTCAACCAAGCATAAAAATGGAGATAAGAAAGAGAAGCTATTTTGAACTCAAAAACCCTTATCTTTTGGTGCAGCAAGGAATTAAGATTCAAGCTTCAATCTTGGATCTGGGATTTCCTTTCCCTCTTTGTTTTCCTCTTCTTTCTTTCCTCCTTTGCTCCTTGTTCTCCTTCTATTGCAATTTTTTATTTCCAACTACGAGAGAGTGAATGAGAAACAAATGAAAAGGCTTGAAATATCATGAATAAAAGGTCAGCTAAAGAGGTTGTAACCATGGATGGCTTATGGTCTTATGATACTGCACTGGTACTTCTTGATATGTTAAAAACACTTAGATTTAGCTAATTCAAGTTTTCCAAGTTCCAACAGCTTTAAAATAAATACTAAGATTCATTAAAAAAATTATTTCACCAGTATCATAAATTTCCATACCTGTGACTAGTCAATCAAGAATTAAAACACACAATCAGTATGCTTACAAATACTAAACCAACTCTAATTATTCTCAAATTTTAACCATATCATAGTCTACACATTTGTGACTTAGAAATAAATTATCCACATCTATTTTTATATAACCCTGAAAAACATGTTAGACTTGTAAATGGTTATAGAGGTAGCCTAATACTTACCTAACATGCCAGTTTAATTTTGTGGCTTTCTGAGTGCGTTTGGTCACTTTGTTGTAACACTATTGGTAAGAAATAGCTGTTGTTAGCTCCTGAATTGGCTTAAACTGCTTAGTTAATGGAAATTAATATAGAGAGTTTGTTTCTAGGTCACACATGTGTTGGAGATGGTGTAGCAAAATTTTGAGAATAATTGGAGTTGGTTTAGCATTTTTAAGCATATTGGTTGTGTGTTTTAATGTCAGATTGACTACCAATATATATGAAAAAAAATGGAAAGGGTGAAACAAGATTTTTGATGAATCGTAAGATTTATTGGAATCTTGTTGGACGTTAGAAATCTTGATTTGGTGAAATCTAAGTGTTCTTAGCAGATCGGGAATTGCCACATGGTCACTTAAGTGACCAAAGTCACTCACGACCATGTGCTGCACCTTTTATATTTTAAGGCTTGAGATGAGATATTTTATCTCATTTTCACTCTTTCCTTTTATCTTTTGACATGGTTGCAGCTGCCAAAGGAGAGGAAAAGGAAAACCAAGCAAAGAAGGAGGAAGAAGAAGAGGAGGAGGAAAGGAAAAGGAAGAGGAAAGCCAAGGCTTCATCATCTTTGATACAAGAAGTAGGGGTTTTCTAGTGTTCTTGTAGCTTCTTTAGTCCATTTCACCATTTAAGCATATGAGATGTATAATAGGTCATTTTGGATTTTAGAGTTGTTTGGAGTGTTTTTCTTGCTTGAATGAGTTTCATAGGTTGTTTATGACTTGTTCATGGAATGAGTTTGAGTTAGAAACACAGAATTTGTCATTTGGACCTTTGATGCTAAAAGTGAGAAGTTAGCTCATGGATAAGTGATTTTGTCCTTGGATCTAATTTGGTGGTTTGAGTTGGTGTTTATTGATTCCTATGTGTTTGTGAACTAGTTAGGAACCTTAAATCATCTAGAAACTAGATTGGAGTAGCCAAAATCCGTGACTTATTCCAATAAAACAATTTTCTGCTATGCGTGCCATTGCGTAAAGAGGCCATACTGAGGCGTGAGGTTGATTTTGCTATGTGTTCTGTGGGGTGAGGATGCCACGCCGAGGCATGAGGTGCATCACGCAAAAGCACGAGAGCAGGGCACCGTGGCTTGCCAAAGTCGTCCCATGGCGTGAGCTTTAGGATTTTCTAAGAATTATGTTCTTGATGTTTTTGTTGGAAATCGCAGATACATCACGCAGTAGAAAATATAATTCCCACTATAGATCCATGCGAAAAAGCTATAATCTAAGTTTTAAAAATTGTTTACCTCTTAAAGCGTTATCAAAGGAAGTGACGTGAATTACCAACACCGTAACAGCAACGATGTCTCTACGGTATCCACACGAATAGACTCATGAACGTCCAATGTTCGCAAAAAGGAGCCTCACGTCTCTCACACAGTGCTGGTTATGAAGAGAAGAGAAGAAACCTGTCACTCTCTCACTCACTTTTCTATAGGTACGGCTAGGGTTATGTAATGCGTGTCTTAGCAGCCCCCTTAGTAATACTATTTATAATAATGACTGCCTTAAGTGAGTGTGAGTAGCAGCAAGGTAAGCTGTGTAACCCTAGCCACATCTGTTATGAGTCCAACTTGGATCTATTACTCTAATCTTAGTCTGCTTTATGTGTGTGACAGGTTCTCATTATGTTGGCAGTAATATTAAAATCTCATTTTAATATTACAAGCAGTGAGCGGTATCTAGCAACACATCGATGTTACCCAAATAATGAGAATTTTAGTGATTTGACATAACATTTCTGTGATCAATGTTTCCATGTCATTTAGTCCTTTTATCAAGATATCTAGATTGAACACAAGACATGGAAAACATCACTCTTGTATAGTCCAATCCTTCGTTTCCTGATACTCTAGTAGACTTTGTAACAACAAATGAAATCAATATATCATATTGACTCATTTGAGCATGGTGACGAGCGCCGAACTCAATCAAAATTAAAACTAAGTTGTACCTATGGCTTGTAGTATAGGAGTTAACACCAGATCATCCCTCAAGGATCTTAGTTTGCAAATTAATCAGACCAAGCCGAGATTGGGGGGGTTTGAGTCGATGAACAGAATATGAAATAACAGAATTAAGGAAAGAACAATCAATTAAAAGCGTAATCAATCCAGAAATCTATCCAAAATTTAGTGGATTCTATCACAGATCGCTGATGCACAATTTTTAGTTTCAAACAAGTCTACAAACTTGATGCGGGATTAATTGTTGCTTTGCGAACCCAAGTGCAGGTTGTCTCAAGTAATAAATTTCTCGGGAGTCCGAGGTCGATCCACAAGGAATTGTTAAAGATTAATTAAGGTGAAGAAAATATTTTGTTACTATGGTAAAAATTATTTACTTGGGTTAAAAAATCCATTCTTGGTAAATAAAGTAAAGGTAAGATTAATTTCTTTTATAACTCAATTAGAATCCTCGCAACATGGAGGTTCCAATCAGAAAATACAACATTAAAAGTCCATTTAAAATAATATACGTAATTATATTATGTTTCCTAAAAATATTACCACCACTTATAAATGGTTTAAAGCATTCATTGTGCCAATATTTTGTCTACAACAAATCAAGAACTCCTCTTTACAAAGATGGTTTCTAAATTATAAGAAACAAATTATAATACGTATAATGGTTACTAGAAAATATAAATCATTTAAGCACAAGAGAAGAATAAATCTAACCTTACTTTATTACCAAGAGCTTCACCCTTTCACCCAAGTAAAATGGAACTTGGTTACTCATAGATAAGAAGAAAGAAAGAGAGAAGAAGAAGAAGAAGAACATGACTTTAATTTAGAACAAAGAAAAATTACTACAAGAAAGCCTAGTAACAAAATGGCATCATTTTGGTAACTAACACCTAACTCCCTTAATGATCTGCTAAGGCCCACTTTTATAGAGGGTTAGAGATACAAAATAACAAGGGGGCTGAGTCATTAGTGGGTGGATGAGTGGAAAATGAGTGGAAAATGCCAAATGACTTTAGGTGAGTGGGAAATTATGGAGATTCCTTGTCACCGAAATCATGCAGCTCTGAAGTCATTGTATTCGTCATTTTTGAACCAAGTGGTCTCATTAAAGTTGTAGGCCTGGATCTTAGCTTTCAAATGGCTTTAGTTTAAGTCCAATATCATTTCTATAACTCCAGATACATTCAAATTACTGCACACTGCCCAGGCCCAATCACAGCTCCTCTGTTCTGACTTCCAAGCCCAATAGCACCTTCAAGGAGTCCGATTATGGAAAAGTGTTCAACATAAAAGTTGTAGATATGGGTCTTAACTATTCAGCATCCAAATTTCAGCCCATTTGACAACCTCTAACTCGAAAACTGTGATGAACAGTACACGTAGGTTAAGCTATTAGGAAAAACACTCTGGTTCTTGCTTCAACCCCAATTTGAGTTATCTACTCGTGCGATTGGGCCTTTGAGGTCTTCATGAAAGTTACAGAACTCTATCTTATCTTTCAAATGCCACTAGAATCACCTCCAAAGACCACCTACATCCCAAGATATAGCTCAAATACAGAAATAATGTAAGACGTAAATTATGCTGAAAAATTCAATTAAGTCCAATTTGAGTCCAAACTTACAAAACATAACCAAAATCAATCAATTAAGTATATGGAGAGTGTAAATGACTAAAAATGAAAGCTTATTAATGTATCAAATATGTGATCATCAAATTCCCCCACACTTAGCTTTTTGCACTCCTGAGCAAAACACATAAGACCACTCACAAAAAAAACGAAACAGACTCAAAAGCTAAACACTCTAAAAGACTCAATTTCTAATAATATTTAAAAATGTAAAGCAATCAATCATTCAAGTAATCAAAACATTCATGAGGTAATATATCTTCACATCTCAAATCAGCAAGCAAGGATATTTTGTAACTCCCCAAATTTCGTATCTCTTAAACAGTAATTTTGACAGCTAACAGAATTTTACTGTTTAGTAATTTTTGGATGCTGTAAAATTATTTTATTTATTCCGTCAGCGTATTTGATCGTTTTGAGTGATTTACTCCGTGTCAGGAAAATAATAATTTCCCGGCCGGAGAAAATCTTTCTGTATTTATTTCTCTTGACTGTTAATTATTTTTAACAATCTGACTTGATTTTCATACGTTTTCTAATTTTTGTGATTTTATGTGTGATTTTAAATTTTTTCTATTTGTGGGCCCCACGAGGTGTTTGTGGGCCCAGGTGACCATACGTGGGCCTAGGTGGGTCCTGCAAAGTGAAAAATTTTTCTACGCATAGAAAAATTTGTACTGTTTAGACGGAGACAGGGAATCTTACTAAACCTGAATTCGGAAACAGTTTTAGAAAATTTGTTTTGTACTATATTTATTTATCAGAAGATAAAAATACAGTAAATATATTCTTTCGTGGGATTTTTAGTAGATAAAAATAGAAATTATATTGTTTAAGTCAACATTGGTGGTTTGGATATCCACTATTGATTCAATTAATGGTTAAGAAATAGATTTAATAAAGAAACATAAGATAATCATCATTGATTTAATCAATGGTGTGAGAATAAACTTAATTAGGCAAGCTTTAATATTAACCGTAGATTTAATCAACGGTGTAAAATTAATTATATAAAGTGACCATTTACAACCATTGGATTTAGAGTTGATCAACGGTGGAGATTTGGTCTTAAAAAGTGACAAAGACCATTTATGACCATTGGATGAAGAATTAATCAAGGGCGGGGATTTGGTCTTAAAAAGTAGCAAAGACTAATTATGACCATTGGATTAAAAGTAAGAAGAAGTAATCTTGACCCTTTATTTTGGAGACACATTTAATGACTAGAATTTAAAGGAGAAGGATCCAATGACTTAGATTTAGTCTTCTAAATTAAAAGTCTACCTAAATCCTAATCATTGAATTAATCAATGGCTAGAAATGCTTCAAATAATGGCCTAATTAACAAGCCAAGTAAACTAAATTAAATGTTAAATTGTTATAATCTAATTCTTAATTAGATATCCTAATTTTAATTAGAGATTATAATATATGAAATAATATGTCTAATTAATTAGTTATGTAATTAGAAAATTAGTTAAGATTGATTAGGAAACTTAATCTAATGAATTAACTAATCAATTTGCAAGTAATTATGACAACTTTGGAGTGCATGATGAAGGGGGGGACGGTTGGAGAAGCAAGAAAGAAGAAGAGACATGTTGAGACATGTTGGAGTAGCCTTTTTAGGCCAAAGAAAAAGATGACAAAGTGGAAGACTTTTGCATGCATGTGATAGCCTTCAATTATGCTAAACAAATTTCTATCTCTCCATTCTTTCACTCCTACGATTACCCACTTCAATTCAGCCCTCTATTTTGATTTTCTATCACACTTAGTAACACAAAGACCATTCTCTCTCTTCTCTCTCTTCCAATTGTTCAAGAACACCAAGAACAAATACAAAGAACACCATTTTCTCTATTCTTTGAGCTATTCGGTCACCACCCATAGAACCACTTCCAATCTTTCATAATTTTATCTAGTTACATATCTTGAATCCTTTCATCAATTCAAAACACTTTCATGTTGGAGACTTTCTCTAAATCATTCATCTTCATGGACTTTCTTCAAGAACAAAGTTATGGGATTTTTGAGGTGAAGTATAAGAAGACTTCATTTTTTCTCTTCTTTTTCATGATCTAAACCATGTTTGATCCATGGTTCCTCTTAATCAAGCTTAGTATACTAATTTCTATGTATTTTGTTTTGAATTTGAGAAGCCCTTGTTGTTGAAGGACTTGGAAAGAGAAGCAAAATCAAGAAGCTTTGAGGATCTTCAAGAGGTAAGAGGGAGATCCATCTCACCAACCAATTATGGTGGTGGGAGATGGTCGTATATTTGATGGATTGTGAATTCATGTGAGAATTCCAATCCATGGTCATGTAATAATTAATTGTGTGTTTATGAGTTTTGCTTTATTTTCTTGTGCTTTGATTATTTTTGTCTATGCTTAATATGCTTTGCATGATTTTATGGCTTTGATAGTATACTTATAATATGCATGATGAGTATATGGCATGTTTGTGATATTTATGATGAAATATATATATGTATGCCATGATGTGTGGATGGAAAGAAAATTGATCTTGGTTCCAATGGCCAAGGAAGAACTACGGTTTTGATGTCCTTGATTTGGGTCAATGTTGAAATTTTTCAAGAACAAAGAAATTAAATTTTGATCCCTAGAACAATGAGAATTTCGGCCAAGACACCTCAAAATAGGTGTTTACAAATTAATATGTTTATGAAAGAATAAAATTGGATTGATTTGAGGAGTATGAAAAATGAAGTAAAGGTTTGTTTTTTTTAAGAAAACATGAACACAAATTTTAGAATGAAATTTTATTGATTTATTTTGTGTAGAAACAAGAATGGAATTTATTTAAGTTAGAAGAAAAATATTTCATGGTTCTAATGGCCATTTATAAGATTTTGATAAATTTAGAATAAATGTTTTACGTATCTTTAAATTAATATTTTCATGAAGAATGATAATGGATGATTTGAAGAGTATGAAAAATAAACAAAGGGTTTGTTTTTTTAAGAGAACAAAAATACGATTTTAGAGGAATTTTTATTAATTTATTTTGTGTAAAAAGATCCTAAGTATTTTTCTAAATATGAGTTTTGAATGAAATGGGCAAACATTGATTTTAAGGATTTGCAAAGAAAGTGAAAAAGGAATTGTAAAGAAAGTAAAAATGAATTTGAACAAATGGGTTTGGTTTTTATAACCATCGGTACTTCGGTTTTGAAAATAAAATTTTAACGATTTTGTTTGTGTAAAATCATATCAATTTAAAAGGAAAAATATTTGATGATTTCAATAGTCATGTCCACATTTTTGAAGGCTTGTAATGCTTTGATTTTTATGAACAAAGTGATTTTCAAAGTAGAAACGTAACTTGAGTTAATACAAGAATTTGGAAATGGAATTAGAGCATTTATCACTTGAGAATTAAATTTTTGTAAACAAGAATGTTTTCGAACTTCAATTTATTTTGAAGAAGGTTGTGTTTGGAAATGCTTTGAGAAAAATGGATAATATAATGGTGATTTAAGAATTTAATAAAGTATAACTTATTTTCAAGTTTTGAAATATGTGTGAAAATTTTAAGATTTGAAACATTAATTTATATCAATTGAAAAGTAATTTTGTGGATTATATTTGAAAAAGAATTTCTTGAGTAAAGAAACGTGGAAAAAGATTTTCTTGAGTAAGAAAATGTGAAAAATGAAATACAAAGTCATAATATTTTGAGAAAAGATGAAATGGAATTTTTGAAGGTTGAGAAATATTTTTTTATGGTGAAAAATTATTTACGTATCTTTAAAATGTGTTGAAAATGATATTGACTTATTTGAAAGTCCAAAATAATGTTTGGAATATTGAGGAATATTTTACATGATTGTAAAATGGTGAAAAATGATTTAAAATATAGTAAAATATTTCTACGCAATTTGAAATATGTTAAAATATTTCTACGTGATTTGAATTACGTTTAAATATTTTATGTAAGCTTAAATATTTTACATGATTTGAAATATTGTTGAAAAATCACTACGTGATTGAACAAACGATAAAACATTTTTACGCGATTATGAAAAATGGTAGAAAATTGGTGGAAAATTGTTATGAGATTTGGAAAGCGTTTAAATATTTTACACTATTGAAAATATTATTGAAAAATATACACAATTTTGAAACAGTGAAAAAATAATATGCGATTTGAGAAATGTATATTTTTACGCGATTGAGAAAGACATTGAAAAATTAATACGTGATTTAAAAGTGCAATAGAAGAGCTGCGGCATTTTGAAAACGTAACAAAAGTGTTACAGTATTATGAAAATATAACAGAAACATTTCAGAATTTTGAAAATGTAACAGAAACATTTTGGAATTGTGAAAACATAATGGAAATGTTACGCAATTTTGTGAAAACACGGCGAAAGTGTTTTATAACTATGAAAACATGATAACATGATTTCGTGTTGAAAATATAGTATAATTACTATTGAACCAGTGTATAGACATTGCATGAGAAAATGACGTATTTTGCCTATGACTGGTATTTGATGCATTTTGTATGCATTGGAAAGAGATGCCTGTGAATGGATTTGGTGCATTATACATGCATTGGAAAAGTATGCGTTGAAGCATATGATATAAATTGAACAAATGAAATTGAAAAGATTTGGCCCTTTGGGGTTGGACTTGCACTGATATATTCGTGCATTGTATAAAATATAGCTAATAGCTATTATGGCCCTTGTGGTTGAAGAGGGAATGAGAATTGATAGTGAGGTCTATGATGGATCTTGGGGGCGTCGAGGCGCGGCGATCGACTAGTGGACAGCTGGCGAGTACCCTGTGCCACTTGGCGATGCAGTCCGTTGCAACGCATTGACGATACCCGACAAGAACACGATTCTTTTCAATGACTGGGAGATTGTCTTTGGGCTAAGGCTGACAATTGACCAGAGCATTCTTCTCGAAATTGTGAAAACCTCCATGGAGTTATTTTTGAAAAACTTAGTCTTTGTACATATGCATAAATCTGAGCATTTATATCTGTATGAAATATTAATTGAGGAATGTTGGCTATGACAATTATTTTGAGTACTTGGATGATGATTGAACTGATAAATGATTAGATGATGATAGTTGATTAATGCTGATAGCATGATTATGGTATGATCTATCTGTATGATATTGCTATTTGTGTTATCTCTGTGCTGCCATGTTGGTATTGGTGTAAGTGATCTCACCTCTTTGTTATATTGTTTTGTTGTGTCTGTACTGTTAAAATCAAATAATAGAAGGATCGAGTTGTCTTAGACATAACGGGCGATGGATACTCTGAGATTGGTGACAACAATAAAGAGTGGACATTCAAGACTCGAAGGTGTGCAGTGTTGACAAAGGAACAGATGTCTGATGCATCAAGATGGACAGAAAAAGGAATAAGTATGTTAAAGTTTTCTGTTAGTGTTGTACCGTGCTATTAAGTAGGACCTGTCATGGGGTTTGCTACTGTAAAAAAAAAATAAGTCTGTTAATTTTATATTTCTCTTTAAATTGTGATATAAATTGGTGTCAATATTGCATAATGAATAGTTGAAATATGATTTTCAATATTACCTAATATTTTCAGTAAATTTACGTTTCAGTAAAAAAGAAATTTTGAAACCCATCTTTTATAACTTAAACTTTGTGCGAACTTATTTTCAGATTATGAGTCGGAAGTCAGAAATGTGATGCCCTAGCTAGGGTGTTACATTAGTTGGTATCAGAGCTAGGGTGTTACATATTTCAACTGAAAAGCATGAGTCAAGAATGATAGATTTTCACAAGATTCACTCTCAATCCCTCAAGTGTTTAAAAGGTAGGTATTTCACTCAATTCAACCTATGAAAATTGCACTACCATAAGCTTGCTTATCTTCTACTTCTCCACTACTAAGAACACATGCACACACAAATCATGAGGACTTTATTCAAGGTTGTAATGGGGTCAAGGTAAAGGAGGAGGTAATATGGATATGACAAGTTAAACACCAGAGAATAAAAGAACATGAGAGCTGAGTTCAATTAACAAGCATGAAAGTTCATCCTAACTCCACCTAATACAAATTCCCTTTACATATTCTTTTCCTTTCCTTTATTACCTTGTTGACCCTCTTCTTTTTACATTTTTTTTGATTGATTTTTTTGTTTTTTTGTTTTACAAAAAGAACATCATATATACATTTTTTTTAACCATTCTGCACACACACCCCCACACTTGTTCAAGAACTCATCGAATGACAAAACTAATGTGCTCTTATTCCCTAAGGTCAAGTAAGAACATGGTTTTTCATTTAAGGCACATAATAAGTTCGAAACAAAGAATAGTCAAATAAGCTCAAAGGGTTTAAGTAAGAGGAAATAGGTCATTTCTAATGCTTTATGTTGGCAGGAATCAGAGAATTTCCAAGAAGTCATAAGAGTGCTTGATATCATATTGAGACAACATGCTGCTAAATAAGGCTAGCTATTTGATTAAAGTAGCTATTTCAAGAAAAATGCCTCAATCATATTTATGTATGCATATGAAAATGTAGTCTCAAAAAGAATCAAAGCAAGTTCTAGAGTAACAATTCTATGAGTGAAATTCACACAAGAAAGAAAAGAATGGTACAAATGTTCAATCCATTCATCAATAGGCTCAAAATCTCACAAGGCATAATTTTATCATTTTCAATCCACCAATTCAACATCCATAACCAAGCATGTGAATTTTAAGAAAGAAGACAATTTACTCAATCATACAAATTTCCCTGAATTTGAATTGCTACTTCCACACAAACTAGTTACTACCCCAATTACTCCTTACTCTGCCACCAATTTTTGATGCATCTCAAGAGTAAATAATTTACTCTTTACTCTGCCATCCCTAATTACTTTTGTTGTTAATAAATTGATGACAAACACAACAAACATATTAACAAACACACTTCCTAATTTTTTTTGATTTTTTTTTCACAACCATCCTTCCCCCCAACCAGATCACAACATTGTCCTCAATGTCAAAACATAGATAGGTAAAGGATAGAATATATTACCTGTTGCTGCAATTACTGAAAAGAAAAATCTCACACAAATTTAAACAAAAACAAAGTACAATAAATAAAACCAAAGTTGGTAATTATTTAAATAATTGGAGTGTCTTGGTTGGCTTTCTTTTCATTTTGCTTCCCTCACCACTTCCTTCACCGCTTCCGTCGGACCAATCTATCTGAGTTATTACTGGATCAGGTTCATAAACAAAAGCTTCTAATTTATCAATCAACTCATCAACAGTGGAAGCAGAGATAAGGAGTCATCTTGCAGAAGGTGTGACAAATTTCTATTCTACAGCATGGTCAACAAAAGATAACAAATTATCAAAGAAATTATTAACATTCAACAAACCTACGGGTTTATGGTGGATGTTCAGTTGGGCCCAAGAGACAATTTGAAAAATTTCTTCTAAAGTACCAAAACCACCAGGTAAGGCAATGAATGCATCAGAGTTTTCAAGCATTGCCTTCATTCATCCATGCATAGATGATACTTGAATTTCCAGTCCAATTGTCTTTCCAACGATGTTCCTTCGAGTTAAAGGTTCAGGAATGACACCTAAAACTTGACCACCTCTTATAAATGCAGAAAGTGATACAGCCCTCATTAACCCAAGGCAACCTCCCCCATATACTACACGAATGTTCCTCGCAGCAAGTGTTCTACCAACAGTGCTTGCTGCGTTTTCAAACTCTAAACTCTGCCCATAACTTGTCCCACAAAATACACAGATACTGACAAATCTACAAACAGAAGAAGAAGCTCCCTCCATTTCTACACTCACACTCTCTTTGAATGATTATGAGTTGCAGGAAAGTGAAGAAAATGAAGTGTTTAAATAGGGAAGAGAATAGAAAAAGTAATAATAGCTCCTATACGTAGTAGGTTGGTGGTGTCGAAAAAGTTTGAAAATTTAAAAATAATAATAATAATAATTTTTTTGTTTTTTTTTTTTTTTTTTTTTTTTTTTATTTTTTATTTTTTTTTACTTCAAGAAAACCATCAGGGTAAAGAAGTCTAGAAACCCCAGAAGGATCCCATCCAAAGGATCGTCTGTCCAAAACCAAAATTCAACAAAATCATAAAATAATAATAACAAATGATTACATACCTTTATGTACAGGTTTCATGGCAGATCTTTATACTGCGCGTCATGAGTGCAGTACTACCAAGACGGCTCAGCCAATCTGGGCATTCTTCTCCCTCCCGCTTGTGGGATATCCCAGCTTATGCATCGTCCCTCTAGTTAAAGAGAGAAAATCTGAATACGATGACCAGTGACCACAGCCAGTGAGAGGTCGCTGGAGAGCCCATGGCATTAAATCATAGGATCCAGCTCAGAGGCATTGTCACGCGAGAATGCAAACACGGGACACTTCTTTCTGTCCATCAACAAGCAGAGCCTTTGGTTAAAACCTGGGAATGCTTACGCGGCTCTCTACAGAGCATGGCACACGAACCTTATTTACCGACCGGCGTGCGAAGGTCCACCCGAGTCAATGACGGGTCTGCCACTCCACTGGCAGGGGCTCCTAATCTAATTAAAGACCAAGTACAATCGAAGTTTCGCCTTTTTTATTTTATTTAATTTATTTAATTTTTTTATTTTTTTTACTTTTTTATTTTTTTTTTTTTTTTTTTTTTTTTTTTTTTTTTTTTTTTTTTGTTTTCTTTTTTTTCTCTTTTTTTCTTTTTTTTTTTTTTTTTCTTCTTTTTTTTTGAAGATGTACAAGATAATATATACATGTTGTTGTGATTGTGGCTCACATCTTCCTCTAGTTTCACGTCCAGAAACGGCTTAAACGCCTTTTATGAGTCGAGGATAAGCTTCCCATCCAATTTTCTTATAAATTGGCAAACAGGGTCTTTTTGAGTTAGATTCCCAAGACTATAACGCTCTTGCTCGTCCCTGAAGAGATTCCACAAACTAAGAAGTTCATGCTGCACAATTCCACAAGAATGTGTCTCAAGAGTCAATAAGATATTATCTAATGACTCCTTACTCAGTCCATTCTTGATGAAGAATATTTTATCTTCTCTATTTACGGAAACCATCCCCAAAGAGTGACATCGCGTGTTACAATTCCATCGTGCACACTTGTAACAAACTTTCATTCTTTTTGCTCTTCTCCTTTTTGAAAATGAACTTTTACCAAGACCAGGTATGTATGGGACAAATGAATCTGAAGATTCACCAGCTAAACGAACCTTTGCTTCGATTATCCAGCGTA
The DNA here is from genome assembly GCA_029884595.1 of Ormosia semicastrata. Taxonomy (NCBI): domain Eukaryota; kingdom Viridiplantae; phylum Streptophyta; class Magnoliopsida; order Fabales; family Fabaceae; genus Ormosia; species Ormosia semicastrata. The sequence continues at coordinate 45,189,350 of JAQQTO010000044.1, read as the reverse complement.
TATCTTCTGGGATGCCCTTATACATTAACAATCTCAATCTTTCACACTTAGCTTCATAGACTTTTGTTAGAGCATTTAGAGAGAGAGAAGGAAAATGTTTTCTTAGATTTGAGAGAATGACATCCATTTTAAAAGGAGAAGAAATCATTTATTATGGGAAACTGAAAAACAAACCGACTTGAGAGTCACGGAGTACCGTTATCCGCCATTTAACCTGGAACACAAAGAACTGCAAAAAGAAAGAAACAACATTAAAATAAATTCTACTCATAACAAGGATTAGAAAGAGAAATGGATTCTACCTCAACAACTTGATGTTCCAGAAATGGTTTGAGTCTTTGTCCATTGACCTTAAATACAATACCATTCCTAGGATTCTCAATGTCTATGGCCTCATAAGAATACACATGTTTGATAATATAAGGACCAATCCACCTAGATCTCAATTTTTCAGGGAATAGGTGAAGACGAGAATTATAAAGCAGAACTTTTTGACCAATTTCAAAAGTTTTTCTCAAAATTGATTTGTCATGAAAAGCTTTTGTTCTAGCTTTATAAATCTTTGAGTTTTCATATGCATCATTTCTTAATTCCTCAAGTTCATTCAATTGCAATTTGCGTAACTTGGAAGCATCATTAAGACTTAAGTTGAAAGCTTTAATGGCCCAAAATGCTATATGCTCCAATTCTACAGGCAAATGACAAGGTTTTCCATAAACTAACCGATAGGGAGACATGCCTAAAGATGTTTTAAAAGCAGTACGGTAAGCCCAAAGTGCATCGTTTAGTCTTAAAGACCAATCTTTACGATTTGGGTTAACCGTTTTTTCCAAAATTTGTTTAATCTCCCTATTTACCAATTCAACTTGTCCACTTGTTTGAGGATGATAAGGGGTTACAATTTTGTGGGTAATGCAATATTTCTTCATTAAGGATTCAAATAGTTTATTGCAAAAATGTGTTCCCTCATCACTAATAATAGCTCGAGGAATTCCAAATCAACTCAAAACATTTTCTTTTAAAAAATTTAGAATAGTTTTATGATCATTGTGCTGACATGGAATTGCCTCAATCCATTTTGAGACATAATCAACTGCAACCAAAATGTATACAAATCCAAAAGATGATGGAAATGGACCCATGAAATCAATTCCCTAACAATCAAAAATTTCAATGACAAGGATAGGGTTCAAAGGCATCATATTTCTTTTAGAAATGGACCCCAATTTTTGACAACTTTCACAACTTTTGCAAAAAGTATAACTGTCCTTGAATAAAGTAGGCCAATAAAATTCATACTGCAAGATTTTTGCAGCTGTTTTCTTTGAAGAAAAATGACCTCCATATGCTTCTGAATGACAAAATTTAATGACACTACTTACCTCATTATCGGGTACACATCTCCGAAAGATTTGATCAGGACAATATTTGAACAAATATGGGTCATCCCAAAAGAAATTTTTCACCTCAATCAAAAACTTTTTTCTGTCTTGGTGTGTCCACTGAGGCGGCATCTTACCTGTTATAAGAAAATTGACAATGTTAGCAAACCAAGGCATGGAATTGACAGAAAATAAAAATTCATCAGGAAAAGAATCATTGATAGGTGTGCTATCAAAAGATGAGTCTGTTGTCAACCTTGACAAATGATCTGCAACAACATTTTTGGCTCCTTTATTGTCTTTTATTATGATGTTAAATTCTTGAAGCAACAAGATCCACCGTATCAACCTAGGTTTGGCATCCTGTTTAGACATTAAATATCTAACAAAGAAAAGATGATCAAGTGAAAACAACAAAGTGGATGAACCAATTAAATAAGCTCAAAATTTGTCCAATGCAAAAATTACAGCAAGTAGTTCTTTTTCAGTAGTGGTATAATTCATTTGTGCACTATTCAAAGTTCGACTTGCGTAATAAATTACATGAGGCTTACCTTCCTTTCTTTAGCCTAAAACAGCACTAACAGCAAAATCACTAGCATCACACATCAACTCAAAAGGCAAAGACCAGTCAGGAGATTGCTTGATAGGAGCAGAAGTCAAAAGACTGATTAATTTTTCAAAAGATTTCTGACAATCTTGAGTCCAATCAAATGGTGTATCTTTTGTTAGAAGATTACATAAAGGTCTAGATATGGCACTAAAGTCCTTCACAAATCTTCTGTAAAATCCTGCATGTCCTAAAAAGAAACGAACTTCTCTGACTATTTTTGGGGAAGGCAAATGAGCAATTAATTCAATTTTGGCTTTATCAACTTCAATTCCCTTAGAAGATATCACATGACCTAACACTATTCCTGAGGTAACCATGTAATGACATTTTTCCCAATTTAATACAAATCCTTTTTCTTCGTATTTTTTAAGAACTTTTTCCAAATTATCAAGATAATTTTCAAAAGAATTTCCAAAAACTGTCAGATCATCCATGAAAACCTCTAAATAATACTCAATCATGTCACTGAACATACTTAGCATGCATCTTTGAAAAGTTACCGGAGCATTACAAAGACCAAAAGGCATTCTTCTATATGCAAAAGTGCCAAAGGGACAAGTAAAAGTGGTCTTTTCTTGATCCTCCAATGCAACTGGTATTTGATTATACCCTGAATAACCATCAAGAAAACAATAGTAGGGATGTCCTGCTACTCTTTCTAGAATCTGATCAAGAAATGGCAAAGGGAAATGGTCTTTCTTAGTGGCTGCATTCAATTTTCTGAAATCAATACACATACGCCAACTAGATGAGACTCGGGTAGGTATTAATTCTCCTCTTTCATTTTCAACCACTGTTATTCCAGATTTCTTAGGCACAACTTGTGTAGGGCTTACCCACTGGCTATCAGAGATAGGATAGATAATTCCAACATCAAGTAATTTAAGAACTTCAGCTCTAACTACCTCTTTCATGTGTGGATTTAATCTTCTTTGAGGTTGTTGAGATGTTTTAGCATTATCCTCTAAATGTATTCTATGTGTACAAATTAATAGATTAATGCCTTTTATATCCTTTAATGTCCATCCAATTGCATTTTTATGCCTTTTAAGTACTTCTATCAACTTACCTTCTTGTTCTTTGGTCAGGGATGAGGAAATTACCACTGGAGAGCTTTGTTCTTCTCCCAAAAATGTGTACTTCAACCCATCAGGTAATGGCTTCAGTTCCAGTGTGGGTACTTCTTCATGGGTATCATCATTCATAGATTTTAGCTCTTCGAATCTTGGCTTCATTCCTTTGTATTCCATTTCCTGTGTACAGTCAAGCAAAGAGCATATTTCAGAAACATCATCATCTAATTGTGTAGCTGAATCAAATGAATTAATTAAACAAATTTCTAATGGGTCAGAAGAACTCCTGATTTGAAGATGATAATCTATAATGGCCTCAATCCCTTCAATCTCTTCCTTTTCATCATAAACTTCATGTGATTGCTTGCACATGTTGAAAACATTAAGCTCCAGTGTCATATTTCCAAAAGTTAGCTTCACCACTCCATTTCTGCAATTTATCAAAGCATTAGATGTTGCTAAAAATGGGCGACCCAAAATAACAGGAACTGACTTAGAACTGTCAACCATAGGTTCAGTTTCCAAGACAATAAAATCCACAGGATATATGAATTTATCAACTTGTACCAACACATCTTCTACTATTCCTTTTAGAATTTTAATTGATCTATCAGCAAGTAGAAGAGTTACAGAAGTTGGTTTTAACTCACCAAGGTTGAGTTGCTGATAAACTGAATATGGAAGTAAATTAACACTAGCACCAAGATCAAGTAAAGCTCGTTCAATTGTATGTTCACCAATAATACATGAAACTGTAGGACAACCAGGGTCTTTATATTTCAACTCATTATTGTTTTGAATAATGGAGCTTACATGTTCAGTCAAAAATGCATTCTTTTTCACATTATGTTTCCTTTTAACAGTGCACAAGTCTTTCAAAAATTTGACATAACAAGGAATCTGCTTGATAGTATCTAACAAAGGAATATTGACCTTCACTTGTTTAAAGATTTCAAAAATGTCATTGTTATGATTCACTTTACTTGAATTGTTTAATGCTTGAGGAAATGGGGGTGAAGGCGAGGGTTTGATCTCCTTTTGACTAGGTGGCTTATCAACTCCTTCCTCATCTTTGGGAATTGACTCATCATCTTTCTCAAAAAGTTCAGGAATTTGTTTTTCAACAACCTTTCCACTCCTAAGAGTTATCACTGAGTTGACGTGATCTATTTTTTGACTTTCTGAACTACCCTCATTTAGGCTAAACTGACCCTTAGGATTTGGTTGAGGTTGAGAGGGAAACTTTCCTTTCTCATGAATGGCAAGTGCAGAAGAAAGTTTAGCAAAAGTGTCTTTTATGTCAATCATGGTTTGATTGTTGTGGTTATTGATGGCCTCTTATTTTTCCATGAATGCATGCAATGTCCCTTCAAGGTTTTTCCTATATGATGGGACATAGGGTGCATATCCTTGAGGATTTTGAGAATCTTGTTGTGCCTGAGGAGGTGGTGGTTGCATGAATTGTAGCTGGTTGCTATTCCTCTAACTGAAGTTCAGGTGATTTCTCCATCTCGGATTGTTTGTATCTGAAAAAGAAGAAGTGAATGGCTTTTTAAAATTGGTCATTGCATTTACTTGCTCATGCATAACTTCTTTAAAAATAGGAAGTTTTGGACATTCATTTGTTGAGTGTCCTAATTCATCACAAATGCCACAAATTTCTTCATTTTGCACAGATTTGATTTCTTTTACTTTCCCTGATTCCATAGCTTCAATTTTTCTAGCCAAACTAGCAAACCTTGCATTTAGATCTTCTTCTTGACTAAGATGATATTTTCCTTTACTAGCATTTGGAAGGTTAAATCTAATTGAATTTTCAGAAGGATTAGTACCATGCCAAGATTGAGAATTTTCAGCCAAATGGTCTAAATAGTCTAAAGCTTCTTCAGGTTCTTTATCAAGAAATTCACCATTGCACATTGTTTCCACAAATTGTTTAGTTTCGGGTGTTAACCCTTCATAAAAGAAGCTTATAGTGCGCCATTTTTCAAAACCATGATGTGGGCAAGAATTCAACAAATCTTTAAAACGTTCCCAACTTTGAAAATATGCTTCATTTGAATTTTGGGAATAATTTTGGATTTGTCTTTTCAAAGCATTGGTTTTATGTGTTGGAAAAAATTTCTTTAAAAACTCATATTGCATTTCTTACCATGTGCCAATTGATCTTGGTTTCAAAGTGTTAAGCCAAGTTTTTGCTTTATCTTTCAAAGAAAAAGGAAACAATTTAAGCTTAACAACCTCTTCAGTGCAAGTTTGATCATGAAAAGCAGTACATACTTCCTCAAATTCTTTTAAATATAAATATGGGCTTTCAGATTCTAAACCATGGAAATTAGGAAGTAAAGAAATCATACCTGGTTTGAATCTAAAATTGTTAGCATTGAGTGGAAAGATAAAACATGATGGACTAGAATTTCGAGATGGTTACAAATACTCACGCATGGTTCGCAACGGTTGATTTTCATGTTCATCATGCACACTTTCGTTTTCAGCCATTGTGCTTAATGTGTGTGATTGTGATTCAAACAAATTAATATGTAAAGTACCTAGATTAACTCTAACCAAACGACCAGAATTTAAATCACGATACCAATTAAGCATAAACAAGTAACTTACAGTACAAAATAAAATGTACAAGCTAGTAATATAAATCGTCCATTAAATATTAACAAAGGTGTGGTATAAACCAACCACCAAATAAGTTAAAAAGTATAAAAATTAAAAAGTTATTATACAGATAAATTAAAATGTTAGAAGCAGAAAAAGTAAAAAATTAGATAACGATAAAGTAAAAAGTTAGATAGTTAGTAAGAGAGTTAGTAAGTTAGTAAACAAAAAAAATGACAAAAAATAAATAACAAAAAAATGACAAAAAATAAATACAAAAAATAAAGTACAGAAAAAAATAAAAGGGAGAGTTACCCCACCTAAGTTAATATGTACAAGAAAATAAAAGGGAGAATTACCCCCATTGTACAGAAATTAAAATACAAAAAATAAAGTGCAGAAAGTAAATTTAAAATATGAAAACTGGAGAATCGGCAAGTCAATTTTTTGCTCCAGCGAGAGAGAAGAGAAGAAGAAAGATTATTTCATTAATGATTAAAGATTATAGATAAATTAGGGAGAGGTTCCCACACAAGTTAGTATGCACATAAATTAAAAAGGGAGAGGTTCCCCCACTAGTTAGTATGTTAGTATATATACAAAATTTTTACACCAGAAATTCAGTCTTCAAATCAAGTCCCCGGCAACGGTGCCAAAAACTTGATGCACAATTTTTAGTTTCAAACAAGTCTACAAACTTGATGCGGGATTAATTATTGCTTTGCGAACCCAAGTGCAGGTTGTCTCAAGTAATAAATTTCTCGGGAGTCCAAGGTCGATCCACAGGGAATTGTTGAAGATTAATTAAGGTGAAGTAAATATTTTGTTACTATGATAAAAATTATTTACTTGAGTTAAAAGATCCACTCTTGGTAAATAAAGTAACGGTAAGATTAATTTCTTTTATAACTTAATTAGAATCCTCGCAACATGGAGGTTCCAATCAGAAAATATAACATTAAAAGTCCATTTAAAATAATATACGTAATTATATTATGTTTCCTAAAAATATTACCACCACTTATAAATGGGTTAAAGCATTCATTGTGCCAATATTTTGTCTACAACAAATCAAGAACTCCTCTTTACAAAGATGGTTTCTAAATTATAAGAAACAAATTATAATACGTATAATGGTTACTAGAAAATATAAATCATTTAAGCACAAGAGAAGAATAAATCTAACCTTACTTTATTACCAAGAGCTTTACCCTTTCACCCAAGTAAAATGAAACTTAGTTACTCATAGATAAGAAGAAAGAAAGAGAGAAGAAGAAGAAGAAGAAGAAGAACATGACTTTAATTTAGAACAAAGGAAAATTACTACAAGAAAACCTAGTAACAAAATGGCATCATTTTGGTAACTAACACCTAACACCCTCAATGATCTGCCAAGGCCCCCTTTTATAGAGGATTAGAGATACAAAATGACAAGGGGGCTGAGTCATTAGTGGGTGGATGAGTGAAAAATGAGTGGAAAATGCCAAATGACTTTAGGTGAGTGGGAAATTATGGAGATTCCTTGTCTCCGAAATCATGCAGCTCTGAAGTCATTGCATTCGTCATTTTTGAACCAAGTGGTCTTCATAAAAGTTGTAGGCCTGGATCGTAGTTTTCAAATGGCTTTAGTTTGAGTCCAATATCATTTCTATAACTCCAGATACGTTCAAATTACTACACACTACCCAGGCCCAGTCACAGCTCCTCTGTTCTGACTTCCAAACCCAATATCACCTTCACGGAGTCCGATTCTGGAAAGGTGTTCAACATGAAAGTTGTAGATATGGGTCTTAACTATTCAGAATCCAAATTCCAGCCCATTTGACAACCTCTATCCCGAAAACTATGATGAATAGTATACATAGGTTAAGCTGTCAGGAAAAGCACTCTGGTTCTTGCTTTAACCCCAATTTGAGTTATCTACTCGTGTGATTGGGCCTTTGAGGTCTTCATGAAAGTTATAGAACTCTTTCTTATCTTTCAAATGCCACTAGAATCACCTCCAAATACCACCTACATCCTAAGATATAGCCCAAATACAGAAATAACGTAAGACGTAAATTATGCTGAAAAATTCAATTAAGTCCAATTTGAGTCCAAACTTACAAAGCATAATCAAAATCAATCAATTAAGTACATGGAGAGTGTAAATGACTAAAAATGAAGGCTTATTAATGTATCAAATATGTGATCATCAATCACTAAACAAACATTCGGATTGCATTTGAATGATTAACTTGGACTTAACTGAGATCTCAGCATTAAATCCAGAATTCTTACTAGACAATCATCTAGAATTCAATTAACAATTGATACACAAATTCGCAATCGCATAATTCATGTTAAATCTATGTTAATTTTAGATCCAAATTCAATTAATCTAACCACAAATCAGCACCTAACTTCGAATTCTGTGACTAAACCAGATTAATCAACCTAATTCAATCACAATTCTCAATCCCAAATCAAGATCCAATCAGATCAGGAAAAAGAAAAAGAAGGGGAAGAAGAAGAATCCAAATACAATTCAAAATAAGAAATTAGAACAGAATCTCAAGAATCCAAACTGAAATTTCTTCAAGAATCCTGAATTCATTACAATGTGTCTAGCCCTTCATCTCAAGAGTAAAACCCAGAAATGAAAATCTAGAGAAAAGGGAGAGAAGAGAAGAGAGTTCTAGAGAGAAGTGAGAAAAGTGTAGAATAAAAAATTAATTTTTGGATCCCTCATTTCCAACTATAAAACTGTCCCCTAAATTGGCCTCTAGTGCCTCCTTACACTTCCCAAACATAGCTGGGCCTTGTAGGAATGAATGGCCCAAGTTTCATCTGAATTGGACTTGAATTGACCAAGATATGCTCACTTTAGTGCTATATGCTCCTCAAACCCGAGTCTGAACTTCCAGGCCCAATTAGGCCCACTAGACATCTGATTGAGACTTTGAGCATTTCATCAAAGTTGTAGAGCTTCCTCTCAGCTTTCCTACAAGGTAAACTGCATAATTTTTAGATATCTAGAACTCAAGTTATGACTGGAATACAGAAACAACATCAATACTCAATAATGCTAAGAAAATTCAATTAAGCCCAAATTTAAGCCCAACTTATAAAACATATCCAAGGTCAAATAATTAAGTATATGAAGAGTATAAATCACTAAAAATAAGGGCTTATGAATGTGTAAAATATGTGATTATCAAATTCTCCCACACTTAGCTTTTTACACTACTGGGTAAAACACAAGAAACCAAAACTAGAGAATAAAGAAAAGCAAAAACTCAAAAGCTAAAAACTCTAAAGGACTCAAATTCCAATGACATTCAAGAATGCAAAAGCTTACAAGCAAGAGGAGCAATAAAAGATTCAAGGGAACAAAGCATTCATGAATTAAAGTTTCTTCACATCTCAAACCAACAAGCAAGGTAGTTTCAACTTGAAAAGCATGAATCAAGAATGATAGATCCTCACAAGATACACTCTCAATCCCTCAAGTGTTTACAAGGTAAGTATTTCACTCAATTCAACTCATGAACAATTGCACTACCATAAGCTTGCTTATCTTCTACTTCTCCACTACTCAAAACACATGCATACACAAATCAAGAGGACTTTATTCAATGTTGTAATGGGGCCAAGGTAAGGGAAGGAAACAATATGGATATGGCAAGATAAATACCAAAGAGAATGAAAGAGCATTAGGGAGGAACTCAAATGACAAGTAAGAAACATGAAATTTTATTTCTCAACTTCAAATAATGCACATTCTCTTTACATATTTCCTTCTCTTCTCTTAATTAAAATATATTTTTTTCTTTCACAACCATTCTTGAATGTATTCTTTTTCTTTTCTTTCTTTTTCTTAATTTTTTTCTTTCATTTGGCTTTTTCTTTCTTTTTCTTAATTCTTTTTTTTTTTTTTTTTATATCACCAAACATCTTGCACATTGCATATCAAATTACACAACCCCCACACTTGAACTACTACCCACAAGCCAAAAGAGCTCCTCCAATGAAAATGAACCAATGCTCTCTCATTCCCTAAAGTAAAGGTAAAAATATGGTTTTTCACATAAGGTACACAATGAGCTAAACAAATAATAGGCAAGTAGGCTTAAGGGGGTTAAACAAAGGAAAATGATGCAAGGTTGGCTATTTGGCCAAAGTAGTTAATCAAGAAAGAATGCCTCAATCATGTTCTTGCATGCAAGTGAAAAATGTAGCCTCAAAAAGAATCAAAGCAAGTTCTAGAGTGATCAAATGACATGAGTGAAAATCACATAAGAAAGAAGAGAATGGTGCAAATGTTAAATCCACTAATAGGCTCAAAATATCACAAGGTATGCATCTATCAAACTTAATCCATTAATTCAAACATTCACCACCAAGCATATCAAATTCAAGAAGAAAGAAAATTTATTCAATCATGTTATGAACCTTAAATTTCAATTGTCTCAAACTTTTCAACTTCACAAACCTCAAAACATCATTGGAAAGCAAATCAAAACACACTCTTTCTTTTTTCTTTTTAAACAGAAAATAGAATTAAAAGCAGGAAACAAAAACAAAAATAGCAAAATAACACAAAATACAAAGATAGAAAATAGCGAGAAATGAAAATGTAAATAAAAAGTAGAAACAAAAAATAGCAAAAATAGAAAACAGAAATGAAAAATAGCAAAATATAGCAACAGAAAAATAAAAACTGAAAATAGCAGAAAATAGTAAAAAATAACAGTAAATAGAAACAGAAAAACCAAAACAGAAAATAGCGTAAATGTAAACAACAAATTTTATGATAGCAAAATATTTATGATAGCAAAATATTTATGACAAAAAAATAAAGACAAGACAAAGAAGAAAACAAACAACAAATGAAGACAAAAAACATAAACAGCAAAATAGAAACAGTTATGATAGTAAAAAATTTATTACAGTAAAAAATAGCAGCAAAATAGAAACAGTTATGATAGCAGAAAATTTATGACAACAAAAAATAGCAAATAGAAGATTATGCAAAAAATAGAAATAGTAAAAACTGAATGCTAAAATTCCTCCCCCCGCTTAAATTCCACATTATCCTCAATGTAAACACAAAGCAAAAGACAAGTAGGTATATGAAATAAAAGAGCAAGGAAGGAAAACACCCTCATCAAGGTGGAAAGATCTGCACTTAGGGAAAGGTGGGCTTTTCCAAGGATAGCTCCTCCACAAGTGCGGGGTTTGCGGGGCTCTCAAGAAAGGGCTTAAGACAGTGCCCATTAACCTTGAAACTCTTGTTGGTGGCTTCAATTGAAATCTCCACTGCACCATAAAGAAAGATGTTAGTGATGACAAAAGGACCATCCCACCTAGAACGGAGCTTACCGGGCATGAGTTTAAGGCGAGAATTGAACAAAAACACTTTTTGGTCAATGGAGAACTCCTTTCCAGAAATCATCTTATCATGGAAATGCTTAGTCTTTTCCTTATAGATCTTGGAATTCTCATAAGCCTCCAAACGAAGTTCCTCAAGTTGTTGCAATTGAAGCTTCCTCTCTGAACTCGCTTGGTCAAAAGCTAAGTTGCAACTCTTCACTACTCAGTATGCACGATGCTCTATCTCCACTAGAAGGTAGCAGCTTTTACCAAAGATAACCCTGAAGAGAGGCATCCCTATAAGCGTCTTGTAAGCGGTACGATGAGCCCAAAAAGCATCTTCTAACCGGCAGCTTCAATCCTTCCTATTTGGCTGCACCATCTTCTCCAGAATCTGCTTGAGCTCTTGGTTAGAAACCTCGGCCTGCCCGTCAGTTTGGGGATGATATGTTGTAGACACTCTATGCACGACCCCATACTTTCGAAACAAGGCCTCCATAGTTCGGTTACAAAAATGAGTCCCCTTGTCACTAATGATAACTCGAGGCACTCCAAACCTGCAAAATATGTTAGATCGGACAAAATCCACAACAACTCGAGCATCATTAGTCTTGGTGGCCTTGGCTTCCACCCATTTAGAGACATAATCAACCACAAGCAAAATATAAGAAAAACCAAAAGAGACAGGGAAAGGGCCCATAAAATCAGATGGAAGTATCCTGGTGGTAGGAACCGTGTCTACAGCCTATAACCTTACAAAATCAGATTTGTGTGGACTTGCTGTAATCAAACTGCTACATTCTGACTCCACTGAATTTGCAGCTACACCACCATCAAACTGTTCAGAACCTATATAATCTGCATTAAAATCTGCATCAAAATCACCATGTAAATAGGATGCAATCTCAGTACAAACACTGCACATTTCAGACGCAGTACAAGTAGCACATGTGTAAATATCATCAAAATAAAAAAAACTGGGAAATCAACAACAAAGAACTCAGACAGGTTATCATCAACTAAATCAGTTAGCACATCTATATGGAAAATAGAATGCTCCTCTATGGGATGCTTCATGGCATCCAAAATTCTAAATCTGACCACACTATCTCCAAACTCCATGGAAAGAGTGCCTGCATGTACATTAATTTTGGTTCTGACAGTTTTGAGAAAAGGTCTGCCTAGAATGATGGGAGCTTTGCTAGATTTAGATTCTCCATCCATATCCAAAATATAGAAATCTGTAGGAAAAATCAAATCATTAACTCTAACAAGGACATTCTCAATGAGTCCAGCAGGGTATGCATTACTCATGTTTGCTAACTGAATGATAACACCTGTATTGTGCAAAATTCCAAGGGCAAGAGAGTTAAACACAAACAAAGGCATAACATTAATTGAAGCACCTAAATCTAATATAGCATTTTTGAATTTGCTACTGCCTATGGTACACGGAATAGTAAAAATCCCTGGATCCTTGCATTTCTGAGGCATCGTAGGCTATATAAGTGCAGACACATTTCGCTCCATACTGATCTTCTCATTTCCCTTTAGTCTCCTCCTGTGAGTGCACGGGTCCTTAAAGAACTTAGCATATCTTGGAATTTGCTTGATTGCATCAAGGAGAGGAATGTTCACCTCAACCTTCCTAAATGTCTCCAAGATCTCTCTATCTGTGTCAGTCTCATTAGTCTTCTTAATCTGCATAACCCTCTAAGGGAATAGAAGTGGAATGGACTGCTCCTGCTCATCATTAACTACACTAGGAGTGGAGACAGGATCTGTTTTCTTAATTTTGCTACTGCATGAAATTTCTGGTATGGCTTGCTGCTCCTTAGTCTCCTTATCTAAACCATGTTACAACTTACAATCTGGTGCATCAACGGTCTTACCAGATCTTAGAGTGATGGCACTCATATTTCTGGGATTCACCATAGTTTGTGCAGGCAACTTGTCAGAATCTTGTGACTACAATTGATTTATTGAACTAGCAAGCTGTCCAATCTGGTTCTCCAAATTCTGAATGGTAGCTTCATTTCTCTGCTGGAACTGCAAGTTGTTCGTTGCCATTTGTTTCATTAAGTCCTCCAAGGTTAGCTCAGATTTAGGAGGTGCTGCACTAGGCTGCTGCATATTCTACTGCAGCATGAAGGGTGGCTGATATGGTCTACTGGATCCTGGAATGGGCTAGAAGGGGATCTGCTGCTGCTGCTGCCTAAATTGAGTAGGGGCGGATGGTGTAGAGTTATTCCCCCACCTCAGATTGGGATGATTCCTCCAACCTGAGTTATATCTGTTGGAGGACAAATCATAACTCTACTATTGCTGCTGAGGTCTGTTGTTATAGATGTTGGCTGCATAGGCCTGTGGGGTACCATCAGTGTCACCCTCTTATAGTGTAGGACAGGAATCTGTGGGATGATCAGCAGAAGTACAGATGCCGCATACTCTGGTAGGAACTATTACAGCAGGCTGTTGTTGTTGACCCACAGCTAATTGTCTCACCAAGGATGCGAGATCATCAATTTTGCTCTCCAATTTTCTGTGATCTGCAGCATAGGCAGCGTCAATTTCATGGACACCTCTAGTCAATACCACTGAGTTACTTCTAGTGCCAAACTGTTGGGAATTAGTGTCATATTCTCAATCAGATTCCTTGCAACCATATGAGTCTTGTCTACCAATGCCCCTCCACTAGCAGCATCAACCATACTCCTATCCATAGGCAGCAGACCTTCATAAAAATACTGGATGACTAACTGGTCACTGATCTGATGGTGAGGGCAACTTGCACACATTTTCTTGAACCTCTCCCAGTATTCATATAATATCTCTCTGTCAAACTGCCTAATGCCACATATTTCTTTTCGGATTGATGCAGCTCTTGATGCAGGAAAGAATTTCTCCAAAAACAGCTTCTTACGATCATTCCAGCAAGTGACAGAACTTGGATGCAAATAATACAGCCAATCCTTAGCAGCATCCTGTAATGAGAAAGGGAATGCTCTAAGTTTAATGTGATCTTCTGGAATGCCTTGAGGCTTCATGGTAGAACACACAATGTGGAACTCCTTAAGATGCTTATAAGGGTCCTCACCTGCATGACCACTAAACTTAGGCAGCAAATGAATTAATCCAGATTTAAGTTCAAAAGGAGCATCAACATCAAGATATTGAATACATAAAGACTGGTATGTAACATCAGGGATAGCAAGCTCTTTCAAGGTTCTTTCATCCATAATATCAGTGTTCTCAGTAGAACCAGAATGGACAGATTGATTAATGACAGAATGCACAGAATCAGAAAGTTCAGATGCAGAATCACTAATATGATTATTATGTGCAGAATCACTAAAAATAGCAAGATGTACACTACTTCCTATATGCTCATCAAGTGTAGAATCAATCCTATTTAACATATGCAGGGAATGAAAAGTCCTATCTATCTCAGGATCAAAATGATGCAATATAGCAGGGTTAGACCTAGTCATGTAACATAGAAAACTCAAAAACACAAAACAAGCAAAATTGACTATCCAACATGAAAAATACACCAAAATAAATCTAATTGACCTATCAAATGATTTTTAAAAATTATGGGGCCACCACACAGTAAAAACTACACAAAAATGGAACTTAAAAATGCAATAAAAAATTTTCAAAAATTGAAAAAGTGGTCTAAACGATGAAATTTGGCTTAAAAATGAATGACCTTCAAATATTGAAGCCTTGCTTAAAATGCCATTTTCCTTCAAGGGAACAAGTCTTAGCTCAATCTAAAATTAGGCCCTTTTTCCAGAAATTACAAAACTACCCAAAAACCTTACCAAATGATGAAAATTAGCTAAAATCTGAGTACCTGATCCAAATGATGTTTTACCTTTGGAGACCAAGTTTCAGCTCAATCAGAGTTGTCCAGATTGCACTTTTTCTCCCAATGAGGTCTTGCAATGCAATTAGCAATAAGATCAACAAAAGGATGGTTAACAGCAGCAAAAGCCAATGGAACAGTAACGCCAATGGAACAGTAACAGAAATCAATGGACTGCAAAATGTAATGCAGTAGAATTGACCAATGGTGTGTGTTGCAGTAGAAAACACAATGGAACAAAAAAATGAGCAGAACAAAATAGAATTATGCAGAAAATAGAATTATGTAGCAACTTGCAAACACAGCAGAATGAACACAATGCATAATGCAGCAGAATGAACAATTATGATCAGAATGCTCAATGCATAATGCAGCAAAATAATGCAATGCAACAGTATGCAACAGAATGCACCTAATACAACTATATGAATGTAACAGGATGCAGAAACAGGATGCAAATGCAACTACAACTACAACTTAATATGATCAAATTACAACTAAAGGATCCCCAGCAACAGCGCCAAATTTTGACGAGCGTCGAACTCAATCAAAATTAAAATCGAGTTGTACCTATGGTTTGTAGCATAGGAGTTAACACCAGATCATCTCTCAAGGATCTTAGTTTGGAAATTAATCAAACCAAGCCGAGATTGGGGGCTTTGAGTCGATGAACAGAATTAAGGAAAGAATAATCAATTAAAAGCACAATCAATCCAAAAATCTATCTGAAATTTAGTGGAATCTATCACAGATCACTAAACAAACATTTGGATTGCATTTGAATGATTAACTTGGACTTAACTGAGATCTTAGCATTAAATCCAGAATTCTTACTAGACAATCATCTAGAATTCAATTAACAATTGATACACAAATTCGCAATCGCATAATTCATGTTAGATCTATGTTAATTTTAGATCCGAATTCAATTAATCTAAGCACAAATCAGCACCTAACTTCTAATTTCATGACTAAACTAGATTAATCAACCTAATTCAATCACAATTCTTAATCCCAAATCAAGATCCAATTAGATCAAGAAAAAGAAAAGGAAGGGGAAGAAGAAGAATCCAAATACAATTCAAAATAAGAAATTAGAACAGAATCTCAAGAATCCAAACCGAAATTTCTTCAAGAATCCTGAATTAATTACAAGGTGTCTAGCCTTCCATCTGAAGAGGAAAACCCAGAAACGAAAATCTAGAGAGAAGGGAGAGAAGAGAAGAGAGTTCTAGAAAGAAGTGAGAAAAATGTAGAATGAAAAATTGATTTTTGGATCCCTCCGTTCTAACTATAAAACTGCCCCCTAAATTGGCCTCTAGTGCCTCCTTACACTTCCCAAACATAGCTGGGCCTTGTAGGAATGAAATGGCCTAAGTTTCATTTGAATTGGACTTGAATTGACCAAGATATGCTGACTTTAGTGCTATATGCTCCTCAAACCCGAGTCTGAACTTCCAAGCCCAATTAGGCCCACTAGACATCTGATTGAAACTTTGAGCTCTTCATCAAAGTTGTAGAGCTTTCTCTCAGCTTTCCTACAAGGTAAAATACATAATTTTTAGATGTCGAAAACTCAAGTTATGGCTGGAATACAAAAACAACATTAAAACTCAATAATGCTGGGAAAATTCAATTAAGCCCAAATTTAAGCCCAACTTATAAAACATATCTAAGGTTAAACAATTAAGTACATGAAGAGTGTAAATCACTAAAAATGAGGGCTTATAAATGTGTAAAATATGTGATTATCACATGGCCATGCATTTTGCAGTCTCACTCAATCAAGTGCCCCGAAGATATCGCTCCTGTTATGTAGAAGTGACAAATCTCATCTAGGTCATTCACATCCCTCTGCATGATTCGCAGTATATCTAATAACTAACTTTATAATCACCTTGTTACAGATGACATTTGATGGCATTAAAACACATAACTCCTTATGTAGGAATCATAGTGATTTCAAGTCAAAGGACCACAGACATCATTGTCACTATAAGAATCGCTTATGACACTCGCATAACGATCCATGTAGCGTTTTCATGGAAGGTCAGTCCAGTACATCATTACTCTAATATGTGCCTATATGAAGACTTGATATCTCATATCCATGACCTATGAGATGTGGTCATCAGTGTAAGCATATACTAGTCTTAATGCATTATTGTTGTCCTAATTAACAATAATACTTGAATAGGGACATTTAAGAATAGTGTTCTAATTTTATCCAGTAGGATCTCACGATCAAATCAACCACTTAATTTCTTATGGCATCAAACTTACTATTCTAAGGACTTTATTATGTTTATTAAAAAAGAACACAATAAATGAAATGCCTCATATATTAAAATTAGCATAATAGAATGTATATAAATACAGATAAATGTACCAGCCTCTAGGGTATACACCAATAGTTTTGAGGTTCCCCAAAGGTTGGGATCCCTCTTTTATGCCTTTTAAAGTGTGTTGAGGCATCAATAGATGTATTTCAAAGAGGAAATTACAGCCTAGTATATGTGAGGAAAGTGTGAAACCTTGAGCAACCAATGGTTTGGGAATGCCATAAGTCAACACCTAGACTTTTGATCCAGATGGGATTGATTTTATTATCACTTGTGATACTGATATGTGATGGGGATGACACATAGAGTGAGTATGTGAGTATTCCTAAATTGATAGTTAGAAAACCCCGTGGAGGAGGATAGACACGTTTAAATGCATTGGTTATGAACTCGTGTAGGAGAGTATCCAATGTGGTGTTAAATATGTGTTAAATAACACTTGACATGTTTTCTCACACACTTGCTATTCCCACGTATTTGTGAATGGTATATGAGATGGTAATAGTACACTCACTGTTGTGACATGGAATAGTCAATTCATTTCCAGGTAGTGTTAAATGGTCAGAGCCATACTACTCAGAAAAATACAAGGAACAGAGTTCCTGGGAATAGTTGAGTTTCATGACATTGCACCAACACTATTTTACCTCATTGCATAACCAATGTCTTAGGATATGTTAAACATATAACATAACAAGCATTGCATTTACATGGTAATTGTATGGGCAGTTTCCTTAATCAATTATATTTATGATTATATGGGCAGTTGTTTGATATCATTGATCGTTATTAATATATGAGTTAAGGTTTTAGCTTGCCTTGTGAATGTTACATAGAGTGTATATATATTTTGATAGTGTTGATCAGTGACTCATTTATCTATTGCAGACTTAATCTTATGGATATTGTGTAGTTTATATGTTTAAACTTTAGTTTTGGAATGCTTATACTGAGAAATTATGATTTCTTACCCTGTTTATGTTTCCATGTAAATCTAGGTAGAATCGTATCAAAAGGAAAGAGAAAGTCCTTTGAAGACACATAGTATAAATGCTCTTTTAAGCTAAGCTTGTATATATTTTATATTTGTTTAGTTGTTTAAAGCTATATATGACAGTATACCCTTTTGAGGCAGTGATGTATATATATAATGGTTTGGCTCTCTATAATGATTTATTTATATGAATGTTATGGGTTTAGTTTAATGTCTTTATTTAATAGTAGCATAGCCAGTGTTGGAGATGCTAGTGTTGGGATGTTACAATTTCCATTAGCTAAGCCATTTATGCTAATATCTAGGTCATTTTAAGCTATTTTTCACTTTACAGGTTGCAACAAAGTGCATAAACTAATCCAAATTGTCATAAAATTAAACAGGCATGCTAACCAAGTATTAAGCTACCTCTATAACTATTTACAAATATAACATGTTTTTGAAGATGTTACATTTCTCCTCTCATTTTTAAAATTTTGTCCCTAAAATTACTTACCTCATATAAACAACTATGGGTAGTCTTGCTACATGTGGGACTCTAGCTCCCAAGTTATCTCCTCAAAGTCTTTGCCATCCCAAAGCACCTTCACTAGAGGAATCCGCTTACCTCTAAGCTATTTGACCCCTCTATATATGATCCTTACCGATTACATAACATAAGACAAATCCTCTCTTAACTGCACAAATTCATTTCTTATGACATGTGATGGATTTGGATTGTATTTCCTAAGTTATGACACATGGAATACATCACGAAGGTTTGAAAAACTGGGAGGAATGGCAATTTGGTAAGCTATATGACCTATTCTTTTTAGGATTTGGTAGGGACTAATGAAACGAGGATTCAACTTCTGTGTTCTCAATGCTCTACCAATTCCTATTATAGGAGTGACTCTTAAGAAAACATGATCTCCTTAAACTCTAGAGGTCTCTTCCTCCTATCAGCATAGCTCTTTTTCTAACTTTGAGCCACAACTAACCTATCCTTGATCATTTTAATCTGATATGTGCTTTGTTGTACTAACTCTGGTCCTAGGATGGTTTTCTCTCCAACCTCATACTAACACAAAGGGGACCTACACTTTCTACCATAAAGTGCTTTATATGGTGTCATACCTATGCTAGTATGATAACTATTGTTATAGGCAAACTCCACAAAAATAAGAACTTATCCCAACTACCCTTCTGCTCTAGCACACATACTCTTAGTATATCCTCAAGGGTTTGGATAGTCCTTTCTGATTGACTGTCTGTTTGTGGATGGTAGTTGTATTCAAACTAAGCTTTGTCCCAAAGCTTTCTGCAAGGTTCCCCAAAATCTAGATGTAAATCTGGGGTCTCTATTAGAAACTATACTAAGGGGAATACTTTGCATATTAACTATCTCTTGAAGATATAACTGGGCTAGTCTATCCATGGAGTAGTTAGCTCTAATAGGTATAAAATGGGCAGACTTGGTTAGTCTATCCACTATAACCTAAACTGCACCAAATCCTAACTGAGTCTTGGGTAACCCTGCCACAAAATCCTTTGTGATGTTATCCTATTTTCACTCAAGGATTCCTAAAGATTGAAGAGGTCTAGAGGGTTTCTGGTGTTCTATCTTGACTTTCTAACAAGTTAAGCACCTAGGCACAAACTCAACTATGTCCCTTTTCATTCCAAACCACCAAAACATCTTCTTCAAGTCTTGATACATCTTAGTGCCCCCGAGATGGATAGTGTACTGACTACAGTGAACTTCTTAGGATCCTTTCCTTGGTTTCAGATTCATTGGGAATGCAAAGTCTACCTCTAAACTTAATCATCCCATCATCTGCCATATTAAACTCTCTAGGATTTTCTAAAAGATCTGCTCACTTATATCCCTAAGAGTCTCATTTTCCTCTTGAGCTTCTAAGATCTAAGTCCTCAAGTCACTCACTATGTCCACTCAACTCACATTGAGATTATGTGGTAACACAATTACTGAAAGGCTCATGCCTTTAAAACTCTCAAGAAGTTCACTCTTCTAGATCATCATATGGGACACGTGTAGGGATTTCCTACTTAATGCATCAGCCATCACATTGGCTTTACCCAAATGATACTTTAACTCAAAGTCGTAGTCTTTCAAAAACTCCACCCATTTCCGTTGTCTTATGTTTAGCTCTTTCTAATCAAATAAGTACTTCAAACTCTTGTGATCACTGAACACCTCAAATTAAACTCCATATAGGTAATGTCTCCAAACTTTTAAGGTAAACACTACAGCCGCTAACTTCAGATCATGAGTAAGGTAATTCTCCTCGTGTGGCCTTAACTTCCTCAATGCATGAGCAACTACTCTCCTATGTTGCATCAGAACACACCCCAAACCCATCTTTGAAGCATCATAAAACACCTCGAAGTTCTCCAAAGGATTCAGAATTACCAATACCAGTGTAATAGTCAACCTCTATTTTAACTCTTGGAAATTGTCCTTACAATTCTGAGTCCACTCAAAAGTACTACCTTTCCTAACAATCTAGTCAAGGGTAGTGTTAACTGAGAAAATCCTTTTATGAATCTTCTATAGTACCTCGCTAGGCCTATGAAGCTTCTAATCTCAGTCATAGTGGTGGGTCTTTCACACTGCAACACTACATCAACCTAGCTTGGGTCCACAAAAATCGCACCCTGAGATATCACATGTTCCAAAAACTGCACTTGTGAAAGTCAGAACTCATATTTTGATAGCTTGGAAAATAACCTATTCTCCTTAAGGGTCTCCAACACTATCCTCAATTGTTGTTCATGCTCCTCCACAATCTTAGAATAGATTAAAATATCATCAATAAATACCACAACAAACTGATACAGTCTTAGAAGAGTTGTAACACCCCGAAATTCCTTTTTCCTGTTATTTGTGTTTTTATATGATGTTTGTGATTTTTGTGAATTGTTTGCTTTATTTTTATTATTTTATTATTATTTTTGGCCTTCTATGTGTTTGAGGCGGAGCCGGAAAAATAAAAAATTTTTTAGGCCGAAAAAATTTTGACTGTTCACGTAAGGCCGGGAGAGCTTTCTAAACCTGAAACTGGGAATAGATTTCAAAATTTTTCTTTTCTAAGATTTTATCTGACCAATACAATATAGATACACTTTATTATTCATTGAACAATAAATACTAGTTTTGCTAGTAGTAGCTTTTGTCCATTGGGTAATAGCTATATCTGGTTAGATGACTAGTCATGAACCTAGTCATAACCTTTTATCTTTTCTTTTCATGACTCATTTGTTTTTGAGCCAATGGGAAGAAAGCTTCCAAGACAAGTTTGGAAGAAAGATTCCAAGACAAGCTTGGAGGAAAGCTTCCTAAACAAGCTTGGAGTGAATCTTGTAGGAGAAGCCTTGTCCAAAAATACCCTTGATGGCCCACGGCCAAGGGAGCTTTCAGGAGAAGCTTTGTGACCAAAAATAGTTTCTTATCTCTCTTAAGCTTTTTAGTTTTATTTTTGAGAAACAATACACCAAAACTCTCTTTTTCTCTCCTATGTTGGTCACGGCCAACACCTTCCAAACACCTCTCAATCTTGATCAATTTTAAATAACCTTATTTCTTGAATCTAAACACCGTTTTGAGACACTTTGTTATTGTGAGTTTCTTCAAAATCATTCATCTTCAATCTCTTTCTCAAAGCTTGAAGTTTGAAGGTTCTAGGTGAAGTTTCTTATCTTCATTTCTAAGTTTTCTTCTCAAGTTCTAAGCTATAATCTTAATTTATGGTTATCTTGTTTCAAGCCCTTGATATTGATGCTTGTATATATGTTTTGTTTTGAGGATCTTTTTGGAAGGAGAAATTTTTTCAAGAAGACAACAGGGAGCTTTGATCATCATCTAAGGTTAGAGGGAGATTAACCTCATCAGCCATTTTGGTGGTGAGGAACGAATTTGTGTTTAGGTTGATGAAAAATCCATGTGAAGATTTATTCACTTGATTGTGTATTTTGTGATTTATGTTTGTTTGGATATATGTGATTATATGATTTTTATGGTATGTATGAAATTGCTATTATATGAATTGATGATTGAAATGCTTTACATGCTTTGTATCATGTGTGAAAGGCAAGTTTTTGGTTCCAAAGAATGCTATGGCTCATGGCCATGTAGCCAAAAATAGGGTATTCAAGGGAAAAATATTTTATAAATTGAAAACCTAGATGATTAGGGCACTTGAATAGGATTTAAGGATTCACAAGTTAAAGAGAAAATGAACAAAGTTTTGTTATTTAAAAAGAATTAATTTTTTATAATGGAAATAAATTTTGAAGGATGATTTGAAAATTAAAAGTATTTTATTTAAGTGAGTTTTTAGTATTAGTAAAGGAAAATGTTTTAAAATGTTTATACGATTGAAAAATGATGTTAATATGTTACGTGGTTTTGTGACTTAACAAGAAGTGTTACGCGGTTGTGATAAAACAATGAAAATGCTTCACGTTTAAGGAAAACAATAGTTTCACTGTCGGGCCGACGTGCTGGACCCGGAGATATTAGTTGATGGCTTAACCCAGTGGTAGTTTGTTTTTCATGGAATTTATGCTGTTAATAAGTATTGATTTCTTTGAATCATATGATCATGCATTATGAAAGTAAAAGTCTTGGTGACTTTGTTGTTAAGGCTGTATGCCTAGGAGATGTATTACACCTTTGTGCAGGTGTGAATTGCGTAGTGAAGGTCTATGAATGACCTTGGAGGCATCAGGGCACGGGTATCCCACAAGTGGCCAGTTAGTAGCTCTACTAGGCCATGGTGACTAGGCAACGCACCAACAATCTCGACAAGACACTATTCCTATTCCTGATCCGGTGTAGAATGTCTTGTATAAGCCATGATGTGTACGCTGATATATTTGAAAGCACTTAATTTGAGGCTAACGATAGACAGATATGACTCCTCGATCATTCTCTCCAATGTTTGGTTTTAGCTCCATGGAGTTGGGGTCAGTTCATTGTGCATTTGCATAGTCATTAGACATGTTGTGATATATATATATATATATACATTGTTGAATTATCTACTGATAAATATTATGTATGTAATTGTTAACTCTGTACTATGTGGCTTTATTGTTATTTCTGTTTCTTGCTGCCATATTAGTATATGATGTAGGGGATCTCACTTCTTTATGGTCTTGTTCTATCTATTCTGTTTTATGTTGTGCTCCATGAAGACTGTGATGGCGACGAGGAGAGATCTGCTGGGTCACGTTAGAGTGCAGTTTCTTAGAGGCATTGATGCCTGGCGTATCCATCTAGAATCGGAGCGGATAGAGGACTATGGAGACATCACTCTATCCCTGAGTAGGACCCGCCATGGGGTTACTACTTTTTCTTTTTCTGTTACCATTTTTCTAGAGTTTCACATGCCTGTAAGGGATTTCTGGGGTGATCTTCACTATTCTCCTAGGAAGGATTCTGAGATATCTTCTGCTCGGACTCCCTTTCGTCAAAACATTCCCTAGCTATGGAATTTGTCTAGTGAGGATCCTGAGGAGGATCCGGAGGAAGATCCAGTGGATGACCCTTCCCTTAGGTGTAATGAACTTGGGTCAGTTTAAGTTTGTTATGTTAGTTGTATTTATGTTCTTTTGGTATGTAAGTATTATGTACTTTTATTTTCAGTACGCTATGTATATATATATATATATATATATATATATATATATATATATATATATATATATATATATATATATATATATGGTGTGTATTATTCAATTCTCTATATCTTGAGTTTATTCATGTTCTGTTAAGTTTATGCTAACCGCGAAAGGAAAATTTAAAGCCCGTATTTTATAATATTAATTCTTAATTATGACTTGGGTAAAGTTTTAAAAATAAAACAAAGTTAAAAAAAAGTAAATTTTGGTCTGAAATGTAATTCCCTTCGAAGGGTGTTACATATTTGACTTAACAGGTTAATATATGAGTCATTTTTAGATTCTAGTGTCTTTATTTTTTAATTGATTAATTTCTTCTTTTAAATTCTTAATTTCTTGTTGAATATCGATTAAGGTAATTCCTTCCTTGTGAGATCTTTTAAACCTATCTATTACTTCTTTCATATCTATTTTTGTATTTCTTCTTTCTACTTATCCTCATTTTCTAAAAGTTCTTTTATTTGTTAGATAAAATCTTGCTTAACCAGGGACTCTTCCGTCTTTTCAACTATAGCTATTAATGATGAAGCTTGATCTCTTGTGATTACATTAATTTTCTTGATACATTTTGAACAATGACATAATTCTTGTCCCAATCCTATACAATCCTTTTCTTCTTCCTCACTTTCCGAGTTAGAGGAAGTTTCTTTTACTTGATTTATAAACTCTTCTTCTTTTGAACTATATTCTTCTTTAAATGATGATTTAGATTCATTTATTAGTATTTTGATTAAATTTTTCTTTAATTCTTCATCTATACTTAAACTATTGATCTTTTGCTTAACCTTGCAGTCCTTCTTGTAGTTGCCTACCCTTCCACATTTATAACATACTATATTTCATTTTGACCTGGTCGAGTTATGTTTTGACTTGTTTGATAGGTTAGATTAGCTTATGGATTCTTGTCTCTAATTTTTTTTTATAATACTTCCTTGATTTACTTGATCTTTTGGAAGTATATTCTTCTGTCTTTTGTTTTCTTCGACTCGGAGCTTTGACTTCTTCTATCCCTTATTGTTGACAAAATGATCCTAATTCTTTACTTGTATTTCTTGACTCATTTGTTATCTTATGTTGAAGTTTTAGGTCTAGACAAATTTGAAGACTTGTTTCTATTATATAATTTTATATTTGACCAAAGGTAAGATACTTGTATGGGATACTCCCATCATTTTGTCTTTCTATATTGATCTTAAATCTGCAAATAATTTTGGAAGTCTAGTAATAAATCTCTCTCTCTAGTAATCTGCAAAGACATCACTTCTTAAGTAAAGTTTTGAAAAGAATATATCTTTGTACCATCTATAGTCAGACATAGAAGGATAGTACAAGTTAATGATTTGATTTGCTTTTCTTTGTTGAAACTTCAAGGGTTCTCCTATCAAGTGTTTTGTTATAGTATATAAAAGTGTTGTTACAACATCTTCTATTGTGAATCCATTTGAACAGCTTTTATAGCATTCATAATTCCACTTTATTCATCCTGAGATAATACATTACCTCACCAACCCTTTTAAGTTTCCCTGTACACCCCATAATTAATAATGTTGCAGCTTTCTTATCAGAATTTCCTTTTCCTTTAAAGATTGTTGTAGTCATTGTCATATATTCAATGACATATAAAATTTGTTGCTCATTTGCCCCATCTATATTCCATTCTACCATTGATTCTCCTAAATATGAGTTTTCTACATGATATGGTCTCTATTCATATTGAACATCTGGATATGTTAGTCTTGAGTAGTAATTTCTGGTTTCTAGGAGAGGAGTTGATCCTCTTCTTAGCTTATCAATACTTAAATTTAACAATTCGTTTTCTAACTTTTCAATTTTTGACAAAGTTTGAATCGTGGGTTCAGGTGTGAATGTTGATCCTAAAGTCATTTTTTCTAATCTCTATTTTATCTCTTCTATAGAGTTTTCAGATTTTGACCTTAAATTTATTTCCTTTAAGTTAGATTTTGGAACATTTATAACTTTATATATTGGTCTTTTTGGATCTAAGTTCTTATTAATCCTTTGTGGTGTTGATTTTTCTTTTTCTCCTACTTGACATTATATTCTTTCTAGATGCTGTGACATATAGTGTGGAGCATTTAATTAGAATAATTAAGTTGTTGATGAACCCTGTAAATATCACTTTTTTTCAGCTAATTGGGTTAATGATCTAGTTATAGTTTTAAAGGGAGACGCTTCTACCTTTATTCTTTCCTTTGTTATTACCTTGACTACTTCTAAAGGAGGATATTCAGATATAATTACCTTATCATTTTTTGCCTTCCAAGCAATAGTTGTTCTAGTGTTTACAAAAACTTCTATAGGCTTTATGTAAGGGTTTTCTGTATTATTTTATTGAAAATACATTTCAAACAACAACAACAACCAAGTCTTTTCCCACTAGGTGGGGTCGACAACATAGATCAAATGACGCCATTGTGCCCTATCATAGACCAAGTCTTCAGAAATGCTAGTCAAATCTAAATCATTTTTAATCATTTCACTTATAGCCTTTCTTAGTCTCCCTCTACCTCTAGCTATTAGGCTATCCTCCACCTGATCTGCTCTCCTTACAGAGGCATCTAAGGGTCTTCTCCTTACATGTCCAAACCACCTAAAGTGAGATTCTTCCATCTTTTCCACAATAGGTGCTACCCCTACTTTCTCTCTAATGCATTCATTCTTAATCCTATATTTCATGGCCACACATCCATCGCAACATCCTCATCTCCGTGACACTGATATTATGCTTTTGCTGGCTTTTTACCACCCAACATTCAATACCATACAACATCACGAGCTTTATAGCTGTGCGATAAAATTTACCCTTAAGCTTGAGAGGTACTTTTCTATCACAATTAACTCCTAAGGAAAATACATCGTTCTTCTAAGAAAAAATATATTTCTTGTTATATGACAATACATTTCAAACCATGAGAAAAAATATATATTGATCTCTTGTTCTTCTAAGAAAGAGTAAAATTCTTTTCTATACTTAATAGTTTGTTTTTTACTAAAAGTCTCAAAGTGCCATTCTTTCTTATCTTTGTTCTAAGAACCATCAAAGTCTTCTCTTATTCATTTCTTATCTAGCTCAAATGGTTGATTCCTAGTTATAACATTAATTACTTAGGACCTAGTTGGTGAGTATTACAGAGAATCAGATTTATGGGTTTCTTGGTAAATAGGCTGAGGAACATTGAGTTTAAAGTTTACTCCAGTTAGGTTTATATTAATTGAGGACCCATCTATTAAGTGTCTAGACGAGGTTGCTATGAAGGGTGTTGATCTGGAAATTGATGATTTGGATCTAAGCATGCCTATCCTTATACTATCTCCATCTTGAATTATTGATCTTATTTTTGTATGTTGAATAGGTTGAGGGGGTACTTATGGGAATACCCAATCTTCTGGAAATCCAGTTAGAACTTCTTCATAAGTTAACCATTTTGGGGTTAAGAATGATCATCTTTGGAGATTAGCCTCCATAATTATTATTTCATGCCTATGTAATTGTCTTAATGCTTTAAAGTTTTGATCTTCAGTTGACATTTTGTAATGAACTCAATATATTATTGACACATGAGTAACTCCTTCATGAAATACATCATCTAAGATTTTTACATTTAGCTTTAAGGCTTTCTTAGTCATGGAACTTAAGTACCATTGTATGATTTGGGTAATAATTAAAGAATACTAGGCCATCATGCAAGTTAGATTCCAATATTGTACTTATTGTGTCATTTAACTTTCTTAATGTCTTATCTCTTAACAAGACTAGGATGGGATTATTAATCCCTAATCTGTGATGACCTTTTGCAGCTACCTGGATTAATCCAAGATGCATAAATTTAAATCCATTTCTTATATGATGATCTATTAAGTCATCAGGGAGTAAGTTTATTGACTCATAGGGTTCCTTTAGATTATAAGTAGCTGCAAAAGTTTGAACAGATTCTTTAGGTCTAAACGAGAAAGTACTAGACCTATAGATCTCCTTTGGTTGAACAGGAGGTATTGACCAATTTTGAAGTCAGTTCTCTATATTTGCTATGATTACCTCATTATTTTGAACCTGATCTTGATCTACTTCTTCTAAGTTTGATGATGCATATTGAAATTGTGTTTAATCTATACTAGGAGCCTTACTCCGATGGGAGAGCTCACTAAAAGTTTTGAATATCGTAGACATAGTTAAGGAATTTACTTACCGAGACCACCAACCCTACGTGCAGGATCACCTAAATGCCTTCTCCAGTGACACCCCGGTTGACCAACACTAAATATCTTCTCCCTCCCTAGTTTTGGGTGCTCAGAACCTCTTACAAGGCTCTGATACCAAAATGATGGATAGGATCACATGGCAAAAAGGTTGCCAGAGACACACAAGAGGATGAAGATTTTGATCCTCAACAAATTTCTAAAGGTCAAAATGTTATGACATTAGATTTTTTCATTTCCTTGGTTCTTTGTACATTATGCTTATTCACATGTAGTATTGTATAATATGCTAATTGTGTTGATGTGTTGCTATAATAAGAACCAAGTACTGATGAACCAAGCAACAATTGTGACGAAAGTGATCCACCTAGTGCGTTAAAGAATGATAAAAGGTTTACCATGCTTATAGAATTTATTGCATTGTAATTATTTCATCATTGAATAGTTTTTGTTGATTACTAATTTAGGGTTACTTATGCAAGAAATGGAAGTATATTGGGCATACAAAGAAATTTATCAACATTGTTGTGAGTGAGGTGTGTATATCCTAAATAATAAGATTAGTTTGGGAAGAATATTATTTCAAACTAGCATTATATTACTTGTGTGTGTTTCTTTTGGCTTAGAACCAGAAGAACGTTCTAGATGCTTGGAGAAAATCAACACAATTGGCTAGACATGCATTTAGTTTAGACAAATAAGCATGAAGTGTTGCATCCGACAAAATTGATCGCATTCCAACATATAGAGCTATAAGTTAGGCAGCTTTATAGTCAATGATTAATAAAAAAATCATTGAATTTATTCTATATTTGCATTATCCATATTTTGTGGCATGTATGTGAATGACTATTTGTTTTGTTACCAAAATGCAGATAACATTCTACATGAGGTGCTCCCCCAAGCGTTTTTCAAGACAAGTGTGCAACCCTCACAAAAGGCTAGGTCCAAATAGTCAAGGAGATGGATTTTGGTGAATTAATGGGCTTGGATTGCATTATAATGAATAGGATTTTGTGCTTGGATTTGGTAAAGAGTTTTGACCTACACCAAAAATTCTTACGCGTTAGAGGCATAATTCTTCTAGTGGATTTCTTTGATGTAGGCTTAGTGATAGGCATACCTACCTCCAATATGCCCGTCCCATCTACTGCTAGTGATAAGGAAAATGTTGTTTTAAAAGAGTTCGAAGGAATCACTGTGAATGAGCTAGAGAAAACTATCAGTAGAAGGACAAATGGTGATAGGTTCAAGAGAGCATTTCTAGTCTTCACTCTGGTTGTATTGTTGTGCCCAACTTCTAAGAATGCTCCAAGTCCAAATTTGTTACGTGAAGTTCATGATATAAGGATAGTGCATCAATACAATTGACGTAAATTTGTATATGATTGGCTTGTGATGGAGATTACAATATACCAGCAGGCCTGCGTCAATAAAAAGAGGTCAGAAGATAAGAAAACCATTGGAGATGCATGTTATTTTTTACAGTATGTTATCAACTTTGAATGCATTGTGAATGTTTAATTTGTTGTAACACTTTGTTATATTGTTCTATGTTTAGCTCATTCTTTGTATGTGATTAGGTTATATACTTTCCCAAGCAATCACTTAGATCCATATCAGTGTCCATAGAGAATCCCTTGATAAATGTGTGGAAGACAAATAAGGTGATGAAGTGTATTAGAAAAGAGAAGTATAATGAACAAGTAGGTTTCCAAGGATAAGGATTATAACATCTTGGTTTATTTTATTCTTATTTAGTAACCATAAGCCACTTAGACTATCATTATATATGGTTAGTAAGGAATTTCTTTTAATGTTATTATCCTTATTTAGACTGTTCCAAAAAGCTTGCTTAGTTTTCTAATGACCTACCTAAGGAGCAAAAATATACTGATACCCTATTCCTTAATACCACTTAGGCTAAGAAGTGTCTCTTAGAAGGAGCTGAAGAGTTTATTCATTTGCTTTCTTTAAATTTAGAGTCTGAATAAGAAATGAACAACATATATATAGTAAGAGAATTCTCGGAAGTATTTCCGATGGAAATAGTGAACCTACCACTTGAAGGGGAGGTTGAATTCTTCATTGGCATTAACCTAGTTCTGGGAGCAGGACCTATATCTTTTGCACCTTATAGAATGTTCCCTTTAGAGTTAAGTGAACTTAATAAACAAATAGAGGAACTGTTAGCTAAAAAGTTTATTAGGCCCAGTGTACCATCATGGGATGCACCTGTTCTACCAGTCAAAAAGATAGATGGAAGCACGAGTTTATGTATAGATTACAAGTAGTTGAATAAAGTCACGATTAAGAATAACTATCCACTCTATATAATAGATGACCTGTTGGACCAATTTTTAAGAACCTCAATCTTCTCAAGATAGACTTGATGTCAAGATATCATTAGATAAGAGTGAAACAAGAAGACATACCTAAGATAGCATTTAGGACCAAGTATGTGCATTATGAATACCTTGTGATGCCTTTGGGACTTACCAAGGCTCCAGCAACATTCATAGATTACATTAATAGAATCTTTATGCTTTACCTCGACCAATTTGTAGTTGTCTTTATAGATGATGATGTACTCATCTATTCTAAAACTAAAAAACAGCATAAGTAGCACCTTAGAGTAGTGTTATAGGAACCTAAGGAGAAGCAGTTGTATATCAAGCTAGAAAAATGTGAGTTTTGGTTAAGTGTAGTAAGATTCTTGGGTCATGTGATCACCAAGGAGGAGTAGTAGTAGATCCTAATAAAGTTGAAGCATTAGTTCATTGGGAGAGGACAAAGACAATTACTAAGATTAGGAATTTTCTGGGATTAGTAAGTTATTATAGAAGATTCATTAAGGGATTTTCCTAAATAGTTCTACCTTTGACCAGGTTAACTAGAAAGAATCAACCTTTTGAGTGGAGCTCAACCTATGAAGCTAATTTCCAATAGTTAAATGGTAAAGTTACCTCTACCCCAGTCTTAGTAATTCTTGATCCTAGGAAAAACTTTGTAGCATACTGCAATGCATCTAAGAATGGCTTGGGATGTGTTCTGATGCAGCAAGGTAGAGTTATGACTTATGTATCTAGATAACTTAGCTACATGAAGAGAACTACCTAACTCACGACCTAGAGTTAGTAGCAGTTTTTGCTCTAAAAATTTGGAGGCATTACCAGTATGAAGTGACGTTTGAGGTGTACAATGATTATAATAATTTAAAATATCCTTTTTATTAGAAGAAGTTGAGTATGAGACAGCAGAGATGGATAGAGTTCTTAAAGGACAACGATTTTGAATTGAAATATCATGTTGGCAAGGCCAATGCAATGGCTAGTGCTTTGAACAGGAAGTCATTGCACATGTCCTTAATGATGATAGAGGAACAGAAGTGGCGAATTTTAGGGACTTGAAGATTTTAGTGTCTCTCCAACCTCACTGCTTATACGTCAGTGAACTCAAAATACAGTGTGATTTGAGAAACCAAGTAAGACAAGCCTTCTGCAGCCTCTCAAGAGCAAGATTCTAGTGGAACAACTTGAGTATCTCAATATTAATGAAAAAAAAGTTGTAACGGATGACGAAAGATTATGTGTGTGTAATTAGCATTGGCAATAGTAATGGTTTTGATAATAACAAACAAGAAAGAAATAGTTGTGTAAAGATCAAGTCCCAAGGTTCTTCAAGTTTAGCTTATAGGACTTAGATCTTGTGTAAAGGTAAATAGGAACCACACTAAGCTTATATCTAGATTTTTATTCAACTTAAATCTATTTACAAAATTATGTTTTATGCTTGTGAAAATATTCATTAAGTTTGAGAAAAATAGTTTTAGAAAGGTTGAAAAGGTTTTGGAAAAGTTTGGTTGCAAAATCCTTTAGAAATCATGTTTTCTTGATAAACCAATAACTTGTTATTGAAACCAATAACCTATTATTCACATGCTACGGTGTTTCCTAATGAAACCAATAACTTGTTATTCACGTGCTATAGTGTTTCTTGATAAAACCAATAACCTGTTATTGAAAACAAATAATTTGTTATCTGGGCTTACATAAAACAAAAATAACGGCTAGTTTCTAACATTTATGCTCTCAACCACCTCCAACGTCTCTAAAATGCATTAAACTATAAATGTAAGTGTTTGGGCATTAAAGATAAGTTGGAAATCAATCTAAACAAGTTTCTTGAGCATTAAATATGAGTTTTAACTATTATTTCTCATAAATCCCTATTTTGAGCTTTAGTGTATGATTCCTTGATACCTATTGAGCTTCAATTTGTAATATCCACTTTTTTGAGAGTTTATCATTCAATCTTACTTTGATTTCCTGTAAAAGAAGGTGAGGTATCCCTCAAAAGATAAAAAGGTGAGATATCCCTTAAAAGAGTAAAGGGTAAGGTATCCCTCTAAAGTTATAAAGGGTGAGGTATCCTAGTTTTGAGGCTCAAGCACAAGGATGAGGCATCCCAAGGTTTGTTGAGTGTTCTTGGTTATAAAGGTTTTTCAAGCACCTGTGAAGTTTGAAAAGTTGGAGGCTCTAGCACAAGGGTGAAGTATCCCAAGATGTGAGGAGTACTCTTTTTTGTATAAAGATTTCTCTAGCACCCGTGAAGTCTAGGAGATAGTGAAGAAAATCTCAAGTTAAGCTTAGGGACTGGATATAGGCCACAAGTAGTTGGTGCCTGACCTAGGATAAATCATTGTGCTTCTCTTTACTTTGATGCTTTACTCTTATGTGCATGCTTGAATATTATTCATCTTGGCTTCAAAATGGTTAATTTCTTAATGGTGTTTTAAAAATTTGTAATCACTCAATTCACCCCCCTTTTGGGTGATGATTGTCATGGCTAACAAGTGGTATTAGAGCTTTCTGCTATGTTGAAAGCTTAATCGCTTAAAGTTAAAGATCCTTATTTGTTGGCAACCATTGAAAGTTTTTCAAAATAGAAAGTTTTGAAATTGATAAACCACCATTCTTTGATGGTGTGCATTTTGTTTATTGGAAAGCTAGAATGAAATTTTATATGCAATCTATTAATCTTGATTTGTGGGATATTGTGCTTGATGATTTACTTGCAAATCAAAACAAACTTGGAATGCTTATAATAAGAAATATTTTTCTTTGAACATTAGAGCTATATAAATTTTGAGAAGTGATTTGAATGATGAAGTTTATGCTAAAATTAAGATTTGCTCTAGTGCTAAAGATATATGGGATGATCTTGATGCTATCTATCTTGCTAACAATGATTTTTTTGCATAAAATTGTATATAGAGAGCAAGAAGAGCAAAAGCCTTTAGAAGAAGACAATATTGAAAAATGTCCTTAAGAAGATGTTCTTGAATCCTTGATGGACAATAATAAGGAAGATGGTGATTCCCTTAATGAGTCAAGTATACTAGAAATTGAGACTACTTCCTATATAGCTAAAAAGGACTTTGAGGTAAATAATTTTAAACTAGATTATAGTCCTTCTTATGATAAGCTACAATGTGCATATGATGAATTGTATGATGGGTTATTGTTTTTAGAAAAGAAAAACTTATCGTGTTTGGAGAACATTTCCTCCATTGAAAATGAATTGAGACTTTGAAAAATAAATGTGCTTTTCTTAATAAGGATTTGTTTTTGAAATGTGAAACCCCAACTTCTTGTGAAAAGTGCATTGATTTAGAAAATTAAGTAGGGGACTTATCTTTCAAATTTTTCAAAACTAATGATTCTAATTGGTTACATTCTATGCTTGTTAATGAAAATAAAATTAATGTTATTCCACATAGAAATTCAAGCAAGGCTTATGACAAAAATAGTTTAGAATGTAATAACAACAAAAGGCTTAAGTTTTTCACAAATGATCTTCAAAGGATCAAGTCATCATTGAATTCAATTGTTTGTAATTATTGTGATCATCTAAGAAATATTTCTCACTTTTGCAAGTATAAAAGAAATCCTTATATGAAAAATAGCATGATATGGGTTCCTAAAGATCTTAAAGGCTCTAGTACTAACATTCAAGGACCCAAGATGAAGTGGGTACCAAAAAGACCTCCTAGTATTTCAATTATGCAAAAATTTTCTCAAAAGGATGGATAAATTGGTCAAGTAAAGAAGGAATCATCAAGGGAAATGTTTCTAGTGCCCAATGGTAGAAGTTTTGGTCAAAGAATGAGCTTCTCAAGTACATAATGTGGATCTTGCAAAGTTCAAAATAGCAAAGAAGAAGCAATGGGTAAGGAAAAACGTTTCCTTGATTACCAAGGCCAAGGTATCAAAAGTTTTTACTTCTTATGCATATTCACTTATAAATACAATGAATATAAGGTATATTTCTTGTAGGCCTTAGGTAAAGGATAGAATCATGTGTACTTGGTAAAAGTTAAATATTATATATAGCACATAATTATGTTCATTCTTGTTACATCATTTACTCACTATCATGTATACTTTCTATGCTTTAAATTGTCTATATATCATGAAAATAAGCATGTTATTGGCTATGTGCTTAATGATAATTGATTATTTAATTTGTTGTGCTTAATTTACATACTATAAAAAAATTGATCTTTATAATAGCATAATGGATTAATAATCAATGATTAACCTCTATAGATTCAAAATTGGTGGATACCAAAGAAAGTACTTTGAATTGTGTTGTAAGATGACTATTAGCTCAAATATTCATTGAAGTGAAATACATCTATGCTACTTAAGGTTGAAAAAATTTGAAATGGTCCAAGTTCTCTAAGAGTATTGAAAATATAAAAGGATAGCATGGAGAACCACAACATTCTTAAGGAGATTTGAGGCATGGAAATTGGAGTCACCTACAAAAACTCAAAAAGTACACTTTTAGTGATATTGATCTATTATCCTTATTTATGTTTTAAATTGAATATCATGTGATATTTGGAGAAGTAGAGAGTTGTGTTATACCTTAACATGCCTAACATGATCATTGCATTGCCTAAAATGCCTATATAAGTTTTGATGATGATCATGTTTTTCTTGATAAACTTGATTCTTGCTTTGAAAATGCTTAAACCATTTTTTTTATTCAAGTGCTTATGTGTTTTATGTGTTCTTGTTAGAGATAACATTGCATGATTGATAATGTGGTACATGATTTATATTATATATATCAACCTAAATTATGCTTGTAAATGAGTTTAAATGATATTTGATGATAGCTTATGATTTAGAGAACTTTTAAAGTTAACTTTGCAAGTTTCTCTATATATTTCAAATATAGCCATCAAATATTGAAATGTCAAGCATAAGTGGATAAAGAGAAGAGTTAGATGAAGAAGGTCATGAGGAGACTTTCTTCTAATACAATGGAATGGAGTATTCAAACGAAGAAAACTCAAAATTAAAGGACCAATAAATAAAGAACATCACTCTCTATCTAACTTAATAAGTATCTCTATCCCTCACCAATATATGTTATGGATTGTATGATACTTTTTAATAAATTGATCTTAAATGATTAGATACTTTCCTTACATGAGAAGTATGTTTAGCATTAACAAAGTGTCTAATTGGATATTAACTTGATAATTTTGTCATTGCATATAGGGTAGATGATATTAGTTTTATACATGCTTTGATCCCTATAGCATATTTCATCAAGGTGAATGTTTGATACCTTGTTGATGAAACACTTATTGAATATTTTTTTTGGAAATGGTTTTGTTTTGATTGATAAATGATTGAGAATGTGCTTTTTGAACTTTTTTGTGTTTGATTTACTAAAATAGAGTTGAACTTGAATGAGAATATTAGATGCATTGCTAAATATTGAATCTTGCTAAATTGTTATTGCCTTGCAAATGTTGAACTTGAATAAATATAAATTGCTTTAGTTTTATGTTTTCTCTTGCCTCATCTTTTTTATCATGACAAAAGGGAGAGAATATTTTGGTTTATGTGACATTGAGAAAATGAAAGTAAAATAGAAAAAAGTACAAATTCAATCATCTTGGGATTCCAAAATTAAGGGGGAGCTGCGCATCTCTGATTTAATCACCTCTTGAAAAATAGAAGGGGAGTAAGTCTGTAACTCCCCAAATTTTCTAACTATTTGATAGTAATAACAGAATTCTACTATTTAGTGATTTCTGTGTACTATAAAATTATTTTGAGTATTCCGTGAATATATTTGATCGTTTTGTGTGATTTACTCCGTGTCATGAAAAAAATAATTTTCGGGCCAGGAAAAATCTATAGTAATTTAATTATTACTGTTAATTCTTAATTCTTTTTGCTAATCTGATTTGATTTTCATAAGTTTTATAATTTTTATGATTTTGTGGATCATTATGAGATTTTTATTTTTTTTGATTATTTTAATATTATTCTTGGGCTGTTGTGGGCCCAGAGGGCTGTTTGTGGGCCCAGGTGGGCCGGAAAAGTAAAAAAAAAAATTAGAGCCAGAAAATTCTATACTATTGAGACAGGGATGGGGAATCTTACTAAATCTGAAACCAGAAACAGTATTAAAAATTTTCTTTTACTGTGTTTTGTACTGTATTGAATTATCGGGTGATAAAAACTATAATTAACTGTGTCCATAGGGTAATAGTAGATAAAAATAAATATTATACTACTTAGTCAACATTAGTGGTTATGACAACTTTATGATGAACCAATAGGAAGCAAGCTTAATGTTGAAGCATTTGGATATCCACCATTGATTTAATCAAGGGTGGAGATTGCTCTTACAAAGTGGCTATGACCATTTGTGACCCTTGGATGTAAAGTATGAAGAGGAGATCTTGACCCTTCATTTTGGAGATACATCTAATGGCTAGGATTTCAAGGAGAAAGATCCAATGGTCTAGATTTGGTCTTATCAATATAGAAGCTATACGTAAAAGCTACATTAATATGAACCATTGATCTAATCAAAGGCTAACAATGCCAAAAATGGGTGCTAGTGAAAATTGCCACTCATTGAGTGTACAAGAGGGGGGGACGGTTTTGTGATGGCTTAAGGCCATAGGAATTTCAAGACCACTTCATTATTCATCTTTGTCTTCTCCAAAATCCTAAAGCTTTTACAAAAAATTTCTCTCCTCTCTCTCCATGCTAGTTTCGGCCAAGGCACCCAATTTTCCTTCCATCACTCTATAATTTTAACTAACCACATATCTTGCATCCTTACATCAATCTAAGAACCTTTGATGTTAAGTCCAAGCTCTAAATCTTTCATCTTCAAGGACTTTCTTCAAGATCAAGTTCTAGGTTTTTGAGGTGAAATGTAAGGAAACTTCACTACTTGTCTTATTTTCATGTTCTAAACTATGTTTGATCCATGGTTCTCCTTATTCAAGCTTAATATGCTAATAAACTTGTGTTTTATTTTGTGTTTAAGAAGCTTTTGGTGGTGAATCACTTACTCAAGGAGCAAACCAAGGAGCTTGGGAGGTTCTTCAAGAGGTAAGAGGGAGATCCATCTCACTAACCAAGTATGGTGGTGGGAGATGAATCTTATATTTGATGGATGGTGAATCCATGTGAGGATTCATATCCTTAGTTGTGTAATTATGTGTGGGTATTTATGCGCTTTAAATTATTTATTTGTGTTTACATGCTTTATGTGATTTTTTATTATTTTAAGGTATGCTTGATTATATGATATAATGAATATATACATCTATGCCATGATTTGATGATGAAAGGAAAGTAAAATTTTGGTTCCAAAGACCATGAGGGTTTCGGCCTCAACACCTCAAAATAGGTGTTTCCAAACTAAAATTTTCATGAATGTTAAAATTGAATGATTAGAAAGGAAAGGAAAAAGAAAAGATGGGTTGGTTTCAAAGACCAAGTGTTTACGATTTTTGAAGGCTTGTATTGCCTTGGTTTTGTGAGACAAAGTGATTTCAAAGTAGAAATATAATTGATTTAGTACAAAGATTAAAGAAATGAAAACAAAGTATTTTTGTCACTTAAAAAATGGAATTTTCATTTATGAATGGAAAAGAGAGGTTGAAAGTGTTTGAACCTCAATTTATTTTAAAGAGGATTGATTTTTAGAATTATTTTGAGAATTAAGGAAAATACATTGGTAACTTGAAATTTACTAACGTATAGCTCACCCTTTGGGTTTTGAAGCGCGTTAGGAAATTTTGAGCTGTAATATCTCAAGTAACTATAAGAAACAAAATTTTTTGGAAAATAGTAGAAGTACTCATTTTTAGAGGGACTATATTGAAAATATTTAAAAAAAATGGACTTTATTGTAAATATTATTTAATGAAGGACTATTTTGGAAATATTATTTAAAGAGGGGCTATTATGTAAATATTATTCTATGAAGAAGGGCTAGTATATAATTATTATTTTATGGAAGGACTAATATGCAAATAATGAAAATAAGAGTGAAATGGAATTTTTGGAAGGTTGAAAAAAATCAATATATGATTTGAAAATGTGACAGAAATGTTACGCGATTGAGAAAATACGAAAATATGATTATGTGATGAAAATATAGTAAACATATATTGTTGGACCAATGTGTGAACCCTGAATATTAGATGATGAATTTGAACTGAGAATGGTGCATTGTACATGCATTGGAAAGGTTCGATGGACTGTATGAGGCTAATTGCCTAGGAGAGAATACACATCTTGAGTGGGTGCGATATGCGTAGTGTAAGTCACTTGTTGACCTTAGGGGCATCGGGGTGCGGGTTGCCTATAGTGGACAGTTGGTAGCTCTTCTGTACCATGGGTTTGACCGATGCAACACACCGATGATCCTGACCAAGTCACTATTCTTAATCAATATCTGATAAAGATTGTCGTGTATATGCTAGATGTGCAAATACACATAGCACGTGGTCTGAGGCATGTTGGTACAGATAGATCTTTTTGATCACTCTCTCCGACTTGAGTTTTAGCTCCATAGAGTAGGAAATTGAGTCTATGTGCACTTGCATAATTAATGAGTATTGACATCGGTGTGATATTTGAATTGTTGAATATTTGAAAAATATTGAGGGCATTATCATAATTATTGTTTATGATAATTGAATTGTTAAATATTTGGATATAATTAAGGGCATTATCGTAATTATTATTTATTACATCTGTTGTGATGATAAATAATGTTGATGGCATAATTGTAATTATGATATGATGTATCTGTATGGTATATTGTATGTGTTATCTCCATGCTACCATGTTGGTATTGACGTAGGTGATCTCACCTCTTTGTATGCCTATTTTGTGTTGTATTTATATTTGTAAAGACGTTGAGCAAGGAATTGAACAAGAAGGCGAAGAGGAGCAGATTCCTATGGAGGAAGCTAAATTCTGAGAAAATGGCGATGCCCAGTTTCCTAGCAGATATGAGGTTGAAATTTCGTGGAGGACCAGAAGCATGGCATGTTGACCTAGATAGAGCATGTATTTACTATATAGGAGACTTGAAGATTACCCTAAGTAGGCTTTATCGAGGCAATCCTTATTTCAATGTAAATGTTTATGTACACTTAGAGTTTCTGTTGTCCATTAGGCAGTACTGGGGAGCTTACTACCGTACTCCTAGTGAGATTAGTATCGTGTCATCTGTGCGGACATCTGTTCGTAGAACTTCGCGTCAAGTCAGATTTCTACCTGCTGAGGAATCTGAGGAGGACCCGTCTGAGGGTTCTACTATTTAGTAATACTTGGGTAGTATGCTAGTTTTAAATAATGTTCAAATACTTTAAAAACCTGGTCTGTAAATATTTAAGTATGACAGTGCTAAGACTTATGTATATATGATGTAAATTATTTGTGATGATGTTATAATATTTTTATTTTTCGCTAAGAATTTTCTTATTAATATTAAAAAAAATTTACAACTCGTATTTACATTACAAAGCATTATTTATAATGAAGGGTAATTTGGTAATTAAGTAACATAAATGTGATACCCTATGGTAGGTGTTACAAAGTCTCTAACACCTCTTTGTGAGTTTCAAATTTATTTGATCTAACTATTTTCTCAACAGTTGTTTATCATCATCAAAAAGGGAGAAAATATAATTAGCATTGGCAATAGCAATGGTTTTGATGATAACAAACAAGAAAGAAATGGTTCTGCAAAGATCAAGTCCCAAGGTTTTTCAAGTTTAGCTTATAGGACTTAAATCTTGTGTAAAGGTAAATAGGAACCATACTAAACTCATATCTTGTTTTTCATTTAACTTAAATCTTTACAAAATCATGTTTTATACTTGTGAAAATATTCATCAAGTTTGAGCAAAATGGTTTTTGAAAGGTTGAAAAGGTTTTAGAAAAGTTTGGTTGCAAAATCCTTTAGAAATCATGTTTTCTTGATAAACCAATAACCTGTTATTCACGTGCTACAATGTTTCCTACTGAAACCAATAACCTGTTATTGAAAGCAATAAGCTTTTATTCACGTGCTACAGTGTATCCTAATAAAACCAATAACATGTTATTGGAAACAAATAATTTGTTATCTGAGCTTACATAAAACGAAAATAATGGCTAGTTTCTATTATTTAATGCTCCCAACCACCTATAACGGCTCTAAAATGCATTGGGCTATAAATGTAAGTATTTGAGCATTAAAGATAACTTGGAAATCAATTTGGATAAGCTTCTTGAGCATTAAATACGAGTTTTAATTATCATTTCTCATAAATCCTTGTTTTAAGCTTTGGTGTGCGATTCCTTGATACCTATTGAGTTTCAATTTGTAATATCCACTCTTTTGAGAGTTTATCATTCAATCTTTCTTTGATTTCCTATAAAAGAAGGTGAGGTATCCCTCAAGAAATAAAAGGGTGAGGCATCCATTGAAAGAGTAAAGGGTGAGGTATCCCTTGTTTGTAAATAGGGTAAGGTATCCCTCCAAAGTTGTAAAAGGTAAGGTATCCCTGTTTTAAGGCTCAAGCACAAGGATGAGGCATCCTAAGGTGTGTTGAGTGCTCTTGGTTGTAAAGATTTTTCAAGCACTTGTGAAGCTTGAAGAGTTGGAAGCTCTAGCACAAGGGTGAGGTATCCCGAGGTGTGACACTACTAGAAATTTGGGTTTTAAAGACCGAAAAATCAGTCTCTAAATCAAGAAAATCGATCTCTAAAATAGTTAGAGACTAACTTAGAGACCGATTTAAATCAGTCTCTAAAAGCCTCGTCGTTAAATATTAGAGACCGATTCTGAGACCGATTTTAAAGAGACCGATTTTTTCAGTCTCTAAATCGATCGCTAAATGTCTTTTTTTATATATTCGGTCTCTAATTTGTGATATGAATTTGTAATTATTTTTAAATTTATTAAAATCCAAATTTTTAAAACATCTAATAAACAACAATCAACAATCTCATATATAACCAAACACAAATAAAAAATAACGTAAACTAAACTAATTCAATCTTTAGAATATATCATTTAAACATCAAGACATTCTACAATAAACTAAACTAAGCATTATCTACAATATCTCATTACTACAACATTTCAAATATAAGAAAGTTGAACACAACACAAACTAAGCTCTAATCATAAAAACTCCTTCTCATCCTCGTCCTCCTCCTCATTTGCTTTATCAGTCACGGGAAATGTTTGAGAAGGTTGAAAGTTCATCGACTGCATCATCTCTTGGACCAGCCGATTTGTCTCCTTAATCTGTCTCCTATTATCTGTCACTTGAGCCTGAAACTTATTTCTCTCACTTCTTAATTCTTCAAGTTCATCTCTTCACACCCAGTCAAATGATGAAAAACTTGAGTCACAATATTATGGTCTTCTTACCACTATGTTGACTCAATTCCAATACCATATATTTTACTTCTTATATTAAAAGTATGAAAGTTCAACCTCAAGCACCTATACGTACGAAAACAAAATTTAAAAAATCAATAAAGAAACTCATTCAAGAATGGACTAAATTTAACAAAAACTAGTTTAGAACTGGTTTAGGCTTTAGAATCAGTTCAAAAACTGGTTTAAAAAGGACAAACAATAAGGTAAATTTTTAATATAGAGTAAAGTATAGGATTGGTTATATTCAGAGCAAAAGGAAGAATACAAGTTTGAATCTTTCATGCAACATAATATAACAGTTCATAATATAATAGTATGCTCATAACATAACATAATAATAATACATTGAAACACAGCTTGCCACACTTGATTTATAAACAAGCTCAATAAACGATTCATCTCAAAAATTCTATAATCTATTGAATTGAAGCATACCTTTGTTTAAAATTTCTTTGCTTTGCGCCTAAGAAGCATGAAATTAGCAACAATCGTAGGGATCCAGAATATTTATCAAACATTTATCAGTTCTATTATAGTTTTTGAGCATTTTACAGAGACTCAAATCCAAGACATATAGCTATTAAGTATTAAGTATTAACAATGGATAGTTTTATTGCATCAATTAGGAAAAGCAATCCTAACATTACACAGAGAGGTTACAAATGTAATATGTGCCACTGGCATAAAAAAGTTGCACAAAATTAGTAGTAACTTATATTAATGCTTCAACTATAACTAAGGGCATCTAGAAGTTTCAAGAAATAACATATGCTGCTTAATATATTTTACAACAACAAAAGCTTTATCATATGGCATAAGTATAAGAAGGCCATGTAATACATTTACCAAATGTTTTTTCATAAATTCAATAGTAACTCTCAGAAGGACATGGTTAAACAAATCTTCATCCAGTTAAAGGACCATCCAGAAAATATTTCTAAACTCAGACTTTCAATTTATGGGTTTCAACTTTCAAGCACACTAACTACAATTATGTATATTACTTAGGAGACAAAACAACATTAGTGTCCTAAATTCTATAACAGATATAAGAAAAAACACTCTTAAGCTGATTTTAATTGTGTTATCAGTAATGAGTATCAAATATGAGCCACCACATGAGATTTTCATGCTTATGTAAAACAACAACAATAAATAATTAAGTTCCAAATTTAAGGTTACTGGCATGGTATAATCTTCAACAAAAAACAAGTCTAAGATATTACACAATATTTACATGGTGAGAAAACATCACTGCAAAATCCTTCCTTTGCGTCTTCCATGTGAGAATAGCAGCAATGCTATAGATGTAGAACCCACATTAGCACATGTAGTAAATCTTTAAGGGACTCCTGGGATAAGAAGTGAAATAGGATGCAATACAACTTTTAATATGACAACTTCTATTTATAGCAAAACTCAAACATGAGTACAATAGTCTTAAAATTTCCTTCCTAATCCTAAGCACATTACTAGTTCTCCCCATGTTAGTTGAATTGACTGTCTATAGAACCAAATGGCAACCAATGACATCTGGTCAGAAGAAGCAAAGAGCTACATTAACATAGCCTATAAACCCCATAAAATAGCTATATGAATGTGTCCAATAATGAAGGAAGGAATATATCTGTCTATTGCTTTGAAAACTCCTGAAATTTATTTTTTGTCATATACTTAGTTGTCTATCAAAACCAAAAACTAAATTTAGGCCTCTTGAAGTTTTCAAACCAAAAATGACCAAGGCATAATTTTCAGTTTCTAATAACCTCTCTTATACTAAAATTTCTCTTCCATACCAGTTGCTGCATGTAAACCCAGGTTTGTGAACTATAAAACTCAGTTTAGGTCTAAACTGTATGAGAAATTTTAAAATCAAAAGAAAATTAATGATGAAACTTGAATATAAGGGACAATGAGGAGATCTTCCTAAGAAAAACAAACACAAATAGATCAGGTCAACAAGACACCATATGCAGTACAGTGGGTGCGGCCTAAATCTCAAAAAAGGTGTCAAGTGTAGGAGCAACAAGTGACAAAAA
Source organism: Ormosia semicastrata (assembly GCA_029884595.1). Classification (NCBI taxonomy): domain Eukaryota; kingdom Viridiplantae; phylum Streptophyta; class Magnoliopsida; order Fabales; family Fabaceae; genus Ormosia; species Ormosia semicastrata. The sequence goes on along the minus strand of JAQQTO010000044.1, from coordinate 45,145,380 downwards.
AAATAATGGAAACAACACAATGACTTAGCAATCAAGGACTCATTAATAAATGACATGCAAACAGAGGTTCCACTCCTTCAATATAATCAATCTACCTAACAGTGCAAATAGGGGCCCCATGCCATACACAACCATTGCACTAAAACCAAAAAACCATACATAGCACCCTCATTCAACACTGACAAATGCTGGCAGTCATATTCATCTAGCACCAAGCATATAACTAAAGAACCACACACATAGAAAACTACAAAAAACTAACATTAACTCAGAAATTAACTCAGAAATAATATTTCACATTGACTCACCACATCCAGCCACCGTTAGCAACCACCACTCCATCATCCACAGCACATTTTTATAAAAATTCAATGTACAGAGTTTTAGATTTGTTAGCATTTTACAGAAATAAATGTCAATGATACTTGGAAATTTGGAATGTAATTAATGTAATTCATTTCAAACATTTTATATAAGTTAAGTCCATTGTCGTAGTTGAAAAAAACATACAAAATTAGAAAAAGAAGTCAGAAATCTTAAGAAGCTTGCCTTTTCTTAAGAAGTCTACCATGTTTGCCATCTTTAAAGGAATTCCTTTTCGTAAACCTCACTCTCCAATAAGACACAAAGTGATATATAGTATATAGATTTAATTATTACATTATCTATATAATATATTTCTAGCATTCCATTCAATAAAAATTTCCTGATAGTCTGAAAATGTGCATGCTATAAAAAAAAACTTACCAAGTCTGAGATATACTAAAAGCTTCTTGTCTATTTTCCATCGCCATAAATAGTCAATGGTTCTTTCCTCAATGCCTGTATAGTTTTAAAATTGGTGGGGTAAATAAGATGAAAATTAATAGAGAGTAATAAAGCAACAATACCCAATAAATAAAAGAGAAAGAGTAGAAAATGCCATAACTTTACCTGAGCAACGAAGTTACTGACTACACGCCCATCATCAATGCACATTGTAACACCCTCCTTAAGGCGTCACACTTCGTGTTGCTCAATTACCAAATTACCCCTTCATTGAAAAAACATGCTTATAATATAAATATGAATTGTAAAATTTCTTGATGATAGTAAGATAAACTTAGCAGAAAATAAAAACATAACAACATTGTCACAAATTAGTTACATCGTATATACACAAGTCATAGTATTGTCATATTTTAATATTACAAATTAGACTCTCAAAATATTTAAACTTTACTTTAAACTAACACACTGCTCAAGTATTACTACAAATCAGAACCCTCAGACGGGTCCTTCTCAGACTCCTCAGAAGATAGAAGTCTGACTTGACGCGAAGTCCTGTGGACAGGTATCCGCGCAGACAACACTATACTAATCGCACTAGGAGTACGATAGTAAGTTCCCTAATGCTGTCTATGTGGTAAATACATTTTCCAACTAGAATGACGCACTACGCCTTCGGTCCTCATATACCCTCAGAAAACTCGGCATCTCTATCTCTTTAGAACTTTACTTCTTCTACATAAATCTGCTCCTTCTCGACTTCTTGCTCAACGTCTTTAAAATTATAATTACAATACATAATAGACATACAAAGAGGTGAGATCACCTACGCCAATACCAGTATGGTAGCAATGAAGATAAACACATACAAATTCTCATACCAACACATCATACATAATTACAATTATGTCACCAATATCATTTATCCTCATAATTCATACAATAAGTCATAATTATGATCATGTCCTTATCAATATTCAATTATTCAATAATTCAATTATCATAAACAATAATTATGATAATACTCTCAGTATCTCTCGCACATTCATCTAGACTCAATTTCCTACTCCATGGAGCTACAACTCGAATCGGAAAGAGTGATCGTAAAGATGTCATGCGCACTACATGCCTCGGACCACGTGCTCAATTTTTGCACATCTAGCATATGCACCAGTCTTTATCAAATCTTGATTACGGATAGTGTCTCGGTCCGGATCATTGGTGTGTTATATCGGTCTAACCCACGTACAGAAGAGCTACCAACTGCACATTGTAGGCAACCCGCACCCCAATGCCCCCAAGGTCAACGAAAGACCTACACTACGCATATCGCACCCACTCAGGAGGTGTATTCTCTCTTTCCTAGGCAAATAGCCCTATCCAGTCCATCGGACCTTTTCAATGCATATACAAATGCACCTTCTCAGTTCAATTCATTCTATCATATTCTCAATCAAATTTTCTTTATCTCAAGTTCGGGGTCCTCATATTGGCCCAACAGTGTCATTACTGTAATTTCATCGCGAAACCATATTTTTCGCATTTTCTCAATCACGTATCAATTTTTCATCGTTTCTCAATCGTGTAAAATATTTTTCACACGTTTTAAATCAAAAATACTATTTTCCTCATTTAACACCAAAATTCAACTTCATTTTTCATATTTGCATCATAACCTCTCAAAACATAATATTTTCTTTATAATCCTCATTTAAATAATATTTTCACAACAGTCCCTCATAAAATTCATATTTATGAAATTATCCCTCGTAAAATTCATATTTACGAAATAGTCCCTCGTAAAATTCATATTTATGAAATAGTCCCTCATAAAATTCATATTTACAAAATAGTCCCTCATAAAATTCATACTTCCAAAATAGTCCCTCCAAAACATAATATTTTCGTTTTAGGCCCTCAAAAATTATTATTTACAATATGGCCCTATTAAAAATGAAAATTACTATTTTGCCCTTCTAAAAATCATAATTACAATATTGCCCCTCTAAAAATCAAAATTACAGTATGGCCCCTTTTAAAAACAAAAATTACTATATTGCCCCTCTAAAAATCATATTGATAATAATTCATTTTCCCAAAAAACATTTTACTTTGCTATACTCAAATTCGTCCCAAATTCATTTTAAATCTCTCAGTTCTCATTTTAATTCATCAGTTTAATTATATCCGATTATTTTCTCACAACCTTCAAACTTGTTCAAATTCATTTCTTTTTCATTTAAATCCTTCATTTTCAATTGAATCTCTCATTTTCAGGACTTTGGTCCTTTCTAGCCTAGTATGGCCGTAAGCCTCAAGCTCTTTGGAGCTCTCATAAAATCGGTTCATCATATTATTCACATCTTACTTTACTCATACATTTTCAAGCACACAATTTCATACATACAAACATATATCAAAACAACAATTTCATACATACTAACATATATCAAAACAATAAACATAATATCACACATGCAAGCACAAAAACACAATCATACATAACCCAAACACAATCAAATAGCATCAAACAATCGGTGAAGAACCCTTATGGATTTTTCCACCGTACAAAACCATCCCCACACCACCAAAACTTGGTTGGTGAGGTAAAATATCCCTCTTACCTCTTGAAGACAATTTAATCAATTAGTTCTCCTCCCTTCTTTCAAATTCGTGCAATCCCCCAAACAAATCCCTAAAATTCTTAAACAATTAGTAAAAGCACAAACAAGGTTTAATATTGAAAAACCATGGAACAATCATGGTTAGAAAAATTAGAAATCTAATTTTGAACCATAAAATCAAGACTTACCCTTAAGTAAGTAAGCAAAAGGTTGGATTTTGGACAAGATAGAGTAGTTTTTTGGAAAAACTTTGTGAATGAAAAGTGTTTAGAATAGGATTTGGGTTCAAGAAAAGCTAAGAGGAAAAATTATAGAAGATTGGTGGTAGTACTTTGGTGCTTGGCCGAAAATAGAAGAGAAAATAGGAAAGGAATGGTGCTTGGTGTTCTTGGGAATTTTGAGAGAATATCTTGAAAGCTTTTTGGCGAGAGAAAAGAAATGAATATTGCATGTAATTTGGGAGTGGGCTGCTGCCGTGGGATAACATAGAGAAAATGAAGAGATTTACTTGAAACAAATATTCAATTTAGGTGCACATGGCTTATGTCATCATTTGGCCACCTAGTGTGCATGCTAATTGGTTCAAGAATGATGTAGAACTTGTCCAATATTGCCTCCCAAGGCTGCTGCAAACCGTGTGGTCCAAGGGCACTTTGGGTCTCAATTTGTTTTTAATTCAAGTCTAATTACTTGCTAATTAAGTAGATAATTAATTAGGTTTAGTTTCCTAACCAATTTTAATTAATCATCCAATTACATAACTAATTAATTAGACATATAATTACATATATTATAATCTCTAATCAATATTAAGATATCTAATTAGTATTTAGATTATAATTAATTAAGAACTAAACTAGTTCACTTAGTTTGCTAATTAGGTAATTAGATTAGTCAAATTAAGCTTAATTAGCTACTAACCAAAAGTCAAGCCTACAATTTTTGACTTAATTCTAACCATTGATTCATCTTTAATTCCTAGCCATAGATTAGATCTAAGGTAGATATCAATTGGTCATAAAACTAGCATTCTAATCTCACCATTGATTAGATCAACGGCTAAGGTTAAAGGCTTCCTAACTAAGTCTTCATCCAACGATTCATACTAAAGTCCAAGCCACTAAGTTTGACTTCATCTTAGCCATTGAAATCATCTTCATTTCCTATCCATTGATCTCATCTACGGTGTATATTACTTAGTGGTTTTATCAAGATTCGTTTTACACCATTGATCGGATCAACGGTTAAGATCAAAAGCATCTAAATTATGCTTTTCATCCAACGGTCCTAAATAAAGTCTATGCTTCTTTTTTTGACCTTTTCCTATTGGTTTAGAAAGTCAAGCCTACTTTCGTTGACTTGCTCTAATTGGCTAGAATTTGTCCAGTCAGCACAGTTGACTGTTTTTTCCTAAATGTGGGCCCCATGAACTTTTTTGGGTCCACAAATAATTTTTCTACTATTTTTGAGACAAGAGTGAAGTCTTGTTGAATAAAATAATATTATAATAATATAAAATTATTTTATTACACGCTTAAATCCTACAAATTATAAGATTAATATATATATCAATCAGAATTGGGTTTAGTAAGATCCCCCAGCTCTAATTAATTAAAATAAGAATTTCCCCGGCCCGAAAATTATTATTTTCCTGACCCGGAGCAAATCACACAAAACAATCAAAAATAGTATCGAAATAATCAAATTATTTTTATATTGCACAGAAAATACAAAACAGTGAAATTCTGTCAGTTCTGTAACATAGCCTAAAATTTGGGGTGTTACAATACTCCCCCTCTAAAAATAAGTTTCGTCCTCGAAACTTGACGCACTTAAAATAAAAATAGATACTATTCTCTTATCTTATCTTCCAATTCCCATATTGCTTCACCACGTATATCGTTCCAAACCACTTAACCAATGTGATTTCTTTATCTCGAAGTTGCTTTGTCCTTCGATCTTCAATCTTGACTGGAAATGTCTCCTAGGTTGAATTTTTCTTCATTTGTACGATCTCCAACGGAGTATCCAATACGATCCGATAAACTTCAGAGTGGGTTTTCCTCGACTTAATCACTCGTCCAACTCTAGTCATAGGCGTCACACGTAGAGATACATGGTCACCTTCTTCAATTTCAAGCGGTCTTCGTCTTTTATCAACATAACTCTTTTGTCGTGTCTGAGCTGTCCTCATCTTGTCTTGAGCAGTCTTCATTTTCTTAGTAGTCTGCTGCACAAATTCTGGTCCTACCTTAGTACTTTCAACAACATGATGCTAACACAATGACGTTCTACATCTTCTTCCACACACTGCCTCATAGGGTACCATCCCTATACTCGAACGAAAACTATTGTTGTATGTGAATTCTATCAATGGTAGAAATTCATCCCAACAACCAGCTTGTTCTAGAACACAAGCTCTCAACAAATCCTTTGAAAATTCTAGCTATCATCTTCTCCTTATATCCAAGCCCCTCTTGATTGTACAGGTACCTCAAGCCTTTGTAATTATTATAGACTTTATAAGAAAGAAAATGTTTTCAAATTCTCCTTACAAAACGAATATCACAAATCTTTAAAACGTAAACTGAATAATTCTTCTCATGCACGTTCCACTGCCTCGAAGTATACGCCACTACCTTTTTATTTGATCTCAACTCTCAATTTAAATTCACGAGTTGAACTTCTAACAGAATTTGTATTTGACTAGTTTTTACGCATAACTCCTTCTTAATTGAGATACATGAAAGACACTTTGAAAGTTATAAGGAAAATAATAAGACTATTCAATAGATTACTAGATTAGTCCAACAAGAATTTGAAATGGTCTAATAGATTTCGAAATGAACATAGTCCAATAGTTTTAGAAATGAACTTTCTGGATTCAAATCCAAAAATCTCAGGTCAAGGAAACACTAAGGTTACATTGTAACAATCTAATAGGATATGGTTGAAAAATAACCAATCCATTTATAAAGTCAGGCTTTCAAATAGATGAAATTTTAGATAAACAAATCAAATCAACAGAAAAGATTTGATATCCAATAGATATAGGGTAGAGTTAGAAAACTTGAGTATAAACAACAAGTTTAACAAGAAGAGTAGAAATACTCCGATCACACTATAACGAAGACATGGATAAGTCAACTTGATCTACTCAGTCTATTTGAGAAAGAAATAGACAAACCAGATCAACAGAAAAGTTTCAAACTCCGATAATAATAAGATAGTTTCAAACAGACTTGAGTAGTAATAACAAGTTTAGAAGTTGAGGTAGTATTATGAAAAGAACAAAACACGGATAACCCCAAAAGATTTACACAGTCACAGATCACAAAAGACTGGGTTATCTTACGCATTATACAATACAATTTTAAGATTATCCTCTATGGCACAATTTCCTCGCTTCTCAAGTTTTTATATTTGAACGTTCTTGCTACACTCTTTGCATCAGCTCTTTCTTCTTCTTGAGATTTTGAAATACGTGTATCACTAATGGAAAGTTCCATCTTCAGTTGATCACAATCTCTGGAGAAATGTCCAGGCTTCCCACATCCATAACAAATAAACCCTTTATGCTGACAATCTTTGGTGAGATGATTTTTCCCACACTTGAAACATTTCATGGTTGATGCCACAGTCCGACCAAAATCATTGCCATTAGTACTCCCCCTCTTTGCTCGTTGTTGCTTCCTCAGTGGTCGCACATACGGCTCTCGTTGAAAATGATTGACCTTACGCTTCCTTCCACCTTGGATTTTCGAAGGTTCTAAGTTACAGCTTCTCACATCCGATGGCTGCTCCAATCCTAATAAGCTATGAAGTTCGATTATCAGTTCCTGCTGCTGAGTGATCATCTATCTCTGTTGTACTGCTACTTCAATCATCTTTTGCATCACACTTCCAGCTGCGGCTATACGATCTTCATTACATCTCGCGTCCACATGCTCATGTTCGCTGCGTTCCATTATCTTTCTTCAAAGATAAATAAAATCAAAACACGACGAACTTAACGTAACTATTTCACACGACATCGTCTCCTTTCGGAAACCAAAACATATCTTTGTATTCAGTGTCAGAGATTCACACAGCACAAACAAGACAAACCTACCCACAAACCCAAAAGACTCTAACTTGGGCTCTGATACCAACTAATGTAACACCCTCCTTAGGGCGTCACACTTCGTGTTGCTCAATTACCAAATTATCCCTTCATTGAAAAAACATGCTTATAATATAAATATGAATTGTAAAATTTCTTGATGATAGTAAGATAAACTTAGCAGAAAATAAAAACATAACAACATTGTCACAAATTAGTTACATCGTATATACACAAGTCATAGTATTGTCATATTTTAATATTACAAATTAGACTCTCAAAATATTTAAACTTTACTTTAAACTAACACACTGCCCAAGTATTACTACAAATCAGAACCCTCAGACGGGTCCTTCTCAGACTCCTCAGAAGATAGAAGTCCGACTTGACGCGAAGTCCTACGGACAGGTATCCGCGCAGACAACACTATACTAATCGCACTAGGAGTACGATAGTAAGTTCCCTAATGCTGTCTATGTGGTAAATACATTTTCCAACTAGAATGACGCACTACGCCTTCGGTCCTCATATACCCTCAGAAAACTCGGCATCTCTATCTCTTTAGAACTTTACTTCTTCTACAGAAATCTGCTCCTTCTCAGCTTCTTGCTCAACGTCTTTAAAATTATAATTACAATACATAATAGACATACAAAGAGGTGAGATCACCTACGCCAATACCAGTATGGTAGCAATGAAGATAAACACATACAAATTCTCATACCAACACATCATACATAATTACAATTATGTCACCAATATCATTTATCCTCATAATTCATACAATAAGTCATAATTATGATCATGTCCTTATCAATATTCAATTATTCAATAATTCAATTATCATAAACAATAATTATGATAATACTCTCAGTATCTCTGCACATTCATCTAGACTCAATTTCCTACTCCATGGAGCTACAACTCGAATCGGAAAGAGTGATCGTAAAGATCTGTCTGCACTACATGCCTCGGACCACGTGCTCAATTTTTGCACATCTAGCATATGCACCAGTCTTTATCAAATCTTGATTACGGATAGTGTCTCGGTCCGGATCATTGGTGTGTTATATCGGTCTAACCCACGTACAGAAGAGCTACCAACTGCACATTATAGGCAACCCACACCCCAATGCCCCCAAGGTCAACGAAAGACCTACACTACGCATATCGCACCCACTCAGGAGGTGTATTCTCTCTTTCCTAGGCAAATAGCCTTATCCAGTCCATCAGACCTTTTCAATGCATATACAAATGCACCTTCTCAGTTCAATTCATTCTATCATATTCTCAATCAAATTTTCTTTATCTCAAGTTCGGGGTCCTCATATTGGCCCAACAGTGTCATTACTGTAATTTCATCGCGAAACCATATTTTTCGCATTTTCTCAATCACGTATCAATTTTTCATCGTTTCTCAATCGTGTAAAATATTTTTCACACGTTTTAAATCAAAAATACTATTTTCCTCATTTAACACCAAAATTCAACTTCATTTTTCATATTTGCATCATAACCTCTCAAAACATAATATTTTCTTTATAATCCTCATTTAAATAATATTTTCACAATAGTCCCTCATAAAATTCATATTTATGAAATTGTCCCTCGTAAAATTCATATTTATAAAATAGTCCCTCGTAAAATTCATATTTACGAAATAGTCCCTCATAAAATTTATATTTACAAAATAGTCCCTCATAAAATTCATACTTCCAAAATAGTCCCTCCAAAACATAATATTTTCGTTTTAGGCCCTCAAAAATTATTATTTACAATATGGCCCTATTAAAAATGAAAATTACTATTTTGCCCTTCTAAAAATCATAATTACAATATTACCCCTCTAAAAATCAAAATTACAGTATGGCCCCTTTTAAAAACAAAAATTACTATATTGCCCCTCTAAAAATCATATTGATAATAATTCATTTTCCCAAAAATCATTTTACTTTGCTATACTCAAATTCATCCCAAATTTATTTTAAATTTCTCAGTTCTCATTTTAATTCATCAGTTTAATTATATCCGATTATTTTCTCACAACCTTCAAACTTGTTCAAATTCATTTCTTTTTCGTTTAAATCCTTTATTTTCAATTGAATCTCTCATTTTCAGGACTTTGGTCCTTTCTAGCCTAGTATGGCCGTAAGCCTCAAGCTCTTTGGAGCTCTCATAAAATCGGTTCATCATATTATTCACATCTTACTTTACTCATACATTTTCAAGCACACAATTTCATACATACAAACATATATCAAAACAACAATTTCATACATACTAACATATATCAAAACAATAAACATAATATCACACATGCAAGCACAAAAACACAATCATACATAACCCAAACACAATCAAATAGCATCAAACAATCGGTGAAGAACCCTTATGGATTTTTCCACCGTACAAAACCATCCCCACACCACCAAAACTTGGTTGGTGAGGTAAAATCTCCTCTTACCTCTTGAAGACAATTTAATCGCTTAGTTCTCCTCCCTTCCTTCAAATTGCAATCCCCCAAACAAATCCCTAAAATTCTTAAACAATTAGTAAAAGCACAAACAAGGTTTAATATTGAAAAACCATGGAACAATCATGGTTAGAAAAATTAGAAATCTAATTTTGAACCATAAAATCAAGACTTACCCTTAAGTAAGTAAGCAAAAGGTTGGATTTTGGACAAGATAGAGTAGTTTTTTGGAAAAACTTTGTGAATGAAAAGTGTTTAGAATAGGATTTGGGTTCAAGAAAAGCTAAGAGGAAAAATTATAGAAGATTGGTGGTAGTACTTTGGTGCTTGGCCGAAAATAGAAGAGAAAATAGGAAAGGAATGGTTCTTGGTGTTCTTGGGAATTTTGAGAGAATATCTTGAAAGCTTTTTGGTGAGAGAAAAGAAATGAATATTGCATGTAATTTGGGAGTAGGCTGCTTCATGTGGGATAACATAGAGAAAATGAAGAGATTTACTTGAAACAAATATCCAATTTAGGTGCACATGGCTTATGTCATCATTTGGCCACCTAGTGTGCATGCTAATTGGTTCAAGAATGATGTAGAACTTGTCCAATATTGCCTCCCAAGGCTGCTGCAAACCGTGTGGTCCAAGGGCACTTTGGGTCTCAATTTGTTTTTAATTAAAGTCTAATTACTTTCTAATTAAGTATATAATTAATTAGGTTTAGTTTCCTAACCAATTTTAATTAATCATCCAATTACATAACTAATTAATTAGATATATAATTACATATATTATAATCTCTAATCAATATTAAGATATCTAATTAGTATTTAGATTATAATTAATTAAGAACTAAACTAGTTCACTTAGTTTGCTAATTAGGTAATTAGATTAGTCAAATTAAGCTTAATTAGCTACTAACCAAAAGTCAAGCCTACAAATTTTGACTTAATTCTAACCATTGATTCATCTTTAATTCCTAGCCATAGATTAGATCTAAGGTAGATATCAATTGGTCATAAAACTAGCATTCTAATCTCACCATTGATTAGATCAACGGCTAAGGTTAAAGGCTTCCTAACTAAGTCTTCATCCAACGGTTCATACTAAAGTCCAAGCCACTAAGTTTGACTTCATCTTAGCCATTGAAATCATCTTCATTTCCTATCCATTGATCTCATCTACGGTGTATATTACTTAGTGGTTTTATCAAGATTCGTTTTACACCATTGATCGGATCAACGGTTAAGATCAAAAGCATCTAAATTATGCTTTTCATCCAACGGTCCTAAATAAAATCTATGCTTCTTTTTTTGACCTTTTCCTATTGGTTTAGAAAGTCAAGCCTACTTTCGTTGACTTTCTCTAATTGGCTAGAATTTGTCCAGTCAGCACAGTTGACTGTTTTTCCTAAACGTGGGTCCCACAAACTTTTTCGGGTCCACAAATAATTTTTCTACTATTTTTGAGACAGTAGGTACTGTTGAATAAAATAATGTTATAATAATATAAAATTATTTTATTACACAGTTAAATCCTAAAAATTATAAGATTAATATATATATCAATCAGAATTGGGTTTAGTAAGATCCCCAAATCTAATTAATTAAAATAAGAATTTCCCCGGCCCGAAAATTATTATTTTCCTGACCCGGAGCAAATCACACAAAACAATCAAAAACAGTATCAGAATAATCAAATTATTTTTATATTGCACAGAAAACACAAAACAGTGAAATTCTGTCAGTTCTGTAACATAGCCTAAAATTTGGGGTGTTACACACATTCTTGGCCCATACGTGTTGAAGATACTAGCAATCCTCACCTATATATATATATATATAAAATGATAATGTGAACTAACCTCAATACCAGCGCCTCTGTGATAATCCATGGTCAAGGTCTCTGCAGTGCGCTTTCCCCCATCATAACAGCCACAGCACCCCCTCCCGAAATGAAATCAACCACCTCGATAGCCACCAAAGTCGCAGCAGACCCAATCGTGAACCACCACGAGCTCGTCCTCTTTGCCAGCTGCCATTTGCTCCTCTGCGACCCAGTAGCCCATCAAACCCGGCACCGCAACCCGCGAATGCAACCCAGCGTCAGATCGAACCACGGGCCAAATCCGAAAACACCAGAGCCCTCCGCACACCGCAACCTCTATCCTCGAACCCGCCTCACCTCTCAAAGCCCAGCACCACCGAGCCCCGTCGCTGCAAATCCGTCCTATGCAACCGTGTGCCACTATGACTGGACTAGATCCCGTCGCCTGAAGCCGCACGAGCCATCAGAACTGGGACCTCCAAGATCGTCCCACCTCGCGTCGTCCTCCACGTCGTGCTACGAACCAAGCCAACGTTGTCTCTTCTAGTGCACTACTGTGAAGCTCCCCCCTCAAACCTTATCTTTTCTTTCTATATCTATTTCATTTTTTCCACTTTTAGAGACTTAAAAGTCTCAGTATTCTTTATTTTTTTTGTAATTTTTAATTTAGAGATCGAAATTTCGGTCTCTAATACTTTCATTTTTATTTTTTAGCGACTAAATATTCAGGTCACTAATTATCGGTCTCTAACACTTTTTCTTTTTTTTTTTTTTTAAATTTTTTTAGCGACTAAATTTGCGTCGCTACCTATTTATTTATTTTTTGTAAATTTTTTTATTTAGAGACCGAAATATTGGTCTCTAACAATAAAATATTTTTTTATTTTTTTAATTTCTTTTATAACATAATTTCGGTCTTTAATTCAGTCTCTAAAAAATTTAGAGACTGGTTTTATTTTGGTAGCAAATTAATTTTTTTTTCTTAATCGGTCTCTATTTCGATCTCTATAGAGACTGAAATAAATCGATCTCTAAATCGGTCACTAAAACCCAAAATTCTAGTAGTGTAAGAAGTGCTTTTTTTTGTACAAATGTTTTCTTAGAACTCGTGAAGTCTAGGATATAGTGAAGAAAATATCTAGTTAAGCTTGGGGACTTGATGTACAAGTGGTTGGTGACTGAACCAGGATAAATCATTGTGTTTGCTCTTCTCAACTCTATCTCTTTACTTTGATGCTTTACTCTTATGTGCTTGCTTGAATATTATTCATCATGACTTCAAAATGCTTAATTTCTCAATGGTGTTTTAAAAATTTGTAATCACTCAATTCACCCCTCTCTTGGGTGATGGTTGCCATAGCTAATAGTGTTCCAAGTAATGAAATATCGAGAAAGAAGATTTTATAGTAAGTACACTATACATCCTAGTGTAGCCAAAATGTATCAAGATCTCAGGAAATTGTTTTGGTGGAATAGGATGAAAATAAACATAGTTTGTTTTGTAGTTAGGTGTTAGGTTAGTCAAAAGGTTAAAAAAGAACACCAGAAGCATGTGGATTACTGCAGCCCTTGGATATCCCTAAATGGAACTAAGATAGTATATCAATGGATTTCTTGTTGGGTTTACCTAGAACTCTATTAGGCTATGATGCAGCATGGGTGATAATGGACAGGTTAACTAAGTCTACCCACATTTTGCTTGTTAGGATCAGTTGTCGATTATATAAGTTGGCTCAAGATTACATTCAGGAAATTGTAAGGTTACATAGTATATCAACTAGCATAGTCTCTTAAGTAGATAATATGATTTGCTAATCTGACTAACGCAAGGCATCATATTTTGAAGGGCTAGGGGCTATATAATGTTTAGTATTATCCTGTGTTGTATCATATTCCTTTCCTTTCTATTTTTTTGTGTATATTGTTGTATATAGTTTAGTGATGCATAATCTATAGCCAATAGCGATGTGTGTGTGTGTATATATATATATATATATATATATATATATATATATATATATATATATATATATTATGCATTTAACTAGTAATAGAACCCTAACCCAGTCATGTACAATATAAATGACTACTCTAGTGTTTGGATGACTTTTCTAGTGTTTGTTTCTCGCGTTGCGTAATATTAAAGATCAAAAATGAAAAAAATAATAATGCCAATTCTATAATCTATTACTTTAAATTCTGCACAATGTAAGAACTAAAACTTCATGTTATTGGTATCACATTTTCAAGGGGTTACCTACATCATGCATAACTAGTTGATAGCATGAACACAAAATATTTTATACAGAAATATTCCATCGTATAAAGTATTAAGGATGAGTTCCACACAATATGCATCTTGTCTTAATATATTATGTAGTTATATATGCCAACTAGATCATTTAATTAAGGAGAGTAGCACCCCTCAAGAACTAGGCACCACATAGTGGCTTTAAGCCACCAAAACTACATACAACAAAATACAAAAGGGCTTCTAAGATACTCGGCCCAAAAGCAATAGTGCAATCTCAAAAAATATGAGTTAGCCCTAAAAAGGTGCTACATGGTAAGTACTACTACTCAGTAACATGTATGGTCATAGAGACCATAACCCGAACAAATCCCTCCATATCAAGAAAGTTGATCTAGACATAATGGGTCTCTATCATGGTAATCAGGGTGTTCATCTTCAAACCTACTCCTTTTGTAACATCCTCCCTAACCTATTAGTTTTTGTTGGTGTATGCCCTAGAGGCCAATACATTTTCTGTATTTACATACATTCTCTTATGCTTTTTTTATATATGAGGCATTTCATTTATTGTGTTCCTTTTTATAAACATAATAAAGTCCTTAGAATAGTAAGTTTGATGCCATAGGACATCAAGTGGATGACTTAATCGTGAGATCCTTTTGGTTACATCACTATTCTTAAATGTCCCTAGTCAAGTATTATTGTTAATTAGGACAACAATAATACATTGAGACTAGTATGTGCATAGACTGATGACCACATCTCACGGGTCATGGATATGAGATATCAAGTCTTCACATGGGTACATATTAGAGTAATGATGTACTGGACTGACCCACCATGAGAATGCTACATGGATCGTTACTTGAGTGTCATAAGTGAATCTCATAGTGACAATGGTGTTTATGGTCCTTTGACCTGAAATCACTACGATTCCTACATGAGGAGTTGTGTGTTTTAATGCCATCAAACGTCATCTATAACAAGGTGATTATAAAGTTAGTTATTGGACATACTGTGAATCATGCAGAGGGATGTGAGTGACCTAGATGGGATTTGTCACTCTTACATAACAGGAGCGATATCTTCGGGCCCCCTGATTGAGTGAGACTGCGAAATGCATGGTCATGCTCAAATGAGTCAATATGAGATATTGATCTCATTTGTTGTTACAAAGTCTACTCGAATATCAGGAAATGAATGATTGGACTATACAAGGGTGACGCATTCTATGCCTTGTGTTCAATCTAGATATCTTGACAAAGGGACTAAACGACATGGAAAGGTTATGTCAAATCACTGACATTCTTATTACTTGGGTAGCAGCGAGGTGTTGCTAGATACTGCTCACTACTTATAATATTAAAATGGGATTTTAATATTACTACCAACGTAATAAGAACCTGCAGGGTCACACACATAGAGCAGACTAAAATTGGAGCAATGGATCTAAGTTGGACTCGGATTCAAATATGGGCCAGACTCATAACAGATGGGTCTAGGGTTGCACAGCTTACCTTGCTACTGCTCACACTCACTTAAGGCAGTCATTATTATAAATAGTACTACTAAGGGGCTGCTAAGAGAGATAATTTCAGAACCCTAGTCGCACCTACAGAAAAATTGAGTGAGAGAGCGACAAGTTTCTTCTCTTCTCTTCTCTTCACAGCTAGCACTGTGTGAGAGACGTGAGGCTCCTCTTTGAGAACGTTGGACGTTCGTGAGTCTGTTCATGTGGATATCGCAGAGACATCGTTTCTATTACGGTGTTGGTGATTCACGCTTCAAGAGGTAAATCATTTAAAAACTCGGATTATGGCTTTTTCACATGGATCCTCGGTGGGAATCCCTATTTTTTGCTACGTGATGTATCCACAATTCCCAACAGTTTTAATTTGGTTTATAGAAGTGCTTTAATACTAATGTGAGTTAGAATGGTAGTTTGTTTATTACAAAAGACTAAAATATCTTTAAGAGGTATAAAACTTTCAAAATTACCCAAAGTCAAAGATATTATCTTAATTCAGCCTTTCCCATCGTCTTTGACTTTGTGCATGTATTTATCTCATTTTCAATCATTTCACATAGTTGTCAGCAGCAGAAAAAGAAGAAAAGTCAGAGATAGGAATGAATAGAGGAAATAGAGAAGAAAGAAAAGAAAAGAAATAGGAGAAAAGAGAAAGCAAATCGAAAAAA
The DNA here is from genome assembly GCA_029884595.1 of Ormosia semicastrata. NCBI lineage: Eukaryota > Viridiplantae > Streptophyta > Magnoliopsida > Fabales > Fabaceae > Ormosia > Ormosia semicastrata. Next base: position 45,129,148 of record JAQQTO010000044.1, on the reverse strand, counting down.
GAAAGAAGAGGAAAAAGTAAGAATCAAGGAAAGAACAAGACAAAGAATTGAACTCCATCTATACAGAACTGAGGTAGGTGGTTATTGTGATTATTTTTTGTGTTTTATCATTCTTTGTTTATGGTAATTGGCAAAGAATTGAGAGAATCGAGTTCTTCATGATACTCGAAGAAAGATCACGATTGAATGTAATAGGAGATATTGTTATGAGACTTAAGCATATATTTGCATGGATATGTATATGCATGAATACAATTAACAGAACTTGTTGCTAATGATTTTCCAATACTTTACTACATGATTTATGGTATAAATAGATTATTGTAGTAAAAGGGGTTGGTGTAAAAATGAAATGAACCAGGAAATAATTATTCTGATGTTCCAAAATGTCTTTTTGCAGTGTTCTATTTGAATAAACCAAAGGGCAATTCGAATAGAATGTCTCTCTGTAGTGTTCTGTTTAAATAGGCCAAGGGACAATTTCCAATAGAATATTACAGATTGTTCCATAGTTTTTATATGTCAACTATTCGAATTTGCATGTTTTTAATGATAAACTAAGTAAACTAAATGAGCAATTCGAATGGCATGATTCTAAGGTTAATCAAATAAACTAAGAGAGTTATTCGATCGGCATAATTCAAAAAGGCATACTACTAGTTCTAAACGAGTAAATAGAGTGTGCTACTCGATTTGGTATGATTTCAACATTAATCGAAATATTACGAAAGCTATTTGCACAGCAGTTCAGAATGACATATTTTCGATGTTGATCGAATAGACTAAGAGAGCTATTCGAATAGACTATTTCAAAATGGCAAATGAGGCTAACCGAATGGACTAAGAGAGCTACTTGATTGGCATGACTTCAAGTCTAATCAAATATACTATGAGAGTTGTTTACTAGTATGTTTTCGATTATAATTGAAAAAGACAATGTTATTAGAAAAGGCTAGAGAGAGCTACTCGAATAACAGAATTTTAGAATAGCATGACATGTATAACATACCATAAAACAAGGGAATAAGAAAAACCACTTGTCAGGTCAAAGAAGTAAGAAAAGCCCTTTTATCGAAAGATAAAGTATTCGATAGAGGAGTAAGAAAGAAACTCTATCAAGAGTAAATGAGCGAGAAAAGCACTTTACTAAGGTCAAAGGAGCAAGAAAAGCCATTTTTTAAAGGACGTGACATTTCATAAACATCATCATAGTACATTTCATAAACATTAATGTATATCATTTCATAAGCATCAACATAATACATTTCATATACATTATTTAACATTTCATCAGCATCCACACTTAATTTCATTCGAATTGTTAACTTATGTAACTATCATGGAATTGTATTTCAAATGATTCTATCTTGTGTTACACTACTGAGAATTTTTGAATTCTCACCTTTTTGTTTGTTTCTATGATAATTTACAGATCGAGATCAAAATCCTTCCAAAGAAAAGGGGTGAAGCTGGTAGTTTATAGTAAAATGTTTATTTTGACTTGTATATATATATTGTACTTATGCCATGAAGGCTGTTTGTATTTATACTTAATATTTTAGTAAAGAATCAAAATTTCCATATGTATATTTATGTTGAATAGTTCGAATTCTTTCCTCCGGTTAGTATTTTTTTTAGACTCTATTTTTGACTTTATATATTTCGACATATATTCTTAAAATACTATAAAGATGTTTAAAAGTTAGTAATAATGTGCCTAATCTTGTTTATGTATATATATTTCAAATATACTATAGTAAATCGAATTAGGATGTTACACCTATAGTGTCACCATGCTAATAGAGTGAGCGTTATAAAATTCCAATAGAAAGAAAATAGTTTAAAAAAATCAAAGTCCTTCTAGTTGTATAAACTATAGAAAACAATTTACATATATATGCATGACATGGCTGTATAATTAAGTATTTCTATCATCATCAATCAAGCAATAAAAAATAATATCTACCAAGTAGGTAAAATCTAACAATCATTCTAACTAGCGACATTACATCTCTACTCTAATCATATGTGCCATGGGTCTGAGCTCACTTTCTAGCAAAAAGTGTCCCTTTAATCTTTTATTCTCTATGTGGAATAAATCCACTCTCTGTGTGGATAAACCACTCTCTGTGTGGCACTTGGACATCTTTATGTGGCAAAGCCACTCTCTGTATAGGTAAACCACACTTTATATGGATTACCACATTTTTCTGATGATCTCTTCTAATTCTCTAGAACATGACCCTTCTATACTCTAATCAAGTGTGCATATATTCAATTTTTTTTTTATTGCATCTTTAAACTAAACTCATTCTCCATTCGAACTCATTCTCTAAATTGGTGTCATAATTTGAAGGGTCAAGTCCCTAGTCTATTCAGTCTCTAGGGTCTTAAATACGAACATAACCCCTTCAATTCACTCCTCACTCCTCGTTGTTCTTAAGTGTATCTCCTATTCATGATATTTACTAGAGAATAGGACTAAATTTTGCTCTTAATTTAATTTAGGGAACAAGGGTCATAGTCAAATGGTCTCACTAAAATTTGTTAAGAAACACTAATGTCCATTTCATGAGGGAACTCTTAAAATATACCTATATAAACCTATATTTCATTGTCTAATCTTATAAGCTATAATTTATTAGTACTCCTCTTTACACTACCCGAATTATCATTGGATAAATCTAAAGTAAGATTTAATTTCTTATTAAACTATCTCTATTGCCTATTCTTTTAATTGAAGTTGGCAGTAATATAAGAAGGGGGTTGCATTATATTTCCTTTTTCCTAAAAAAATAAATCATCTCACAGCTTTCTCAAGTTGTTCAGACTTGGAGATGAGAAAGTTACACTAAGAAACAATAGATAGGTGAGAATGTTCAACTTATCTTAACATAATATGGTGAGAAATTTAGTGAGAGAGTTTACTAGTTAAGTCAAAAGAACTTCCTCAAGACTGTATCAGAATCGATATAGTCTTTTCAAAGTTGTATTTTACTAAATCAAATCTCTTTCTTTCAAAAACACTTTCAACAATAGATAAACCCTTAATAATCAAAGAATTGAACTTGTGTTGAGGAAGTAAAACTTTAAGTTCAATTGATAAAAACTTCAACAGTATTTTGTAAAAACTTAGTTTTTGCTCTTTGAATGACTATCAAATGAACTATATAAATAAGAGTAAGGGAAGAAGAGTTGAACACCGAGGTTTATACTAGTTCACACCTAAACCACATGGGGCTACTGATGTGGAATTGGCAAGTGCACCAAATCAACAAAAGTAATAAAGAGTGAGTAAAGTATCGTTCCCATGAAGATTATGTTATCAATTACTAAGTTCGCCAAATCGACACTATTCAAGCTATCGAAAAGAGAGTTGGTAAAAAAAAAAAGAAAGAATAAACAAAAATAACAAAAGCCAAATTTAATTAATTGGGTTGAGTTGGAAAACAATGATATGAAAAGGTTAAGGGTTAGATTTCACTTGAACTCTTTAAATGCAAAGTCAAATATTAGTTTAATCAAGTCCTATTCCAATTATTCATGGTCAATTCTCAAAATTAATCAATATCTAATCTCTTGCTATATTAATCCTCTTACATTATTTAGAATTAACTAATCTCTTAGTCTAATCCCAAATAGAAAGGCATTATTAAGAACAAGGGAATTAAAAGAAAGACCACATAACCTACAACGTCTATTCCTAGCGATTGCAGAAATTATAGTGTTTATCATAAGTTCTAGGTTCATGCAATTTTTTTCAAATCATACATAAACTCAAAAATCATTCCCAAAATGGCCAGATTTAGAAAACCTTTAAAAAATGAGATAAACACATAAATCATGAAATAGAAACATTGATTAAACTCATAAAAGAATTTACATCATCCAAGAACAAGATCCATCATCACCCTAATGAAAAAGGGTTTAGTTACACATAGAAAAAGAAGAACACAAAAGGAAGAATACGGCAAATTCCATTGTAGAAAGGTGGAAATGTTGAAGAAAATTCCTAATCTTCAAGCCTAATTACACCCACACCACATTAGGGTTTGTGCCTCTTGATGGCTGCTGCGTTCTGTCCAAGTGTGTGTTGAAATTAGCGTAACTTATATATTTATAGAGAAAATAACATGACAGGTTACGCGTCCAGCGCTCAGGTGCTTTGTATCCAATGCCTAGGCACTGGAACTCTTTCTAAAATTCTGATACGTAAAGCGCACTCAAGCGCCGAGTCTTCAGCGCCTAGGCGCTAAATGACCAGAAATAAAACCTCCTCTACGGCACTGGCTTTCTAGCGTCTGGGCGCTGGACCACCAGAATGCAAATTCAGCTCTGTCTCATGCAATCATCTAGTCTTCTTCTATGCATAATTACCTATCAAAAACACATAAAAACACACAATTAAAACATAATTTAGAATAACTAAAAATAAAATAAAATTAAGAACAAACTCAATCAAAAAGATTAAAAGAGAATGAAAACCCCAGACTTTGAACCATAAAAATATAAATTTTTACAGGTTCATCAGCTACGTCTAGTACTTAGCAAATACTAGGATTTTCCACTATCAAGAGTATTCTTTTAACTAACTAGCCTCTCTAGGCTTTACAAAGAGCATTCTTTTATAGTCAAGCCTCTCCAAGATCTAAACAAGTATCCTTTTACAGTCAAGACTGTCTAGGCTCTAGCTTAACTAAGCTTCAAGTGACTTGCACAACCCACAAGCTCATCACCAACACTTAAAGATCAATATCAATGAAGAGGTGTTTATAACAATATAGTAGCTTTCAAAAACACTCAGAGTGGATTTGTTACCAAGTGGCATCAATACTCAAGAGGGGGCGAATTGAGTTTGTAAAAATTTTTGTAAAACACTTAATTACCAATTTTTGTTGAAGCTATTGATTGATAGAGATGAATGGATAGAGATGAATGGATAGAGAAGATTGAATACTTTCACTCACAAATAAATAAACCAAAACAAAGAGTATTCAAGAAAGCATGTAAAATGAATACACAAATGTAAAAGAGTTGAGTTTAGAGAATCAAACACAAGATTTATCTTGGTTCAACCACTAATCCACTTGTGGTCAACGTCCAGTCCTCAAGCAATCACTTGAGATTTTTCACTATATCTTCAAGCTTCAACAAGTTCTTACAACCTTTACACAATGGAGCACTCACCACACCTTGGGATATCTCACCCTTTGTGTTTGAGCCTCAACTTCAAGGGATACCTCACCCTTTACAACTTTAAAGGATACCTCACCTGCTTTTACAGATTAATCAAAGTATAGATGCTATGAAAACTCTCTCAATAGTGGATAATACAACTTGAAGCTCAATGGGTATATGGATTCACACTTTAAAGCTCAAAAATAGAGTATATGATGAAAAGGCTATGAAAGCTCGTATTAATGCTCAACCAAAGTTTTCAGATTGATTCTCTAACCTTCATAAATGCCCAACAACTTGTATTTATAGCCCATTAAAGTTTAGATCCGTTGGGATGGTTGGAGCATTAAATGATTCATAACTAGCCGTTAATTTTATTTTTGGAATAAGTTGTTATTCGAATAACAAGTATGTTATTCAAATAAAGTTTTAAATTGCTCGTAGGCAATTTTGTCTCTGGAACATATTATTCGAATAACACTTATGTTATTCGAATAACCCCTTTTAAATCTATTTTCTGATAAGCTTGTTATTCGAATAACAATCTTGTTATTCGAATAAGTCGTTTAAGAACAAGTTTCTAGTAAACGTGTTATTCGAATAACCAAAGAGTTATTCAAATAAACCATGCACGCCTATTTTTTGTTTTGAACCTTTATTTAAATAAAGCAAGGCTTATTCTAATAAAGCTTACCCAGATAGAATATTTTGGCTTCTTTGACTTTGATTATTTGAATAAGGAGGCCCTTATTCGAATAAGCCATTTGAAAAACATTTCATATAACTTTTAAATATTGCCAAATGATTCTAGATGATCTTATAAGCTTTTGGACACTTTGGTGGCTATTTCTTTGGAAACCAACAACCATTTTGAAGATTTAAAAACATGTGTGCTATTTATTTTCTTTGAAAAACAATTTTTGAGCATTAGTGTGAACCTCTTTATACCTTTACACAATGATCTAAGTCCTAAAACTAAGCTTGAAGGTCTTTGACTTGATCTTACAACATCTTTGTGTTTGTTATCATCAAAACAAATTCTTCATAAGTCAATAGCCAATTACAGGATTAACACAGTATAGAAGAGCTCACACTGCACTTACCAAAGATTTAACATAATGAAGGTCAAGTAGGTAGAGAGGAGAAGGTTCAACTATGTATTCACTATGCTCTTGGGGCTTAAGCTTGTAACCTTCAAATCTTCATGGGTAGGCACTCTAATCACTCAAGGAGTGTATTTCATTTTTAAGCTCGGTAACCCTTTGCTTCTAAGATGTAAACCAGAATTCTTCTCTCAAGGAGAACATAAAATAGGGTGTGAACTCAAATTTGACTTTTTGGCTTTTTCATATGTTAATCCATGCAAAGCTCTTATTAATCTTCATGGGTAGGTCGTATTTATAATTGGAAATAAGTTTATAGCTGTTAGGATCAAGTCCTAAGTGATTCCATGTGGAAAATAGTCGTTACTAGCCGTTGGAACACTTTCCTGTACTAGTTGTCATTTTTTGGTATACGTGAGAAGGTTGCTGTGTTGAACTTTAACAACTTAAACTTTCTCAACTCAAACCTTCCTAACTTGAGCTTTCTCAATTTTGTCTATGCTTAGATGGAATTTTTCAAACTTATCCTTTTGAACTTGATTTCTTCAAAGTATAACTTTGCACATCTTATCTCTTTTAGGCTTGTAATATTGTTCAAAAATGCTTCAAGCTTTTTCTTCTAGCATTCAACCTTTCTCAACTTGTAAGCACTTGTTCAAATCTTCCATTCTGATACTTCTCATCTATTGCTAACCATTTTGAGCTTCTGTTTTCACCTTTGGTAGCTCGATTAAAAATTCATCTTAATCATCTTATTAGTTTTGTTTTCCAGATTTGTTCTTTAAAGACTTTAAGAAAGGTTCTTCATGACTACTCAACTTGATTACTCCCAACTAACTTTCTGAAGTCTTCAGTCTTCTCATGTAGATTTCTTTTTACTTTATTGATATAAGCTTGATATTATAGGTGAGAAATCATGCTCTTCTAACATTGTTCATTCTTCAAACATATTCTGGGAGAGTTCTTCATTCTTTATTCAACTTGATGTGAACTTTCTCAGGTCTTGCACATAGACCAACCTTCTCAGGTTCTTCAGGAACTTCATCATGTTGTTCAGGAACTTTCTCACAATGTCTAGGAATTTTTTCACGAGTAATCTTCTCATTGATCTTTCTCAGCTAACTCTTTCATCCAACTTTATCATACTTGAATTTCTCCAATCTTCTCATCCTTTAATTCCATCATCAAACACGTGTTTCTTCTTCTTAACTTGAATGGTGTGAGCTTTATTTTGATCTTTGAATTGCTCTTTATATTAGTAATCGTGGAGATTCTTCATTTTTCTGAATTTCCTCACACACTTCTCAAGACTTTCTCATGATGAATTTTCTCATGTTCTTTAGGAATCTTCTCAAGTTACATTTGAACTTTCTCAAGTTAGAATTTGATCTTCTTAGCCCTCTTTAATCACCCAGAAGACTTCCTTCATGCTTGATTAATCATGTATAGGTTAATGTAATAGAAAAACTCCACAAAGAATATGTTAAATCACTTCAAACACTAAGAGCAATAGATTAACATTTTCAACATAGTTTCTTAGCATCAAAACTAAAATAGGAAGTATTACTTCAAAAGAGCTTTGGAGCTTACATTAATTTACTATGGTAAACATAAACACATTAAAAGAAAGTTAATACCACCTTCAATACAATTACTTTACTCCAAAAAGGTACTAGACTCCTATTCTTTTGAGAATGTAAACCATGTCATCACCACCACGTTGCTTATTACACTTATCTATACTTTATTAGCCACCAAATAAAATCATTAGTAACCTTAATCATCAATTCGAACCAATTTAGCACTAAGAGACCGAAAATCAAATATATACCACAACAATAGTTTCACATCTCAAATTATTCCTAAAGAAATTTTCAAGCAACAAAGCCACTAAAATTAACATGCACATCATATTTTCTGCACCATGGATGAAGCTCTTGAAAATCAATCAACAAAGAAAATACCTCATGTCTTATTCATTCACAAGCAAGGATCTAAGAGACCTTTATAGCTCAAAATCAACATAAAAAAGGAACATGCAAACTGGAACCACAAGTGAGCACCATTCGGTACCCTTACACGCCCAACATAGAAAACTTAGGTCCTAAAAATTATACAAAATCATCAAGGTGAGGATTATATAGCCATGCATGTGAGTTTTGGAAGAAGATGAGGTGGTTTCCCTCCTACCTAGGTCGTGGTACAGCAACAAGGAAAAGGGAAGATAGTGATGATCTTGAATGATGTAGAGCTTGTTTGGAAGCTCTTCACCTCTAGATGAAAAGTGCCTTCTATGCCTTGCTCAAACTCTTTTAACTTCTTGACCATGCAATAAGTCTTCTTCCTCCTTCCTCCTCTAACTCTCGGTCTCTCCTCTATCTTTCTCTATCTCTAGTGTATGAGTGTCAAGTGAGAAAATGAAGTGGGAAGAATGACATTGTGATTTAAAATTAAGAACAAAATCAGTTGCCAAGTTTCACCAAAAATACAAAAACCTTGCAACCAGTTGTAGTTAGCAAGGGTCGATCCATAGAGAACTAATTCAATTAACACTAAAACTTAATCCTAATTCAAACTCCAAAAATAATAAACAGTAAAAAGGGGGTTTTGTTTGTGAAAATTATAATAAGGAATTCAATTGAAAGCAACAACAGTAAATACAATTTGATTTACCAATTTAAAGAGATTGGTTAAGAGATGGAATCCACTATTAGATTTACATGATAGTGCTAACCTACATACCCTTTATGCCAACATGATCAATTATGCCTTTATGCAATTGTGAGATTAATTCTCTATTTTCCTTAGGTTTTGGTTAATTTAGCAACTGTTTAAATTAAACCCTAATCACTAGTTAGCTATAAAGTAACAGCTCTTATATCCATCTAATGACAGCATTAAGATTTAGACCAATTACACTAAGGTCTAATCACACACCGGGATTGAATTACTTAGATTATATGTCTCACTAGTCCTATCACCACAACTGCGCATAACGATCCTAGTTTTACCACTTTCGAAATTGGCAAAGAGTATAAAAACCTTTATACTAAATTAAGAAGAGAAACATATGAATAAAAACATAATTGTATTGAAATAAAGGAGTATGTAGGATTTACAAAATTAAAACTAAGGTTTCATCTTCCCTTAACTAAACAAGAAGTTTAGCCACACATGGCAAATTCAAAATCATAAGAAAAACAGAAGAAAAGCATCGTCTAGAATAAAAAAAGAGAAAAAAAACTAAAGATCAAACTAGTTTCCAAGGATTGAAGTTAGTTGATCTTCTATCGCTCGAACCTGAGTCTTCAATCTTTGATCGAATCTCCCTCTTTCTTGTTCTTCGTATTTCCCTTAGTTCCTTGACGACTTCCAGTCTAGAGATATCCCTTTTGGAACCCTAAACAGCCATATTGAGAACCCTCCGAACCTAGCTCCTCATCCAAACTTAAAATTAAAATTATGATGCGCAGACACGGGCCATGTCTGATGACACGGCTAACCCTGTGTTTGAGTCTATTAATACAATTCCAACTGTCTTTGAAGGCAGAGAAGAACACAGCCTACCCCGTGTCTGGGGACATGGGCCGTGCTCTTGGGAGCACTTAGAATTTGATCCAAATTATGATATTAGAGGAGGACATGGCCTACCCCATGTCTAAGGACACAGGCCTTGTTTTTGGTCAGGCCCAGTGCAAAATCCTGTTAAAGTACCAGAGAAGGACACGGCCCACCCCGTGTCTGAGGACACAGGCCGTGTCACTTAATTTCTTCACATTTGGCCCTGATTCTTCACATATTCTCTTTTCTCTTTGCTTCTAGGGTTGATATTGATCTCTTCGAGTCTTCAACTCTCTCTCTCTCTCTCTCTCTCTTCAAGTGGTTAACAAACTTGGTTTAAAGCGAATAGACTCCGACACTTCAAGATCTCTTAAAAAACACAATTCAATTATGAGTGCTTATAATCACAGTTAAGCATAGTTTCACAATAAACATCTGATTAAGCTCTATATCATAAACTTAGCTAAATGTTAACAATTAAGCACATATGAAGTCCAATTATATCAAACATAAGACACTCAAGATATGAAAAAAATTGACAAATCAAATATCACCACAGTTAGCCTTTTGTACTCCTAAGCAAAAATATAAAAATGAAACACATGTATCCCAACAAGCAATGAAAGTGCAAAACAATAAGCAAAGACCTACACACCTTAGTCTTTTCAAGGAATCTAAGCAATCAGGAATTTCCTCCCTTTACAATCCAAACTAGCAAGTAAAGTCAATCAAATTTCAAGGTTAATTCAACATGAAAAATCCTCACTGAAATGCTCTTTCACTCAAGTGTTTTGGGCTTGTGTTTATTCTCAACCTGCTCATGAAAACATGCTCTACCATATGCTTGGCAAGCCTCTACTTCTCCACCACTTAAGCCACATGCACACAAAGATCAAAAGGTCTTTATTTAGGTTATAATGGGGTCAGGGTCAAAGAAGGATACATCAAGGATAAACAAAGTTAAACCATAGGAATTAGAAGAGCAAATGGGAATATATTCAATCATTATAATAAAAGTCACCCAAGCACTCTTTCTTCAACCTCAATTTTCTTTTTGCATCTTTCCTTTTTCTTGTCTTTCTCCATACAACAGCCAAATTTTTCCTTTTCTTCATTTCTTTCTTTCTCATTTTTGAGCTCTTTTTTTTATCACATCCAAGCATCTTTTTATTTTGCCAATATATATTTTTTATATGTATACATAGCTAGGCAAACATATTGTTAAATATGTAACACCCACCTTAGGGTGCCATATTTCTTGTTGCATAATTACCAAATTAACCTTATTTTAGATAATGTACTTTGTAGGGGAAAATACGAGTTGCAAAATTTCTTAATAACAAGAAAGTAAACTTAGTAGAAAATAAAATATCATGGCATCATTACAAATAATTTACATCATTTATACATATCCAAGTCTTTTGTTATATATATACAAGTCTTTCGCACTATCATACTGTAAATATTACAAACTAGACACTCCAAACTTTTAAACACTATTTACATTGACATCTTGCCCAAGTACTACTAGGCAGCTGAACCCTCAGAAGTAGCCGAACCCTCAGATGGGTCCTCCTCAGACTCCCCAGGTGGGGGAATTCCAACTCGACGTAAAGTCCGAGGGACAAATGTCCGAGTGGACGATACGACACTACTCTTTCTAGGGGTGCCATAGTACGCTCCCCAGTGCTGCCTGATGGATATAGGGAACTCTAATTGTACATAAATAGTAATAGAAAAGTAAGGGTTCCCTGACTATAGCCTACTCAATCTAATATTTACATCTCCCAGATAATATATACTCTCTCTATCAAGATCCTCGGTCCACGCATCATCCCCTCCGATGAATGTTAGTCTCATGTAACCCAGAAAACTAGGGATCTCCACCGCCATCAAAACTCGAGGTTCTCAACGGAATCTGGACCTTCCTCTGCTTCTCGCTCTACGTCTGGCTCAATGTCTTAACAACACATAAACATAATACAACATATGCATACAAGAGGTGAGATCACCTACGCCAATACCAGTATGGTAGCAATGAAGATAATCACATCCAAAATATCATACAGCTGTCATACTATAATTACAGTTATGCCACTAACATTATATATCATAATTACACAGGAAATAAAACAAGAATTACGATTATGTTATTTTCAATGCTCAAGTATTCAATATTTCAATTATCATGAGCAAGAATTACAATAATATATCCTCTATGTATGCAAATGTACACTGACTCAATATCCTACTCCATGGAGCTACAACTCAAATCGGAGAGAATGACTGAAAAGATCTGTCGGCACCAACATGCTTCAGACCACGTGCTCAATTTCTGCACATCTAGCATATGCACGACAGTCTGTATCAAATCATGATTAGGGATAGTGTCTCGGTCCGGATCATTGGTGTGTTGCATCGGTCTAACCCACGGTTTAGAAGAGCTACCAACTGTCCATTGTAGGTAACCCGCACCCCAATGCCCCCAAGGTCAACAAGTGACCTACACTACGCTTATCGCACCCACTCAGGAGGTGTAGTCTCTCCTAGGCAACTTGCCTTACACAGTCCTTCGGACCTTTCCAATGCATGTACTATGCACTATTCATAATTTCCATTAATATCACACATGTAGGGTTCATATAATAATTTAACAGCATTATTACTATAATTTAATCGCGTAGTCATATTTTTGTATTTTCTCTCGCGACTCAATTAAATGTCGCTTTTCAAATCACGTAATGATTTTTCAATGTTTTCCAATCGCATAAATATTATTATTATTATTATTTTTATACGTTTTGAATCAGAATTTCTGTTTTACTTATTTTAATACTAAAATTCATTTCATTTCCTCATATTTGCAAAATAGTCCCTCACAATAGAATAATTACTTTCTTGTCCCTCAAAACATATGAATTACATTTTAGTCCCTCAAAATTTATATTTACATAATGGCCCCGTATTTATATAATTTTTTTACAATTTAGTCCTCATAATCACACATAATTTTTTTTATGCATTCTAAATTACACACACATACATAACATCAAGTCTGTAAGCATTTCATCACACATGCTAACATTGAAATAAGTTACACATAACACAAATACTACACATACAAGCATAAAAACACAATTCTATACATCACAAATACACCCCAAAGACCTCAAACAATAGGTGAATGAATCCTTGTGGATTTTTCACCGAACAGAACCATCCTCACACCACCAGAACTTGGTTGGTGAGGTTGAATCTCCCTCTTACCTCTTGAAGACAAGCTTTCTAAGCTTTCCTCCTTTCCTTGAAACTTTGTTAACCTCCTAAACAAAATCCTAAAATTCCAAGAAAATTAGTAAATGCACATACAAGAATCAAGATTGAAAAACCATGGAGCAATCATGGTTAACAAAATTAAAATCAAACTTTGAATCATTGAATCAAAGCTTACCCTTTAGGAAAAGGTTGGAGAAGTTTTGAACAAGATAGGATAGGTTTGCAACAAAACCTTGTGAAGGACAAATGGTTAGAATATAATTTGAGTTAAAACAAAACCAAGAGATAAAATTTTAAAGGATTGATGGTGTGGGTTTCAGGTGGTGGCCGAATGTGGAGAAAGAAGATGGAAGAGAAGTTTGCTTGATTTCTTGGTACTTTGAGAGAAATAAAACTTATGTATGATAAGTAGAAAAGGTGAAAGGTGAGGACGTACAAGAAGAATCACACCGTGTGTAGTGGCTTGTGAAATTTGAAAGGATTTACTTGAGTAATTATCCAAACTTTTTACAATTCTTCAGTGAGTGATTTGTGAGAATAAAATAAAATAGATTTATTTGAATAATTATCCAAACTTTACAATTCGCTTAGTGAGTGACTTGTGAGGAAATAATAAAGAGATTACTTGAGTAATTATCCAACTTTATAGTCACTTGCCATGAGTGATTTGTGAGAATAAAATAAAGAGATTTATTTGAATAATTATCCAAACTTTAAATGCACATGGACAATCACTTGTCATTGGTCACCAACTTGACTTTGCATGGCTTTGGAGTGTTCAAATATCACGTAGAAGCTCCTCCATTCTGGCTGTTGAAACCGTGGTCACTGCTGAACCGCCTCCATTCTCACTGAGCGAACCGTGGAGCTTAAGTGAGGTTAAGGTCCTCAATTTGTTGTTAATTCAAGCCTAATTACTAGTTAATTAATTAGCTAATTAATTAGGTTCAATTTCCTAACCATTCTTACTTAATCATCCAATTATATAACCAATTAGTTTAACATATTTTAGCATGTATCATAACCTTTAATTAGAATTAGGATCTTAAATTAAGGATTAAATTATAACTAATTACTAGTTAAGTTAGTTTACTTAGTTTCTTAATTAGGCAATTAGGTTAACTAAATTAAGATTAATTAGTTACTAAGCAAAAGTCAAGCCATTATTGTTGACTCAATCCTATCCATTGAAAATCAACTTAATTTCCTATCCATTAATCTCATCTACTGTGGATATTACTTGGTGGTTTTGTTAGGATTCATTTTACACCGTTGATCGGATCAACGGTTAAGATCAAAGCTTCTAAATCAAGCTTTAAATCTAATGGTCCACAAAGAAGTCTAAGCTTCTTTCCTTGACCAATTCTCATTGGTTAGAAAAGTCCAACCATTTATTTTAACTGTTTCCTATTGATTCATTTTAATTTTGATTACAGAAAATATTCTAAGCACATTTTCTGTTAGTTAAAACTTATCGGGTCCAACATTCATAGCAACGGCTGCTATAACTATAACCACATATATTTATCAGTACAATATTTTTATTTTTATAGATAGATTCTAAAAATTAAAAGATTCTTTTCTGTGTCACTCAGGTTCGGGTTTAGTAAGATCCCCTGTCTCCAAATGAGGCAGATCAGAATTTCCCCGGCCTGAAAATTTTTATTTTTTTCCTGGCCAGGAGCAAATCACACAAAATGATCAAATATGATCTCAGGACAGTCAAATTGTTTTTTATAACACACCGAAAATATAAAACAGTGTAATTTTGCTATTACTATTCATATAGCCAGAATTTGGGGTGTTACAAAATCCCTCACACTTATTCAAAACTAATTCCTAACACAATTAAGCTCTTCTACTCCCTAAGGTAGGGTAGCATAATGGTTTTTCGCTTTAGGTTTGTATTGAGCTATAAATGAAGAAAAAGTCAATTAGGCTCAAAGGGGGTAAACAATAGATAAAAATACAAGGATGACTATTTGGCCAGTAGATATTTGAAAGAAATGTCTTTTTCATTTCAAAAATATGCAGTGGTCTTTTGTAGCTTAAAAGAGAGTCAAACTAAATTCTGAAGAACACATAATCATGAGTGGAATCACACAACAAAAAACCAAAATAGCCTAAAATTAACCATTCACATCAAGGTCCAAAATCTCACTAGGTCTCAATTTATCACATTCAAATTAACCCTTTCTTTTTTTCTTTTTTCTTTTTCAAAACCTCACATGACGGATTTGGAAGCAAGAAAATCAGCTTCTTCAAGCTTAAAATTTTATCAATTTTTTTTATAAAAAAAATCGATCGTTTGCTCATTGCTCAAATCACTTCTAAAAATCGATTAGAAAAAACATGTACTAGATATGCAATTAAGATCAGAATATACACTTAAACTCAAACCCCCCCACACTAAAAGCAGACAATGTCCTCAATGTCAAAGCATACACATAGCTGAAAAAATAAACATAATTAAAAAAAATGGGCATATGCAAAAACATTAAGAAATCGAATCCATAATCATGAAGCAATAGTCATATTCCAAAAGAGGACCCAATACAATGTCAAAATATCCAATCAAAATCAAATCAATATCCCAAAATAACAATGGTGAGCCATCAAGATGGGGGAGTGGGGTAAGACACTTTCGAGCACAAATCCAGCATTCCAAAACACAAGGATATCCAAAGATTTATGGAAAATCATTCAAGGAATTCATCAAGAACTACGTTACCTATGAAAGTAATCAAGCGAACAATAAAGAAACAAAAGATAAAAGGGATAAAGAAAGCAAATCTAATTTTCTGGGTGATGGGTTGCCTCCCATTAAGCACTTGGTTTATTGTTCTTAACCTGACATTGTGCCACTCTTTAGCGTTCTTCATAATGTGGATAGAGTAGGGTCGTCTCTTCCACTTCTTCATTATCGGGAAGTTTATGGTACGACTTGAGACAGTGTCCATTAACTTTGAATGTTTTTCCAGCCGCCTCATTCATGATCTCCAATCTCTCAAATGTCCCTGGTGCATTGCAAAGTCCAAAAGGCATTGGTTTGCTGTCAAAAATGGGGTAGATCACCCCCAACTTAGGAGTTTCAGTATCTCCTTCTTCACAACTTCCATCATAAAAGGATTCAATCTCCTCTGGGGATTTCTCACTAGTTTAGCTCCATCCTCCATTCAGATTCCATGCATGCAAATGGAGGGGCTAATACTTTTAATGTTTATTATGGTCCAACCAATGCCCATCCTATGCTCCTTCAAAATAGCCACTAACTTCTCGTCTTGTTCTTAGGTGAGTGACTTAGCAATTACCACTGGAAGTGTGTCCTTCTCTCCCAAGAATATATATTTTAGATGACCAGACAATTCTTTCAGTTCCAATTCTGGTGCCTACACAACAAAAGGTTTAGGTACATCAGTAGCAATTGGTAGCGCAACATAAGAAACCTCATGTCCTTTTGAAGTCGAAGAGAGCTCATGCAAAGCTGCTACAACATCATGGATATCTTCACTCCATGGCTTTCTTTCATCATCCCTCTTCTCCTCCTGTGAAACTAAGCTATGAGTCAATACGGTATCAAGAGCATCAAAATGATTAAACTCAAAAGCTACAGGAATTAAAGAATCAAAATTATCAAAAGAGTTTATCAAACAGGCAGAGTGCACATCACTCGGGTACCTCATAGCCTCAAAAATATTGAATCTGATCTTTTCCACATTAAATTCCATGGTTAATGTCCCTGAGTGTACATCAATCTTTATCCGTGCAGTCTTCAAGAATGGTCTCCCCAACAAAATAGGAGTAGAGTTGGGGGATTTATCCTCTTCCATGTCTAGCACATAGAAGTCTTCTAGAAAGACTAGCTCATTCACTTGCACTAAAACATCCTCAACAACACCCTTTGGGTATGCATTAGATTTATCTACTAATTGAATAATAACACCAGTTAGCTCTAAAGGATCTAGATATAAAGATGCATAAATGGAATAAGAAATGACATTTATGGATGCACCCAAATCTAGCATTGCCCTCTCAAACCTTGTGTTACCCATAGTGCATGGTATTGTAAATATGTCAGGATCCTTACACTTAGTTAGGAGTTTCTTAGTAATTACTGCTGAAACATTCGCTCCCACTTGGATCATCTTATTTCCTTTTAACTTTCTTTTGTTAGTGTATAATTACTTTAAGAACTTGGCATACCGAGGCACTTGCCTAATGGCATCCAACAAAGGAATGTTAACTTCCACTCTCCTAAAGGTCTCTAAGATCTCTTTTTCTACTTCATCTTTCTTATTCTTAACTAGTCTACTAGGAAAAGTAGCCTTAGTAACATGTTTAGGAAGTGGTTTAATAGTACTTACCTTAGGGGCCTTAGAGTTTTGCCCCTCCTCATTTACCTCCTTAAGCTGTTAATCTTTCTCTTTAGTGACTTATGAAGAGGATGTAGATTCATCTAACACCTTCCCACTTCGCAAAGTGATAACACTAGCATTTTCCCTCAGATTCATTTCTGATTGTGAGGGAAGTCTCCCAGAAAGATGGCTCTGAACCTTATTAAGGTCTGTGGCTAACTGTGCTCTTGGTTCTGTAGGTTACTGATAGCGACCTTTGTTTCTTATTGGAAACTTTACATAGTGGCCTTTTGCTCCTGCTAAAATTGAGTGCTACTAATGGCCATTTGCTTCATTAACTCCTCCAATGAAGGCTCAGGTTACCTAGGAGCTAGAGCTTGTTGTTGTCTCTGAGGGAAATGAGCTTCTCTCTATTGAAATCCTACAAGTCCATAGGCTGGAGGTTGATTTTAGGGCTGCTTTCCATAGCTCAAATTAGGATGATTTCTCCATCCCTGATTATATATACTAGAGTAGGGGTTGTAGTTTGTGGAAGGTCCAAAATATCCCCTTGTTGCCTTTACCTCCTTGTGTCCTCTTGTAGAGTGGGACACATATCAGTGGGATGTCCAGGTGAAAAATAGATCCCACAAGCTTTTACCAGTGCTTTCCCATTATCCAATAACCATTGAACCATGGTCGTCAACTGGGCCACTTGTTGCTACAAACTAGCTGATTCTACCTCTTTAATTGCTCTCACTCTGGTGTTATTCCGAGTGAAAAATTGTTGAGTGTTCGCAATCATTCTTGAGATCAAGTTTCTAGTTTCTTGAGGAGTCTTATCAACCAAGTCTCCTCTACTAGCAGCATCAATCATGTTGTGGTCCATCACGAGTAAACCCTCATAGAAATACTGAATTAGAAGCTGCTCACTGATTTGATGTTGAGGGCAACTAGCACACAACCTCTTAAACCTTTCCCAATAATCATGAAGTGATTCCCTATGCATTTGTTGGATGCCGTAAATTTCTTTTCGAATGGTTGCAGCCTTTGAGGCAGGGAAATATTTATCCTGGAAAGCTCGAGCCATGTCTTGCCATGAATTGATGGATCCGAGTGGCAAATAGTACAACCACTCCTTTGCAAAATCTTTCAATGAGAATGGAAAAACCCTCAAGTTGACTTGTTCTATTAGAATTCCTGCTGGCTTTATGCTAGAACAAACCACATGGATCTCCTCCAAATGTTTGTTGGGATCCTCCCTGGCTAATCCATTGAAAGATGGCAAAAGATGGATTAGGCCAGACTTCAATTCAAATGCCTCTTCATTATCAAGAATCTCTATGCACTGAGGTTGTTGGCCTATGTTTGGAGCACCCAAACGCCCTTAGAGTATTTTCTACCATCGCCTCCTCTTTAGATGTCTCAGAACTCGATAGATCTATATGGTGAGCAGCTTCAATGTCAACAGGTGTGAATTAAAAATTAGACAGATGGAAAAGAAACTAAGGATGTAAGCTGATTAGATCAATGTAGTGCCTTAAATCCCTCACTCTCACTTCCAATTCTTCAACGGACATAAACACCTACAAAATAATCAAAAAGAACTTATGAAAGTAAAAAAATAAAAATAAAAAATAGAGTGAAAAATAGGAAACAAATTAATAGCACAATTGGAAAATTAGTTCCCCGGCAACGGCGCCAAAATTTGGTGTGCTAAGGATTGTGATTTAAAATTAATAACAAAATTAATTGCCAAGTTTCACCAAAAATATAAAAACCTTACAATCAGTTGTAATTAGCAAAGGTCGATTCACAGAGAACTAATTCAATTGACACTAAAACTGAATCATAATTCAAACTCTAAAAATAATAAACAGTAAAAAGGGGATTTTGTTTATGAAAACTATAAGAAGGAAATAAATTGAAAGCAAAAATAGTAAATACAATTTGATTTACTAATTTAAAGAGATTAATTAAGAGATAGAATGCACCATTAGATTTACATGATAGTGCTAACCTACTTACCCTTTATCCAACATGATCAATTATGTCTATATGCAATTATGAGATTAATTCTCTGTTTTCCTTAAGTTTTAGTTAATTTAGCAACTGCTCAAATTAAACCCTAATCACTAATTAACTATAAAGCAACCGCTCTTATATCCATCTAATGACAGCATTAAGATTTAGAAAATTAATTATGCTAAGGTCCAATCACACACCAGGATTGAATTACTTAGATTATATGTCTCATTAGTCCTATCACCACAACCGTGCATAGCAATCCTAGTTTTACCACTTTCGAAATTGGCAAAGAGTATAAAAACAATTATACCAAATTAAGAACAGAAACATATGAATAAAAATATAACTGTATTAAAATAAAGGAGTATGTAGGATTCACAAAATTAAAACTAAGGTTTCATCTTCCCTTAACTAAACAAGAAGTTTAGCCACACATGGCAAATTCAAAATCACAAGAAAAATAGAAGAAAAACATTGTCTAGAATAAAAGAAGAGAAGAAAACTAAAGATCAAACTAGTTTCCAAGGATTGAGGTTGATTGATCTTCGATCGCTCAAACCCGAGTCTCCAATCTTTGATCGAATCTCCCTCTTTCTTGTTCTTTGTATTTCCCTTAGTTCCTTGAGGGCTTCCAGTCTAGAGATATCCCTTTTGGAACCCTGAACAGCTATATTTATAACCCTCCAAACCTAGCTCCTCGTCCAAACTTAAAATTAAAATTCTGATGTGTAGACACGGGTCGTGTCTGATGACACGGCCAACCCTGTGTTTGAGTCTGTCAACATAATTTCAACTGTATTTGAAGGCAGAGAGGAATAAGGCCTACCTCCTGTTTGGGGACACGGGCCGTCTTCTCGGGAGCACTCAGAATTTGATCCAATTTATGATACCAAAGGAGGACACGGCCTACCTCGTGTTTGAGGAAACAAGCCATGTTTTTGGTCAGGCCCAGTGCAAAATCCTGTTGAAGTACCAGAGAAGGACACAACCCACCCCGTGTTTGAGGACAAGGGTCGTGTCACTTAATTTCTTCACATTTGGGCCTGATTCTTCACATATTCTCTTTTCTCTTTGCTTTTAGGGTTGATATTGATCTCTTCGAGTCTTCAGCTCTCTCTCTTTCTCTCTCTTCAAGTGGTTAACAAGCTTGATTTGAAGCGAATGGACTCCAACACTTAAAGATCTTCTGAAAAACACAATTCAATTATGAGTGCTTGTAATCATAGTTAAACATAGTTTCACAATAAACATTCGATTAAGTTTTATATCAGAAACTTAGCTAAATGTTAACAATTAAGCACATATGGAGTCCAATTACATCAAACATAAGACACTCAAGATATGAAAATAATCGATAGATCAGACAATAGCCATGTAGCTTAAGGGAAAGAAGGTTAGTTAGGTAATTTCCTTAAGTCATCAAGTTATTTTATATTATTTTAATTGAGGGCAATGATTATTTTGTAAAGTTACTGCAATGTGAGATCAATTTTTCTCTATTCAATGAATATCTACTTAGCCTAATAATTTCTCTAGGCTACTAATTTTTAGTTTAATCCAAATCCCTTTATTGGATAAGGGATTTCTATCCATCTCCTATGTAAAAAATTATTATTATTATTAGTGGATTGACTACATCTTTTATTTGTAACCGCCTATCTCTCCACAACTGCCCATCTCTGTAGAAGTTATTAAAAGTTTCATCATGCATGTAGACGTGGGTTTGAAGATGTATTAAGGATGATAGGTGTGGATTTGAATTTGAAAATATGGTTGTGTTAAGATGAAACAAAGAAACTATTTTCGAACATCAATAGAATGTTGCCAATGTTTACATCTTTATCCCCACGTAAAGATTTGAAAAAATAAAAGGTGATGGTAAACATAGGAAAAAAGGTTGACACCAAAAAGGGTTATTGTAACACCCCGAACATTTGCTCATTTCATAACGTATGTTCATCTTATAATATTTGTGAATTTTTCTAAAATTATTTGAATTATTTGATTATTTTAATATATTTTTCAATTTACGTGCACGCTGAGCGAGACTGAGAAAATGAGATATTTTCCTTGAGGTCGAAAAACTTTAGACTGTAAAAACGTCGACGGGGAATCTTACTAAACCAGAGACTGGATACAGTTTATGAGGTTTTCATTTTTTTCAAGATTTTATCTGATAAATAAAATCGCAGTATATTTTATTATCTGTGAAACAATAAATACTATTTTTGCTAACTATGAGCTTTGTCCACTAGATAATAGCACAAGTAGAGTGATAGTCATCTTTTCTAAAGCACCTTAATGACATCACTCTTCACTTTATCAAAAAGTGTGTGAAGCTTCTCAAGGAAGTTTCCTACCAAGCTTCTCAAGGAAGCTTCCCTTTTCTCTCTCCTCCTTTGGGCTCCATGGTTTTGGAGGGAAGAAAATATGACAATCTTGTCATCTATTCACTCAAGGACATCACTTTCCTTTTCATTTAAAAAAAATCTATCATTTTCTCTCTCTACCTTTCTTTTTTCTCTCTCACACTTTCCCTTCTCTCCCTCACATTCTCTCTTCTTCTTCATTCCCTCTTCATCCATATGGCCTCAACACCATTTGTGACCACCTAAGTTTGTTTACTCAAGCGAACCTAGGATCTTGACTCCTCTCATCATCTTGAAGCTTTTCTCTTTGGTGATCATCTTTTGATTCCTCCATCTTTATCATTTTCTACCAAGCTCTAAAGCTTGAAACTTTGAGATAAAGTTCTTAACTTTCTTCTTTTCTCTTTTCGTGATCCTTGGTCACCTTTGTGATCAAGAAAAAAGAGTCAGTTTGAAATGTAATGCCCTCTCTCGGAGGGTGTGTTACATTAGGTGGTATCAGAGCAGTTCATCCTGTTGAGACCGGGTATGGACTGACTATGCTTAGGCGGGTAGAAATTTCTGTGTGTGTGTTGTACATTTCCTTGTCTCTTGTTTGAGATGTTAAAAGTGGATTGCATGAGTTACTTTAGGTTAGATGTTAGTGGTTACTGTTACATAGTTGCATGATATTGTGGACTGGCCAGCTCAATATGTAATATTCTGTGTCGACAGGAAGCTATGACTTCAACTAGGCGAACGAGGAGAAATTGGAGCACTTCTAATAAGAGTCCAGTTGGATGACTGAACTCGTGCAAGATTACTTGTACTTGCACCTTTAGAGTGGTACTCTTTGAGTGAGTAAAGTCCAAGTCCAAGTCTTTTGGGTTTATGGGTAGGTTTACCTTATTTGTACTGTGTGTTTCTCTATAAACTAAACATAGATGTATTGCTTAGTCTCCGAAAGGAGACAATATTGTTTGAAATGGTTACTTTTTGTTTCCATTGTGTTTGATTTGTCTATTTTCAAAGGAAAGGCAGTGACTCGTGGTAGGCGTACACATGGGAATGTGGAACGCAGCAACGAAGGGATGGCTGCAACTGTGGAAGCAATGTAAGAAATGACTGAAGCAACAGTACAATAGAATTAGAGGATTGTGCGGCAGCAGGAATTGATAACTGAGGCTCAGATTTTGTTAGAGTTGAATTAATCTCAAGATATGGGACTTAATAACATTGGACCATATTGGTTCTGAAAAAGGAGAAATCGTAAGGTCAAGTAATTCCAGCAGAAATCGTATTCGTGACCACCAGAAAATCAATAACAACAACAACCATATGGAGGTAATGCTAGTGGTAGCAAACCCAATCAGCCCATGGCACTTTTACTGATATGTAAGAAGTGTGCAAAAAGCCATGCAACAAGGGATTGTACGATCAAGGAAAAAGTTTGTTTTAAGTACGAAAAGTTAGGACACGTGTTTAGGAATTGTACTTTACAAAAAACGAAGCCTTTCGTTAGTAATGTACATGCTTCAAAATCTTACGTGGAAAGGAGAGTCAATTCCCCAAGTGGAGTAAAAGCATCCTAGACTGAAGACCTGAATGAAGGAGATTGTGTCATAGGAGATGATCCTTTGACTATACTATATAACTCTGGGGGTAACCCATTTCTTTATACCATATGACTGTATGAGTCAATTAGAGTTCTCTGTGTCTTCATTATCCTTTAGCCAAGTTATTTCTACTTCTATTGCAAATACCTATTGTCGATGACCAAATTGCTTGAGTTATCCTATTCCTGTTAAAGATTGGATCTTTTCTGTTGATTTGATTTATTTACCTCTTTCACAAATTAGACATGATCTTGAAAATGGACTAGTTATCTTCCAACCATGTCCTATTAAATTAGTCCAGTAAAATTTTAGAAGTTTATTTCAAAGATCGGGCCATATCAAATTCTTTGTTGGATAAGTCCAGTAATACATCAGATAGTTTGCTATCTTTTTCTTCCTAACCTTTATAATGTTTTTCCCATGCACCGCAATCGTAAGAAAGAATATTTCTGGTCTAAATCATGTCATAGCATCAGATACAGTACAGTTGAAAGAAAACTTTATTGATAAGACACTTCATGTTAAGAACAAGGATAGGAAAGCAAAGCGATACGAAGGAAAGGAAATTACAAGCCATCTGGAAGGGAACCGTTGTTTTTGCCTAGATCAATCTACGCTCTGGCTATCATCAGATTCGCATGGCAGTAGAGGATAATTCCAAGATGTTTTTTTTTCAAACGTGTTATGGACGTTACGGGTATATGGTGATACCGTTCAGAGTAACAAATGCTCCTGCGATACTCATAGATTTCAAAAACTGGATCTTTCATCCTTATCTGGATGGATTTATCATTGTCCTTATCGATGACATTCTAAGCTATTCTCAAAATCAGGAGGAACATGTTGAACACCTCGGTATAGTTCTCTAGACTCTGAAAGAGAAGAAGTTGTGTGTCAAGTTATCAAAGTGCGAGTTTCGGTTGGAGGAGGTTAAATTTTGGCTCATGTGACCTCAAAGGAAGGGATTGTTGTGGATCCGTCGAAAGATGAAGCAGTTCTTCAATGGAAAAGATTGAAAACCATAACGGAGATGCGTAGCTTTATAGGATTAGCTAGTAATTAGTGGAGATTCATTGAAGGATTTTCTGAGACAACAGGACCTCTTATCCAGCTCACCCGAAAGGATCAAACTTTTGTATGGACTGATGCATATGAGGAAAATTTTCAAGGGTTGAAGAGACACTTGATTACTTCGCCAGTGATGATTCTGCCCAATCCCAACGAACCTTTTTAGGTGTCTCGTGATGCTTCATGTTAGAATTTAGAACGTGTGCTTGTGCGGATAGAAGGAGTAGTAGCATATGCTTCAAGACAATCGAGGATGCATGAGAAGGACTACCCTACACAAACTCGGAGTTAGCATTTGTGGTTGCATTGAAGATCTAAAGGCATTTTCTACAAAGAGCAATATCCACATGTATTCTAAGGTATAACGAATTTCGAGGACAATTTTTTTTTTTAGAATGGGAGAGTTGTAACACCCCGAAAATTTGCTCGTTTCACGACATATGTTCATTTTATAATATTTATAAATTTTTCTGTAATTATTTGAATTGTTTGAATATTTAATATATTTCTTGATTTACGTGCGCACCGAGTGAGATCAAAAAATGAGATATTTTTCCTGAGGCCGAAAAACTTTAGACTATAGAAACGTCGACTAGGGATCTTACTAAACTCAAGATCAGACACAGTTTACGAAGTTTTCATTTTTTTGAGATTTTATTTGATAAATAAAATCATAATATATTTTATTATATGTGAAACAATAAATACTATTTTTGCTAACTATGAGCTTTGTCCACTGGATAATAGCACTAGTAAAGTGATAGTCATCTTTTCTAGAAAGCACCTTAATGACATCACTAAGATGACATCATCACCATGACATCACTTTGCACTTTATCAAAAAGTGTGTGAAGCTTCTCAAGGAAGTTTCCTACTAAGCTTCTCAAGGAAGCTTCCATTTTCTGTCTCCTCCTTTGGGCTCCATAGGTTTGGAGGGAAGAAAATTTGACAATCTTGTCATCTTTCACTCAAGGACATCACTTCCCTTCTCATTTCAAAAAAAAATCTATCACTTTCTCTCTCTACCTTTCTTTTTTCTCTCTCACATTTTCCCTTCTCTCCCTCACGTTCTCTCTTCTTCTCCATTCCCTCTTCATCCACATGACCTTAACACCATTTGTGACCACCTAAGTTTGTTTGCTCAAGCCAACCTAGGATCTTAACTCCTCTCATCGTCTTGAAGCTTTTCTTTTTGGTGATCATATTTTGATTCCTCCATCTTCATCATTTTCTACCAAGCTGTAAAGCTTGAAACTTTGAGGTAAAGTTCTTAATTTTCTTCTTTTCTCTCCTCATTTTCGTGATCCTTGGTCACCTTTGTGATCAAGGACTCCTTTTTTCAAACTTTGGTTGTTGATCTCTTGAGTTTGGCTATCCTAGGGTTTCTTGGTGGTGGTGGAAGAAATTTGCAAGGAGGCATCAAGGAGCTTGCTTTCTTTGTTTTCTCTTTAGGTAAGAGGGAGATTAACCTCATCAACCACTCATGGTGGTGAGGAACACGTTTTTGTGTTGATGGTGAGGAATCCATGTGTGGGTTGCTCACTTTTGTTGTGTGATTTTTGATAACGTTGTGATTGGTTGTGTTGTATGACTTTTAATGCTTGTTATTGTGTAACTTGATGGGTTTGGAAATGCTTAAATGCTTGGATGTGTATATGGAAAGTAAAGGATTCTCACCTCTTTGGTTTAGAGACTTGTGGAAGTGTATTTTCAGGGTTCTGTGCAAAATACATGGGCCATATGGTTTGACATGGCCCAGGCCGTGTTTCTTGCTGGAAACACAGCTTCACACATCATAGGACAAAGGAGTACATGACCCAAGCCGTGTAATGTGACACGGCCGTGTTGGTCAGGCCGTGTAATGGGACACGGCCGTGTAATAGAGGTGATGAAAAATGGTTGGGTTCCTAGTTCCTTGGAGGCTCACGGCCTCCTTGGGCACTCGATATGAGACTTTTGTACCAAGTTGAAACTTAGCTAATTGAACGAGTAGACACTTAATTAAGAATTCATAATATGGAAAGAATAAAGAACAAACCATTAACCCATAGTTTAGAGTGGTCCTTGGATAAAGAAAGAACATGAGTGTGGGTGGGGTTGTGAGGAGCTTAAAATAATTAATTTTAGTGAGATGATCTAAAACCAAGGAAAGGATTTTATTTAGAAGTTGAATAATGGGAGTTTAGAAAGGATGTTAGAAGACATTGTTTAGGTGAATTGAAAGACAAATTAGGGTTAAAGGAATTATAAGCAAGAGAGAAGATAATCGTAATGTCATAATTTGAGGAGTAATAACCTTTGGATATACTAATGGGAATAATTTTGGGGATAATTGGAATAATGGAAAATGAGTCATTAGTGGTGAATCTAGTTGACTAGATAATCGAGGAATTAAATTAAGGATTTATAAGATTAAGAATGGAGAAGGTTTTATTAAAATAAAAACAATATAAATATTGGGAAGAATGTTAGTAAATGACATTTTGAGGAAATTTTGGTAATAAGAATTTGAGGCGTTTAGGGTTTAGGGAAAGGAAAAGAATTATTGAAATCAAGTTGATGACTGATGATTTTTTCTGAATTATACAATGAAGGTATCATGTAATTGAAAGTAGTAATAAGATTACTGTGATACGTAAATGATGACTTATTGAATTATGTGACAAAGAATGCTTTATATGAATTTGATAATGATGATTCTTGAATTTGCACGACTGAGATATTTTGTGAAAGAATGCATGAGCATTGTGTCTTTGGGCCGACGTACTGGACCCAAGTGGGTTGTGGAACCGAAGTGCTGGACCCGAGTGGATCATTGGTATTATGTAATTGTATGGGCGGTTATATAATATCATTGACACTAATGGTATTCGACAATTGTATGGGCAGTTGCTTTAATACTATTAAGAATGGTATAATGGTGGTTTGATGTCATTGTTCATACATTAAGCATTATTTCAGTCGGCTTTTGTTGCCTAGGAGTGAGCGAGAAGTTGGATAGTGTGATCCCGGATGGATCTCAGGGGGCGTCAGGGCGAGGTGATCCACCTAGTGACCTGTTTGTCACATTGTATACCTCTGGCCGTGGAGAATCGTTGCAACGCACGGCGAGGACCTGACAAACACTATCCTTTTTGTGGTTCGGCATAAACTGTCTTTTGAGGGGGACAGATCTTTTGGAACGCTCATCTCTGAATCTTTAGCTCTATGGAGTAGGAATTGGTCGCATTATGCATAAGAATGGTCAGCATACACATTGTGCATATGCATAATCAGTATATCTATTTATTGGGGTATTGTCCATATTTATGCATCTTGATGTATATTGCTGAATTACTTGTCAGTTGATAATATGACTATGCATGTTGTTCTATAATATTCCTGCATTGACATTACTATATCTGCTTTTAATTAATGTTGTTTTATGTGAAAGGCATCATTGTCTTTCGTGGTGTTTTTTGCTGTCATGATGGTATTGATGTAGGAGATCTCACCTCTTTTACTATATTATTTTGTCTGCTTCTATCCTATACTCATGTCTGTAAAGACTACAATGGCAACAAGGCAAGATCTGCAAGGTTTCACTCGACTGCAGTTTCATGGGGGCAGCGGAAGCGTGGAGTGTCCATTGGGATACGGGGCGAATTCAGGATATCGGAGCTGTCACCTTGCTTTGGAGTAGGACCCAGCATGACGCCGTTACTTTTACAGTGGATGTAACCATTCACTTGGTGTTCTGCATGCCTCTTGAAGAGCTTTGGGATGACTGAAGAACTTCTTCTAGGGAGGACTCTGTGGGGTCAACTGCTCAAACTGCTATCCGTAGTGACATGCTCTGACTGGGGGCTTTGTCTGCTATGGATCCCGAAGGGTATCTGGTTGAAGATTGGGTGCAAGACCCTATTCTTCAGGTGTTGGGACTTGGACTAGGCTCAGTCTTATTTTGGTATATATATATATATATATATATATATATATATATATATATATATATATATATATATATATATATATATATATAACTTTAACTTTTGGAATGCTTAAGTTTTTATGTCTCTAGAACATGGTATAATGTACTTAAGGATATAGTGAACTTTGTTTTATGAAGAGTCTATTTTCCAGTTCTTATGCTTCGTGTCTTTATAATTTGGTAAGTTGATGTTATCCATTAAAAGAGAAATTTTGAAAATGCATATTCTATAATGTCAATCTTTTTATAACTTGGGTAAAGATAAAAAGAAAAAGGAGTCAGTTTGAAATGTAATGCCCTCTCTCCGATGGGGTGTTACAGCTATCGCCTTTATATTAATAATAAATTATTATTATTATTAAACTTGAAATCTAATTTAAATTCTCACTTAATTTCCTATGGTTGTTTCTCCTCTAACCTACTTTAACTTTATAATTTGTTGTGTTCCTATAGCAGAAGAAATTTCACCTTGGCACTAAGATATATAAGTTTCGAAATTATATATATCTATTTTTTTGGCATTGCAATCAGGTAGTTTCCAAGTCAAACTTTATCATACCTCGACTAATCCACCACACATATATCTATATATAATTAAAATTAATCACATGAATTATGTAGCATACAAATGTATACACACACACACACATTCATGCTTTTCAACCTAATTAAAGGCGAGGGATGTTATACTAGTAGCCATCGTAGGGCTTAGTTGGTGGTGCTGTTTGAGGTTTCGAATAAGATAGGGATTAGGGAAAAATAAGGACTCTCCTAAACCTAATACACTACCCAAAACACTTAGCTAGATAATAGTTAAAAAAAAAGAGTTAAGTAGCTCAGGTCAATGGGTCAGGTGTTGGTGTATGCCCTAGAGGTTGATACATTTGTCTGTATTTACATACATTCTATTATGCTTATTTTAATATATGAGGCATTTCATTTATTGTGTTCTTTTTTTATAAATATAATAAAGTCCTTAGAATAGTAAGTTTGATGCCATAAGTTATCGAGTGGATGACTTGATCGTGAGATCCTTTTGGTTATAACACTATTCTTAAAAGTCCCTAGTCAACTATTATTATTAATTAGGACAACAATAATATATTGAGACTAGTATATGCATAGACTGATGACCACATCTCACGGGTCATGGATATGAGATATCAAGTCTTCACATGGGTACATATTATAGTAATGATATATTGGACTGACCCACCATGAGAACGCTACATGGATCGTTACGTGAGTGTCATAAGCGATTCTCATAGTGACAATGGTGTCTGTGGTCCTTTGACTTGAAATCACTACGATTCCTACATGAGGAGTTGTGTGTTTTAATACCATCAAATGTCATCTGTAATAAGGTGATTATAAAGTTGGTTATTGGACATACCGCAAATCATGCAAAGGGATGCGAGTGACCTAGATGGGATTTGTCACTCCTACATGACAGAGCGATATCTTCGGCCCCCCTGATTGAGTGAGACTACGAAATACATGACCATGCTCAAATGAGTTAATATGATATATTGATTTCATTTGTTGTTACAAAGTCTACTTGAGTATCAAGAAATGAATGATTGGACTATACAAGGGTGACGCATTCCATGCCTTGTGTTCAATCTAGATGTCTTGACAAAGGGACTAAATGACACGGAAACATGGGTTACAGAAAGGTTATGTCAAATCACTAACATTCTTATTACTTGGGTAGTAGTGATGTATTGCTAAATACCGCTTACTGCTTGTAATATTAAAATGGGATTTTAATATTACTGCCAACGTAATGAAAACCTGCAGGATCACACACATAAAGCAGACTAAAATTAGAGCAATGGATCCAAGTTAGACTCGAATTCAAATATGGGCTAGACTCATAACAGATGAGTTTAGGGTTGCACAACTTACCTTGCTACTGCTTACACTCACTTAAGGCAGTCACTATTATAAATAGTACTACTAAGGGGCTGCTAAGAGACACAATTTCAAAACCCTAACCGCACCTACAGAAAAGTGAGTGAGTGAGTGATAGGTTTCTTCTATTTTCTTCGCAGCTAGCACTGTGTGAGAGACGTGAAGCTTCTTTTTATGGACGTTGGATGTTTGTGTGGATACCGCATAGACATCATTTCTATTATGGTGTTAGTGATTCACGTCCTTCCTTTTGATCACGCTTCAAGAGGTAAATAATTTAAAAACTCGGATTATGGCTTTTCGCATGGATCATCGGTGGGAATCCTAATTTTTTCGCTGTGTGATGTAACTGCAATTCCCAACATCAGGTAGTCAGGTCTCAAGTTTAAAATTTATATACTTGAGAATTGACCAACAAGGTTGGGTTTGACCCAATTCAACCCGTTGCTCCAAGCCGATTAATTTGTTTGTTGGATTTTTGGATTCATTGGGTTGATCAACCTAACCTCATGAACATCCTTACTCATGTTATAGAAGTTCTCAATCAATTCACCTCTTTCATACACAGTATCAATTTGAGGGTCTTGATGGTTTTTCTATAGCTAGCTATCAACATATTAAAGATTTAAGAATTAATTATTGGTACATTATATTGTCCATATTTCATCAAAATCTCCAAATTTCTAAATAAAATCATTTCTAGCATTTGATTTCTCTACTTATAAGATAGATTTCGAATTTATGTTAAGTTATGGAATAAATTATGATTTTAGACCAAATAATTACCTCTAAGAACCCAAGGTGTAAGGTTAGAGGTGTGAGTACCCAAAACCCCTCATAAACTGTAACTCTAATCTCTATAAGTCTTATTGTGTAAATCTAATGGAGGGGTTGATGGCTATGTGCAAAAATCTCACTAAATCTCTAAGAACTTGGTGTTATGTTGATGGAGTTTTGAGGGAGAAGGTGGAAGAATGAATGTGAGAGAAGATTTGAAAAGAAGAAGAAAAAGAGGGAGACAGAAAGAAAGGAATACACATGGGGAAGGGGCAGCTTGAAACAAATACCTTATAGAGTCTTTCCCCCCCCCCCTTTTTAGTAATTTACAGTGTGAAATACTCAAAATACCTATCTATAAGAAAATTTACCCACTATTTTCTCCCCTTTTTTCATGTGGCTACAGATAGTGGGACATGTAGGTTGACTAGGCAAATCCTCTTCTAGTTGAGACGTTCTTGAATAGTGAAGTTCGTGTATACCTTGCAGAAGGTAGCAAATGCACAAACTTGTTAGCTAAGCATAACTTATTTTCTAATAAATTTGCAACTCAAAGTGTTATTTTACCCACCTAAGGAGCTTTATGGTTGGGGTCTCCATGTTATGCACTGTTAAGATTCCCCTGTAATTTTGTTTGTGTTTAGAGCCTTAGTCCCTTTTATGCCCCCTACAAAGAAAAAAACTCTTTCTATATTCACATTAATATTTAATTTTGATTAATTATAAGTATAATTTTTTATACTATTATCTAATTATATGTTATCACATTATTTAAAGAGTTTAGGTATGATAAAAACCACATAAATAAGTCAAATTTTTTAATTAAGATTTAATTTTAACATATTGTCCGTTTAAATTTTCTTTTTTTTTTTTGGGTACAATGATGGCATTGGGATTTAAACTTATGACCTTATACAAGTTACTCAAGCCCCTCACTACTAGTCCACTTTTTTTTCTTTTTTGGTTTTTGACCTGACATTGGTCCACTCTTTGTGGCTTAGTGTAAAATTTCTTTCTATTATTATCAAATGATTTATTGCCAAATTACTAAAAAATTTTTAGCATCACAACCACTACTTAGAACTCTAACTCTTTTAATGTTGTATGAGTGAGAGTATAAAAAATTTAGGTTTAATTTTAATGCATTGTAAGTGTAAAAAAAAATTATACTATTATCTAATCTTATAATGGTAAATCATTAAAAAAAATTGACTTTCATAACTACTACTTAGGAACTATAATTTTTTTAATGATATGTAATGCATTGAGTGTTGTTATAGTATCTTAATAGATATGGTACTCAAATTAAGTTATGAAGAATTTTTTAAATGCTGATTTCATAATAAATGTTTAAAATTCTATCAAATATAACCAACTAGTCAGTAAAATATTTGACAACTTACCTTGTGTTCTGGATTGTGATCTGGGATTCTGTCATGAAGGATTAACTCGGCACATGAATAATCGGACTTCACCTTGGATGACATAGTTAAGGCCTTGAAGGCAGTCCGGACTTCAGAGCCATGTACATTGAGCGACATTGGGTTATAATATCAAGATTGCTAGATACGTGTAGAAGATATATCCTTAATTATCCGTAACTGTCAATCATCTACTTATGATATTATAGGACTCATAACTACCTTAGATTGATAAGTAGTTCTCGTATCAGGAGTTCCTAACTCATAGGGATTCACCCTAACAATAATGGGAAGGTAATCTTTATCAAGATACTAATCCTAAATACCTGCGTTCAACACAGATTGCATGAAGATTCTATACACGCTCTATAAATACCAGGCTAAGTAGCCTTAACCAAGTATCAGTAAATTACTCACTAAATACTGTCTTACTTGTGCATAGCCTGACTTGAGCGTTTGAGTCCCTTTGTAGGTACCCACCTCCTTGTCTCAACATGCTTGGTTGTTGTTGCTCAATAAGGAAACCACAGTCACGTGCCTATCTCAGGTACCCTCTGAATCCAATTTAGAACATTGGCACCATCTTTGGAAAAATCATAAATTTCTAATCCCACACAATCATGGTGAGCATATGTCAGCACTCAAGAAGAAACGCTACACAACCCTCCGCCAATTAGAGGCAGGGATCGATGGCACAATGCCCTCCCTTTCTAGTGCCACAACCTATAACTGAAGCCTCTGCTATGGGGAATCGAGCATTTGTCCCACAACACTTGTGTGATGGTCATGAGACTTCACTATCCGATGAGAGCCCACACCTGTCATGAAGGTAATCCATTTTGGATAGGCTTGCTCGCCCTAGAGAAAGAACCAATAACATCGTTTAAGGGTCCCGAGCTCCAGTGCAAACATGCCTAGGCCCCCTGAACAACGTTGTTGCTAATCGTGCATCTAGCTAAAAACACCATTCGCTCTAAGATGACTAGAAATCACCTTCATAAGCTGGAGGCCCAACATATGCTACAGATTGATGAGCAATACTGCCAATTGGACGACCAGCATCACTGGCTGGACGAGCTGGAAAGGTCTATACATGTTGAGCATGACAATGGAAGAGGGAATACGGCTCAAAACCAAAGAGGTCCGTCGTGTGATGAAGTCAGCCATGCCCCCAAAAACAATTTTTTATTGGTTGGCGGCCCTCAACAACCCTTCTCGGACGAACTATTGGTGTACAGGGCCCCCAGAAGCTTCAAGTCCCTGACCAACTTGGAACCTTACAACAGAACAACTGACCCTTATGAACATCTGGATGCTTATATTCACTCCATGCAGTTCGATAAGGGATCCCTAGAGTTGTTTTACCGAGCCTTTCCCCTATTCTTGAAGAGGGGCGCCCTACACTAGTTCTGAACTTTACAATTGGGGTCAGTCACCGGATGGGATAATCTTACTCAACGTTTCCTGATACATTACACTACTGCTAAGAAATAACCCAAATCGGTTGATTCCCTTTCTGCAATTCGCCAAGGGAACAATGAACCCTCCGTGAATACATCAAAAGGTTCAAGGACGCCCTCGCTCGTATTGAGAGCCAAAACGACAAGATTGCTCTTCATTATGCCCGGAGTGGCCTTAGAACTGATTCTGAATTCTTCCAGTCTTTAGCAAAAAAGAAGCTAGAGACTATGAACGAATTCCACGCCTGTTCGAAGAAATACATCAACCTAGAGGAGATTATCAAGGATAAAGAGACTCTAGAAAAAGGTGAGCCCACTCACCAAAAGAATAATTGGAGCTCCAACCAACCTCGAAAGTCCCCAAAAGGTGAAACATACTGGCCTAGGTACTCTAACTACACTCCTTTGAGCACCCCAAGGGAAATGATTCTCAAAGAGGTGCTTCAGACTGAGTTCCGGAATATCTAAAGGTCACCCCCCTAAAAAAGGCGAAGGACCACTCTAAGCATTGTAAGTGGCACAAAAGCTACAACCACGAAACTGAAGAATGTTACCAGCTCCGATATGTCATTGAGTCCTTAATAAAGGAAGGACGACTATAGAAGTATATTGATGGGATCCAAAATAATGATAATCTTGGAAGATGGAGAGAGCGAAGATGTAGTCGCAGCCCCTGGCGAAGTCTGACCCCATGGCAAAGAAGGAGGACACGCACCCTTGTTAGAAAATCCCAGACCCCACCACACCATAACGCTGATAACTGGTAGGACCGGAACCGGGATACTCAAAACGGGGCCAGCAAGACAGATCGGCTGGTTAGTAATATCTCTGTAGGATTTGCAGGAGGAGCTTCATCCAGTAATTCCCATAAGAAAGCACTATGGACTGCAGTATTAAGCGTCTTTGGCTCTACGCACAGGCCTCGTGCTAATGATAGGGAAGAACTACCGATCTCTTTCACCACTAAGGACTACGATGATATTGTCCAGGATTACGATGATCCACTCGTCATCTCCAGAATAATATCTAACGTCGAGGTCTGGCATATTTTCATGGATCAGGGTAGCTCAGCAAACATAATATTCATGGACGCTTTTGAAAAGTTGGAGTTCCCTGTGTCTGCCTTCACCCCCTATGAGGGTGAGCTCACTGGTTTCTATAGAGAGAAAATCACTCCAGTAAGTTATTTTGAAACATTCCTCATCCTCGGAGACAACAAAATTTACAGAACCATCAAAGTCAAATTTTTGGTCGTGGACTGCTCGTCTACATACAACATTATTCTAGGGTGACCTACCCTGAACGACATTGCCGCACTAGTGTCCACCGTTTACCTGGCCATAAAATTCCTTAATAAGAATAATGAAGTGGTCTTGGTCAAAGGCGATTAGATCATAGCACGCAAGTGTTATAACAAGAGCCTCAAGATCTGTAAGACTCCTAGGAAAGCAAGAACACATACGTCTAGCTCGGCTGTGGATCAAGTTAATATCCTTATGACCAAGCTGGATGTTAAAGAAGAAATTCGGGGCACTAGACCCCAGCCAAAAGGAGAACTTCTTCTACTCCAACTAGGTGACAAGCTTGACTAAGTCACCAAGATAGACATAAATCTGGAAGAATAGGAGAAACACTAGCTAATAGAACTCATTTAGAATAATAAGGACCTATTTGCATGGACGTCCTCCGACATGCCTAAGCTGGACCCTGCCTTCATCTGCCATCATTTGTCTATCAAGCGGGATGCAAAGTCGGTCTCCAAGAATGGATTTATAAGAATGGAAAAGGATAAATTTTTATTATTAAGGAAAAAGGGTGATTTCCGATTATGGTATTGAGGGATAGGATTGAGAATTTAGTTGAAACTTAAAGCAATTCATTCAAGAAGATATTAATAAGGATGATGGAAAAGGATTTCATTAAATTAAAAATAATGTAAGTTTTTGGAAAGAATATTAGC
The DNA here is from genome assembly GCA_029884595.1 of Ormosia semicastrata. Taxonomy (NCBI): domain Eukaryota; kingdom Viridiplantae; phylum Streptophyta; class Magnoliopsida; order Fabales; family Fabaceae; genus Ormosia; species Ormosia semicastrata. Next base: position 45,093,134 of record JAQQTO010000044.1, on the reverse strand, counting down.
AAATGATGTTTTGAGGAATTTTAATAATGAAAACTTGAGGTATTTTAGAGTTTAGGGAAAGGAAAAGAATTTACGAAATCAAGATGATGAATGATGATTTTCTGAATTATGCGATAAAGATGCCTTGTGACTGAAAATAATAGTAAGGTTGCTGTGAGACTGATGTACTGGGCCTGAGTGGATCAGTAGTATTATGTAATTGTATAGGCGGTTATATAATATCATTGATACTAATGTTGTTAGAAAATTGTATGGGCGGTTGTTTTAATATCATTGGGAACAGTCCAACAGTGGTTTGATTCATTGATCATGCATTTGAGCATTGTACAGTCGGTGGCTGTTATGGCTTTTATTGCCTAGGAGTAAACAAGAATTTGGATAGTGTGATCCCTAATGGATCTCAAGGGGCATCAGGGCGAGGTGATTCACTTAGTAATCTGTTATCACATTATATACCTCTAGCCGTGAAAAACCGTTGCAACGCACTGACGAGGACCCGACAAACACTATTCTTTTCATGGTCTGGCGTAGACTGTCATTGAGGGGGGCAGGTCTTCTGGAACGTTCATCTCTGAATTTGAGTTTAGCTCCATGGAGTAGGAACTGGTTCATTTGGCTTACACATGGTCAGTACATATATTGTTGTGGCATGGTTAAAGTACATATTGTGGTGGCATAGTCATTGTACATACACCGTTGATACATATTGTTACAGTACTAATAATGCTTATATCATTATGAGATATGTTTACTGTAGATAGTTATAAATCAATAACATGAATATGATATCTGGATGTATGGAATGACTTCATTATTTGTATTATTTCTCTGCTGCCATAGTGGTATTTGATGTAGGAGATCTCACCTCTTTTATTGTATTATTTTGTCTGTCTTTGTTTTATGCTTATGTCTGTAAAGATCTGCAATGGCTGCAAGGCAAGATCTGCAAGGTTTCACTAGACTACTATTTCATGGGGCATCGAAGCAATGTCTATATGGACATGGGGCACATTCGGTATGTCAGAGATGTCACATTGTTTTAGAGCAGGACCCGGCATGAGGCTGCTACGTTTACTGTGGACGCAGTTGTTCACTTGGAGTTTGATTTGCCTTTTGGGGAGTTCTGGGGTGATCGTGGAGCTACCTCTAGAGAAGATTCTGTGGAGTCGACTGCTCGGACTCCTGTCCGTAGTGACATGCCTCGACTGGGGGTTTTGTCTGCTAGGGATGTCGAAGGGGATCTGGAAGAAGATCGGGTGCAAGACCCTACTCTTTAAGTGTTTGGACTTGGACTAGGTTCAGTTTTCATATGGTAGTTATATATTTATTTTTGGAGTAAGTAATTTTTATGTTTTTGAAACATAATTATAATGTAGTCATGGATGTAGTAAACCTTATTTTATGAAAAGTCCTTTATTCAGTTCTTATAACTTAAGTTTTCTCTATTTTGGTAAGTTTATGTTATTCATTTAAAAAGAGATTTTTGAAACTCGTATTTTATAATGTCAATTATTTCATAGTTTGAGTAAAGTTTTAATTCTTTTTATTTGAAAAAGAGTTAGTTAGAAATGTTGATGCCCTTCGGAGGGGGTGTCACACTTTCTCTAAAAGAAATACCTTCTCTAGTGCCTTAACACTCTTAAAAAGGCATAAGCAAAGGATTCTAACAACTAGGGAACTCAAACCATCAAAAACAGCATTTTGGTGAGTCTCATCCCCTCACGCCGTGGCACTCCTTTCTCACGCCACAGTGCCTCGCTCTCAGGTGCTAAACTTATACATCTCATGCTGCGGCATTCGAAGCCAGTTCTTCCTCATGCTGTGGCACGACGCTTCTCATGTCGCGGCACCAGCTAGTTTTCTGTTGAATTCTACAGAAAACCCTCAGTTCTGCACTGTTCCATTGAGCTATCTCAACTTCCAATCATCAAAAATTGGATTCTAGTTAGTTTCTAACACCACTAACAACTTCTGAACATGTTGTAACATCATTACTGTAACGCCCCTTTTCTGGAGGGAACGTCACATTGTCAAATAAAATAAAATGCGAAAATTAAATAATTAATCACTTAAGACCCGGTTTAAATAATTAAAGGTTGAATTACCTGATACTTTAATATGTAAAAATAGCAGTATATATATATATATATATTTTTTTCTTATAATAATGATGACAATGCGGAATGTTAATTACCGTAAAATAAAACAGTAAACGAAATTTCACCTGAATAACATACATACATATACTTAAATATAACGGTGTTTTAGTTACAAGCCTGGAATCAATCCAAAAAGCAAAACTATACCGCCATGGATTTACACATCAACACCACTCCCAATAACAAAATATACAACCCATAAGACAAAAATAACATCGTGCCCCCAAAATAAAAGACTAGCGTGCCATCGGTAGAGTGCCAAAGATGTCAATCCCTCAAATGGGGAGGAACCGTAGCAAGATCCTCTACAGATCCTCCTCGGGATCATATTCTCGGGATTTCCTCGGATCTTCCTCCTCAGAGGAAACTTCCATCGGAACCACAGAAGCACGGGACGGGGCCCGAGCAGTAGAATCAAATGAGTCTTCATGCGGGTTGTGGAAACGAGAACCCCACATCTCGCGAATGGGTAGATAGAACTCCAGACGTAGTCGAATATGGCAGGTGAGAACCGGCATCTCGTGTCGCCTCTATCTCCAAGCAAATGCTAGTCGAGGTACGGCCACCCGCTCGAAGGTTCAGTAGCACCGACCTCCTTGTCGTCGTCTTCGACAATTATAAGGTATATACAAATAGTGCACAATAACAATACAGAAAAGAGGTAAGATATCCTACCATCAATACCAATACAGTAACCAAGAACCGAACGGCGCATAGCGCCCACGTAGCATGTAAAGGCAATAAATAAATTTCTAAACAGATAACCAATCAGGCAGTCATCGACAGGGAATATGAATAAGTCATAATATCTAGACAGTTAAATCCAGGCAGTTAAATCCAGACAGTCCATAATAATAAGAGCAGTCAACCATTCATAGTATACAAAACAACATCAATAAATAAATGTATGATAATGTGATGCATATGCATGGACGCCCAATATCCTACTCCATGGAGCTAGACACAAAATAGTCGGAGAGAAAGATCAGGAGACGTGTACTGTATCTCGGCTGCCGAGGCCTTGTGCTATATAAACATATATATATTTTCCACGTGCACATCATGGCATTGTACAGACAGTCCGCACTCGATCGCGATATAGGACAGTGTCTCGGTCCGGATCGTCGGTGCGTTTGCATCGGTCTACCCCACAGGCAGAAGAGCTACCAATCGCCTATTGCGAGGAACCCGCACCCCGACGCCCCCAAAGTCATTAAAGACCTACACTAGTCTATTCGCACCCGCACAAAAGGTGTGTTCAATCTCCTAGGCAACTTGGCCTTACAACAGTCCATAGGACAATTCAATGCATAAAATATTATGCGTCATGATGATAATTCAAAATATGATAATCATCACATAATATGCCATAATTGGCCAAGAGAGTACAAATATGCAAATTAGCATTCAAGAGAACCCATCATCAGAATAGCATCAATTTAAAGTCAAGAAGCACATTTTAGGTTCATTATGGATTTCCCAAAACCTCCAAGTTTCACACTCTCTTGTTCTTTTCTTCTAGTAACCTCAAGTCTTATAATAATTATCTCATTAGCTCATTGAGGTTTATGAAACCCTTAATTTCTTGTACTCTTTAAATACTTGTAATTCAAGTCATGGGTTATGAAGTTTTAGCCCAAATCTCACTTAGAGGCCGTGGCTTTCCCAAGGTCTCAAGTAAGTCATGTTCACATGATTAGTCCCATTTAAGTGTTACTTGATCCAAATTATTTGATCACTATGATTACCTTCCAATTCTTGCTTATTTCCTAAGTCTTAACCATAATTCATTATAAGGATTAGTGTTACAAATTATCTTCTATTAACCTTTACTTAATTTCTTGATTAACTCAAGTCATAGTATCTCACAATTTTAGTCATCATTCCCCTCATTCAAGCCCTCATAACCGTGACACTCAATGGGTTACTAGATTACCATTTTCTTTTCATTAATTTGTCCTTCCTTTACTCAATTTACCTAGCATCATTCTTGACATAAATTCCATCCAAGTTCAGCCCACAAAATAGCCCCAAGAATCATGGGACTTCTAGCCAAAATTTTCAGATTTTAGTCCACTTAACTTGCCCTTATTTCCTTGTCTTAATTAAGCTTTACATTGATCAAAATTTTTAACAGAATTTCCCCATACTTTCCAGCCAAAATCGTGGCACTCTTAGGGATTCACACAACCAGAATTTTGTTCCACTTAAACCAACATTAACCACTTGATTTAGTGAGTTTTACATTGCTCAAAAATTAAGCACCAAACCCATACATTTTCCAAGCCAAAACAGCCCAAAACCGTGGCCTTCTCATGATGTCCAAAACCACTTAAAATTCAAAAAGCCAACATGGATTCCAAACACAAGCATACATGACTAAACAACCATTTAATCCATTTCTCAAAGCTAAACTAAGATAGCAATCAAGTGAGCAAATTTACAAGCACATTCAAGAATAACCACTATGTGGTTTCTCTTCCAAAAATCAAATACAAGGTCCCTAGTTGCTAAAGAGGTTGAGGGGGATTAATCTTCCTCTTACCAAGAAGAAGAACCAAGAACACTTCCAAGACCCTTTTGATTTTCGAATTTTGCCTCCAAAAACCCTAGAAAATGCAACATGAATTAGAACAAGGTAATGGTGTGAAAATGAAGAAGAGGATAGCCATTAAACCAAGGTGAAACCAGAAAACGAAAATGGAGTTAAGTTCTAAAATTTTTTCCAACCATGGAAGCTCACCTTCAAAGCTTGAAAAGAGGTTGAAGATGGAAGCTTTCCTTGAAACTTCAAGCACAAATGTTGAAGAGAATGAGTAGGAGATTAAGAAAGTATGATCAAGTATTGTTTTTGTGATGGTTGGGGAATGGGAAAGTGAAATTTGCCGTGAGGTGAGTGGGAGAGAAAAGAAAGAAATATTGAAGAAGGAAATAGGAGAGGAAGAACGTAAATGAAGAAGGAAAAGTGTGTTTTGGTGAAATGATGTAATTGTAATATTTGGTTTATTGAAACCAATTAATTCCCCTTTTCCAAACAGCAGAGACGTGAGAGAGAGAGAGAGTGTGATCAAATTTTGGCTTCCAAAGGAAGCTAATTGGTTGAGTCAAAGCTTGGGTCAAAGCTTGTCATGGAAGCTTAGAATAAAATACTATTAAATTTGAATTAAAGTGATTTAATTTGACACAATGTGAATTGCATTAAAATAATGTGATAATATTTTTATTACACACTATTATCCAATAGATAATAGTTACAGTTGACAAAAATCGAAATTTAATTAATCTGACAGATGAATTTTTCACTTTGTATTGATTTATTTTATCTGTTAAGATTTCTCGAAAAAAATGGTGCGAACCTCGTAATCGTGTCAAGTCTCGGGTTTAGTAAGATCCCCGTCGACTTATCCATAGTCCAAGGTTCACAGAGAAAATGTCACATTTTCTCGCTTCAAGAAGACGCACGCAAAATGAGGAATATAGTAAAATATTCGACGTTTCCGTAAAATTTCAGAAAAATTCCCATAAATCACAAATATTAGAAAATGACTATTGGTGATGAAATAATCAATTTCCGGAGTGTTACACTGGTCTCAGAAATTCTCAGCCCAGTGTGCACGTAAAACGAGAAATATATTAAAATATTCGACATTTCCGTAAAATTCTAGAAAAATTCCTAAAAATCAAGAATATTATAAAATGACATTTTATAAATGAATGAACAGTTTTCGGGATGTTACAATTATAACCTATTACTTCACTAAAATTGTATCAAACACCAAAAATCACTCACTTGGTTCATCAAAACCCTAGGTTCCAATTCAAGAACCAAGTAGCTCAAACTATGAATAAATCCATCTATCTTGCTTCCATCAAGTTAAAATAACCAATTCCAATCAACAAAGCCAAGAATCAACTAAGGAATGTACCTTTTCCTTTTTAAAACTCAACTTCCCATTTTAAAGACCTAAGTCTAAAATCTAGAAAAGATTAAGAATCAAAAATAGAAAAACACCCCTACCTCTTGCTTGATTGAAGATCTTCAAGCCTTATACTTGCTCTTGGATCTCTCACCTTGGTCTCCTTCCTTTCCTCTCTATTTTCCCCTCTTTCTTCCCTTGGTTTCCTTCTTTTCTCACTTTCTCTCCTCTGTTTTTGGTCTCTGCTATGGGAATGAGGAAAGAAAGCCTCATTTGGCTTCTTAAAGGAGTTACCACTAATGTGGTACTAGAAAACCCGATATGCTATGAACACTTAGATTCTTCCGAATCAAGGTTCCAAACCTCTAACAAATTCAAAATAAATCCTAAGATTCATTAAAAATTATGCTGCACTTTTTCTCTTTTTTTTTTCATATCTGCTGGGGGTCAATCTGACATTAAAAGCACAACCAATATACTTAAAAATACCAAATTAACTCTGATTGCCTTAAAACTTTAACCACACCTTACTTGACTCATTTGTGACTTAGAAATAAGTTATCCACACATATTTCCCTTCAAATAGCAGTTTATGTTATTTTCTGAGTCATTTTAGGTCATTTACCACATTTTGTGTTGCAGCAAAGTGCCTAAACTAACTCAGTTTGTTACCAAACTGAACTGTCATGCTAAACAAGTATTAGACTACCTATGTAACTTTATACAAGCCTAACATGATTCTTTGGGATGTTACAACCACATGTCCACAAAAAGGCGTTGGACCCCGAACTATGGTTCCTAACGTATAGAATATATATAAGTCCTAAAGGGTACCACAAGTCCACAAAAAGGCGTTGGACCCCGAACCATGGTTCCTAACGTATGGAATATATATAAGTCCTAAAAGGTACCAAAATTCCACAAAAGAGCATTGGACCCCACCCCCTGTTTCAACATGCTCGGTTGCTGTTGCTCAAGGAGGAAACCACCGTCATGTGCCTATCTCAAGTACCCTCTGAATCCACTTCAGAACATCTTGAGTACTAGGGCTTGTTTGACATGCTGTATTAGGCATGATAGGATAAGCTAATATAATACATTATAACCTTATCAGCTGTTTGGTGTAAACACTGTATTGTATAAGTTTATTCATCAAACTCCTCTTATACATTAAAATGATTGATAACTTAATCAAGCCTTGAGGGAAGAGATTAGGCTTGATAGGGTTTTGATATATGAGTTCCTATAAAGACTTTTTCGTTACAATTCTAAACACTTTAATATCTTCAACCCTTACGTATTAGACATTATACTATCAGATCTTATACTATAAGATCTTATAATATTATATGATAATATCTTATCCTATCTTTCGTACCAAATGAACCCTATAATCTAGAAAAGAAAGATGGGTGTCATAATATAAAAATGTTAGATTAATATTACATTTAAGTTAACCTGAGAAACCTTTATTCAGAAGTTAAAAGAGTAAAGTGTGAGTAAAGCGAGTATCAATAAAATGTTGATGAAAAAATCAATTATATATGATTCTATAAAATAATTTTTTTATAAACATTATTTTATAAAATACAAACACTTTCATAGCCAAAATCTATGTAATTAATTTTTTCCTTAATGATTATCAAAACTTACTTTATTTTCTAAAACGAAATCTTTAGATAGAGAATCTAAATCAAATCTTGTTAGATAAGATTTAGACTCATTATGTAACCATACATAATTAGTTAAAAGCATAAAATATATTTACATCCAGAGCAAAATTAAACTCCTCACATTAAAATGTGAATTATTGTTCAGATTCTATATTTATTATTATTATTTTTCGTTCTTTCAAAGAAGAGCTACTTCCCATCCTCAAGACTAATTAATGAGAAACCCAAAACATGTTCAAATATCTCCCTTCTTCCTCCCAACAACACAATTATCATGTAACTAATAGTTCTTCCAATCCAAAAACACAATTAAATGATTTTTTTAAATACAATTAAATGATATTTGAACCCTTAATAAATTGTTTTATAACTGATTTGACCAAATTGACCCCATCAACAACGGTCTAACAGCTATCTTGGTAACAGGACATAATAATAAAAATAGTTATTAGATCCCTCCTCTTTCACCTTTTATTTTATCCATAAAAATAATTATTTTATATAACTTTTTAATATTATTTTAATATTTAATTAATAATATATAAATTTATAATTAATTACATATATTAATTTATTAATGAATAAATTTATAATTTAAAAATAAAATTTGAATTTACTTATTAATTAATGAATATATAATTAATTATGAATAAAAATGATATTAAAAAGTGAGGGAAGAATGTTGTTGAACCAAATTACAGGAAGCAACAACAACAGTGGCATCGTCGATTCATCATCATCAACCAAAAAAGAGAAAAAAAAGAAGGAAAAACTCAGGGTCAAAGCCCTCATATCACCACAGGAGAGCTTTCTTCTTCCTCGTTCCTCTGTTTCGCTCTCCTACTTTGTCTCTCTAGAACACTTTCCCTCTCTTTCCGTCAAAGTTTCCAAATTTTCTCGCCAGGTATGCCCCCCTCCCTCAACTTTCCCTTTTTATTAATCTTCAATATCTTATTATTCCTCCATTGTTATTATTATATTTTTTAACAACCAATCAAAAACCCTAGCTTTGGAACCAATTCTCAGCTCCACAATTGGCTCACGCGTGTATTTCCGAAGTTGGGGAAGAACAAAATAACAATCGGAATTTCGTCCCCACTAAAACCCTAGCTTTGGGTCATGCTTCGGAGTTCGAATTCCGAAGCTTTTTCTCGCATTAGATTTGATTTGTAGGTTTTCGCAATTGTGTGTTCGGCTTCATGTAGAGTATGCTCAATATAGCTTGAATTTGATGTTAAAGTTGAGATTTTTGGACGATTCAGCTGGTGGGTTGTGTCCAATTTTCGTCTCCTGCATCTGAAGAAGTTTCGTTTGGTGACTAAGTTAGTTCGAGCTTAGTTGGGAGGCAAAATAAGTTACAAAAAGGGATATTTTTATTTTTATTTTTTTCAATGGGTGTTGGACTTTTGCTTATGGATCGGAAGTGATTTGGTTAAATTTTGCAACTTTGTGTTGTCTCTTGTAATTTATTACTATAAGATACGGGTTGGATTTATAATTCTTGCAACTCTAAAATGGTTGGCCACAGGTTTATATTCGAGTTCTAAATTTTAGCACTTTATATAGGTGCAGTTTCCATTTTTTGTTTTTTCTGGACTTCATATGGAGAAAAATTTTAATGGAAAATTTCCAATTTTAATGGTTATACTCTGTGTCAATATCCATAATTTTACTCACTTAGTTGTATAATTGGTGTAGTTTGTATTAGTTTGACAGAGGAGATGCTTTTGAGGGTATATTTAATTTTAAAGTTTCTAACTTCACGGGTATGTTTGTACTATTTTCTTTTAAAAAAGACTCTTGTATGGTTAGACATAGAGGTTTTGCGTCAACTTCAATTTCAGAATAGAAATGTAAAGTTGTTCAAATTTTCTTTGCTCCAGCATCTGTAATGTGGAAAGTAGACTCGGTGTGAACAAGAGTTTAGGATTTTTTTTTCTTTTATTTTCCAGAATATTTTATATTCCTTGCATTTTAAATACAATCTTCAGACTAGAGTATATTTTTTATTTTTTTGGTGCACAGCACACATATTGCCTTTGAGTTGCACTCTTCTGATGCTTGGATTTTACCGTTTGTTAATGGTTCTTCTTCAGGTGCATATTATGGATATTTTTTTTATTCTTTATCCATTTGGCCCACAAATTGGGTCTCAAGTTTGGGGTATATAGCTTTTGGTGCATTAGGATTTCAGGGCATATCCTTTAGCAGTTGAAGGCAGTTAGTTCAATAAAACATAGATTTGATGCCTAAGGTCATATGCCCTACTTCTTTCTTCTATTATGTGTCTTGTTTTTCCTTTGCTGCTGTTTTTTCTTAGGATTTTCTTTTTAGTTTGCTTAATTGTCTTTGGTTGGAAATGATACGGCGGACATTTTCAATGATGCAGTTAGCTATCACAGTGACTTGTAGTGGTTTGATGCTGAGGGCAGTATGCCGGTTATAGTCGAGGGAAATGCAAAGGTATCATGCTGGCAGCTGCACTAGTGCAGTTAATAACAGTGCAATTGGTGGGCCATCCACTAGGGACATTGGAAGAACTGATTCATCTTCCTTGCCAGCTAACTTTTCTATAAGTTCAAGGTAAGATACTTTCTACAAACATTTTCCCATTAGAATCTTATTACCTATCTTTTCTTCCCAAATGATTGTGATTGTAGCATATGTGACCAAGGTACTACATATTCCGAAGAATTGTGGCTGTGTCATGCTTCAGTCTCTATTAATTAATAGCTTGCAATAGTGATTGATTTTATTTGCTTAATGTCATTTTGAAACTTGCAAAACTACTTCAGAGCAGGTTCATTTATTTCTTGAGTAATCAGAATATTCTAATTCTTGGTTTTAGCTTTGTTTTCAGTTCTTATGCATTTATCTGCTTGAGAAATACAATCAGTTTCCGCTGTTATAACTAACTAAACATTTTCCCTTTTATTTTCTTTTCTATTAAATATATCTACTTTTGTTGCTCTGCTTGGATGGTCAAATCGGCAAGAAATATTAGGTTTTTAATATCCACAGTAGCAACTATGAAGGGCCTACAATATTAGTTGTAAGAAAATTGGTATATTCAGGGTTGAAAAGTTTCTATTTCCTTGATTTTCTGTATAATGGTTTAAGTTTGCAACCTATTTTGATCTTCTATCCTAAATTCCTAATATCCTTCAAGACAGTGCCTTCTCTTTTCATTAGAGATTGTTATACTTTAATATGTAGGAACAATTCTAATATTTATCCTCCTGGATGTGTTGACTAAATAAGTGAAGGAAATGTTATAGTGCTTATGCAGGATTTTTTTTTTAATTCCTGAAATTTAATTTCTTTCTTTATGCTGAAAATTTAGCAAGTATTTCTTGTTGAATTTATTATCTTATATTATAGGGACCTCTCTGAATCTATGAACTTGGCTTTCGAAAATGTAGATGTTGGGAACAAGAAGTAACTGTCATCACCTAAGTTAAATAGGTAATCACTGTTTTATCCCAAAAAAAAAGTAGCTTCACACTAGCTGAGTTCATAACTTAAATATCTCATGGTTTTGTCCGTTGAGGTTGAAACTACAGAAAGTAGTGTTTGAACTTCCTAATTAGGAGTAATAATCATATCATTTTCATATAAAATTAGAGAATGGTAGCAGTAGATCTGCAGAAGTTGGCATAATCTTTCTGTGTTTCTCATTTCTGCATCTTTTGTATTAAGATTTATCTGTTTTCTTATCATTTAAATAATCAAAACATTTTATTAAAATAATCAAAACATTTTATTATTTATTATTATTTTTTGTGATTGATGCTGCTATACCATAGCAACCGTAGTTTCAAAATAGTGTTAAACCTGAAAGGTGAAGCCTGTTATGTTGGTGGAGCTTTTTTTTTAAACAATGTTTTCAAGGATGGATACAGTGGAGATTTTTAATTTTTTTAAGACATTTTTAAAAATTATTTAATAGTGCAAATCCAGCCACTGTATCATGGGTTTGTAAAGTTTTGAATAGAGAACTAGATTGGAGATCAAAGGCAGAGAGTTTGTATTTGGTTTAACCATCAGTTAGTAAGAATGGCATTCTGAGCTTACGTGTACTACTTTGCATTTGAAACATTCCTTTTAATTTATTATTGCAATAGTTATTTCAATTTGATAGAGTTTGCTTTGTTTGATACTCAGTAATAAAATGGTATATTATTTTAAATGTTATGCTAAGTCAGTAATCTGGTGCTGTTAATCACTTTCAACACAATGGTTTTATGTTTGCAGGCGACAACCACCATTAAACCCATACAAGTTGAAGTGTGATAAAGAACCTCTGAACTCTAGGTAGTTCATGCTTGTAATAAAACCTGTTTTCAAATTGTTGCTTACTGTTGTTAGTTCATGAATAACAGTCATTCTAGGCTATTTTGGGGTTAAATTTGCATGTATACTGTTAATATCCAAAAGAATGGCTGATATACTGTCTTTATGCCCTTGTTTACCAGCATATGCTTTTGTTTGTTCTTCTGCAGTATTAAGCTAGCAAGGTTTCCTTATTATCTGGTTGTATATTTAAATTTTAAATGCCACTATTTAATCTCAGGCTTGGGCCGCCAGACTATCATCCCCAAACACCAAATTGCCCTGAGGAGACTCTGACCAGAGAATATTTGCAATCTGGATATAGGGATACAGTTGAGGGGCTTGAGGTACATCTTTAAATTTTACTTTTGTGCTTATACCAAATAGATAATATAAAGTAGCAATGTAGCTATGAATGATCGGATTCTGGCAGTTATCCATTTATTGATTTTGTCGTCAAGATTTGTAGTTTTTATGTGGAGCCCTCTATACATTGTAACTTTTTGTTGGTTGAATATGTTTAGGATATATTGAAACCAAAGTAGTTAATCTTGGATAGTAGGGCAGAGTGGCCGACCCCAAAAATGCTGTTGCAGTGTAGCGGATCGTGGAGCGGCCGCCACACTGAAGATAGTGGATACAATGAATATAATTTCTAATACTCACATAGTAGATGCTCATAACTCAAAAAGTACTAAAACTCAAGACATTTTCATCATTAATACTCACAAGTCATAGCTTAAAGACACAATCATCATTAATCAAAGGCATAACTTATAACAAATAACAATATGTCAATAACAACAAAATGCATAACTGAAATGATAGTACAGCTCCAAATCCTAAAAAAGTTTAAGCCTCTAAGGCATAAGCTAAACATTCAACATGTAAGAAATCAACATGAGCAACATAAGCCTCTGGAGAAGGCTGAACAGCGCCTTAAGCAGGAGGAAAGCGTCTAAAACAGAGGCGGCAGAGGTGAACCACTCTCATAACTTCAGAAAAGACCTGCATGCATCACAGAACCGTGCGAAACAGAGGATGAAGAAGGAGCAAGGTGCGTGGGCTGTGCGCAATCCTGGCCTTTGTGTGATAGGTATGTGTGAAACAGGGGTGCAATGAGAGGCTGTACGATGGATATGGGCTCTGCGTTTCTGCTATGGAAGAGAGGCTGTGATAACCCTAAAATCAACTGAGAGGTGCGATGGGTGAGGAAGACAAAACCCCCCTTCAAAAAATTGAAACGTGTTTTAAATGTGGGGCAAAACAGAGATTTCAATCTCTGAGGAGTATAGCAGCCGCCATGGCTGCTATAGTGGCCATGACAGCTGTGACACCAACATGTGATTCGATTGAAGCGTTGGAGCAGCAGACGTCTGCGATGCAATGTGCTGCCGCAGTAGCGCCACTATTTGGGGCGATTGACTACCCTAATGGAAACCTTTTTTGTTTTTATGTATTTTCTCACCTCTTTTAATGAACTACTCATTCATCCCAAAAGAAAATAGTTAGGTACGAACCTAGCTCTTTCCTTCTTTTCCATCAATATATTCAAATGTTATGACTTCTGACTTCTGAAGCTGTCTTTTTCATTTCATTTTTCCTTTCCTCCAATTGCTGCTATGTATTTTTGCTTTCACACCTTGATTCTAGCTGTTGAGAGTGGCTACATAGATGCTGATACAAGAGCAGTCTGTTGTTATGTCTTTGTTTTATCTGGTACTACAATTGCAATGTTATGGGAAGTGACTCTAATAATTCTTATTTTGGAATGGTGATCCTGTTGTATTTGGATTTGTGTTATGGTTGTATTTCTGTCAGTGCTAGTTTCAGTTAAATTGATATTACATTTAGATTTTTCTTTCCAAGTTCTTATTTGGATCTTCTACTGTTCAAGGTGATTGAAATAGTGGTCTAGGCATTTGTATATTCTTGAGGATTGGCTCTTCTTGATGAGTCATTGAAAATCAACTTGTGCTTTCTTAAGAACATATTGTTTGCTGTTTTATGACATTGTATTACTTTCTTTGTCTTCAGGAAGCTAGAGAAATTTCACTGACCCAGGTTCCAAATTTTAACAAGACAGTTGTCCTTAATTGCAAAGAGGTGACTCCCTTGTCTTTGTGACAGATTTATGCTCTGTTGTTTCTATAACTATGCCATGAATTTAATGCACATTCTCAATGTTTAATTTTTGTATTCATTGGAAGTCTTTGTAGATATAGGTTAACTCTTTAGTCTTTCATCTTCTTTCCAGGCCATTAGAAAACGTCTAAGGGCCATCAATGAATCTCGTGTTCAGAAGCGGAAGGTGATGACTGATGATCTTTATTCTGTGTTATTTTATTATGCTTGCTGAACATTATGCCTGCCTCTAAGATATATCCATATTTGTGTGTTTTCTTTTCTGTTATTTTGGTTTTAGTGGGCCCTTCCAATGCCAGTTTGTTACGAAGGTATTTGATACTACATGATAGTGCTTACTTTGACAGGCTGGTCAAGTCTACGGAGTGGCTCTTTCAGGATCACAACTTGCTAAGCCTGGTGTTTTCCCTGAACAAAGGCCATGTGGTGAAGACTTCCGGAAGAAATGGATTGAGGTATATTTAGTGAAAGTCTTACTCCTACTGCTTTATTCTTTATGCAACTTTCCTGTATAACAATTGCTTCCCTTGTTACTTGTTTCAGTTAGAATATTAGTGTTATTAGTCTTATTGTTAGTGGGTGGCTTGGGATTGTACTAGTAGTACTTATACACTTGACCCAATTATTAATAGAAATAAATAGGAGCATTAGGTTAGGGCATTGTATGACACATTTATCAATATTCAGTATACTATTGTTAGCCATCTTTCTCTCTTTTCCCCCTTCCCTACCTAAACTATAGATGTTAGAATTGCATAATTCACGATTCAAATTGCGTGATTCGGCAAGCAGCGACTCGTATCATGTGGTGAATCATAGATGGCTTTGAATCGTGCATGTATCGTATGAATCAGTGCGATTCCATATCACCAATACAATTTGCATGATTCTACGATTTGATGATATATATATATTTTCACCAAGATTATCATTAGTGAATTCAAAGGGACTTAGAGGCTTAATAAAAATAACTAAATAGGAGACTAGGCATTCACGCAAATGAGTTTTCACGCAGAAGCAGTCATTTTGTTTTAGTTCTTTTCATGTAGAGTGTTCATGTAGTCACTCTGTTTTTGTTCTGCTAGTATAGTGTGTTCATATAGTCACTTTGTATGGCTCCAAAGGCTAAGAACAAAGGGAAGAAGGGTGTGGAATCATGTATATTAAGCTTTTGTTGGTGTGTTTTTGAATCATATGATACGTTACGATTCACAATTCAAAAATTGAACAAACGATTCTTGATATGATTTACGATTTGACAACTATGACCTAAACCATATTATTCAAACAACAATAACAATAAAGCCTTTTCCTACTAGGTGGAATCGACTATATGGATCTACTTGAAGAAGGGATTATTGCTGAATTGTGTGTGTTATCATACCACACATGATCTCTATATATAGATGTTAATATTAATTACAATTAATTACAGTGATACAATCTTGATATCCTAATTGATCCTAATTGATATATACATGATATATTGCTAAATTGAAAATATTCTAAACTATTCTAACACTCCCCCTCAAGCTAGTGTATATATATAGTGTGCACCAAGCTTGTTACATATGTAGTTAACTCGGGGACCTCTAAGAGTCTTAGTAAAAATGTCTGCAAGTTAGTCATTTGAATTCACAAATGCAGTAGCAATTTCATCAGACTGAATTTTCTTCCTAACAAAGTGACAATCGATCTCAATATGCTTAGTCCTTTCATGAAATACATGATTTGATGATATATGTAGTGCAACTTGATTATCGCATACGAGTTTCATTGGTTGTGGTTCACATATTTTCAACTCTTTAAGTAACTGTCTCAGCCAAATGAGTTCACAAGTTGTAGTGCCTATCGCTCGATATATGTAGTGTAGCCTGATTATCGCATACGAGTTTCATTGGTTGTGGTTCACATATTTCAACTCTTTAAGTAACTGCCTCAACCAAATGAGTTCACAAGTTGTAGCGTCCATCGCTCGATATTCAACCTTTGCACTTGACTTGGCGATTACAGTTTGCTTTTTACTTTTCCAAGATATCAGATTTTCCCCAAAAAGAACACAGTAACCTGAAGTAGAGCGTCTATCTGAGGGAGAGCCTGCCCAATCAGCATATGTATAACCACAAATTTCTATATGCCCCTTATCTTCATATAGTAACCCTCTTCCTGGGGCTCCTTTAATGTATTAGAGTATTCGAACAATAGCATCCCAGTGAGAGTCACGTGGAGAATCAAAGAATTGGCTTATCACGCTCACAACAAAAGAGATATATGGTCTTGTTACTGTGAGATAATTCAATTTTCCCACCAATCTCTGGTAATGTCCAGGATCTGCTAGTGGCTTCCCTGTCCTGGTAGAAGTTTGACATTAGGATCCATGGGGTATCAATGGGTTTGCACCCTAACATACCAATTTCTTCCAAGATATCCAAGCCATATTTCCTCTAGGAGATAGAAATGCCATGTCTAGATTGTGCCACCTTGATACCTAGGAAATAACGGAGCTTACCAAGGTCTTTGGTCTGAAAATCAGTGAATAAATGTTGCTTTAATTGTTCAATGTCATCTCGGTCATTTCCAGTAATGACAATGTCATCTACATAAACCACAAGGTAGATGCATTGATTGGGAGATTGATGCCGATAGAAAATAGAATGATTGGCTTTACTGTGAATCATGCCGAAAGCCTGAACAACTGCACTGAATCGGCCAAACCAAGCCCGGGGAGACTGTTTTAGGCCATACAAGGACTTGCGAAGTTTGCACACCAATCCAGACTCCCCATGAGCAGCAAAGTCAGGCGGTTGCTCCATATACACCACCTCTTGTAAATCACCATGTAAGAAGGCATTCTTTATGTCCAGTTGGTAGAGGGGCCAATGGTGCACAACAGCCATGGTGAGGAAAAGACGTATAGAGGCAATCCTAGCAACTAGAGAGAAAGTGTCGCTATAATCAAGACCAAAGATTTGAGTGTATCCTTTGGTGGCTAAATGAGTCTTCAATCGATCAATAGAGCCATCTGGACCAACTTTAACAATAAATACCCATCTGCAGCCAACAATAGATTTGTCTGTTGGTTTAGGAACTAGCTCCCATGTACCATTAGAATGTAAGGCAGATAACTCATCTATCATCGCCTGACGTCAACCTGAATGAGACAGTGCTTCACTTGTGGTTTTAGGAATGGAAATAGAAGACAAACTTGAAACAAAGGTGTAATATTGTGAAGAAAGACGGTCATAACTAAGAAATGCATAAAGCGGATAAGGGTTACAAGTAGAATGTTTACCTTTCCGAAGAGCAATAGGTGAGTTGTTTGATGCAGGAACCAAGGCAGAGGGAACGACTAGCGAAGGTGGTGAATCATTTGGAACTTCTTCTAGAATAGGGGTGGCACCAATAAGCCGTCGTGGTCAACGTTGATAAGTAACTAGTGGATGAGAAGGACCATGGGCAGGCACCGGAGCAAGAATAATAGTAAGAGTATTGCTGGAATCAACAGGAGGACTGTAGATAGGAACATGAAGGATTGTGTTTACTTAGGAAGCATCTGCAGGTAAAGAATAAAAAAGTTGTTGGTCGGAAAAGGTGACATCAGCAGACATAACATAGCGACCTAAATCAGGAGAGTAGCAGTGATACCTTTTTGAAGACGAGAGTATTTAAGGAAAAGACACTTGAAGGCCTTGGCAGTGAGCTTGTCCTTTCCTGGAATAATATTGTGGACAAAACAGGTACAACCAAACACATAAGGAGACACAGGATAAGCAGATGTATCAAGAAATAATATAGTATACGGGACTTGGTCATTTAGAATAGAGGAAGGCATGCGGTTTATCAAATAACAAGAATAGCATCCCCCCAAAAACGGATTGGAACATTCATATGTAAGAGTAAAGGCTTAACTGTTTCAATTAAATGTCGGTTTTTGCGTTCAACCACTCCGTTTTGTTGTGGAGTATGAGGACAAGTTGTTTTATTTAAGATACCCTGTTTATCCATGAATTCCTGAAAATTAGAAGACAAATATTCGCTTGCATTGTCATTACGCAGAATATGATAGTTTTCCCAAACTAAGTACAAATTTCAGCATAAAACTTTTGAAATATTGAAAATAATTCAGAAGGATTTTTCATTAAAAAGCCCCAAGTGCAATGAGAATAATCATCAATAAAGGTTACGAAGTATTGAAATCCTAAACTAGAATTGACACAACTAGGTCCCCATATATCTGAATGAACAAGGAAGACGGTTGAATCAGCTCTTTTATTGACTCAATTAGGAAAGGATGCATGAGTGTGCTTCCCTTTTTGACAAGACTCACAATCTAAAGACTGTAAACTAAACAAGTGAGGAACCATTTTTTGGAGCTTGGAAAGACTTGGATGTCCAAGACGATTGTGAATGAGGTTAGGAGAATTTGTCATAGTACATGCCATTAGAGAACTAGGCAACACAAGATGGTAAAGTCCTCGTGATTCACAACCGACTCTAATCGTCCTCCCCATACCTTGATCTTGGACAAGAACAGTGTTTAGTGAAGGTAATGGAACAATTAAGGGCGCGAACTAACTGACTAACAGATATCAAATTGAAAGGATAGCCAGGTACATAAAGAACAAAAGTTAAAGGTAGAAAGGGACATGGCCAAGCTTGGCCAATACTGGTGACAACAGTTTTGGATCCATTAGCAAGAGTAATAGGGGGTAATTTAGTGGAATAGGTAAAAGAGGTGAGAAGATCCTTATTACCATAGAGGTGATCAGAAGCACCTAAGTCAATTATCCATGGCCCAAGAGATGACTGAGATAAACAGGCAGTGGGATTACCAGTTTGTTCAACCAAAATCTGTGAAGATGCCTTAAAGCGGAGGAAGGCCTCATAATTTGCAGTAGGAATGGTCACTCTGGAGGTGGATGATGATGATTCAATCTGAGCAAAGTTGGTGGATGTTGGTTTACTATGTTTCACCCAACAACACTCCTTCAAATGTCCCAACATAGCCTGCTGCTGCCACCACAACCACTACCAAAGTTATTAACTTGGGAGACGAGCAATAGACTCTGGTATGGTTGCGGAAGCAGATGAGTTTCCTGAAACGCCTGAGACAATATCGCCCATTGTGAGAAATCAAAGTAAGATGACTAAAAAATAAAGGAAACACGTGGAATAGGTCCAAAAATGACTGGGCAGGTATGGAATCAACAAAATGCACCAAAGGAACGTAGCAAAACGCCCAAAAATACGATGGCCGAGGCACCCACGATTTGAAACACCACAGAAACGGCCAAGATGAGACCCATAAAGGCTTGGGACGTCTTCTACAATGAATTTCGTCCAAGTTTGTGGAAGAATGACGCCGAAAAGAGCTATTACGCTCTCACGTGCCGTGGCGTGGATTCTAGTGTAGCAGAGAGTGGCGGCGCATGGTAAGGCAGACGACAGCGCGAATTTTTGAGATCTGGACAGTCGGGGTGGTGCGAATCTAATGCAGTGGGTTTCGCACCCAGATCTGCAGGTCGGAAGGTCGTCGGAAAGTGACGTCGCCGAAAAATTTGCCAAAAAGAGGCGCGGCCGTGAGAAATTATGCCGGAAGGAGGCGCGGTAGTGAAGGCTCATCAGAATTGAGTCGCGGAGAGGAAGGGAAATTTGCCGCTGAGCAGTGGGCGCAGTGAATTAGGATTTAGACAAAGACGGGTCGAAATCCGCTCTGATACCAACTTGAAGAAGGGATTGTTGTTGAATTGTGTGTGTTATCAGACCACTCTTGATCTCTATATATAGATGTTAATATTAGTTACGATACAATCTTGATATCCTAATTGATATATATATGATATACTGCTATATTTAAAATATTCTAAACTATTCTAATAGATCTAACGATGTTGTTGTAACCGTCTCCTTTATGTGTATTTATTTTTTAATTATTGTAAATTATTATGAGTATCATTAGTTGCCATAAGTTGTATATTGTAAGAAGTCCTGAAGTTTATATATTGTAAGTATATATGTACAAAAGTCATCAGGAAAATATACAGTTTTTTATCCTTTCAAGTTGGTATCAGAGCTCTCGATCTGGGTTGACTCTGCTTCCGCATTCAACCCTAGGCTAGCTTGCCTTCATTGCAGCTGCCTCTGCCTTCGTTGCGGCTGGTTTCCTTGGTCTTTTTGTGCCTTAATTGCGCCCAACGCCATTGCCGCCATCGTCCGCCGCTAGTCACCGCCACCGTTCACTCCGGTGACTTTACCGGATGGATCGCCGTCCCTAATTCGGCAGACCACCGAAAGCCCACTGCTGGAAGCCCTCCCATGCGCTCTCACGCGCGGCCTCCCTTCCCTGCGCGTGAACCCACGCGTCGCCAGTCTAGCCGCATGTGGCGGCGAGTCTGGCATTCGTTCCCGACGTGGTTTGTCTCCTCGGACTCGTCTCATCTTTCCCTACTAGAGTCTACCACCACCTTGCCCAAACAGCAACTCGTTACTCATCCTATCAGCCAAACAACAACCCGTTACTCATCCTATCAGCCAAACAATGACCCTAGACCACCATGTCAGACACCGAGACCACCATCACCTCCAACACCACCCAGACAACCACTCCCTGCATCACCACGCCTCTTAATCCCAATGACCTACCTATTTTTCATCCTACCTATCGTCTAACAGGCAAGAACTATTTACAGTGGGCTCAAGTTGTTCGTACCACCCTCAAAGGTCGTCGAAAATTAAGTCACATCGAAGGTACAGCCCCTAGTAAGACTGACGCGACATTTGAAGAATGGGATAATGAGGACTCTCTCATTATGACATGGTTATGGAATTCTATGACACCAGAGGTTACTAGAAATTATATGTTCTTGCCTACTTCTCGGGACTTTTGAGACAACCTTCGTTAGACATATTCCATGAAGCAGGACATAGCTACATGCTATGAGTTGAAAACCAAGATTTTTTCCACTAGGCAGGGGGCTTTATCGGTCACAGACTGCTATGGGATCCTCAATGGGTTATGGATTGAGCTGGATCAGTATCAAAATCTGACAATGGAGTGCAGTAACGATGCTTCCACTTTGGCCAGTTTTGTTGAACGAGACCGCATCTTTGAGTTCCTCTCTGGTTTGAACTCAGAATATGGCCCTATCAGAGTTCAGATTCTAGTTAAGGAAAAGCTTCCCTCTCTTTCCGAGGTCTTCTACACTGTTTGTGGAGAGGAGAGTAGACGGGCTGTTATGCTTGATGACAAACCCTCTAATGGGTTAGCCTTGATCATGGGCAAGCCTCCTAGACTCGACTTTTCCTCTTCCTCTTCTTCTAGACCTAACAAAGACAGCCGCTGGTGCCCCCACTGTAAGAAATTTGGTCACACTAAGGAAACCTATTTTAATCTCCATGGGAAGGACTACGTTCTTCGGCGTACAGGTAGATTCAAGGGTATTCAGCGTGGGCAGGCCAATCTGATGGCCTTAAATGAAGTCTCACATGTGACAGATGGAGTTCCTGCTCTCAGTCAGGATGAATCTAGAGCGCTTACGGTCTCTTATTGACTCTCTCAGTAAGCCTTCGGGTACTTGTTCTCTAGCCATGACTGGTAAGAATTTATGTTTTCAGTCTTTTAATGCTTCTAGTACTGCTTCTGAAGAATCATGGGTTGTTGACTCTGGTGCTACTGATCATATGGTCTTTTCTTCCTCACAATTGTTGTCTTATAAACCACCTTTTGGTATCCCTACCATTGCTGTGGCTGATGACTCACACACCTCAGTCGCTGGCTATGGTAATATTAACCTCACCTCCTCCATCCACTTAACAAATGTTCTTCATGTTCCTAAATTGTCCACTAATCTTATATCTGTTCATAAACTTACCAAGGATTTAAATTGTGCAGTAACATTTTTCCATTCTCATTGTGTCTTTCAGGATCTTGTCACGGGGAGGACGATTGGAGTTGCTGAGGAATGAGGAGGGTTGTATCGTCTCCTCAATGGTTCAGGTGGCTGCATTCAGAGGTTGCTACTTTCATGTCATTAATCTAGCCCTGAGATTTGGCTTCAACACAGGCGTCTTGGACATCCTCTTTTCTCTTTACTTAAGTCTATGTTTCCATCTTTATTTTTAAAAGAGTCAGTGGAGTCTTTTCATTGTGATGTCTGTGAGTTTGCTAAACATCATCATGTATCTTTTCCTCCTAGCATTAAGAAAAGTGTTGAGCCTTTTGCTCTTGTCCATTCCGATGTTTAGAGACCTGCATTTGTTTCTAATATTTCTGGGGCCAAATGGTTTGTTTCATTTATTGATGATTGCACTCGTACAACTTAGCTTTTCCTCATGAAAGACAAATCTGAAGTGCCAAAATTATTCGTTCAGTTTTATTGTATGGTTCAGACCCAATTTGGAAAACCCATTAAAAGATTGCGCTCTGATAATGGTAGGGAGTGTGTCAACCAAACACTTTCTAACTTTCTTAAAGAGCATGGTATTGTTCATGAGCTGAAATGTGTTGATACTCCTCAGCAAAATGGTGTTGTCGAGAGAAAAAATCGTCACTTACTTGAAATAACCAAGGCACTGCTTTTCCAAATGTCTGTTCCACATTCATATTGGGGGGAAGCTGTTTTAACTACTGCTTATTTGATAAATCGATTACCATCTCGTGTCCTTGGTAATGAAAGTCCTGTTCAACTCATGACATCCTTTTGTCCTTCCTTGCCTATTATGCAGAGTCTCCAGCCTCGTGTTTTTGGCTGTGCGGCCTTCGTACATGTCCATCGGCAGCATCGTAGTAAACTTGATCCTCGTGTTGTCAAGTGTGTCTTCCTAGTTTATGCTCCTGACAAAAAAGGGTATAAATGCTATCATCCTTTGAGTCATCGTTTCTTTGTCTCCATGGATGTCACTTTTCATGAAGCCGAGTCTTATTTTTCTCGTCCTCAGCTTTAGGGGGAGAGCTTTCCGGAAGCTGAGTGGTCTGAGCCCTCTGAGTCCTTTTTTCCAGAGCCTTTCGTTCCTTTGCTGCCTGGGTCCAAATCTGTCCTAGACCCTATCTCTCCTAGTCCACAGGAGTTAGCATCCTCTTCTGGTACCCCATCTGAACTAGTTAAGGTCAAGACTAAGGCTGGCACACCGAAACTGGTGTATAAGAGGAGACATGAACCCGATCTAGCTCAACAGCAACTCTCGTTGTCCGAACCAATGGTAAGTACTGAAGGTATAGTTTCCCATATTTCTGACCTCAATACTTTCAATAATATTCCTTTGGATAATTGTGATCCTAACCCAGATGACTTACCCATTGCCTTGAGAAAAGGGAAAAGGTCGTGTACTCGATATCCTATTTCTCAATTTGTTTCCTCCAAAAATCTTTCTTTGTAGCACAAGAGTTTCATTTCATCCCTTGATTCTGTTCAAATTCCAACATCAGTACAAGAAGCATTGAAGGATAAGAACTGGGTTCAAGCCATGAATGAGGAGATGAGTGCTCTGGAGAAGAATGGAACATGGAAGATTGTTGAAAGACTTAGTAACAAAAGACCAATGGGGTGCCGCCTATACCTTGAAATATCGGTCTGATGGTACACTAGATTGATATAAGGCAAGGTTAGTTGCAAAAGGATACACTCAAACTTATGGAATTGACTATCAGGAGACATTTGCTTTAGTAGCAAAGATGAATACTGTAAGAATCCTACTCTCTCTTGTTGCACTCCTTGGTTGGGAATTGCATCAGTTTGATGTTAAAAATGCATTCTTTCATGGAGACTTGGAGGAAGAAGTTTATATGGAGATTCCACCTGGTTATGACTCCACCAATGGAAGAAATAAGGTATGCAAGTTAAAAAGGGCTTTGTATGGGTTAAAGCAGTCTCCCCGAGCATGGTTTGGAAGGTTTACAAAGGCAATGGTGTCATTGGGATACAGGCAAAGTCAAGGTGATCATACCCTCTTCTTTAAACATTCACAAGAAGGTAAACTCACTGTTCTACTTGTGTATGTGGATGACATTATTATCTCTGGGGACGACTTGGTTGAGCGACAGTTGCTAAAGGAAAATTAGCAACTGAGTTTGAGATAAAGGATCTTGGGAGACTAAAGTATTTCCTTGGGATTGAAGTTGCCTACTCCAAACAAGGCATCTTTATTTCCAAAATAAAATATGTTCTTGATCTTCTCAAAGAAACTAGTAAGCTGGGTTGCAAGTCTACTGGTGTTCCCATTGAGAAGAATCACAGAATAGGGAATGATGAAGAGTCCCAAGGTGGATAAAGCTCGATATCAGAAGTTAGTAGGGAAGTTGATATACTTAGCACACACTAGACCAGATTTGGCATATGCTCTCAGTGTTGTTAGCCAGTTTATGCATGATCCAAGGGTAAGACACTTACAGGCCGTGGACAAACTTCTATAGTATCTTAAAACTACACCTGGAAGAGGGTTACTATTCAAGAAAGGTGGAAGTTTATCCATGGAAGTATATACAGATGCTGATTATGGAGGATCAGTCATTGATAGAAGGTCAACTTCTGGTTATTGTACGTTTTTAGGGGGAAACTTAGTGACTTGGAGAAGTAAGAAGTAAAATGTGGTAGCTCGGTCAAGTGCAGAAGCTGAATTTTGGGTTATGGCACAAGGAATTTGTGAAGTGCTATGGATGAAAATTATATTGGATGATCTGAAGATAAAGTATGAGTCCCCTATGAAATTGCTTTGCGACAATAAGTTTGCCATTAACATTGCTCATAACCCGGTTCAGCATGACAGAACAAAACATATTGAGATAGACCGACACTTTATCAGGGAGAAGTTAGATAGCGGGTTGATAACCACAACATATGTTCCCTTTGAACTGCAGATTGCTAACGTGTTGACTAAAGGGTTAACCACGGAGAGGTTCCAAGATCTTACTAGCAAGCTGGGAATGATAGATATTCATTTACCAGCTTGAGGGGGAGTATTGTAACCGTCTCCTTTATGTGTATTTATTTTTTAATTATTTTAAATTATTATGAGTATCATTAGTTGCCATACGTTGTATATTGTAGGAAGTCCTGAAGTCTATATATTGTAAGTATATATGTACAAAAGTCATCAGGAAAATATACAATTTTTTATCCTTTCAAGTGATGCCATTGTGTTTTATTGTAAATCATATAATTCAAACACGTTGAAATAATAGGGTTTAGCTAGAAAAGGTGGAAAAAGGTGAAAGACGGATAACAATATGATATGAGATTGATATTGGATGTTATACAATACCCTAACCTAATGCTCTTATTTATATTTTTTTATTTATTTATACTAATAATTAGGTCAAGTATTAGTATTACTAGGATAGGCCTAAGCCCACTAACAATAAGACTAATAACCTTGATATTCTAACAGTTTTTAACAAGTTTTTGCTGAATTTATATGAAGAAAGCACAAGGTCATGAATCATTTGCATATCTGGGTGGATCGTTGTAGTTTAATCTGGCTGGAGGAAGTGTGCAAATATGGATGGATCCGGAATATGTTTGTATGCTGAATAGTCCTGTGTAGGCTAAAGCTTTTCATGAATTTAGAAGAGTCATTGTTATATAAGTTCCTATAACAAATTGCTTAGGCTTCTTCTTGTCTAGGTTGATGTTCTTGTTGAATCCTCGATACTTAAGTCTTACTTCATAGTGCTAATAGTCTTGGGATATTGCTGCTGCAAGTTCTTTATAAACTCAATTGAATTTTTTTTATAGGGCTTATCTCAACAGCACAAGCGATTACGTTCTTTGGCTGATTATGTTCCTCAGTATAGAAGGAAATCACTTCTAGAGGTTCTTATCAGGAATAATGTTCCATTGCTGAGGGCCACCTGGTTTATAAAGGTTACTTACCTCAATCTGGTATGGGTGCTTCAATGTTATTTAATTTATCTATTATGTCCTGAAGTCCTTTTCTTTTTGTCAATATTTGAAGGCCGGTTATGGTTGAATTTTATAGGTTCGGCCTGGTTCTGCCAGCATTTCATCTGGGACTGCCAACAAGACTCAGTCGTCTTGTTCTGAGCTTTGGACCAACGATGTTATTGAATACTTGCAAACTCTTCTGGATGAATTTTTCTCAAAAAGTACTTCTCATTCTAGTCCTCATAGTCGAGATCGATCACCCCAAATGCCTTATACTGCATCAGTTCAGAACAGAAGTGACCAATTATTATCTGTTTCTGATGGTGAAGAACAATCCTTATACTTTAGATGGTGGTATATTGTGCAGCTTCTGCAATGGCATCATGCTGAAGGGCTGCTTCTTCCTTCTCTTGTCATTGAATGGGTTTTGCATCAACTACAAGTAATTTACCTTGTCCATAATTTGCATATAATAAGTCTTATGTGAACATGAAAATAAAGCTGAGCATTTTATATATATCTGTTGCTGATTTCAATCCTTTAGGCTTCAGGTTTTGATTTTTCACAGTTATGCTCCTTTCAGGAAAAGCAATTGCTTGAGATTTGGCAGCTGCTATTGCCTGTTATATATGGCTTTTTACAAATTGTTGTTCTATCTCAAACATATGTACGCACTCTTGCTGGAGTAGCTCTTCGAATTATTCGTGATCCTGCTCCTCGTGGATCAGATCTAGTAGATAATTCCCGCAGGGCATATACAACTTCTGCTCTGATTGAGATGCTCCGATATTTAGTACTTGCGGCACCAGAGACTTTTGTTGCTTTGGATTGCTTTCCTTTACCATCCTCTGTAGTTTCATATACAATAAATGATGGGAATTTTGTACTAAAAGCAACTGAAGCTGCTGGAAAGATTAAAAATAGTTCAGAAGATGTTGTCTGTATATTTAGAAGTAAAGGACTTGATGCACAATACCAATCATTGGCATTTGATCATGTTATTTCATGCGTCCAGAAACATGCTGAAGAACTCACAAAGGCTGCAAGCCCAGGCTATCCAGGTCAGTGTCTGGCTAAAGCTGCACAAGCCTTGGATAAATCCCTTGTGCCGGGTGATATACGAGGAGCATACAAGTTTCTTTTTGAAGATCTTTGTGATGGAACTGTATCTGAAGGCTGGATTGCAAAAGTCAGCCCTTGCTTAAGGTTATCTCTGAAGTGGTTTGGGACTGTAAATACATCACTTATTTATTCAGTGTTTTTCCTTTGTGAGTGGGCAACATGTGATTTCAGGGATCTTCGGTCTGCTCCTCTTTGTGACATAAAGTTCACAGGTAGGAAAGATCTTTCCCAAGTGCATATAGCAGTTAGACTTTTAAAGATGAAGCTGAGGGATATGCAGATTTCACCAACACAAAAGAATGGAAGCACTCAGAGAGTCAGTTATTTAGCAAAATATTCAAGTCAGCAGAGTGATCGAAATCTTGTGAACAATGTACCCAAAATAAAATCTAGTTCAAAAACTGTGGATCGAAATACTTGTTCTTCTATATTTGAAAGCCCAGGTCCTGTACATGATATTATAGTTTGTTGGATTGATCAGCATGTGGTGCATAAAGGGGAAGGCCTCAAATGCCTACATCTATTTATAGTGGAACTCATACGTGCAGGCATCTTTTACCCCTTGGCATATGTACGCCAGCTGATAGTGAGCGGGATCATGGATATGAATGTAAATGTGGTTGACTTGGAGAGACAGAAGAGACATTGTCGAATCTTGAAGCAGCTTCCTGGGAACTTCATGCGAGATGCTTTGGAAGAATCAGGGATTATTGAAGGGCCACAACTCATTGAAACCTTGCAAATTTACTTGAATGAACGCCGCCTCATACTTCGTGGTTCTTTGAGTGAGAACCATGGCAATGCCAGTAGTGCCAATATATCTGCTCTTAAGCAAAACCATTGTCCATCATCAACAAAAGATGGAGCTTCTACAGTGTCAATTGATCAGTGGAAAACTGTTCTTTCTAATAAGATGTCTTCTAAAAATGCAAAGGATGACACTGGTGTTGAAGAACTGAAGACTGTCATCTCAGTACTGTTACAGCTACCAAATAGTTTATCTAATTTGAGCACTACTGGATCGGATGAATCTCAAGGCAGTGTCAGAAGACCTATTGGGTCTCACAGCAAGATTGATCCAGTAGAGGCTACACCCGGGTGTGAAGAATGTAGAAGGGCAAAGAGACAAAAATTGATTGAGGAAAGAAGCTCATTTGTTCAAGCACATTCTCCAGTTCTATCAGATGATGAAGATACATGGTGGGTGAAGAAGGGGCTAAAATCCTCAGAGCCTCTCAAAGTTGATCAACCACTTAAGTCAACCAAGCAGGTTACTAAGAGTCGGCAGAAGACTGCGCGTAAAACCCAGAGTCTTGCTCAACTGGCAGCTTCTAGAATTGAGGGTAGTCAAGGGGCGTCAACAAGCCATGTATGTGATAATAAGGTAAGTTGCCCACACCATAGAACTGATGGAGATATGGTGAGGTCTATTGATGGAATTCGAACAAGTCATTCTGAGGATATTGTTTCAACTGGAAAAGCACTAAAGCGGCTTTGCTTTGTTGAGAAAAAGGAAATAACAGTTTGGCTGATGACTGTAGTTATGCACCTTATTGAAGAGACTGAAAAAAATGTTTGTAAAGTTGGGCAGTTTGGCAGAACTTTTGCCACTGTGGATGATAGAAGCTCAGTTCGGTGGAAACTTGGCGAGGATGAACTTTCTGCTTTACTTTATCTGATGGATATCTCAGACGATTTAGTATCAGCTATTAAATTCCTCCTGTGGTTGCTGCCAAAGGTTTACAGTAGCCCCAATTCTACAATTCATAGTGGAAGGAATGTTCTGATGCTAGCAAGAAATGTGGAAAACCAAGTTTGTGATGTGGGAGAGGCTTTTCTGCTATCATCACTGAGAAGGTTTGTGCTCAGCTTAGTTTATGTAGTGTTCTTGGTTGTCTTTGCCAAAATTTGTTATTTTGTCCCTTTTATCAGTTTATTTGCTCTTCATCCTCCGACTTTCCCTTCTAATTCATGTGTTGTTTGCTGCCATGTTAATAACTTTGTACCTTTTGAATATGTCATATAGTATGACTTAAATTTAGAGAATGACTTAGAGAAATTTAGAGGAAAGGTTTCTGATAGAATTATGAATGAATGCATTAGAGAGAAAGTAGGGGTAGCACCTATTATGGAAAAGATGGGAGAATCTCGCCTTAGGTGGTTTGGACATGTAAAGAGAAGACCCTTAGAAGCTCCTGTAAGAAGAGTAGATTAGGTAGATAATAGCCCAATAGCTAGAAGTAGAGGAAGACCAAGAAAGACTATAGGTGAAACAATTAAAAAAGATTTAGATCTGAATGACATATCTGAAAACTTGGTTTATGATAGGGTATAATCGTTTGATCCATGTAACCGACCATTCCTAGTGGGAAAAGGCTTGGTTGTTGTTGTTGGTTGTTGTTGTTTCTGAATCTGCTTGAGTAAATGACACTCAGCGCACATGATATTTACAAGTATCAAGAGAATAAATACATCACCTATTTACAAGACAATTGTTGATTATTATTTATTCTAATCTGATTGTGATTAGATTAGGATTCTATTTTGATTTTTCTGTTTAGTTAACTATATCCCTATAGTTTAGGAAACTATTATTTTGGGATATTGATTGATTCCCTTTGTAATTCCTTACTGTATATTGCTGTATATATTGAATGAGTGCTGAGAGAATTTCTCTCAAGCAATTCCAACACATCAAGTTGGTATTCAAAGCAGGTTTCAAACCAAGGTCGCGTCTCTGCTCCTCGTTGTGGTTCTAAGTCATTGTCACGACTAGAACCCTAAACTCTGGACCCTCCACCACCATGGTGAGGGCACGAATTGTCTCAGAAGCATCTGACCAGGTGTTCCTCCGAGCAGCTCGCCGGAGGCCCCTGCCACGCGTCCTCACACGTGGCTTCTTTCATCTCGTCCTGACGGTGTGTGCGCCACCGTCTCGGCCTCCGTTTGACTCGCCGCTTGTCCTGTTCTGCTTGCCGACGTCTCCTATCTCCGTTCTAGTGGTCGGTTGTTCGGTTGACCCTCTGTTAACTTCACGGGTTAGTTTCTCTCTCCACAATGGCTTTCGCAACCGATTCATCTACTGCTACCTCTGACAATTCTAGACTTGTGAAGAAAAATCCCATTCCATTTGCCTTCTCTGGCAGCCCTACTATAACCTCAGAGAAACTTAATGGTAAGAATTTTGTAGTTTGGTATAAAGGCCGACTCCACCTAGTGGGAAAAAGCTTGGTTGTTGTTGTTGTTAGCATAACGCTGTTGAGGTGTTGTTTTTAGGTCAAGATCTCTATGGGCACCTCACCAAGAAGGAAGCAAACATTGTTGCTGATGTGCGTGATGAGTGGAAAAGGATTGATTATCAGTTAGTGTCTTTACTATGGCATTCTATTGATCCGAAGTTATTGGTGCACTTCCGTCCTTACAAAACATGTCATGACATATGGAAGAAGGCTCGGAGTGTGTATTCTAATGATATACAACGCCTCTATGATTCTATCCATAACTTGGCCACGCTCCAGATGACAGACCATGACCTTCCTTCTTACCTAAATAGAGCACAGTCAGTCATCGAAGACATCAAACTCATCCTATCAGGCGATGATCTTACAAAGGTACTAGAAAAACTTGATAACATCTTTATGGTCTTCGTTCTCCACGGTCTACATAAAAATTTTGAATCTGTCCGAAATCAATGTTTGACCAATTCTAATATTCCTACGGTGGAGGAACTCATTGATCGTTTACTTCGCATTCCTTCATTGGAGGAGACATCTGGCATTGGTTCTCAGACCGTTTTAGAATCTTCAGCTTTTGCCTCAAATTCAATAGATCGTGGCGGCCGAGGCCGTGGGCGTGGTGGAAGAGGTGGTCGTGGTAGAGGTGATCGATCGCCCTTAGTGTTCTTATTGCAAGCGCATGGCATACTCAAGACAAGTGCTATTCTCTGCTTGGTTGTCTTGAAAAGACAACTAATGTAACACAGTCTCAGGTGTCGGGTTTTGCTGATAAGAAGATTGAATTTGGAAGCGACAATCAGAATATCTTTTCATCCAGTGAATACAAGGAGTACCTTCAACTTAAGGCCAGCCAACAAGCCTCATCTTCAGCAGCTATTGCCTATACTGGTAATTTTACGATTTGTCTCTCTCATTCATCTCCTGTTGGTTCTTGGATTTTGGATTCTGGTGCTTCTGATCATATAGCAGGTAATTCTTTCCTCTTTTCCACGTTCTCCTCTCCCAAAACACCACATTTCATCACTCTTGCTGATGGCTCTAAAACAATGGCCACTGACATTGGTCAAGCTTCACCTCTTCCCTCTCTATCTTTGAATTTAGTTTTATTTGTACCTGGGTGTCCCTTTAATTTAATTTTTAGTAGTCAACTTATTCGATCTCTCAATTGTTCCATAACCTTTACTTCTAATTTTTTCTTTATCTAGGACCGGAATACGGGACAGACGATTGGAGTAGGATCTGAATCACGTGGTCTCTATTATCTGCAACCTCCGTCCTCAACCATATGTGCTGCCACAGAATCACCTAGCCTTCACCGTTGTTTGGGTCATCCGAGTCTGAATAAACTCAAGAAAATGATTCCTCACTTCTTTCATCTGTAATCCTTGGAGTGTGAGTCATGTCAACTTGGAAAACATGTTCGGGCTTCCTTTCCAAGCAAGGTTATGGGTCGTTTAGAATCTCTTTTTGATATTGTTCATTCTGATGTTTGAGGTCCTAGTCGTGTTGTGTTTGTCTTAGGCTATAGGTACTTTGTTTCTTTCATTGATGATTTCTCAAGATGTACTTGGTTATTCTTATTTGTTAGAAGATATTAGGGTTATTAGTCTTAGTGTTAGTGGGCTTGGGCTTGTACACCTTATTATTAGTATAAATAGGAGTATTAGATTATGGAATTATATCACATCTCATTCCTATCAATAATATTCTTAGTGTTTCATTGTTAGCCATTTTCCTCTTTTCTTTCCTCCCAAACACTAATTCGTAATTCTTCAATGGTATTAGAGCGGTACCATCCACCATGACCTGTGTGTCTATGTTTTCGCTAAAGTGAGTTCCTTGGAACTCTGTTTATAAGCCCCTTTTGTTTTTCCTTAACCTTATTCTTTTTAGTAAGTTATGTGCTTTGAAAAAAAAAAGGAGAAAGAAAAAAGAAAAGGGAAATCGTAGGTCACATTTTGGCTTTTGCACAACCAAGGGTGGCTGCAGTTTGAATTTTCAGGTAACCCACAAGCAATTTCTGGTAAGGGTCGGGCCAACCAGCTGGCGTTGGGAGGATGACTGGCTGAAGCTCGATTGAGCTGTGTAGAAGGCCCAACGGTGGCCTGTTCATGGTGTACGCTAGTTTACATGTTCTCGCATCTGTTCGTGGTTCTTGTTTGGGATTTCAGGCAACCCATGAGTGGTCGCTGGTTACAACCGGACGGAGTTCCAGCAAGTGGAGCCGCAGCTCGACGGTGGTCGCTGGGTTGAGTGACGGTGGCTGATTCTGAACTTTTCTTACTATTTGTGTGTTTTGAAACTGTGTGCACCCCTCAACGGTGTTGGGTTTATGATTTTTCGACATGTGTAGCTCCTACCATAGACTGGCAAGGGTTGTTGGTGATCAAAGCTCCATTAAGATCTCCAGCAAGTAGGTTTCAGGTTTGTTTGGTGCGGTTTCAGCCACATATTGGCATAATTTGGTGTGTTTTGGTATGAATTGGTCAGTTTTTGGTGCAATTTGGTGCTCTTTTGCGTCTTTGGTTATCTTTTCCCTCTTTCTTTAACTAGTTTGACTAGTTTGACGGTCTCTTCAGCTAAGGGGAGATTTGGCTTTTGATTTTGTTGTTTTATCTTGGGATTTGTGAGTTTAGACTTAGTAGAAATTTTGATTCTAGTTATGGGTTTAGAGGTTGCAGATCCTACATATGGTGTTTCGTTGCTATGTTGGCATGCTATGATGGAGGCTTGATAGCTAGTTATGTCGACTTGATATTTTTGAAGGAGGTTATGAGTACAGTTTCAAGCTGAAGTTGCTGTTCTATCTAGTGTTTCTTTGTTCTTCCTGTGGATTTTCTTGGTGCACCTTGCGCTTGGAGGAAAGGAATACCCAGTTGGAGGCAAAGAGCAACCAACGAGGTGGAGCCGCCCTAGAGATGTTAGAGGAAAGGGCTGCCCACTAGATGGAGCCGCTAGGAGGAAAGGGTTATCAGTGAGGTGGAGCCACCCTAGATTCTCACTAGCAATGGTATTGCAGGTTTGGGAGTAAGAGTTCCCCAGTTTTTCTTCTTCCTTTTTGGACGCTTGGAGTGATGCTGTTCTCATTGCTGGTTATTTAATAAATCGTATGCCATCTTCTGTTCTCAATAATCAGATTCCTCACTCTCTTTTATATCCTAAGGAATCCCTTTATACTGTTCTGCCTTGTGTTTTTGGTTCTACTTGTTTTGTCCATAATGTTGCTCTTGGTCTAGACAAGCTAGCTGCCCGTGTTGTGAAGTGTCTTTCTCGGTTATTCTCGTGTCCAAAAGGGGTACTAGTGTCATTCTCCATCAACCCATCGTTTTTACATCTCAGCAGATGTCACATTCTTTGAGGATACACCTCATTTTGTCTCATCGATTGTGCCAAAATCTGTCTTTCAAGTATTACCTGTTCCCTCTTTTGATTCTCCCATCTCTATTCCTTCTGTGCCACAGATGCTCGAAAATTCACTGGCCTTAGAGTATCCTATCCGGCCGTTTCATCTCACTTACCAATGTCGTCCACGTCCTGAGATTTCGGAGGCTGCTCTTGTTCCAGACACCAGTGATTCACCTCCTGCTCTTGCGTCTCCACTTATTTTGGCCCACCTCGAGCGTCCAACTGACATACCCTTTGCTTTTCGCAAAGGTACTCATTTTTCCCGTAATCCTCATCTCATTTATAATTTGTTGCAAATATCTACATAGCCGGTCCCAAGTCCGGATAAAAGAGGAGGGTTGTGTTAGGCAGTCGACAGCCAACGTAAAACTTTGTCGAATCTTTATGACATGGATCAACGAAGTAATTGTGTTAATACTAGGTCGTTGCCCCTAAGCAACACCCTGTATGGCTCGAGTACAGTGTCAAATGAGCAAGGGCCGCTGCATCGCCGCCTGTGTGTAGTAAAAAATAAGCTAGGGTTCCCACATTGTCGTGAGCGGGTGTGGGTAAAAAAGCTAGTTCACAAGAGTAAGATGCGTTTTGGAACTTGGAATATAGGCACACTTACAGGTAAATCTATGGAAATAGTTGACACCATGATTAGGAGGAGGATTAATTTTATGTGCCTACAAGAAACTAAGTGGGTTGGAGAATAGGCGAAGGAACTCGACTCTTCGGGTTTTAAGCTTTGGTACACCGGCAAGGTAAAATATAGAAACGGGGTAGGCATAATAGTAGATAAGAATTGGAAGAATATGGTTGTGGATGTGAGAAGGCTCGGAGTGTTGGGAATTGCGGATACATCACGCAGCGGGAAACAGGGATTCCCACCGAGGATCCATGCAAAAAGTCATAATCCGAGTTTTTTTTTTAAATGATTTACCTCTTGAAGCGTGAATCACCAACACCGTAATAGAAACGATGTCTCTGCGGTATCTACACGAACAGACTCACGAACGTCCAACGTCCGCAAAGAGGAGCCTCACGTCAGTAATAAGAATGTCAGTGATTTGACATAACCTTTCCGTGACCAATGTTTCCATGTCGTTTAGTCCCTTTGTCAAGATATCTAGATTGAACACAAGGCATGGAATGCGTCACCCTTGTATAGTCCAATCATTCGTTTCCTGATACTCGAGTAGACTTTGTAACAACAAATAAGATCAATATCTCATATTGACTCATTTGAGCATGGCCATGCATTTTGCAGTCTCACTCAATCAGGGGGCCCGAAGATATCGCTCCTGTTATGTAGGAGTGACAAATCCCATCTAGGTCACTCACATCCCTCTGCATGATTCGCGGTATGTCCAATAACCAACTTTATAATCACCTTGTTACAGATGACGTTTGATGGCATTAAAACACACAACTCCTCATGTAGGAATCGTAGTGATTTCAGGTCAAAAGACCACAAACACCATTGTCACTATGAGAATCGCTTATGACACTCACGTAACGATCTATGTAGCGTTCTCATGGTGGGTCAATCCAATACATTATTATTCTAATATGTACCAATGTGAAGATTTGATATCTCATATCCATGACCCGTGATATGTGGTCTTCAGTCTATGCACATACTAGTCTCAATGTATTATTATTGTCTTAATTAACAATAATACTTGACTATGGACATTTAAGAATAGTGTTGTAACCAAAAGGATCTCACGATCAAGTCATCCACTTGATGTCCTATGGCATCAAACTTACTATTCTAAGGACTTTATTATGTTTATAAAAAAGGAACACAATAAATGAAATGCCTCATATATAAAAAAATCATAATAAAATGTATATAAATACAGAAAATGTATTGGCCTCTAGGGCGTACACCAACAATCTCTCACTTGCACTAGAGTCAATCAGGCATATATCTAATGCCTAAAGACCTAGTGTGACCCTCATGCTTCTGCTGTGCAAGAGGCTTCGTCAGTGGATCAACAATGTTATCATCTGTTGGTACTCTGCATATCTTCACATCTCCTCTATCGATGATCTCTCGAATGAGATGGAAGCGCCTAAGTATATGTTTGGATCGCTGGTGAGATCTAGGCTCCTTAGCTTGTGCAATGGCTCCATTATTATCACAATAGAGGTCCACTGGGTCCACAATGCTAGGAATAGTGCCAAGTTCAGTAATGAACTTCCTGATCCAAACGGCCTCCTTTGCTGCATTGGAGGCAGCAATATACTCAGTCTCTGTGGTAGAATTGGCGACTGTCTCCTGCTTTGAACTCTTCTAGCTCACAGCCCCACCATTTAGGCAAAAAACATAATCCGATTGCGATCTGGAGTCGTCCTTATCAGTTTGGAAGCTAGCATCAGTGTAACCTTTTACAATTAGCTCTTCCTCGCCTCCATATACCAAGAACGAATCCTTAGTCCTTCTTAAGTACTTAAGGATGTTCTTGATAGCAGTCCAGTGACTCTCACCGGGATCAGATTGGTACCTACTCGTCATGCTCAAAGCATACGAGATGTCTGGTCGAGTACATAACATGACATACATGATAGATCCAATTGCAGATGCATATGGAATCTTGCTCATGCGATCCCTCTCATCCTGGGTGGAAGGGGATTGAGCCTTAGATAGGCTTACACCATGTGACATAGGCAAGAGTCCTTTCTTGGATTCATGCATGTTAAATCGTCTTAACACTTTGTTTATGTATGTACTCTGACTTAGGCCAAGCAGTCTCAGTGATCTATCTCTATAGATCCTGATACCTAATACATAGGTGGCTTCGCCCAAGTCCTTCATAGAGAAGCAGTTCCCTAACCAAGTCTTTACGGACTGTAGGGTAGGGATGTCATTTCCAATAAGTAGTATGTCATCTACATACAATACCAGAAAGACAATAGTGCTCTCACTAACCTTCTTGTAAACACAAGATTCTTCTTCATTCTTGATGAAATCAAACTGTTTTATTGTATCATCAAAACGAAGATTCCAGCTTCTGGAAGCTTACTTCAATCCATAAATAGATCGTTGCAACTTGCACACCTTTCCAGCATCCTCTGGAGTGGCAAAACCCTCAGGCGGTGTCATGTACACATCCTCGAGAAGATTTCCATTAAGGAAAGCAGTTTTGACATCCATTTGTCAGATTTCATAATCATGGTATGCTGCAACAGCAAGCAAGATTCGAACGGATTTAAGCATCGCAACTGGGGAAAAAGTCTCATCATAGTCTACACCATGAATTTGTTTGAAACCTTTAGCCACCAATTGCGCCTTAAAAGTATGCACATTACCATCCATGTCGGTTTTCTTCTTGAAAACCCACTTGCACCCAATGGGTTTTACCCCTTCAGGTGGGTCAACCAAGGTCCATACCTGGTTGGCATACATGGAATCCATTTCAGATCTCATGGCCTCAAGCCATTTCTCAGATTCTGGGCCAATAATGGCTTCTTGGTAAGTCACAGGCTCATCTTGATCCATGAGCAATACGTCATCTTGTTGGGTCATGAGAAATCCATATCTCTCTGGTTGATGACGTATCCTGTTAGACCTACGCAGGTCTTGTGCTACTAGAGCAGGTTGCTGTTCCACAACATTTTGTGGAGGCTGCTCTATTTCTACCATTGGTTCATTGTTGCTTTGTGAAACTTGAACTTCTTTAAGTTCTACTTTTCTCCCACTGGTTCCTTTGGAGATAAACTCCCTTTCTAAACACATAGCTGTCCGTGCGACAAACACTTTGCCTTCAGTAGGATTATAGAAAAAATATCATTTGGTTTCTTTTGGATACCCCACAAAGAAGCATTTATCTGATTTAGGTCCAAGCTTATCAGAAACTTGACGTTTCACATAAGCTTCGCAGCCCCAAATCTTCAAGAAAGACATACTGGGCCGTCTCCCAGTTCATATCTCATATGATGTCTTTTGAATCGTCTTAGATGGAACACGGTTAAGTGTGAAAGCTGCTGTTAACAGAGCATGTCCCCAGAAAGAGCCTGGAAGGTTTGCATGACTCATCATGGATCGGACCATGCTCAACAAGGTCCGGTTCCTCCTTTCAGAGACACCATTCCATTGTGGTGTTCCTGGTGGAGTGAGTTGAGATATTATCCCACACTCTTTCAGATGATCATCAAACTGTTGACTTAAGTATTCTCCTCCTCGATCTGATCGAAGGATTTTAATATTCTTGCCAAGTTGGTTTTGTACTTCATTCTTGAACTCTTTGAACTTTTCAAAAGATTCTGATTTGTGCTTCATAAGATATACAAATCCATATCTACTGAAATCATCAGTAAATGTAATGAAGTATTGAAAACCGCCTCTAGCGAGTGTGTTTAGTGGCCCACATACATCACTATGTATAAGGCCTAAAAGATCACTAGCCCTTTCACCTTGTCCAGTGAATAGGGCCTTTGTCATCTTCTTCAATAAACAAGATTCACATGTCTCATATGATTCGAAATCAAACGAGTCAAAGAATCCATTTTTATAGAGTTTGGAGATGCGTTTCTCGTTTATGTGGCCCAAACGACAATGCCAGAGAAAAGTTGAGTTCAGATCGTTTGATTTAAACCTCTTTGTATTTATGTTATAGACGGGCATTTCGAGATCAAGTATATAAAGTCCATTACTCAATTGTGCACTACCATAAAAAATATCATTCATATAAATGGAACAACACTTGTCCTTTATAATAAAAAAAACCTTTCTTGTCCAAACAAGAAACAGAAATGATATTCCTACTAATAGCAGGCACAAAATAGCAGTTCTCTAACTCTATTACAAGCCCAGTGGGCAAAGATAATAAATAAGTCCCTACAGCTAATGCAGCAACCTTTGTTCCATTTCCCACTCGTAGATCGACTTCGCCCTTCGTCAATGGTCTACTGCTCTTTAGATCTTGCACTTATACAAATGTGAGATCCACATCCAGTATCTAATACCCATGATGCAGAAGTAGATAAATTGACTTCAATAACAAAAATACCTGAAGTGGAAGTTTCACTTCCCTTCTTCTTTTTGAGCTCCTCCAGGAACTTGGCATAGTTCCTCTTCCAATGTCCGGTCTGACCATAATGGAAGCATGTACCTTCCTTAGCCACTCCACCCACTCGGTTTCAAGCCGAAGTGTTGAGCTTGGACTTAGCCTTGCCCTTGCCCTTCCAGGTTGTCCTTGGGCTTTTTCTGCTTGTTTCTTGCCCTTAGTCTTTTGGACCATCATTATGGCCTTCCCTTTGCCTTTGTTAATGTTACTCGCTCGCCAGCTTCTCAACATGCCTAGCAGCTCTGGTAGTGATTTGTCAATCTCATTCATGTTGTAGTTCATGACAAATTGACTAAAACTTTCCAGAACGATTGTAGGACTAAGTCAGTGGCCAACTCTTGGCCCAAAGGAAAATCGAGTCTCTCTAGGTTTTCAATGTACCCAATCATCTTGAGTACATGAGCACCAACAGGGCTTCCTTCTACTAGCTTGCACTGAAACAGTGCTTTAGAGACCTCGAATCTCTCATGCCTGGCCTGCTCTTGATAGAGCTTTTTAAGGTGTACGATCATATCGTATGCATCCATGTTCTCATGTTGCTTTTGGAGCTCAGAGTTCATGGTGGCCAGCATTAGACATTCGATGTCCAAGACATCATCTTGATGCTTCTTATAAGCATCTCTTTCAGTTCTAGGGGCATTAGCAGCAGGTGGCTCAAGAATTGGCTGTTCCAAAACATACAACTTTTTCTCTTACTTGAGGACAATCCTCAAATTCCTGTACCAGTCTAGAAAATTCGTTCCAGACAACTTGTCCTTCTCAAGGACGGATCGCAATGATAAAATACCCGATGTGTTTGTTGCCATGGTAATCTATTAACAGAAATATGCAAAATATAAGTATCATGCCATAAACATATTTAATGAGGTCTTTTAATTAAATATGTCTTCCACTATTTTATTCAAGTCAATGACCCTCAGCATTGACTCGGAAAATCCCATCGTAAGATTTCCTAGTGGGCCAAGATTTATATTTCACCTAGTTTTGAGTCAGCTTTGGCTGATCACTCAAAATTCAGCTATTTAGATAGGAAACACTTTCCAATTACATCACATGTAACTCTTGGATAGTTGGGTGAATAACACTTATTCAAGTCCATCTAATGGACCAAAGCCCAACTTCATGCCTCTAAGCCTTCAATCCTATTGAAATGGCCTAGTTAAGTCAGACCCAATGGTTGGCAGTTGGATATTACCTTTATCCCACCGCGTCTTATTAATATAGATAAAGGCATCCTGCTTTGACAGACCTGCACTTGATCGATACTAGTCTTGACGAGTGCCACACATTGGAAGGCATCACATAATGACTTAATATTTGCTTTGAGGGAATTTTTATTATTATTATTACTAGATCTCACCATTTATTAAACTGTTTATTATACCATAAACATTATCCATGCATCTCATACATAAAAAGCATATAATAAAAGTGACATGGTTATGACCCCTTAAGAGAGGAACATTAATTAAGTCAGCTTCACCAAGCGTCTCTCATCAACGTCCTTACTTGATGTCGTCTTCTTGCCTCCACATCATAATTACATTATATAGAAACTTCTTTTACATTCGAGGGGAGTTAGGTGAGAAGAGAATGTACAATCAGAATGTAGAGAGAAAGGCACGACATGTAGGTCGTATTTATAAAAACCAAAAGGCATAAAAAGAGGACTAAGGCCATAACTATGCACCATGCATCACAAAAACATATAAACTCATAACAATAATACATTATTATTTTCACGAGTCATAAAAAAGATATAAAATATTGCGCTTTTGAAAAACACACTACGCAGAGGTAGCACGAGGGTCAAGGGGAGGCCGCTCCTTGCGGGGTGCGGGGCAGCGCCCTGAACCGAAAAATTAGACCATAAACAAGAGCTGAATCTCTTGCGCCTCTCTTGAACCCTTGTGCGGTGCGGAACTCTAAGCCCGAACAACATGAACACTTCATGTGCCGCGGGGAACCCTTGCGCCGTCGTTCAACACTTGAACCTCTGGCGCCTCCTTGACGGCTTGACATCAACACTTGATGCTGTTGCCGCAAAACAAGAATAGGGTTTCCAAAACCCCTTGTGCCGCGCATTGAGAATAAGGATTCCATAACGCTGTACGTATCACATACATACTAGAAAGCTTTGCAAAAACATATATCTTAAAACAAAACGGTTTTCACAAAACATATGAACATCTTCATGGATTTTGAAAACAACATCACGGTTTTGCATACAACATAAGAAACAGAATATGTTTTCGCAAAGGGTTTCATATGGTTTTCAGAAATAACATATTAAAGATCATATCTTTTGTCAAAAACAAGAACCGAAAACATGTTATCTCATGTAAACGAAAACAGAAAACCGAATCATGGTTTCGCAAGATGCTCTGATACCACTGTTGGGAATTGCGGATACATCACGCAACGGAAAACAGGGATTCTCACCGAGGATCAATGCAAAAAGTCATAATCCGAGTTTTTTTTTTTTAAATGATTTACCTCTTGAAGCGTGAATCACCAACACCGTAATAGAAACGATGTCTCTGCGGTATCCACACGAACAGACTCACGAACGTCCAACGTCCGCAAAGAGGAGACTCACGTCTCTCACACAGTGCTAGCTGCGAAGAGAAGAGAAGAAACCTGTCGCTCTCTCACTCACTTTTTCTGTAGGTGCGGTTAGGGTTCTGAAATTATCTATCTTAGCAGCCCCTTAGCAGTACTATTTATAATAGTGACTGTCTTAAGTGAGTGTGAGCAGCAGCAAGGTAAGCTGTGCAACCCTAGACCCATCTGTTATGAGTCTGGCCCATATTTGAATCCGAGTCCAACTTGGATCCATTGCTCCAATTTTAGTCTGTTCTATGTGTGTGACCCTGCAGGTTCTTATTACGTTAGCAGTAATATTAAAATCCCATTTTAATATTACAAGCAGTGAGCGGTATCTTGCAACACATCGCTGCTACCCAAGTAATAAGAATGTCAGTGATTTGACATAACCTTTTCATGACCAATGTTTCCGTGTCGTTTAGTCCCTTTGTCAAGATATCTAGATTGAACACAAGGCATGGAATGCGTCACCCTTGTATAGTCCAATCATTCGTTTCCTAATACTCGAGTAGACTTTGTAACAACAAATGAGATCAATATCTCATATTGACTCATTTGAGCATGGCCATGCATTTTGCAGTCTCACTCAATCAGGGGGCCCGAAGATATCGCTCCTGTTATGTAGGAGTGACAAATCCTATGTAGGTCACTCACATCCCTCTGTATGATTCGCGGTATGTCCAATAACCAACTTTATAATCACCTTGCTACAGATGACGTTTGATGGCATTAAAACACACAACTCCTCATGTAGGAATTGTAGTGATTTCAGGTTAAAAGACCACAGACACCATTTTCACTATGAGAATCGCTTATGACACTTACGTAACGATCCATGTAACGTTCTCATGGTGGGTCAGTCCAGTACATCATTACTCTAATATGTACCCATGTGAAGACTTGATATCTCATATCCATGACCCGTGAGATGTGGTCATCAGTCTTTGCACATACTAGTCTCAATGTATTATTGTTGTCCTAATTAACAATAATACTTGACTAGGGACATTTAAGAATAGTGTTGTAACCAAAAGGATCTCACGATCAAGTCATTCACTTGATGTCCCATGGCATCAAACTTACTATTGTAAGGACTTTATTATGTTTATAAAAAAAGAACACAATAAATGAAATGCCTCATATATAAAAAAAGCATAATAGAATGTATGTAAATACAGAAAATGTATTGGCCTCTAGGGCATACACCAACACGGAGATAGGATCATAGCTTTAAAGTTTATTGTGGAACAGGAGACTTCTAATGTTATTAGTGCGTATGCACCCCAAGTAGGGCTAGACGAGCACTACAAGATTAAATTTTGGGAGGATTTAGAAGGTTTAGTTCAGGGAATACCATTCGGAGGGAAGATTTTTCTAGGAGGGGATGTAAATGGTCATGTGGGGAGCGAATCTAAGGAGTATGAGGGTTTGCATGGGGGTTATGGTCTAGGAGTAGCTAATGCAGAGGGCAAAGCGATTTTAGATTTTTCGGTAGAATTTGATTTTACAATAGCTAACACTTGTTTTAGAAATCGGGTAGAGCATTTGATCACATATAGAAGCGGGAGTTCTTGCTCTCATATTGATTTCTTTTTAATAAGGAAATCTGATAGAAAGCTTTGCATAGACTGCAAAGTCATCCCTGGAGAGAGCTTGACTACCCAACATAGGGTTTTGGTTATGGATGTACGGGTCAAGATGAGAGTAAGGAATAATTATCGAGACAGAGAGCCAAGGATCAAATGGTGGCAATTAAAGGGAGAAAAACAAATGCTCTTTTAGAGGAGGATTATGGAAGAAGAAATTTGGAAAGTACAAGGGAGTGCTAATGATATGTGGGACGAGATGACTGAAGGGATTATAAAGGTAGCAAAAGAGACACTCAGTGAATCAAGAGGCTTCGGACTCTAGGATAAAGAATCTTGGTGGTGGGACACAAGTGTACAAGATAAGGTTAAGGTTAAAAGGGAATGTTATAAAGCTTGACACGTATATAAAAATGATGAAAATTGAGAAAAATATAAGGCAGCTAAAAAAGATACTAAGAAGGCGGTGAGCGAGGCGAAAACTAAAGCGTTCAACAAGTTATGTCAATCGTTGGGCACCAAAGACGGAGAAAGGAATATGTACAGGCTTGCTAAAAGTAGGGAAAGGAAGACAAGAGACTTGGATCAAGTGAAATGCATTAAGGATGAAGAGGGTAAAGTCTTGGTTACGAAACAAGACATTAAAGATCGATGGAAGGGTTATTTTCACAAGTTATTTAATAAGGAACATGGGACATTAGGGAACTCGGACTTTCTAAACACTAGAGAGGAAGACCAAAATAAAACCTTTTATCGTAGAATCAAGGAGTTTGAGGTAAAAGAAACATTGAAGAGGATGAAAAATGGAAAAGCGGTCGGACCGGATAATATACCTATTGAGGTATGGAAGTGCCTAGGAGAGAAAGGTATAAGTTGGATTACAAAGCTGTTTAACAAGATAATGAGGTCTAAGAAAATGCCAAACGAATGGAGGAGAAATACTTTAATCCCTATTTATAAGAATAAGGGAGATATACAAAACTGTGCAAATTACAGAGAAATTAAGCTCACGAGTGATACCATGAAGTTATGGGAAAAAGTAATTGAACGGAGATTAAGACAAGAGACTCATATTTCAGAGAATCAATTTAATTTTATGCCTGGGAGGTCAACCATGAAAGCAATCTATCTTCTATGAAGATTAATGGAGAGGTATCGGAGGAAGCAAAAAGACCTACACATGATTTTTATTGATCTGGAAAAAGCCTACGATAGGGTACCGAGAGAGGTCCTGTGGAAGGCTTTGGAGAATAAAGGAGTTCGTATCGCGTATATTCGAGTAATCCAAGATATGTATGATGGGGCTAAAACTAGTGTGAGAACACAAGGTGAGGCCACAGAAGATTTTCCTATAACTATAGGATTGCACCAAGGGTCAGCTTTGAGTCCATATCTTTTTACCTTGGTCTTGGATGTGCTTACTGCGCATATCCAAGAGCCGGTGCCACAATGCATGCTTTTTGCAGATGATATAGTCTTAGTTGGAGAGTCGAGAGAGGAAACAAATGGGAAGTTAGAGCTATGGAGACGAACTTTAGAAGAACATGACCTTCGTCTAAGTAGGAGTAAGACGGAGTATATGGAATGTAAGTTCAGTAA
Organism: Ormosia semicastrata; assembly: GCA_029884595.1. NCBI lineage: Eukaryota > Viridiplantae > Streptophyta > Magnoliopsida > Fabales > Fabaceae > Ormosia > Ormosia semicastrata. Next base: position 45,048,417 of record JAQQTO010000044.1, on the reverse strand, counting down.
GAGGCGTGTTAATGCTAGCTTAGCGGTGAAAGTTGGAGATCATACAATACCACAAGTCACACAATTTAGGTACCTTGAATCTATCATACAAAATGATGGAGAGATAGAGGGAGATGTAAATCATAGGATTCAAGCTGGATGGATGAAATGGAGGAGTGCTTCAGGAGTTATTTGTGATAGAAAAGTGCCTCTCAATCTTAAGGGTAAATTTTACCGCATAGCTATAAGGCCCGCGATGTTGTATGGTACTGAATGTTAGACGGTAAAAAGCCAACAAGAGCATAAGATCAGTGTTGCGGAGACGAGGATGTTGCGTTGGATGTGTGGTCATACAAGACAAGATAGGATTAGAAATGAATGCATTAGAGAGAAAGTAGGGGTAGCATCTATTGTGGAAAAGATGGGAGAATCTCGCCTTAGGTGGTTTGGACATGTAAAGAGAAGACCCTTAGAAGCCCCTGTAAGAAGAGTAGATCAGGTAGATAATAGCCCAATAGCTAGAAGTAGAGGAAGATCAAGAAAGACTATAGGTGAAACGATTAAAAAAGATTTAGATTTGAATAACATATCTGAAAACTTGGTTTATAATAGGGCACAATGGTGTCGTTTGATCCATGTAGCCGACCCCACCTAGTGGGAAAAGGCTTGGTTGTTGTTGTTGTTTTGTATCGTTTATCTTCTTCCCATTATGCCTTTGTCTCTGCCTTGTTGACCATTTCTATTCCTAAAATTGTTCAGGAAGCATTATCCCATCCCGGGTGGCAATAGACTATGCTTGATGAGATGAAAGCCGTGGAATCTAATCATACATGGACTCTTGTTCCGTCCCCTCAAGTCTACGGTTGGCTGTCGATAGGTTTTCACTGTCAAAGTTGGTCCCGATGGCATGGTGGATCGGTTGAAGGCTCTTTTTATGGCAAAAGGGTACACTCAGATTTATGGTCTCAATTATGGTGATACTTTCTCTCCTGTTCATAAAATGGCCTCTATTCGTCTCTTTTTGTCGCTGGTTACGATGCATTGTTGGCCTTTGTATCAATTGGATATTAAAAATTCCTTTTTACATGGTGATTTGGAGGAGGCGATTTATATGGAGCAACCACCTGAGTTTATTGCTCAAGGGGAGTTAGGTCTTGTTTGCAAACTGAGGAAGTCGTTATATGGCCTAAAACAGTCTCCTCGGGCTTAGTTTGGGAGGTTTAGCAATGCCATACAGCATTTTGGTATGGTTCGTAGTGAGGTGGACCACTCTATGTTCTATAAACATTCATTGTCTAATAAGTTCATTTATCTTGTGGTCTACGTGAATGATATTGTAATCACAGGCGATGATCATGAAGGGATCAATGGTCTAAAACAACACTTGTTCCAACATTTCCAAACCAATGATTTGGGCTAGTTACGATATTTCTTTGGGATCGAAGTTGCTCAATCGAAGACAGGCATTGCCATCTATCAAAGAAAATATGCACTTGACATTCTGGAAGAAACTTGGATGCTAGATTGTAAGCCAGTCGAGACTCTTATGGATTCAAATGTTAAGCTTATGCCAAATCAGGGGGGAGCCATACTCAGACCCAGGCAGATATCGGAGGTTGGTGGAAAAATTGAATTATCTCACTATGACCAGACCAGATATATCCTTTGCTGTTAGTGTTGTAAGTCAGTTCCTTAACTCTCCTTGTGATAGTCATTGGGATGCAGTAGTTCGCATCTTACGATATATCAAGGGGTCTCTTGGAAAAGGGCTAATCTATAAGAACAAAGGCCACACAAACATTGTTGCCTACACAAATGCAGACTGGGTAGGATCTCTTGGTGATAAGAGGTCAACTTCTGGATATTGTGTTTTCATTGGGGGCAATCTTATTTCTTGGAAGAGTAAAAAGCAGAATGTAGTCGCGAGATCAAGTGCAGAAGCAGAATACTAAGCCATGGCCTTCACTACATGTGAACTTATATGACTAAAACATTTACTTCAAGAGTTGAAGTTTTGTGAGATAGGCTCTATGAAACTGATTTGTGGTAATCAAGCAGCTTTGCACATTACTTCCAATCCTGTCTTTCATGAACGAACCAAGCATATAGAAATTGATTGTCATTTCATTGGAGAAAAGCTTCTTTCAGGGGAGATCAGTACTTCTTTTGTAAACTCTAATGATCAACTTGCAGATATTCTCACCAAGGCTCTGCAGGGTCCAAGGATGACATACATATGTAACAAGCTTGGTGCTTATGATGTATATGCACTAGCTTTTGAGAGGGAGTGTTGATTATTGTATATTATGATTGTATATTCTGATTTTATTGTGATTAGATTAGGATTCTATTTTGATTTTTGTGTTTAGTTAACTATATATCCCTATAGTTTAGGAAACTCCTATTATTTTGAGATATTGATTAATTACCTTTGTAATTCCTTGCTGTATATTGTTGTATATATTGAATGAGTGCTGAGAGGATTTCTCTCAAGCAATTCTAGCACATCAAGTACAATAATAATGAATTTAAGCTATTTCTTATGACAATATTTTGGCTATTGATACATGAACTTAATTAATTCTTATTGCTTATTTCTAACATTCTAACACTCCCCCTCAAGCTGGTGCATATATGTCATATGTACCAAGCTTGTTACATATATAATTAACTCTAGGACCTCAGAGAGATTTAGTTAAAACATCGGCTAGCTACTCATTGGAATTAATGAAAGCAGTAGCAATTTATCTAGATTGAATCTTCTCCTTCACAAAATGACAATCAATCTCAATGTGTTTTGTTCTTTCGTGAAATACTGGATTTGAAGCTATGTGCAAAGTTGCTTGATTATCACATACAAGTTTCGTAGATTGCTCTTTACAAACACCTAACTCCTTTAGCAACTGTTTTAGCCATATAAGTTCACATGTTGCAACTGCCATTGCTTGATACTATGCTTCGGCACTTGACCTAGCAACCACAGTGTGCTTCTTATTTTTCCAAGATATCAGATTACCTCCAAAAAGAGCACACTATCTTGAGGTAGAATGCCTGTCTGAAGGAAAACCTACGCAATCAGCATCTATATAACCATATATCTCCATATGGCCTTTATCCTCATAGAGTAACCCTCTTCTTGGAGCTCCTTTGATATATCTAAGCACCCGAACAACAACATCCCAGTGTGAGTCATGGGGAATCAAGGAATTGACTCAACTCTCTTATAGCAAAAGAAATATCTGGCATAGATACTGTGAGATAGTTCAGCTTCCCAATCATTCTTCGATATTGTCCAGGATCTGATAATGGCTCCCCTTGTCCTAGAAGAAGTTTGACATTGGGATCCATGGGTGTATCGATGGGCTTACACCCTGTCATGCTAGCTTCTTCTAGAATATCCAAGGCATATTTCCTTTGGGAAATAGAAACACCGTGTCTAGATTGTGCAACTTCTATACCCAGAAAATATCGAAGCTTGCCAAGATCCTTAGTCTAAAAGTGCTTGAACAGATATTGCTTCAACTGTTCAATACCAGCGCAATCATTACTGGTAATAACAATGTTATTTACATAGACAACAAGGTAGATGCATTGATCAGGAGAACGGCACCGGTAGAAAACAAAATGATTGGCTTCACTTCTGGTCATGCCAAAGGCTTGTACAACAGTATTGAAACATGCAAACCAAGCCCGAGGTGATTGCTTTAGACCATATAGAGATTTATGAAGCTTACAAACTAGTCTAGACTCCCCCCGAGCAACAAAACCAAGTGGTTGCTCCATGTAGAATTCGTCCTGTAAATCTCCATGAAGAAATACATTCTTTATATCGAGCTCATAAAGAGGCCAGTGACAAACTGCAACCAAGGCAAGAAATAAACAAATGGAAGCAATCTTGGCGACTGGAGAAAAAAGTGTCACTATAATCAAGACCATAAATTTGGGAGTAGCCTTTAGCCACCATACGAGCTTTCAACCGATCGATAGAGCCATCGGGGCCAACCTTCACTGTAAACATCCAACGACAGCCAACAATAGACTTACTAGGTGGTCGAGAAACTAGATCCGATGTGCCATTAAAATGCAGGGCAGACATCTCATCAATCATAGCTTGTCGCCAACTTGGATGAGACAGTGCTTCACCTGTAGTTTTGGGAATAGAATCAGAGGACAAACTCGAAACAAAAGTGTCATATTGAGGAGAAAGACGATCATAACTCAGGAAGGCATAAAGAAGATGAGGAGTGCGAGTAGAACGTGTACCTTTTCAAAGAGCAATGTAGGATCCAAATTAGGAGAAGCAACTGGTGAAGGTGGTGAGTTATCAGGGACATCTTCTGCAGTAGGCATGGCACTAGTAGATGGACGAGTGCAACGACAATAGACAATGGGAGAACGTGGAGGACCAACAGAGGGACTAGGATTTGATGAACTTTCGGGACTAGGTGATATGATAACAGGAGAAGGATCATAGACAAGAATAGGAAGTATAGTGTTCACTTGAGAGATATCTGTAGACCAAGTGAAGAAAGGTTGTTGCTCGAAAAGGTGACATCAGCAGAAACAACATAATGACCTAGATCAGGTGAATAATAGTGGTACCCTTTCTGAAGACGAGAATAACCATGAAAGAGACATTTGAAAGCTTTAGCAGCGAGTTTGTCTTTTTCTGGAGTAAGATTAACAGGCACAACTAAAGACATACGAAGAAACAAGGTAAGCAGAAGTATCAACATGAGAGACAAGAGTTGAAGATTCTAATGAGATAGTCGGGGAAGCAGAAGCAGGAGGTGACGCCATATTAGAAATATTTAGTAATCGACAAAAGGTTTGTGATAATGTAGAAGTATCAACATTATCAAAATCTGTTGCCGGACATTCTCTAGGTCGGTTGGAAGAGAAGTCAAAGCAAGAACCATAAAGAACGTTTCTTGTTGCTTCTTGTGTGTTGCCTGATCTTTTAGCATAGGGCATCATTATTGAAACTTCTTGCATCAAATAACGAGCCTTACCAAGAAAAGTTTCCATCTTGGTAAACTGTTGTCGCAAAGTTATCATGTCAGAAACAATGGAATAGAGGCGCTGGATATTATTGGCATAGCAATTAGAAGCTTCTTGTCACACTTTGTAACAAGTTTCAAATGGTTGAAGAGGTCCACAATTGATGGGTCAATGGAAAGAAGGACACAATGCAGCTGCTAGTCAATTTGTTTCCATTTAGTCGACTAATTTGGGGAGATATCCTCTGACTTAGTTGTAAGGTGTTCTGACTTGCCCAGGCCAGCAAATCAAATTTTCACAGAAGACACCCATGACTTGTAAGTGGCAAAACCTGTCAATCTCTTGTGATGGATGGAACAGACAAGTTGGAGAGAGTAAACTGCTCCTTTGGATTAGATGTGACCTCAAAATTAGAACTCATCGTTAGATAGCAACACAAAAGACCTGAAGCACCTTAGGAAGAGACCCGTAGTATGAAGAGACTATGATGTGAGAAATAAGAACAGAACTAGACCGGAAACGTCAAGGCGAACAAAATGGAGTCGATGGCGGCCGGAGCTGAGGCCGGATGCGCCCTCATGCATCGACCGTGGTCAGTTGGGCTGATGGATGGTGACGGCGCGTGGGGTTTCCGATGGCGACGTGGCTTCGGGGTTGGGTCGATCTGGAGATGTTGGACTTGATTTTGGTGGCTGTGGCACCAACTGAGGTGTTGAACCATCGCTGGAAAAGGTGCCGATAGGATGTGCGGCAGAGATTGGGACAGTCGGTAAGATGTGCGGTTGAGAAATTTTATCACTGGACAGTGATTTAGGACAGCTGAATAGAGTTGGGTTGAAACCCGCTCTTATACCAACTTGAATTTAGATAATAACTCAGAGAAATTTAGAGGTGTTGGAGTGTATCTCCTATTTTGGAAGAATATCATGGAGTATTTCATCTATTTAGGAGCTGTATATTTTCTGATTTGATTTGTATATCTATCCTATTATTTAGTTTCTTTATATACATAGTTTCCTAATATTAGTGATTGTAAATCTTGTATATAATAAGTGATGCTGAGGCTATTTTCCTCAAGCAATTCAATAAACAGTTTGTCCATCTTAAGATGGTACCAGAGCTAATGTTCTGGGCCTGAACCCTAATAGCAGTCCGTCACCCTAGCCGCCGTCAAGGCTAGGCTTCCGATCAACCATCTCCAACCGACCAACTAGTGGCACATCTCTAGCCAGAAACTGCCGACCAACCAACCCAGAAAGCGCTGTCATCGGAAGTCCTATCCACGCGCCACCACGCGCCACTCTCCAGACTTCTGTTCGTCGAATTGCCGGTCTAGTTCCGATTGACTGAGCCTCGTGCTTTTCGTCACACTTCCAGTAATGTCCCGGTTGCCAGAGTTGCCTCAAAACCCTATTTTCAATGCTGTCTTGTTTCTTCACCGCAACCCAACTTGAAATCCAATCTTTTGGTGCTATTCTGTCTCTTCACAGCCGCTGAATGTCTTCTACAGCTGATTCTGAATGCGAGGACCCTCCTCTTGCTGTCAAAACTTCTTCTCAAGGCATTCCTATTACTTATGCTTTCTCAGGTACACCTACACTTACCTCAGAGAAGTTGAATGGTAAGAATTACTTAGCCTGGTCAGCCTCTATTGAACTCTGGTTTTTAGGACAGCGTCTTTCTGATAACCTCTGAGAAATCAACACTTGATATTCCCTCAGAAAATCGAAGTCAATGGGAGAGGTTCAATTATCAGTTGTGTGCTTTGCTATGGCAATCTGTGGAACCCACTATTTTAGTCAATTTCAAAACTTTTAAGACATGTTTTACTTTTTGGAACAAGGCACGTAATTTGTTTGCTAATGATATTCACTGCTTGTATGACTCAGCTCAAAAATTGGCATCTCTCCGACAAGCAGATCATGACATGACTACCTTTGTTGCTCAGGCACGGGCTGCAGTGGAAGAACTAAAACTGTTTTTGCAGGCTAATAATCTTCAGGGCTTATTAAATAAATTGGAAAACTTGTATGTGGTACTAGTTTTGGGTGCTATGCATTCTGATTTCGATCATATTTGAGACCAAATTCTGACTACTCAGGAAGTTCTTACCATGGAGAACCTCATACCTCGTCTTTTGAGAATTCCTTCACCTAAAGCTTCAGATTCCCACTCCAACACTACTGACACATCAGCCATGGTGTCTACCTCAGGATTCCGTGGTGGACGTGGCAATCGTGGAGGCAAAGGAGGTTGAGGGGGTCGCGGAGGTTGTAGAGGAAGTTGTCTCCAATGTACTCATGGCAAACGATTAGGCCATACTCAGGAGACATGTTATTCCCTTCATGGGTTTCCCTAGAAATCTATTAATCTTACTCAGTCTACATCTGGTCTAGAAGAAGAAAAGAGATCTAAAGCTCTGACAGGAAAACAACCTATTTCTCTTTCTGAGACCGAATTCCAGGAATATCTGCAATTAAAGGCAGCCAAACAGACTCAGTCGGCCACTACCACTGTTGCTCATACGGGTAATCCTACAATTTGTATATCTCATTACTAGTAATAATCCAACTTCTTGGATTCTTGATTCTAGTGCCTCCGACCATGTGTCTTGTAATCTGTCACTTTTCTCTTCTCTCTCTTTACTTGCTTTTTTTCTCGCTCTGTCACTTTTGCTAATGGCTCTAAAGTACTTGTTCTAGGCATAAGTCATGCATCTTCCACTATTTCTATGTCATTAAAATCTGTCTTATTTGTACCTGGATATCCTTTTAATTTAATTTCCTTGAGTCAACTTACTCGTTTCCTTAACTGTTCAATAACCTTTAATTTTTATTCTTTTGTCATACAGGATTGTGGTACGGGAAAGACGATTGGCATCAGACATGAATCACATAGACTTTACTATTTACAGACAACGCCTTCCGTGGTCCACACTGCTACTGAGTCTTCCAGCCTTCATCAGCGTCTCGGCTATCCCAGTTTGCAAAAGCTTTAGCAAATGGTTCCAAGTCTTGCAAAATTAGAGTCTTTGAATTGTGAGTTGTGTCTACTTGGGAAGCATGTTCATACTTCCTTTTCTAGTTAGATTCAATGTCAAACAAAGTCCTCTTTTGTTATCATTCATTCTGATATATGGGGTCCAAGCCGTGTCTCTACTTTATCAAGTTTTAAGTATTTTGTTACCTTTATTGATGACTTTTCTCGATGTACTTGGCTATTCTTAATGAAAGAACGTTCCAAGTTGTTTTCCATATTCAAGTCTTTCTATTCTGAAATTTAAAATCAATTTGGCAAATCAATTAAGATCTTGAAAAATGACAATGAAAAAGAATATTTTTCCCATGACCTCTCATCATTTATATCGTCTCATGGTATCTTGCATCAATCAACATGTCCCCACACACCCCAACAAAATGGGGTGGCTGAAAGAAAAAATCAGCATCTTGTTGAAACTGCTCATACTTTGTTGTTGCAAGCAAACATGCCTTTGCGTTTTTGGGGAGATGCTATGTTAACAACTTGCTATTTAATCAATCGTATGCCTTCTTCTGCTACTAATAATGAAGTCCCTCATGAGTTATTAGTCCCTAAAGGTCCCCTATATCATGTTCCTCCTCGTGTGTTTGGTTGCACTTGTTTTGTTCATGATCTTTCTCCTGGTCAAGATAAGTTTGTCTCCTCGTGCCATTAAATGTGTCTTTCTTGGTTATTCCAGGGTACAAAAGGGATATCATTGTTATTCTCGTATCACTCACTGTTGGTATACTTCTGCAGATGTCACCTTTCTTGAAGAAACACCGTACTTCCCTTTGTCCGTTGATCCTAATATCATCTCTAAGGTTTTACTTGTTCCATATTTTGGCCCACCTTTGTTTCCTTAGCAAGTCCAATATGGAGAGGCTCAATTAACTCCACCTCAGCGCCGTCCACGGGAGGCCACTCTAGCAACTACAAAGATTGACGAGCATCCTAGTGCATCATGTCCAACTCCACCGGCTTCCCCTTCCACGGACTTGTCCGAGCCTCCTAAGTCTATTGGTCTTCTTATTGCTCTTCGAAAAGGTACTCAGTCCACTAAAAATCTTCATCTCATTTATAACTTCCTGAGTTTTCATCGTTTATCATCATTCTATTATGTTTTTGTGTCTTCCTTGTCCTCTGTCTAGCTTCCTAAAACCTTTAGTGAAGCCCTTTCCCATCCAAGTTGGAGGCAGGCCATGATTGATGAGATGATTGCTCGAGCACAATGGCACATGGGACTTAGTTCCTCTTCCTCCAGGGAAAACAGTTGTTGGCTGCCGATGGGTATATGCTGTGAAGGTTGACTCTGATGGTCAAATTGATCGTCTTAAAGCTCGCCTAGTTGCAAAGGGGTACACTCAAACATATGGTCTTGATTATGATGATACATTCTCTCCGGTAGCTAAGATGGCTTCAGTTTGGATCTTTCTGGCCATGGCAGCTATTGGGCATTGGTCGTTATATCAGCTAGACATTAAAAATGTCTTCCTTCATGGTGATCTTAACGAAGAGATATATATGGAGCAACCACTTGGGTTTGTTGGTTAGAGGGAGTCAGGCTTAGTTTGCAAGTTGAAACGATCTCTTTATGGTTTAAAACAATATCCTCGAGCTTGGTTCGATAAGTTTAGTACCATTGTGCAGGAATTTGATATGACTCGGAGCGAAGCAGACCATTCACTTTTCTATCGACATTCTTCAGGTGGCAGATGTATTTATCTGGTAGTCTATGTGGATGATATAGTTATTACAGGTAATGATTATGAGGGAATATCTCAATTGAAGAAACATCTGTTCAGTCACTTTCAAACCAAAGACTAGGGAAAGTTGAAATACTTCCTTGGTCTTGAGGTAGCTTAGTAAAAGAATGGTATTGTGATTTCACAAAGAAAATATGCTTTAGATATATTGGAGGAAACTGACATGATAAACTGTAAACCTGTTGATACTCCAATGGATCCGAACAACAAATTATTACCAGATCAAGGGGAGCCTTATTCAGATCCAAGTAGGTACAGAAAGTTAGTTGGAAACTTAAACTATCTCACAATAACTAGACCATATATCTCCTTCGCCATTAGTGTGGTAAGTCAATTCACGCAATCACCATGTGTTGATCATTGGAATGCAGTGGTTCGAATTTTACGGTACATTAAGAATGCTCCAGGTCAAGGGTTGTTATATGAAGATAAAGGAAACACTCATGTTGTAGGGTATTCTGATGCAGATTGGGCTGTTTCACATGTTGATAAGAGGTCTACTTCAGGATATTGTGTCTTCATTGGTGGTAATCTTGTATCCTAGAAAAGTAAAAAGCAAAATGTGGTTGCTCGGTCAAGTGCTGAAGCTGAATATTGGGCTATGGCAATGGTTACTTGTGAACTTATATGGGTAAAACAGTTATTTCGTGAGTTGAAGTTTGGAAGTGTTGATCAGATGAAACTATACTGTGATAATCAAGTTGCTCTACACATTGCATCAAACCTGGTCTTTCATGAAAGAACCAAACATATAGAAATTGATTGTCACTTTATCCGAGAGAAAGTTCTCTCCAAGGAAATTACTATTGAGTTTGTCAACTCTAATGATCAGCTTGCGGATATCCTTATAAAGTCTCTTCGAGGTCCTCGGATTCAGTTTATTTATAACAAGCTGGGTGCATATGATTTGTATGCTCCAGCTTGAGGGGGAGTGTTGGAGAGTATCTCCTATTTAGGAAGAATATCAGGGAGTATTTCATCTATTTCGGAGTTGTATATTTTTTGATTTGATTTGTATATCTGTCCTATTATTTAGTTTCCTTATTTACATAGTTTCCTAATGTTAGTGATTGTAAAACTTGTATATAATTAGTGGTGCTGAGGCTATTTTTCTCAAGCAACTCAGTAAACAATTTGTCTATCTTAAGAACTGGAAAGGTTTCTGAAATCTGCTTGAGTGAATAGCACTCAGCACACATGATATTTATATGTATCAAGAGAATAAATACATCACCTATTTACAAGACAATAATAATGAATTTAAGTTATTTCCTATGACGCTATTTCCTGTGACACTATCTTGGCTATTGATATATGAACCTAATTAATTCTTATTTCTTATTTCCAACTCTAACAGTATGTTTTATTTTTTTATTATCACTAATTTATTACTATTATTATTATTTTAAAATGCACCTGGGAAACTGTTGCATCTCAGTAACAGGTGCTTTATCAGAATTTTTTACTTTTCATCTTTGTGCTCATGTTGGACAGTTATTTTTTATGGATTTTTGGGATATGAGATCGATTGTGTTTAGCCTGTCTTCCTTGTCCAACATTGTATTTGATGCAGGTACGAGAACGTTCTTGCTGCAGTAGATCTTATTCCTGAAGCTCTGTCATCTGTAATGCTTCGTGCTGCAGCTATTATGGCATCTAATGGAAGGGTTTCAGGTTCAGGAGCCTTAGCTTTTGCTCGTTATTTATTGAAAAAATATAGCAGTGTGGCTAGTGTCATTGAGTGGGAGAAAAATTTTAAGACTACTACATGTGATAAGAGACTTGCTTCTGAACTTGAGTCTGGACGGTCAGTGGATGGAGATTTAGGATTTCCCCTTGGAGTTCCTGCAGGAGTTGAGGACCCTGATGATTTTTTCCGTCAAAAGATAAATGGTGGCCGGTTACCATCCAGAGTAGGTTCAGGCATGAGAGATGTAGTGCAGCGTAATGTAGAAGATGCATTTCACTATCTTTTTGGAAAAGACAGAAAGTTCTTTGCTGCTGGTACACCAAAAGGTCCTGCTTTAGAAAAATGGGATAATGGATATCAAATTGCTCAACAAATAGTTATGGGTCTGATAGACTGCATAAGGCAGACTGGTGGTGCTGCTCAAGAAGGGGATCCCTCTTTGGTCACTTCTGCTGTTTCTGCCATTGTTGGCAGTGTTGGTCCAACTTTAGCAAAATTGCCTGATTTTTCATCTGGCAATAATCATTCGAATATGTCGATGGCAACAAGTTCATTGAACTATGCTAAATGCATTCTGCGAATGCATATAACTTGTCTGTGCCTGCTTAAGGAAGCCTTGGGAGAACGTCAAAGCCGTGTATTTGAGATTGCTCTTGCAACAGAAGCTTCTACTGCTCTTGCTGGAGTTTTTGCTCCTAGTAAAGCATCTCGAACTCAGTTTCAAATGTTGCCTGACACCCATGATACTAGTACCACTATTTCAAATGATGTTGTAAACAACTCTAGTAAAGTTGTGGTTGCGAGAACAACGAAAATTGCTGCTGCTGTTTTTGCACTTGTTGGTGGTGCAATTATATATGGTGTTACCAGCCTGGAAAGAATGGTTACCATTCTCAGATTAAAAGAGGGGCTGGATGTAGTACAATTTGTCAGAAGCACAAGATCCAATTCAAATGGAAATGCACGTTTGGTTGGGGCTTTTAAGGTGGATAGTTCAGTTGAAGTTCATCTCCATTGGTTTAGATTGCTTGTTGGAAACTGCAGAACCATCTGTGAAGGCCTAGTGGTGGATCTCTTGGGTGAACCATCTATTGTAGCACTTTCAAGGATGCAGCCTATGCTTCCGCTAAGTTTGGTCTTTCCACCTGCCTATTCAATATTTGCCTTTGTTGTGTGGCGGCCCTTCATTATGAATTCTAATGTAGCAGTTCGTGAAGACATGAATCAACTTTATCAGTCTCTAACAATGGCCATAAGTGATGCAATACGACATTTGCCTTTTCGAGATGTATGTTTGAGAGACTGTCAGGGTCTCTATGATCTTATGGCTAGAGATACAAGTGATACTGAGTTTGCAACCTTGCTAGAGTTGAATGGCTCCGATATGCACTTAAAATCCATGGCATTTGTTCCCCTGCGTGCTAGGCTTTTTCTAAATGCCATGATTGATTGTAAGATGCCACAATCTATTTATACAAAGGATGATGGGAGCCGGATTTCTGGACATGGTGAATCTAAAATTCAATTTACAAAAAGTGAATCTAAGCTTCACGATAAGCTTGTACATGTTTTAGATGCCCTACAACCTGCCAAATTTCACTGGCAGTGGGTTGAACTCAGGCTGCTTTTAAATGAACAAGCCCTCATTGAGAAACTGGAGACACATGGTATGTCCTTAGCTGATGCTATACAATTGTCCTCACCTAGTCCGGAGAAGCCTGCTGCTTCTGAGAATGAGAACAATTTTATTGAAATGATTCTCACAAGGTTACTGGTTAGACCTGATGCTGCACCCCTTTTCTCGGAGTTGGTTCATCTTTTTGGGAGGTCACTAGAGGATTCAATGTTGTTGCAGGCTAAATGGTTCCTTGGAGGTCAAGATGTCCTCTTTGGTCGGAAGACCATTAGGCAACGGCTAATCAACATTGCTGAGAGTAAAGGACTTTCTGTTAAGGCCCAGTTTTCGGAGCCCTGGGGTTGGTGCAGCCCATGTACTGATCCATTAACTATCAAGGGGAATAAAAGGAAAGTTGATTCCATGTCTCTTGAAGAAGAAGTTGAAGGGGGAATGGATATGAAAAGGTGCATAAAAGGGTTCTCTCGAGTGTTTCACTCAGAAAGCTTAAGCAATAAGCAGCAGCATGGGACAGAGAGGGCTCTTATTGAGTTAATTCTTCCCTGCATAGATCAAAGCTCTGATGAATCTCGCAATTCCTTTGCAAATGATTTGATCAAGCAGTTAAATAATATTGAGCAACAAATAACTGCAGTTACTTGTGGGGCAAGTAAGCCAGCAGCAAGTACTCCTCCTGTAATTGAAGGTCAGACAAATAAAGTAAATAGCCGCAAAACTATAAGAGGTGGCAGCCCTGGATTAGCTAGACGGCCAACAGCTGCAACAGATTCTTCTCCACCTTTTCCTGAAGCTTTACGAGCTTCAATGTCACTACGTCTGCAGTTACTCATGAGATTTCTTCCTACTCTTTGCACAGATGGGTAAATAAGACTAGGTTTTTAATCTTTACATGTTTTTTGCTTGGCTGTATTGAAAAACTTTCTCCTTGCTGGACTGTTGCTGCACTAAAATTATACTTTTCCTGTCTGGATAAATAAATATGAGATTGTCCTGGATCATGTTTATGTAGTTACCTATTGTGGGCGGAAAAGTCTATGCCCTTTTCAATTTTCTTGAAATGGAGAAAAAATGGAGATAATTGCAATATGAACATTTTCAACAATACTGTTGTCTACTATATGATGTATTATCATGGTTCCCAGCTGCTGGCACTGACGATGATAGTTCATTAGTTTGTTTCTTGTATCAAAATTATTTGGAGCATAAATTTTGGGTACTGGAAATCAATTAACTTCTGGCCTTTTTAACAGTGAAATATGGATATTTGTGCTATGAAAGCATTTGCTTTTGTTTTAATGTATGCCACATCATTATATCAAATACAGGTCGTAGAACTAATACATGCTAGAATGATAGAGGCAGTTTATCTAAGTTCTAGATGTTCAATTTTGCAGGGAGCCCTCTGTGCGTAACATGAGACACACACTTGCCTCTGTAATTCTTCGTCTCCTTGGTAGTCGGGTTGTGTATGAGGATGCAGACATTTCGGTGAATGCCATGCACTCTTCTCTGTTGAGGAGGGAGGTGGAGTCACCTTCTGAAGCTGCTTTTGTAGATTCTTCTGTTGAGGGCCTGTTTGATTGTTTGTTGTTGATTTTGCATGGATTGTTGAGTAGTTGTCCTCCAAGTTGGCTTAGGTTGAAACCTGTTTCAAAGATGATTAATGAACCTACAAGGGAATTTCCTGAATTTGATCGAGAGTTATTGGAGACTTTGCAGGTTTGATATAGCCTTTGAATCTACAGCTTTTAGTTTCTGTGGCTAATCCCGTGTTATAGGAACGCATTTTAGCCTTATTTGACATTTACTTTAACACTAATCTTGGTTACACTAAGAAACTGGTAGGAGCAAAGATCCAACAAATTGTCCTTTAAGTATTGGGAGAGTTTTAGGTTACACTTCAAATATGAAGTTCCAATATATATACCTATATATATATATATATATATAGGGTATTCTTTGACTGATAAAAAGTTCTGTAACTAATCAGGGTCTTAATTCAGTAAAAACTTAAATTGTTTGAGATTTTTATAGAAGCTCTAACTTCTTTTTGTTAATGGATAAGATGGAAATATGAGAAAAGTTTCTCCAAGACTGAAAAGTATTGAACATGATGTTTGACAAGATTTTCTTAGTCTCAGTCACTACTACTAAAACTTTGCAACTGCTGAAGGTTTCTGGTTTCCATTTTTTCCCCTTTCCTTTTCCTGTCAGTGACCATTATTGTTTAACATATTTGACAATCTGGAAATTTTATTCTTGATATCATATCATAGGGATGACGCTGATTAGATGGCAGCATGTAGGCTTGTTGCTTGTCTAATGGTCTATTGTCTAATGCAGAATGACTTAGATCATATGCAACTGCCAGACACTATCCGTTGGCGTATCCAAGCTTCAATGCCTGTACTCTTTCCCTCTATGCGGTGCTCTTTTTCCTGCAATCCACCATCTATTCCAATTTCTGCTTTTGTTTCTCTTCAACCCATCATTACAAATCCTGGGTTTAACTCCAGCAGTTCGACTCTCCCTCAGAGGAACCTGGTTCCAATATCAAGGGCTGCAGCATCAGGGAAGTCAAAACAACAGGACATTGATTTGGAAGTTGACCCTTGGACGCTTTTAGAAGATGGCGCAGGATCTTGCTCTTCTGCAAGTAATACTGCCATCATAGGAAGTGGTGACCGTGTTAATATTCGAGCTGCCAGCTGGCTTAAAGGGGCTGTAAGGGTGAGACGGACAGACCTTACATATGTTGGTGCTGTGGATGATGATAGTTGATTAACAAGATTTTTTATTGGTTTGGAGTATGCAAACCCCTCAGCAGGTGTATTTGATGTTTCATTATCTATTATTGATGCTTGACTGGCGTGAAGATGCCATTTTGTGCTTGCCCTTCTTGTATTGAAGGGAAGTTGAGGGGACATCCTTTTGAGAAACAGGTGAAGGGATGGGTTCTTTGTTGGAGAGAAGTGAAGGTGATGTCCTCACACAGCCCATCCTGTCGGTTCTGGCCTGGTTGACTACTAACCTGTTGATCACCTCCCCACCTGGACTCTGCACTTCCAGGCACAGTTCAGATGTAGTTGTATATATAGGATGATTGTTTCACTTTCTCAATTGATCTGAGTAGTATATCTAAAGTAATCTGTAGCTGTTTCATGCTCATTCATGTCTTAATGCACACTCGTGAGAACTGTCTGTATCTTTTGGGGCCACAAGCACACACAAGGGCACGTGACCATTTTTTCTTTCAATATATTCAAATTATCAAAATTATCTGTGCTTTGATCTGAGCGTCAGCATGAAATGCAGCATTCAATTATTTACTGGCGAGTCCAGAAAATTTTATGAAGAGTCATATTAGCTTTTTATTTTTATTTTTTAAGGACAAGAACCATATTAGCTTAAAGACACCCTAACCCTAGTACATATTACGCTGTAATATATAAACAGATCCAATCATGTGCCTCATTTTAAGGTAAATTGGTTTGTTATATAGCAGCGCTTTAATTTTAAAAGGAAAAAGTGTATCTTAAAGAACAATTACCAATCAATGATTTGATTTTGATGTCTACCTTAAAATGATTTTGGCCTCAATAAAATCGAGTGGAAGTTTGCGTTGGATAAGACATTTAATTTGAAGTGATAAATTTTATGGAAATAAAATGAATTTAATTTTGTTTTACAGTTGTAAATTCAGGAATTGTGTTACTTGCACAAATTACACATGGTGTATAAAGATTTTGCACGTTCATCAAAACTAAACCTAAAGTATAATTCATAGCAACATCCCAAGCCAAATATTTCATCACACATTCTTGTTTTTTTTTTGTTCTGTTTTTGTGATCAAGATACTTGAATGTTGATATACATATAACTCTTTTTATTACGAATGTGGTATTACAAATCCACTCATTAAAAATCTGGAAAGTTGTGACATGAAGACACCCTAAGCTCCAAGGAGAACATATGTAACTTAGGTCATTCATATCTTTTATTTCCCTTTAGTTCTCATTCTATTACTCTTCTTAATTCACATTCTTAGGATTTCATGGAGTTTATGGGGCTTTTTTACCAAACTATCATTGATGGCAAAATTATTTATTAAATTGTCACTATCTTGAAACTATTTATCAAAATGTCACTTTTTTGAAATTATATACTAAACTGTCACCTTTTGTCCAGTGTGACATTTTTTATTATTTTTTTGTCTACATGAAAAATTTCAAAGATAATGGCATTTTCATCAATAAAGCACTAGATGTAATGGCGCTATGAAAAAGATAGCGCCACGTGTGAAGGCGCTTTCCACGTAAAAGCGTCATCTTTTTTGGCACCATTACGTGAAAAGCGCCATCACATGTGGTGCTTTCTTTTTTATAGTGCCAATATACTTGGCACTTTTATTTGGTTGTATCTAGTTGTTGGTTAATACAAGCTTAAATTTTACTAATTGAACTCGCACTTTTTGTTGGCTTATTCGGGTTAACCCATCAAACTATTATAATGTTACATGATATAAGAAAATTAATTTTGATGCATTATTAATGTAAAAGTTTCTTATACTATAATGCAATTATACATTGTCACATCATAAAAAATATTTAACTCTCAAAACCTAACAAAAATATTTATTCGAGCTTCCTCTAAAGTCATACATGTAATGATTTTTAACAATATAAATTTTTTTACACAAACAACATATCAAAAAGTTTGAATTTTGAAGCATGCTCGTACTCTCTAGTCTCCTCCCTTGCTATCCCAAGCACACTTCCACTACCTCCCACACAACGCTTGCCGTCAAGTTGGACATAATCCAACCAAAGTTCAATCATTCAGATTCTATGAAAATTTCGAAAGAGTTTCTCTTAAATATTGGACCTCCCCAGAGGCACATAAACCTATTTAATTCAATAAGGATACCATCATTAATAGAAAAGCAGCAACAATAGAAAAGCAGCAAACATGTTTAATTCAACAAGGGTACCAAAATCATAATAGAAAATCATCAATTGTAATGTAACAAAAATCACTAAATATAACATTCTCAAATACACTAATGACATATAATATTGCATGTCAATGAGATGGTCCAGCATTAGAATGTTGTGGCCTATGAGAGGGATCAGAAGAAGGACTTAGTTGTGATGGGTAAGGTGGGTAACTTGGTGGCGAGTAAGGATATGGTGGGTAACTTGGTGGCGAGTAAGGATATGGTGGGTAACTCGGTGGTGGGTAAGGATATGGTGGGTAACCTGATGACAGTTAAGGATACGACTGGTAAGGGTATGGTGGGTAAGTTGGATATGATGGGTAATATGTAGGTGGTAGCTGAGATGCTGGGTAGTAGCAATTACAGTCGGAGCAGTAGCAGTGGTACGAGGTCGAGTCATGTGTTGGCTTGTAGAATCGGAGTCCTTGGGATGTCGAAGTCATGTTTGAGTACTCACTAACTCAGTCCTCCTTCTACACTGCGTCCTCTATTCACTGGACTCCTCAGGTGGCCCTAGAATGTCATCTACTACTAGAGCTGGACGAAGTTGTTCTATTGTAATGCGATTATGCTCCTGCAATGAATGTAGATCTGCTTAGTAGACTCTCGAAGGGCCGCCATACTAAAATCCGATGTAGCGTCAGTAGTCCAACCAAAGAGCTGTTCTGCAATGTCTGCCTATGAAACAAATATAACATATGTCATTGCAATCAATACAAAATACATACAATAATGAGTGAATTGATAAAGAGCTTACCACAGTCTCAAGAGATGCACCGGTGCGAGAAATCCAATGTTTGATAATTCTTTTTCACTTAAAATGCCAAAAAGGTATGGCATTTTTACAGTTAAAACGCCAAAGTTTATGGCGTGTCCATGTGAAAACACCAAAGAGAGTGACGTATCCACGTGGACCATGCCAAACGTGTTTGAGTTTTCTATGTGAATGCGTCACCCTCTTTGGCGTTTTTCATGTGGATTAAAAGGGTGATAGTTTGATATATAGTTTCAAAAGAGTGACATTTTAGTAAATAGTTTCAAGATAGTGATAATTTAGTAAATAATTTTGCCATCAATGGCAGTTTGTAATACCCTTAATAACATGTTAGACTTGTATAAGGCTACAGAGGTAGCATAATACTTCTTTAACATGTCTGCTTAATTTTGTTATAAACTAAGTTAGTTTAGGCACTTTGCTGCAATACAGAAGGTGAAAAATAACTTAAAATGACTCAAATAATAACATAAATAGCTTAGATGAGGGAAATAAATATGGATAATTTATTTCTAGGTCACAAATGTATGAAATAAGATGTAGTTAAAGTTTCAAGATAATCATATTTAGTTTGATAATTTTTAAGCATACTGGTTGTGTGTTTTAATACTAGATTGACTTGTAACAGATATGGAAAATTATGTATATGGTGAAACAACAATTTAGATGAATATTAGTATTTATTTTAAAGTTGTTGGAAGTTAGGAAATTTGATTTGGTTAAATCTAAGTGTTCTTAGCAGATATAATGTTTTAGTGAAATATCTGAGTCACCTAGTGACTCACTGTTCTCGTATGTTCCAGTTGAAAGCCTTGACTGTGTTGTCTTTTCTTTCTTCCTTTCACACTTCATTTCACTCTCTCTCTCATGTTCATGACTTGCAACAGCCAAACAAGAGGAAAATAGAGGAAAGAAAAAAGAGGAAATGAAGAGAAAGGCAAAGGGAAAGGCTAAGGTTTGAAGTGCAACCAACTACAAGAGGTAGGGGTGGTTATGTTTAAGTATTTCTCTTCTCCCTAATCTCATCTTTGTTTCATGTTCTTGTTCTTGGATGAAAATTGGGTTTTTGAGGGGTTGTGATGTTTCCTTACTTGGATAATGTCTTTATGGTTAATATTGGTCTTCTCTTAACTTAGTTCTTGCATGGTTGATGATAGGAACCTTAGAGAAACTCGTTTGAATGCCTAATATCAAAGTTGAGAAATGGATATGTATAGGTTTTGATAAGAGAATACTTTTTATTCTCAGATAATTTTATTGAAACATAAACAAGATACTTATATATAGATTTGGTTAAGGAAAGATATCCAAATCTGCTGTACAGAGAATAAAATAAAAATAGAAAAGATTTTCTATCTAAAATCTGAATAAATCATATTTTATTCTAACTTCTAATCTAAATCTGATTGATTTAGATTTATTCTAACAAAATCTCCTAATAAACTAATCTGAATAAGATCTATTCAGATCTTATAAGATATTCTAACAGAATCTCCTAGTAAACTAATCTGAATCAGATCTATTAAGATATTATCAGATTTCCTAACAGATTTCGACACCCCCCTCAAGTTGGTGCATAGATATCTATCAAGCCCAACTTATTTACAAGATGTTCAAAGTTAGTTCGGAACAATCCTTTGGTGAGGATATCTGCTAGTTGCTGTGTGGTTAGAACAAATGGCATGCAGATAGCTCCATGATCAATCTTTTCTTTAATAAAGTGTCTATCAATTTCCACATGTTTAGTATGATCATGCTGCACTGAATTTTGAGCAATACTTATGGCAGTCTTGTTGTCACAGTATAACTTCATTGGCAGGTTGATAGGCATTGCCAATTCTTCAAGAATCTTTTTTAACCAAAGCATTTCACAGACTCGCTAAGCCATAGCTCTATATTCTGCTTTAGCACTACTTCTTGCAACCACATTCTATTTTTTACTCTACCATGTGACTAAGTTTCCTCATACAAAAGTCAATATCTTGATGTAGATATTCTATTTGTGATTGATCTGGCCCAATCAGCATCTGTATAGGTCTCAATGGTCTGCAAAGTAATTCTTCTGAAAAATAGGCCTTTACCTGGAGCACTTTTCAAATATCTTAGGATTCTATAAACTACCGTAAGATGTTCCTCATAAGGTGAATGCATAAACTAACTTACTAAGCTTACTGCAAAAGCGATATCTGGTCGAGTGTGTGATAAGTAGATTAACTTTCCAACAAGCCTTTGATAACGAGAAGTATCCACAAGTTCACCCTTCTTGTCATCTCCAAGCTTTCGGTTAGGATCAATTGGAGTATCTGCTGGCCTACAACCGTTCATTCCAGTTTTTGTAAGAAGGTCAAGGACGTACTTCCTTTGAGAGACAACAATTGCCTTTCTTGATCTTGCAATCTCCATCCCAACAAAGTATCTTAAGGATCCTAAATCCTTTATCTCAAATGCTGTAGAAAGAGAGTTTTTTAATCAGTTCATTTCTGACAAATCATCTCCAGTGAGAATTATGGCATCCATATATACAATTAGTACATCAATTTTTCCTTCAACCGAGTGCCTTACAAACATAGTATGATTTGCTTGTCCTTGTGTGTAGCCTTGATTCTTGATAAACTAAGTGAATTTCTCGAACCAAGCTCTTGGTAACTGCTTTAGTCCATAAAGAGATTTCTGCAACTTACATACCTTCTGATTGAACTTCCCTTCAAAAACCAGGGGGAACATCCATATACACTTCCTCCTCCAAATCACCATTTAAAAATGCATTCTTCACATCCAATTGTTGAAAAGGCCAGTCCAGGTTTGTGGTAAGAGATAGAAGTACTTTGATAGTGTTCAACTTTGTAACAAGTGCAAATGTCTCTAAGTAATCAATGCCATAGGTTTGAGTAAAACCTTTGGTAACCAATCGAGCTTTGTATCTCTGAAGTGATCCATCTGACCTGTATTTAATGGTAAACATCCATTTGCACCCTACTGTTGTCTTTCCTCTTGGCAGATCCACCAATTCCCATGTCTGATTCTTTTCAAGGGCTTTCATCTTTTCCAAGATAGCCTCATTCCACTCAGGAACCTCTAGAGCATCCTGTACATTTTTTGGAATCTCCATACATGACAATTGTGAGGTAAAAGCACGAAAAATAGGTGACAAATTTTTATATGACACAAAGTTAGACAGCGGGTGTTTGGTGCATAACCTTACACCTTTTCGAATGGCAATGGGAAGACTAGATTCATTTAACTCAGCCGTTTTAGACTCATGACTCAAAGGATCTGAAATAGATTGAGTAATTTGTATAGGCTCAAGAAAAATATTACCTGGTGGGTTCAAAGACTCATGGTAATGCATAGGATTTTGGGGCTCATCTCTTTGAGTAGTTTTCCTCCTTGATCTGACAATGTCAAAAAATCTTGAGTCTCTGCCAGTGGTACTTGTCTCATTTACATTCGTTACATAGGATTCAGAATTTTTAGAATTTCATGTCGCAACATTAGAGATAAACCACATGTGTCTTCATCATTTAAAACACTTGACTCGTTAATATTAAGAGGTATGGAGTCTTTAAGTTGAAAATATTGTGTTGAGTCTTCATTTTTTTCTCCCTCCCTGAAGATGAGTATTAAAAAAACATGTTAACTCAAAAAAGGTGACATCCATAGTTACAAAAGTTTTTTTAGAGATGAGATCAAAACACTTGTATCCTTTTTGATTCGGAGCATACCCAATAAACACACACTTTTTTGCTCAAGGATCAAGTTTACAGTGATTGTGGTCATGTATATGGACAAATACCGTGCACCCAAATATTTTTAAGGGTAAAAAGGTTGAAAGCCTATTTGTTGGAAAAAAATGTAGAAACACATCAAAAGGGGTTTTAAAATTTAAAACCTTACTAGGCATTTGATAAGCAAATTATTGGTCCTTTCATAAGATAAAAATTTATTTTCTTGACCAAAAACTTGTTAACCCATTTACTTACCGCAAGTGCACGGGTCATTCAAGTAATATATATAAAGATTAAGAGATCGTTCCCTCGAGGACATTGGCTTCCAAAGCTAAATATCAACTAATATATTAATTAATTCTATTCAAGTACATAAAAATAGAGAAATTGTAAATAAAATAAATCTAAACTACAAAGCAATAAAGATAATGTTTAGAGATCTCGAGAATCCTTCTTCATCTCCTATTTAACCTAATAACATGCAATCCTTACAAGCAACATCAATGAAATGATTAAGTCAGCTTGAGAATCTGATTTAGTTAAAAGCCTATGTCTAGGTCAATCAACCATAGTTTCATTTACCTAATTCACTATGTTTCCATGAGAACTAGTGCAAACTCCACTCATGAACGATCTATTTTCAAACACCTGTTATGCATGGCTAAGAGGTATATTTCTATCCCATTAGCGAATCAACTTATCCAAGCTAATTGAATGAAATCGAACATGCATCAACCATATGTATGATCTAAAATCCAAATTCCTATGTCTAGGTTCATCAGATTTCATCAAATCACTTAAAAGCTTATCAAACCTTCAAGAGCATTAAGCGCTATATGATTGAACATAACTAAACATCAATATATACTCAAAAGATTACAAAATCATTAATATTCATACAAGGATCTAAAGTAATCCCTAAATACAGCTCAGCTAAACATTGAACATGAAAATATACATCAAAAATAGTGTTCAATAGATAAGGAAGAGAAGGGAAAGCATAGGGACAATGGAGGAAACTCTTAGATATTATCTTTGAAGCTTGAATCTGCTTCATGAAGAAGATGACCTCCAACCTTGGCTCCTCTAGCCTCCTCAGCCTCCAAAACGTGAATTCTACCTGTAGATCTCTAAACCTAAACAAACTATCTAACTAAAACATAATAAAACAATATTTATAAGTGTAGAAAAATAAGGCACGCTGCGACGTTAAACACACCACGTCGTGGAGCGCTTACAATTAGGTTACAGATGTCGTGACGTCCAATTCTCAACGTCACAGCGCCCTAGACATTTAGGTAACCTACGCCGCGACATTCACTCCCTTGCGCTTTAGCCTCGGGTCTTTGTACTGAAGTAGGGGATGTTGGTGTATGCCCTAGAGGCCGATACATTTTCTATATTTACATACATTCTATTACACTATTTTAATATACGAGACATTTTATTTATTGTGTTTTTTTTAATAAACATAATAAAGTCCTTAGAATAGTAAGTTTGATGCCATAGGACATCAAATGGATGACTTGATCGTGAGATCCTTTTGGTTATAACACTATTCTCAAATGTCCCTAGTCAAGTATTATTGTTAATTAGGACAACAATAATGCATTGAGACTAGTATGTGCATAGACTGATGACCACATCTCACTGGTCATGGATATGAGATATCAAGTCTTCACATGGGTACATATTAGAGTAATGATGTACTGGACTGACCCGCCATGAGAATGCTACATGGATCATTACGTGAGTGTCATAAGCGATTCTCATAGTGACAATGGTGTCTGTGGTCCTTTGACCTGAAGTCACTACGATTCCTACATGAGGAGTTGTGTGTCTTAATGCCATCAAACATCATTTGTAACAAGGTGATTATAAAGTTGATTATTGGATATACCGTGAATCATACAGAGGGATACGAGTGACCTAGATGGGATTTGTCACTCTTATATAACAGGAGCGATATCTTCGGGCCCCCTGATTGAGTGAGACTGCGAAATGCATGACCATGCTCAAATGAGTCAATATGAGATATTAATTCTATTTGTTGTTACAAAGTCTACTCGAGTATTAGAAAACAAAAGATTGGACTATACAAGGGTGATGCATTCCATGCCTTGTGTTCAATCTAGATATCTTGACAAAGGGACTAAACGACACAGAAACATTGGCCACGGAAAGGTTATATCAAATCACTAACATTCTTATTACTTGGGTAGCAACGATGTGTTGTTAGATACCGCTCACTGCTTGTAGTATTAAAATGTGATTTAATTAATGCCAACGTAATGAGAACCTGTAGGGTCACACACATAGAGCAGACTAAAATTGGAGTAATAAATCCAAGTTAGACTCGGATTCAAATATGGGCCAGACTCATCACAAATGAGTCTAGGGTTGCACAGCTTACCTTGCTGCTGCTCACACTCACTTAAGGCAGCCACTATTATAAATAGTACTGCTAAGGGGCTGCTAAGACATATATGTTACATAACCCTAGCCGCACCTACAGAAAAGTGAGTGAGTGAGCGACAGGTTTATTTTCTTCTCTTCGCAGCTAACACTATGTGAGAGACACGAGGCTCCCCTTTGCAGACGTTGGATGTTCGTGAGTCTATTCGTGTGAATACTGCAGAGACATCGTTGCTATTACGGTGTTGGTGATTCATGTCACTTCCTTTTGATCACGCTTCAAGAGGTAAATATTTTAAAACTCAGATTACGACTTTTCGCATGGATCCTTGGTGGGAATCTTATTTTTCTACTGTGTGATGTATCCGCAATTCCCAACAGGAGATTCATCACAACGCCGTGACATTGACATGCCTGCGCCACGACGTTGCTTGCTGAGATGCAAATTTGGTTTCCTCTTCCACTTTTGGCACAAATGCTCCATATATTAACTTGTTTGGAGCCCTTCCTATGATAGAGAAATCACCAAATCAATAACATACAAATTCACTCAATCTCTTATCAAATTAACACAATTTGCTCAATATCACATAGAAATGTATCCAAATTAATATTTGAAAAATATAAGCATAAAACCTTCTAAATATGTATCATAAACAAAGACTAAACATTCTTTACAGCATAGAGATAGTGTACAAATAACTACATTTCATGAAGTTATCACACCCCCAAACCTATATTTTGCTAGTCCTCGAGCAAAACAAAATAGGATTAAGTAAACAAGCCCAACAATTCAATCAACTTTTCATTCAGCAAATATCAAAATTTCAATCTTTCATTTTAAAACACAGTTAGTGAATAATGATTGTATAGCCCTCAAAAAGCGTAAATGCCACAAAATCAGCTCCACACATACACAATCTTTCACAAGCAAACAGTCCAGCTTCTTTTCATGCAATTCATATTTTCTTACAAACATGCAAGATAAACTTCTGCTAGTCAAGTCATACACATCCGAATAAGTTTATAAACCTACATGCATATAAATCATGGAATCCACAAGATTGTAATTCAACTCTCTCTCCACTAATGTAAATCACACACAACTGAGGATCAAAAGAGACTTTAACAGCTTGTAATGTAAGGCCAATAGTAATAGGTTAAAGAACAGAAATGATAGGATATAACATAAACATTGAGAAACATAAACATGTTATTTCAAGCTATGAGGCACTAACTGATATTAGCAGGGTATTCAACAATGTAAGTAGAAAACTTGGCAGAACCATTTTGATGCTTTTCTTACTTTTCTATTCTTAAGCTTTGCTTTTTTTTTTCTCTTTTCTTTTTTTTTTCTTCATTTTCTTTTCATTTTTTTATTTTGCAAAGCAATGCTTTCTTTTCTTTGACTTCATCTGGTTCCTTCAGGCTCATTTGGTATTGAATATTCATTAACACCCCTAATCACAAGACTCACTTCAAGAAATAATATATTATGTACTCAACAAACAATGATGGTAAGAAGAAAATGTAATGCTTTCACATGCATTAGAATGGTTAATAGGTTAACGAACACAATGGTTATGAAAAACATATAAGGCCAAACAATTATAAGGCTTCAAAATTACCTATGATAAAATCATCCAGCTAAGCTTGAAAGGCTCAATCGATCCAAACAATGCCCTAATCATTTCTTGAATCATGCATAATCTAGGATTT
This sequence comes from Ormosia semicastrata, assembly GCA_029884595.1. Taxonomy (NCBI): domain Eukaryota; kingdom Viridiplantae; phylum Streptophyta; class Magnoliopsida; order Fabales; family Fabaceae; genus Ormosia; species Ormosia semicastrata. The sequence continues at coordinate 45,021,697 of JAQQTO010000044.1, read as the reverse complement.
CGCCTCAAGAGAGTTTAAAAACAATTTCTACGATAATCGAAACTCTACATGTACATCCATAAACATTCTCTAGACATGCACTCTTATCATTTTCAGAGTTACACTTGCATCTAAGTGGAATGTAAATCATACATAAAAAACAACTAAATTGTTTCACATACTTCAAGATCACATAAGGTTTCACTGAAAATGGAGCAAATATGAATCTTTCACATTAATGGACAACCATAACTACACCAGCATTAGCAACATATCATGCATTCAAATAAATCCAAATTTTTCATCAAACATGCATAACATCATCATTTGTATAATATTAAAAATTGAAATTTCTTTTCAAACCCCATAAGTAATAGCCAAAGCAATAGGAAATCATGAAAACATGGTGGCTATCACAACTGCATCTAGAAAATATCATCACATGCATTCAAATAGTTCATTATAATCAAAGCACGTACTGATATTCCCCCAAACCAAAGTGAGACAAAGGGTACCTAAACTTTTCAAATTAAGCACACTGTTAATTTGACCATACTAAAATCTGTAAAAACATGAAAAATAAAAGAAATATGTACAAAACAGAGGATAACACCGAGGCATTAACATGCCAACATCGCAGTATTAACGGCGCCAAAAAAATGATAAGCAAATTCTTGGTCCTTTCATAAGATAAAATTTTGTTTTCTTGACCAAAAACTTGTTAACCCATTTGCTTACTGCAAGTGCACAGGTCATTCAAGTAATACAGATATAGACTAAGAGATCGTTTCCTCGAGGACATTAGCTTCTAAAGTTAAATATCAATTAATAGCTTAATTAATTCCATTCAAGTACATAAAAATAGAGAAATTACAAATAAACAAAATCTAAACTACAAAGCAATAAAGATAATGTTTAGAGATCTAGAGAATTATTCTTCACCTTCTATTTCAACTAATAACATGTAATCCTTACAAGCAACATCAATGAAATGATCAAGTTAACTTGAGAATCTAATTTAGTTAAAAGTCTATGTTTAGGTCAATCAACCATAGTTTCATTTATCTAATTCACTATGTTTCCATGAGAACTAGTATAAACTCCACTTATGAATGATCTATTCTCAAACACCCGCTATGCATGACTAAGAGGTATATTTCTATGCCATTAGCGAATCAACCTATCCAAGCTAATTGAATGAAATTGAACATGCATCAACCATACGTATGATCTAAAATCCAAATTCCTATGTCTAGGTTCATCAAATTTCATCAAATCACTTAAAAGCTTATCAAACCTTCAAGAGCATTAACCACCATATGATTGAATATAACTAAACATCAATATATACTCAAAAGATTATAAAATCATCAATATTCATACAAGAATCCAAAGTAATCCCTAAATACAGCTCAGCTAAACACTGAACATGAAAATATACATAAAAAACAATGATCAAGAGATAAGGAAGAGAAGGGAACGCGTAGGGAGAAAGGAGAAAACTCTTAGATATCATATTTGAAGCTTGAATCTCATTCCATGAAGAAGATGACCTCTAACCTTGGCTCCTCTAACCTCCTCAGCCTCCAAAACGTGAATTCCAGCTGCAGCTCTCTAAACCTAAACAAACTCTCTAACTAACATATGATAAAACAGTATTTATAGGCATAGAAAAATAGGGCACGCAGTGGCGTTAAACACACTAATTCGCGACACGCATACAATTAGGTTACAGACGCCGTGGCATCCAATTCTCAGTGTCGCAGTGCCCTAGATATTTAGGTAACCTACACCGCAACATTCATTCCCTTGCGCTTTGGCCTCGGGTCTTTGTACTGAAGCAGGGGATTCATTACAACACCGCGACATTGACATGCCTACACTGCAGTGTTAGTTGCTGAGATGCAAATTTGGCTTCCTTTTCCACTTTTGGCTCAAATGCTCTATTTATCAACTTGTTTGGAGACCTTTCTATAATAGAGAAATCACCAAATCAATAACATACAAATTCATTCAATCTCTTATCAAATTAACACAATTTGCTCAATATAACATAGAAAAGTATCCAAATTAGTATTTGACAAATATAAGCATAAAACCTTCCAAATATGTATCATAAACAAAGACTAAGCATTCTTTACAGCACAGAGATAAGGCACAAATAACTACATTTCATGAAGTTATCATATCCCCAAACCAACATTTTGCTAGTCCTCGAGCAAAACAAAATAGGACTAAGTAAACAAGCCTAACAATTCAATCAACTTTTCATTCAACAAATATCAAAATTTCAATCTTTCATTTTAAAATACTGCTAGTGAATAATGATTGTATAGCCCTCAAATAGCGCAAATGCCACAAAATCAGCTCCACATATACACAATCCTTCACATGCAAACAATCCAACTTCCTTTCATGCAATTCACATTTTCTTACAAACATGCAAGATAAACTTCTACTAGTCAAGTCATACACATCCAGATAAGTTTATAAACCTCCATACATATGAATCATGGAATCCACAAGATTGTAATTCAACTCTCTCTCCACTAATGTAAATCACACACAACTGAGGATCAAAAATGACTTTAACAGCTTGTAATGTAAGGCCAATGGTAATTGGTTAAAGAACAGAAAGGATATGATATAACACAAACATTGAGAAACATAAACATATTATTTCAAGTCATGAGCCACTAACTGATATTAGCAGGGTATTCAACAGTGTAAATAGAAAACGTTCCAGAACCATTTTGATGCTTTTCTTACTTTTCTATTCTTAAGCTTTGCTTTTTTTTTTTCACTTTTCTTTTTTTTTCTTCATTTTCTTTGCATTTTTTTTATTTTGCAAAGCAATGCTTTCTTTTCTTTGACTTCATCTGGTTCCTTCAGGCTCTTTTTGTATTGAATATTCATTAACATCCCTAATAACAAGACTCACTTCAAGAAATAATATATTATGTACTTAACAAACAATGATGGTAGGAAGAAAATGCAATGCTTTCACATGCATTAGAATGGTTAACAGGTTAACGAACACAATGATTATGAAAAACATATAAAGCCAAACAATTATAAAGATTCAAAAGGGACCTATGATAAAATCATCCAGGTAAGCTTGAAAGGCTCAATCGGTCCAAACAATGCCCTAATCATTTTTTGAATCATGCATAACCTAGGATTTCACCGCAAGAGAGTTTAAAAATAATTTTTAAGATAATCGAAACTCTACATGTATATCCATAAACATTCTCTAGACATGCACTCTTATCATTTTCAAAGTTACACTTGCATCTAAGTGGTATGTAAATCATACATAAAAAATAACTAAACTGTTTCACATACTTTAAGATCACATAAGTTTTCACTGAAAAGGAAGCAAATAAGAGCCTTTCACATTAATGGACAACCATAACAACACCAACATTAGCAACATATCATGCATTCAAATAAATCCAATTTTTTCATCAAGCATGCATAACTTCATTTGCATAATATTAAAAATTGAAATTTCTTTTCAAACCCCATAAGTAATAGCCAAAGCAATAGAAAATCATGAAAACATGGTGGCTATCACAACTGCATCTAGAAAATATCATCACATGCATTCAAATAGTTCATTATAATCAAAGCACGTACTGATATTCCCCCAAACCAAAGTGAGACAAAGGGTACCTAAACTTTTCAAATTAAGCACATTGTTAATCTGAGTATACTAAAATCTGTAAAAACATGAAAAACAAAAGAAATATGTACAAAATAGAGGACAACACCATGACATTAACATGCCAATGTCGCGGCATTAACGGCGCCAAAAACTTGATAAGCAAATTCTTGGTCCTTCCATAAGATAAAATTTTGTTTTCTTGACCAAAAACTTGTTAACTCATTTGCTTACCACAAGTGCACAGGTCATTCAAGTAATACAGATACAGAGTAAGAGACCATTCCCTCGAGGACATTGGCTTCCAAAGCTAAATATCAACCAATAGCTTAATTAATTCTATTCAAGTATATAAAAATAGAGAAATTACAAATAAACAAAATCTAAACTACAAAGTAATAAAGATAATGTTTAGAGATCTCGAGAATCCTTCTTCATCTCCTATTTAACCTAATAACATGCAATCCTTACAAGCAACATCAATGAAATGATTAAGTCAGCTTGAGAATCTGATTTAGTTAAAAGCCTATGTCTAGGTCAATCAACCATAGTTTCATTTACCTAATTCACTATGTTTCCATGAGAACTAGTGCAAACTCCACTCATGAATGATCTATTCTCAAACACCCGCTATGCATGACTGAGAGGTATATTTCTATACCATTAGCGAATCAACTTATCCAAGCTAATTGAATGAAATTGAACATGCACTAACCATATGTATGATCTAAAATCCAAATTCTTATGTCTAGGTTCATCAGATTTTATCAAATTACTTAAAAGCTTATCAAACCTTCAAAAGCATTAAGCACCATATGATTGAATATAACTAATATCAATATATACTCAAAAGATTACAAAATCATCAATATTCATATAAGGATCCAAAGTAATCCCTAAATACAGCTCAGCTAAATATTGAACATGAAAATATACATAAAAAATAGTGTTTAAGAGATAAGGAAGAGAAGGGAAAGTGTAGGGAGAAAGGAGGAAACTCTTAGATATCATATTTGAAGCTTGAATCTCATTCCATGAAGAAGATGACCTCTAACCTTGACTCCTCTAGCCTCCTCAGCCTCCAAAACGTGAATTCCAACCACAGCTTTCTAAACCTAAATGAACTCTCTAACTAAAATATAATAAAATAGTATTTATATACGCAGAAAAATAAGGCGCATTGCAATGTTAAACACACCATGTCGCGGCGCACATACAATTAGGTTACAGACGCCGTGGCGTCTAATTCTTAGCGTTGCAGCACCCTAGATATTTAGGTAACCTACGCTGCGACATTCACTCTATTGCGCTGCGGCGCTTTGGCCTCGGGTCTTTGTACTGAAGCAGGGGATTCATTACAACGTCGCGACATTGACATGTCTGCGCTGCGGTGTTGCTTGCTGAGATGCAAATTTGGCTTCCTCTTCCACTTTTGGCTCAAATGCTCCATATATCAACTTGTTTAGAGGCCTTCCTATGATAGAGAAATCACCAAATCAATAACATACAAATTCACTCAATCTCTTATCAAATTAGCACAATTTGCTCAATATCACATAGAAAGGTATCCAAATTAGTATTTGACAAATATAAGCATAAAACCTTCCAAATATGTATCATAAACAAAAACTAAGCATTCTTTATAGCACAGAGATAGGGTACAAATAACTACATTTCATGAAGTTATCAGCATTCTATTAATCAAATAGGTTGCATTCAAAACAACCTTTCCCCAAAGATATTTAGGTACATTATTTTGAAAAAGTAATGCTCGAGCTACCTCTAACAAGTGTTTATTTTTCTGCTCAGCCACCCTATTTTGTTGAGGAGTAGTACAAGAACTCTGATGAACAATTCCTGTTTCCATGAAAAAATGGCTTAGATGTTTGTTAAAGTATTTTTTACCATTATCACTCCTGAAAATTTTAATTTTTTCCTGAAATTGTGTTTCCACCATCTTAAAAAAAAATTTTGAAAACTATTTCCACTTTAGACTTTTCCTTCATCAAGTACACCCAAGTCAGCCTAGTATGATCATTAATAAACGTGACAAACTATCATTTACCTAAAGGTGTAGAATCACGACTAGGTCCCTAAACATCACTGTGGATTATGGTAAATTGATTGGATGCTTTATAAGGTTGAGACAAATAAGAAGTGTGATGATGTTTAGAAATTTGACAAATTTCACAGGAAAAATGAGACAAATTTTTATTCTTGAAAAATTCAGGAAACAAGTGATTTAAGTAAAGGAAGCTTGGGTGGCCTAACCTATAATGCTACAACATTATTTCATTATCCTTAGAAACAGAAACAGAATTGAAACAGGTATGTTGTTGAGATTGTCTACTCAAGTCAGGTTCATCTTCAAAGATATAGAGTCTATCAATCTCCTTAGCACTGCCAATTGTCTTCTCCGAATTCAATTCCTAAAATTTACAAAACGAGGAATAAAAAACAGCACGACATTTAAGGTCAACTGTTATTTTACTAATAGATAATAGATTGCACAACAAGTTAGGAACGTGAAGAACATTATGAAGAATTAAGGAAGGAGAAAAAGGAATAGAGCCAATTCCGGCTATTGTAGAGAAAGACCCATCTGCAATTTTGATTTTTCTATTGCCTGCACAAGGACTATAAGATGAAAACAATTTTGAACAATTTGTTATATGGTCAGTTACTCTAGAATCAATGATCCATGGAGTTTTTGAATTCAGTTTGGTACTAAAAAGAGCAGCAATGAGATACATACCTTTTTGTGCCAAAGAACAAGATGGATTAACTGACATGTTTAGAGAAAACAATTTGTACAGGTGTTCTAATTGTTCCTTTGTGAATGGAGATGCCTCAGAATTAATTTGGGGCTCCTGACTGTCCTCAGAGATGGTCTTAAAAGCACGAGTTTCTCTGCTGGATTTCTTTCTCCAATTTGGTGGTTTGCCATGGAGTTTCCAACAAGTCTCCTTTGTATGCCATGGTTTTCTGAAATGTTCACACCATGGTTTCTTTTTTTTGTCTGAATCCTCTCCTTTAATCACAAAAGTTGAACCTTCAACTTCCTGAATTTTGGAGATTTCAGGATTGTGCATCATAATTCTTCTTTTAGATGAATCTGAGGAGGTCGCTGAAGGTGTTGCGTCGGTCATCGCCGTTTTCACCATTGTGGAAGATGGTCCAGAGCAAGAGACTCTAATACCATATAGGTTTTGATAAAAGAATAATTTTTTATTCTTAGATAATTTTATTGAAACATAAACAAGATACTTATAGACAAATTTGGTTAAGGAAAGATATCCAAATATGTTGTACAGAGAATAAAATAAAAACAGAAAAGATTTCCTATCTAAAATCTGATTAAATCAGATTTTATTCTAACTTCTAATCTGAATCTGATTGATTTAAATTTATTCTAACAGAATCTCCTAATAAACTAATCTGAATCAGATCTATTCAGATCTTATCAGATATTCTAACAGAATCTCCTAGTAAACTAATCTGAATCAGATCTATTTAGATCTTATCAAATTTCCTAATAAATTTTGACAATATGAAATGGGTATGTAGCTCTTTGGGTCTTGGTTTGATTCCATGTTTGATGGGTTGAGAGTGAGTATGAGAAGTTAGATATGCTTGAGGACCATAGTTGAGGTTGCAAATACCTTAGAATCCATGAGTTGATGGAAACGATGAAGGATCACATGTTATGCTCTGTATTTTTGATGCAGAACATCACCAGATAACTGGTTAGCAGAATGGCTTACTAATTATCCTTGCTTGGCAGAAAGTCACTTTTTCATGAATAACCGGTTATCCACTTGGATAACAAGTTATTCTCGTGTGACAGAGGATGACATTACAATAATAACCAGTTAGCATGAGAGACTAAGCGATTATTTTGTTATGGCAGGGAGACCATATAAGCCATAACCGATTAGGGGAAAGGCCCTAACCGATTATTGTGCATGACCAGAACAGGTTTTTAGATGTTATAATAAGTTATCTCAAGCAATAACTAATTATTAAGGTCCCTTAACCGATTATGGACAATTCCAAAGTTAGAATTTGGCTTGTCATGATCAACTTTTCAAGAGGGATAAGAGTTAGGGATTTAAGGAAGTAGAGTTACTTAATCTTGGGTTTCATGTAAAGCTTATTTAGGATAGGTAACAAATATTGAATAGATATTCTTATGTATATTTTTAGTATGTATAGAAAATGTATAAATCCTAGAGCAACCAAGATTAATGATTTACCTTAAGTAAGTGTCTAGCACATTTAGTAACTTAGTGTTACTTTAGTTATCACTTGATATGTGATGATATGATATATTAGATACAAGCAAACTAAGATGGATTAATAATATTTTTTGTATGAGTGTAACCTTTCATGACATTCAATGTCATTTGACTAGAAGAAAGGAAGTCATATACAAATAATTCTCATGTTTCAATAATATTTTACTTTTCATTTTCCTTCAGTCAATGTTGTCAGCTTTTTATTTTGGAAAACGTTTTTCGTCCAACTAAATACTCCAACTTTTGTCCACCGTATGCTTCCGTACGTATGTTTGTTGACTTTTTCATATGCCAATATTTTCATTTCAAAATTTTCATTTCTTGCTTCTTGGATTCACCAGAAACTGATATAGATTAACCACTTATTTCTAATGTATTAACCAGTTAATTTCCTACTTCTCATTTCTCAGTTCTTGGATTTACCAGAAACTAATATAGATTAACCACTTATTTTTAATGTATTAACCAGTTAATTTAGATTCACCAATTAATGAGATTCACCATAAACTTATAGTAATTAACCACTTTTACATAATGTATTAACCAGATATTCATTATTAGGAACTCTTTCTTGGATTCACCAGAAACTGATATAGATTAACCACTTATTTCTAATGTATTAACCAGTTAATTTAGATTCACCAATTAATGAGATTCACCAGAAACCTATAGTGATTAACCATTTTTACGTAATGTATTAACTAATTATTTATTATTGGGAACTCTTTCTTGGATTCACCAGAAACTGATATAGATTAACCACTTATTTCTAATGTATTAACCAGTCAATTTGGATTCACCAATTAATGAGATTCACCAGAAACCTATAGTGATTAACCACTTTTACGTAATGTATTAACTTGTTATTCATTATTGGGAGCTCTTTCTTTGATTCACATGAAACTGATATAGATTAACCACTTATTTCTAATGTATTGACTACTTAATTTGGATTCACCAATTAATGAGATTTACCAGAAACCTATAGTGATTAACCACTTTTACCTAATACGTGATGAATCTCATTAATTGATGAAAGCCAAATTAACTTGTTAATACATTAGAAATAAATGGTTAATCTATATCAGTTTCTGGTGAATCCAAGAAGCAGGAAATGAAAAATTTGAAATGAAAATATTGGCATACGATGGAGAATAGTTGGATGTATTTTAGATGGACAAATAGCGCGACTGATTTTATTTTGGAAAACATTTTTCGTCCAACTAAATACTCTAACTTTTGTCCACCGTATGCTTCCGTACGTATAGTGATTAACCACTTTTACGTAATGTATTAACTTGTTATTCATTATTGGGAGCTCTTTCTTTGATTCACATGAAACTGATATAGATTAACCACTTATTTCTAATGTATTAACCAGTTAATTTAGATTCACCAATTAATGAGATTAACCAGAAACTTATAGTGATTAACCACTTTTACGTAATGTATTAACCAGATATTCATTATTAGGAACTTTTTCTTGGATTCACCAAAAGCTGATATAGATTAACCATTTATTTCTAATGTATTAACCAGTTAATTTAGATTCACCAATAAATGAGATTCACCAGAAACTAATAGTGATTAACCACTTTTACGTAATGTATTAACCAGTTATTCATTATTGGGAACTCTTTCTTGGATTCACCAGAAACTGATATAGATTAACCACTTATTTCTAATGTATTAACCAGTTAATTTGGATTCACCAATTAAGGAGATTCACCATAAACCTATAGTGATTAACCACTTTTATATAATATATTAACTAGTTATTCATTATTGGAAACTCTTTCTTGGATTTACCAGAAACTGATATAGATTAACCACTTATTTTTAATGTATTAACCAGTTAATTTGAATTCACCAGTTAATTTGAATTTATCAATTAATGAGATTTATCAGAAACCTATAGTGATTAATCACTTTTATGTAATACGTGATGATTCTCATTAATTAGTGAAAACTAAATTAACTGATTAATACATTAAAAATAAATAATTAATTTATATTAATTTTTAGTAAATATAAAATATAAAATATAAAAAAATTTAAAATAAAAATATTAACATATAATAGATAATAATTAAATATATTTTAAATAGACAAATAGCGCGACCGTTTTATTTTCTCTCAATGTTGTTGGCTTTTTATTTTCGTAAGCATCCCAAGTGATTGTTGTTCTGAAACACACACTCAAAATAAGAATGTCCTTGAGTGGTCAGAGGAACACACTGGGGCCCAAGGTTACCACAACCCAAAGGGACAAGAAGTACTACTGCTACCCTCTTATCACAAAAAGCGAAAAGGTACATTTTTACCCTATTATTTTTTATGGACTCATTCCAAGGAAGTAGTGGAAACCACATTGAGCCTTTCTTGTCTTGAAATTCTGGTAATTGATGTTAAGCCTTATATAATGTTCTACTGTGACATATTTGTGGAAGTTGACTTTCAATATCATTTTTCAGGCCTGGACTTTGGTACTTCCTCTTTTGAAAAGCTTTGTATACTTTTGGTCCAAAATTGACATTGCTGCTCATGTTCTACCGTCATTTTGGGTTGTTGTTTCCGTTTCTTTGGATGAATGGGTCAAAGAACAAAGAAACTCCCTGGATTTTTTTTTCGTAATTATTATTGTCCTTCTAAACTACATATTTTTGTGATGGGGGTATCTCTGAACCTTAGAAAGGTGTTATAATGTTAGTTTTAACACAACAATGCATATAACATGCCTTCTCGGCTTCTGGTCCAATTGAGGATAAAATTGTTCCGGAAAAAAAATTGTGTACATAGCGAAAATAATAATATACAAATGAACAATAAATTTTTTTTAGTTTAAAAGAATTTATGAGAATTAAAATATATAGTCAATTAAAAACATCTATCAAAAAATATATCTACAAATGTATGAAATAAATAGATAAAGAGAATAAACATAATTTTAACGTGAAAAATTCTTTCAATACAAGAAATAAAAACTACGAGAATTAATTCAAAAAATCTCAACTATAAAAATTAATGAATATAATAAAGTGTCTTTCAATAAATAAAGATATCACAATGATCCTTATTTATTATTAATAAAATAAAAATTAATAAAGTACAAAATTCAATCTATAAAAAAAAATAAACAACTCAACAAATAAAGATAAAAAAATAAAATTTTAACAGTACAAATTGAAACTCTTACAAAATCAACTTTTTTTTTCTTCCTCTCTTACACGGCGGCGCTGTTTCTCACTTTTCTAAAATAAAAGATACTGATGTTTTAAAAAGCCTATCATCTCCCTCTTTTTTTTTTTTTTTAAACTTTATGACATGCCCTACTTAAGTTATAACCACACAACAAAGATATAGTTCTAAATCAAATATACCGATTAGACTTTCTTTGTTTTTAAAAAAAGAGCTGCTATAAATTATTCTTAAAACTTTCACTCAAAGTGAAACTGTCTTCTGTAGACCCTAGTACGCTTCATACAGCTGCAAGTGAATATCTTTCCATACAATCGTCTACTACCTTTCTACATTCTCAAAGCTATGGTTTACAAAGATTTGGGGATGAAAGAGCAACAGTGTCAGGATGCCGGTGTAAAACCCAGTTGTGGTTTCTTTGCTAGACCTCAATCTTGAATAGTAAATATATTCTTATGATTGTCATTGGTCCATGATATCAACTATTAATATAAATTAAAAAATTGTAAATAATATAGGACCTTAGTCCATCAAACAAGAACAGAAAAGTAGAAGCTTACATCCACTTGAAGCCATTGTTATTACTCATAATATCTCACATGTAAAATATCAAGTACTTAAAACTCAAAAGAAAACAGAGAGACTATAAAAAGAAAAGAGAGAGAGTTCTTCTAACCTTAGCCTCTGAAGTGTGTGAATTAATAGAGCATCACAAATATTTTTATAGGTAAGGCAAGGGAACCCTCTCATAAAATGCAGAAGCGTAACTGCTCCTATATTGGCTCCTCCATTAAGAGCAAATTATTTTGGACTTTGTAACAGCTGCCGCCTCATAAATTTGTAATAGTTCTCTCATCAAAGTCCCACCATTGCCAATATATGAGCCACATACATTCAGAATTCTAACATTCTCCCACTTGGCTCATATACTATCAATGATAATCCTTATTTTGACAATATGGCCATAACTTGTCAACTTTGATATAGCCACTTAGAAATTATTATACATGAATCATGGCGGTTATATTTAAGATAAACATTTCCTTCCATGTATTACAATGCACAACCTTTCTAAGTGAATATAGGGTCCAAACTTTATTGATTTAAATCAAAACTTTTACATGACAAACTTAAAGTGCACAAAGTCATATAAAAGAAAAGACAAATATTAATGTAAACTAGTAAGACCCATATGAATTACATGATTCTGAAACACCTTAGCCGGCAATCCTTTAGTTAGTGGATCAACAATCATGGATTATGTGTCTGTGTACTCTATAGAGACCAACTCTCTCTTGATGTCTTCTCTTACAACCAAGAACTTAATATCTATATGCTTACTTCGGCTTCCACTTTTATTATTCTTTGAGAAGAATACTACACCTGAATTATCACAAAATATCTTCAATGGTCTCTTAATTGAATTTACCACCTTAAGACCAGAAACAAAGTTCTTCAACCATTTAGCCTGTGATGTGGCTTCGTAGCAACCCAATGAATTCTGCTGCCATAGTGGATGATGCAACAATTGTTTGCTTTTTACTTCTCCAAGAGATAGCACCTTTGGCTAAAAAGAAAATATAGCCTGAAGTGGACTTTTTAGAGTCCATGCATCTAGCAAAATCCGAATCTGAATATCCTATTATCTCCAAAGTATCAAAATGCTTGTATGTCAACTTGTAATCCTTAGTTCCTTGAAGATATCTCATAACTCTTTTTGCTGCCTTCCAATGTTCCATGCCTGGGTTACTTTGATATCTTCCCAACATTCCTACTGCGAATGCAATATCAGGCCTAGTGCTGACTTTAGCATACATGAGACTTCCTACTACTGAAGCATAAGGAATGCCTTTCATGTCCTCTTGTTCCAATGTTGTTTGGGGACATTGATTGAGATTAAACTTTTTCCCTTTAACTATAGGTGCAGCAATTGATGAACAATTTTGCATATTAAATCTTTTCAAAACTTTTTCTATGTAGGCTTTTTGATATAGTCCCAATGTCCTGAGAGATCTATCCCTATGAATATCTATGCCAATGACATAGGAGGCTTCACCCATATCCTTCATATCAAAGTTTTGTGATAGAAAAAGTTTTGTATCATGCAAGAGACCTAAATTACTGCTTGCAAGTAAAATGTCATTTACATACAAAACTAAAAAAATAAATTTACTCCCACTGACCTTAAGGTATATGCATTGGTCTACCACATTTTCCTCAAATCCATATTTGGAAATGACATTGTGGATCTTTATATACCATCGGTGGAAAGCTTATTTTATCCCATATATAGATATTCTAAGCTTGCAAACAAAGTGATTACCTTTTTCACTTTCAAAGCCCATAGGTTGAGACATGTACACTTCTTATTCAAGATCCCTATTTAGAAAAGCTATTTTCACATCCATTTGATGTAACTCTAGATCAAAATGAGCTACTAAGGCCATGATTATTCTAAATGAATCCTTCTTAGAAATCGGAGAGAAGGTTTCATGATAATCAATACCTTCTTTTTGAGTAAAGCCTTTGGCTACAAGTCTTGCTTTATATCTTTCGACATTACCAACTGAATCTCTTTTGGTTTTAAAAACCCATTTACAACCTATAGGAGAGACTCCGTCTGGTAATTCTACTAGATCCCAAACTTGATTTTTAACCATAGACTCCATTTCATCTTTCATGGCATCGTACCACAACTTAGAGTCTTCTCTACTAGTGGCTTGTGAAAAAGTAGTAGGATCATCCTTAGGTCCAACATCATAGTCAGATTCTTGAAGGTACACGATATAGTCACTAGAAATTACTGATTTTCTTGCTTTTGTAGATCTTCTTACTTCTATTGGTTCTTGATCAATAGGCTCTATATTAATAGGTTCCTTATGTGGTATATCCTCAACAGGTGATTTTGGATGATGGTCAATTGTATCGTGTTGATTATGTTGAACACTAACCAGCTCCAATGCATTTAAGGGTATCCAAGGTGATTCCCTTATTTCCTCAAGTTCCACTTGTTGAGAATTTCCACTCCCACTAACTTCATGATCTTCAAGAGATTTTGCATTTCTAGCTTCAACTACTTTAGGAGTGTGAGAAGGACAATAAAACCTATATCCTTTGGAGTTAGTTGGATAACCAATAAAATAGCCGCTAGTGGTTCTTGAGTCCAATTTCCCAATGTTTGGATTGTAAATCCTAACTTCAACTGGACAACCCCATATGTGTAAATGCCTTAAACTAGATTTCCATCCTTTCCAAATTTCAAAAGGTGTCTTTGGAACAGCCTTAGATAGCACCCTATTTAATACATATACAGTGGTTTTCAAGGCTTCACTCTATAGGGACATAGGTAATACTTTTGAACTGCTAATCATGCTTCTAACCATGTCCATAAGCATACGGTTCCTTCTTTTAGCAACACCATTTTTTTGTGGTGTACCAGTCATAGTATATTGGGCAACAATACCCTCTTCTATAAGGAACTTAGCAAACGGACTGCGCTGTTGTCCCTTTTCTGTGTATTTTCCATAATATTCCCCACCCCTATCTGATCTTACGACCTTTATCTTTTTTTCGTTTTGTTTCTCTATTTCTGACTTGAAAACTTTAAAAGCATCAAGTGCTTCTAACTTTTCAAACAAAAGATAAAGATACATGAATCTTGAATGGTCATCGATGAAAGAGATAAAATATCTCTGACCATTTAAACAAGGCGTGGAAAATGGACCACAGATATCCATATGAATAATTTCAAGAAGCTCACTACTTCTTTTGGCACCTTTAGTAGTCTTGCTGGTTTGCTTTCCCTTTATGCATTCCACACAAGTACCAAAGTCAGTAAAGTCAAGATTCTTAAGAATTCTTTCCTTTACTAATCTCTTAAGTCTTTTAAGAGAAATGTGCCCTAACCTCTTATGCCAAAGCATGGAGGAATCCACATTCACAATACTTTGCTTAGTACCAACATTAGTGGTATGTAAAGCTATGAGACTTGTTTCAAAAACATGATCTAATTCAAACATAAATAAATTTTCTATTATTCATGGCAACCATCACCCAAGAGGGGGGGTGAATTGGGTGATTACAAAATTTTAAAACAACATTAATAAATTAGGCATTTTAATATTTTCAATCAACACATGCAGCGGAATAAGTCTAATTATTGTAGATTACTCAAAAAATAACGGGTTATAGGATAAATTAAGCAAATAAATTAAATATCAAATTTAACTCAAACATATATAATTAAAATACTTGAAAAGTAATTTTCTTTAAAGCTATTTATCAATTAAAAAGAACGAATAGAGAAGATAGAAAAATACATTTGTAAATGAACAACCCACACAGAAAGTATTCAAGCAAATATATGAAATTAAAACATAAATATAAAGGAGTTTGAGTTTAGAAGAGCAAACACAGAATTTATCCTGGTTAAGCCACCAACCACTTGTGGCTTACGTCCAGTCCTCAAGTTAATCACCCGAGATTTTTCACTATCAATGCAAGCTTGAACAGGTGCTTGCTACCATTACAAACTAGAGCGCTCCTCACACCTTGGGATACCTCACCCTTGTGTTTGAGCCTCAACTTTCAGGGATACCTCACCCTTACAATTTCTCTGAGAGATACCTCACCCTCGCTACTAAGAATCAAGGAGTAGAAGAAAAAAAGAAACTCTCTCAAGAGTGTGTATTACAAATTGAAGCACTATAGAGCTCTTTTAGGATATCTCAAATTTTGGTAAAAAAGAGTACAGAAATTTGATAAAATATGTATCACAAAATAAAGTAAGAAATAGTTATTTCAGATAATTGGGTGTTACTAAAAGATGACCCAAAAATAAGTATTTATAGTGTTCTAAGAAAAAAAGCCATTGGGTATCATTTATTTCAACATTAAAGCCTTTGAAAATAGCCGTTGCGTGATTCTGGGCGTGTTTATTCAAATAACCTATGTGTTATTCGAATAAATCCTTTCAAAAGATACGTTCCTTAACGCCTCTATTCGAATAACAAGTTTGTTATTCGAATAAACCTTTAAAAACACATTCTGGAACATTTTCTGGGTCATGTTATTCGAATAACACATTTGTTATTCGAATAAACCTATAAAAACACGTTTTCTGGGGTGTGTGATTCAAATAACACATCATTTATTCAAATAAACCACTCTGGTTTTGAAAACTGACTTTAAATGATTATAACTTCTTCATTTCTTATTCGTTTAAAGTGAATGACACTCATTGAAAAGATCTTTGTGTCTATTTTCATATGAAATAAGTTTCAAAACAAAACTCAAATTATTTTGAAAGATATGATCAAAAGAGTAACCAAAGGTTAGTTTTGCAAAACTCAAACTTGGCTATTTTTTATAAATTTGAACTACCACCATAAATAACTTTTCAAAATTTGTTTTTTGGGTATTTTAGCATGGGAAAACCATTTGTAAAAACATATTTGAGATATCCATAAGGCTTCTTGCATAAAGACCCTAAGTCCTATAAACTATACTATTTAATCTTCCTTTGGACTTGGTCTTTGACATGACTTTGATGTTATGAATACCTTCATGAAATAGACATTCACATTCTCCTTGTGTTGAGCTTAATTGAGATCTTTTGCTTTCTTGTTGCAATGCTCACTCTTGGTATTTGGACTATCCTATAAAGTATTGCTCACTTAAACAAGCACAGTTAGTCCAAATTCATAATTCAATATCTTCATATGCATTATTTGTAAATGTATAACTCTAGTTAGTTTAACATGCATATAAGACTTTCATAGACACATCCAAATAAGGTATTTATCAATTATTAATGGATATGCTCTATATAGGATGCAACAAAGAACATATGCAAAGTGTTCTTTTTGTCTTGTATTTGTCATCATCAAAACTTAACATATTAAACCATTTGGGGCAAACTTATTTCCACAATCTCCCCCTTTTTGATTATAACAAATCACCAAAGAAAAATATATTAAACAATATACAAAAATGAATATTCATGTAAGCATATCAAACAATAAGCACAAGAACATATTTTTCTTTTCAATTTTTACTCCCCCTATTTGACATCAACAAAAAGGCTTAGAAAGAAAAAATAATAGTTTTTCCCCCTTATAGATTCTACATATGATTCAAGAATAGAGAGATGAAATAAGCATACTTTCAAGATATAGAAGATTATTCATGGAATGCTTGTCATATTTTTGTATGTCAACATTTAGCATATGATAGTAATAAAACACTTTATGTAATCAAACAAGGATATAAAGAAAGATATATAAATAACTTAAGAGCTAGGCTCCCCCTCGTTGAAACACAAGATGGATAGGGTGAAATATGTATGCTAAGACCATGTAAGCACAATACCATAAAGTAAAGTAAGGCAAAAGATTTTTATTCTTAATCCATCAATCAAAAACATTTTAAAAACTTCTCCCCATTTCAAAAAGAATTTCACAAGAGCACATTATATTTTCAAAAGCATTTTAGAAGGGTAGAGATGTTTTATATTAAAAAAAAAACACACATTCATTGAGACATATCAATCCAAGTCAAAAGAACATAAGTACATCTCCTTAATGAAATATGCTATAGGGATCAAAGCATGTATAAAACTAATATCATCCACCCTAAATGTAATGACAAATTAGCAAGTTAATATCCAATTAGGCACTTTGTCAATGCTAAGTATACTTCTCATGTAAGGAAAGCATCTAATCATTTTAAGATCAATTTATCAACAAGTATCATATAATTCATAACATATAGAATAACACAAAAGTTAAGGGATAGAGATATTTATTGAGTCAGATAAAGAGTGATGCTTCTTATTTATTGGTCTTTTAACTCTGAGCTTTCTTCCTTTGAATTCTCCATTCCATTGCACTAGAAGAAAGTCTTTTTTTTTATTCTTCCTCTTCATTTGAATTCCATTCAATTTTTCTCATTTCCACATATGCTTGTATGTAAAAATCTAATGGCTATATTTGAAACACATAGAGAGACTTGCAAAGCTAACTTTAAAAGTCCTCTAAAACATAAGTTAGCATCAAATATAATGTAAGCCCATTTATAAGCATAATTTAGATTGATATATAATGTAAAGCATGTATCACATTATTAACCATGCAATATTAGTTCTAACAAGAATGCATGAAGTACATATGCACTTGAATCCAAAAAAAATAGTTTAAGCATTTTAAGGCGTGATTCAAGTTTATCAAGAAACATATTATCATAATCAAAACTTATTTAGGCATTTTTAGGCAAATAATGATCATGTAAGACATGTAAAGGCATAAAAACAACTCTTTATTTCTTCAAATATCATATGATATTAAATTAAAAGTATAAATAAGGATAAGAGATTGATGTCACCAAAAGTGTACTCCTTGAGTTTTTGTAGGTGACTCCAACTTCCAAGCTTCAAGTTTTCATGAGCGAATAGAGATTCTTTGCACTCCTTTCAAAAGTTGAATCTTTTTACTATCCTCAAGTTGAAAGAATTTATTTCATTTAAATGCTTGCTTGAAGTAGTTATTACCCTACAACATAATTCAAAATACTTTCTTTGGTATCTACTAATTTTGGATCCATAGAGGTTAGTCATTGATTATATAATATATTCATTCAAGTTTAAAAAAAAATTGATATTCAACAGCAATTCAACAAGATCAATCACTGTCCTAAACTCAAAAGGAAAAGAGCATTCAAAACAATAAGGCAAAATAACAAATGAGTTTACAAGGACAAAATATATTTCATTTCATTAATTAAATTAGCCAAGTACATATATTTAACAAAATAATAACCAATTACATTTGGTTAAGCATACATATCATAAAGTGCATATTGTTAGACAAAATAAACAAAGAATTTAGCATATATTGATTATTAATGCTATGCAATATATACAGCAACAAATGTAGCAGAACCTTTCAAATAATTTGTATTTATTTGAATAAAATGGGTTTTTATTCAAATAGATGAGCAGGGAAAGCCGAGCGTCGTGGCCTTTAATAGATTTTATTCGAATAACCTATGGGTTATTCAAATAGATAGAGAGCAACCAATCAAGACTGATAGAACAAATATCAAGTTATTTGAATAAACTAAACTTTATTCGAATAGACAGAGACCACAACAAAAGCAGAACTGACATGGAAGTCAGTTTATTCGAATAAGCTTAGCTTTATTCGAATAGGCAGAGACCAAAAATAAAAACTGTAGTTGCTAAGGGTCAGCTTATTCGAATAAATGTAGTGTTATTCGAATAATACTGATATGCAACACCTTTTTGAGCAACTGATTGAGCTTTATTCGAATAAACCTAACTTTATTCGAATAAAACTATCAGAAACATGGTAAAGCATATGTTCAGAATTGAATTTTAAGGGAGAATATCTTACCTAATTATAAAGTACTTGCAAGACAAGATTTGGGATATCTCCAACGCTCAAGTCAGTGATAATTCAAGAGAGATAAAAACCATGTTTAAGCAATAAATTCAAATATTTAATTATATGTATGATTGATCAAAAACTCAAGTTCAAGGATATTATCATTAGGCATGTCAGTTCAAGCAAGGAGCATACTTATCTATCATATTAACATGTAGAGATATTTTCAGATTACCAGAAAAGCATAATAAAAGTTTTCACTTATCCAAAAAAAATTATAAGTCCTAACTTCATATAGACAAAGAAGAGAGCTTCGAATTATTTCTAGTCTTTGTACTTGCAGCAACCACTTTCAAGATGCCAAAGTCAGCTCTTGGCCTTCAAGCATACCTACAACACACTTCAATTTTTTTTTTGACTTTTGGTACCCAAATTTTCTTGGGTCCTTGTGTGTTAGTTTTTGGCTATTAATCCATTATGCTCTCATAAAGATCAATTTTTCCATAATATGTAAACTGAGCACAACAAGTTAAATAACTAATTATCATTTAGCACATAGTCGATAACATGCTTGCTTTCATGATATATAGATAATTTTAAAGCATATAAAGCATACATAGGCATTATAGACCCTTATGTACCAATATATATAACAAATTAATGAACCATGATATAATAAGAATGAACATAATCATATATTAAATATAATATTCAAATTTTATCAAGTACACATGATTCAATTAATCACTTAAGGCCTACAAGGAATATACCTCAAATTTATTGACTTTACATGTGAGTGTGCATAAGAGATAAAAGTTTTTGATATCTTGGCCTCAGTAATCAAGGAAATACTTTTTCTTATCCATTGCTTCTCTTTTGGAGTCTTGAACTTTACAAGTTCTACATTTTGTACTTGAGAAGCTTTGGTTGAAGTCATCTTCCTTCTTTGACCAAAATTTCTACCATTGGGCTTTAGAGGCATTCTCCTTGATGATTCCTCTTGCTTTTGACCAATTTGTCCATCCTTTTGAGAAATTTTTTGCAAAATTGAAATACTAGGAGGATATTTTAGTACCCACTTCATTTTGGGTCTTTGAATGTTAGTACTAGGACCTTTAAGATTTGTAGGAACCCATACCATATTATTTCTCATATAAAAATTTCTTCTATAATTGCATAAATGAGAAATATATCCTAGATGACCACAAAAATTACAAACAATTGAATTTAATGATGGCTTGATTCTTTGAATATCATTTTTGAAAAACTTAACCCTTTTGTTATTTTTATATTCTAAATTATTTTTGACATAAGCCTTACTTGAATTTTTATGTGAAATAATATCAATTTTATTCTCATTGACAAGCATAGAATTTAAGCAATTACAACCATTTGCTTCGAAATATAAGTCCTCAACTTGATTTTCTAAATCAATGCATTTTTCACAAGTTGAGGTTTCACATTTCAAAGACATTTTCTCATCAAGAAAAACATATTCATTTTTCAAAGTTTCAATTTCATTTTCAATAGAGGAAATGTTTTCCAAACAAGATAAGTTTTTCTTTTCTAAAAATAACAAGTCATCATATAATTCATCATATGCACATTGTAGCTCATCATAGGAAGAACTATAATCTAGTTTAAAATTATTTACCTCAAAGTCCTTTTTAGCTATATAGGAAGTAATATCAATTTCTAGCACACTCGGCTCTTTAAGGGAATCACCTTCTTCCTCATCAATTTTGTTTTGCTTTGCCTCTTCCTCAAATTGAGCACCATCGTCACCAAGAGGCATTTGGCTCCCTTCAATAGTTAGAGCATTTCTATGAGGATATTTTTCATGACAAGCTTCCTTCAATAGCTTTTGCTCTTCTTACTTTCTATATACAACTTTATACACAAAATCATTGTTAGCAAGATAAATAGCATCAAAAGTGCCCAAAACTTCTTTGACACTAGAATAACTTTTAATTTTACCATAAGCATCATCATTCAAACTACTTCTCAAATTTTGCATAGCTCTAATGTTCAAAGAAAAGCATTTCTTGTCATAGGCATTCCAAGTTTATTTTGGTTTGCAAATAAATCCATTTAGCACAACATCCCACAAATCTAAATCAATAGATTGCATATAAAACTCTTTTCTAGCTTTCCAATAAACAAAATGCACACCATCAAAGAATGGTGGTTTATTAATTTCAAAACCTTCTATTTTGAAAAACTTTCAAGGTTGCCAACAAATAAGGATCTTTAACTCTAAGTGGTTAAGCTTTCACCAGAGCACGATGTAACACCCCAAATTTTAGACTTTGTTACAGAACTGACAGAATTACACTATTTTGTGTTTTCTATGCAATATAAAAATAATTTGACTATTCCGATACTGTTTTTGATTATTTTTTGTGATTTGCTCCGGGTCAGAAAAATAATAATTTTTAGGCCGGGGAAATTCTTATTTTAATTAATTGGAGCTGAGGGATCTTACTAAACCCAATTCTGATTGATATGTATATTACTCTTATAATTTTTAGGATTTAACTGTGCAATAAAATAATTTTATATTATTATAATATTATTTTATTCAACAGTACCTACTGTCTCAAAAATAGTAGAAAATTTGTTAGTGGACCCGAAAAAGTTCGTGGGGCCCACGTTTAGTGTAACAGTCAACGATTCTGACTAGACAGAAATCTAAACCAATAGGAATTAGTCAAAATAGGTGGCTTGACTTTTTAAACCAATTAGAATGAGTTAACAAAAGAAGCATAGACTTCTTTGTGAACTATTAGATTGTAAAGCTTACTTTAGAAGCTTTAATCTTAACCGTTGATGCGATCAATGGTGTAAAACGAATCTTGACAAAACCACTAAGTAATATCCACCGTAGATGAGATCAATGGATAGGAAATCAAGATGATTTCAATGGCTAAGATGAAGTCAACAATAGTGGCTTGAATTTGATTAGTAACTAATTAAACTTAATTTGATTAATTTAATGGTCTAATTAGCAAGTTAAGTAAACTAACTTAATACTTAATTAATTATAAACTAATTACTAATTAAATATCCTAATTATTATTAGAGGATATAATATATATAAATATATGTCTAATTAATCAATTATGTAATTGAAAAGTTAATTAAGATTGGTTAGGAAACTAAACCTAATTAACTAGTGAATTATTTAGCAAGTAATTAGACTTGAATTAAAACAAATTAAAGTCCCTAAACTCACTTGAAGCCCATGGTTTGCAGCAGCTTGGAGGAGTCATCTACATGGTTCTTGAACCATCCATAATATCCATACAAGTCAAATTGATAACCTATGCCATGTGCTACTCTATGTGCATCCAATTGGTGATATTTCGAGTCAAGTATATCACTTAATCTCTCCAAGACTCCCACGGCAGCAGCACCTTTAATTTACTCTCCCAATATTCATTTTTCTATTTCACTAAAAAGCTTTCATCAAATTCTCTCAAAGTTCTAAGAACACAAAACAACCATTTTCCTTCCTTTTCTCACCATATGGTTCGGCCAAGCAACCCACAAGCACCATTACTCACCTATAAATTTTACTCACATCATTTCCTAAAGCTAAACACCATTCTAAACACTTTTCATTTAGAAAGTTTTCCCAAAATCCCACTCTAAGTACTTCAAAATCCCACTTTTATCTTACTTCCTTGGAGGTAAACTTTGATTTTTATGGTTTAAATTCATGTTTATGATTTTCTAAGCCATAATTATTCCATGGTTTGTTATTATTAAACTTTATTTGTGATTTTACTAATTGTTTTAGAATTGTTAGGAATTGATTGTGTTCCACACGAAAACAACGAGAAGGAGGAGAGCTTGAAAAGCTTGTCTTCAAGAGGTAAGAGGGAGATTTTACCTCAACAACCATGTTTTGGTGGTGTGGGGATGGTTGTGTATGGTGAAAAACCCATAAGGGTTTATTCACTTATTGTTTAATGTCTCTATGTTTGTGATTTTGGTGTTTATGGTTTTATATTTGTGATTGCATGTGTGATAATATGTCTAAAGTTTTGATAATATACTTGTATGGATAATTTTGACTGCATGCAAGTGTATGAGTAATTTAGGATGTGAATAATATGATGAACCGATATTATGAGAGCTCCAAAGAGCTTGAGGCTTACGGCCATACTAGGCTAGAAAGGACTAAAGTCTTGAAAATAAAAGATTCAATTGAGAATAAAGGATATAAACGAAAAAGAAATGAATTTGAACAAGTTTGAAGGTTGTGGAAAAATAATCGGATATAGTTAAACTGATGAATTAAAATGAGAACTGAGAGATTTAAATGAATTTGGGACAAATTTGAGTATAGCAAAGTAAAATAATTTTTGGGAAAATGAATTATTATAAATATGATTTTTAGAGGGGCAATATTGTAAATTTTGTTTTTAAAAAGGGGCCATACCGTAATTATGATTTTTAGAGGGGCAGTATTGTAATTATGATTTTTAGAGGGGCAAAATAGTAATTTTCATTTTTAATAGGGCCATATTGTAAATAACAATTTTTGAGGGTCTAAAACGTAAATATTATGTTTTGGAGGGACTATTTTATAAATATGAATTTTATGAGGGACTATTTTGTAAATATAAAATTTATAAGGGACTATTTTGTAAATATGAATTTTACGAGGGACAATTTCGTAATATGAATTTTACGAGGGACTATTTTATAAATGTGAATTTTATGAGGGACTGTTGTGAAAATATTATTTAAATGAGGATTATAATGCAAATATTATGTTTTGGGGGGTTATTATGCTAATATGAAAAATGAAGTTGAATTTTAGTGTTAAATAAGGAAAATAGTATTTTTGATTTAAAACGTATGAAAAATATTTTACGCGATTGAGAAACGATGAAAAATTGATACGTGATTAAGAAAATGTGAAAAATATGGTTTCGCGATGAAATTACAGAAATGACACTGTTGGGCCAATAAGAGGACCCCGAACTTGAGATAAAGAAAATTTAATTGAGAATATGATAGAATGAATTGAACTGAGAATGGTGCATTTGTATATGCATTGAAAAGGTCCGATGGACTGGATAAGGCTATTTGCCTAGGAAGGAGAGAATACACCTCCTGAGTGGGTGCGATATGCATAGTGTAGGTCTTTCGTTGACCTTGGGGGCATTGGGGTGCGGGTTGCCTACAATGTGCAGTTGGTAGCTCTTCTGTACGTGGGTTAGACCGATATAACACACCAATGATCCGGACCGAGACACTATCCCTAATCAAGATTTGATAAAGACTAGTGCATATGCTAGATGTGCAAAGAAATTGAGCACGTGATCCGAGGCATGTAGTGCAGACAGATCTTTACGATCACTCTTTCTGATTTGAGTTGTAACTCCATGGAGTATGGAATTGAGTCTAGGTGCATATGCAGAGATATTGAGAGTATTATCGTAATTATTGTTTATGATAATTGAATTATTGAATAATTGAATATTGATAAGGACATGATCGTAATTATGAGTTAATGTATGAATTATGATAATAAAGGATATTGTTGGCATAATTGTAATTAAGTATGAAGTGTTGGCACGAGAATTTGTATGTGTTTATCTTCATTGCTACCATACTGGTATTGGCGTAGGTGATCTCACCTCTTTCTATGTCTATCCTATATTATATTTATAATTTTAAAGACGTTGAGCGAGAACTTGAGCAAGAAGCTGAGGAAAAGCAGATTCTGGTAGAGGACGCTGAGTTTTAAAGTGATGGAGGAGTCTCGTCTACTTGTGTATATGAGATTGAGTAGACTACATCTTGGACATTAGTGTGCATATTACTACTTAGAGTTCCCATTGTCAATTAGATAGTATTGGGAAGTATACTGTCGTACTTCGAGTGCGATTAGTATAGTGTCGTTTGCGAGAACACTTGTCCGTAGGACTTCGCGTCAAGTCAGACTTTTTGGATTTGAATCCAGAAAGTTCATTTCTAAAATTTTTGGA
This sequence comes from Ormosia semicastrata, assembly GCA_029884595.1. Taxonomy (NCBI): domain Eukaryota; kingdom Viridiplantae; phylum Streptophyta; class Magnoliopsida; order Fabales; family Fabaceae; genus Ormosia; species Ormosia semicastrata. The sequence continues at coordinate 44,996,151 of JAQQTO010000044.1, read as the reverse complement.
CTATGTTCATTTCGAAATCTATTAGACCATTTCAAATTCTTGTTGGACTAATCTAGTTACCTATTGAACAGTCTTATTATTTTCCCTTATAACTTTCAAAGTGTCTTTCATATATCTCAATTAAGAAGGAGTTATGCGTAAAACTAATCAAATGCAAATTCTGTTAGAAGTTCAACTCGTGAATTTAGATTGAGTGTTGAGATCAAATAGAAAGGTGGTGGCGTATACTTCAAGGTAGTGGAACGTGCATGAGAAGAATTATTCAATTGACGTTTTAGGATCTGTGATAGTCGTTTTGCAAGGAGAATTTGAAAACATTTTTTTCCTATAAAGTCTATAATAATTACAAGGGCTTGAAGTACCTGTACAATCAAGAGGGGCTTGGAAATAAGGAAAAGACGATAACTAGAATTTTCAATGGACTTGTTGAGAGCTTGTGTTCTAAGAACAAGCTGGTTGTTGGGATGAATTTCTACCATTGATAGAATTCACATACAACAATAGTTCTCGTTCGAGTATAAGGATGGTACCCTATGAGGTATTATATGGAAGAAGATGTAGAACGTCATTGTGTTAGCATCATGATGCTAAAAGTACTGAGGTAGGACCAGAATTTGTGCAGCAGACTACTGAGAAAGTGAAGACGATCTAAGGCAAGATGAGGACAACTCAGACGCGGCAAAAGAGTTATGCAGATAAAAGACGAAGACCGCTTGAATTTGAAGAAGGTGACCATGTATTTCTATGTGTGACGTTTATGACTAAAGTTGGATGAGTGATTAAGTCGAGGAAACCCACTCTGAAGTTTATCGGATCGTATCGGATATTCCGTTGGACATCGTATAAATGAAGGAGAATTCAACCTATGAGACGTTTCCAGTCAAGATTGAAGATCAAAGGATCAAGCAACTTCGAGGTAAAGAAATCGCATTGGTTTAGTGGTTTGGAATGATATACGTGGTGAAGCAATATGGGAATTGGAAGATAAGATAAGAGAATAGTATCTGTTTTTATTTTAAGTGCGTCAAGTTTCGAGGACGAAACTTCTTTTTAGAGGGGGAGTATTGTAACACCCCAAATTTTAGACTTTGTTACAGAACTGACAGAATTACACTATTTTGTGTTTTCTGTGCAATATAAAAATAAATTTTATTATTCCGATACTGTTTTTGATTATTTTGTGTGATTTGCTCCGGTCAGGAAAATAATAATTTTTGGGCCGAAAAAATTCTTATTTTAATTAATTGGAGCTGGGGGATCTTACTAAACCCAATTCTGATTGATATATATATTAATCTTATAATTTTTAGGATTTAACTGTGTAATAAAATAATTTTATATTATTATAATATTATTTTATTCAACATGATCTCAACCGCCTCAAAAACAATAGAAAATTTGTTAGTGGACCCAAAAAAGTTCGTGGGGCCCACGTTTAGTGTAACAGTCAACGATTCTGACTAGACAGAAATCTAAACCAATAGGAATTAGTCACAATAGGTGGCTTGACTTTTTAAACCAATTAGAATGAGTCAGCAAAAGAAGCATAAACTTCTTTGTGAACCATTAGAATGTAAAGCTTACTTTAGAAGCTTTAATCTTAACCGTTGATCTGATCAATGGTGTAAAACGAATCTTGACAATACCACTAAGTAATATCCACCGTAGATGAGATCAATGGATAGGAAATCAAGATGATTTCAATGGCTAAGATGAAGTCAACAATAGTGGCTTGAATTTGATTAGTAACTAATTAAACTTAATTTGATTAATCTAATGGTGTAATTAGTAAGTTAAGTAAACTAACTTAATACTTAATTAATTATAAACTAATTACTAATTAAATATCCTAATTATTATTAGAGGATATAATATATATAAATATATGTCTAATTAATCAATTATGTAATTGGAAAGTTAATTAAGATTGGTTAGGAAACTAAACCTAATTAACTAGTGAATTGTTTAGCAAGTAATTAGACTTGAATTAAAACAAATTAATGTCCCTAAACTCACTTGAAGCCCACGGTTTGCAGCAGCTTGGAGGAGTCATCTACATGGTTCTTGAACCATCCATAATATCCATACAAGTCAAATTGATGACCTATGCCATGTGCTACTCCATGTGCATCCAATTGGTGATATTTTGAGTCAAGTATATCACTTAATCTCTCCAAGACTCCCACGGCAGCAGCACCTTTAATTTACTCTCCTAATATTCATTTTTTTATTTCACCAAAAAGCTTTCATCAAATTCTCTCAAATTCTCTCAAAGTTCCAAGAACACAAAACAACCATTTTCCTTCTTTTTCTCACCATATGGTTCGGCCAAGCAACCCACAAGCACCATTACTCACCTATAATTTTCACTCACACCATTTCCAAAAGATAAACACCATTCTAAACACTTTCCATTTAGAAAGTTTTCCCAAAATCCCACTCTAAGTACTTCAAAATTCCACTTTTATCTTACTTCCTTGGAGGTAAACTTTGATTTCTATGGTTTAAATTCATGTTTATGATTTTCTAAGCCATGATTGTTCCATGGTTTGTTATTATTAAGCTTTGTTTGTGATTTTACTAATTATTTTAGAATTGTTAGGAATTGATTGTGTTCCACACGAAAATAAGGTGAAGGAAGAGAGCTTGAAAAGCTTGTCTTCAAGAGGTAAGAGGGAGATTTTACCTCACCAACCATGTTTTGGTGGTGTGGGGATAGTTGTGTATGGTGAAAAACCCATAAGGGTTTATTCACTTATTGTTTAATGTCTCTATGTTTGTGATTTTGGTGTTTATGGTTTTATATTTGTGATTGCATGTGTGATAATATGTCTAAAGTTTTGATAATATGCTTGTCTGGATAATTTTGATTGCATGCAAGTGTATGAGTAATTTAGGATGTGAATAATATGATGAACCGATTTTATGAGAGTTCCAAAGAGCTTGAGGCTTACGGCCATACTAGGCTAGAAAGGACTAAAGTCTTGAAAATGAAAGATTCAATTGAGAATGAAGGATTTAAATGAAAAAGAAATAAATTTGAACAAGTTTGAAGGTTGTGGGAAAATAATCGGATATAGTTAAACTGATGAATTAAAATGAGAACTGAGAGATTTAAATGGGACAAATTTGAGTATAGCAAAGTAAAATAATTTTTGAGAAAATGAATTATTATAAATATGATTTTTAGAGGAGCAATATTGTAAATTTTATTTTTAAAAAGGGGCCATACTGTAATTATGATTTTTAGAGGGGTAATATTATAATTATGATTTTTAGAGGGGCAAAATAATAATTTTCATTTTTAATAGGGCCATATTGTAAATAATAATTTTTGTGGGTCTAAAACGTAAATATTATGTTTTGAAATGACTATTTTATAAATATGAATTTTATGAGGGATTATTTTATAAATATGAATTTTATGAGGGACTATTTTGAAAATATGACATTTATAAGGGATTATTTTGTAAATATGAATTTTATGAGGGACAATTTCGTAATCTGAATTTTACGAGGGACTATTTTATAAATGTGAATTTTATGAGGGACTGTTGTGAAAATATTATTTAAATGAGGATTATAATGCAAATATTATGTTTTGAGGGGTTATTATGCTAATATGAAAAATGAAGTTGAATTTTAGTGTTAAATAAGGAAAATAGTATTTTTGATTTAAAACGTATGAAAAATATTTTACGCGATTGAGAAACGATGAAAAATTGATAAGTGATTAAGAAAATGTGAAAAATATGGTTTCGCGATGAAATTACAGTAATGACACTGTTGGGCCAATATGAGGACCCCGAACTTGAGATAAAGAAAATTTAATTAAGAATATGATAGAATGAATTGAACTAAGAATGGTGCATTTGTATATGCGTTGAAAAGGTCCGATGGACTGGGTAAGGCTATTTGCCTAGGAAGGAGAGAATACACCTCTTGAGTGGGTGCGATATGCGTAGTGTAGGTCTTTCGTTGAACTTGGGGACATTGAGGTGCGGGTTGCCTACAATTTGCAGTTGGTAGCTCTTCTGTACGTGGGTTAGACCGATATAACACACCAATGATCCGGACCGAGACACTATCCCTAATCAAGATTTGATAAAGACTGGTGCATATGCTAGATGTGCAAAGAAATTGAGCACGTGGTTCGAGGCATGTAGTGCAGACAGATCTTTACGATCACTATTTTCGATCTGAGCTGTAACTCCATGGAGTAGGGAATTAAGTCTAGGTGCATATGCAGAGATACTGAGAGTATTATTGTAATTATTGTTTATGATAATTGAATTATTGAATAATTGAATATTGATAAGGACATGATCGTAATTATGACTTAATGTATGAATTATGATAATAAAGGATATTGTTGGCATAATTGTAATTATGTATGATGTGTTGGCATGAGAATTTGTATGTGTTTATCTTCATTGCTACCATACTGGTATTGGCGTAGGTGATCTCACCTCTTTCTATGTCTATCCTATATTCTATTTATAATTTTAAAGACGTTGAGTGAGAACTTGAGTAAGAAGCTGAGGGAAAGCAGATTCCGATAGAGGACGCTGAGTTTTGAAGTGATGGAGGAGTCTAGTCTACTAGTGTATATGAGATTGAGTAGACTACATCTTGGACATTAGTGTGAATATTAATACTTAGAGTTCCCATTGTCAATTAGATAGTATTGGGAAGTATACTATCGTACTTCGAGTGCGATTAGTATAGTGTCGTTTGCGCGAACACTTGTCCGTAGGACTTCGCGTCAAGTCAGACTTCTATCTTCTGAGGAGTCTAAGGAGGACCCGTCTGAGGGTTCTACTATTTAGTAGCACTTGGGCAGTAGATTAGTTTAAATTAAAGTTTAAATATTTTGAGAGTCTAGTTTGTAAATATGACAGTACTATGACTTGTATATAAATGATGTATATTAATTTATGATGTTGTTGTAATGTTTTTATTTTCCGCTAAGTTTATCTTACTATCATCAAGAGATTTTATAACTCGTATTTACATCATAGAGCACAATTTTCTAATGAAGGGGTAATTTGGTAATTGAGTAACACGAAGTGTGACGCCCTAAGGAGGGTGTTACATTAGTTGGTATCAGAGCCCAAGTTAGAGTCTTTTGGGTTTGTGGGTAGGTTTGTCTTGTTTGTGCTGTGTGAATCTCTGATGTTGAACACAGAGATATGTTTTGGTTTCCGAAAGGAGACGATGTTGTGTGAAATAGTTACGTTTAGTTCGTTATGTTTTGATTTTGTTTATCTTTGGAGAAAGATAATGGAACGAACCGAACATGAGCATGTGGACACGAGACGTGATGAAGATCGTATAGCCACAGCTAGAAGTGTGATGCAAAAGATGATTGAAGTAGCAGTACAACAGAGATAGATGATCGCTCAGCAGCAGGAACTGATAATCAAACTTCATAGCTTATTAGGATTGGAGCAACCGTCTGGTGCGAGAAGCTGTAATTTAGAACCTTCGATAATCCAAGATGGAAGGAAGCGTAAGGTCAATCGTTTTCAACGAGAGCCGTATGTGCGACCACTGGGGAAGCAACAACGAACAAAGAGAGGGAGTACTAATGGCAATGATTTTGGTCATACTGTGACATCATCACTGAAATGTTTCAAGTGTGGAAAAAATATCATCTCACCAAAAATTATTAGCATAAAGGGTTTATTTGTTATCGATGTGGGAATCCTGGACATTTCTCCAGAGATTGTGATTAACTGAAGATGAAATTTTCCATTAGTGATACACGTATTTCAAAATCTCAAGAAGAAGAAAGAGCTGATGCAAAGTGTGTAGTGAGAACGTTCAAATACAAAAACTTGAGAAGCGAGGAAATTGAGCCATAGAGGGTAATCTTAAAATTGTGCTGTATAATGCGTAAGGGAACCCAGTTTCTTGTGATCTGTGACTGTGTAAAATCTTTTGGGGTTATTTGTGTTTTGTTTCTTTTCATAATATTACTTCAACTTCTAAACTTGTTATTACTACTCGAATCGGTTTGAAACTATCTTATTATTATCGGAGTTTGAAACTTTTCTATTGATCTAGTTTGTCTATTTCTTTCTCAAATAGACTGAGTAGATCAATTTGACTTATCCATGTCTTCGTTATAGTGTGATCAGAGTATTTCTACTCTTCTTGTTAAACTTGTTGTTTATACTCAAGTTTTCTAACTCTACCCTATATCTATTGGATATCAAATCTTTTCTGTTGATTTGATTTGTTTATCTAAAATTACATCTATTTGAGAACCTGACTTTATAAATGGATTGGTTATTTTCCAACTATATCCTATTAGATTGTTACAATGTAACCTGAGTGTTTCCTTGACCTGAGATTTTTGGATTTGAATCCAGAAAGTTCATTTCTAAACTTTTTGGACTATGTTCATTTCGAAATCTATTAGACCATTTCAAATTCTTGTTGGACTAATCTAGTAATCTATTGAACAGTCTTATTATTTTCCCTTATAACTTTCAAAGTGTCTTTCGTATATCTCAATTAAGAAGGAGTTATGCATAAAACTAGTCAAATGCAAATTCTGTTAGAAGTTCAACTCGTGAATTTAGATTGAGTGTTGAGATCAAATAGAAAGGTGGTGGTGTATACTTCAAGGTAGTGGAACGTGCATGAGAAGAATTATTCAATTTACGTTTTAGGATTTGTGATAGTCGTTTTGCAAGGAGAATTTGAAAACATTTTTTTCCTATAAAGTCTATAATAATTATAAGGGCTTGAAGTACCTGTACAATCAAGAGGGGCTTGGAAATAAGGAAAAGACGATAACTAGAATTTTCAAAGGACTCGTTGAGAGCTTGTGTTTAAGAACAAGTTGGTTATTGGGATGAATTTCTACCATTGATAGAATTCACATACAACAATAGTTCTCGTTCGAGTATAAGGATGGTACCCTATGAGGTATTATATGGAAGAAGATGTAGAACGTCATTGTGTTAGCATCATGACGCTGAAAGTACTGAGGTAGGACCAGAATTTGTGCAGCAGACTACTGAGAAAGTGAAGACGATCTAAGACAAGATGAGGACAACTCAGATGCGGCAAAAGAGTTATGCAGATAAAAGACGAAGACCGCTTGAATTTGAAGAAGGTGACCATGTATTTCTATGTGTGACGTTTATGACTAAAGTTGGACGAGTGATTAAGTCGAGGAAACCCACTCTGAAGTTTATCGGATCGTATCGGATATTCCGTTGGACATCATATAAATGAAGGAGAATTCAACCTATGAGACGTTTCCAGTCAAGATTGAAGATCAAAGGATCAAGCAACTTCGAGGTAAAGAAATCGCATTGGTTTAGTGGTTTGGAATGATATACGTGGTGAAGCAATATGGGAATTGGAAGATAAGATAAGAGAATAGTATCTGTTTTTATTTTAAGTGCGTCAAGTTTCGAGGACGAAACTTCTTTTTAGAGGGGGAGTATTGTAACACCCCAAATTTTAGACTTTGTTACAGAACTGACAAAATTACACTATTTTGGGTTTTCTGTGCAATATAAAAATAAATTTGATTATTCCGATACTGTTTTTGATTATTTTGTGAGATTTGCTCCGGGACAGGAAAATAATAATTTTCAGGCCGGGGAAATTCTTATTTTAATTAATTGGAGCTGGGGGATCTTACTAAACCCAATTCTGATTGATATATATATTAATCTTATAATTTTTAGGATTTACCTGCGTAATAAAATAATTTTATATTATTATAATATTATTTTATTCAGTAGTACCTACTGTCTCAAAAACAGTAGAAAATTTGTTAGTGGACTTGAAAAAGTTCGTGGGGCCCACGTTTAGTGTGATAGTCAACGATTCTGACTAGACAGAAATCTAAACCAATAGGAATTAGTCAAAATAGGTGGCTTGACTTTTTAAACCAATTAGAATGAGTCAACAAAAGAAGCATAGACTTCTTTGTGAACCATTAGATTGTAAAGCTTACTTTAGAAGCTTTAATCTTAACCGTTGATCCGATCAATGGTGTAAAACGAATCTTGACAAAACCACTAAGTAATATCCACCGTAGATGAGATCAATGGATAGGAAATCAAGATGATTTCAATGGCTAAGATGAAGTCAACAATAGTGGCTTGAATTTGATTAGTAACTAATTAAACTTAATTTGATTAATCTATTGGTCTAATTAGCAAGTTAAGTAAACTAACTTAATACTTAATTAATTATAAACTAATTACTAATTAAATATCCTAATTATTATTAGAGGATATAATATATATAAATATATGTCTAATTAATCAATTATGTAATTGGAAAGTTAATTAAGATTGGTTACGAAACTAAACCTAATTAACTAGTGAATTGTTTAGCAAGTAATTAGACTTGAATTAAAACAAATTAAAGTCCCTAAACTCACTTGAAGCCCACGGTTTGCAGCAGCTTGGAGGAGTCATCTACATGGTTCTTGAACCATCCATAATATCCATACAAGTCAAATTGATGACCTATGCCATGTGCTACTCCATGTGCATCTAATTGGTGATATTTTGAGTCAAGTATATCACTTAATCTCTCCAAGACTCTCACGGCAGTAGCACCTTTAATTTACTCTCCCAATATTCATTTTTCTATTTCACCAAAAAGCTTTCATCAAATTCTCTCAAAGTTCCAAAACACAAAACAACCATTTTCCTTCCTTTTCTCACCATATGGTTCGGCCAAGCAACCCACAAGCACCATTACTCACCTATAATTTTCACTCACATCATTTTCTAAAGCTAAACACCATTCTAAACACTTTCTATTTAGAAAGTTTTCCCAAAATTCCACTCTAAGTACTTCAAAATTCCACTTTTATCTTACTTCCTTGGAGGTAAACTTTGATTTCTATGGTTTAAATTCATGTTTATGATTTTCTAAGCCATGATTGTTCCATGGTTTGTTATTATTAAGCTTTGTTTGTGCTTTTACTAATTGTTTTAGAATTATTAGGAATTGATTGTGTTCCACACGAAAATAAGGAGAAGGAGGAGAACTTGAAAAGCTTGTCTTCAAGAGGTAAGAGGGAGATTTTACCTTACCAACCATGTTTTGGTGGTGTGGGGATAGTTGTGTATGGTGAAAAACCCATAAGGGTTTATTCACTTATTGTTTAATGTCTCTATGTTTGTGATTTTGGTGTTTATGGTTTTATATTTGTGATTGCATGTGTGATAATATGTCTAAAGTTTTGATAATATGCTTGTATGAATAATTTTGATTGCATGCAAGTGTATGAGTAATTTAGGATGTGAATAATATGATGAACCGATTTTATGAGAGCTCCAAAGAGCTTGAGGCTTACGGCCATACTAGGCTAGAAAGGACTAAAGTCTTGAAAATGAAAGATTCAATTGAGAATGAAGGATTTAAATGAAAAAGAAATGAATTTGAACAAGTTTGAAGGTTGTGGGAAAATAATCGGATATAGTTAAACTGATGAATTAAAATGAGAACTGAGAGATTTAAATGAATTTGGGACAAATTTGAGTATAGCAAAGTAAAATAATTTTTGGAAAAATGAATTATTATAAATATGATTTTTAGAGGGGCAATATTGTAAATTTTGTTTTTAAAAAGAGGCCATACTGTAATTATGATTTTTAGGGGGGTAATATTATAATTATGATTTTTAGAGGGGCAAAATAGTAATTTTCGTTTTTAATAGGGCCATATTGTAAATAATAATTTTTGAGGGTCTAAAACGTAAATATTATGTTTTGGAGGGACTATTTTATAAATATGAATTTTATGAGTGACTATTTTGTAAATATGAATTTTATGAGGGACTATTTTGAAAATATGACATTTATAAGGGATTATTTTGTAAATATGAATTTTATGAGGGACAATTTCGTAATCTGAATTTTATGAGGGACTATTTTGCAAATGTTAATTTTATGAGGGACTGTTATGAAAATATTATTTAAATGAGGATTATAATGCAAATATTATGTTTTGAGGGGTTATTATGCTAATATGAAAAATGAAGTTGAATTTTAGTGTTAAATAAGGAAAATAGTATTTTTGATTTAAAACGTATGAAAAATATTTTACGCGATTGAGAAACGATGAAAAATTGATACGTGATTAAGAAAATGTGAAAAATATGGTTTCGCTATGAAATTACAGTAATGACACTGTTGGGCCAATATGAGGACCCCGAACTTGAGATAAAGAAAATTTAATTGAGAATATGATAGAATGAATTGAACTAAGAATGGTGCATTTGTATATGCGTTGAAAAGGTCCGATGGACTGGGTAAGGCTATTTGCCTAGGAAGGAGAGAATACACCTCCTGAGTGGGTGCGATATGCGTAGTGTAGGTCTTTCGTTGACCTTGGGGGCATTGGGGTGCGGGTTGCCTACAATTTGCAGTTGGTAGCTCTTCTGTACGTGGGTTAGACCGATATAACACACCAATGATCCGGACCGAGACACTATCCCTAATCAAGATTTGATGAAGACTGGTGCATATGCTAGATGTGCAAAGAAATTGAGCACATGGTCCGAGGCATGTAGTGCAGACAGATCTTTACGATCACTCTTTTCGATCTGAGCTGTAACTCCATGTAGTAGGGAATTAAGTCTAGGTACATATGCAGAGATACTGAGAGTATTATCGTAATTATTGTTTATGATAATTAAATTATTGAATAATTGAATATTGATAAGGACATGATCGTAATTATGACTTAATGTATGAATTATGATAATAAAGGATATTGTTGGCATAATTGTAATTATGTATGATGTGGTGGCATGAGAATTTATATGTGTTTATCTTCATTGCTACCATACTGGTATTGGCGTAGGTGATCTCACCTCTTTCTATGTCTATCCTATATTGTATTTATAATTTTAAAGACGTTGAGCGAGAACTTGAGCAAGAAGCTGAGGAAAAGCAGATTCCGATAGAGGACGCTGAGTCTTGAAGTGATGGAGGAGTCTCGTCTACTTGTGTATATGATATTGAGTAGACTACATCTTGGACATTAGTGTGAATATTAATACTTAGAGTTCCCATTGTCAATTAGACAGTATTGGGAAGTATACTATCGTATTTCAAGTGCGATTAGTATAGTGTCATTTGCGCGAACACTTATCCGTAGGACTTAGCATCAAGTCAGACTTCTATCTTCTGAGGAGTCTAAGGAGGACCCGTCTGAGGGTTCTACTATTTAGTAGCACTTGGGCAGTAACTTAGTTTAAATTAAAGTTTAAATATTTTGATGTCTAGTTTGTAAATATTAAAATATGACAGTACTATGACTTGTTTATAAATGATGTATATTAATTTATGATGTTGTTGTAATGTTTTTATTTTTCGCTAAGTTTATCTTACTATCATCAAGAAATTTTATAACTCGTATTTACATCATAAAGCACAATTTTCTAATGAAGGGGTAATTTGGTAATTGAGTAACACGAAGTGTGACGCCCTAAGGAGGGTGTCACATTAGTTGGTATCAGAGCCCAAGTTAGAGTCTTTTGGGTTTGTGGGTAGGTTTGTCTTGTTTGTGCTGTGTGAATCTCTGATGTTGAACACAGAGATATGTTTTGGTTTCCGAAAGGAGACGATGTTGTGTGAAATAGTTACATTTAGTTCGTTATGTTTTGATTTTGTTTATCTTTGGAGAAAGATAATGGAACGAACCAAACATGAGCATGTGGACACGAGACGTGATGAAGATCGTATAGCCGCAGCTAGAAGTGTGATGCAAAAGATGATTGAAGTAGCAGTACAACAGAGACAGATGATCGCTCAGCAGCAGGAACTGATAATCAAACTTCATAGCTTATTAGGATTGGAGCAACCGTCTGGTGCGAGAAGCTGTAATTTAGAATCTTCGAAAATCCAAGATGGAAGGAAGCGTAAGGTCAATCGTTTTCAACGAGAGCTGTATGTGCGACCACTGGGGAAGCAACAACGAACAAAGAGAGGGAGTACTAATGGCAATGATTTTGGTCAGACTGTGACATCATCACTGAAATGTTTCAAGTGTGGAAAAAAATCATCTCACCAAAAATTATCAGCATAAAGGGTTTATTTGTTATCGATGTGGGAATCCTGGACTTTTCTCCAGAGATTGTGATCAACTGAAGATGGAATTTTCCATTAGTGATACACATATTTCAAAATCTCAAGAAGAAGAAAGAGCTGATGCAAAGAGTGTAGTGAGAACATTCAAATACAAAAACTTGAGAAGCGAGGAAATTGAGCCATAGAGGGTAATCTTAAAACTGTGCTGTATAATGCGTAAGGGAACCCAGTCTCTTGTGATCTGTGACTGTGTAAAATCTTTTGGGGTTATCTGTGTTTTGTTTCTTTTCATAATATTACTTCAACTTCTAAACTTGTTATTACTACTCGAATCTGTTTGAAACTATCTTATTATTATCGGAGTTTGAAACTTTTCTATTGATCTGGTTTGTCTATTACTTTCTCAAATAGACTGAGTAGATCAATTTGACTTATCCATGTCTTCGTTATAGTGTGATCAGAGTATTTCTACTCTTCTTGTTAAACTTGTTGTTTATACTCAAGTTTTCTAACTTTACCCTATATCTATTGGATATCAAATCTTTTCTGTTGATTTGATTTGTTTATCTACAATTACATCTATTTGAGAATCTGACTTTATAAATGGATTGGTTATTTTCCTACTATATCCTATTAGATTGTTACAATGTAACCTTACTGTTTCCTTGACCTGAGATTTTTGGATTTGAATCCAGAAAGTTCATTTCTAAAATTGTTGGACTATGTTCATTTTGAAATCTATTAGACCGTTTCAAATTCTTGTTGGACTAATCTAGTAACCTATTGAACAGTTTTATTATTTTCCCTTATAACTTTCAAAGTGTCTTTCATATATCTCAATTAAGAAGGAGTTATGCGTAAAACTAGTCAAATGCAAATTCTGTTAGAAGTTCAACTCGTGAATTTAGATTGAGTGTTGAGATCAAATAGAAAGGTGGTGGTGTATACTTCAAGGTAGTGGAATGTGCATGAGAAGAATTATTCAATTTACGTTTTAGGATCTGTGATAGTCGTTTTGCAAGGAGAATTTGAAATCCTTTTTTTCCTATAAAGTCTATAATAATTACAAGGGCTTGAAGTACCTGTAGAATCCAGAGGGGCTTGGAAATACGGAAAAGACGATAACTAGAATTTTCAAAGGACTCGTTGAGAGCTTGTGTTCTAAGAACAAGCTGGTTGTTGGGATGAATTTCTACCATTGATAGAATTCACATACAACAATAGTTCTCATTCGAGTATAAGGATGGTACCCTATGAGGTATTATATAGAAGAAGATGTAGAACGTCATTGTGTTAGCATCATGATGCTGAAAGTACTGAGGTAGGACCAGAATTTGTGCAGCAGACTACTGAGAAAGTGAAGACAATCTAAGACAAGATGAGGACAACTCAGACGCGGCAAAAGACTTATGCAGATGAAAGACAAAGACTGCTTGAATTTGAAGAAGGTGACCATGTATTTCTATGTGTGACGTTTATGACTAAAGTTGGACGAGTGATTAAGTCGAAGAAACCCACCCTGAAGTTTATCGGATCGTATCAGATATTCCGTTGGACATTGTATAAATGAAGGAGAATTCAACCTATGAGACGTTTCCAGTCAAGATTGAAGATCAAAGGATCAAGCAACTTCGAGGTAAAGAAATCACATTTGTTTAGTGGTTTGGAACGATATATGTGGTGAAGCAATATGGGAATTGGAAAATAAGATAAGAGAATAGTATCCATTTTTATTTTAAGTGCGTCAAGTTTCGAGGACGAAACTTCTTTTTAGAGGGGGAGTATTGTAACACCCCAAATTTTAGACTTTGTTACAAAACTGAAAAAATTACACTGTTTTGTGTTTTCTGTGCAATATAAAAATAATTTGATTATTCCGATACTATTTTTGATTATTTTGTGTGATTTGCTCAAGTCGGAAAATAATAATTTTCGGTAGAGAAATTCTTATTTTAATTAATTGAGTCAGGGATCTTACTAAACCCAATTCGATTGATATATATATTAATCTTATAATTTTTAGGATTTAACTATGCAATAAAATAATTTTATATTATTATAATATTATTTTATTCAACAGTACCAACTGTCTCAAAAATAGTAAAAAATTTATTAATGGACCCGAAAAAGTTCATGGGGCCCACGTTTAGTGTAACAGTTAACGATCCTGACTAGACAGAAATCTAAACCAATAGGAATTAGTCAAAATAGGTGGCTTGACTTTTTAAACCAATTAGAATGAGTCAACAAAAGAAGCATAGACTTCTTTGTGAACCATTAGATTGTAAAGCTTACTTTAGAAGCTTTAATCTTAACCGTTGATCCGATCAATGGTGTAAAACGAATCTTGACAAAACCACAAAGTAATATCCACCGTTGATGACATCAATGGATAGGAAATCAAGATGATTTCAATGGCTAAGATGAAGTCAACAATAGTAGCTTGAATTTGATTAGTAACTAATTAAACTGAATTTGATTAATCTAATGGTCTAATTAGCAAGTTAAGTAAACTAACTTAATACTCAATTAATTATAAACTAATTACTAATTAAATATCCTAATTATTATTAGAGGATATAATATATATAAATATATGTCTAATTAATCAATTATGTAATTGGAAAGTTAATTAAGATTGGTTAGGAAACTAAACCTAATTAACTATTGAATTGTTTAACAAGTAATTAGACTTGAATTAAAACAATTTAAAGTCCCTAAACTCACTTGAAGCCCACGGTTTGCAGCAGCTTGGAGGAGTCATCTACATGGTTCTTGAACCATCCATAATATCCATACAAGTCAAATTGATGACCTATGCCATGTGCTTCTCCATGTGCATCCAATTAGTGATATTTTGAGTCAAGTATATCACTTAATCTCTCCAAGACTCTCACGGCAGCAGCACCTTTAATTTACGCTCCCAATATTCATTTTTTTATTTCACCAAAATGCTTTCATCAAATTCTCTCAAAGTTCCAAGAACACAAAACAACCATTTTCCTTCCTTTTCTCACCATATGGTTCGGCCAAGCAACCCACAAGCACCATTACTCACCTATAATTTTCACTCACATCATTTCCTAAAGCTAAACACCATTCTAAACACTTTTCATTTAGAAAGTTTTCCCAAACTCCCACTCTAAGTACTTCAAAATCCCACTTTTATCTTACTTCCTTGGAGGTAAACTTTGATTTCTATGGTTTAAATTCATGTTTATGATTTTCTAAGCCATGATTGTTCCATGGTTTGTTATTATTAAGCTTTGTTTGTGATTTTACTAATTGTTTTAGAATTATTAGGAATTGATTGTGTTCCACACGAAAATAAGGAGAAGGAGGAGAGCTTGAAAAGCTTGTCTTCAAGAGGTAAGAGGGAGATTTTACCTCACCAACCATGTTTTGGTGGTGTGGGGATAGTTGTGTATGGTGAAAAACCCATAAGGGTTTATTCACTTATTGTTTAATGTCTCTATGTTTGTGATTTTGGTGTTTATGATTTTATATTTGTGATTGCATGTGTGATAATATGTCTAAAGTTTTGATAATATGCTTGTATGGATAATTTTGATTGCATGCAAGTGTATGAGTAATTTAGGATGTGAATAATATGATGAACCGATTTTATGAGAGCTCCAAAGAGCTTGAGGCTTACGGCCATACTAGGCTAGAAAGGACTAAAGTCTTGAAAATGAAAGATTCAATTGAGAATGAAGGATTTAAATGAAAAAGAAATGAATTTGAACAAGTTTGACGTTTGTGGGAAAATAATCGGATATAGTTAAACTGATGAATTAAAATGAGAACTGAGAGATTTAAATGAATTTGGGACAAATTTGAGTATAGCAAAGTAAAATAATTTTTGGAAAAATGAATTATTATAAATATGATTTTTAGAGGGGCAATAATAGAAATTTTGTTTTTAAAAAGGTGTCATACTGTAATTATGATTTTTAGAGGGGCAATATTGTAATTATAATTTTTAGAGGGGCAAAATAGTAATTTTTGTTTTTAATAGGACCATATTATAAATAATAATTTTTGAGGGTCTAAAACGTAAATATTATGTTTTGGAGGGACTATTTTATAAATATGAATTTTATGAGGGACTATTTTATAAATATGAATTTTATGAGGGACTATTTTATAAATATGAATTTTATGAGGGACTATTTTGAAAATATAAAATTTATAAGAGACTATTTTGTAAATATGAATTTTATGAGGGACAATTTCGTAATATGAATTTTACGAGGGACTATTTTGTAAATGTGAATTTTATGAGGGACTCATAGAAAATATTATTTAAATGAGGATTATAATGCAAATATTATGTTTTGAGGGGTTATTATGCTAATATGAAAAATGAAGTTGAATTTTAGTGTTAAATAAGGAAAATAGTATTTTTGATTTAAAACGTATGAAAAATATTTTACGCGATTGAGAAACGATGAAAAATTGATACGTGATTAAGAAAATGTGAAAAATATGGTTTTGCGATGAAATTACAGTAATGACACTGTTGGGCCAATATGAGGACCCCGAACTTGAGATAAAGAAAATTTAATTGAGAATATGATAGAATGAATTGAACTAACGATTGTGCATTTGTATATGCGTTGAAAAGGTCCGATGGACTGGGTAAGGCTATTTGCCTAGGAAGAAGAGAATACACCTCCTGAGTGGGTGCGATATACGTAGTGTAGGTCTTTCGTTGACCTTGGGGGCATTGGGGTGCGGGTTGCCTACAATTTCCAGTTGGTAGCTCTTCTGTACATGGGTTAGACCGATATAACACACCAATGATCCGGACCGAGACACTATCCCTAATCAAGATTTGATAAAGACTGGTGCATATGCTAGATGTGCAAAGAAATTGAGCACGTGGTCCGAGGCATGTAGTGCAGACAGATCTTTACGATCACTCTTTCTGATCTGAGCTGTAACTCCATGGAGTAGGGAATTGAGTCTAGGTGCATAAGCAGAGATACTGAGAGTATTATCGTAATTATTGTTTATGATAATTGAATTATTGAATAATTGAATATTGATAAGGATATGATCGTAATTATGACTTAATGTATGAATTATGATAATAAAGGATATTGTTGGCATAATTGTAATTATGTATGATGTGTTGGCATGAGAATTTGTATGTGTTTATATTCATTGCTACCATACTGGTATTGGCGTAGGTGATATCACCTCTTTCTATGTCTATCCTATATTGTATTTATAATTTTAAAGACGTTGAGCGAGAACTTGAGCAAGAAGCTGAGGAAAAGCAGATTCCGATAGAGGACGCTGAGTTTTGAAGTGATGGAGGAGTCTCGTCTACTTGTGTATATGAGATTGAGTAGACTACATCTTGGACATTAGTGTGAATATTAATACTTAGAGTTCCCATTGTCAATTAGACAGTATTGGGAAGTAAACTATCGTACTTCTAGTGCGATTAGTATAGTGTCATTTGCGCGAACACTTGTCCGTAGGACTTCGCATCAAGTCAGACTTCTATCTTCTGAGGAGTCTAAGGAGGACTCGTCTGATGGTTCTACTATTTAGTAGCACTTGGGCAGTAGGTTAGTTTAAATTAAAGTTTAAATATTTTGAGAGTCTAGTTTGTAAATATTAAAATATGACAGTACTATGACTTGTATATAAATGATGTATATTAATTTATGATGTTGTTGTAATGTTTTTATTTTTCGCTAAGTTTATCTTACTATCATCAAGAAATTTTATAACTCGTATTTACATCATAAAGCACAATTTTCTAATGAAGGGATAATTTGGTAATTGAGTAACACGAAGTGTGACGCCTTAAGGAGGGTGTTACATTAGTTGGTATCAGAGCCCAAGTTAGAGTCTTTTGGGTTTGTGGGTAGGTTTGTCTTGTTTGTGCTGTGTGAATCTCTGATGTTGAACACAGAGATATGTTTTGGTTTCCGAAAGGAGACGATGTTGTGTGAAATAGTTACGTTTAGTTCGTTATGTTTTGATTTTGTTTATCTTTGGAGAAAGATAATGGAACGAACCAAACATGAGCATATGGACACGAGACGTGATGAAGATCGTATAGCCGCAACTAGAAGTGTGATGCAAAAGATGATTGAAGTAGCAGTACAACAGAGACAGATGATCGCTCAGCAGCAGGAACTGATAATCGAACTTCATAGCTTATTAGGATTGGAGCAACCGTCTGGTGCGAGAAGCTGTAATTTAGAACCTTCGATAATCCAAGATGGAAGGAAGCGTAAGGTCAATCGTTTTCAACGAGAGCTATATGTGCGACCACTGGGGAACCAACAACGAACAAAGAGAGGGAGTACTAATGGCAATGATTTTGGTCAGACTATGACATCATCACTAAAATGTTACAAGTGTGAAAAAAAATCATCTCATCAAAAATTGTCAGCATAAAGGGTTTATTTGTTATCGATGTGGGAATCCTAAGCATTTCTCCAGAGATTGTGATCAACTGAAGATGGAATTTTCCATTAGTGATACACGTATTTCAAAATCTCAAGAAGAAGAAAGAGCTGATGCAAAGAGTGTAGTGAGAACATTCAAATACAAAAACTTGAGGAGCGAGGAAATTGAGCCATAGAGGGTAATCTTAAAACTGTGTTGTATAATGCGTAAGGGAACCCAGTCTCTTGTGATCTGTGACTGTGTAAAATCTTTTGGGGTTATCTGTGTTTTGTTTCTTTTCATAATATTACTTCAACTTCTAAACTTGTTATTACTACTCGAATCTGTTTGAAGCTATCTTATTATTATCGGAGTTTGAAACTTTTCTATTGATCTGGTTTGTCTATTTCTTTCTCAAATAGACTGAGTAGATCAATTTGACTTATCCATGTCTTCGTTATAGTGTGATCAGAGTATTTCTACTCTTCTTGTTAAACTTGTTGTTTATACTCAAGTTTTCTAACTCTACCCTATATCTATTGGATATCAAATCTTTTCTGTTGATTTGATTTGTTTATTTAAAATTACATCTATTTGAGAACCTGACTTTATAAATGGATTGGTTATTTTCTAACTATATCCTATTAGATTGTTACAATGTAACCTTAGTGTTTCCTTGACCTGAGATTTTTGGATTTGAATCCAGAAAGTTCATTTCTAAAATTTTTGGACTATGTTCATTTCGAAATCTATTAGACCGTTTCAAATTCTTGTTGGACTAATCTAGTAACCTATTGAACAGTCTTATTATTTTCCCTTATAACTTTCAAAGTGTCTTTCATATATCTCAATTAAGAAGGAGTTATGCGTAAAACTAGTCAAATGCAAATTCTGTTAGATGTTTAACTCGTGAATTTAGATTGACTGTTGAGATCAAATAGAAAGGTGGTGGCGTATACTTCAAGGTAGTGGAACGTGCATGAGAAGAATTATTCAATTTACGTTTTAGGATCTGTGATAGTCGTTTTGCAAGGAGAATTTGAAAACATTTTTTTCCTATAAAGTCTATAAAAATTACAAGGGCTTGAAGTGCCTGTACAATCAAGAGGGGCTTGGAAATAAGGAAAAGACGATAACTAGAATTTTCAAAGGACTCATTGAGAGCTTGTGTTGTAAGAACAAGCTGGTTATTGGGATGAATTTCTACCATTGATAGAATTCACATACAACAATAGTTCTCGTTCGAGTATAAGGATGGTACCCTATGAGGTATTATATGGAAGAAGATGTAGAACGTCATTGTGTTAGCATCATGATGCTGAGAGTACTGAGGTAGGACCAGAATTTGTGCAGCAGACTACTGAGAAAGTGAAGACGATCTAAGACAAGATGAGGACAACTCAGACGCGGCAAAAGAGTTATGCAGATAAAAGACGAAGACCGCTTGAATTTGAAGAAGGTGACCATGTATTTCTATGTGTGACGTTTATGACTAAAGTTGGACGAGTGATTAAGTCGAGGAAACCCACTCTGAAGTTTATTGGATCGTATCAGATATTCCGTTGGACATCGTATAAATGAAGGAGAATTCAACCTATGAGACGTTTCCAGTCAAGATTGAAGATCAAAGGATCAAGCAACTTCGAGGTAAAGAAATCGCATTGGTTTAGTGGTTTGGAACGATATACGTGGCGAAGCAATATGGGAATTGGAAGATAAGATAAGAGAATAGTATCCATTTTTATTTTAAGTGCATCAAGTTTCGAGGGCGAAACTTATTTTTAGAAGGGGAGTATTGTAACACCCCAAATTTTTGACTTTGTTACAGAACTGACAGAATTACACTGCTTTGTGTTTTCTGTGCAATATAAAAATAATTTGATTATTTCGATACTGTTTTTTATTATTTTGTGAGATTTGCTCCGGGTCAGGAAAATAATAATTTTCGGGTCAGAGAAATTCTTATTTTAATTAATTGGAGCTGGGGGATCTTACTAAACCCAATTCTGATTGATATATATATTAATCTTATAATTTTTAGGATTTAACTGTGTAATAAAATAATTTTATATTATTATAATATTATTTTATTCAACAAGACTCTACTTGTCTCAA
The DNA here is from genome assembly GCA_029884595.1 of Ormosia semicastrata. Lineage (NCBI taxonomy): Eukaryota > Viridiplantae > Streptophyta > Magnoliopsida > Fabales > Fabaceae > Ormosia > Ormosia semicastrata. Next base: position 44,975,539 of record JAQQTO010000044.1, on the reverse strand, counting down.
AAATAGTAAAAATTTGTTAGTGGACTCAAAAAGTTCGTGGGGCCCACGTTTAGTGTAATACCAATGATTCTGACTAGACAGAAATCTAAACCAATAGGAATTAGTCAAAATAGGTGGCTTGACTTTTTAAACTAATTAGAATGAGTCAACAAAAGAAGCATAGACTTCTTTGTGAACCATTAGATTGTAAAGCTTACTTTAGAAGCTTTAATCTTAACCGTTGATCCGATCAATGGTGTAAAACGAATCTTGACAAAACCACTAAGTAATATCCACCATAGATGAGATCAATGGATAGGAAATCAAGATGATTTCAATGGCTAAGATGAAGTCAACAATAGTGGCTTGAATTTGATTAGTAACTAATTAAACTTAATTTGATTAATCTAATGGTCTAATTAGCAAGTTAAGTAAACTAACTTAATACTTAATTAATTATAAACTAATTACTAATTAAATATCCTAATTATTATTAGAGGATATAATATATATAAATATATGTCTAATTAATCAATTATGTAATTGGAAAGTTAATTAAGATTGGTTAGGAAACTAAACCTAATTAACTAGTGAATTGTTTAGCAAGTAATTAGACTTGAATTAAAACAAATTAAAGTCCCTAAACTCACTTGAAGCCCACGGTTTGCAGCAGCTTGGAGGAGTCATCTACATGGTTCTTGAACCATCCATAATATCCATACAAGTCAAATTGATGACCTATGCCATGTGCTACTCCATGTGCATCCAATTGGTGATATTTTGAGTCAAGTATATCACTTAATCTCTCCAAGACTCCCACGGCAGCAGCACCTTTAATTTACTCTCCCAATATTCATTTTTCTAATTCTCCAAAAAGCTTTCATCAAATTCTCTCAAAGTTCCAAGAACACAAAACAACCATTTTCCTTCCTTTTCTCACCATATGGTTCGGCCAAGCAACCCACAAGCACCATTACTCACCTATAATTTTCACTCACATCATTTCCTAAAGCTAAACACCATTCTAAACACTTTCCATTTAGAAAGTTTTCCCAAAATCCCACTCTAAGTACTTCAAAATCCCACTTTTATCTTACTTCCTTGGAGGTAAACTTTGATTTCTATGGTTTAAATTCATGTTTATGATTTTCTAAGCCATGATTGTTCCATGGTTTGTTATTATTAAGCTTTGTTTGTGATGTTACTAATTGTTTTAGAATTGTTAGGAATTGATTGTGTTCCACACGAAAACAAGGAGAAGGAGGAGAGCTTGGAAAGCTTGTCTTCAAGAGGTAAAATGAGAGATTTTACCCACCAACCATGTTTTGGTGGTGTGGGGTTAGTTGTGTATGGTGAAAAACCCATAAGGGTTTATTCACTTATTGTTTAATGTCTCTATGTTTGTGATTTTGGTGTTTATGGTTTTATATTTGTGATTGCATGTGTGATAATATGTCTAAAGTTTTGATAATATGCTTGTATGGATAATTTTGATTGCATGCAAGTGTATGAGTAATTTAGGATGTGAATAATATGATGAACCGATTTTATGAGAGCTCCAAAGAGCATAAGGCTTACGGCCATACTAGGCTAGAAAGGACTAAAGTCTTGAAAATGAAAGATTCAATTGAGAATGAAGGATTTAAATGAAAAAGAAATGAATTTGAACAAGTTTGAAGGTTGTGGGAAAATAATCGGATATAGTTAAACTGATGAATTAAAATGAGAACTGAGAGATTTAATTGAATTTGGGACAAATTTGAGTATAGCAATGTAAAATAATTTTTGGGAAAATGAATTATTATAAATATGATTTTTAGAGGGGCAATATTATAAATTTTGTTTTTAAAAAAAAGGTGCCATACTGTAATTATGATTTTTAGAGGGACAATATTGTAATTATGATTTTTAGACGGGGCAAAATAGTAATTTTTGTTTTTAATAGGGCCATATTGTAAATAACAATTTTTGAGAGTCTAAAACATAAATATTATGTTTTGAAGGGATTATTTTATAAATATGAATTTGATGAGGGCATATTTTGTAAATATGAATTTTATGAGGGACTATTTTGAAAATATGAATTTTATAAGGGACTATTTTGTAAATATGAATTTTATGAGGGACAATTTCGTAATATGAATTTTACGAGGGACTATTTTGTAAATGTGAATTTTATGAGGGACTGTTGTGAAAATATTATTTAAATGAGGATTATAATGTAAATATTATGTTTTGAGGGGTTATTATGCTAATATGAAAAATGAAGTTGAATTTTAGTGTTAAATAAGGAAAATAGTATTTTCGATTTAAAACGTATGAAAAATATTTTACGCGATTGAGAAACGTTGAAAAATTGATACGTGATTAAGAAGATGTGAAAAATATGGTTTCGCGATGAAATTACAGTAATGACACTGTTGGGCCAATAAGAGGACCCCGAACTTGAGATAAAGAAAATTTAATTGAGAATATGATAGAATGAATTGAACTGAGAATGGTGCATTTGTATATGCGTTGAAAATGTCCGATGGACTGGGTAAGGCTATTTGCCTAGGAAGGAGAGAATACACCTCCTGAGTGGGTGCGATATGTGTAGTGTCGGTCTTTCGTTGACCTTGGGGGCATTGGGGTGCGGGTTGCCTACAATGTGCAGATGGTAGCTCTTCTGTACGTGGGTTAGACCGATATAACACACCAATGGTCTGGACCGAGACACTATCCCCAATCAAGATTTGATAAAGACTGGTGCTTATGCTAGATGTGCAAAGAGATTGAGCACGTGGTCCGAGGCATGTAGTGCAGACAGATCTTTACGATCACTCTTTCCGGTCTGAGTTGAAATTCTAGGTGCATATGCAGAGATACTGAGAGTATTATCGTAATTATTGTTTATGATAATTGAATTATTGAATAATTGAATATTGATAAGGACATGATCATAATTATGACTTAATGTATGAATTATGATAATAAAGGATATTGTTGGCATAATTGTAATTATGTATGATGTGTTGGCATGAGAATTTGTATGTGTTTATCTTCAATGCTACCATACTGGTATTGGCGTAGGTGATCTCACCTCTTTCTATGTCTATCCTATATTGTATTTATAATTTTAAAGACGTTGAGCGAGAACTTGAGCAAGAAGCTGAGGAAAAGCAGATTCCGATAGAGGACGCTGAGTTTTGAAGTGATGGAGGAGTCTCGTCTACTTGTGTATATGAGATTGAGTAGACTACATCTTGGACATTAGTGTGAATATTAATACTTAGAGTTCCCATTGTCAATTAGACAGTATTGGGAAGTATACTATCGTACTTTGAGTGCGATTAGTATAGTGTCGTTTGCGCGAACACTTGTCCGTAGGACTTCGCGTCAAGTCAGACTTCTATCTTCTGAGGATTCTAAGGAGGACCCGTCTGAGGGTTCTACTATTTAGTAGCACTTGGGCAGTAGGTTAGTTTAAATTAAAGTTTAAATATTTTGAGAGTCTAGTTTGTAAATATTAAAATATGACAGTACTATGACTTGTATATAAATGATGTATATTAATTTATGATGTTGTTGTAATGTTTTTATTTTCCGCTAAGTTTATCTTACTATCATCAAGAAATTTTATAACTCGTATTTACATCATAAAGCACAATTTTCTGATGAAGGGGTAATTTGGTAATTGAGTAACACGAAGTGTGACGCCCTAAGGAGGGTGTTACATTGGTTGGTATCAGAGCCCAAGTTAGAGTCTTTTGGGTTTGTGGGTAGGTTTGTCTTGTTTGTGCTGTGTGAATCTCTGATGTTGAACACAGAGATATGTTTTGGTTTCCGAAAGGAGACGATGTTGTGTGAAATAGTTACGTTTAGTTCGTTATGTTTTGATTTTGTTTATCTTTGGAGAAAGATAATGGAACGAACTGAACATGAGCATGTGGACACAAGACGTGATGAAGATCGTGTAGCCGCAGCTAGAAGTGTGATGCAAAAGATGATTGAAGTAGCAGTACAACAGAGACAGATGATCGCTCAGCAGCAGGAACTGATAATCAAACTTCATAGTTTATTAGGATTGGAGCAACCGTCTGGTGCGAGAAGCTGTAATTTAGAACCTTCGATAATCCAAGATGGAAGGAAGTGTAAGGTCAATCGTTTTTAACGAGAGCCGTATGTGCGACCACTGGGGAAGCAACAACGAACAAAGAGAGGGAGTACTAATGGCAATGATTTTGGTCAGACTGTGACATCATCACTGAAATGTTTCAAGTGTGGAAAAAAATCATCTCACCAAAAATTGTCAGCATAAAGGGTTTATTTGTTATCGATGTGGGAATCCTGGACATTTCTCCAGAGATTGTGATCAACTGAAGATGGAATTTTCCATTAGTGATACACATATTTCAAAATCTCAAGAAGAAGAAAGAGCTGATGCAAAGAGTGTAGTGAGAACGTTCAAATACAAAAACTTGAGAAGCGAGGAAATTGAGCCATAGAGGGTAATCTTAAAACTGTGCTGTATAATGCGTAAGGGAACCCAGTCTCTTGTGATCTGTGACTGTGTAAAATCTTTTGGGGTTATCTGTGTTTTGTTTCTTTTCATAATATTACTTCAACTTCTAAACTTGTTATTACTACTCGAATCTGTTTGAAGCTATCTTATTATTATCGGAGTTTGAAACTTTTCTATTGATCTGGTTTGTCTATTTCTTTCTCAAATAGACTGAGTAGATCAATTTGACTTATCCATATCTTCGTTATAGTGTGATCAGAGTATTTCTACTTTTCTTGTTAAACTTGTTGTTTATACTCAAGTTTTCTAACTCTACCCTATATCTATTGGATATCAAATCTTTTCTGTTGATTTGATTTGTATATCTAAAATTACATCTATTTGAGAACCTGACTTTATAAATGGATTGGTTATTTTCCAAGTATATCCTATTAGATTGTTACAATGTAACCTTAGTGTTTCCTTGACCTGAGATTTTTGGATTTGAATCCAGAAAGTTCATTTCTAAAATTTTTGGACTATGTTCATTTCGAAATCTATTAGACCGTTTCAAATTCTTGTTGGACTAATCTAGTAACCTATTGAACAGTCTTATTATTTTCCCTTATAACTTTCAAAGTGTCTTTCATATATCTCAATTAAGAAGGAGTTATGTGTAAAACTAGTCAAATGCAAATTCTGTTAGAAGTTCAACTCGTGAATTTAGATTGAGTGTTAAGATCAAATAGAAAGGTGGTGGCGTATACTTCAAGGTAGTGGAACGTGCATGAGAAAAATTATTCAATTTACGTTTTAGGATCTGTGATAGTCGTTTTGCAAGGAGAATTTGAAAACATTTTTTTCCTATAAAGTCTATAAAAATTACAAGGGCTTGAAGTACCTGTACAATCAAGAGGGGCTTGGAAATAAGGAAAAGACGATAACTAGAATTTTCAAAGGACTCGTTGAGAGCTTGTGTTCTAAGAACAAGCTGGTTGTTGGGATGAATTTCTACCATTGATAGAATTCACATACAACAATAGTTCTTGTTCGAGTATAAGGATGGTACCCTATGAGGTATTATATGGAAGAAGATGTAGAAAGTCATTGTGTTAGCATCATGATGCTGAAAGTACTAAGGTAGGACCAGAATTTATGCAGCCGACTACTGAGAAAGTGAAGACGATCTAAGACAAGATGAGGACAACTCAGATGCGGTAAAAGAGTTATGCAGATAAAAGACGAAGACCGCTTGAATTTGAAGAATGTGACCATGTATTTCTATGTGTGACGTTTATGACTAAAGTTGGACGAGTGATTAAGTCGAGGAAACCCACTTTGAAGTTTATTGGATCGTATCGGATATTCCGTTGGACATCGTATAAATGAAGGAGAATTCAACCTATGAGACGTTTCCAGTCAAGATTGAAGATCAAAGGTTCATGCAACTTCGAGGTAAAGAAATCGCATTGGTTTAGTGGTTTGGAATTATATACGTGGTGAAGCAATATGGGAATTGGAAGATAAGATAAGAGAATAGTATCCGTTTTTATTTTTAGTGCGTCAAGTTTCGAGGACGAAACTTCTTTTAAAGGGGGAGTATTGTAACACCCCAAATTTTAGACTTTGTTATAGAACTGACAGAATTACACTGTTTTGTGTTTTCTGTGCAATATAAAAATAATTTGATTATTCCGATACTATTTTTGATTATTTTGTGTGATTTGCTCTGGGTCAGGAAAATAATAATTTTTGGGCCAAAAAAATTCTTATTTTAATTAATTGGAGTTGGGGGATCTTACTAAACCCAATTCTGATCGATATTTATATTAATCTTATAATTTTTAGGATTTAACTCGTAAATAAAATAATTTTATATTATTATAATATTATTTTATTCAACAGTACCTACTGTCTCAAAAATAGTAGAAAATTTGTTAGTGGACCCGAAAAAGGTAGTGGGGCCCACGTTTAGTGTAACAGTCAACGATTCTGACTAGACAGAAATCTAAACTAATAGGAATTAGTCAAAATAAGTGGCTTGACTTTTTAAACTAATTAGAATGAGTCAACAAAAGAAGCATAGACTTCTTTGTGAACCATTAGATTGTAAAGCTTACTTTAGAAGCTTTAATCTTAACCGTTGATCCGATCAATGGTGTAAAACGAATCTTGACAAAACCACTAAGTAATATCCACCGTAGATGAGATCAATGGATAGGAAATCAAGATGACTTCAATGGCTAAGATGAAGTCAACAACAGTGGCTTGAATTTGATTAGTAACTAATTAAACTTAATTTGATTAATCTAATGGTCTAATTAGCAAGTTAAGTAAACTAACTTAATACTTAATTAATTATAAACTAATTACTAATTAAATATCCTAATTATTATTAGAGGATATAATATATATAAATATATGTCTAATTAATCAATTATGTAATTGGAAAGTTAATTAAGATTGGTTACGAAACTAAACCTAATTAACTAGTGAATTGTTTAGCAAGTAATTAGACTTGAATTAAAACAAATTAAAGTCCCTAAACTCACTTGAAGCCCAGGGTTTGCAGCAGCTTGGAGGAGTCATCTACATGGTTCTTGAACCATCCATAATATCCATACAAGTCAAATTGATGACCTATGCCATGTGCTACTCCATGTGCATCCAATTGGTGATATTTTGAGTCAAGTATATCACTTAATCTCTCCAAGACTCCCACGGCAGCAGCACCTTTAATTTACTCTCCCAATATTCATTTTTCTATTTCACCAAAAATCTTTCATCAAATTCTCTCAAAGTTCCAAGAACACAAAACAACCATTTTCCTTCCTTTTCTCATCATATGGTTCGGCCAAGCAACCCACAAGCACCATTACTCACCTATAATTTTCACTCACATCATTTCCTAAAGCTAAACACCATTGTAAACACTTTCCATTTAGAAAGTTTTCCCAAAATCACACTCTAAGTACTTCAAAATCTCACTTTTATCTTACTTCCTTGGAGGTAAACTTTGATTTCTATGGTTTAAATTCATGTTTATGATTTTCTAAGCCATGATTGTTCCATGGTTTGTTATTATTAAGCTTTGTTTGTGATGTTACTAATTGTTTTAGAATTGTTAGGAATTGATTGTGTTCCACACGAAAACAAGGAGAAGGAGGAGAGCTTGGAAAGCTTGTCTTCAAGAGGTAAAATGGAGATTTTACCTCACCAACCATGTTTTGGTGGTGTGGGGATAGTTGTGTATGGTGAAAAACCCATAAGGGTTTATTCACTTATTGTTTAATGTCTCTATGTTTGTGATTTTGGTGTTTATGGTTTTATATTTGTGATTGCATGTGTGATAATATGTCTAAAGTTTTGATAATATGCTTGTATGGATAATTTTGATTGCATGCAAGTGTATGAGTAATTTAGGATGTGAATAATATGATGAACCGATTTTATGAGAGCTCCAAAGAGCATAAGACTTACGGCCATACTAGGCTAGAAAGGACTAAAGTCTTGAAAATGAAAGATTCAATTGAGAATGAAGGATTTAAATGAAAAAGAAATGAATTTGAACAAGTTTGAAGGTTGTGGGAAAATAATCGGATATAGTTAAACTGATGAATTAAAATGAGAACTGAGAGATTTAATTGAATTTGGGACAAATTTGAGTATAGCAATGTAAAATAATTTTTGGGAAAATGAATTATTATAAATATGATTTTTAGAGGGGCAATATTATAAATTTTGTTTTTAAAAAGGTGCCATACTGTAATTATGATTTTTAGAGGGGCAATATTGTAATTATGATTTTTAGAGGGGCAAAATAGTAATTTTTGTTTTTAATAGGGCCATATTGTAAATAACAATTTTTGAGGGTCTAAAACTTAAATATTATGTTTTGGAGGGACTATTTTGTGAATATGAATTTTATGAGGGACTATTTTGTAAATATGAATTTTATGAGGGACTATTTTGAAAATATAAAATTTATAAGGGACTTTTTTATAAATATGAATTTTATGAGGGACAATTTCGTAATATGAATTTTACGAGGGACTATTTTGTAAATGTGAATTTTATGAGGGACTATTGTGAAAATATTATTTAAATGAGGATTATAATGCAAATATTATGTTTTGAGGGGTTATTATGCTAATATGAAAAATGAAGTTGAATTTTAGTGTTAAATAAGGAAAATAGTATTTTTGATTTAAAACGTATGAAAAATATTTTACGCGATTGAGAAACGATGAAAAATTGATATGTGATTAAGAAAATGTGAAAAATATGGTTTCGCGATGAAATTACAGTAATGACACTATTGGGCCAATATGAGGACCCCGAACTTGAGATAAAGAAAATTTAATTGAAAATATGATAGAATGAATTGAACTGAGAATGGTGCATTTGTATATGCGTTGAAAATGTCCGATGGACTGGGTAAGGCTATTTGCCTAGGAAGGAGAGAATACACCTGCTGAGTGGGTGCGATATGCGTTGTGTAGGTCTTTCGTTGACCTTGGGGGCATTGGGGTGCGGGTTGCCTACAATTTGCAGTTGGTAGCTCTTCTGTACGTGGGTTAGACCGATATAACACACCAATGATCCGGACCGAGACACTATCCCTAATCAAGATTTGATGAAGACTGGTGCATATGCTAGATGTGCAAAGAAATTGAGCACGTGGTTCGAGGCATGTAGTGCAGACAGATCTTTACGATCACTCTTTTCGATCTGAGTTGTAGCTCCATGGAGTAGGGAATTGAGTCTAGGTGCATATGTAGAGATACTGAGAGTATTATCGTAATTATTGTTTATGATAATTGAATTATTGAATAATTGAATATTGATAAGGACATGATCGTAAGTATGACTTAATGTATGAATTATGATAATAAAGGATATTGTTGGCATAATTGTAATTATGTATGATGTGTTGGCATGAGAATTTGTATGTGTTTATCTTCATTGCTACCATATTGGTATTGGCGTAGGTGATCTCACCTCTTTCTATGTCTATCCTATATTGTATTTATAATTTTAAAGACGTTGAGCGAGAACTTGAGCAAGAAGCTGAGGAAAAGCAGATTCTGGTAGAGGACGCTGAGTTTTGAAGTGATGGAAGAGTCTCGTCTACTTGTGTATATGAGATTGAGTAGACTACATCTTGGACATTAGTGTGAATATTAATACTTAGAGTTCCCATTGTCAATTAGACAGTATTGGGAAGTATACTATCGTACTTCGAGTGCGATTAGTATAGGGTCGTTTGCGCGGACACTTGTCCGTAGGACTTCGCGTCAAGTCAGACTTCTATCTTCTGAGGAGTCTAAGGAGGACCCGTCTGAGGGTTCTACTATTTAGTAGCACTTGGGCAGTAGGTTAGTTTAAATTAAAGTTTAAATATTTTGAGAGTCTAGTTTGTAAATATTAAAATATGACAGTACTATGACTTGTACATAAATGATGTATATTAATTTATGATGTTGTAATGTTTTTATTTTCCGCTAAGTTTATCTTACTATCATCAAGAAATTTTATAACTCGTATTTACATCATAAAGCACAATTTTCTAATGAAGGGGTAATTTGGTAATTGAGTAACATGAAGTATGACGCCCTAAGGAGGGTGTTACACACGAAGCTCTGATACCACTTGTTAGTCATGGCAACCATCACTCAAGAGGGTGGTGAATTGGGTGATTACAAAATTTTAAAACAACATTAATAAATTATGCATTTTAATATTTTCAATCAACACATGCAGCGGAATAAGTCTAATTATTATAGATTACTCAAAAAAAAACTTGGGTTATAGGATAAATTAAGCAAATAAATTAAATATCAAATTTAACTCAAACATATATAATTAAAATACTTGAAAAGTAATTTTCTTTAAAGCTATTTATCGATTAAAAAGAACGAATAGAGAAGATAGAAAAATACACTTGTAAATGAACAACCCACACAGAAAGTATTTAAACAAATATATGAAATTAAAACATAAATATAAAGGAGTTTGAGTTTAGAAGAGCAAACACAGAATTTATCCTGGTTTAGCCACCAACATTTTGTGGCCTACGTCCAGTCCTCAAGTTAATCACATGAGATTTTCTACTATCAACACAAGCTTGAACAAGTGTTTGCTACCATTACAAACTAGAGCACTCCTCACACCTTGGGATACCTCACCCTTGTGTTTGAACCTCAACTTTCAGGGATACCTCACCCTTACAATTTCTCTAAGGGATACCACATCCTCGTTACTAAGAATCAAGGAGTAGAAGAAAAAAAGAAACTCTCTCAAGAGTGTGTATTACAAATTGAAGCACTATAAAGATCTTTTAGGATATCTCAAATTTTGGCAAAAAAGAGCACAGAAATTTGGTAAAATATGTATCACAAAATAAAGCAATAAATAGTTATTTCAGATAATTGGGTGTTACTAAAAGATGACCCAAAAATATGTATTTATAGTGTTCTAAGAAAAAGAGCCGTTAGGTATCATTTATTTCAACATTATAGCTTTTGAAAATAGCCGTTGCGTGATTCTGGGCGTGTTTATTCGAATAACCTATGTGTTATTTGAATAAATCCTTTCAAAAGATACGTTCCTTAACGCCTCTATTCGAATAACAAGTTTGTTATTCGAATAAACCTTCAAAAACATATTCTGGAACATTTTCTAGGTAATGTTATTTGAATAACACATTTGTTATTCGAATAAACCTTTAAAAACACGTTTTCTAGGGTGTGTTATTCAAATAACACATCATTATTCGAATAAACCACCCTGGTTTTGAAAACTGACTTTGAATGGTCATAACTTCTTCATTTCTTATCCGTTTAAAGCGAATGACCACTCATTGGAAAGATCTTTGAGTCTATTTTCATATGAAAAAAGTTTCAAAACAAAACTCAAATTATTTTGAAAAATATTATCAAAAGAGTAACCAAAGGTCAATTTTGCAAAACTCAAACTTGACTATTTTTTATAAATTTGAACTACCACCATAAATAACTTTTCAAAACTTGTTTGTTGGGTATTTTAGCATGGGAAAACCATTTGTAAAATCATATTTGAGATATCCATAAGGCTTCTTACATAAAGACCCTAAGTCCTGTAAACTATACCATTTAATCTTCCTTTGGACTTGGTCTTTGACATGACTTTGATGTTATGAATACCTTCATGAAATAGGCATTCACATTCTCCTTGTGTTGAACTTAATTGAGATCTTTTGCTTTCTTGTTGCAATGCTCACTCTTGGTATTTGGACTATCCTACAAAGTATTGCTCACTTAAACAAGCACAGTTAGTCCAAATTCATAATTCAATATCTTCATATGCATTATTTGTAAATGTATAACTCTAGTTAGTTTAACATGCATATAAGACTTTCATAGACACATCCAAATAAGGTATTTATCAATTACTAATGGATATGTTCTATATAGGATGCAACAAAGAACATATGCAAAGTGTTCTTTTTGTCTTGTATTTGTCATCATCAAAACTTAACATATTAAACTATTTGGGGCAAACTTATTTCCACATTTTCAACCAAATAACTAGAACCAACAACTTTATTATCATGCAATAGATCAAAAGAAACATCATGAAAATGGAATTGAAAACCAGTATGAGTAAGTCTAGAAATAGAAACCAAATTTCTGTTAAACGGAGGAACATAAAATGTGGTCTCCAAACATAAATTAAAACTAGAATTCAAAACAAGTTTATAAGTCCCAACAGCTTCCATATGTGAACTCATCTGATTTCGCGTATAGATGCTTTGTTCACTTCCCACTGGTTTCCACAGGTTTAGAAAGCCCTGCACATTATTAACAATGTGAATTGTAGAATATGAATCAATCCACCAAGTATTGCTAGGAGCTTCAATGAAATTTGATTCAAAACAAGTTAAGGCAAAATTACCTATCTTTTCGAGGCATTTCTTGTATTTAGGATAATTTTTCTTCATGTGACCAGCCTTTTTACAGAAAAAGCAATTTCCCTTATTCCCATTCCGCTTCATTTGAACAGTTTTGCTGATTCTAGGATCACCATTGCCTTTTTTCCCATTTCCTTTATCATGAGTCACCATGTGAGCACTTTCAGGTGTCTCATGTTTTAATCTCTCATCCTTTTGAACACACATGGTCAGAAGTTCATTAATTGACCATTTATTCTTATGTGTGTTGTAGGATATTTTGAAAGAACCATATTCAATAGGAAGAGAATTGAGTATGAAATGCACAAGAAATGATTCAGAAATTTCTACTTCAAGGGACTTAAGTTTAGCAGTAGTATCCCTCATTTCCATGATGTGCTCACACACACCCCTAATTTTGTCAAGTTTTATGCTTGAAAGCTTCTTCATTAGGGTGCTAACCAACGACTTGTCAGAGCTAACAAACTGCTCCTCAATAGCCTTCATATAAGCTTTTACCTTATCACATTCAGGAATGGATCCCCTAATGCTCTTGTTTATATGAGACTTAATAAGCATCAAACTTAAGCGATTAGATTGCTCCCACCGCTCATAGTTAGCCTTTTCTTCTTGAGCACTTCCTTCCATGGGAATGGGTGGTTCATCCACACGTAGTGCCAAGTCCAATTCCATACACCCCAAGGTCAAGAGAATTAGTTCTTTCCAATCAAGATAATTGTTACCAATCAACAAAGGAATTCAAGACTCAAGAAAATGAGTAGGAACAACTGCAATATAAGGATTACACATGTCAATGCTACAAAAATAAAAAACTTAACAAGTAAATTCAAACCTTCCTATGGGCAGAGGTGCAAATCATGCATAGAATTTACAAATTTTATGCATGGACACTAAACATCATAATAAAATAAATCACACCTGTGGGTTTAGAAATATCCTATTATGAATTTTTTAGTCCATTTATAACCTTGATTAATTATTACTTCCCTATGGGGCCAAGTAATAATCCTTTTATTACAATGCCTAGGATGCTATGGCTACTCCCAAACATGTAATTCATATAGTATCATACAATAATCCAGAGTAAATATATTCAACTTATATGATACAAAAAAATTATTGATAAGGATAAATTTAATTCTGGTTCATACATTCTTTGTCCTTAATCAACAATCATATATGCATAAAAAAATAGTTTTATACCGCATGTACAATAATTGCAATTTACGTTGATAGACCAATACTATGTACATATAATGTACCGCAACACAATGAACAACCCGTGAAAGAATTTACACTATTTTATGACAATAAAATAGAAATATTCCAGCAATATCATGGAAACCCTTGAATGGCTCTATTTGAAGCCTTCTTTATATGGATGCTCAAAGATCCAAAGCAGTAATTTTAAAATAATTTCTTTTGAATTACGAATTATGATACAAAACAATACTGGATCAACAAAAAAGAACACAATACCGCAAAACAGAAGCTGAATAACAAGACTACAAGGTAGCTATGATACCAAATGCTGGACTACAATCTTGAATACTAAATGTATTCTTATGATTGTCATTGGTCCATGATACCAACCATTAACATTGTAACACCCCTCGATTTAATAAACACGGCACAATCGTCATTATACCATGGTCACTAAATTTTGGCGTGTTACAACTCAAATAACAAGTTTTTCCAAATTTAACCATTTTATATATAAAGAAATTATGAGCCACAAATGAAATATGTTTATTGCATAATTCCCAAAATATAATTACAGAGTGAAAAACATTAAATATATATATATAATGAGTACAAGGTACTATTATCATGAAAACGTAACACTTACATACCCAAATAACAAAAGATACGTACCAAAACACTAAAGGGTAAGTGGTAACCCCGGGATAGGTACTACCTATGGACAGAGCCACTACCCCTATATACAATGAAACGTTCAGTGTCTCGTTTGACCCGCTAGGCATCAATGCCCCTATGAAGCTGCATTCACACGTTGCCAAGGAAATCTCGTCTCAATGCCATCACAGGAATTAGAAAGTCAACTCAACCACAACCAGCCAATTCAACCGTGTCCCCTCCACAGCCTTTATCGAACACAAAATAAAGCGGGACAATACAATGAAGAGGTGAGATATCCTACATCATTACTAACATGGCAGTAAAGGAACATAACACAAATGATGTTGTCATTCCATACATATAGATATTACAAATATATTCAAATTAACAATTGCATAGATATCATCAGAAAGCATATTCCGCAATAATATAGATATCAATAGCACTATAACAACAAGTATCCACTATAGATATATAACAAATATTTATGTTTCCACAATATGTATGTTGACCATGCCATGATAATATGTGAACTGACCATACATATGCACAATGCGTATGCTGACCATCCTTATGTACAATGTACTCATTTCCTATTCCATGGAGCTAGACAAAAATATCGGAGAGAATGATCAGGGGGACATGCCCGTATCTCGTCGGCCGTAAAATCAAGTGCTTTCCAAAAAAAAAATAATCAATCATTTTGCACAATAAGGCTTTATACAACGGCATTCCCACAAGATCGCGATATAGGATAATATCTCTGTCAGGATCATCGGTGCGTTTGCATCGGTTTATCCCACGGTCCAGAGGGGCTACCAACTGCCCGCTGTGAGACGCCCATGCCCCGACGCCCCCAAGGTCAACTGCAAGACCTACACTAGTCTATTCGCACCCGCACTAAGGTGTGATTCAACTCCTAGGTAACATGGCCTTAATAATAGTTCAACCACCATTGTGCCGTTCCTAATGGTATTAAACCAACCGTCCATACAATTGTTCAATACCATTTTCATTAGTGATATTATATAACCGTCCATACGACTACATAGTACCACTGTTATCTGGGTTTCCTTTGATAACTAGTCCTATCTGACTTGTTCGTCCATCTGACGTTTCTGGGTATAAAGGTGAACCACATCTGACTAAATTGTCCATCTAATATTTCTTGGTTTGGTATTTCAGTTCCATAATCACAATGTCAATGCATGCTTCAACCATGCTCATCATGTCAGACTGCATCAATCATGCTTCAATGCATATGGACTCAATGCATACAAATACACACACACACACACACACACACACACACATATATATATATATATATATATACACACATATATAGAATCACAATGATAGTATAACTTATTCAAATTCACACGCCATATAGAGCCCAATCATTTATCATAAATCTTTGATCCTAATCACGGACCCACATCCAGTCAATATTAAAACCTCAAAGGTGAACATAAACTATTCAAAATTGTTACCAAAGTTATGCCTCAATTCCATTATGTTTTTGCGTTAAACTCTCTTAAAATATTTACTTTGAGTTCCTCACAACCCTCCTCACACTCATGTTCCTTCTTTATCCAACCTCACACTAAGTTGTATAATAAGGTTGTGTTCGTTATCCTTTCCACATTATGAGTTCCTAATTAAGTGTATATTCCTTCAAATAACTAAGTTCTAGCTTGTTATAAAGCCTCACAATGAGTGCTCAATGAGACTGTGAGCCTCTAAGGGACTAGAAAAACTAACCACTCTTCATTACCCAAAGTACATGACCGTGCCAAAGTACACGGCCTGGAGTACACAGCCATGCCAAATTACACAGCCTAGGCCGTGTACTCCTCTGGAAAATGCTCCTTTTTACGTTGCTCGATTACACGGTCGTGCCTTCTAACACGACCTGGGGCATGTACTCCACTGCCCTGTGGATCTAATGCTAGAAACTTGCACAAATGCTCCCCCAAGCCTTCAGATCGAATAGGTATGAATCCCTTTCTTCCCAAGCACATATCCAAGCATTTATACACTTTCATGTCCATCAAGATTCACAATATTAAACATAGAAAATCATACAAAACATTCAAATCATAATATTATAAAAAATCACAAGCAAAGTGAGCAACGCACAAAATGGATTCCCCACCATTAACACCAAAAACTTTCCTTCACCACCAAGATTGGTTGAAGAGGATTATCTCCCTCTTACCTTAAGAGAAAACAAGAGAACAAGCTCCTTGATGCCTCTTGAAATTCGTCCAACACCTCCAAGAAAATCCCTAAGATGATGAAACCCAAGAAATCCAAAATCAAAGCTTGAAAAGGGAGTCCTTGGTCACAATGGTGGCCAAGGACCACAAAAATGAGAAGAGAAAATGAAGATCAAGAATATTACCTCAAAAGCTTCAAGCTTTGGGCTTTAATGGTGGAAGAAGATGAAGATGGATTTAGGAGATGACCACCAAGGAGAAAACCCTTAGGATGATGAGAGGAACTAAGAAATGGAAGTAGTTTTACAAGCTAGTGAAAATGGCCTCCCCCTTGGTGTGGCTGCTGTGTAGAAAGGAAAAAGAGAGGAGAGGGCGTGGGGGAGAAGAGAGAACGTGAGAGAGAGAGAGAGAGAAGAAAAAAGTGAAATGGGATTTTGAAATGGGAAATGGGAAATGAAATTGTGATGACTTTTGTCATCTTTTCCTCCTCCCAGCCATAGAGCTCAAATTGAGAGGAGAGAGAGTGTTATGTGGTGTTGGGTAGGAAGCTTCCTTTAGAAGCTTCGCACACTTCTCGATAAAGTGAAGGGTGATGATGTCACTTAGATGTTATCATAAAAGTGATTAGATAGAAATAATTTGCTAGAGTTATTATCCAGTGGACAAATGTTACAGTTAGCAGAAATAATATTTTATTATTCCATAGATAATAAAATATACTGTGATTTTATTCATCAGATAAAATCTTAAAAAATGAAAACCTCATAAATTGTGTCTAACCTCGGGTTTAGTAAGATCCCCCATCGACGTTTTTACAGTTTAAAGTTTTTCGGCCTCGGGGAAAATATTTTATGTTCCCAGCCTCACTTAGTGTGCACGCAAATTAAGAAAAAAATGTTAAAATAATCAAATAATTCAGAAAATTTTAGAAAAATTCTCAAAAATCACAATTATTAAAAAATAACTATTTATCATGAAACAAATAATTTCTGAGATGTTACACTGACTCTGCTCAGTATACACGTAAAATGAGAAATATATTAAAATATTTGACGTATTCGAAAAAATCTAGACAAATTCTCAAAAATCATAAATATTATAAAATGATTATTTATAATGAAATAAATAATTTTTGTGATGTTACAAACATGAATTGAAAAGCTGTAAATAATGTAGGACCTTAGTCCATCAAACAAGAACTAAAAAGTGGAAGCCTACCTCCACTTGAAGTCATTGTTATTACTCACAATCTCTCACAAGCAAAATATCAAGCACCTAAAACTCAAAAGAAAACAGAGAGATTATAGAAAGAAAAGAGAGAGAGTTCTTTTAGCCTTAGCCTCTGAAGTGTGTGAATCAATGGAGCATCACAGGCCTTTTTATAGGCAAGGCAAGGGACCCCTCTCATAAAATGCAGAAGCGTAACTGCTCCTATATTGGCTCCTCTATTAAGAGCCAATTATTTTGGACTTTGTAACAGTTGCTACCTCCTCAATTTGTAACAGCTCCCTCATCAAAGTCCCACTATTGCTAATATATGAGCCACATACGTTCAGAATTCTAACATTCTTGACATCTGGATTCCTCATTGATTTATCTACATAAAGAACATCTTCAATCCAAGCAACAATATTGAATGGTAGGCCTTCATATATTCTTGAATAACTCTCTAGTACTGCTTTCCCTACATCCTGCAAAAGGTAATTGTCATTCTTATTCAATGTGCTCAATAATTAAATATCTGTTAGTTTTACATCTATTCTTGTTCACTTTTTTTGCAATGACAGATATCCATATATTGGTGTCCTAAAATGTTCTTCGTTTGGTTAGGAAAATGACTATGTCTTGGCCTTTTGCTATTTTTCAATGTTGCACATATGATATGACTTTATAGATTGCTAAACTTACCCGATTGTATTGAATCTTGCATGTGTCCTAATGCACACTTTTTAATTATTGCATTACAAACCCAAGTGCAGGTTGTCTCAAGTAATAAATTTCTCGGTGAGTCCGAGGTCGATCCACAGGGAATTGTTGAAGATTAAGGTGAAGTAAATATTTTGTTACAACGGTAAAAATTATTTACTTGGGTAAAAAGATCCACTCTTGGTAAATAAAGTAAAAGTAAGATTAATTCCTTTTATAACTCAATTAGAATCCTCGCAACATGGAGGTTCCAATCGGAAAATACAACGTTAAAAGTCCATTAAAATAATATACGTAATTATACTATGATTCTTTTAATTATTACTACCACTTGTAAATGGGTTAAAACATTCACTGTGCCAAAATCTTGTCTACAATAAATCAAGAACTCCACTTTACAAGGATGGAGTATTCCCGTCTGTCACCCGGAATTTTTAAATTATCAGAATCAAAATATAATACGTATAAAGAATATTAGAAAAATAAATCATTAAAGCACATGAGAGGAATAAATCTAACCTTATTTTATTACCAAGAGCTTCACACTTTAACCCAAGTAGACTGGAACTTATTTACACATAGACTAAAAGAAAGAAAAAGAGAAAAAGAGAGAGAAAAGAAAAGTGAAGGGAGACTGAGGAGAGGAGGGAATTCCTCCTCTCCTCCTCTGGAAATATACCCAGAGTTTCCCCCTCCCCCGAATGTCAAATGTGCCTTCAATTCTGAATTGTGATTGCCTTTTATAGGCAAATTGTTGGACTGTGGCTACAGTAGCTATATTAAAAAATGTCATGGATTACGTTTCTGAAATTTCTATTTCCTTTTTTTTAAATAATAATTGAGTAAATGCACAGCTTTGCATCCAGTCATCTTTTCATTTTTGAGAGAAGTGGTCTTCATGAAAGTTGTAGGCCTGAATATTTGCTTTAAAATGGCTTTGGTGTCAGTCCAAAATCATGCCTAGAACTTAAGATATGGTCCAATTACTGCACAGTATTTAGGCCCGGTTTCAGCTCCTCTATTCTAACTTCAAAGCTCAATATCACCTCCAAGGAGTTTGATTCTGGAAAAGTGTTCAACATGAAAGTTGTAGGGAATTGTCTTAGCTTTCCTACAAGACCAAAATCACATCAATCAGATATTTAAAACCCAAATTATAGCCAGTTTACTAAACATTGCCAAAGAGATAATTACGGTTAATTTATGCAATAATTTATTTAATTGTCCAATTCGGCTCAAAATCATAAAATGTGTCAAAACCAACTTAATTAAGCCTAATTGAACCTTAAGAAGCCTAGTGAGAGGATTAAAAAATGTATAAAATACAATGTTATCAAATTCCCCCACACTTAACTTTTGCACTCCTGGGCAAAACACAAATGACAAAAACCAAGGAATAAAGAAAAACAACACAAACTCAAAAACTAAAAACTCCAAAGAATTTAATGACTTAAGAAGAGCAACTAGACATTCAAGGATCAAAACATTCATGAGGTAACATATCTTCACATCTCAAACTATCAAGCAAAGAAACTTCAGTTGAAAAGAATGAATCAAATGATAGATCCTCACAAAATTCACTTTTAATCTCTCAAGTGTTTAAAAAGGTTAGTATTTCACTCTATTCAACTCATGAATAATTGCACTACCATAAGCTTGCTTATCTTCTACTTCTCTGTTACTCAAAAACAACATATATACACAAATCATGAGGACTTTATTCAAGGTTATAATGGGGTTAAGGTAAAGGAGGAAGTAATATAGATAAGACAAATTAAATACTGTTAGGGGTCAAAACATGTTGCCCTTTTTGCTAACCGCAAGTGCACGGGTCGCACAAGTAATACAGATACAGAGTAAGAGATCGTTCCCACGAGGATATTATTATAAAGCTGATTACCAACCAATAGCTTAATCAATTCTAGACAAGGACATAAAAATAGGAAAATAATAATCTAAACTAATCTAACCTACATAAGCTATAAACATAAAAGCGGTTAGGTTTCAGGAAATCCTCCTTCACCCCCTAAATCTATCAATAACATGCAATTCCCCTCATAAACATAAATGCATTGATTAGGTTAGCTTGAGAATCTTCATTAGTCAAAAGCCTATGTCTAGGTCAATCAACCCTGGTTTCAATTGCCCAACTCACTAAGTTTCCTTGAGAGCCAGCACAACTTCCACTCATGAACGATCTATTCTCAATCTCTCACTATACATGGCTAAAAGGTATATTTCTATCCAGTTAGCGAATCAGCTCATCCAAGCTAATTGAACTCGCCGAACATGTATCAACCACACCATATCCATATTAACAAATCCCTATGTCTAGTTCATTTGCCAATATTATGATCATGCAATTGAGGCCAACCAAGAACAAGCATTAAGCACAGATAATGATTGAACCATAATCAAACATCCACACAAACTCAGAGAAAAATACATCATTAATATATATATCAAAGGATCCAAATTATTCCTAAAACATAGCTTAGCTATACAAAAGATAAGGAAGAGAAGAGAGAAAGGGAAAAGAGAGAAAGAAGCTCATTAGATTTGTCTCTGAAGCTTGAATCCTCCTTCAATCCTTTGATCCTGGCCTCCAATCCACCAGCAATGAAGATCTAGCCAAGCTATCTAACCTAAAACTAACCTAAACTAACTAAACTAACTAAACTAAAAAGAGAGAGATGGCCAAATGGCCAAAACTCAGAAAAACAAAGAGAAAACGAGAGAGAATGGAGAGAAAAACGTATAAAAATCTATTTATAGACTCAGCAGTCGCCTTCACGCCGCGGCGGCCACATATGCGCGCCGCGGCACACAATGGGTCGGTTAAGTACCGCCGCAGCGTTGCCTTCCTCACGCCGCGGCGCTATTAGCCCGGGTCCAAGTATGACCAGGCTGAAAATCATCTTTGCGCCACGGCGTGCTCTGCCTTGCGCCGCGACGTTGCCCACTGAAATGGCAGATTTGGCTTCTCTTCCTCTTTAAGCTCATTTGCTCCATATTTAACCTTGTTTGGAGCCCCTCCTATCATAGAGAAAACACCAAATCAATAACATATATAAATCTACTCAATCCATAATCATTAAAGCTCAGTTTTGCATAATAACACATCAGAAAGGTTTAGAATCAGAATATATCAGATATAAGCACAAAACCTTCCAAATATGCATTTAAACAAGGACCTAGCATTCATTCTAGCACAAGGATAGGGCACAAATAACTGCATTCTATGTAGCTATCAAATACCAAAGAGAATAAAAGAGCGTTATGTTACAGTTAGAGTGGAGAAGATGTTTGAGAACATTCAGTCTAAATTTCTCAAGAATTTCTTAGTTCTTCCTCATACAGGACAATGACCAATATCTGACTAATGTTTTGTTAAAGATCAATTGGTAAATTGAATTCCTTTAGGCTTGAACATTCTCCTTCTATTCCTGTTATTTCCAATCATCCACCCTCATTTTAGGTATGAATATATCACATGGTGCATTCTTTTGATTGTAGCAATAATCAGCTCTTTTTTTTTTATAGAAACATTTTTTTTCTTTTTTTTTATATAACCAATCTGCACATGCACCCCCACACTTGTTCAAGAACTCATCAAATAACAAAGTCAATGCTCTCTTATTTCCTAAGGTTGGGTTAGAACATGATTTTTTATTTAAGGCACGTAATGAGTTAGAAACAAAGAATGGTCAAATAAGCTCAAAGGGGTTAAGCAAAGGAAAATATATAAGGTTAGCTATTTGGTTAAAGTAGTTAATTCAAGAAAATTTGCCTCAATCATGTTTATGTATGCATGTGAAAATGTAGCCTCAAAAAGAATCAAAGCAAGTTCTAGAGTAACAATTTCATGAGAAAAAATCACACAAGAAAGAAGAGAATGGTACAGATTTTCAATCCATTCATTTATAGGCTCAAAATCTCACAAGGCATATATCCATCATTCTCAATCCACAAAAATTTTAACATCCATAACCAAGCATGTAATTTTTAAGAAAGAAGACAATTTACTCAATCATGCAAATTTCCCTTGAATCCATTTGCTACTTCCACACAAAATAGTTCTCTACCCCAATCTAGATGCGTCTCAAGAGTAAAATTACAGCCACAGCAAAATTTACTCCTTACTCTGCCATCCTTAACTGGTTTAACTATTAGAAAATAGCTGACAAACATATAAACACAACAAACATAAACACGCTTTCAAAAAAAAAAATTTTCAAGCATTTTTTTTACACAACTCTACATACGACAAACATAAATACACTTATTAATTTTTTTTTCATACATTTTTTACACAACTAGTCACACAACTATCCTTCCCCCCAACCAGAACACAACATTGTCCTCAATGTTAAAAAATAGAAAGGAAAAAGATAGAAGATAGTACTTCTACATGCAATTATTGAAAAGAGCAACCTCACACAAATATAAACAGAAACAAAGTATGACTAAAGATTGAAATTATTTATACAGATGGAGTGTCTTGACTGGCTTCATTTTCTTACTGCTTCACACAACATTTCCTTTGGACCACTTCTTGCTCTTTTTTTTTTTAATTTATACAAGAAAATATATACATGTAGTTGTGATTGTGGCTCACATCTTCCTCTGGTTTTACGTTCAGTAACGGCTTAAACACCTTCTATGAGTCGAGGATCGGCTTCCCATCCAATTTTCTTATAAATTGGCAAACAGAGTCTTTTTGAGTCAGATTCCCAAGACTGTAACACGCTTACTTGCCTTTGAAAAGATTCCACAAATTAATAAATCCACACTGCACAAATTCACAAGAATACGTCTCAAGAGTCAAAAAGATTTCACCTAATGACTCCTTACTCAGCCATTCTTTAATGAAATTTTCTTTTTATTTGCGGAAACCATCCACAAAGAACAACTTCGCTTGTTACAAGAAAAATTGACAATTTTGGCAAATCAAACCATAAAATTGAAAATTAAAAATTCATTAAGAAAATGATCATTGATAGGTGCGATTTCAAAAGGTGAGCCTATTGTAAGTATGGACAAATCAACAACAAAATTTTAGGCTCATTTTGAATTCTTGAAGCAACAAAATCCACCGTATCAACCTAAATTTACAAAAAAAAAGACAAACACTAAGACACACGAAATTAGAAGAAAAAGAGAAAACAAAGTCTTTTTTTTTTATTTTGAAATGAAAACACATAAAAACAAAGTCTAATCCTTAAAAACACACAAATTTAATTACACATGACAAAATAGAAAAATAAAATAAATAAATAAATAAATATATATATATATATATATATAAAGGTATGGCATAAACCACCACCAAATAAATATTTACAAATGTGTGGAATAAACCAACCACCAAATAAAAAAAGAATAACAAAGGTGGGGTAATAAACCAACCACCAAATAAAAAATTAATAAATGTGGGGTAATAAACCAACTACCAAATAAAAAATAACAAAGGTGGGGTAATAAACCAACCACCAAAATAAAAAAAATGGTGTGGTAGAAACCAACCACCAAATAAATTAATAAGCAAAAAATAAATAAATAAATAAAAAGTTAGTATGCGGTAAATTAAAATGTTAGAAGCGGGTAAAGTAAAAAGTTAGATAGTTAGTAAGAAAGTTAGTAAGTTAGTAAACAAAAATAAATGACAAAAAATAAATAAATAAAATAAATAACAAAAAAAATAAATGATAAAAAAATAAATAAAATAAATAAATAAATAAATAAATAAATAAAAATAAATGACAAAAAAATGACAAAAAATAAATAAATAAATAAAAAATAAATAAATAAAAAAATAAAAAAAATAAATGACAAAATTAAAAAAAATAAATAACAAAAATAAATGATAAAAAATAAATGATAGAAAATAAATAACAAAAAAAATGATAAAAAATAAAGTGCAAAAAAAAAATAAATAAGCAAATAAATAAAAGGGAGAGATACCCTCACAGTTAGTATGTTAGTATGTACAAAAATTAAAAGGGAGAGGTTCCCCCACTGAGTTAGTATATACGAAAAAAATAAAAGGGAGAATTACCCCCACTATACAAAAAATAAAAAGGAGAATTAACCCCATTATTAATATGTACAAGAAAAGAAAAGGAAGAATTACCCCCACAGAATTAATATGTAAAAAAAAAAACTTAACTTTTTTTTTTTGGTTTTTTTTTTGGGTGGTTCGTGACCACCTCTTTTTTTTTTTTTTAAATTTTCGTTTTTATTAATTTTTTTATTTTTTTTTATTTTCATTTTTTTAATTTTTTTTACTTTTTACTTTTTTTTTACTTTTTTACTATTCATACTATTCACACTATTCACACATTATTTACCCTATTTATACTATTTACACTACTTATCAAATTTTTTTTATTTTTACTATTCATACTATTTACGCTACTATTCACACACTATTCACACACTATTCACACACTATTTATTTTTTACTATGTACAAAAATATTTACACCTAGAAATTTATTCTTCAAAACAAGTCCCCAACAACGGCGCCAAAAACTTGATGCATACTTTTTAATTGTTGCATTGCAAACCCAAGTGCAGGTTGTCTCAAGTAATAAATTTCTTGGTGAGTCCGAGGTCGATCCACAGGGAATTGTTGAAGATTAAGGTGAAGTAAATATTTTGTTACTACAGTAAAAATTATTTACTTGGGTAAAAAGATCCACTCTTGGTAAATAAAGTAAAAGTAAGATTAATTCCTTTTATAACTCAATTAGAATCCTCGCAACATGGAGGTTCCAATCGAAAAATACAACGTTAAAAGTCCATTAAAATAATATACGTAATTATACTATGATTTTTTTAATTATTACTACCACTTGTAAATGGGTTAAAGCATTCACTGTGCCAAAATCTTGTCTACAATAAATCAAGAACTCCACTTTACAAGGATGGAGTATTCCCGTCTGTCACCCGGAATTTTTAAATTATCAGAATCAAAATATAATACGTATAAAGAATATTAGAAAAATAAATCATTAAAGCACAAGAGAGGAATAAATCTAACCTTATTTTATTACCAAGAGCTTCACACTTTAACCCAAGTAGACTGGAACTTATTTACACATAGACTAAAAGAAAGAAAAAGAGAAAAAGAGAGAGAAAAGAAAAGTGAAGGGAGACTGAGGAGAGGAGGGAATTCCTCCTCTCCTCCTCTGGAAATATGCCCAGAGTTTCCCCCTCCCCCGAATGTCAAATGTGCCTTCAATTCTAAATTGTGATTGCCTTTTATAGGCAAATTGTTGGCACTGTGGCTACAGTAGCCATATTCAAAATCGTCATGGATTACGTTTCTGAAATTTCTATTTCTTTTTTTTAAAATAATAATTGAGTAAATGCACAGCTTTGCATCCAGTCATCTTTTCATTTTTGAGAGAAGTGGTTTTCATGAAAGTTGTAGGCCTGAATATTTGCTTTAAAATGGCTTTGGTGTCAGTCCAAAATCATGCCTAGAACTTAAGATATGGTCCAATTACTGCACAATATTTAGGCCCGGTTTCAGCTCCTCTATTCTGACTTCAAAGCTCAATATCACCTCCAAGGAGTTTGATTCTGAAAAAGTGTTCAACATGAAAGTTGTAGGGAATTGTCTTAGCTTTCCTACAAGACCAAAATCACATCAATCAGATATTTAAAACCCAAATTATAGCCAGTTTACTAAACATTGCCAAAGAGATAATTACGGTTAATTTATGCAATAATTTATTTAATTATCCAATTCGGCTCAAAATCATAAAATGTGTCAATACCAACTTAATTAAGCCTAATTGAACCTTAAGAAGCCTAGTGAGAGGATTAAAAAATGTATAAAATACAGTGTTATCATGTCCAAAGAAGTTTGTGAAAGTTCAAGATATCTTTGCTTCAGGCAAAACAACAAAGTCTCAGCTCTCTCGGCAAAGGTGTAGTTTTTGTCCCTCTGGTCAGTGTCAGCCATGAGATCCTTTACTTTGTTCCATGGTGATTTTGAATGGCTCAGACAAGCTTTATGTCTCCAAGTGTACATTAATGATTCAACCCTATTTGCCAGCTCAAGTGCCTCATGTCAGAACTTATTTTGAGATAGTCAAGAAGATCAAGTGAAAATTTGTTTGCAACATACATATAGTGGTAAATTGTGTCCCCCAGACTTGCTCTTCCACTCTGAAGAAATTAATGTTTGAAAAGAAAAAAATTAAGATTAAATTTTAGTCACTTTGATAAAACTATGTAAATGCAAACTAGTCGCACAAAAATAATTCTTCTCCTGCATTAACTTTATCAGTCTTAAGTTTTTATAATTAATTTCAAGCGAATAGGCATAAAGATTAATAGATCTCATCGAATTTGCATGCTACCGGTACCTTATATGAAATTATATCATCCTGTTTTCTATAAGACTCAGCTGCTATTATTGGCTTCCATAAAAGGCTTATGAAATTTGATGATAAATTCCAAGACATTTGCTTTATGGGATCACATTTAATGGAATCCTCAATCACTTGGTAATAGATTTTCAGCTAGAAAAAAATGTAGACTCATTCTGAGACTTCAACAAAAACTTTCAGAGACTTACAGAAACAAAATTTATGTTTAAATATAGGGATCACCAATGAGGCCTAACCTAGGAAAGATTTTCCATATATGTTTCTGGGATATCAATCTCTGCAAGAACATTGCTATTTATTGCCATGGTTGCTTTTATGAATTTGATTAGCATAATCTTGTTTCTCTATTAAGTGCATCCTTGACTTATCAGAGAGGCTACCAGGGAGAACACAAGGAACTGGCACCCACCATTTGTCATCTTTCCTCTGAACAATCCTTCGAAGTGAGGCTGCATGTAAATGTGTTGAATTCCTTGATAAGTTCTCTGCATACCAAAAATCAATATCATGGAAAGTATCTAATATTTCCTGCAAAAAAAATATTCATGTTTATAAGCCATAAGGCATCTTGATGAAAACTATGTTGTTACATTCAAGAAGCAATTGAGGTTTGTCTTAGTATGAGCATTGTATCAAGCTTCTGCAGAGCAGGGAGGTTAATATAGATGTCTGACCTTAGTCTGCTTTTCATCATCTGAGAGACATCATTAGATCATATTAGACTCATTTGGAGATGCCAAACAAGCTCCATTAAAGTTATAGCTATGATTTAACAAAAGTTCACCTCCACAATTATGCCATCTTCTAAATATTGTGCAGTTGGGGAAAATTCCACTATGTAATCACACATTGATAAAAGAACCTTCATTTCCCTTCTCCACATAGCCTTCTTCTCAGGCTTCAGTGGCTCCAACTTTAAATTTTGTCCAAATACAGTTGCTGCAGAATTCCCAATCCAAACATGTTTAATGAGTAATGACAATAAATTTGATAAATGTAACATATTCTGAAACATGTTAGACTTATAAATAGTTACAGAGGTAGCTTAATATTTGTTTAACATGTTAGTTTAATTTTGTAACAATCTGAGTTACTTTAGGTACTTTGCTACAACTCAGAAAGTGAAAAATAGCTTAAAATGACCCTGAAGTTAGCATAAATGGCTTAGCTAATGGAAATAAATATGAATAGTTTATTTTTATGTCACAAATGTGTAGATTGTGATATGATTAAAATTTGGGAATAATCATAGTTAATTTGGTATTTTTAAGGATTCTGATTGTGTGTTTTAATGCCGGATTGACTAGTCACAGATATGGAAAAATATGGTTTTGGTGAAACAAGATTTTTGATGAATCTTAGAATTTATTTTAAACTTGTTGGAAGTTAGATAACTGGATTTGGAGAAATCTAAGTGTTTTTAGCAAATATGGTTGATACATTGTGATATCAACAGCCTTAAGCTCTATCACGTTTTGCCTCTTTTGTTGACTTTGCATGTGAGATATTTATCTCATATTTAAAGACTTCTTTTCTCTCAATCTCTCATTCTCTCAATCGTGCAGTAGCAAGCCAAGGAGAAAACCAAAGAGAAGAAGAGGAAGAAGAGAAAAGGAAGAGGAAAGCTAAAGAGAAGGCTAAGGTTTGAGATCATCTAAGACTTGAAGCTCCATCTCAGCTACTAGAGGTAGGGGATTTGTGTTCTTTTTAACTTCTTTTCTCCATTTTCACCATTGATGCATACATGATGCATAATAGGTCAAATTGGATTTTAGAGGTGTTTGAAGTATTTTTCTTGCTTGAATGTGTTTCATTGGTTGTTTATGACTTGTTCATGGTATAAGTTTGAGTTAGAAACTTGGAACTCTTCATTTGGACTTTTGTTGCACAAAGTGGAAAAATAGGTCTTTAGATGAGGGATTTTGTTCTTGAATCCAAAGTTAGTGGTTTGAGTTAGTGATTTATGATTCCCATGTGTTAGTGAACTGGTTGGGGACCTAAAATAACCTAGAAATTGACAAGTGCTGCGCCGAGGCGTGATTTCCAGGATCTTCAAGAGTTGTGTTCTTCATGTTTTAGAATTCTCTAAGATTTAAGACCACTCATATATGCTTTTCTAAGTGTGTTGAGGCACTAATGGAGGTATTTCTTGGAGAGAATAACCACCTAACATATATGAGGAGTTGAGAAACTTTAGGTATCCTTGGGATATAGAATGCCATAGGGAGTACCTAGGACCTTGTTCAACATGAGGTTGACTTGGAAATCACTTGTGAAGTGATGATGTGAGGTTTTACATATAATGGATGCTAGTGACATGGTTCTTGCTATTTTGTTGGATAAGTGAGATTAAGGTTCACATGTGCTGGTATTGCTTTTTCACTAGATTGTGAGGATCTTGTGATTATTTTAAATGTGAATTTGAAAATACTCTTGCATATTTGGTTTTTAAACTTGTTATTTTGTTATTTTCTATGTATTATAACCTTAGATGGTGTGCACAATCATATGGCCTGTGAATGAGGTGTTGGATCTAAATTCTCCTAGCATTTATGCTATTATGGTCAGGGTTACCAGTATGGGGGGTGGTAGTAGTACTCTTACGATTGTGAGGGAAAGGTATTGACCTATTACCAAGTAGTGTATAGGCTCTTAGGTCTATCTTGCTTTGTATATACTAGGGAATGTGGTTCCTGGAAATGAGCAGGTAACATGTGTTTTCAAAAACTAAAACTTGCATTGCATTGCATAATTATATTATTAGTACTTTGTATGAGAATAACCATATATCATAACATAAAACATTGCATTTGTTGATAACTGTATGAGTAGTTGTCTTGCTTGCTTGATGATATCTTAAGATTATATGGACGATTGTACGATATCATTAATTATTGTATATTCTGTTATATAGATAGTATGTATGTGTTGGTAGTGTTGACAAATGACTCATTTATATATTTCAAGTTTAGCTTTATGTATTTTAGTTTATTTATTCAATGTGAATGAATAACTACTGGTTTTGGTATACTCATACTGAGGATTTTGTGAATTCTCACCCCTCTGTGTTTCCATGTAAATCCAGGTCAAGACCCTCCAAAGAGAAAGGGCAAGAAGAAGAAGAAGCAAAAGACTTAGTTTAATTGATTTGTTTCTTTTTATACCAGCTTGTATTTATTTACTTTGCTTTTAGTTTGTAAAAGTTTATGTATTAAAATGTGGCTTTTTAGCTAGTGATGTATATATATGACATTTTTTCTTTCCTCTTGAGTCTCTATAATGACTACACAGGTTGTTATGGATTTATGTTTTATGCATTTTTAGGAAATGACATACTTGATACGCTTTATCTTGAAATATTCTACTTATTTTATGATAATTGTATTAGGGTATTACAACAAATATCAAACTATACTATTTCTACTATTAAAACTTGAAAGAATTACCATAGAGATTGGTAATGACATTTGAGATGGTAACTGCAGTGCAAACACCTTTCCCACCACCAGACATGTCTTCTCCCAGTAGAAGTTTTGCAAATCTTTCCTTCATCATTTCAAGCTTAGCTAATGTCCACAAAATTTAGTTAGTTATTATTGAAGATTGTACTTATTCAAAGAGGAAAAGTTCACAAATAATTACACAAGTTGAGCAAACCAACCTAAATCCAAGAGATCATAGTCATCAAGTTTATCATGCACTGAATACTTGCACAAATTCATTCCTAGCTTTGAAAGAGCAGCTTCTTTAGCCCTAGGTTTAACAGCTGTCCACCGAGAAGGTGAAGGTTCACTGGCATAGCTGCTGTCATCTATAGTCTCTAAAAAGTTTGATGCCTCTGAGCTTGTCCAGGTCCGGTAGTATACAAAAGAATCACCACTCAATATAGAGAAAAGAGGAGTTTCCATAGCTAAATGATCTACAGAAGGTGAAGGGTGATAACCCACATCAGAATTTTCATTAAAGTTGGGTGATTTCTCCATCTTAGCTCAAGAATCAGTGATCAACTTACTCAACACCTGTACATGAACATTATGGCTGAGTCACAAATTGAACTTGTGGGCACTAATTTCAGTACTTCATGATCACTTTGAGACATACTAGGATAAAAAAAGCATGACATAGAACTTAGCTTAAAATGTACAATTTTCATTGAAATCAAACTACAAATATAATAGAAAACAAAAGGAAAAAAGAGGAGATTAAAAGAAAAGGCAATAAATTTGAATGTTCTAGTCTTGTAGAAACCAAAAAAATAAGGCAAAAGCTCCCAAAAAATGATTATGCTATTAAGACTCAAAATAATTCAGTGAAATACGCAGCAAAGGGTTATGAAAAAAGCATTCTTTGACAACACTAACTGAAACTTAAAACTTCAAAACAAATGGTTGGAAAAAAACAAGCAACGGTCCCCAACATTCTCTTCTCCGTTGTTACCTTTTCATATGCCTATTCCGAAGTAAGTTCAGAGGATACCTGAGATAGGTATGTGTGTGGTGATTCCTTCCTCGAGAAGCAGTGGCCAAGTATGTTGAGACATGGGGGTGGGTACCTGCAAAGGGACTCTAATGCTCAAGTCAGGCTATGCCCAAGTAAGAGGAATATATTGAGTATTTTTTTAATACCTAATTGAGGTTATTTAGCCTTATATTTATAGAGCATGTATAAAATCCTCATGCAATCTATATTGAATGGAGGTATTTTGAGTTAAGATCCTTAGAAGAATCACTTTCCTTCTATAATTAGGATCAATCCTAATAAATTAGGAACTTTCAATATAAGAGCTACTTATCAATCTAAGTTTGTTATAGTTCCTATAATACCATAAGTAGATGATTGGCAATTACGGATATTTAGGGATACATCCTTGCACGTATCTAGCATTCTCGATATTATGGTTCAACATCACTCAGCGTATGTGGCTTAGAGGCTCAATCTGGCTTCAAGGCCTTCCGAGATGAAGTCCGACCATACGTGTATCGGGTTAATCCATCTAGACAGGATCCTAGATCATGGTCCAGAACAGTTGTCCCCAGCTTGGTGCTTAGGTGGATAGCCAAGTGTCAAGTTTCGACTGGATCATTCGGGCACGCGATTATCATAACAGTCTAGAAAATTAACATCAGACCACGGATGTTCTTCGTGTAATGTCGGTGACCACAGTGCACTGTTATTTCCCACAGATTCTTTGCCCCTAAGCGTTAATTCTCAGGATTTCTTTTGATGGTTTCCAAACAAACTCTGAATATAATCTCTGAAATTGTAGGTAGTAACAGTCTGCTATTCTATGGGAAGTTATTACTTTAACTTTATTGGGAATTAAATATCCTTTAAAGAGGATCTTAATTTCGTACTGTTTCCCAACTGCCTCATATTCTGTAACAAATAAGAAACTGGAAGCATTAAACATGGCTACCATCACGCGATCAGATTGCCTTTTACAGGGCCAATCAGAGGGCCTCATTCTCTCTATAAATAGAGAAGGTTTGTAGTGGAGTTGGTATCCCTTTCTTTTTGCTTCATAACTCTGTGCGAGAATGCTTCTTCCTGAAAGGGTAGTTTTTTCTTCCTCTTTTACATGGAGGGTTTTGCCCCCTGTAAGGGTTATTCTCTTAATCTTTTGTAAATTTCTAAAGGTGATTAATCCTCTGCAGGCAACTTCCTTTCTTCAAGGAGCCTTTCTTTCTTGGTGTAGTGTGGAATAGCCATACATTTAGGGAGGCGGAAGCCTTTCTCTCCTGGCGTACACAGGGGTATTTGATCCAACGTGTCGTTAGGATGGAATGATGTTTCTGTCGACTAATGCATGGGAACACTGGAGAGCACTCTGTTCCTCTCCTTGCCTCTTTCCTGGGTTATTTAGAGGTGCCAGGCCGGTCTTCTTCATAGTACGGCTAGATATGCAAGAATGCTAGCTCGAAAGAAATGAAAACCCTCTGGGAGTAACTTGGGGTGGTCTGCTTTCTTAGACTTACTTTACGAAGAGGTAGCCAATGTCGGCCTTTATTTTTACTGTGAAGGAGACAAGGAAAAAGAAATAGAGTGGCTTTAGTATGTTCTGGTGAAGAGAGTGGAGGAATTGTGGATGTGACTATGAACGTGACAGCATGACGTGATACTTCGGTTGTGACTTCCTGTCCTGAAGCTCTCTTATGGACACTATTTTCACTTTCCTTTTATTGTATTGTCTTTTTCTCCTTCCTTGGAGGTTGATGATGTATGACATGAGATTATCAATAAAAGAACAAGATTTTACTGATGTTTGCCTTAACCTTCTTTCCATTTTATTGTACCATTCTGCTTTACATCTTATTTAATCCAGGGTAGGTCCAACGCTTACCCCGTAATCGTGCTGCCCCCAACTTGGTCGTAGTTGTTGGTACGATGAAAGGGTGAGTTATAATTCTGACTATTCCTTTTGTACTCCTTGATATTATTGGACTTTCTTAGGAAATCGCTACCTCGGCTTTATCAGAAATTAACAAATCCATTAATAGGGCAATAAATTTGTGCTGTTTTCTAACTGCTTATTAATGAAGCAAAAAGGCATAAAAAATGATGTTTAACTTGTACGATCAGTTCACCTTCCCAAGGGCCAATCAAAAAACTCCATTGTGCCTATAAATTAAAGGATGCTTGCATTTAGGTTAGCATTCCTTTCCTTTTGCCATTGCATTCTGGAACGCAACACTTCATGGCTTCCTTCTTATTTTGCTCGTGTTCGAAGAGGGTTTTGCCTCTTGTAAAGATCATCCCCTTGCTTTTCCCGAAGTCTGCAAAGAGATACTTCCTTTTATTAGCCAGTAACTTTTTCAATGGGGACTTTTCTTTCTTAGCGTAGCAATGATAGACACTTTTCTTTCCTAGCATATGATGGATTATTGAAACACGCTCTGCTGCTGGGGAAATCTGTGATTCCTGTCGTGTTTGGACTTAATAGGTGCTTTGGTCAGAGCCTTGCTAATTCGTAGTTAAGCAAGAAGGACTTATTGGAAAAACTCAGTTATTCGGGCAGCTTGGTGTGATCATGAAGCTGGTGGAATGACCTTATTCATGAAAGACTACACCCCGTCTATCCAAGGAAAGGAAGGAGGCCGATACTCTTCCTTTATACATTCCATGTCTCAGTATTTTCTTTTTCTTCTTTTCCAAACGTAAGATGATGTATGGAATGAGAATTTATGAATAAAAATTAGTAGATTATAAACCTTGCATAGTGTTTGCTTCTGGCCTCTAACTTTTGCCGTTGCTTATATCTATTTTTTTTTCGCTGGGATAAGCCCAACGCTTATTCCGGCCTAATATTGCATTACCCTCGACTTAGTGTTCGTTTTGTGTGAGTAACCGTCTTCAGACCCTTAATCTGGGATCCAAACAATTTACTATTAACAACACGCTGGCTAGGGTACTAGTATCCTACTACTTTAAAACCGTGGTCCGATATGAAAACTTATTTCTGAGATGATATCCCGGCTAAAGCCGGGATCCTCAAGAATAATCATACCCAACCCTCTGAAATTATATGACGTTTGAATTACTGAGCAATTGTCTCCTCAGTTGCTTTGCCAACCGTTCAGGCCACATGGCGCATTTTAACGGGAAGGATGTGCATAATACTTCGCGTGCCATGATGAGCATTATTTCAAAAATTGGGTCGAAAGGACGACGATGCCCCCTAACCGCCTAGCCTTTATAAATAGGGGTTTAAGGATGTATTGTCTTCATTATCTCATTTTCAAAGCATCTTCTAGAGAACTCTGTGCAACAACGAAGTAGGAGCCCTAGAAGAATTTCCAACATTTAGCTCTCACTAGGAATTTCATTTCTTCACGAACGGTACTCACCCTTCTCCTTCCTCATTACTGTAATTAACTATCTGAACAGTTTTCAATCTTTATTGGAGTGTGTTTCTGTTCTTTAATTCCACTAGGTAGATTTAGGATTTCTAATCCTCTTCACCTGGTCCTATCTTCTTTGAATACCATTTCTGCCATTGTGATTGTGGTAGAGGTGTCCCTCTGAATTTTCAAACTTTGGAGGGAAAGGAGATCAGTGTTTAGGAGTGCATTGTTCATTTGGTTCACCCTTCACCATGTCCGAATCTTATCTTTGATTGATTCTGACAGTTACTCACCAGCCTCTTTGATTATTCTCAGGATTTTTATGGCCAGAGGTAAGAGGGGAGCTAGAGCCCAAGCACCTGTTGCTAAAAGCTCGTCAACCGAACGAGGAGGAACAAATTCGGATCCGACGTGGTCCGAGGTTGGTATATCCCTGGGTAGGGGATAATGTCTGGGAACATGTTTCTAAGTTCTCCTCTGAAAACAAGCTCAACTGATGGAGACCAAGGAAGCTCAAGAGGAAGCCCAATGGGCCCCAATGCCCAAAGATGCACTGCGAGGACTTGGAGGCCCAATGACAAGGTCAAGAGCTAAGAAGGCTAAGGAGGATTTGGACAAAGAAGTCAACCACTTCCTCTCACTCAAGCCCATTCCAAAAGAAGGAGCGCTTAAGATAGTCCAAATGATCCAAGTTGATGAAGGGCCCAATGTGGGGGCATGATTTCTTCTTAGTCAATTTTATTTAATTATATATTTGAACCTTTTAATTTTCTTAGTTTTGGTTTTTATTTTCTTTTTGAGATAATTTTGTAATAAGGGCCTATTGATTGGGCTTAACTTGCGCATAGCAGAGCTAGGGATATGTACTGCCTTCAAATTGGGCCTGAGCCACATTTGCGCTAGGATTATGATTAAAAATGCGCTAGCTTGTTGCCTCCTTTAGCTAGACCTAGCTGCATACCTAATGCCTATAAATAGGCTTGTGTTTACTGCTTTTGGCACTTTTGAATTAGAAAATATTATTGCATTCCTTTGTGAGTTTTGAGAGTTTAGTTCTCTTGGGTTCTTGGTAGAGCCATCTTGGTTCTTATCAAAGGTTTCCTTACCTTTGTGGTGAATCTTCACTTGACTTATCACTCTCCAAGAGTGTGGTGTCTTCTTCTTTTCATTCCTTGTCTTTTTCCATCTTTTCTATTTTTTATTATTCACGCATACTGTTCACGTATTACTATTCATGCATTACTGTTCATGCATATTGTTCATGCATTACTATTCACCCTTTATCATTTAATTCTTTAAAACACGAAATTAACTCAGGGATGATCCGTAAAAACAATATGCATCTAACTTGGATCATATCATGTGGTATCTAGAGCCTGGATTCTAGAGTTGATAGTGTTCTTATATTTTTTTGTACTTGTTCTTATTGCTTTCCAAACAGTAAGCACCATTGCTTGAATGTCATAATTATACACAACCTTGATCATCATTGATCTCTGTCATTCCTAAGAATTGGCAGCATTCTTTACTTTTCATTCTTTACATTTTGCCATTTAAATTCCAGTCCTTTTATTTTCTGGCTTTAGTTTCTGTTCTTTAATTTCTACGTAATATTTACAGCTTTGATCTTATCAACTCTATATCTGTTGTTGTTATATGTTTTATAGCATCTTAATTTGAAAGGAAACTCCTAAATACACAATTGGGCATAACATTTGGAACTAAAATTGCAAGAACCAATTTTTTTAAGTGCAAAAAGAGAACAAGAGCGTGAAAAATAGTATAAAAAAAAAGAGACTGCCTTTGCACTTAAGCAAGATTAAGTTTGAATGTCTTGTGAATTTCATTAAGCGATGCTATTCTACATACCTTGCACATTTCTTTTTCTTCTTATTTCTTTTGAGTTTTACCTTTCTTTTTTAGCTTGTCTTTTAAATTCCTTTGAGTTTTGTCTAGAGTTTCATCCTTTCTTCAACTTCTGAGTGCTTACTTTTGTGAGGACTGCTACCTTTGTAAGAGCTTTTGGTAATTGAAATGCGAGAGGGTTCATTTAAGAACTTGCAAAGAGAACTTGAGTGGTAAAAGGCAAGAGCGTTTTCATTAAACAAAACCCTAATTGTGTGAAACACGAGTGGAATCAATCTAAGAGTGTATACATGTGAGAAGAGTGGTAAGGGCCTTTTAATCTTGAATTATTCTTATTACTTTTGCAAAGATGAGTGGAGGAAGTACACCCCCATCCCCTAGGACTGCAAACCTTATGCAAGCCTTAGCTAAAGAACTTGAGAAGTTTAAGGTGGAAATAAGCACAAGGCTCGATAATGAAAGGAGGAGAGACTCTCAACATGAAGTCTCGCATGAGGATGAAGATACCTATGATTCGGGTAGGGAAAGGAGGACTAAGAGGAACCATGATAGGAGAAAGAGGCATGAGAGGAGTGAAAGGAGTTATGAAAGGAGGAATAGGAGGCATAGGAGTGACGAAAGAGGAGGAGACCTAGAAGGAGTAAAGACCCAAGTACCTTCTTTCCAAGGAAAGAATGACCTTGAAGCCTACTTAGAATGGGAAACCAAGGTAGAACAAATCTTTTCCTATCACCATTACAATGAAGAAACGAAGGTGAAGGTGGCTACCTAGAATTTTTTGACTATGCCCTAATTTGGGGGGAACAAGTACAAAAATAGAGGGAAAGGATTAGAGAGTACCCCGTAGATACTTGGAAAGAGATGAAAAGTTTAATGATGAGGAGGTTTGTCCCTTCATGGTACCAGATAAAATTACATAATAAACTCCAAAGACTTACCCAAGGAAGTAGGAGTGTGGATGAGTACTACAAGGAGATGGAGGTGGCCATGATAAGGGCCAATGTCATTGAAGATAGGGAGGCTACCATGTCACATTTCCTTCATGGTTTAAACTGTGAGATAGGAGACTTTGTGGAGTTGTACAACTATGAAGAGCTTGATGAGTTAGTCCACTAAGTCATAAAAGTGGAACAACAACTCAAAAGAAAAAAGGTGCATGGAAGAAGCCTTCTTCTAACCTCAAGCCTCCCACTTAGAAGGACAAGGAACCAAAGGAAGACTCCTCTACACAACCCAAGGGAGTTATGACTTCTAAAAACTCTAATGCTTTTCTCTCCACTAATGCTTCTTCCTCTTCATCTTCTAAAAATAGGAACATCAAATGCTTCAAATGCTTGGGGAGTGGGCACATAGCCTCTTAATGCCCAAACAAAAAGGCAATGGTGATAAGAGATAGTGTCAATTAAATTGGTTCTCTGTGAATCAACCCTTATTAACTACAACTGGTTGTAAGGTTTTTATATTTTTGGTGGAACTTAACAACTGTTTTTAATCACAATCTGTAGTACACTAGGTTTACAGGATGGAGAGCATTTATAGAGCTTAAGAGTTTGAATTTGAACCAATTCAGGTTGAACCATGGTGGCCTACAGGTCCTGACATAACTTTGGTGTCAGATCGTGCATTGCTTAGATCTAAAGGTCAACCAAAATCAACCCGAATCAAGAATGAGATGGATTGGTGCGAAGTAGGGCCAGGACAAACGTGTATAAGATGTCATCAACCTGGACATAATTCTTGCACATGTCGTGCCGGTGAATCGAGTGAGGGATGATGAAATGGGGCCATCTAGTTGATCTAGGACATATTTTCATGGTCAAACTCTTGTATTAGCTAACCATCAATGTGTATTTTGGAGTTGTATTATTTTGTATCATTCCATTATGATGTTGTATTCGAATACTATTAATATATGTTAGTTGATTATCAGCGTGCACTTCATTTCTCCCACATTATTTGACTTTTATATTACTTTAAGTAATTGTGTCTTTTTTTATACTATCGATAACACATATTATATTTTAGTATAGTAATCATATTGTCATATTATATTTTATCATTGCGATCATATTGTCACACTAATTGTTGTTATTGTTTGGCATATACCTTGACAGATGGTATTCCGTGTAAATCCCAGACCAGAGGACAACTCGATTTTGGAGTTGCAGGAGTATCATGTTTCTCAGCGTGTATGGCAAGGACATAAGGACCGGCACCTACATGTTAGATGTGCTAAGAAGACAAAACATATGGACCCCTCTGCGCCAATTCTTCCATATCTATAGCAGGATGGCTTCTTGGGGGTTGTCTATATGGGCTATTGCATCATTGATCACTCCTTGATCACTGCATTGGTTGAGAGATGGCGCCCAGAGACGCATCCATTTCAAATGCCTACCGGGGAGTGCACCATAGCGTTAGAGAATATTGGTATCACATTGAGCTTTCCTATTGACAGTGCTGTAGTCACTGGCCTTACCTATCGAATTGATTGGCTCGATCCATGTGATCGATTGTTAGGGATTGATGAGACTCCCTCGCTCATATCTAGTGCACGCATTGATATGACATATCTATGGTAGACGAGTGTTACAAACGTCACTGACATTGATGATGATGAGTACGTGCATCAGCGTGCACGACACTACATACTTAGGTTACTTAGTGGTTTCTTATGCTCTGACTATTCTGGTAAGTCTGTGCACTTAATGATCCTCCAGTTGTTGGAGGAGTTTGCTGTTGCAGGGATATACAATTGGGGGTCTGCAGTCTTGGCGTACTTGTATAGAAAGCTTTGTAAAGCTACGAACTACAAAACATGCGAGATCGGAGGGGCTTGCATCTTATTGCAGTATTAGGCAAGGTACAAATTCCCCCGACTTGCCCCTACATTAGTTGACCATGTTGAACCTAATGTATTCTATGGTACTGATCATGGTCAATTATTTCTATTAGGATGGGAGTAAGTTTCTTTTTCACATGGCTTCTTTACATTAGTTTTCTCTATTACTTACTTTGCTAATATTTCTCACTTATGTTCATAATACTTTTATTTACAAATAGGTGGTGCAAGTATAGAGTTTTGAGTGATACTGTGATCGGCGTCCTTGAATACCGGTTCTTTGATCAGTTGAAGAATGATGAGGTATGTATTATTTTACATTCATTTGAATTAGTTACTTATGTATATGACTTCTTAATTTTGTGTGCATCTCATTTTGCAAATTATATGGTAACCATACACAGATGAGAATGTGGCATCACTTTCACTTTTTAGTGTGGCTGGTAGGGACATAGCACTAGCAGTGGTCCCTCTCATATGTTTTTACATTGTTGAGTGGCACCAGCCAGATCGAGTGATGTGCTGGTTTGGTCTAGACTAGCCCATACCACGAAGACCGCT
The DNA here is from genome assembly GCA_029884595.1 of Ormosia semicastrata. Classification (NCBI taxonomy): domain Eukaryota; kingdom Viridiplantae; phylum Streptophyta; class Magnoliopsida; order Fabales; family Fabaceae; genus Ormosia; species Ormosia semicastrata. The sequence goes on along the minus strand of JAQQTO010000044.1, from coordinate 44,935,604 downwards.
CTAACTTGACAGTTTGCACTCAATTACACTGGCAAGTAAGCATGACGAGGATTAGCTGGAAACACATGTTGTTTACATAGCCACATAGGATAGTCGAAGGGAGAAGCTTGTTAGGGGAATCCCATTGCTCGCGCCCCTCGCTTCGCATTTTAAGTACATGCGTTAGTATAAAAGAATTACTAGATGCTGGATATCTCCCACTAGTGCATCTATTGGGAATACAGTAAGCTTTTTACTAATTTTCTAGTGACTATATGTATTTTGTATTCAGTATAATGACATAATTTATATCTATTTCTTAGGTGAACATTGCAGAGCATTTGTTCAATTCGACTACTGATGCTGCCGCTCGAGAAGCTGCTACACAGATCCTACATTCATTGCGGGAGTATGATCGCATTAAAATGGAATATATACGTTCAGCTCCAGCAGCAGATGACATTTCAGGGCAGCCCGAGGAGTCCAGTCAATAGGGAATGTGACGTAGAAGGAGGATAGGATTAGTGAGCACTCGGACACGACTTCAACATATCCCAAGGACTCCGGCTCTACAAGTCAGCACATGACTTAGCCTCTTACCACTGCTACATACCCAACCACTCAGCTACCACCTACATATCACCTACCATACCCACTATACGCTTACCCACCGTATCCTTTCCCGCCACTGGGTTACCCATCATATCCTTACCCACCACATGGTTACCCACCACATGGTTATCCACCATATCCTTACCCGCCACCAGGTTACCCACCATACCCATCACAGCCAGGTCCTTCTTCCGATCCCTCTCACAGGCCTCCACATTTTGATGCAGGCCTATCTCATTGATGTGTAACTATATGTCATTAGTGTATCTGATAATGTTATATTTAGTGGTTTTGTTTAAATTACTATTAATGATTTTTTATTGTGATTTTGGTACCCTTGTTAGATTAAATATGTTTGTCGCTTAGTTTTTATTAATGATCTTGGTACCTAGTTCAATTAAACAGGTTCATGTGCTTTTGGAGAGTAATATGCAATGCATATGATCACAACTCCTAATATTCTTACATCACTTTTTAACATCACTTTTAACACTTAGATAATGATGTACAAATTCATGGTTAATCATGTGTATTAATTAGTTAATGAGTAAATCCAAGCTTCAACCCATAAACTATGGATTTACTCATTAATCAACTAATATACGTGATTAACTATAAATTTGTACATCATTAACTAAGTATAAAAAGTGATATTGAAAAGTGATGTAAGATTATATTTTTCGATTTGATCATGAAAGGCAACCCACCAAAGCACAAAACTGCTACTTTTAGTCTGAAATAAAGTACTTGGGATGATATTTATTTGGGTTTTTTTTAACAAAAGAAATTTTTTATGACGTTTAACTTCCCAAGACTTTGCTACTGTAGTTGGCTTCGCTCGCTCGATTTTTATCACAACCATATGACTTGATTTCCATTAACATAGGAATCTTTTGTTAGTAGCAGATGATATATAATCTTATTATAAATTTTTGTTGAAATTAGTGGTTTACTTTAGAATTGAATTAGGAAAAGCCTTTCATCACTATGTTTTTTTTAAATATAGATTTTTTGAACTTTGACTTTTTGCAAATCACGACCATGAATTTTAATTTTTTTAATTAATACTTAAACTTTAACTAATATCTCAATAAACCCTCATATTTAATATTCATAAAATCACGAATGATCATACCATGTGACAACATTGTATTTGTCCATTTTATATATTAAATCAGTATTATTTATTAATTTATTCATCAAAATCTTATTTTAAATATATTTTATTCTTTAAAAAATAAATAAAAATAAAAATTTATTTTAAAAAAATTGTTTTTTATTTTGTAAAGAAAAAAATATATTTAAAATCAAGTTTTCATAAATAAATTAATAAATAGTCAAGAATTAATGAATTAAAAGATAAGATGTCGTTACATAGTATCATCATTAGTGAATTAATAGATCTAAATTGTTCTGAATGGGTTAGAAAGGTTTACCTGAAAGGCTCTTTAGTGAATAGGTGATGATGTTTTCCTCCGTAGTGCAACTGCCAAAGTGGTGGAGCAGAAGGGAGATTGTATTTACAAAAGGCACTCCAATCGCTCAAGTTAGGCAAAGCACTAGGAGATAGTTTAGGGTTCAGAGCGATACCTGAGTGATCAAGCCTGATATTTATAGAGGAGTGCTACTTAATGGTTAAACATGATAAGAGGGAAATTCTAATTTGAATTCTCATTAATGGGTAGTTATAACTAGTTATGGGGCGCACATCTATTCCTATTTCTATAGGATTTATTGGTAGCAATTACCAATTATAACTGCGTGTGATGTGGCGCTAACTCAGGCCATGCTCTATGGTGTAAGTAGTGCCGAGAAGCTCACGTTGATTAGGATGTCTCCAAGGGAGTGGGTCCAAATCTTGATCCAGAATAGTTGCCCCCATCTTGGTGCTACATTATAAGTGAAGTGTCATGTTATCTTGGTCATAGGCCAACGAGAGTGTTGGTTTCAAATTCCTTTCTATGAATTCGGTGTCCATGAATTTTCTTATATATTTGCCCCCTGCATCCGTTGTGTTGTCTATGAAAGCTTGGATGAAGGGATACCAGGATCCAATGATGTCTTAAGCAGACTTTGTTCATTTAACCATGGTCTGGATTGGTCTCATCGTGAATAGGAGGGGTTCTGGGGAAGTACTTTGGGATCCTCTGTTTGGGGTTGTATTGGATCGTGGTCCGTGATAGTGTCTAAGGGGTGATTGACACTTGGCTTGTCTAAAACGCTTCGTCTGTAGCCGAAGTCGTTTCACCTATTGTTTGTAAATTTTTGGAGACATGTGGTAGATTATTAGTAGAAGCCATTGTCAGGGTTTCGCGCTATATCATTTCAAACTTTTGAAAAGGACTAGTGTGTCCTAACCATTATGGTGGTAGTTAGGGATTTTGTGGGTTTATAAAAAGAAAAGTGGGAGGTTTTCTCCCACTTTCTACTTCTCCAACTTTGCCCATAAGGTTTTCTGACAACTTTAGGCAATTCCAGGTGAGTTTTATACATTGGTTTGTGACAGTGCTTATTCGAGTGCTAAGCTGATGTGTGTGAAACAACATCATGTTTTGTTCTTGTTTTCCATGCATTCTTTGGCATTTTAGTTTCTCTTTTGGTTTATTTTTTCCTTAGTTCGGATAACTATGGTGTTTGTGGTGTTATTGTGCAGGATTGGTGCTAAATTGGCCTTGGAATGGATAAAAAGCTTGCATGATTGAAGTTGGAGCTTTACGAATAGCAAAAAGGCACGATTGGGCAATGCCCTTTGATACATTGATAATGATTAATTGACTTTGTTTCCCCTTTTATTAATCTTGAATGTTCTTTGATTCAATCATTATTGCTCTTATTCATGTGAATTTGCTGGCCACTTATTTGCATCTCATAGGCATTTAGGGACATACTGAGAGGTAAACCTAGGTGTTGGAACCATAAGAATTGAACTTAAGGTCTAAATCACGAGAGTAGTTTTAGCCTTTCGAGGATTCAATGAATTACCATAAAGTGTAATAGGTTTAATTTAAATTCAATTACCACGAGAGTAGGAATTGGTTTAATTGGGCACAGATCTTGTATCTTGAGAAAGAACATTAACTAATTTAGGGTAATTCACTTTCAATTGAATTTTAGATTTAATAAAAGGGTTGTCAATTAGGATTTGTCTTGTATCATTGTGGTACCCCAATCTTGGAAGCTTTCTTGAATTTGAATACCATTCTTGATAACTTGCTATTTTTGTTCTAAATTTTGCACTTTGATTTTTATTTATTTAATTGCTTTGTTACTACGTTCTTCTTAATCACCAATTATATTCTCTTTTGTTTAATTTAATTGAATTAATTAATTAATTGGTATTCATAGACACAGTCCCTGCGGATTCGATCTTTTTATTACTTGACGACGAAACCGTACACTTACGGATTTTACACATCATGAGCTCAACCAAATAATAAAATTCCAGTTCTACTGATAACTTGTAGCATAAGGCAGCAAACCGAGTCGTCTCTTAAGGATCAATGTACCAATCAAACCAAATCAAGGTCAAAAGGGGGGGATTGTGTATGCAGAATGTAAATATAATAATTAAATGTAAGAAAAAATAAAATTACAAAGCAACCAATCCAAGAAACTGTCAGAAACCTAGTTGGCTTGTCATCAATCACTAAACATGTATCTATATTGAATTAATTAGTTAGTCTATGATTGACCGAGATCTCTGCATCAAACACACAGAATTCAACCCTAGATAATCACATAGAATTTAACTAACAAATGATTCATAAACCTGCGATCGCTAGATTCATGTAACCTATGCTAGTTTAACAACTAGAATTCAATTAACCTAGATTAACAAATCTGCCTATCTAACCATCTTTAATTCTTGTGACTAAACCATAATTAATCAATTATAATTTAATTACAAATCTCAATTAAGATTTAGGATCCAATCGGATCACATCACATAACAGAAATCTCTAATCATGCCATTCGAATCCAAATCAAGAGAAGAAGAAGATAATTAATTCAATTCAAAATCGAAATTAGGTACAAAATCTTAAAGCCAAACCAGAATTTCCTTAAGATCCTTAGATTGATCTCAAATGTTTAGTTCTCCATGGCTTCCGCACAAGGTTTGCAAAAGAAAGGAGAAAATTCTAGGTAGAAGAATCAAGTAATACGACTTAGGGTTTCTATCTATCCCGAGTCCCCTATTTATACAAAAATAACTGACTTAAAATTTAAGAATCCTAATTTTCCCCTAGGTTAAAGTTAATCCTCTATCTCTTACCTTTCCTTGGCCACTAAAATCACTTGATTTGGGTTTAAGATGAGAGAGTTATGCCCAAATTACTCTTAATAGGTCTCTGATCTTTTTAGATGACGTAAAAGGATGAAATCAATATCAAAGGACACATTTTGGATAAGTGATCTTCATAAGAATTGAAGATATATATCTTAGATTTCAAACCCCATCGGTTTTAGGTCTATATCACCCCTATAGCCTGAATTATGGGCCAATTAGTGCACGCTGCTTAGGTTACATGATAGAACTCATATTCTGACTTCTAAGCCCAATTCGATTTACTAGATATCTGATTCAGCTCTGGGCTCTTCATAAAAGTTGTAGAGCACTATCTTATCTTTCCTACAAGGCAAGATACATAAATGTTACATATCTAGAACTCAAGATATGACCGAAATACAAAAATAGTGTAAAATCCTAATAATGCTGAAAAAATCAAATAAGCTCAATTTGAGCCCAAACTTACAAAACATGGCCAAACTTGTAACACCCTAATAGAATTATCATAAAATAATCATAATATTTCAAGATAAATCATATCAAGTATGTCACTTCGTAAAAAGCATAAAACATAAATCCATAATAAGCTATAGAGTTATTATAGAGAGCCACGAGGAATGAAAAAGGTTATATATATACATCACTGACTAAAAAGTCATATTGAAATACATAAACTTTTAAAAACTAAAAGCAAAGTAAATAAATACAAGCTGATACACAAAGAAACAAAATAACTAAAACTAAGTCTTTTGCTTCTTCTTCTTGCCCTTTCTCTTCGGAGGGTCTTGACCTAGATTTACATGGAAACATAGAGAGGTGAGAATTCACAAAATCCTCAGTATGAGTATACCAAGACCAGTAGTTATTCATTCATATTGAATAAACAAATTAAAATACATCAAGCTAAACTTACAATATATAAATGAACCACTGCTCAACATAACTAAAAACATATATATACTATCTATGTAACAGAACATACAACAATAAATGATATCATACAATTGCCATACAATCTTAAGATATCATCAAATAAGCAAGACAACTGTCCATACAGTTATCAACAAATGCAATGCTTTATGTCATGTTGTATGATTATGCTCACATAAAGTACTAATATTATGATTATGTAATGCTAATGCAAATTTTAGTTTTTGAAAACGCATCTTACCTTGCTCTTTCCTAAGTGTAATACCCTGAATAAGATGTTAGACTTGTTTATATGTTCAAAAGATAGCATATGACTTACTTAACATACATGTTTAATTTTGTGACAAACTGAGTTAGTTTAGGCACTTAGTTGTAACCCAAAGTGTGAAAAATAGCTTAAAATGACTCAGATAATAGTATAAATTTCTTAGATGAGGGAAATAAATATGGATAATTAATTTCTAAGTCACAAATGTATAAAACAAGATACAATTAAAGTTTTAAGGTAAACTGAGTTAGTTTGACATTTTTAAGCATACTGGTTGTCTATTTTAAGGCCAGATTGACTGGTAGTAGATATGAAAATATTAGTTAAAGGTGAAACAACTTTTTATATGAATCTTAGTATTTATTTTAAAGTTGTTGGAAGTTGAAAATCTTGAATTAGTTAAATATAAGTGTTTTTAGTAGATCATGGTTTATCAGTTTTGGCCTAAGGGCCATATAAGTCTTTTGTTCACTCTTTATAAGTCCTCATTCACGGCCATTTTCTACACAAAAACAAAAATAGAAACCATGAGAAGAGAAGGGAAGGTAAAGGAAGCAAAGACAAAGGAAGACGAAGAGAGAAAGAGGAAAGCTAAAGGCAAAGCCAAGGCTTGAGATCCAACCAAGCGTGAATCTTCTTCACAGCTGCAAAAGGTAGGGGTTTTATGTTCATATTAATCTCTTTTTACTCTTTTAATCATTGATGCACTTAAGGTGCGTAATAGGTCAAATTGAGTTCTAGATGTGTTTGGCTTACTTGTTTATGTTTCTTTGGTCATTTATGACTTGTTCATAACATAAGTTGAAAGTAGAAGCTTAAAACATTTCATTTAGACCATTGATGCCCAAAAGAGGGGTTTAGGTCAAGCTATGTGTGATTTGGTACTTGAATCCAAATTAAGAAATTTAAGTAAGTGATTAATGATTCCTATGTGTTTGAGAACTAATTAGGGACTTAGAATCACTTAGAAACTGATTTGGAAAGGCCAAAATCTAAGAAAAGAATCAATGGAACAGTACCACTATTCTGCAGAATTCTGCAAAATCTGGTTTCTACTACATGTGCCGTGGCGTGAAGGGTTACGCTACAACGTGAGGTTGATTTTGCTACATGCGCCGTGGCGTTAGGTGTGTGGCACTATGGCGTGAGAGTGATGCTACATCCAGTAATAAAACCTAAGACTAGGGGGCCGCGGTGTGCCTAAGTTTGTGCCACGGCGTGAGACCTTAGAACTCCAAAAATGTCATTTGTGATGTTTTTCAAGTTATTTACTAGTTGGGATCATTTATATATGTTTCCTAAGGTGTGTTAAGGCACAAATAAGGATATTTTCAAGAAAAAAATTATCACCTAGCATAGATGAGAAAGTCTAAGCCTTTGGTCATCTAAGAATAATGGATGGTCTTCGGATATGATTAAGATACTACAAGAGGTAAATCAATGAGTTGATGATCCTTTGGTATGTATAAGTTATGTATGATCTCTAAAGCAACCAAAAGTAAGGGTTTGCTATAGATAAGAGTCTAGAACTAATGGTAACTTAATGTTACTTAGCTTCACTAGAGATGTGATGATGAGGGGTGTTAAATATAAGTAAACTAGGATAAGTTGACATTGCTTACTTGTGAATGTGACTTATATGACATGAGGTCATTTAGCCAGAAAGAAGGGAGTCAAGAAGTTCCTAAGGGCACAAGTATTCCTAACCAAGTGCTAGGTGTTGGTGTATGCCGTAGAGGCCAATACATTTTCTGTATTTACATATATTCTATTATGCTATTTTATATATGAGGCATTTCATTTATTGTGTTCTTTTTGATAAACATAATAAAGTCCTTAGAATAGTAAGTTTGATGCCATAGAACATCAAGTGGATGACTTGATCGTGAGATCCTTTTGGTTACAACACTATTCTTAAATGTCCCTAGTCAAGTATTATTGTTAATTGGGACAACAATAATACATTGAGACTAGTATGTGCATAGACTGATGACCACATCTCATGGGTCATGGATATAAGATATCAAGTCTTCACATAGGTACATATTAGAGTAATGATGTACTGGACTGACCCACCATGAGAACGCTACATGGATCGTTACGTGAGTGTCATAAGCAATTCTCATAGTGATAATGGTGTTTGTGGTCCTTTGACCTGAAATCACTACGATTCCTATATGAGGAGTTATGTGTTTTAATGCCATCAAATGTCATTTGTAACAAGGTGATTATAAAGTTGGTTATTGGATATACCGCGAATCATGCAGAGGGATGTGAGTGACCTAGATGGGATTTGTCACTCCTACATAATAGGAGCGATATCTTCGGGTCCCTTGATTGAGTGAAACTGCGAAATGCATGGCCATGCTCAAATGAGTCAATATGAGATATTGATCTCATTTGTTGTAACAAAGTCTACTCGAGTATCAGGAAATGAATGATTGGACTATACAAGGGTGACGCATTCCATGCCTTGTGTTCAATCTAGATATCTTGACAAAGGGACTAAACGACACGGTAACATTGGTCACGGAAAGGTTATGTCAAATCACTGACATTCTTATTACTTGGGTAGCAGCGATGTGTTGCTAAATACTGCTCACTGCTTGTAATATTAAAATAGGATTTTAATATTACTGCCAACGTAATAAGAACCTGCAGGGTCACACACATAGAGCAGACTAAAATTGGAGCAATGGATCCAAGTTGGACTCAGATTCAAATATGGGCCAGACTCATAACGGATGGGTCTAGGGTTGCACTGACTTACCTTCTTCTTGCTCACACTCACTTAAGGCAGTCACTATTATAAATAGTACTGCTAAGGGGGCTGCTAAGATATAAAATTCAGAACCCTAGCCGCACTTACAGAAAAGTGAGTGAGAGAGCGACAGGTTTATTTTCTTCTCTACGCAGCTAGCATTGTGTGAGAGACGTGAGGCTTCTCTTTGCGGACGTTGGACATTCATGAGTCTGTTAGTGTGGATACCGCAGAGACATCGTTTCTATTACGGTGTTGGTGATTCACGCTTCAAGAGGTAAATCATTTAAAAACTCGAATTATGGCTTTTTCGCATGGATGCTCGGTGGGAATCCCTATTTTTCGCTGCGTGATGTATCCGCAAAAATTCCCAACAGTGGTATCAGAGCATCTTGCGAAACCATGATTCGGTTTTCTGTTTTTGTTTACGTGAGATAACATGTTTTCTGTTCTTTTTTTTGATAAAAGATATGATCTTTAATATGTTATTTTTGAAAATCGTACGAAACCCTTTGCGAATACATATTCTGTTTCTTATGTTGTATGCAAAACCATGATGTTGTTTTCAAAAACCCATGAAGATGTTCATAAGTTCTGTGAAAACTATTTTGTATTAAGATGTATGTTTTTGCGAAACTTTCTGGTATGTATGTGATACGTACAACGTTATGGAATCCTTATTCTCAATGCACAGTGCAAGGGTTTAGGAAACCTTGTTCTTGGTTTGCCGCAGCAGGGGTTATAGAATCCTTGTTTCTGCACAAGAGGCGCAGCACAAGGGGTTTTGGAAACCCTATTCTTGTTTTACGGTAGTAGCATTAAGTGTTGATGTCAAGCCGTCAAGGAGGTGACAGAGATTCAAGTGTTGAACGACGGCGCAAGGGTTCCCCGCGGCACATGAAGTGTTCATGTTGTTCGGGCTTGGGGTTCCGCGTGGCACAAAGGCTCAAGGGAGGCACAAGAGATTCAGCTCTTGTTTTTGGGGTTCCGCGTGGCACAAAGGCTCAAGGGACCCCCCGTGCTACCTCTGCGTAGGGTGTTTTTTGAAAACGCGATATTTTATATCCAATTTTATGACTCGTGAAAATAATAATGTATTATTGTTAATAGTTTATATGTTTTTGTGATGCATGGTGCATGGTTATTGCCTTAGTCCTCTTTTTATGCTTTTTGGTTTTAATAAATACGACTTGCGTATCGTGCCTTTCTCTCTACATTCTGATTGTACATTCTCTTCTCACCTAACTCCCCTCGAATGTAAAAGAGGTTTCTATATAATGTAATCATGATGTGGAGGCAAGAAGACGACATCAAGTGAGGACGTTGATGAGAGATGCTTGGTGAAGCTGGCTTAGTTAATGCTACTCTCTTAGGGGCCATAACCATGTCACTTTTATTATATGCTTTTATGTATGAGATGTATGGATAATGTTTATGGTATGATAAACAGTTTAATAAATGGTGAGATCTAGTAATAATAATAATAATAATTCCCTCAAAGCAAATATTAGGTCATTATGTGATGCCTTCCAATGTGTGGCACTCGTCAAGACTAGTATCAATCAAGTGCAAGTCTGCCAAAGCAGGATGCCTTTATCTATATTAGTAAGACGCGATGGGATAAAGGTAATATCCAACTGCCAACCATTGGGTCTGACTTAACTAGGCTATTTCAATAGGATTGAAGAATTAGAGGCATGAAGTTGGGCTTTGGTCCATTAGATGGACTTGAATAAGCGTTATTCACCCAACTATCCAAGAGTTACATGTGATGTAATTGGAAAGTGTTTCCTACCTAAATAACTAAATTTTGGGTGATCAGCCAAAGCTGACTTAAAATTAGGTGAAATATGGATCTTGGCCCACTAGGAAATCTTACGATGGGATTTTCCGAGTCAATGCTGAGGGTCATTGACTTTGAATAAAATAGTGGGAGACATATTTAATTAAAAAACCTCATTAAATATGTTTATGGCATGATACTTATATTTTATATATTTCTGTTAATAGATTACCATGGCAACAAACACATCGGGTACTTTATCATTGCGATCCATCCTTGAGAAGGACAAGTTGTCTAGAATGAATTTTCTAGACTGGTACAGGAATTTGAGGATTGTCCTCAAGTAAGAGAAAAAGCTGTATGTTTTGGAACAGCCAATTCCTGAGCCACCTACTGCCAGTGCCCCTAGAACTGAAAGAGATGCTTATAAGAAGCATCAATATGATGGCTTGGACATTGGATGTCTAATGCTGGCCACCATGAACTCTGAGCTCCAAAAGCAACATGAGAACATGAATACATATGATATGATCGTACACCTTAAGAAGCTCTATCAAGAGCAGGTCAGGCATGAGAGATTCGAGGTCTTTAAAGCACTGTTTCAGTGCAAGCTGGTAGAAGGAAGCCTTGTTGGTGCTCATGTACTCAAGATGATTAGGTACATTAAAAACCTAGAGAGACTCGATTTTCCTTTGGGCTAAGAGTTAGCCATTGACTTAGTCCTACAATCGTTGTCGGAAAGTTTTAGTCAATTTGTCATGAACTACAACATGAATGAGATTGACAAATCACTACCAGAGATGCTAGGCATGTTGAGAACTGCTGAGCAGAACATTAACAAAGGCAAAGGGAAAGCCATAATGATGGTCCAAAAGAATAAGGGTAAGAAACAGCAGAAAAAGCCCAAGGACAACTGGAAGGGCAAGGGGAAGGATAAGTCCAAGCCCAGCACTTCTGGCTTAAAACCAGTGGGTGGAGTGGCTAAGGAAGGCACATGCTTCTATTGTGGTCAGACCAGACATTGGAAAAAGAACTGTGCCAAGTTCTTGGAAGAGCTCAAAAAGAAGAAGGGAAGTGAGACTTCCACTTCAGGTATTTTTGTTATTGAAGTCAATTTATCTACTTCTGCATCATGGGTATTAGATACTGGATGTGGATCTCACATTTGTGTAAATGTGCAGGATCTAAAGAGCAGTAGACCATTGACGAAGGGCGAAGTCGACCTACGAGTGGGAAATGGAGCAAAGGTTGCTGCATTAGCTGTAGGCTTGTAATAGAGTTAGAGAACTGCTATTTTATGCCCGCTATTAGTAGGAATATAATTTCTGTTTCTTGTTTAGACAAGAAAGGTTTTTCTTTTATTATAAAGGACAAGTGTTTTTCCATTTATATGAATGATATTTTTTTATGGTAGTGCACAATTGAGTAATGGACTTTATGTACTTGATCTCAAAATGTCCGTCTATAACATAAATACAAAGAGGTTTAAATCAAACAATATGAACCTAACTTTTCTCTGGCATTGTCATTTAGGCCACATAAATGAGAAATGCATCTCCAAACTCCATAAAGATGGATTCTTGGACTCATTTGATTTCGAATCATATGAGACATGTGAATCTTGTTTATTGGGGAAGATGACAAAGGCCTCATTCACTGGACAAGGTGAAAGGGCTAGTGATCTTTTAGGCCTTATACATAGTGATGTATATGGGCCACTAAACACAGTCGCTAGAGGCAGTTTTCAATACTTCATTACATTTACTGATGATTTCAGTAGATATGGATTTGTATATCTTATGAAGCACAAATCAGAATCCTTTGAAAAGTTCAAAGAGTTCAAGAATGAAGTACAAAACCAACTTGGCAAGAGTATTAAAATCCTTTAATCAGGTCGAGGAGGAGAATACTTAAGCCAACGGTTTGATGATCATCTGAAAGAGTATGGGATAATATCTCAACTCACACTATCAGGAACACCACAATGGAATAGTGTCTCTGAAAGGAGGAACCGGACCTTGTTGGACATGGTCCGATCCATGATGAGTCATGCAAACCTTCCAGGTTCTTTCTGGGGATATGCTCTGTTAACAGCAGCTTTCACACTAAACCGTGTTCCATCTAAGACGGTTCAAAAGACACCATATGAGATATGGACTGGGAGACAGCCCAGTATGTCTTTCTTGAAGATTTGGGGCTGCGAAGCTTATGTGAAATGTCAAGTTTCTGATAAGCTTGGACCTAAATCAGATAAATGCTTCTTTGTGGGGTATCCAAAGGAAACCAAGGGATACTTTTTCTATAATCCTACCGAGGGCAAAGTGTTTGTCGCACGGACAGCTGTGTTTCTAGAAAGGGAGTTTATCTCCAAAAGAACCAGTGGGAGAAAAGTAGAACTTGAAGAAGTTCAAGTTTCACAAAGCAGCAATGAACCAATGGTGGAAATAGAGCAGCCTCCACAAAATGTTGTGGAACAGCAACCTGCTCTAGTAGCACAAGACCTACGTAGGTCTAACAAGATACGTCATCAACCAGAGAGATATGGATTTCTCATGACCCAACAAGGTGGCGTATTGCTCATGGATCAAGATGAGCCTGTGACTTACCAGGAAGCCATTATTGGCCCAGAATCTGAGAAATGGCTTGAGGCCATAAGATCTGAAATGGATTCCATGTATGCTAACCAGGTATGGACCTTGGTTGACCCACCCGAAAGGGTAAAACCCATTGGGTGCAAGTGGGTTTTCAAGAAGAAAACTGACATGGATGGTAATGTGCATACCTTTAAGGCACGATTGGTGACTAAAGGTTTCAAACAAATTCATGGTGTAGACTATGATGAGACTTTTTCCCCAGTTACGATGCTTAAATCCGTTCGGATCTTGCTTGCTGTTGCAGCATACCATGATTATGAAATCTGGCAAATCGATGTCAAAACTACTTTCCTTAATAGAAATCTTCTTGAGGATGTGTACATGATATAGCCTGAGGGTTTTGCCACTCCAGAGGATGCTGGAAAGGTGTGCAAGTTGTAACGATCTATTTATGGATTGAAGCAAGCTTCCAGAAGCTGGAATCTTCATTTTGATGACACAATAAAATAGCTTGGTTTCATCAAGAATGAAGAAGAATCTTGTGTCTACAAGAAGGTTAGTGGGAGCACTATTGTCTTTCTGGTATTGTATGTAAATGACATACTACTTATTGGAAATGACATCCCTACCCTACAGTCCGTAAAGACTTGGTTAGGGAACTGCTTCTCTATGAAGGACTTGGGCGAAGCCACCTATGTATTAGGCATCAAGATCTATAGAGATAGATCACTGAGACTGCTTGGCCTAAGTCAGAGTACATACATAGACAAAGTGTTAAGACAATTTAACATGCATGAATCTAAGAAAGGACTCTTGCCTATGTCACATGGTGTAAGCCTATCTAAGGCTCAATCCCCTTCCACCCAAGATGAGAGGGATCGCATGAGCAAGATTCCATATGCATCTGCAATTGGATTTATCATGTATGCCATGTTATGTACTCGACTAGACATCTCGTATGCTTTGAGCATGACGAGTAGGTACCAATCTGATCCCGGTGAGAGTCACAAGACTGCTATCAAGAACATCCTTAAGTACTTAAGAAGGACTAAGGATTCGTTCTTGGTATATGGAGGCGAGGAAGAGCTAGTTGTGAAAGGTTACACTGATGCTAGCTTCCACACTGATAAGGACGACTCCAGATCATAATCGGGTTATGTTTTTTTGCCTAAATAGTGGGGCTGTGAGCTAGAAGAGTTCAAAGCAGGAGACAATCGCCGATTCTACCACAGAGGTTGAATATATTGTTGCCTCCAATGCAGCAAAGGAAGCCGTTTAGATCAGGAAGTTCATTACTGAACTTGGTACTATTCCTAGTATTGTGGACCCAGTGGACCTCTATTGTGATAATGATGGAGCCATTGCATAAGCTAAGGAGCCTAGATCTCACCAGCGATCCAAACATATACTTAGGCGCTTCCATCTCATTCGAGAGATCATCGATAGATGAGATGTGAAGATATGCAGAGTACCAACAGATGACAACATTACTGATCCACTGACGAAGCCTCTTGCACAGCAGAAGCATGAGGGTCACACTAGGTCTTTAGGCATTAGATATATGCTTGATTGGCTCTAGCGCAAGTGGGAGATTGTTGGTGTATGCCCAAGAGGCCAATACATTTTCTGTATTTACATACATTCTATAATGTTATTTTATATATGAGGCATTTCATTTATTGTGTTCTTTTTTGATAAACATAATAAAGTCCTTAGAATAGTAAGTTTGATGCTATAGGACATCAAGTGGATGACTTGATCGTGAGATCCTTTTGGTTACAACACTATTCTTAAATGTCCCTAGTCAAGTATTATTGTTAATTAGGACAACAATAATACATTGAGACTAGTATATGCATAGACTGATGACCACATCTCATGGGTTATGGATAGAAGATATCAAGTCTTCACATGGGTACATATTAGAGTAATGATGTACTGGACTGACCCACCATGAGAACGCTATATGGATCGTTACGTGAGTGTCATAAGCGATTCTCATAGTGACAATGGTGTTTGTGGTCCTTTGACCTGAAATCACTACGATTCCTACATGAGGAGTTGTGTTTTAATGCCATCAAACGTCATCTGTAACAAGGTGATTATAAAGTTGGTTATTGGACATACTGCGAATCATGCAGAGGGATGTGAGTGACTTAGATGGGATTTGTCACTCCTACATAACAGGAGCGATATCTTCGGGTCCCTTGATTGAGTGAAACTGCGAAATGCATGGCCATGCTCAAATGAGTCAATATGAGATATTGATCTCATTTGTTGTAACAAAGTCTACTCGAGTATCAGGAAATGAATGATTGGACTATACAAGGGTGACGCATTCCATGCCTTGTGTTCAATCTAGATATCTTGACAAAGGGACTAAACGACATGGTAACATTAGTCACGGAAAGGTTATGTCAAATCATTGACATTCTTATTACTTGGGTAGTAGCGATGTGTTGCTAGATACCGCTCACTGCTTGTAATATTAAAATGGGATTTTAATATTACTATCAACGTAATAAGAACCTGCAGGGTCACACACATAGAGCAGACTAAAATTGGAGCAATGGATCCAAGTTGGACTCGGATTCAAATATGGGCCAGACTCATAACAGATGGGTCTAGGGTTGCACAGCTTACCTTGTTGCTGCTCACACTCACTTAAGGCAGTCACTATTATAAATAGTACTGCTAAGGGGGCTGCTAAGATATAGAATTCAGAACCCTATCCGCACCTACAGAAAAGTGAGTGAGAGAGCGACAGGTTTATTCTCTTCTCTATGCAGCTAGCACTGTGTGAGAGACGTGAGGCTTCTCTTTGCGGATGTTGGATGTTCGTGAGTTTGTTCGTGTGGATACCACAGAGACATCGTTTCTATTACGGTGTTGGTGATTCACGCTTCAAGAGGTAAATCATTTAAAAATTCGAATTATAGCTTTTTCGCATGGATCCTTGGTGGGAATCCCTATTTTCTGCTGATGTATCTGCAAAAATTCCCAACACTAAGGTTACATGTAGTATGAAAATTTCAGTTTTCCTATCTACAAGGGGATAAACTTGAGAAGTCAATACTCTTAGTAAAACATACCTAGATCTTAAATGAGCTAAGTAAGTAAGAATGAATGTATGAATGTTTAACTTGGTTTATCTAGTTATTAAAGTTAAACCTTGTAAGAATGTTACTTGTCTTATTCTTATTTATTAAGACTATATTATTATGTTATGTATGAATGGTTTTGATTACTCATATTGAGAAATATTGTTTCTCACCCTGTTGTGTTATCATGTAATTCCAGGTGAAGGTTCTTCCAAGAAGAATAAGAATAGGAAGCTAAAGATTAGATTAGCTTTATAGATTATATTACAATGATTGTATTTATTAGTACTTCTTTTGCAATATAAATAGTTATGTATTACTTCATGCTCCAAGGGAGGCTAATGATGTATATGTACATAGATGCATTATGTTATAAATGTTATGTTTTTCGCATTTCATAAGGCTCTCTGTAATGTTTTCAACGAACATTATTGATATATGTATTAGATTAGTACATATGTAGTGACGTTGTAATGCTAGGTATCTCCTTATATGGTACATATATTGAGACACTAGTATTAGGACATTACATTTAGAACCACATTCCCTTGTATATACTAAGCAAGATAGGCCTAAAAGCCTATACACTACTTGGTAATAGGTGAATACCTTCCATTCACAAACTACTACCACCCCTATACTGGTAACCCTGACCATAATAGCATAATGCTAGGAGAATTTAGATCCAACATCTTATTCTCAAGCTATATGGTTGTGCACACCTTCTAAAGTTACAATACATAAGAAATAACATTTAACAAGTTTGAAAACCAAATATGCAAGAGTATTTTCAAATTATATTTGAAACAATCACAAGATCCTCACAATCTAGTGAAAAAGCAATACTAGTACATGTGAACCTCAGTCTTATGTATCCATCAAAGTAAACAAGAACCATGTCACTAGCACTCTTGTATCTAGAACCTCTCATCATCACTTCATAAGTGATTCCCAAGTCAACCTTATATTGAACAAGGTCCTAGGTATTCCCTAAGGTGTTACCAAGTGGCCTCAATACTCAAGAGGGGGGTGAATTGAGTAGTTAAAAATAAGTTCACAAATCTTTCGCAAATCGTTTGACAATCAATTTTCGTTGAAGCTATTGAATGATTAGAGATAATTGAATAGATGAGTTAAACACTTTTACTTATAAACGTAATAGCCAAGGAGACAATATCCAAATAAAACAATGAAACAGTGCACAAAGATAAGCAGAGGAGGGTTTAGAGAAACAAACACAGTCGTTTATCCTGGTTCAATCACCACTCCACTTGTGATCTACGTCCAGTCCCCAAGCAACACCTTGAAATTTTCCACTATATCTTTAAGTTTCAATGGGTGCTTGAAAAACCACTACAACCTTGAGCACTCAACAATATGGGATACCTCACCCAAAAGCTTGAGCCTCTATTTTCCAAGGGATACCTCACCCTTACAATACTTGAGGGATACCTCACCCTCACTAATCAGAATGTATAAGATTGAAATGGAAGAAGCTCTCTCTAGAGCAAGTGTTTACAAATTGAAGCTCTAATATGCTCTCAAAGATTTTTCACGTTTTTAATCAGAAAACAGAGCAAGAAATGAACTTAAGGATTGATTCACGTTTTGAAGTATTGATGATCAGTTTTTGGTTCAAGGTCAACCGCAAATAAAGACCCAACTTTGGTATTTATAAGTTTCTCAATTAATAGAGCCGTTGGAGGTAGTTGGGCATGCATTTAATGCATTTAATATAGCCGTTGGACGTTGTCAGGATGCGTGTAATCGATTACATATCTCAGGTAATCGATTACATTGTTGTTCCAACGTTTTCTGAACTTTCTGGGCTCTGTGTAATCGATTACATTCTTGAGGTAATCGATTACATGGCTTCTGACTTTGCTTGTAATCGATTACAATGCTCATGTAATCGATTACATGACTTCTGACTTGCTGTGTAATCGATTACAATATCTATGTAATCGATTACATAACTTGTCGAACGTGTTCTTTGAGTTTCTGGGTTTTGTGTAATCGATTACATTGCCCATGTAATCGATTACATGACTTCTGACTTTGTTTGTAATCGATTACAATATCCATGTAATCGATTACATGACTTGTCGAATGTGTTCTTTGCCTTTCTGGGCTTTGTGTAATCGATTACATATATTGTGTAATCGATTACATGGCCTCTGACTTTCGTGTAATCGATTACATTACTAATGTAATCAATTACATGCCTTCTGTTTGATGTGTAATCGATTACATTAGCCTTTGAACACAATTTTCAAGTCCAATAATGCTTGTAAGTCATTTCCAACACCTCAAGATACTTGTTTAAACATAAATTCTTTTAAGAGTGTTTAGATTTAAAGTTGAAAACTCAAGTTTTATTGAAAGCCATGTTTATCTTTGAAATTTCCCATTTATTTTGAAATCATATATTGAAAAACCATTTGAGAAATCTTGAGAGCATTTAACATTAATATCCTAAGTCTTATAACTAAATAAACCTTCTGTCTTCTTTCTTTGATCTTGATTTTTCCTTTTGCGCTTGATCTTCTCTTTTGCTTTTGTTATCATCAAAAACCTTTTGACATGCCTTAGAGACATAAGCATTCACATTCTCCCCCTTTTTGATGATGACAAACTGATCATAGGAAAAAGAAAGAGTTTTTGCATTTGTATATAATAGTCATTTAGGTACAATGTTTGCCCCGAGTTTATGCATGATATTGGGTTAGATTTTGCATATGAAAAGCTTAATAACTTAAAAGGTCAATAACTCCCCCGTACTCATGCAACCTTTAATTTCTCATGCAACCATTAATTACATTTCATTTCATTTTCATTTTTCCTCATTTTCTCCCCCGTTGGCATTATCAAAAAGACATAAACAGTTAAGAAAAATAGACAGCATGACAGCTATATTTCATGATTCCCAAAATTTTGCCATAACAGAAAAGCCACAAAGATTAATCAGTCCAATCAATATTCCAAAAGCCAAACATTCAAAGTGAAAACAAGTTCATGTATTAATAATCAGTCCAGCCAAACATTCAGAACCAATAGGCAATAATCAAAATATAACCATAAAGGTATACCAATTTTATATAATCAGAGTTAAAACAAAATAAGTACAAGGTGGTCATCAATACAAGAAAAATATATCAAGGCAATAGGCCATGATCACTATCAGTGTCCTCGCTGTCACAAAAGACTTCACCCTCTGGATCCGCAGCAGAGTCTCCTAGATCAATGTTATCATCGCTGGGCATAAGATCGTCGTCAGAGTCCAGAAGCTCCTCATCATCAGCAGGAACTCCAGATGGACCAGCGAAGGATAGGGGAACCGGAGGGGCAGAGGATGTGGGAGGTGCAGCAGCAGCAGGACACTCAGGAATAGGAGGTCCACTTAGGAGGGATCGAATGGAGCTAAGCTCCTGGTCTGAGTAGTCCATCCTCAGCTCAAGATGGTCAATCTTTTGCTCTATATGATCCATGCGTGTGTTTACATTGGCGCTCAGGTTGCGCATTTCTTGGAGCAGAAGATCAAGAGAAGCTGGAGCAGGAGCAGAGGCAGGGTACTGAGCCTCCTCATCATCACTATCTGGATCGTGATGGATATGACCAAACGTGCCATGAGTAATGTAATGCCACCTATCTTCCATCTTATAGAGCTGAAGCTTCTTCAGAGTATGCAACCCAATTGATTGGGGTCCCTTCGAGCTGGTGTCCTTGGACTCTTCAGCCAGCGAAATACGACAGTACTCGAGGATTGTGGTGACCAACATGGCGAAGGGGAGAGCAGAGTTCTTCTTTTTCTTGATGTCCAGCATATGCTCTAAAATGTAGTAACCCCAGTTTATTGGGTGCCCTATGGTCATTGCCCATAATGCCACAAGATCATCCTTGAGGACTTGGGAGTAATTCCCTCTTCTGGGAATCAATCCACGAACCAAGAGGTAGTGGAGAACCCTGTTTTCCATAGTGAGGCCAGTGGCCATTATTCTTCGTTTAGGATCACTGGGGAGGTGGTAGCCAGTCCTAATCAGAGAGAGAAGAGCAGCCTTATGCTCAAACTCATGCCCCCAGACTTTTGCATTTCCACAGAACTGAGCTCCATCAGGAGTGAGCTTTGTAAGCCTATACCACTCTGCCATTGTCAACCTGATTTGTTGATTTTTCACTTCAGAGATTATGCAATTATCCTCAACCTTCAGGTTAGCATAAAAGACTCTGACAAGGTTAGGGTAGATGGTCTTCTCTATGCTCAGGAATCCCAGCAAGCCTAAATTTTCTATTGTCATAAAGCTCTCTAAAGGTTCACTCTCGCAGAAGGTGATGGGAAGATACCTGGGAGAGATGATTTTGCGAAGCTGGAAGTTCTTCCGGAACAACTCAGCTTTCTTCACAGTGGAGAAGTGCCTCGTGAGGTCCAGGCCAGATATATTACGTGAAGAGCCACCAGAGGACCCTCCAACAACAGTCCCTGTTCTTGGGCGCTTCGAGCGATGAGAGGATTCAGCCATTGATGAGAAGGAGAAGCAAGGGATGAGTGATTAATGATTAGGGATGAGAGAGGGACGAGATTAGGGCAGAGAAATGGAGATGGGGTTCGTGAGAGAAGATGGGGAGATTTGGATGAGGGATGTGAGGGGATTTTGAACGATGGGCTATGTGGAGAGGGTTTTCCGAGATTGAGAGAGGTGAAATGACGGGTTTTGATGGAGATTTGAGTGAGAAAAGAGAGATTTTGAGATTTGAGGTGCATGGGAGCAGAAGGAGAGAACGAAGAAGATGAACAGGTTCCAAACGAAATGAGCTCTACGCGCGTCGAAACCTTTTAAAAACCTGTGTAATCGATTACATTGAGTGTGTAATCGATTACATGCTTCTCGGGGTATGTAATCGATTACATTCTTTATGTAATCGATTACATAGTTTCTGGGAACCTTGTAATCGATTACATAGTTGACGTAATCGATTACCGAGTTCTGAGTTGGTTGTAATCGATTACAAAGGGTGTGTAATCGATCACATGCGTGACAAACATGTGTAATCGATTACAAAGACATTGTAATCGATTACCAACACTCTTTAACTCAGATTTTGCGTTCCAAACAAACATATAATCAATTTTAATCCATCCAAATCAGTTTTAAAGCAACTTAAATCAATTCAAATCATCATTTAAACATATAATCAAATCATGTTATGATTCAACTCATATAATTGATCAAAGTTACCATTTTTACCAAGAGTTTCAACAAATTTGTTGAGGATATTAGTTGCTTGGGAGTCTTGGTCACGAGGGAGCACCTGCAAAACAACTTAGGAGAAATCTCCGACGCTCAAGTTAGTATGGGATTCAAATATAATGAAAATTCAGAGATTTTACAGCAATGTGGCATAATTATGCAGAAAAACGCAAGCTTAGGCATTTGTTTTAGGATTATGCAGCAAATATCTAATTTATGCATGATTGATCTAAGATGCCAAGTTCATTTCTTATATAGAAAAATGCTTCTTTTGCTAGGGGTTTGGTGAAAATATCAGCTAGTTGCTTAGTTGTTTCAACAAATTCAAGTATGCAATCACCCCTTTGAACATGATCTCTAATGAAATGATGTCTTATTTCAATATACTTAGTTCTAGAATGCAAAATGAGATTTTTTGACAAGTTAATTGCACTAGTATTATCACATTTTATGGGAATATGATCAAGCTCAAGACCATAGTCCAAGAGTTACTGTTTCATCCAAAGGACTTGAGCACAGCAACTCCCAGCTGCAACATATTCAGCTTCAGCTGTGGACAATGCCACACTATTTTGTTTCTTGCTATGCCAAGAAACTAGTGAGCTTCCAAGCAAGTGGCATGTCCCACTAGTGCTCTTTCGATCCATTTTACATCCAGCAAAATCAGAATCGGAGTACCCAATAAGACTACATGAGACACCCTTAGGATACCATAAACCCATTTGTGATGTGCCTATTAGATATTTCATTATTCTCTTAACAGCACTTAGGTGTGATTCCTTAGGATTAGCTTGATATCTAGCACACATGCATACACTAAACATTATATCAGGCCTACTTGCGGTGAGATAAAGGAGTGAGCCAATCATACCTCTATATTTTGTAATTTCTACCGATTTACCTCCTTCATCCTTGTCCAAATAGCAAGAGGTGCCCATAGGAGTAGCCATATGCTTGGCATTGTCCATTCCAAACTTCTTGAGCAGTTCCTTGCAATACTTGGATTGGCTTATAAATGTTCCTTCTCTTGTTTGCTTGATTTGTAGACCAAGGAAGAAGTTGAGCTCACTCATCATGGACATCTCAAACTCACTTTGCATAATATTTGAAAATTCTTTACAAAGAGAGTTGTTAGTAGCTCCAAATATAATGTCATCGACATAGATTTGAACTAGAAGAATGTCATGCAATTTGTGTTTTATGAAAAGAGTGGTGTCAACTTTACCTCTAGAAAAGCCTTTTTCTAAAAGAAATTTGCTCAACCTTTCATACCAAGCTCTAGGAGCTTGTTTCAAGCCATACAAGACCTTTTTCAATTTAAAAACATGGTTGGGCATTTCAAAGTCCTCAAAACCAGGAGGTTATTCTACATACACCTCTTCTTGTATAAAATCATTTAAAAAAGCACTTTTGACATCCATTTGATAGAGTTTGAAATCCATGATGCAAGCATATGCAAGTAGCATTCTAATGGCCTCTAACCTAGCTACGGGAGCATAAGTTTCTTCATAATCTATGCCTTCTTCTTGATTATATCCCTTAGCTACAAGCCTAGCTTTATTTCTTATTATTAAACCTGTTTCATCAAGTTTGTTCCTAAAGACCCATTTGGTGCCAATTATAGGATGATCATTGGGCCTTGGAACTAATTCCCAAACTTGATTTCTCTCAAATTGGTTTAGTTCTTCTTGCATGGCCAAGATCCAATGCTCATCATTAATGGCCTCATTTATGTATTTAGGTTCAACTTGAGAGACAAAGGCTAGATGATTACATGCATCTCTAAGTGAGTTTCGAGTGATTACCCCTTTTGATACATCACCTATCACCTTGTCAAGAGGATGATATCTTGAAGTCCTCCATTCCTTGGGTAGATCTAAGATTTCTGAATCTTCTTGCCATGTATGATCAATGAGTCTTTTTTCTTCCTTCTTGGGCTCTTTCTCTTGATTTTCCAAGTGCGTCTTCTCCAAGATTTCTGCAACATCATCAACAAGCTCCTTTCTTGACTCATTTGGGTTAGTTTCATCAAATGCAACATGTATGGACTCTTCTATGGTCATAGTTCGTTTATTATAGACTCTAAAGGCCTTGCTATGAATAGAATAACCAATGAATATTCCCTCATCAGATTTTGCATCAAACTTCCCCAAGTTATCCTTTCCATTATTCAAAACAAAGCATTTACATCCAAAAACATAAAAATGTGACACATTAGGTTTCCTTCCTTTGTACAATTCATATGGGGTTTTCTTTAAAATTGGCCTTATTAGGGCTCTATTCATAACATAACAAGCGGTGTTAACCGCGTCCGCCCAAAAGTACTTAGGAAGGTTAGCCTCATTGAGTATAGTTCTTGCCATTTCTTCTAAAGATCGATTTTTCCTTTCTACAACACCATTTTGTTGTGGTGTTCTAGGGGCAGAAAAATTATGCTCAATGCCATGTTCATCACAAAAAGTTTCAAATTCATGATTTTCAAATTCACCACCATGATCACTTCTTATGGATGCAATACAAAAACCTTTTTCGTTTTGGATAACTTTGGCAAGTTTTCTAAATGATTGAAAAGCATCATTTTTGTGGGCCAAGAATAATGTCCATGTAAATCTAGAAAAATCATCCACAATCACTAATGCATAGTAATTCCCACCAAAGCTCATAGTTCTAGAGGGTCCAAAAAGATCCATGTGCAAAAGTTGTAAAGGTCTAGAAGTTGAAACTATGTTTTTAGCTTTAAAAGAGACCTTTACTTGTTTTCCTTTTTGACATGCATCACAAAGTTTGTCTTTTTCAAATTTGAGCTTTGGAAGACCAATTACTAGTTCTTTCGAAACTAATTTGTTTAAGTGATCCATGTGAATGTGAGCAATTCTTCTATGCCATAACCATGAATCATTTTCTCTACTCATAAAGCATTTAGCATCATTTGAGGAAATATCATCAAGACTAATCATATATATGTTATTGACTCTATAACCAACAAACTTAACTTGCTTATCATCCTTTCCCTCAATTATGCAACAAGAGGAATCAAATATAACTCTATTTCCTTTATCACACAATTGACTAATACTAAGTAAATTATGTTTAAGTCCTTCAACAAGTAAGACATTATCAATAGATGATGAAGGGATCTTACCAACTTTGCCAATTCCAAGAATCTTCCCTTTGTTGTTGTCACCATATGTGACATGACCATGTTTCTTGTGTGTAAGGGAGGAGAACTTGGAGCCATCACCGGTCATGTGCTTGGAGCAACCACTATTAAGATATCAACTTGAGCTCTTGGTCTTCAAGCACACCTACAACACACATTCAAGATTTAACTTTTAGTACCCAAATTGTTTTGGGTCCTTGTGTGTTAGAATTAGGTATGGTGCCTTTAGGGACCCAAACCCTTTTGATTCCAACCTTGGTGTTTATGTTCTTTCTAACATTGCAAGTGGATGCACTATGCCCTTTCCTACCACAATGAAAATATTTAACAAAGGGGCTACTTGAAGTTTTTGAGGAAACAAAGAAGTTCTTATAAGACTTTTGATGGTTGTTTGGATTAAATCCCAAACCGGCTTTTTGGAAAACACATTTTTGTCTCCCTAACAACACATTCAAGTTGTCTCTTCCAAAAGTGAATTTTGCAAGAGTGTTATTCAAGTCTTCAATTTCTTTTTCAAAAGCTTTGCATGATAAACAAGGTAATGATATGGATGCATTATCATGTGAGGAACAAATCATGCATGATGAATTAGCATCTATGAGTCCTAAAGTCTCATTTTCAATTTTAAGTTCATTTATCTCCTTGGTTAAAGTAGAAACTTTCTTTGTCAATAGGGAGATTGTTTTATTGGAAGACAAAATCATTTTTGTGAGCCTCAAAGATTCATCATGCAATTCTTGAAAGGCATTTTGCAATTCATCATAAGAAGGTGGAGGTTCTAGGTTAGAAGAGGTTACCTCGGTGTCGCTTTCTCCACTTTCTTCTCCTTGAGCCATGAGGCAAAGATGGGCTTCTTTATTTTCTGAATCGTCGGAAGAGCTTAAGTCATTGTCCTCCCAAGCTATATATGCTCTTCTTCCTTTCTTTTCCTTGGAGGGTCTTTTCTCAAACTTCTCCGTCTTCTTGAGATATATAGGACACTCCATTTTCATGTGCCTCGGTTTTCCGCATTCGTAGCATTTTGGAGGAGTAGAGGATCCTTCTCCTTTGTGATATGCTTTCTTTTGAGGAAAGGGTGGTCTTCTTTGAAATCTCTTTTTCTTCAAGAATCTTCCAAATTTTCTCACAAGGAGACTAAGATTCTCCTCACTTAGCTCAATATTTTCACCATCCTCTTCACCATCTTCATCATCATCTTCAAGTATGGAAGAGGTGGCCTTGAGTGCAATTCCCTTCTTCTTTTTATCATGTTCTTCATTTTGATTGAGCTTACTTAGTTCCAGCTCATGCTCTTGAAGTTTTTCGAATAGGGTGGCTAGAGACATGGTTGATAAATCTCTTGATTCCGAAATCGCCGTTACCTTGGGTTGCCAATTCCTGCTTAGACATCTCAAGACTTTGTTAATAAGATCCTCATTAGGAAATGTCTTTCCCAATGAGATGAGATGATTAACAATATGAGTAAATCTCTTTTGCATATCTTGAATACTCTCACCTTGATTCATTCTAAACAATTCATATTCATGAGTAAGAGTGTTTATTCGAGATCTTTTTACCTCACTAGTACCTTCATGAGTTACTTGTAGGGTATCCCACATTTCTTTTGCCGTCTTACAATTTGACACCCTAAAGAATTCATCATACCCCAAAGATGTGGTGATGATGTTCTTGGCTCTCAAATTATATTGAACCTTCTTTTTATCATCATCGGTCCAATCACTTCTAGGTGTATTAATTGTCACACCATCTTTAGTTTGTGTAGGGACAAAAGCACCATTTTCAACTGCGTCCCACACATCTAAGTCAATAGCTTCAATAAAAATTTTCATCCTTTCTTTCCAATAGGCATAACCATCCCCATTGAAATAAGGAGGTCTATTTATAGAAGAACCTTCATTTGAAAAACTATTTGAAGCCATCACTTCTCTTGAAGCTGCTAAGCTCTTTATACAAGAGTCTAGCTCTGATACCACTTGTTACCAAGTGGCCTCAATACTCAAGAGGGGGTGAATTGAGTAGTTAAAAATAAGTTCACAAATCTTTCACAAATCGTTTGACAATCAATTTTCGTTGAAGCTATTGAATGATTAGAGATAATTGAATAGATGAGTTAAACACTTTTACTTATAAACGTAATAGCCAAGGAGACAATATCCAAATAAAACAATGAAACAAAGGCACAAAGATAAGCGAGAGGAGGGTTTAGAGAAACAAACACAGTCATTTATCCTGGTTCAATCACCACTCCACTTGTGATCTACGTCCAGTCCCCAAGCAACACCTTGAGATTTTCCACTATATCTTCAAGCTTCAATGGGTGCTTGAAAAACCACTACAACCTTGAACACTCAACAATATGGGATACCTCACCCAAAAGCTTGAGCCTCTATTTTCCAAGGGATACCTCACCTTTACAATACTTGAGGGATACCTCACCCTCACTAATCAGAATGTATAAGATTGAAATGGAAGAAGCTCTCTCTAGAGCAAGTGTTTACAAATTGAAGCTCTAATATGCTCTCAAAGATTTTTCACATTTTTAATCAGAAAACAGAGCAAGAAATGAACTTAAGGATTTATTCACGTTTTGAAGTATTGATGATCAGTTTTTGGTTCAAGGTCAACCGCAAATAAAGACCTAACTTTGGTATTTATAAGTTTCTCAATTAATAGAGCCGTTGGAGGTAGTTGGGCATGCATTTAATGCATTTAATATAGCCGTTGGACGTTGTCAGGATGCGTGTAATCGATTACATATCTCAGGTAATCGATTACATTGTTGTTCCAACGTTTTCTGAACTTTCTGGGCTCTGTGTAATCGATTACATTCTTGAGGTAATCGATTACATGGCTTCTGACTTTGCTTGTAATCGATTACAATGCTCATGTAATCGATTACATGACTTCTGACTTGCTGTGTAATCGATTACAATATCTATGTAATCGATTACATAACTCGTCGAACGTGTTCTTTGAGTTTCTGGGTTTTGTGTAATCGATTACATTGCCCATGTAATCGATTACATGACTTCTGACTTTGTTTGTAATCGATTACAATATCCAGGTAATCGATTACATGACTTGTCGAACGTGTTCTTTGCCTTTCTGGGCTTTGTGTAATCGATTACATATATTGTGTAATCGATTACATGGCCTCTGACTTTCGTGTAATCGATTACATTACCAATGTAATCGATTACATGCCTTCTGTTTGATGTGTAATCGATTACAAACATTATGTAATCGATTACATTAGCCTTTGAACACATTTTTCAAGTCCAATAATGCTTGTAAGTCATTTCCAACACCTCAAGATACTTGTTTAAACATAAATCCTTTTAAGAGTGTTTAGATTTAAAGTTGAAAACTCAAGTTTTATTGAAAGCCATGTTTATCTTTGAAATTTTCCATTTATTTTGAAATCATATATTGAAAAACCATTTGAGAAATCTTGAGAGCATTTAACATTAATATCCTAAGTCTTATAACTAAATAAACCTTCTGTCTTCTTTCTTTGATCTTGATTTTTCCTTTTGCGCTTGATCTTCTCTTTTGCTTTTGTTATCATCAAAAACCTTTTGACATGCCTTAGAGACATAAGCATTCACATAAGGTATTCTACATCTCAAGGATGCCTAAGGTTTCTCAACTCTTTATATATGTTAGGTGGTTATTCTCCTTAAGAAATACCTTTATTAGTACCTCAACACACTTAGAAAAGCATATAAGGGTGATTCCAACACTTAGGGTATTCCAAAACATCAAGAACACACCTCTTGAAAATCCTGCAACCCACGCATTAGCGCAACACTTGTCACGCCACGACGCACAGCTCTCAGCCACCCTCATGCCTTGGCATGGTGCATTCACACCGTGGTATGTAGCTCTTGGGTGCACTCACTGAAACTCATGCCTCGGTATGGCATCAATCATGCCACGGCGCGAATGGTTTTTCTGTAAAAAAAATAGGGTCGATTACTATTCCATTGTAGCAACTCATAGGATTCAGCCACTCCAAATCAGTTTCTAGGTAATTGTAAGTTCCTAACAAGTTCACTAACACAT
The DNA here is from genome assembly GCA_029884595.1 of Ormosia semicastrata. Classification (NCBI taxonomy): domain Eukaryota; kingdom Viridiplantae; phylum Streptophyta; class Magnoliopsida; order Fabales; family Fabaceae; genus Ormosia; species Ormosia semicastrata. Next base: position 44,906,817 of record JAQQTO010000044.1, on the reverse strand, counting down.
AGGAATCATAAATCACCAACTCAAACCACTAACTTTGGATTCAAGAACAAATCACTCATAAAAAAAACCCTATTTTTCTCACTTTGTGCATCAAAGGTCCAAATGAAGATTTTCAAGTTTCTAACTTAGACTTATACCATGAACAAATCATAAACCACCATTGAAACACATTCAAGCAAGAAAAATAGTCCAAACACCTCTAAAACCCAATTTAACCTATTATGCATCATGTATGCATTAATGGTGAAAATGAAGAAAAGAAGTTAAAAAGACTCAAATCCTCTACCTCCACTAGCTGAGATGGAGCTTCAAGTCTTGGATGATCTCAAACCTTAGCCTTCCTTTTAGCTTTCCTCTTTGTATTCTCTTCTTCCTCTTCCTTTTGCTTGTTTTATTTCTCTTCTGCTAGAGCTGTTTCATTCGTAGAAGTTATGAGAAAACAATGAGTAAAATAACTCATTTAAAGGCATAAAGTCAAGGGCAGAAAACTGAGAAGAAATGTGAGGCACTTTGGTCACTTAAGTGACCAACTGATAATTTTTAATCTGTTAAGAACACTTAGATTTCTTCAAATCCATTTTTCTAACTTTCAACAAGTTTAAAATAAATCCTAAGATTCATCCACAATCTTATTTCACCAAAACCATACTTTTTCATATCTGTGACTAGTCAATCTGACATTAAAACACACAACCAGTATGCTTAAAAATAATAAACTAACTCTGATTATTCTCAAATTTTAATCATATCATAGTATACACATTTGTGACATAGAAACATTCACATTTATTTTCATTAGCTAAGCCATTTATGCTAAATATCTGGGTTATTTTAAGCTACTTTTCATCTCCTGCGTTGTAACAAAGTTCCTAAACTAACTCAAATTGTCACAAAAATAAACAGACATGTTAAGCAAGTATTAAGCTATCTCTATAATTATTTACAAGTCTAACATGTTTTAGAGAATGTTACATTTCTTCCCTCTTTTTTTAAAACTTTGTCCCCAAAATTGCTTACCCCATATAAACAACTGCGGGTAGTCTTGCTGCATGTGGGACTCTAACTCCGAAGTCACCTCCTCAAAGCCAACACCATCCCAAAGCACCTTCACCAGAGGAATCCGCTTACCTCTAAGCTCTTTGACCCCTCTGTCCATGATCCTTACCGGTAATATAACATAAGACAAATCATCCTTTAACTGCACAGATTCATTTCTTATGACATGTGAAGGATTTGAATTGTACTTCCTAAGTTGTGACACATGGAAAACATCGTGAAGATTAGAAAAACTAGGAGGAAGGGCAATTTGGTAGGCTACATGTCTAATTATTTTTAGGATTTGGTAGGGACCAATGGAGCGAGGATTTAACTTCTGTTCTCTCAATGCTCTACTAATCCCTGTTGTAGGAGTGACTCTTAAGAAAACATAATCTCATTTATTGAACTCTAGAGGTCTTATCTTCCTATCAGCATAGCTCTTTTACCTACTTTGAGCAATAATCAACTATCTTTGATCATTTTAATCTGATCTGTGGTCTGTTGGACTAACTCCGGTCCTAGGATGGTTCTCTCTTTAACCTCATACCAACATAAAGGGGACCTACAATTTCTACCATAAAGTGCTTCATACGGTGCCATGACTATACTGATATGGTAACTGTTGTTGTAGGTAAACTCCACTCAGGATAAGAACTTATCCCACCAACCCTTCTGCTCTAGCACACATGCTCTAAGCAAGTCCTCAATAGTTTGGATAGTCCTTTCTAATTGACCATCTGTCTATGGATGATATGCTGTACTGAAAAAAAGCTTCGTCCCAAAAGCTTTTTGCAAGGCTCCCTAAAATCTAGATGTGAATCTAGGGTTTCTATAAGAAACTATACTAAGGGGAATACCATGCATTCTAACTATTTCCTTAAGATATAACAGGGCTAGTCTATCCACGGAATAGTTAGTGTAACGCCCCTTTTTGGGAGGGAATGTCATATTGTCATTTACAATGCAAAAAATAAAAATAAAGTTAAGACCCGGTTCTTATTCTCGTTTTAATTTCATTTGTCTGATTAAAGTTGTATAAGTAAAAGGGTGATAAATTTTTTTTATAATTAATAAAATATAGTGACGGAACATAAATGGCATAAAGGGCAAGACAGAAGTAAGGCATACATTTGATCAACCTTGCATATTCATATATATATATAATTATATCAGATCTGTTTAATTACAAGCCCGATGTACAAAAAACAAAATTATACTTGCCCAAAGGATCATACATATATAGCTCACCAAAATAATAAAACATCGGGCCCCAAAAATAAATATTGATAGCCATCAGTAGCTACCAATAGTATCAGTCCCTGAGATGAGGAGGAATCGTGTCAGGATCCTCCTCGGGATCCTCCTTAAGATCTTCCTCATCTGAGGAAACCTCCATCGGAGCCACCGAGCTACGAGCCAGAGCTCGAGCAGTGGAATCAAAAGAATCCTCCTGTGGGGTGTAATAACGATCACCCCACATCTCCCTGATGGGCAGATAAAACTTCAAACGTAAGCTGACGTAGCAAGTAAAGATCAGTGGTTCATGACGCCTCCAAACTAGTGAGATCGACACGTTTCCCAGGTAGACACAGCGATTGGAATTTAGGTTGATGTGCCAGCAGTCTGGCCCTCCAAGGAAGGTCAAACGCATCTCACCTAAAAATCCGCATGAGCGTGCCGCCATGATCCAACAGTAGGTGCTAATCGTGGTCGGGCCAGAAGCCGAGGAAATCGAGAGCTTCACCCTCCTTGTCGACGTCTTCGATAGGACACAATATACGGATAGAAAATAATAGAAATATAAGAAAGAGGTAAGATATCCTACCATCATTACCAGTTATGGCAGTAGAGAAACAAAATGGCGCAAGGCGCCCACATAGCACTTCAAGATCAATAATAATAATAATAAGCATTAAATAATAGTAATAAATAGTTAAGCAGTTCCAGGCAATTATACATCAATATAGTGACAGTTCCAACATATCATAAGAATTAAAATGCTAGATAATATATGGACTCATTATGCACATGCATACAACATCAAAATCCTACTCCATGGAGCTAGACACAACAGTCGGAGAGAAAGATCAGGAGACACGTCTGCAACTCGGCTGCCACGACCAAAGTGCTATAATTCATCAATTTATCCACATGCTCATCAAGGCATTGTACAGGCAGTCTACGCTAGATCACGATATAGGACAGTGTCACGTCCTGATCGTCAGTGCGTTCGCATCGATTTATCTCACGACCCAGTGGGGCTACCAACTGTCCACTGTGCCCTCGCCCCAACACCCCCAAGGTCAACAGTATGACCTACACTAGTCTACTCGCACCCGCACAAAGGTGTGTTCAATCTCCTGGGCAACATGGCCTTAACAACAGTCCAACGGACTTTCACAATGCATGACGACTCAATGCATAATCATGTATGTTTATCATTACATACTTTTCCACAATATGCCACAATTGGCCAAAGTAAGCATCATAATATTATTGGTCCCACACTTGGACCCACATTAAATAGTCTAAAGCCTTCCAATGGTACATTACATTTTTGGTACATTATGGAATCATTTAGTGTTCTCACTTACACTTATGTCCTTACTTTAATTGAAAATCATTCTAAATCTTTTAGGCAAAGTTCCACTCTTGGTCCTTTCCATTTTATGAAATCTTAATTAATTCCTAATTGTCCAATTTAATTAAGTTCCACTTCAATGTAATGTCTCTTATGAAATTCTTTTCATAATTAGGTTCCTTACTTTAAACTTAGTCTTATTCACTTAAAGAATTATTTCTAAGTCTTATCAATGTCTCACACATCCTTATTCATTCTTAAATTCTAAAGAATTCATTTAGGTTACTAAATTTGTTTCCTTCTATTACCTAATTCTCTTATTTATTTACTTGATTAATTAAATGCCATAGTTGTATGAAATCATATGGTTGAGCCATTTTTAGCCATGAAGGCCGTGAGCCTCTCTAGGTTTTAGGATTCCAAATTTTCAATCCCTTAATTACATATTGTCCACTTGATTAGTTAAGTCTTCCACTTATTATAAATTTTCACCAAGAACCCTAATTTTTGAGCCCCAAAACTGTGAGCCTCCTAGAGGAAATCTAGGTTATTTTCTTCCATTTTAAGTGTTCTAATCCATTCAAGTATATCAACATACATAACCAATCAATCAAATATCCTAAACAAATTAAAGACAATATATAAATATACAAATCATGCAAACAAAGAATAACCCTCAATAGGGTTTTCTCATAATCAATCATAACACAATGTTCCTTACTACCAATAGAGGTTGAGGAGGAGTATCTTCCTCTTACCAAAGAGAAGAAAACAAGAGAACCCTCCCAGAGCTCCTTGCAATTTTCGGATTTGCACCCAACCAAACCCTAGAAATTTCAATCTCATCAAAATAACACCAATGCTTGAAAAATAAGATATAGATGGTCACAAAAGAGACCATAGAAACAAAAATGGGAAAAAGAGAGTGAAGGATCAAGAACCTTACCCAAAAACCCTAAGCTTGAAGCTTGAAGAAAATGGTGAAAATGAAAGCTTTTTCAAGAATCTCCAACTAGAGAAGTGTTTAGATGATGGAGGAGATGAAGAAAATGTATTTGGTTGGAATTTTTGTGATGGATGAGGCAAAAATGGAGGGCTGGCCGTGTGGGTTTCTAGAGAGAAGGAGGAGAGAAATTTTGAGAAAGATGAAGGCAGAGAGAGAAGTGAATAGAAAAATGAAAGATGCTTTTAGGGTTTTCTTTTTGAAATTTGAATAGGTTAGATAAATTAAATTGAAGCACAAATTTGGGCTCCAAATGGGTGTTGTAGCCGTGAGGTAGAGGGAGGAGAGAGAGAGAAATGGTTAGCTTCCTTGAGAAGCTTGTGTGCATTTTCAATAAAGGAGATGTGATTAGACATAAAGTAAATTACAATAGGATAAGATAATGTGATTTAATAGTTAAAATAATAGGATAATTAGGATTTTATTACAAGCTATTATCCAATGGATAATTGTTACAGTGCACAAAGTCAGTATTAATTATCCAATGAATAATAGAGCGTATCACAAAATTTTAATAAACAGTGCGTACAGAGATTTTATTTATCAGATAAAACCTCGAAAAATGTAAACCTCACAAACTGTGCTCAGTCTCGAGTTTAGTAAGATCCCCCGTCGACACGTTCACAATTCAAGATTTTCCAGCCTCAGGAAAAATATTTCGTTGTCCCGGTTCCGCTCAGTGTGCACGTAAAACGAGAAATATACTAAAATATTCGATATTTTCAGAAAAATCCACAAAAAATCTTAAAAATCACAAATATTAGAAAATGGATATTTGTCATGAAACAAATAATTTTCCAGGGCGTTTCACTAACTCTGCTCAGTGTGCACGTAAAATGAGAAATATAGTAAAATATTCAGCATTTCTGAAAAATTCCAGAAAAATCTTCAAAAATCACGAATATTGGAAAATGACTATTCATGATGAAACAAATCATTTCTAGGGTGTTACACTAACTCTGCTCAGTGTGCATATAAAACGAGAAATATATTAAAATATTCATCATTTTCGAAAAAATCCACAGAAATTTCCAAAAATCATAAATATTATAAAATGATTATCTACAATGAAATAAATAATTTTCGGGGTATTACAGTTAGCTCTAATGGGTTTAAAATGGGTAAACTTGGTTAATCTATCCACTATAACCCAAATCGTATCAAATCCTAGCTGAGTCTTGGGTAACCCTGTCACAAAATCCATTATGATGTTATCCCATTTCCACTTAGGGATTCCTAAAGATTGAAGAGGTCTGGAGGGTTTCTGGTGTTCTATCTTGACCTTCTGACAAGTTCGGCACCTGGACACAAACTCGGCTACGTCCCTTTTCATTCTAGACAACCAAAACATATTCTTCAAGTCTTGATATATCTTAATGGCCTGGGATGGATAGTGTACTAACTGTAGTAAGCTTCTTCAGGAATCCTTTCCTTGATTTCGGATTCACTGGGAATACAAAGTCTACCTCTAAACTTAATTATCCCATCATCTGCCATATCAAAATCTCTAGGATTCCCTAAAAAGATCTGCTCACTTATATCCCGAAGTGTCTTGATAATCACATATTTATACATTAATAAACCCTTATTTTTAGTTATTTACAATCTCCATGTACTTAATTGATTGGGTTTAGTAATGTTTTTTAAGTTTGGGCTCAAATTGGGCTGAATTGATCTTTTCTACATTATTGAGATTTTACATTGTTTCTGTATTTCAGCCATATCTTGAGTTTTAAATGTCTAAAAATTATATATCTTACCTTGTAGGAAAGATGAAAGAGAGCTCTATAACTTTTAAAAAGAGCTCCAAGGTAGAATCAGACATCTAGTGGAGCTAATTGGACCTGGAATTTAGAACATGGGTTACGTTATTAGAACTTGAGCAGTGTGTACCAATCAGGGCATAACTTGGGCTGTAGATGTGATATGGGCCTGAAACTAGTTGCATTTGAAAGCTAAGACATATATCTTCAATTTATATGAATATCACTTTTCCAAAAATATGTCATTTTGGACGTGCAATTGCAGCTGGAAAACAAAGATGAGTTACTGACGAGTTTATGTCAATTAAATGGACATAACTTAAGTTGTAAGCCTCTAATTGACATGGGACTTAGGCTCAATGATTCCTAATTGACCCAGCTTTGTAACTAATAGGTTTCTAATCATGTAAGGTAAAATTAGATTGTAGTTATAGGGGTTAGAGGCAGAAATCCGAGATCAATTTTTCATTCTGCACTTTTCTCACCTTCTCTCTCTAGATTTAGATTTTTCTCTCTTCTTCTTCCTTCTTCCTCAAGCTTCTCCATGGTGTTGACTATGGAGAGCTGAACTTCTGTAATCAATTCAGAGATTCTTGAAGAAATTATGGTTTGGATTCTAGAGAGCTAAACTTCTTCTTCTTGAATGCATGAATGATGATTCTGTTTATGTGTGATTTGATTGGGTCGTGATTTAAGATTAAGATTTATGATGAATTTAGGATTGATTGATCAGAATTAATCACAGAATTAAAGAGGTTAGGTTACTGATTTGTGCCTAGGTTAATTGAATTCAGAGATCAAGTTAACATAGATTCCAATATGAATTGTGCGATTGCTAATTTGTATATCAAATGTTAATTGAATTCTAGATGATTGTCTAGTATGAATTCTAGATTTGATGTAGAGATTTCGATTGAATCCAAATTAACCATTCAAATGCACTTCAAATGTTTGTTGAAAGATTTATGATAGAATCAACCTAATTTCGGATAGGTTTCTAAATTGATTGCTCTTTTAATTGAATTTCTCACTTTAATTCTGTTATTTACATATTCTGAATCCTCAAATCCCTTCCTCCAATTTTGTCTTGATTTGATCAAATTGCATTTACAATCCTTGAGAGACGATCTAGTGTTGTTTCCTATGCTACAAGCCATAGGCATAACTCGGTTATAATTTTGATTGAGTTCGATGCTCGTCAAAATTTTGGCGCCGTTGCTGGGGATTGTTAGGTGCAATCTGATCATATTAAGTTCCCTCTCTAACCCCTATGTTGCTGTGTTTTGGTTGTTTTCAGGCAAAAATAGGTTATTACAGGTCACTTTGCTGAATTTAGTACTAACAACAAACGTGCCTAGCACAAGCTGAAACTTAGTCAGTTGAAGGAAAATGGCCAAATAAACAAGGGTCACAATGAATTGTGAGGTCACCCCTAGTTTGCCAAAATTCCATCGTTAAATCACTTTTTTAATTTTTTAATATTTTTTATTACATTTTTTAGTTTCATTTTTGTGTAGTTTTCATGCTGTGGTGGTCCCATAATTTTTAAAAATATTTAGATATAGGTTTTGTTAAGTTTTTGTGTAATTTTTACCATTGCTTTGTGTTTTTGTGTTTTGAGTCGGTTTTGAGTGCTTATAGTGATGCTTAATATTCTTGATGTCATAAAATATCCTATAGAAGAGCATTCTATTTTTTAGTTAGATGTGATTGATTTGTTTCTTGATGATATGCATGTTGATATGCTAGCTGAATTTCTTGAAATTGTGCGATTTTTGGATAGTGTTGATTTTCCTGGATGTTCTGGATGTGGTGAGACTAGTATGTGTGCAGCATGTTCTGAAATTTTTGCTGTTGTGGGAGATGATGCTATATTTTTTGAATTTCCTTCTTCTATGCGATATGATCATGTTGTTTTGGAGGATTGTACATAGATTACAGTTGATGCTGCAGTTACATCAGCAAAATTAATTTCTTCAATCAGATTGATACTTTCACTGCAACAACCACCTACCATTGAAGGATTTTTAGAGAAGGGAGAAGAGCATCGGATGGTGGTCACTACTGTGGTGGATTTTGTTTTTGGGCCATGGCCCAACATAAACAAGGAAAATGCAGTTGATAAAGTACACATATTGCATTCTAGTGGTGAAGCCAAGGGAATTAAGGAAGGCCGATGGGACTCCGGTGGAAACTCTCATGCTTCAACTCATGCTTCAACTCATACTTCAAGCTTAACTTGGTCATTACACTTCAAGCAATGGGACCCTAGTGGAAGTCTCTCCATCTACCTCACTTGATAAGGGTGTTTCTTTTCTTTCCCTTTCCCTCTCTTTTATTTTATTTATCCTTCATTAATTGATGATTTTGATGGATGTTGTTTTCTTTTGAGCTTTACATTGAGGACAATGTCAAATTTAAGCGTGGGGGAGGAATTTTAACATTCTATTTTTTGTTGCTATTTGTAATTTTATTTCTGCTATTTTTGCTATTTCTATTTTGTTTAAATTCGTTTCTATTTTTAATTTACTATTTTTATTTTGGTTTCGACGTTTCTTCTGTTTCTGCTATTAATTTTCATTTCTATTGTTTTTCTATTATTTTTGCTTTATTTCTGTTTTCTATTTTCTCATTCATTATTTTTTGCTATTACTAATTTTTGTCTTTAATTTTTTGTTTGTTGTTGATTTTTGATGTTTTTGTTTTTGTTGTTTATGTTATTTTTCTATTACTATTTCTATTTTCTATTTTTAATTTTGTTTTTTATTTTTAATTCTATTTTCTGTTTTAAAGAAAAAATGTGTCTTTTTAATTGCTTTCCAATGATGTTTTAGATTTGTGAAGTTTATGAGTTTGAAGCAATTGAAATTCAAGGTTCATAGCATGATTGAATAAATTTTCTTCCTTCTTAAATTTGACTTGCTTGGTTGTGGATGTTGAATTCATGGATTGGGTTTGATAGATGTATACCTTGCGAGATTTTAAGTCTTTTGATGGATGGATTTAGCATTTATGCCATTTTCCTCTTTCTTGTGTGATTTTCACTCATGTCAATTGATCACTCTAGAATTTGCTTTGATTCTTTTTTAGGCTACATTTTCACTTGCATACATGAATATGATTGATGCATTCTTTCTTGAATTAGCTACTTTTTCCAAATAGCCAACCTTGCGTCATTTCCCTTTGATTAGCCCCCTTGAGCCTATTTGCCTATTCTTTGTCTTAGCTCATTATATGCCTTATATGAAAAATCATGTTTTTACCTTACCTTAGGAAATGGGAGAACATTGGTTCATTTTCATTGGAGGAGCCTTTTTGCTTGCGGGTAATTAATAGTTCAAGTGTGGGGTTGTGTAATTTGATGTGAAATATGCAAAGTGTTTGGTGTGAAAAAAAATAAAAAGAAAAAGAAAAAAAAGAGCCAAATGAAAAGAAAAAAAAGAAAAAGAATAAATGCAAAAAGGTTGTGAATGAAAAGAAATAAAAAAAAAAAGAAAAGAATATGTAAAGAGAATGTACATTATATGGATTTAGGGGGATAAAATTTCATGTTTGTCAATTGAGTTCCTTCCCAATACTCTTTTATTCTCTTGGGTGTTTAACTTGTCATATCCATATTGTTTCTTTCCCTTACCTTGGCCTAATTACAACCTTGAATAAAGTCATCTTGATTTGTGTGTACATGTGCTTGAGTAATGGAGAAGTAGAAGATAAGCAAGCTTATGGTAGTGCAATTTTCATGAGTTGAATTGAGTGAAATACTTACATTGTAAAAACTTGAGGGATTGAAAGTGTATCTTGTGAGGATCTATCATTCTTGATTCATGCATTTCAAATTGAAGATATCTTGCTTGTTTGTTTGAGATGTGAAGAAATTGTACCTCATGAATGCTTTGTTCCCTTAAATCTTTGGTTGCTCTTCTTGCTTATAACTTTTGCATTCTTGAGTGCCATTGGGATTTTAGTCTTTTAGAGTTTTTAGCTTTTGAGTTTGTATTGTTTTCCTTCATTCCCTAGTTTTGATCTTATGTGATTTGCCCAGAAGTGCAAAATGCTAAGTGTGGGGGAATACAAAGTCTACCTCTAAACTTAATCATCCCATCATCTACCATATCAAAATCTCTAGGATTCCTTAAAAAGATCTGCTCACTTATATTCCTAAGAGTCTTGATAATCACATATTTTATACATTAATAAATCTCATTTTTAGTCATTTACAATCTCTATGTACTTAATTGATTGAGTTTGATCATGTTTTGTAAGTTTAGGCTCAAATTAGGCTTAATTGATCTTTTCTAGCATTATTGAGATTTTACATTGTTTCTGTATTTCGGCCATATCTTGAGTTTTAGTCTAAATGTCTAAAAATTATGTATCTTACCTTGTAGGAAAGATGAAAGAGAGCTCTACAACTTTCACATAGAGCTCCAGGGCAGAATCAGACATCTAGTGGAGCTAATTGGGCTTGGAAGTCAAAACACTATTTCTATTACTGGAATCCGAGCAATGTGTACCAATTAGGGCATAACTTGGGCTGTAGATGTGATATGAGCCTAAAAATGGTGGCATTTGAAAGCTAAAACATATATCTTCAATTCATATGAATATCACTTTTCCAAAAATATGTCATTGGGCATACAATTGCTACTGAAAAAAAGAGACGAGTTGTTGACAAGTTTATGTCACTTAAATGGACATAACTTGAGTTGTAGGCCTCTAATTGACATGGGACTTGGGCCTAATGATTCCTAATTGACCCAACTTTGTAAGTAATAGCTTTCTAATCAAGTCTCTCACTATGTCCACCTGACTCACACTGAGACTATGTGGTAACATAGTTACTAAAAGACTCATATCTTTAAAACTATCGAGAAGTTCACTCTCCTGGATCATCATCTGGGACACGTGTAGGGATTTCCTATTTAGCACATCAGCCACCACATTGGCCTTACCTGGATGATACTTTAACTCAAAGTTAGTCTTTCAAAAACTCCAACCATCTTCGTTGTCGTTCAACGCTTTCTGATTAAATAAGTACTTCAAACTCTTATGATCACTGAACACCTCAAATTGGACTCTATATAAGTAATGTCTCCAAACTTTTAGGGCAAATACTACTGCCACACATTCTAGATCATGAGTAGGGTAGTTATCTTTGTGTGGCCTATTAGTCACATATTTTATAAATTAATAAAACCTCATTTTTAGTCATTTACACTCTCCATGTACTAAATTGATTGAGCTTGGTCATGTTTTGTAAGTTTGGGCTCAAATTGGGCTTAATTGGTCTTTTCCAACATTATTGAGATCTTATACTGCGTCTGTACTTTGGCCATATCTTGAGTTCTAAAAGTTTAAAAATTATGTATCTTACCTTGTAAGAAATATAAAAGAGAGCTCTACAACTTTCATGCAGAGCTCCAGGGCTAATTCAGAAATCTAGTTAAGTTAATTGGGCCTGGAAGTCAAAACACGAGTTCTGTTACTAGAACCCGAGCAGTGTGCACTAATCAGGACATAACTTAGGCTGTAGATGTGATATGGGCTGAAAACTAGTGGCATTTGAAATCTAAGACATATATCACCAATTCATATGAATACAACGTTTCCAAACTACGATGTTTTAATGGAGTTTTCTCCCTTGAAGTCAGCCAATAGAATCAGAGACCCTTTGAGAATTTTTTGTCCATAACTTGAGTTGTAGACCTCCAATTAACATGGGGTTTGGGCCCAATTACATATAATGAACCTAGCTTTGTAACTAAGAGGTTTCTAATGATGTAAGGCCAAATTACGGGGTAGTTATAGGGGATAGAGTCAGAAAATTGAAGATTCTCTCATTCTACACTTCTCACTTTCTTTCTCTAAATCTAGATCTTTCTCTCTTCTTCTTCCTTCTTCTTCAAGCTCTTTCATGGTGATAACTACGGAGAGCTAAACTTCTGTAATCAATTTAGAGATTCTTAAAGAAATTGTGGTTCAGATTCTTGAGAACTTGGTTCTGTTTTTGTATTTGAATTACATTTTGATTCCTCTTCTTCTTCTTCTCTTCTTGATCTTGAATGCATGAATAGTAATTCTGTTTATGTTTGATCTGAATGGATCTTGATGTAAGATTAAGAATTGTGATAGGATTTAGGATCGATCGATAAGAATTAATCATGGAATTACGGAGGTTAGGTTATTGATTTGTGTCTAGGTTAATTAAATTCAGATATCAAATTAACATAGATCTAACATGAGTTGTGTGATTGTGAATTTGTGTGTCAATTGTTAATTGAATTCAAGATGATTGTCTAGTATGAATTTTGGATTTGAAGTAGAGATTTTGGTTAAATCCAAATTAACCATTCAAATGTTTATTAAATGATCTACAATAGAATCAACTTAATTTCGGATAGATTTCTGAATTAATTGCTCTTTTAATTGAATTTCTCACTTTAATTCTGTTATTTACATATTCTGAGTTCTCAAATCCCTCTCCTAATTTTGGCTTGATCTGATCAAATTGCATTTATAATCCTTGAGAGACGATCTGGTATTATTCCCCGACAACGTTGCTAAAATTTTGACTACTGCCGAACTCAATCATAATTGTAATCAAGTTATGCCTATGGCTTGCTTACAAGAAATACTCACAATCCCTCGAGTGTTTAGAGGTAAGTATTTCACTTAATTTAACCCATGAAAATTGCACTACCATAAGTCTGCTTATCTTCAACTTTTCTATTACTCAAGGACATGCACATAAAAATCAAGAGGACTTTATTCAAGGCTGTAATGTTGTCAAGGATGGGAAGGAAACAATATGGATATGACAACTTAAACACCCTGAGAATAAAAGAGCATTGGTGCATTTTCATTGGAGGATCACTTTTGCTTATGGGTAATTAATAGTTCAAGTGTGGGGGTTATGTACTTTGATGTGCAATATGCAAAGTGTTTGGTGAAAAAATTGAAAATAAAAATAAATAAAAAATATAATGTAAAAAAAGAAAAAAAAAAGAGAATAAACGCAAGAAAGGTTATGAAAGAAAAAAATATAAATAAAAAAACAAATAAGAGAAGGAATATGTAAAGAGAATGTGCATTATATTGATTTGGGGGGATAAAATGTCATGTTTGTCAATTGAGTTCCTTCGCAGTGCTCTTTTATCCTCTTGGGTGTTTAACTTGTCATATCCATATTGTTTCCTTCCCATACCTTGACCACATTACAATCTTGAATATAGTCCTCTTAATTTTTGTGTGCATGTGCTAGAGTAGTGGAAAAGTAGAAGATAAGCAAGCTTATGATAGTGTAATTTTCATAGGTTGAATTGAGTAAAATACTAACCTTTTAAACACTTGAGGGTCTGAGAGTGTATCTTATGAGGATCTATCATTCTTGATTCATGCTTTTCAAATTGAAGATACCTTGCTTGTTTGTTTGAGATGTGAAGAAAATTTACCTCATGAATGCTTTGTTTCCTAAAATCTTTGGTTGCTCTTCTTGCTTATAACTTTTGTATTCTTGAATGTCATTGGAATTTGAGTCTTTTAGGATTTTTAACTTTTGAGTTTGTGTTGTTTTCCCTTGTTCCCTAGTTTTGGTCTTCTGGGATTTGCCCCAGAGTGCAAAAGCTACGTTTGGGGGAATTTAATAATCACATATTTTATACATTAATAAACCCTCATTTTTAGTTATTTACACACTCTATGTACTTAATTGTTTGAGCTTGGTCATGTTTTGTAAGTTTGGGTTCAAATTAGACTTAATTAATCTTTATCAGCATTATTGAAATTTTACATTGTTTCTATATTTTGGTCATATCTTGAGTTCTAGATATTTAAAAATTAGGTATCTTACCTTAGAAAGATGAGAGAGAGCTCTACAACTTTCATGAAGAGCTCCAGGGCTAATTCAGATATCTAGTGGAGCTAAATGGGCCTGGAAGTCAGAACACCGGTACTATTACTAGAACACGAGTGGTGTGCACTAATCAGGGCATAACTTGGGCTGTAGATGTGATATGGGCCAGAAACCAGTGGAATTTGAAATCTAAGACATATAAATTCAATTCAAATATAGGTCATTTTTCCAAACTATGACATTTTTTTCATCCCTTGAAGTCAGCCAACGTAATCAGAGACCCTTTGAGAATGATTTGTCTATAACTTGAGTTGTGGACCTCCAATAAACATAGGGTTTGGGCCCAATTACTCATAATGAACCCAACTTTGTAACTAAGAGGTTTCTAATGCTATAAGGCCAAATTAAGGGGTAGTTATAGGGGATAGAGTCAGAAATTCGATGAATCTCTCATTCTACACTTATCACCATCTCTCTCTAGATCTAGATCTTTCTCTCTTCTTCTTCCTTTTTCCTCAAGCTCCTTCATAGTGATAACTATGGAGAGCTAAACTTCTGTAATCAATTTAGAGATTCTTGAAGAAATTGTGGTTCAGATTCTTGAGATCTTGGTTGTATTTTTGTATTCGAATTGTATTTGGTTTCCTCTTCTTCTTCTTCTTCTTGATCTTGAATGCATGAATGGTGATTTTGTTTATGATTGATCTGATTGGATCTTGATTTAAGATTAAGAATTATGATGGGATTTAGGGTCGATTGATCGAAATTAATCACAGAATTACAGAGGTTAGGTTATTGATTTGTGCCTAGGTTAATTGAATTCAGAGATCAAATTAACATAGATCTAACATGAATTATGCGTGAATTTGTGTCTCAGTTGTTAATTGAATTCTAGATGAATGTCTAGTATGAATTCTGGATTTGAAGCAGAGATTTTGGTTAAATCCAAATTAATCATTCAAATGCACTTCAAATATTTGTTGAATGATCTATGATAGAATCAACCCAATTTTGGATAGGTTTCTGAATTGACTGCTCTTTTAATTTTCTCACTTTAATTATGTTATTTACATATTTTGAGTTCTCAAATCCCTCTCCCATTTTTGACTTGATCTAATCAAATTGCATTTACAATCCTTGAGAGACGATCCAGTGTTGTTCCTCAGCAACAACGCCAAAATTTTGAAGAGCGCCAAACTCAATCAAAATTATAATTGAGTTATGCCTATGGCTTGCTTACAAAATATACTTACAATCCCTCAAATGTTTACAAGGTAAGTATTTCATTCAATTCAACCCATGAAAATTGTACTACCATAAGCTAACTTATCTACTACTTTTCCACTACCAAAGCACATGCACACAAAAATCAAGAGGACTTTATTCAAGGTTGTAATGTAGTCAAGGTAAAGGAAGAATACAATATGGATATGACAAGTTAAACACTCAAGAGAATAAAAGAGCATTAGTTCATTTTCATTGGAGAAGCTCTTTTGCATGTAGGTAATTAGAAGTTCAAGGGGGGGTTGTGTAATTTGATGTTCAATATACAAAGTTTTTGGCGAAGAAAATGAAAAGAAAAATAAATAAAAAAATTTGGAAAAAGAACAAAAAATAAATGCAAGAAAGGTTGTGAAAGAAAAAATATAAATAAATAAGAGACGGAATATGCAAAGAGAATGTGCGTTATATGGATTTGGGGGGATAAAATGTTATGTTTGTCAATTGAATTCCTTCAAAATGCTGTTTTATTCTCTTGGGTGTTTAACTTGTATATCCATATTGTTTCCTTCCCTTACCTTGACCACATTACAACCCTGAATAAAGTCCTCTTGATTTTTGTCTGCATATGCTTGAGTAGTGAAAAAGTAGAAGATAAGCAAGCTTATGGTAGTGCAATTTTCATGGATTGAATTGAGTGAAATACTTACCTTGTAAACACTTGAGGGATTGAGAGTGTATATTGTAAGGATCTATCATTCTTGATTCATGCTTTTCAAATTGTAAATACCTTGCTTGTTTGTTTGAGATGTGAAGAAATTTTACCTCATGAATGCTTTGTTCCCTTAAATCTTGGGTTGCTCTTCTTGCTTATAACTTTTGCATTCTTGAATGTCATTGGAATTTGAGACTTTTAGGGTTTTTAGCTTTTGAGTTTGTGTTATTTTTCCTTGTTTCCTAGTTTTTGTTCTTTGTGATTTGCTCTAAAATGCAAAAGCTAAGTGTGGGAGAATTTGATAATCACATATTTTATTCATTAATAAATCCTCATTTTTAGTCATTTACACTCTCCATGTTCTTAATTGATTGAGCTTGGATATGTTTTGTAAGTTTGAGCTCAAATTGGGCTTAATTGATATTTTCTAGCATTTTTAAGATTTAACACTATTTTTGTATTTCGGCCATATCTTGAGTTCTAGATGTTTAAAAATTGCGTACCTTACCTTGTAGGAAATATGTGAGAGAGCTCTACAACTTTCATGCAGAGCTCTAGGGCTAATTCGAACAACTAGTTGAGTTAATTGGGCTGGAAGTCAGAATACGAGTTCTTTTACTAGAACCCGAGCAATGTTCACTAATCAGGGCATAACTTTGGATGTAGATGTGATATGAGCCTGAAACCACAGGCATTTGAAATCTAGGACGCATATCTTCAATTCATATGAAGACAACTTTTCTAAAATACAATGTTTCAATGGAGTTTTCATCCCTTGAAGTCAGCTAACAGAATCAGAGACCCTTTGAGATTGATTTGTTCATAACTTGAGTTGTAGACCTCCAATTAACATGGGGTTTAGGCCCAATTACTCATAATGTACCCAACTTTTAACTAAGAGGTTTCTAATGATGTAAGGCCATATTAGGGGGTAGTTATAAGGGATAGAGTTAGAAAACTGAGGAATCTCTCATTCTACACTTCTCACCTTCTCTCTCTAGATCTAGATCTTTCTCTCTTCTTCTTTCTTCTTCCTTCTTCCTCAAGCTCCTTCATGGTGATAACTATGGAGAGTTAAACTTTTGTAATCAATTCAGAGATTCTTAAAGAAATTATGGTTCTAATTCTTGAGATATTAGTTCTGTTTTTGTATTCGAATTGCATTTGGATTCCTGTTCTTCTTCTTCTTCTTCTTCTTGATCTTGAATGCATGAATGGTGATTTTATTTATGATTGATCTGATTGGATCTTGATTTAAGATTGAGAAATGTTATTGGATTTAGGGTTGATTGATCTGAATTAATCATAAAATTACAGAGGTTCGATTACTGATTTGTACCTAGGTTAATTAAAATCAGATATCAAATTAACATAGATCTAACATGAATTGTGCGATTGCGGATTTGTGTGTCAATTTTTAATTAAATTCTAGATGAATGTCTAGTATGAATTCTAGATTTGAAGCAGATATTTTGGTTAAATCCAAATTAATCATTCAAATGCACTTTAAATATTTGTTGAATGATCTATGATAGAATCAACCCAATTTTGGATGAGTTTCTGAATTGATTGCTCTTTTAATTGTGTTTCTCACTTTAATTATGTTATTTACATATCATGAGTTCTCAAATCCCTCTCCCAATTTTGACTTGATCTGATCAAATTACATTTACAATCATTGAGAGATGATCCGGTGTTGTACCCCGGTAACGGCGCCAAAATTTTGAAGAGCGCCGAACTCAATCAAAATTATAACTGAGTTATGCCTATGGCTTGCTTACAAGATATACTCACAATTCCTTAAGTGTTTACAAAGTAAGTATTTCACTTAATTTAACCCATGAAAATTGCACCACCATAAGCTTACTTATCTTCTACTTTTCCACTACTAAAACACATGCACACAAAAATCAAGAGGACTTTATTCAAGGTTGTAATATGGTCAAGCTAAGGGAAGAAAACAATATGGATATGACAGGTTAAACACCCAAGAGAATAAAAGAGCATTGGCTCATTTTCATTGGAGGAGCTCCTTTGCTTGTAGGTAAATAATAGTTCAAGTGTGGGGGTTGTGTAATTTGATGTGCAATATGCAAAGTGTTTGGCGAAAAAAATGAAAATAAAAATAAATAAAAAATAAAATGTAAAAAAAGAAAAAAAGAAAAGAATAAATGCAAAAAAAGTTGTGAAAGAAAAAATATAAATAAATAAATAAATAAGAGAGGGAAAATGTAAAGAGAATGTGCATTATATGGATTTGGGGGGCTAAAATGTCATGTTTGTCAATTGGGTTCCTTCCCAATGCTGTTTTACTCTCTTGTGTGTTTAACTTGTCATATCTATATTGTTTCCTTCCCTTACCTTGACCACATTACAACCTTGAATAAAGCCCTGTTGATTTTTGTGTGCATGTGCTTGAGTAGTGGAAAAGTAGAAGATAAGCAAGCTTATGATAGTGTAATTTTCATGGGTTGAATTAAGTGAAATACTTACCTTATAAACACTTGAGGGATTGAGAGTGTATATTGTAAGGATCTATCATTCTTGATTCATGCTTTTCAAATCGTAGATACCTTGCTTGTTTGTTTGAGATGTGAAGAAATTTTACCTCATGAATGCTTTGTTCCCTTAAATCTTTGGTTGCTCTTCTTACTTATAACTTTTGCATTCTTGAATGTCATTGGAATTTGAGACTTTTAGGGTATTTAGCTTTTGAGTTTGTGTTATTTTTTCTTGTTTCCTAGTTTTGGTTCTTTGTGATTTGCTCTAGAATGCAAAATGTTAAGTGTGGGAGAATTTGATAATCACATATTTTATTCATTAATAATTTCTCATTTTTAGTCAATTACACTCTCCATGTTCATAATTGATTGAGTTTGGACATATTTTGTAAGTTTGAGCTCAAATTGGGCTTAACTGATCTTTTCTAGCATTATTGAGATTTAACACTATTTCTGTATTTTAACCAAATCTTGAGTTCTAGATGTTCAAAAATTATGTGTCTTACCTTGTAGGAAAGATGAGAGAAAGCTCTACAATTTTCATGCAGAGCTCTAGGGCTAATTCGAACATCTAGTAGAGCTAATTGGGCCTGGAAGTCAGAATACGAGTTCTTTTACAAGAACTCAAGTAGTGTGCACTAATCAGGACATAACTTGGGCTGCAGATGTGATATGGGCCTGAAACCATTGGCATTTGAAATCTAGGACGTATATCTTCAATTCATATGAAGACCACTTTTCTAAACTACGACGTTTCAATAGAGTTTTCATCCTTTGAAGTCAGCCAACAGAATTAGAGACCCTTTAAGAATGATTTGTTCATAACTTGAGTTGTAGACCTCTAATTAACATGGGGTTTAGGCCCAATTTCTCATAATGTACCCAACTTTTAACTAAGAGGTTTCTAATGTTGTAAAGCCAAATTAGAGGGTAGTTATAGGGGATAGAGATAAAGAATTGAGGAATCTCTCATTCTACACTTCTCACCTTCTCTCTCTAGATCTAGATCTTTCTCTCTTCTTCTTCTTTCTTCCTCAAGCTCCTTCATGGTGTTAACTATGGAGAGCTAAAATTCTATAATCAATTCAGAGATTCTTGAAGAAATTGTGGTTTGGATTCTTAAGATCTTGGTTCTATTTTTGTATTCGAATTGCATTTGGATTCCTCTTCTTCTTGATCTTGAATGCATGAATGATGATTCTGTTTATATTTAATTTGATGGGATCTTGATTTAGCATTGAGAAATATGATGGGATTTAGCTTCGATTGATCTAAATTAATCATGGAATTACAGAGGTTAGGTTACTGATTTGTGTCTAGGTTAATTAAATTCGGAGATCAAATTAACATGGATCTAACATGAATTGTGTGATTGTGAATTTGTGTGTCAAATGTTTAGTGATTTCTAGATGATTGTCTAACATGAATTCTGGATTTGAAGCAGAAATTTTGGTTAAATCCAAGTTAACCATTCAAATGTACTTCAAATGTTTGTTGAGTGATCTATGATTGAATCAACACAATTTCGGATAGGTTTCTAAATTAATTGCTCTTTTAATTGAATTTCTCACTTTAATTCTGTTATTTACATATTCTGATTTCTCAAATTCCTCTCCTAATTTTGGCTTGATCTGATCAAATTACATTTACAATCCTTGAGAGATAATCCGGTGTTGTGCCCCAACAATGGTGGCAAAATTTTGGCGAGCACTGCACTCAATCAAAATTGTAACCAAGTTATGCCTATGACTTGCTTACAAGATATACTCATAATACCTCAAGTGTTTACAAGGTAAGTATTTCACTTAATTCAACCTATGAAAATTGTGCTACCATAAGCTTACTTATCTTCTACTTTTCCACTACTAAAGCACATGCACACAAAAATCAACAGGACTTTATTTAAGGTCGTAATGTGGTCAAGGTAAGGGAAGGAAATGATACGGATATGACAAGTTAAACACCCAAAAGAATAAAAGAGCATTGGTTCATTTTCATTGGAGGAGTTCTTTTGCTTATGGGTAATTGATAGTTCAAGTGTGGGGGTTGTGTAATTTGATGTGCAATATGCAAAGTGTTTCGTGAAAAAGAATGAAAAGAAAAATAAACAAAAAAAATAGAATGTAAAAAAAGAAAAAAAAGAATAAATGCTAGAAAGGTTGTGAAAGAAAAAAATATAAATAAATAAATAAAAGAATGATTATGTAAAGAGAATGTGCATTATATGAATTTGAGGGGATAAAATGTCATGTTTATTAATTGAGTTCCTTCCCAATGCTCTTTTATTCTCTTGGGTGTTTAACTTGTCATATCCATATTGTTTCCTTTCCTTACCTTGACCACATTACAACCTTGAATAAAGTCCTCGTGATTTTTGTGTGCATGTGCTTGAGTAGTGGAAAAGAAAAAGAAAAGCAAGCTTATGGTAGTGTAATTTTCATGGGCTGAATTGAGTGAAATACTTACCTTGTAAACACTTAAGGGATTGAGAGTGTATCTTGTGAGGATCTATCATTATTGATTCATGCTTTACAAATTGAAGATACCTTGCTTGTTTGTTTGAGATGTGAAGAAATTTGACCTCTTGAATGCTTTGTTCCTCTAAATCTTGGGTTGCTCTTCTTGCTTATAACTTTTGTAATCTTGAATACCATTGGAATTTGAGTCTTTTAGGATTTTTAGCTTTTGAGTTTGTGTTGTTTTTCCTTGCTCCCTAGTTTTGGTCTTCTGTGATTTGCCCCAGAGTGCAAAAGCTAAGTGTGGGGGGATTTAATATTCACATATTTTATACATTACTAAACCCTTATTTTTAGTCATTTACACTCTACATATACTTAGTTGATTGAGCTTGGTTATGTTTTGTAAGTTTGGGCTCAAATTGGGCTTAATTAATCTTTTCCAGCATTATTGAGATTTTACATTGTTTCTGTATTTCGGTCATATCTTGAGTTCTAGATGTTTAAAAATTATGTATCTTACCTTATAAGAAAGATGAGAGAGAGCTCTACAATTTTCATGCAGAGCTCCAGGGCTAATTCGGATATCTAGTGGAGCTAAATGAGCTTGGAAGTTAGAACACGGGTTCTGTTGCTAGAACCTGAGCAGTATGCACTAATCAGGCCATATCTTGGGCTATAGATGTGATATGGGTCTGAAACTAGTGGAATTTAAAATCTAATACATATATCTTCGATTCATATGTAGACCATTTTTCCAAACTATGACATTTTTTTTCATCCCTTGAAATCAGCCAACGAAATCAGAGACCCATTGAGAATGATTTATCCATAACTTGAGCTATAGACCTCCAATTAACATGGGGTTTGGGCCCAATTACTCATAATGAACCCAGTTTTGTAACTAAGAGGTTTCTAATGATATAAGGCCAAATTAGGGGGTAGTTATAGGGGATAGAGTCAGAAATCGAGGAATCTCTCATTCTACACTTCTCACCTTCTCTCTCTAGATCTAGATCTTTCTCTCTTCTTCTTCCTTCTTCCTCAAGCTCCTTCTTGGTGATAACTATAGAGAGCTAAACTTTTGTAATCAATTCAGAGATTCTTGAAGAAATTGTGGTTCAGATTCTTGAGACCTTAGTTCTGTTTTTGTATTCGAATTGCATTTGGATTCTTCTTCTTCTTTTTCTTTTTCTTTTTCTTCTTGATCTTGAATGCATGAATAGTGATTCTATTTATGTTTGATCTGATCTGATCTTGATTTAAGATTGATAATTATGATGGGATTTAGGATCAACTAATCTGAATTAATCACAGAATTATAGAGGTTAGGTTACTGATTTATGCTTAGGTTAATTGAATTCGGATATGAAATTAACATAGATCTAACATAAATTGTGTGATTATGAATTTGTGTATCAATTGTTAATTGAATTCTAGATGATTGTTTAGTATGAATTTTGGATTTGAAGCATAGATTTTGGTTAAATCCAAATTAACCATTCAAATACACTTCAAATGTTTATTGAATGATCTTTGATAAAATCAACCCAATTTCGGATATGTTTCTGAATTGATTGCTCTTTTAATTGAATATCTCACTTTAATTCTATTATTTACATATTTGAGTTCTTAAATCACCCTCCCAATTTTGGCTTGATCAAATCAAATTGCATTTATAATCCTTGAGAGATGATCCAGTGTTGTTCCCTATGCTATAAGCCATCGGCATAACTCGGTTACAATTTTGATTGAGTTTGGCACTTGTCATGGTCTCAACTGCCTAGATACATAGGCAACTACTCTCCTATGTTGCATCTGAACACACCCCAAGCCCATATTTGAAGCGTCATAATACACCTCAAAGTTTTCCAAAGGATCTGGAATTACCAACATTGGTGTAGTAGTTAACCTCAATTTTAACTCTTGGAAACTATTCTCACAATTCTGAGTCCACTCAAAGGTACTACCTTTCCTAGTCGATCTAGTTAAGGATATTGCTAACTAAGAAATCCATTTATGAACCTTCTATAGTGCCTTGTTAGGCTTATGAAGATCTTGATCTTGGTCATAGTGGTGGGTCTCTCCCACTGCAACACTGCATCAACTTTGCTTGGGTCCACAGAAATCCCACCCTGAGATATCACATGTCCTAAAAATTACACTTGTGAAAGCCATAACTTACACTTAGATAGCTTGGCAAACAACCTATTCTCCTTAAGGGTTTCCAACATTATCCTCAGGTGTTATTCATGCTCCTTCACAGTCTTGGAATAGATTAGAAAATCATCAATAAATACCACAACAAAATGATCTAGGTAGGGTCTAAAGATCCTGTTCATGTAATCCATGAACACTGCCAGTGCATTCATCAACCCAAAGGACATCACAAGATACTCATAATGTCCATACCTAGTTCGAAAAGCGGTCTTAGAGATATCCTCTTCCCTAACCCTTATCTAATGATACCCAGACCTAAGATCTATAACATCTTCTAAAATATGTTAGACTTACAAATAGTTACAGATGTAACTTAATACTTGCTTAACATGCTTGTTTATTTTTGTGACAATCTGAGTTAGTTTAGGCATTTTACTATAACCTGGAAGGTGAAAAGTAGCTTAAAATGACCCAGATATTAGCATAAAATGACTTAGCTAATGTAAATAAATGTGAATAATTTGTTTTTATGTCACAAATGTGTATACTATGATATGATTAAAATTTAAGAATAATCAAAGTTAGTTTGGTATATTTTTAAGCATACTGGTTGTGTGTTTTAATGTCGGATTGACTAGTCACAAATATGGAAAACTATGGTTTTGGTGAAACAAGATTTTTGATGAATCTTATGATTTATTTTAACTTTGTTAGAAGTTAGAAAATTAGATTTTGAGAAATTTAAGTATTCTTAATGGATCAAGAATTATTAGTTGGTCACTTAAGTAACCAAATTGCCAAAGTGCCTCATGTTTCTTCTCAGTTTTCTGCCCTTGACTTTGTGCCTTTAATGAGTTATTTTACTTGTTATTTTCTCATAACTTCTACGGCTGAAACAGCTCTAGTAGAAAAGAAAGAAAACAAGCAAAGAAAGGAAGAGGAAAAAGAGAAGAGGAAGAGGAAAGCTAAAGGGATGGCTATGGTTTGAGATCATCTAAGACTTGAAGCTCCATCTCAGCTGCTAGAGGTAAGGGATTTGAGTCTTTTTAACTTCTTTTCTCCATTTTCACCATTGATGCATAATAGGTCATACTGGGTTTTAGAGGTGTTTGGATTGTTTTTCTTGCTTGAATATGTTTCAATGGTGGTTTATGACTTGTTCAAGGTATAGGTTTGAGTTAGAAACTTGGAACTCTTAATTTGGACCTCTGATGCACAAAGTGAGAAAAATAGGTTTTTGGATGAGTGATTTATTCTTGAATCCAAAGTTAGTGGTTTGAGTTAGTGATTTATGATTCCTATGTGTTAGTGAACTTGTTAGCATAACATCATAATACAAATATCTCAATATATCATAGATATACAAAGATATATAGCACTAGAATCATCACTTCTACATAACTAACTAATAACATATATCCATAATCATAATCAAGCAATTATAGAAAGCCTTGAGAGATTGCAGAAAAACTTAATCTCACACACACACACACACACACACACACACACATATATATGTATATACAACATTAGCCACAAAAGGGCATATTGTAATACATATGGCTTAAAACATACAAAGCAAATATAAACTTATACATAAGCTTTGTCTACTAAAGCATATAAAACTATACTAGTCTTCATGCTTCATCTTCTTTTCCTTAGCAGGGTCTTTACCAGGATTTACATGGAAGAACAACTAGGGTGAGAATTACAATTTTCATTAAAAGCAATTCCAATACCAGCTAGCTATAACATTGTATAACAAATATAACAATTGCTATAACTACA
The DNA here is from genome assembly GCA_029884595.1 of Ormosia semicastrata. Taxonomy (NCBI): domain Eukaryota; kingdom Viridiplantae; phylum Streptophyta; class Magnoliopsida; order Fabales; family Fabaceae; genus Ormosia; species Ormosia semicastrata. The sequence goes on along the minus strand of JAQQTO010000044.1, from coordinate 44,881,739 downwards.
AACATAGGAGTTTCCTCTCTAATTCTCATAATTGCACACTACTATATAGTGTGATGTAAATCGATAGCCTACATACCGTTAGATATAAATAAATGCCCATACAATTATAAATACCAACAGTAACAGACAATGTCCATACAACTGTCTCTAAATGCAATGAGAATGATATTGAATATGATTATGCCTAAGAAAGATATTAAAGATATGCTCGTGCAATGTTTTATTTTAAAATACATGCAAGGGTTTATTTTGAAAACAAAGATATTCCTTAGGAACTAGTACAGTATATTATCCTATGGTAAATAGAGGGAAAAATCATCCTAACATCATACGTACCCTAGCATGCTGAGAAGTTCGGGCTAAATCCTTGTTCAAAAGAACTTTACGGACTCCCCACTTATCTCCTTTGACCTTGGCACTATCGAGATATCAGGGTTATGTCCTTACTCAAAAGAGTCTTTCGGACTCCCATCTATCTCCCTTGGCCTTCATGAATGGATATAAAAGGATACTCACCAAGATTAATACTACTAGATCATTTCCATTTGCATACATACATACTTATATACCCAGTTCATTTAAGACCTAAGCATATTCTACTAGGAACTTTGGCTTCTTATGTTTACCCTTTATAGAGAGGAGAATCTGTAACCTTATACCACATGTAACCCTAACACTGGTTAGGAGTACTTTTCCCTTTAGGGATTTCTGATTCCTTTCCATCTGGCTAAATGACATTTCATCATATAAAGTCACATTCTCTGGCAAACACTACCAATTCATCCTAGTTCATTGCATCTAATACACCCCATTATAACTCATTACATCTTAAGTGATCTCTATGTGACACTATGTTGCTAAGGTATTAGATATTCACTTATGGCAGACCATTACTCCTGGTTGCACTAATAAGGTTCTTAGTTTTCACATACAAACTAGATTAACTAACTAGTGTGTGAAAAGTGTAACACCCTCCGTAAGGTATCACATTTAAGACTAATCCCAATAGAACTTACCTAAGTTGTACAAGAATTAATCTTGTAAAAATGTCAATTTTAAATTTCGTTTATGGAATAAAGTAAAATAAGTAAATCGAATTATAACATTAGTAAAACTTATAAAGAACATACCAAAATATATATACATATCATGTCACAAAACTTGTCCAAATAATTTACATAAGTACAAACCAGTTCCAAAAGTAAAACTACAAACATACTAATAACCAGAACTCTAAACAGACCTAAGGACTTGGTTTCCTCCTCCTCCTCTACACTATCATCAAAGAACCCATGCGGATACAAATGCCTCACAAGGGTCCTCGCAGTAGACACCACAGAATTCTCTCAGGGTGTATAGATAGATATAGATCCACCCAAGAGTTCACGAATAGGCATCGGGAATTCTAAACGTATTGTAGCATGCTGTGTCAAAACGGAAATCCCATCCAGGGTTCCATTCAAGGTCATAGTTAAGTCCCCAGTATACACAAACCTTTTATTAATATAGTCCAACCTCCAAGTGTCAGCTCCCCCATGGAACTGAACCCTAATAAAACCTAAAACTGGTCGTCTTGATTCCATATAATAAATAAAGAAAACTGCTACTAAAAATAAATTGGGTCCCTTGCCTCCTCGTTCTCTCGGTCTTCTATAAACATATGCAATAGAACAGACATAGTATAACAAAGAGGTGAGATCCCCTACATCAATACTAGTATGGCAGTAGAGAAAATAACAGCAAATAAACAGAGTAATATAAAGACATTAAATCACATATTATAGATATTGAATCCAATAATCATAAAACAGCAAAACATAAGTATCATGTTATTATGTTGATCACTGTGCAAATGCACATAGACCAAACCCTACTCTATGGAGCTAAACACAGTTTCAGAAAGAAGATCTAGAAGACATGTCTGTCACTAGGCTGCCGTGGCCAAAAGTGCTTATAATATATCAACTTTGTTAAAAGTGCACATCAGACATTGGACAAGACATTCTATACAAGATCACGATATAGGACAGTGTCTCGGTTTGGATCATCGGAGTGTTTGCATCGGCTGCCTCACAGACAGAAGAGCTACCAACCATCCATTGTGAGGTACCCGCACCCCGATGTCCCCAAGGTCAACAAGTGACCTACACTTGTCTACTCGCACCCGCACTTAGGTGTAATTCATCTCCTAGGCATACAACTTTAACCAAACAAGCAAACATGCTTTTATATGCATGATATATGATTCAAACACACATATCATTATTTTTACAACATTTCATATATCCTCACCCTTTTCTTGGTCCACCACAATTGCCCGACAACAAACTCTGTTTACGCTTAATCGTGTAGCGATATTATCGCATTTTTTAAATCGCGAAACACTTTTCTTACGTTTTCAAATTGCGTAAGGATTTTTCAAATCGCGTAAACATTTTATTGCATTTTCTCAATCGTGTAGCCTAAAATTAATGTTTTTGAGTCGCATAAATATTTTTCAATGTATTTTCCATTACGTAAAATACTTCTAACATATTTAAACCAAAAATAATGCTTTTCTAAAAAATTTGATTTTATTTCTATTATTTGCATAATAGTCCTTCATTAAATAATATTTAAATAATAGTCCTTGTTTAAATAATATTTTTCATAATAGTCCCTCCTAAAATAATATTTACAAAATAGTCTCTCTTTAAATAATAATTGTAATATAGTCCCTCTAAAAATCAGTATTTCTACTATTTCCTAGAAAATTGTAATTCTTTGATTTACTGAAGATATTACAGCATAAATTTTTCTAACGCGCTTCAAAACCCATAGGGTGTGCTATACGTTAGAAAACTTCAAGTATTGACTTTCATTTTTATTTCATAACTTAATTATTTAATTATGTCAATTTGCTTTCTAATAAAACATATTGCTTGCTATTAAATTCAAACCCTTCCAAAATAATTTCCTTTTCAATTAAACCTTTAAGCCTATACTTAATAAAATGATTTTGATTCTAGGTTATGAGAATTAGCATGTTGGCCGAAAATCCCCTTAGGGTTTTATAATCCTTCTTTTAGTTCTTTTTAACACTTAATCCTTGCAAAACCCTTAATTTATTTTTCTTATTATAAAATCAATTGCTTCTTGGTTAGAAAAACAATTTAGAACCCTAGGTTCCTTTGGAATGGTGGAGGCCGTGTGCCTCATAGGCCATTTGGGACCATCATACATCAAATCCTTCATGTGAATCACATCTTACATTACTCACAAATATTTGCATGCTTTCTAAATTACACATACAAACATATTATCAAAGCTATAAGCATATAATCACACATACAATCATATTTTCAAAACCACAAGCATAGCAAACACAAGTAAGAAAGCATAGAAAATTAAGTGAATAAATCTTTATGGATTTTTCACCACAAATAACCCATTTCCTCACCACCAACACATAGTTGATGAGGTTAATCTCCCTATTACCTTAAGGAAGATAAGATCTTCAAGCTCCTCCTCTTTCTTGATTTCGTGTGATCCAAACAAAAACCCTAAAAATTCTTAAACAAATACTAAAGTCATGAACAAAGCTTTAAGAACAAAGAACCATGGATCAATCATGGTCTAGAAAATTAAAACCTATCCTAGAATCAAAGAATCAAAATTTTACCTTGAGAGTAGTAAGCTAAAACTTGAATTTTGAGGTACTTGGACAAGGATTTTGATAAAACTTTCTAAAAGAAAAGTGTTTAGAAGGAGGTTTAGCTTTAGAAAGTGTGATGAGATGAAATTTTAGAAGAGTGGAAGGGGTATTTGGGTGCTATGGCCGAAACTCCAAAGAAGAAAAGGAGAGAAAAATGTTCTTCTATTCTTGAAAGTTTTGAGAGAAAAGATGTAAACTTAGCTTTAGGTGAGAGAAATGCAAATAGATGGCCAAAAGAGAGTGTGCAACCGTGTGAGGTAGTGTAGGAGAAATAGAAGACTAATCATGATGGTAAAAATATCATCTTATGTTCACATGCTAAAACACATGGCCTATGTCACTTGGTGTCATCCAATGGTCACAAAAGACCATTCAAGAAGCCTTGAGAAGCCCACTTGGCCGTGTGGCTCTTTAGACATAGCTAACTAAGTTTGTTTTTAATTTAGTTCTAGTTACTCTTTAATTAAATAACAACTAACTAGATTAGGTTTTCTAGTTACTTAATTAGCTATCTAGTTAAATAGTTAACTAGTAAATTAGGTCATTGAGTATGTCATGCCTAGTAATGGCTTCTAGATAGTTTTAAGATATTTAGCTAGTAACTAGGTTCTAACTATTTAGTAACTAGGTTAGTTTCATTTAGTTCATAATTAAACAATTTAGGTAACTAAATTAGTTTATTTGGTTACTTAGTATCTAGTCAAACTTTTCAACATTGATTATTTCCTACTAGTTAGAAAAAGTCCAACCATCTTTTTTGACTTGTTTCTATTAGTTCATTTTAAAATTAATTACAAAAATTATTTTTTAATCTATTTTCTAACAGATAAAATATATCGGGTCCAATACTCGGTAACAGAAGCTGCTATAAATAAAAGAGCAGATATTTTTTGTGAAATATTTTTATTTCACAGATAAATTTTAAAAATTAAAAGATTTTATTTCGTGTTTCTCATATTCGGGTGTAGTAAGATACCTCGTCTCCGAATAAATCAAATAAGATTTTTTCTGGCCCAAAAATTATTATTTTCCCGACCTGGAGCAAATCTCACACAACGATCAAAATAGTGAAATTCAGTCATTACTATAAAATAGCCAAAATTTGGGATGTTACAACTCTACCCCTCTAAAAAAAATCCTGTCCCCAAAATTTATACATTAAAACAGTTGAGGATACTGCTCCCTCATTTTCTCCTCCATTTCCCAAGTAGCATCTCCGGTTGTTTCATTCCAGATTACTTTCACTAGCAGAATCACTTTCCCTCTAAGTTGCTTCACCCTCCTGTCTTCAATCTTAACAAGAAGTGCCTCATACGTTAAATTTTCTTTCAATTGCACTTCATCAGGCTGTATAACATGTGAAGGATCGAGGATATACTTCCTCAATTGGGATAGTAGAAAACATTATGAAGATTTGAAAGAAAAGGCGATAAAGCTATTTGGTATGCAACTGGACCTATCCAACGAAGAATTTGATAAGGCCCAATGAATTTTGGAGTGAGTTTTCTGGACTTTATAACCCTGCCAACACCAATCGTAGGTGTTACTCGCAAAAACACATGCTCACCTTCCTCAAATTCAAGAGGTCTTCTTCATTTATCAGTATAGCTTTTCTGCCTGCTCTGAGTTACTCGCATTTTCTCTTGAATCATCTTTACCTTTTCTGTGGTTTACTGCACCATTTTGGGTCCGACAGTCATACTTTTCCCATCTTGATACCAACACAAAGGTGTTCGGCATCGTTGTCCACAAAGAGCCTCATAAGGTGCCATCCCGATGCTTGAGTGAAAACTGTTATTATAGGTAAATTCCACCAAAGGTAAGAATTCATCCCAACTCCCTCGTTGTTCTAACACATAAGCTCTCAACAAATCTTCTAGAGATTGTATAGTTCTCTCTGTCTGCCTATCTGTCTGAGGATGGTAAACTGAACTCAAACATAATTTAGTCCCCATTGCTTCATGTAAGCTATGCCAAAACCTCGATGTAAATCTCAAATCTCTATCAGATATGATACTAGTAGGTACACCGTGAAGTCTAACTATTTCACCAATGTACAACTGTGTCAACTTCTCCATTGGATACTTGATATTGATTGGCAAGAAATGAGTAGATTTTGTAAGTTGATCAACAATGACCCAAATAGAATCATAACCTTTCCTAGTCTTTGGCAACGCTGTAACAAAATCCATTGCAATACTGTCCTATTTCCATTCTGGAATAGTAAGAGGCTGTAACATGCCTGTCGGTCTTTGATGCTCAACCTTTGCTTTCTAGCATACTAGACACGATGCCATGTACTCAGCAACATCTCTCTTCATTCTAGGCCACCAAATAAACGTTTCAGATCATGATACATCTTGGTCATCCCAGGATGTATACTCAATCTGCTAGTATGAGCTTCACCAAGAATTGCTTTCTTAAGTCCGGGATCATCGGGTATGCAAATCCTGCTTTTGAACCTTAAGACCCCGTCAGATCCTTGATGCAGAATTAAAAGTTACTAACCCAAGTGCAGGTTATCTCAAGTAATAAATTCTCGATGAGTCCGAGGTCGAACCATAGAGACTTGATGAAGAAAAATTAATTAAGGTAAAGTAAATATTTTGTCATAACAAATAAAAAAGATTTACTTGGGTTAGGAGATCCACTCTTGGTAAATAAAATAAGAACAAGATTAATTCTTTTTATAACTCAATTAGAATTCACATATAATGGAGGTTCTAATCAGAAGATACATCATTTAAAGTTCATTAAAAATTATATATGTAATTATATTATGCCTCCTTTAATCATCTATTAATACCACCATTCATAAATGAGATCAAGCATTCACTGTGCCAAAATATTATCTACAACAAATCAAGATCTCCACTTTACAAGGAGAGTTTCTAACACCAACACTTGTAAATGGGTTCAAGCATTCATTGTGCCAATCTCTTGTCTACAACAAATCAAGAACTCCATTTTACAAGGAGGGTTTCTAAATTGATTGGAAATAAAATACAATACGTATAATGACTGCTTAAAAAATAAATCATTTAAGCACAAGAAAGGAATAAACCTAACCTTACTTTATTACCAAGAGCTTCACCCTTTCACCCAAGTAAAATGAAACTTAGTTACTCATAGATAAGAAGAAAGAAAGAGAGAAGAAGAAGAAGAATAACATAACTTCAATTTAGAACAAAGGAAAACTACAACAACATAATAGCATGATCTTGGCCTCTAGGACCAAGACTCCTAAATGAGCAGCCAATGGTGCCTTATATAGAGGATTAGGGATACAAAATGATAAGGGGGTTGATTAGTGAGTGGGTGGATGAGTGGAAAATGAGTGAAAAATGCCAAATGACTTTTGATGAGTGGAAAATTATGGAGAATCTTTGTCTCCCAAAATCATTTAGCTCTGAAGTCATTGCATTCATCATTTTCTCACTAAGTGGTCTTCATGAAAGTTGTAGGCCTAGATCTTAGCTTTCAAATTCCGTTAGTTTCAGTCCACAAGCATTCCTACAACTCAAGATATGGTCTGATTATTGCATACTGCTCAGGCCTAGTGACAGCTCTTCTGTTCTAACTTCCAAGCCCAATATGACCCATTAGACCTTAGATTCTGGAAAATGTTCAACATGAATATTGTAGATTTGGGTCTTAACTATCAACCATCAAAATGTCAGCCCATTTTACATCCTATAACCCGAGTTATATCATGAACAGTATGCATAGGTCAAGCTGTCAGGATCAGTACCCTAGTTCTTACTTCAACTCCAATTTGAGTTATTCAACTGTGTGATTGGGCCTTTGAGGTCTTCATGAAAGTTGTAGAGAATTGTCTTAGCTTTCCAAGATCAAAACCACATCAATCAGATATTTACAACGTAAGTTATAGCTATTTTACTGAACACTGCCAAAAAGACAAATTAAGGCTAATTTATGCAATAATTCTTTCAATGATCCAATAAGATTCAATACCTTAAAATGTGTCAAAACTAACTAAATTAAACTTAATTGAACCTTAAGAAGCCTAGTGAGAGGATTATAAAATGTATAAAATACAGTGTTATTAAATTTCTCCACACTTAACTTTTGCACTCCTGGGCAAAACGCAAGAAACAAAAACTAGGGAATAAAGAAAAATGACACAGACTCAAAAACTAAAAACTCTAAAGGATTTAATGACTCTAGAAGAGCAACTAGACAATCAAGGGATCAAAACAGTCATGAGGTAACATTTCTTCGCATCTCAAACCAACAAGTAAGGAAACTTTAGTTGAAAAGAATGAATGAAGAATGATATATCCTCACAGAATTCACTCTCAATCTCTCAAGTGTTTAAAAAGGTAAGTATTTCACTCTATTCAACTCATGAATAATTGCACTACCATAAGCTTGCTAATCTTCTAATTCTCTGCTACTCAAAAATAACATATATACACAAATCATGAGGACTTTATTCAAGGTTATAATAGGGTTATGGTAAAGGAGGAAGTAATATAGATAAGACAAGTTAAATACCAAAGAGAATAGAAGAGCATTATGTTACAGTTAGAGTGGAGAAGATGTTTGAGAACATTCAGTCTAACTTTTCCAAAATTTTCTTCATTCCTTCTCTGTTTGTTTCCTTCTTATAAAGGACAATGCCCAATATTTGACTAATATTTTGTTGAAGATCAATTAGTAGGTTGAATTCATTATTAGGCTTGAACATTCTCCTGTTGTTTCCAAGCATCCACTCTCATTCTAGGTATGAATATGTTACAAGGTGCATTCTTTAGTTGTAGTACTAATCAGTTTTTTCTTTTCTTTTCTTTTTTTATTTTTGAATCTTGCACACATACCCCCATACTTATTCAAGAAACTCATCCAACAACAAAGCCAATGCTCTCTTATTCCCTAAGGTCAAGTAAGAACATGGTTTTTCATTTAAGGCACATAATGAGTTCGAAACAAAGAATGGTCAAATAAGCTCAAAGGGGTTAAGCAAAGGAAAATATGCAAGGTTGGCTATTTGGTCAAAGTAGTTAATTCAATAAAATTGCCTCAATCATGTTTATGTATGCATGTGAAAATGTAGCTTCAAAAAGAATCAAAGCAAGTTCTAGAGTAACAATTCTATGAGAAAAAATCACACAAGAAAGAAGAGAATGGAACAAATGTTCAATACATTCATTGATAGGCTCAAAATCTCACAAGGTATATATCTATCATTCTCAGTCCACAAAAATTTCAACAACTATAACTAAGCATGAGATGTTTAAGAAAGAAGACAATTTACTCAATCATGCAAATTTCCCTGAATCTATTTGCTACTTCCACACAAACTCGTTATCTACCCCAATCTAGATGCGTCTCAAGAGTAAAATTACTCCTTATTCTGCCATCCCTAATTGGTTTTGCTATTGTTTTCTAATAATCATATCAATTAATATACATCCCAATTTTTTTTTTTTTGAGACTTCAAGAAAATCATCAGGGTAAAGAAGTCTAGAAATCCCTGAAGGACCTCACCAAAGAGATCATTCACTCAAAAGCTATATACAAGGTGACATATCTTTATACTAAGTGTCACCAGTGCAGTCCATCCTTATAAGGCATGGCTTCAGATCTCTACTGTGGCTAGAATTTACACAACCTGTCTGAACACCTACTTAAAGGCATTCAATCTGAATACAGGTGCATGCTCGACAACACCGGCATGACCTGGCGCATCAGAGCTCATACAGTTAAGTACAAGATAATGCTCAGTAGCTATTTATATTTCACAGCAAAGATGGAACTCCTCTTTTGGTCCAACAGCGCTATAGAGCCTAAGTTCCAAGAACTGGGAATGTAGCATGTAGCTCTCTATAGAGCATGGCACACGAACCTTATTTACAGACTGGCATGCAAAGGTCTCTTCCTGAGTCTATGACAGGATGGCCATTCACTCGGGGCTCCTAATCTAATTAAAGATCAAGTACAATCGAAGTTTCACCCTTCTTTTTTTTTTGTCAGCTATCCTTCCCCCTAACTAGATCACAACATTGTCCTCAATGTTAAAATATAGATGAGTAAAAGATAGAAGATATTATGTGGCTATTATGGAGAAAAGACACCTAACACAAATTTAAATAGAAACAAAATATGATAAATAAAATCAAAGGTAAAGGAAGATTATAGATGGAGTGTCAGATTAAACTCACTTTTCTTGTTCCTTCCCTCACCACTTTTCTTGTTCCTTCCTTCTGACCAATCTATCTGAGCTATTACTGGATCAGGTTCATAAAAAAAAGCTTGTAATTTATCAATTAATTCATCAACAGTAGAAGCAGAGATAAGGAATTCTCTTACCGAAGGTGTGATAAAGTTTTGTTCCATAGTATGGTCAAGAAAAGATAACAAACCAGAAAAAAAATTATTAACATTCAACAACCTATGGGTTTCTGGTGGATGCTCAGTTAGGCCTAAGAGACAATTTGAAAAATTTCTTCCAAAGTACCAAAACCACCTAGTAAGGCAATGAATGCATCAGAACTGTCAAGCATTTTAGTCATTTATTCATGCAAAGATGATACTTGTAGTTCCTTTCCAAGTGTTTTTCCAAGGATGTTCTTTTGAGTTAAATCTCTAGGAATGATACCTAAAACCTGATTGCCTCTTATATATGCAGAGAGTGATACAACCCCCATTAACCCACGGCAACCTCCCCCATATACAACATGAATATTCCTTGCAACAAGCGTTCGACCAAGAGTGTTTGCTGCTTTTACAAACTCTAAACTCTTCCCATACATTGTCCCACAAAATACACAGATACTAGCAAGTCTACAAACAGAAGAAGAAAATCCTTCTATTTCTACACTCACACTTCCGTTGAATGATTTTGAGTTGGAAGAAAGTGAAGAAAATGAAGTGTTTAAATAGGGAAGAGAATAGAAAAAGGTAATGATAGCACCTATATGGGTAGGTTGGCTATTAGAAAAGTTTGAAATTAAGAAACACAATTTTTTTTTATTTTTTTTTGAAACAGATCAATATATAAAATACCAGAATTAATTTTAACCAAACGACCAGAATTTAAATCACAATACCAATTAAGCATAAATAAGTAACTTAAAATAGAAAAGAAAATGTACAAGTAGGCGGTAAAAACCTGCCATTAGAATAATGGACAAGTAGGCGGTAAAACCGACCATTTAAATATTAACAATTAAACATAAATAAGTGACTTAAAATAGAAAAGAATATAAACAAGGATGTGGTATAAACCAGCCACCAAATAAATATGAACAAAGGTGTGGTATAAATCAACCATAAAATAAAATAAAATAAAGAAAATAAAGTGCAAAAAGTAAATTTTAAAAAAATAAATAAATAAAAGGGAGAGTTTCTCCCACTAAGTTAGTAAAGTACGAAAAAAATAAAAGAGAGAGGTTCCCCCACTAAGTTAGTGCGTAAAATAAAAGGGAGAGTTTCTCCCCCACTAAGTTAGTATATACAGAAAATAAAAGGAAGAGTTTCCCCCACTAAGTTAATATGTACAAGAAAATAAAAGAGAGAATTACCCCCACTGTACAGAAATTAAAAAGGAGAATTACCCCAACTAAGTTAATATGTACAAAGAAAATAAAAGGGAGAAGTTCCCCCACTAAGTTAGTAAGTGAGTATGTACAAAAGAAAAAAAATTAAAAGAGAAGAAAATATATACAAAATATTTACACAAGAAATTTGTTCTTCAAATCAAGTCCCCGGCAACGGCAACGGCGCCAAAAACTTGATGCGGAATTAAAAGTTGCCAACCCAAATGTAGGTTATCTCAAGTAATAAATTCTCGGTGAGTCCGAGGTCGAACCACAAAGACTTGATGAAGAAAAATTAATTAAGGTAAAGTAAATATTTTGTCACAACAAATAAAAAAGATTTACTTGGGTTAGGAGATCCACTCTTGGTAAATAAAATAAGAATAAGATTAATTTTTTTTATAACTCAATTAGAATCCACACATGATGGAGGTTCCAATTGGAAGATACATCGTTCAAAGTTCATTAAAAATTATATACGTAATTATATTATGCCTTTTTTAATCATCTATTAATACCACCACTCATAAATGGGATCAAGCATTCACTGTGCTAAAATATTGTTTACAACAAATCAAGATCTCCACTTTACAATGAGAGTTTCTAACACCAACACTTGGAAATGGGTTCAAACATTCATTGTGCCAATCTTTTGTCTACAACAAATCAAGAACTCCACTTTACAAGGAGGGTTTCTAAATTGATTGGAAACAAAATACAATACGTATAATGACTGCTTGAAAAATAAATCATTTAAGCATAAGAAAGGAATAAATCTAACCTTACTTTATTACCAAGAGCTTCACACTTTCACCCAAGTAAAATAAAACTTAGTTACTCATAGACAATAAGAAAGAAAGAGAGAAGAAGAAGAAGAAGAACATTACTTCAATTTAGAACAAAGGAAAACTACAACAACATAATAGCATGATCTTGGCCTCAAGGACCAAGACTCCTAAATGAGCAACCAATGGTGCCTTATATAGAGGATTAGGGATACAAAATGACAAGAGGGCTGATTAGTGAGTGGGTGGATGAGTGAAAAATGAGTGAAAAATGCCAAATGACTTTTGATGAGTGGAAAATTATGGAGATTCTTTGTCTCCCGAAATCATTTAGCTCTGAAGTCATTGCATTCATCATTTTCTCACTAACTCAAATCATTTGGTCTTCATGAAAGTTGTAGGCTTGGATCTTAGCTTTTAAATGCCATTAGTTTCAGTCCAAAAGCATTCCTAAAACTCAAGATATGGTCTGATTACTGCATACTGCTCAGGACCAGTGACAACTCCTCTATTTTAAATTCCAAGCCCAATATAACCCATTAGACCTCAGATTCTGAAAAAGTGTTCAACATGAAAGTTGTAGATTTGGGTCTTAACTATCAACATCAAAATGTCAGCCCATTTTACATCCTATAGACTGAGTTATATCATGAACAGTACGCTTAGATCAAGCTGTCAGGATCAGTACCCTAGTTCTTACTTCAACTCCAATTTGAGTTATCCAACCATGTGATTGGGCCTTTAAGGTCTTTATGAAAGTTGTAGGGAATTGTCTTAGATTTCCTACAAGACTAAAATCACATCAATTAGATATTTACAACTCAAGTTATAGTCATTTTACTAAATATTACCAAAAAGATAAATTAGGACTAATTCATACAATAATTCTTTCAATGATCCAATAAGGTCCAATATCATAAAATGTGTCAAAACCAACTAAATTAAGCTTAATTGAACCTTAAGGAGCCTAGTGAGAGAATTATAAAATGTATAAAATATAGTGTTATCAATCCTTCCTCAACAGTTGCCTTATGGCCTTGCTTCAAAAATTCTCTCTCGTTCTGCAAAAACTGATCATCTTCCTGTTTCTCTCGAATTTCTTCCAATAGATTATTCAGAATAGTGACTGTATTCAGACGCATCCTTCCAGGTACCAATTCCACTGACAACCACATATCTCTAAATTATTCAATCAATTTTTCCTCTTCAACCATCATAGCAGAAACACTGAACATTTTTCGACTCAAAGCATCCGCTACAATGTTTGCTTTTCCAGGGTGATACTGGAGTTGAAAATCGTAATCCTTTAAAAATTCTAACCACCTTCTCTGCCTCATGTTCAATTCTTTTTGGTCAAACAAGTACTTTAAACTTTTGTGGTCGCTGAAGACGTTGAACGTAGCCTCATATAAAAAGTGTCTCCATATCTTCAGTGCAAAAACAACTGCAGTCAACTCCAAATCATGTGTTGGATAATTCCTTTCATGAACCTTCAACTGTCTAGAAGCATATACTACAACATTCCTATTCTGCATCAGCACACATCCTAACCCTTGATAAGAAGTATCACAGTACACCTTAAAAGACTCATTTGGATTTGGTAGGATCAGCACTGGTGCAGTAGTCAACTTCTTCTTCAACTCTTGGAAACTCTCTTCACACCTATCCATCCAATCAAAAACTTGGTTCTTCCTTGTAAGTTGGGTAAGAGGTCCAGCGATTTTGAAAAAACCTTCAATAAATCTTTGATAATATCCAACTAATCCAACAAAACTCTGGATCTCTGTCACAGTCTTTGGTCTTTCCCATTGAAGAACCGTCTCCACCTTAGTTGGATCCACAACAATTCCATCCTTAGAAATTATATGACCCAAAAACTGAACTTCATCCAACCAAAATTTGCATTTTGACAATTTTGTGTACAACTTTTTCTCTTTCAAAATCTAAAGAACTATACTGAGATGTTCAGCATGCTCTTCCTGACTTTGAGAGTAGATCAGAATGTCATCGATAAAAATAACAACAAACTGGTCTAGGTATGGACGAAAGATCCTATTCATGTAATCCATGAATATAGCAAGAGCATTCGTAACACCAAATGGCATTACAAGATATTCATAATGACCATAACGCATCTGAAAAGCTATTTTAGGTATATTCTCTACCTTAACATGAATCTCGTGATATCCTGATCACAGATCTATAAAAACAATGACAAACTGATCTAGGTATGGATGAAAGATCCTATTCATGTAATCCATGAATATAGCAGGAGCGTTCGTCACACCAAATGGCATTACGAGATATTCATAATGACCATAACGCGTCCGAAAATCTATTTTAGGTATATCCTCTACCTTAACACGAATCTGGTGATATCCTGATCACAGATCTATCTTTGAATAGATAGCTGCCCCTTCAATTGGTCCATTAGATCATCGATTCTTGGTAGTGGATGCTTGTTCTTTATTGTGGCCATGTTCAGCTGGTGGTAGTCGACACATAAACGAGAAGTTCCATCCTTCTTCATGACTAGCAACACCGGAGCTCCCCAGGGTGAAACACTAGGTCTCACAAACTATTTTTCCAACAAGTCTTCTAACGTCTTTTTCAACTCTACTAACTCTGATGGTGACATATACCGTATTGATATGGAATCCGCTCCTGGTACAAGATCAATAGTAAACTCTATCTCTCTTTCTGGTGGTAATCTAGGTACATCATCAGGGAAAACCTCAGGAAACTCGTTCAAGATAGAAATAGCATTCACATCCTTCTCACTCTTAACTTCTAAAGAAGATAGCAGCATGTATCCTTGAGCTTCACCCCTCAATAAAGATTTGACTTGTTTGGCAGTTACAAATCCAGAAACCTCATTAGGAAAAACTAAGGTCTTTCTAGAATAATCTAATAGGATATGGTTAGAAGATAACTAATCCATTCCTAAGATTATATCAATATCAACAAGAGGTAAACAAATCAAATTAACAGAGAAGACTTGATTTTTGATAGTAATGGAATAATTCAAGCATATTTTTGTAGTACTAACTGGTTTGGCAGTAGGAGTGGAAACAATCAATTGGAAATTTAAAGAAGACACAAGCAATCCCAAACGATCTGCACAGTCATATGCAATGAATGAATGAGTTGCACTCGAATCAAATAGTACAGTTAAAAGATTACCTGAGATGAGACCTTCTCCCTGAATAAGATTCTCAGACTGGGAGGCCTCAGCTCCACTTATTGTATAAACTCTTCCTCCAGCTTGCGGCTTCACACCTCCAACATTACTCACTGAAGACTCCATCTTCGCTTGATCCCAATCTTTAGAGACATGACCAAGCTTTTCGCATCTAAAACAAATTATACCTCTAATCGAACAATCTCTCATCAGGTGACCCTTTCCGCACTTTAGGCATTTTGCTGGCGGTGCTGCAGTCTGATTAAATCGGTTTCCACTTGGACCACCTCCACGAGGTTGTTGATGTTGTTGTTGTGATTGACTTCCCGAGGGTCGAGAATATGGCTTTCGTTGAAACTGGTTGTTATTATTGTTGCCTCCCATTTGGAACCTAATCAGTCCAAAGTTGCGGTTCCTATTATCACGTGTTGGCTCCAACCCTTCTAGCCTACAATACATGTCCATCAGTGTTAAAAACTAATTCACACGCATTGATATCACTCCTCTCTTTAATTCAATTCTCAAACCTTCTTCAAATTTATGGCACTTCCAAACCTCATCTGTCTGGATTTAGAGATACCTTGAGAACTTAGACAAGCTCTCAAACTTCGCAGCATATTCACTGACAGTCATTCCACCTTTAAGTAAACCCAGAAATTCCATCTCCTTAGCGTGTCTCGCACTTTCCAGAAAATATTTCTCTAGAAATACTTCACAAAACAGCTCCCACGTGATTTCTCTCCCTTCAACTATCAGCATCCTTCGAGTTACTTTCCACTAATTTTCGCCATCTCCCATAAGCATGAACGTAGCATACGTCACTTTGCGATCATCCGTGCATCCTACCGCTTCAAAGATCTTCTCCAATTCTTGGATCCATAAATCGGCTTTCTCAAGGTCAAACTCGCCTTTAAAACGTGGCAGATTATTTCAGTGAAACTCTGATAAATGTTGAACCTCTAAATTAGCTTCTTGCTGTTGCACAGCTCGTTGATTTTGTTGTGCCATCACTTCAGCCATTCGTTGCATTGCTTCAATAGCAGCAGTCATTGGGTCATTGCCATGTCCCACATTTGCACGTACACCTCTACCACAAGACATAGTGTTCTTCACATACAATTACACAAAGTCCAATGAAAGTCAGATGTCATCTTTTGAAAATCAAATTCAAAGAATCACACAACACAAGCAAAAATAGACCTAACCACAAAAACTCAAAAGACTCAACCAGGGCTCTGATACAAACTAATGTAACACCCTCCGTAGGGTATCACATTTAAGACTAATCCCAATAGAACTTACCCAAGTTGTAAAAGAATTAATCTTGTAAAAATATCAATTTTAAAATTTTGTTTATGGAATAAAATAAAATAAGTAAATCAAATTATAACATTAGTAAAACTTATAAAGAACATACCAAAATATATATACATATCATGTCACAAAACTTGTCCAAATAATTTACATAAGTACAAATCAGTTCCAAAAGTAAAATTACAAACATACTAATAACCAGAACTCTAAACAGACCTAAGGACTTGGTTCCTCTGAAGGATCCTCCTCCTCCTCTACACTATCATCAAAGAACCCATGCAGATACAAACGCCTCACAGGGGTCCTTGTAGTAGACACCACAGAATTCTCTCGGGGTGTATAGACAAATATAGATCCACCCCAGAGTTCACGAATAGGCATCATGAATTCTAAACGCACTATAGCATGCTGTGTCAAAATGGAAATCCCATCCAGGGTTCCACTCAAGGTCATAGTTAAGTCCCCGGTATACACAAACCTTTCATTAATATAGTCCAACCTCCAGGCATTAACTCCCCCATGGAACTGAACCCTAATAAAACCTAAAACTTGTCGTCTTGACGCTATATAATAAATAAAGAAAACTGCTACTGAAAATAAATAGGGTCCCTTGCCTCCTCGTTCTCTCGGTCTTCTATAAACATATGCAATAGAATAGACATAGTATAACAAAGAGGTGAGATCTCCTACATCAATACTAGTATGACAGTAGAGAAAATGACAGCAAATAAACAGAGTAATATCAAGACATTAAATCATATATTATAGATATTGAATCCAATAATCATAAAATAGATAAACATAAGTATCATGTTATTATGTTGATCACTATACAAATGCACATAGACCAAGCCCTACTCCATGGAGCTAAACACAGTTTCGGAGAGAAGATCTAGAAGACATGTCTGTCTCTAGGCTGTTGTGGCCAAAAGTGCTTATAATATATTAACTTTGTCAAAAGTGCACATTAGGCATTGGACAAGACATTCTATACAAGATCATGATATAGGACAGTGTCTCGATCCGGATCATTGGTGTGTTTGCATCGGTCTGTCTCACAGACAGAAGAGCTACCAACCATCCATTGTGAGGTACCCGCACCCAGATGCCCCCAAAATCAACAAGTGACCTACACTTATCTACTCGCACCTGTACTTAGGTGTAATTCATCTCCTAGGCATACAGCCTTAACCAAACAAGCAAACATGCTTTTATATGCATGATATATGATTCAAACACACATATCATTATTTTTACAACATTTCATATATCCTCACCCTTTTCTTGGTGATATCAAGATTTAACACAATCGGGCCCACCACAACTGCCCAACAATAAACTGCTGTTTATGCTTAATCGCGTAGCGATATTATTGTATTTTTGAAATCACGGAACACTTTTCTTACGTTTTCAAATCGCGTAAGGATTTTTCAAATCGCATAAATATTTATTGCATTTTTTCAATCGCGTAGCCTAAAATTAATGTTTTTGAGTCGCATAAATATTTTTCAACGTATTTTCCATTACGTAAAATACTTCTAACATATTTAAACCAAAAATAATGCTTTTCTCAAAAATTTGATTTTATTCCTATTATTTGCATAATAGTCTTTCATTAAATAATATTTATATAAATAATATTTTTCATAATAGTCCCTCCTAAGATAATATTTACAAAATAGTCCCTCTTTAAATAATAATTACAATATAGTCTCTCTAAAAATCAGTATTTCTACTATTTCCCAGAAAATTATAATTCTTTGATTTACTGAAGATATTGCAGCTCAAATTTTTCTAACGCGCTTCAAAACCCATAGGGTGAGCTATACGTTAGAAAACTTCAAGTATTGTATTTCATTTTTATTTCATAACTTAATTATTTAATTATGTCAATTTGCTTTCTAATAAAACATATTGCTTGCTATTAAATTCAAACCCTTCCAAAATAATTTCCTTCTCAATTAAACCTTTAAGCCTATACTTAATAAAATGATTTTGATTCTAGGTTATGAGAATTAGCATGTTGACCGAAATCCCCTTAGGGTTTCATAATCATTCTTTTAGTTCTTTTTAACACTTAATCCTTGCAAAACCCTTAATTTATTTTTCTTATTATAAAATCAATTGCTTCTTGGTTAGAAAAAAAATTTAGAACCTTAGGTTCCTTTGGAATGGTGGAGGCCGTGTGCCTCATAGGCCCTTTAGGACCATTATACATCAAATCCTTTATGTGAATCACATCTTACATTACTCACAAATATTTGCATGCTTTCTAAAGTACACATACAAACATATTATCAAAGCTATAAGCATATAATCACACATACAATCATATTTTCAAAACCAAAAGCATAGCAAACACAAGTAAGAAAGCATAGAAAATTAAGTGAATAAATCCTTATGGATTTTTCACCACAAACAACCCATTTCCTCACCACCAACACATAGTTGATGAGGTTAATCTCCCTCTTACCTTAAGGAAGACAAGATCTTCAAGTTCCTCCTCTTTCTTGATTTCGTGTGATCCAAACAAAAACCCTAAAAATTCTTAAACAAATACTAAAGTCATGAACAAAGCTTTAAGAACAAAGAACCATGGATCAATCATGGTCTAGAAAATTAAAACCTATCCTAGAATCAAAGAATAAAAAATTTACCTTGAGAGTAGTAAGCTAAAACTTGAATTTTGAGGTACCTGGAGAAGGATTTTGACAAAACTTTCTAAAAGAAAAGTGTTTAGAAGGAGGTTTAGCTTTAGAAAATGTGATGACATGAAATTTTAGAAGAGTGGAAGGGGTATTTGGGTGCTACGGCCGAAAATCCAAATAAGAAAAGGAGAGAAAAATGTTCTTGTGTTCTTGAGAGTTTTGAGAGAAAAGATGTAAACTTAGCTTTAGGTGAGAGAAATGCAAATAGATGGCCAAAAGAGAGTGTGCAGCCGTGTGAGGTAGTGTAGGAGAAATTGAAGACTAATCATGATGGTAAAATATCATCTTATGTTCACATGCAAAAACACATGGCCTATGTCACTTGGTGTCATCCAATGGTCACAAAAGACCATTCAAGAAGCCTTGAGAAGCCCACTTGGCCGTGTGGCTCTATAGACATAGCTAACTAATTTTGTTTTTAATTTAGTTCTAGTTACTCTTTAATTAAATAACAACTAACTAGATTAGGTTTTCTAGTTACTTAATTAACTATCTAGTTACATAGTTAACTAGTAAATTAGGTCATTGAGTATGTCATGCCTAGTCATAGCTTCTAGATAGTTTTAAGATATTTAGCTAGTAACTAGGTTCTAACTATTTAGTAACTAGGTTAGTTTCATTTAGTTCCTAATTACACAATTTAGGTAACTAAATTAGTTTATTTGGTTACTTAGTAACTAGTCAAACTTTTCAACATTGACTATTTCCTTTTGGCTAGAAAAAGTTCAACCATCATTTTTGACTTGTTTCTATTAGTTCATTTTAAAATTAATTACAAAAATTATTTTTTAATCTATTTTCTAACAGATAAAATATATCGGGTCTAATACTCGGTAACAGAAGCTGCTATAAATAAAACAACAGATAAATTTTAAAAATTAAAAGATTTTATTTCGTGTTTCTCAGATTCGGGTTTAGTAAGATCCTTCGTCTCCGAATAAATCAAATAAGATTTTTCCCAACTTGAAAATTATTATTTTCCTGACTCGGAGCAAATCTCACACAACGATCAAAAACAGTCTCAAAACAGTCAAATTAATTTTATAGCATACAGAAAACACAAAATAGTGAAATTCAGTCATTACTATAAAATAGCCAAAATTTGGGATGTTACAAAAAGCGTAGTGTTATGTTTACCTCTTACATAAACATCACCTTAATGTTCCTATAGACTCAGCTCATCCTAGGGAAAGAGTCTATCTTAGCTAATGCTTCATTCCAACATTATTTAAGGAAACAAATGAGCATTTCTCTAGAATTTTGCATATCCTACTTCTCTCATGTATATGAGAAGCTTACTAGTCTCTGCTCATCCTTTTGTGTATTCTACAATGTACAAGGTCCCACTTAACTAGAGACTTAGTACATAACTTTCCCTCTTCAGAACTAAATACACAACCTTATCCCCGCTTAAGTGAATCTAACTCAAGAATGGTTCTTACTTGCAACTATTTGTTGCTTAAGGTTCTAGGTACCTTCCCAATGTAATCCATTACTCTTGGATCTCCTAAGGTTCATACCTTCCTTATCCTTACTAGAGTGAATTCTACAATCCATCATAGTATACTTGTCTCTATTGCACCATCTCATCACATCTTGAGTGATATCTAATACAACACTAGGTTGCCTAAGGTGCTATGTTCTTACCTAGGGCAAACCATAACTCTTAAATGCTCAAAGGTTTAAAACTTAAACTTGTACATACTTTCTATGTTAACCAAAACCACTGAAGAAAAGGGGTAACTCTTTTAAGCATATATTTCTTTTTAATTAAAAGGAGGATACTAAATCTTTCAAAAGCTCCTACCACCTTTCATTAATCTCGAATCGATCACTAATCACCAATACCTTGGTTTACTAGGATTACTTTTAACCCCTAAGGGTGCAGAAACTCTATTTTCCCAAATGCAGGGGACTTGTAATCGATTACACCCTTGTTGTAATCAATTACAACTAATTCAAAAGCTTGGTAATCGATTACATTTCTCTTGTAATCGATTACATCAAATTCCAGAACCCTGGTAATCGATTACATCTCTTTTGCAATCGATTACATCAATTCCAGAAGCTTTGTAACCGATTACTTGGACACTGTAATCAATTAGATCATGTAGAAACTTGGTTCTACAGAATTCTGTAGAACTGTGGTACTATTCCATTGGTTCATTTCATGGATTTTGTCCATTCCAAATCAATTTCTAGGTGATCCTAAGTTCCTAATTAGTTCTTGAACACAAAGGAATTATCAAACACCAACTTAAACCTCTTAATTTGGATTGTGAATCAAAAACCCCATACGTGACCTAAAACTCATCTTTTGGTGGATCCATGGTCTAATTGAAATGTTCTAAGTTTCTAACTTCAACTTATGCTATGAACAAGTCATAAATGACTAAAGAAACACAATCATGTAAGCAAAACACATCAAACACCTCTAGAACTCAATTTGACCCCTTAAGCACCAAAGGTGCATAAATGGTGAAAAGAGTGAAAAGAGATGAATATGAACTTAAACCTCTACCTCTTGGTAGTTGAGATGATTCATCTTCAAGCTCTATACTCTGATCTTGATCTTCCTTTGGTCTTCCTTCTTTTCCCCCTTTCCTTTCTCTCATTTGGCTCCTTCCTTCTTTCTTTCTTCTGTTTTATTGTTTTCCTTCATTCTGCAGCAGCTTTGCTACCTTATAAAAAGAAAGAGTTGTTTCTCTCTTGGGGCTACACTGAAAAATTTGTATCTGCTAAGAACACTCAATTTTAGCTAAAACAAGTTTTTAGCTTCCAACAATTTTAGAATAAATCATAAGATTCATCTAAATTATTGTTTAACCATTTTCATGATTTTCCATATCTATTGGTAGTCAATCCGACATTAAAAGTACAACCAGTATGTCTAAAAATACCAAACTAACTCTGATTAACTTGAAAATTTTAACTGCATATTACTTAGCTCATTTGTGACCTAGAAATAACTTATCCATATTTATTTTTCTCATCTAAGCATTTTATGCCATTTTTTTAGTCATTTTAAACTACTTTTCAACTTCTATGTTGCAACAAAGTGTCTAAACGAACTTAGTTTGTCACAAAACTTAACATGCATGTTAAGAAAGTTATATGCTAGCTTTGTAGCCATATACAAGCCTAACATACTATTAAGGGTATTACATTTCTCCTTTCATTTTTAAAAATTTTGTCTCCAAAACTGCTCACCTCATGCAAACAACTCTGGGTAACTCTCTTAACATAGATTTTCCAACTACCATGTAGTCCTTTTTTAGTATCAGCTTCTCTCAACTACACCTTCTCTTGAGGAAATCTACTTAATCCTAAGCTCTTGAGCCCTCTGTTTGTGGATGGTAAGCTGTACTAAAACTTAACTTAGCTTTGAACTCCTCCTTGTAAGGCTTTCTAAAACCAAATATGAATCTAGGATCTTTTTCAGAAACTACATTCATTGGAACTCCATGCACTCCAACTATCTCGTTCAAAATTAGTTGAACTACCTTATCTAGGAAATAGCTAACTTCACTTGGTGAAAGTGGGTAGATTACTTAATCTATCCACCCTTACCTATAGCTCAACATATTCTGCTATGTTTTTTAATATACTAGGCTAGCAAAACATATTCCTTTACTCTTGAAAAACCTCAGTAGCCTCTAGATAGATGGTTTACATTTTCTTGTGAACTTCTTTTAGAATCCCTTCCTTGATTTTTGACTTGCTTGAAAAACAAAGTTCATCTTTAAACCTCATTATTCCATCATTCGCTATTTCAAAAATCCTTTTGGGTTCCTATGAAGATCTGCTCACTAATGTCCCTTAAAGCTTCATCCTCCTTTTGAGTTTCTAAAATCTAAGTCCTTAAGCTTTTTACTAATGTCCACCTTGCTCATTGCGAGACTGAAATTCCTAAAACTCTCAAGAAATTCATTCTCTTGGACTATCATCTAGGACACCTGAAAGAATCTTCTACTTAATGCATCAGCCACTACATTGGCCTTACCTAGATGATATTCCAAATCAAGGTTATAAGCCTTGAAAATCTCCATCCATCTATTCTACCTCATGTTCAGCTTCCTCTAATCAACAAGCATCTTGAACTATTATAATCGCTGAGCACCTCAAACTAGATTCCTTATGAGCAATGTCTCCAAAACTGTAAGGCAAACACCACTGTGGCAATTTCCAAATCATACCTAGGGTAGTTCTTCTCGTGCAGGTTTAACTGCCTCGATGCATAGGTATCGTCTTACCTCTTTTGCATCTGAACACACCTCAGTCCCTTCTTCGAAGTATAACTGACTACCTTAAAGTTCTCATAAGAATCTGGAATTACTAAAACTAACGTAGTAATCCATTTTCTCTTCAACTCTTGGAAACCATACTCATAATCTAGAGTTCACTACTAAGCACTACCGTTCCTAGTTGGCCTAATCAGAATAGTACCAACCAAGAAAGTCTACTTATAAACTCTCTACCCTTGGTTACAACGGTTGCTCTTCCCATTATACATCTACGTAAACTTTACTAGAGTTCTCTGTAATTTCCCCCCTTGAGAAATTATATGACCTGTAAACTGTACCACTTGTAACCCAAAAATGACTTTTGGCTAACTTGGTACTCAACCACTTTTTCTAAAAGTTTCCAAAACTACCTTTAACATACTCTTCATATCTTTTTGTAATTTTGAAAAACTCTTAGAGATCTACTCTTCTTAACTTTGATTCTAAGATAACCAGATCTTAGATCATCTCATGAGAAAATCCAAGGTTTCTCTCAACTGATCTATTTGATCATCCTTTCTAGACAAAGATATTTATTCTCAACAATCTCTTTGTTTGACTGCCTATCATTAAGCACAGTCTCACATTTCAACTAAACAAGAATATAATATCATCTATCTCTAAAACAACCAAACTATACCAACAAGGTAAGCAAGCTAGATTCACAAAGTAAACCAACATGATTTACAAAGTAAATCTATACTCTCCTTATACACTTCTTAAAAGATTTCTCTTTACATGTGTTCTTACCTCATACCAAGTTGGAAGTTTTCGTCAGTTCCGCTGTGCCACTTTGATTGCGGACATAAGAAGCACACGAATTTACCCGCCAAGAATAGTCTACCCCATGTATTTTCTTCATCTAACACATCTTGGTACCTTGGAGTCTGATTTACCTCTCAACTTCCACTCAACAGCTTTCGACTTCGCCTACTAACTCAGAAAAAAGCAAAGTCACTTTCTATCCATCAGTGCCTGCTATGACCTCAAAGATTTCTTCTACACTTGAAGCCATCACCCAACTCAAACCGAACTATATTTTCCCTTAAAGAACAAATGAGTAACTTTTCTAAACCCTAAGAAATACAGATCCCTCATAAGTTCCTGAATGACCCGCAACTTACTAAGCGAGTCCTTTTCTATCTATTCTAACATTCTTCTACTAATGGCATTCTGCTCTCTCAAAATAGTAGCCATTTCTCTAAGAGTTCTGGTTATCTCCTCCTTTGCTAGTCTCATAGTCTCACAAGTTCGCCCAGTAGTTGCCATAATTTCCTTTACACACAGATTATTACATATTGAGTTAGCTAGGCTTAATATTATGTAACTGTATGAAAGTAGCCAATAGCATCCATACCTAAGGCTAGTCATGCAATTCCATTTGTATATCTCATAAAGAGATAAAAGAATGTATAACATTTTACTAAACTACTACTTATGCCTAAGCACAGTTAATCCATACCCCAGCTCAATAGAATGAACTGCTCTGATACCATAATGTAACATCCTAATACAGATATCTCGATATATCACAAATATACAAAGATATACAGCACTAGAACTGTCACTTCTACATAACTAACTAACATATATCCATAATCACAATCAAGCAATTATAGAAAGCGCTGAGAGATTACGGAAAAACTTAAACCCATATATATACACACACACATACAAACATAACACTAGTGACAAAAGGGCATATTGTAATACATACTACTTAAAACATACAAAGAAAATATAAACTTATACATAAGCTTTGTCTACTAAAGCACATAAAATTATACTAGTCTTCATGCTTCATATTCTTTTCCTTAGCAGGGTCTTTACCTGGATTTACAAGGAAGAACAACTGGGGCGAGAATTACAATTCTCAATAAAAGCAATTCCAATACTAGCAGACTATAACATTGTATAATAAATATAACAATTGCTATAACTACAAACATAGGAGTTTTCTCTTTAATTCTCATAACTGCACACTACTATATAGTGTGATCTAAACTGATAGCCTCCATATGTTAGATATAAACAACTACCCATACAATTGTAAATACTAATAATAATAGACAATGCCCATACAACTGTCTGTAAATACAATGAGAATGATATGCAATATGATTATGCCTAAGAAAGATCATAAAGATATGATCGTGCAATGTTTTATTTTAAAATACATGCAAAGGTTTATTTTGAAAACAAAGATATTCATTAAGAGTTAGTTCAGTATATTATCCTATGGTAAATAGAAGGAAAACTCATCCTCATATCACACGTACCCTAGCATGCTGAGAAGTTCGGGCTGAATCCTTGCTCAAAAGAACCTTACGAACTCCCCACTCATCTCCTTTGGCTATGACACTATCGAGATATCAGGGTTATGTTCTTACTCAAAGAGTCTTTCGAACACCCATCTATCTCCCTTGGCCTCCATGAATGGACATTAAAGGATACTCACTAATATTAATACTACTAGACCATTTCCATTTGCATACATACATACTTATATACCTAGTTCATTTAAGACCTAAGCATATTCTACTAGCAACTTTGGCTTCTTATGTTTACCCTTTGTAGAGAGGAGAATTGGTAACCTCATACTACATGCAAACCTAGCACTTGGTTAGGAATACTTGTCCCTTTAGGAACTTCTGATTCATTTCCTTCTGGCTAAATGACCATTCGTCATATAAAGTCACATTCTTCAGCAAACACTACCAATCCATCCTAGTTTATTGCATATAATACACCCCATCATTATTCATTACATCTTAAGTGATCTCTATGCAACACTATGTTGCTAAGGTGTTAGATACTCATCTATGGTAGACCATTACTCCTAGTTGCACTAATAAGGTTCTTAGCTTTCACATACAAACTAGATTAACTAACTAGTGTGTGAAAAGCATAGTGTTATGTTTACCTCTTACATAAACATCACCTTAACATTCCTTTAGACTCAACTCTTCCTAGTGAAAGAGTCTATCTTAGCTAATGCTTCATTCCAACCTTGTTTAAGGAAACAAATAAGCATTTCTATAGAACTTTGCATATCCAATCATGGATATGACAAGCTTACTAGTCTCATCCTTTTGTGTATTCTACAATGTACAATGTACCACTTAACTAAACACTTAGTACATAACATTCCCTCTTCGGAACTAAAAACACAACCTTATCCCCACTCAAGTGAATCTAACTCAAGAGTGGTTATTACTTGCAACTATTTGTTGCTTAAGGTTCTAGGTACCTTCCCAAAGTAATCCGCTACTCTTGGATCTCCTAAGGTTCATACCTTCCTTATCCTTACTAGAGTGAATCCTATAATCCATCCTAGTATACATGACTCCATTGCACCATCTCATCACATCTTGAGTGATATCTAATGCAACACTAAGTTGCCTAAGGTGCTATGTTCTTAACTAGGGCAAACCATAACTCTTGAATGCTCAAAGGTTTAAAACTTAAACTTGTACATACTTTCTATGTTAACCCAAACTATAAGAGAAAATAGGTAACTCTTTTAAGCATATATTTCTTTTCAACTAAAAGGAAGATACTAACGCTTCCAAAGCTCCTACCACCTTTAATTAATCTCGAATGGATCACTAATCACCAATACATTGACTTACTAGTGTTACTTTTAATCCCCAAGGGTGAAGAAACTCAATTTTTCAAAAATAGGAGACTTGTAATCTATTACACCCATGTTGTAATCGATTACAACTAATTCAGAAGCTTTGTAATCGATTACATTTCTCTTGTAATCGATTACATCAAATTACTTGCAACTATTTGTTGCTTAAGGTTCTAGGTACCTTCCCAAAGTAATCCGCTACTCTTGGATCTCCTAAGGTTCATACCTTCCTTATCCTTACTAGAGTGAATCCTACAATCCATCCTAGTATACATGACTCTATTGCACTATCTCATCACATCTTGAGTGATATCTAATGCAACACTAGGTTGCCTAAGGTGCTATGTTCTTAACTAGGGCAAACCATAACTCTTGAATGCTCAAAAGTTTAAAACTTAAACTTGTACATACTTTTTATGTTAACCCAAACTATAAGAGAAAATAGGTAACTCTTTTAAGCATATATTTCTTTTCAACTAAAAGGAAGATACTAACGCTTCCAAAGCTCCTACCACCTTTAATTAATCTCGAATGGATCACTAATCACCAATACATTGGCTTACTAGTGTTACTTTTAATCCCCAAGGGTGAAGAAACTCAGTTTTTTCAAAAATAGGAGACTTGTAATCTATTACACCTATGTTGTAATCGATTACAACTAATTCAAAAGCTTTGTAATCGATTACATTTCTCTTGTAATCGATTACATCAAATTCCAGAACCCTGGTAATCGATTACATCTATTTTGTAATTGATTAGATCATGTAGAAACTTGGTTCTGTAGAATTCTGCATAACTGTGGTACTGTTCCATTGGTTCGTTTCATGGATTTTGGCCATTCCAAATTAATTTCTAGGTGATCCTAAGTACCTAATTAGTTCTTGAACACAAAGGAATTATCAAACACCAACTTAAACCTCTTAATTTGGATTGTGAATCAAAAACCCCATACGTGACCTAAAACTCATCTTTTGGTGGATCCATGGTCTAAATGAAATGTTCTAAGTTTCTAACTTCAACTTATGCTATGAACAAGTCATAAATGACCAAAAAAACACAATCATGTAAGCAAAACACATCAAACACCTCTAGAACTCAATTTGACCCCTTAAGCACCAAAGGTGCATAAATGGTGAAAAGAGTGAAAAGAGATGACTATGAACATAAACCCTTACCTCTCGGTAGCTGAGATGATCCATCTTCAAGCTTTATGCTCTGATCTTGATCTTCCCTTGGTCTTTCTTCTTTTCCCCCTTTTCTTTCTCTCCTTTGGCTCTTTCCTTCTTTCTTCCTTCTATTTTCTTGGCTTCCTTTGTTCAGCAGTAGCTTTGCTGCCTTATAAAAAGAAAGAGTCGTGAGAGACTTTGTCTGTTGGGGCTATACTGAAAAATCTGTATCTGCTAAGAACACTCAGTTTTAGCTAAAACAAGTTTTTCAGCTTCCAACCACTTCATAATAAATCATAAGATTCATCTACATTATTGTTTCACAATTTTCATGATTTTCCACATCTGCTGGTAGTCAATCCGACATTAAAAGCACAACCAGTTGCCCAAAAATAGCAAACTAACTCTGATTAACTTAAAATTTTAACTGCATCTTACTTAGCTCATTTGTGACATAGAAATAACTTATCCATTTTTATTTCTCTCATATAAGCATTTTATGCCTTTTTCTAAGTCATTTTAAGCTACTTTTCAACTTCTGTGTCGCAACAAAGTGCCTAAACGAACTTAGTTTGTCACAAAACTTCACATGCATGTTAAGCAAGTTATATGCTAGCTTTGTAACTTATACAAGCCTAACATACTATTAAGGGTATTACAGTTAGGAACTTAAAATCACTTAGAAACTGATGTGGAGTGGCTGAATCTTGTGAGATGCCCTAATGGAACAGTAACCAGACCTATTTTCTACATAATTCTTTAGAAAAATCACTCGCGTCGTGGCGTGAATGATGCCACGCCGAGGCATGAGTTTTATAGTGAATGCACCATGCCGAGGCGTGAGGGTGGCCTAGAGCTACGTGTCGCAGCATGACAAGTTCTGTGCTGAGGCATGAGTTCCAGGATTTTCAAGAGATGTGATCTTGATGTTTTGGAATTCCCTAAGTGTTAGGATCACCCTTATATTCTTTTCTAAGTGTGTTAAGGCACTAATGGAGGTATATCTTGGAGAGAATAATCACCTAACATATATAAGGAGTTAAGAAACCTTATGCATCCTTGAGATGTAGAATGCCTTAGGGAGTACTTTGGACCTTGTTCAGTACAAGGTTGACTTGGGAATCACTTGTGAAGTGATGATGAGAGGTTCTAGATATAAGAGTACTAGTGACATGGTTCTTGTTTACTTTATTGGATAGGTAAGACTAAGGTTCACATGTACTAGTATTGCTTTTTCACTAGATTGTGAGGATCTTGTGATTATTTCACATGTGATTTGGAAATATTCTTGTATATTTGGTTTTCAAATTTGTTAATTGCTATTTCCTATGTATTGTAATCTTAGATCGTGCGCACAACCATATGGCCTGAGAATAAGGTGTTAGATCTAAATTCTCCTAGCATTATGCTATTATGGTCAGGGTTACCAGTATGAGGGTGGTAGTAGTACTCTTACGATTGTGAGGAGAATGTATTCACCTATTACTAAGTAATTTATAGGCTTTTAGGCCTATCTTGCTTGGTATATACAAGGGAATGTGTAACATCCCAAATCACTAGTACTAATGAGGTAACTAATTTACGCATCAATAATTAGAAATTTGGCACATTACTTATGAATATCTATAATTTTTCAAAATAAATGATTTAATAATATACAAAATATGAGCCTTTTGCGGAAGCATATAATACATATAGTATGAAATGAATTACATACAAATTATACCTCACTAAACATTACATAATAAACCATCTCATTGTACAAAAATCTAAACTAAAAAAATTGATTATCTCTCCATCCTAAAGCTCCATCTATCTTCATCTTGCTTAAATGCTATTGGTCTTTCTTGGAATCATTACGGAAAACATAGATGTAGGGGGTGAGAATTGTGAAAATTCTAAGTAGTTTAGTTAAAAACGTATCATCACAACAATTCTAACTATTTTGGGGAAAAATTGATTTCTTTTAAAAAAATTCAATCTCAAACTAGGAAGGTGGCAAAAGCTAAAACGAGTCACTTCTCTTCTCGAAATAGATAGTCCATTTTATCCTTATAAAAAAATCATTCATAATCGTCAAAATCAAATCATAAATCATATCTTTAAATCTCATATCTTCCAGTAATAAATCATGTTATCCAATCTTATATTTTCAAGTAATCAAAATATCATCAAGTTTCATGTCTTTAAAATCATCAAATATATCATTAAAATCTAATGTTTCAAATCCTTCATATTCAAGGTTTATAAGACTCAAGTCATTAAATCAGAAATCATATTGTCAAATCTCATATTTTCTAATCTCCAAGACATATCAAGAAAATCTCATGTTTATTTTAAAACAAATATTCATCATGTCTCAAATCATCATAACACACGTGCCATCTCAAATCAAATGGTATGGAGAGAATGTCCTTCCTCATAATACCAAATCACTTGGTAGTAGTCTGCTTTCGAGTTAGTGCACTTCAACCTATTTATGATGATCAATTTGTCACACAGTACTACTCCAGGTAACTAGGCCTTTTCTACCACAGTCTAGTAAAGAGAACACACAGAAATCCTCAATTTAGACACAAGGATAGACCACCACTATCAGAATAGATAGGATGCATAGAAATCCTCATACTAGAATCTGTTTGGGATAGGGAAGATGCATAGAAATCTTCACACCATCTCGGATTTAGGATCATCCGAAGTAGTAAAGTCACCCTGTACCACTTGATGAATAGGGAAGCTCAGGTAAAGAGGCAGGTCTTCCTCAACCTCAATTACTCTGTCAAAGAGAGATTCTCAATTTCTCTCTTACCATTTTTCAAGACTTACCCTAAGTCTAAGGTATATCCAAAATCTCACTCAGCCTAGTTCCACAAAGGGGTACTCATGAAATCATACCATTTCATCAAATCTCTTTGTACATCAAATTATCAAGTATACAATAAATGCGTAAATTCATCATTATTATCATGGGCAATCAACCAATAACTGAAATTCTGGTAATAAACAAACCAACATAGCCTTGACCTTTCAACACTATACAAACCATGATTTTGCATATTTAAATCTTCCACATACAAATCCAAATAGGGCAGCATTCTGCCCTTGCAATTTCTCCACCAATCAAGCTCCAATTCAAGTATAAAAACACTTATAACTCAACCACAAAAGGATAGCACTTTGCCATAAATTTCTAGCATAATTCAAGCAATGAATTATGATATATAAGCATCATAATTTCTATTTTAAAATAGGGCAGCAACTTGTTTAAACAAACCAGTCCATTGTTACTTGGAAACCTCATTGTTTTCATCATTTTTCAACACCCCAATTATAGTTAAAATTGAGTAGCACTTAACCAAGAGTTTTTATCACAATTCAAACCTTAAATCAAGCATAAAAATGAGTACAAATCTAGTCTCAAATTGGGCATTCAGATGAGACATTCAAACAAGTAAAAATTGACCATACATATCACTAAAACCATTACAACTTCAACATAAATCTCATTAGAATTTAAATGAACAATTTAAATATAATATATTTTGCTCCTAATCCAACTCAATTGTGAACATTAGAGCCTCAAACATCAACCAATCTCACAAGCTTTCATTCAAAATCTCAAAGAAAAACTAGGACAAAAGCAAGATAAAATAAATAGGAGCACAACATAAAAATTAAAAACCCCTTTCTAGTTCAGTTCTAGACGTGAGCTTGTGTAGCTCTATGGACCATATTTCAAACTCAAAATCAATAAGAAAATATGAGCAAAAAGTTAGCAAAGAACCCCTACCTCATAGTTTTCCTTTGTTCCCTTTGATTCTTCAAGCTTTACCTCTCCCTCCTTTTTCCCTTTTTTTCCTTTTTCTTGCCCTATTCCTCTGTTTTTCTAGCACACAGAGACAAGAGAGAGTGTGTGTGTGTGTGAGTGAGAATCAAAGAAACAAAGAAGAAATAAGATGATCAAAATACATCAGATGGAGCAACAACGAGAGAGCGACCGGATGAGCGAGAGAGCGAGCGGACGAGCGAGAAAGCGAGCAGACAAGTGAGAGAGAATGAGCAAGTGTGGGAGATATGTAACATCCTAGAAAATCCTGTTAGGCTTGTATAAGATTACATAGGTAGTCTGATACTTGTTTGACATATCAGTGAAGTTTTATGATAAATTGAGTTAATTTAGGCACTTTGCTGCAACCCAGAGTGTGAAAAATGACCTAAAATAACTCAGAAAATAGCATAAACTACTATTTGAAGGGAAGCAAGTGTGAATAATTTGTTTCTAGGTCACAAATGAGTTAAGTATGATGTAGTTAAAGTTTCAAGACAATCAAAGTTAATTTGGTATTTTTAGGCATACTGGCTATGCTTTTAATACCAGATTGACCCCCAGTAGATATGAAAAAATAGAGAAGTGGTGAAACATGATTTTTAATGAATCTTAGGATTTATTTCAAATCTGTTGGAAGTTAGAAAACATGATTTGGTGAGATCTATGTATTCTTAGCAGATCAAGAGTTTTAGTACCACATTAGTGGTAATCTTTTAAGAAGTCAAAATAGACTTCTCTTCTTCATTCCACGGCAGAGAGCGGAAGCAGAAGGGATAAAGAGAGAAAAAAGAAACCAAGGGAAGAAAGAAGAGAAGGAGGAGAAGGGAAGCAAAAGGGGAGCTCCAAGAACAAAAGTAAGGCTTCAAGAATCAAGTTGTCTACAAGATGTATTCGTTTTGTCATTCAATTCCATCTTTTTCCTAAACCAATTCATAGTTAAAGTTAGGTTTTCATGAGGAGAAAAATAGGTATTTTTAGAGAAAAATATGTTTTCTTGCTTGAATCTTGGTTTCAATGGTTAGATTTGGTTAGTTTAGCTATTTGGAATCAAGATTAGTGAGTTTTGTCCATAAACAAAGCTAGAAAGAGGATTGAATGGAGTATAGGTTATTAAGAAGTGTGTATGTGATTTTGATCATTAACACAAGATTAAGTGAACCAATAAGTTATAAAAGAGTTACAAAATTTTTAAAGGTTGTTAGTGGTGTTAGAATTCACCTAGAAACAGTTTTTAGTGGCTTGGATCACTGCCAAGTTCCAATGGAACAGTGGCAGCAATTTGCAGAATTCTGCAGATTTATTGCTATGCGAGGAGTGCTTAAGTGCTCAGTGTAGAGTGCTTAGGCACTCAAGCACCTGAGAGACGCGTGATGCAGGGCATTGAGCACTCAGGCATTCTGTGCATAATGCTTAAGCGTGTGTCGCATAATAGAATAGAGCAATGCTCTGCCCAGTAAGCGCTCAACCGCTTAGGAAGAAGGCGTTTAAGTGCCCAAGTACTAGACACATGTTTTTTTAAATGTTTTTTGTCATCTTATTAGTTGGAACTCCCTTTTATGCTTAGTAGAGTGTCTTAAGACACTAGTAAGGGTAATTCCTAGAGAGAAAAATGTTTAAGCATATAAGGGAAAGTGAGTTAAGCTTGTGCATCCACTAGATATGGATTGCCATAGACTAAAAGTTAGTTTCTTAAGCAACCTAGTGTTACACAGATATCACAAGAGAGGTGATTAAAGAGCTAAGGAGTTAAATGATAAGAGTTGAGTGCCATAGGCCCTAGTTGGCAAGGGTGAATGTCATAGTGCATGAAGCTCTCATAGAGAGGAGAGGAGGTAGAGCTAGTAATGCAAAGGTAGGAAAGTACTAAGTCTAGTTGACATTGGTTAAGTGTCGTAGTGCATGAAATGCTCTCACAAAGAAGAGGTAGAGTTAGTAATGCAAAGATGGACTTAGTATAGAGATATGTGGTGGTTATGTTAGAGTTAGACTTAACGCTGCATTTTCACACAAGCCCATCACTTTTCACACATACTCGTTATTCCTAGAGAGTAGCTAATGGAGGCATCCACTCAGTTTTGGTGTGATATCCACCTTGTTTATGATAGACTAATTGGTAGGCTATGAGGTAGGTTATAGGAGGATACGTGTTGTGGTAACAGACTTCGTTCCTACGGGATAGGCTATAAGAGGTTACATGTTATTATAGCAGATTCCTTCCCTACCTAGGAGAATTGTCAAGTATCACGATATTGCATTTGCATTATCATACACTTTTCTTTGAGCATAATCATACATCATCTCATCTTTGCATTATTTCATACTTGCTTAAATTGGAAATTTGTGTGCTTGTTGGTTTGTGTTGCTTTTGCCTCCAGTGACAGCTATATGAGCAGTTGTCTTGTTTGATAGTTTCAAATGATTGTATGGGTAGTTGTTTGATATCATTGCTTGTTCTAGTCAGAGATAAGTTATAGATTACATTTTGAATGTTGCATAGAGTTGAAGTATATATTTTTGTGTAATAGTTCAGTTTATACATTGCGAATGTTTAAACTGCTAGTTTTGGTATACTTATACTAAGAAATGTGATTGCTCACCCCGTTTGTTGCCATATAAATCCAGGTAGAAGTTCATCAAAAGACAAGAAAAAAAAGTATGAAGACTAAGATAGTTTTTATGCTTAGTTATAAAGCTTGTATTTACGTTGCTTTATGTTTCTATAGTAAAGTTTATATGTACAATGTGATCTTTTGAGGCAAGGATGTATGTATAACTTTTAGTTTTCTACAAAGCTCTCCATTATTATTTGCTTAAATGATATGGATTAGTATGTTGATTAAGTTAGAAGTAACATAATTAATACTGTTTATCTTAGAGTATGCATGATATACTTGGTTATCGGTATTAGGGTGTTACAAGATAGGGGAAAAATGTTAAAAAGGTAAAGTTAATTAAAGATAAGAGATAGAAGAGCAGAGGCGGTAGTGACAAAAGAAAACATAAAGGGAAATTCTGAAACTTTATATCTATTAAAAATATTTCTATATTGCTTTAATGAATTTTCCAATCTTCTCTGTTTGATATGGAAAATTCTAGAATTTCATTTATTTTCCAATTTCATTTTTTTTAAGTATCATTTTTACACCTTTACCAATCGCTAAGCTTCACTATTCATCCCTAAGTTAAGTAAACCCTTATGGGATTGAATTTCCACTCTCCAATTAATTCTTCATCCTCTATTTGACAATTGCTCATAATCTTATAATTTTTTGAGCTATTTAAGCTATTTTTCACGATCAGTGTTATAGATTTTCATTCAACTCGATCCAAATCATTACCACAATTATCAAGCAACTTCCACCAATTTTATTGAGCTACTATAACTCTGATCAGTTGGACAGAATGTTACATTTCTCCCCCCTTTCATAAATTTTGTCCTCAAAATTTGATTTATGTCATTCGAAAAGTCCTAGATAACTCTTTTAATTCCTCAGATTCATGCTTCTATCTAGAGGTAAGATTAAGTACTACAGTGAATTCAACTAGGTCAAAAAGCTCAACAAGAACATATCTCTTATAATAGTAAAATACCTTGCTCATCATCTCATGCAAATCTTATATGATGACCACTTTCTTTTTAAAATTTGTGTCCTTCTGCAAAGTGTTTTCAACCAAATCAAAGAAGTTTCTTATAACATGAATATGTATTCCACTTATGAATGAGCTTGACGACAGGTCTAGATACAACTTTAGAAACTTTGACCGCACAAGATTTACAACATCAAACACCTTAATGACATGATTTTGATATAGGATTTCTGGCAGTACAGCCTTTCTAGGTGTTTGTACTTAAACAAGGAACTGTACCATGTTAGTATTTTCATTCCTTGGAGTGCGTCTCTCATCTAATAAAAATTGAAGGAATTTTAAGCCATATCTTTTAGCAAGATAATAATGAATCGCTAGTTCCTTTCTCACAGATAATTGAAAGGAATTGCTTGTATCCCAAGAAAAGGATTCCTTTCCACTCCACCCATTATTTCAACACTTCTAGTTGCTGAAATTTATTATTTGTTTTCACAATGTAAAAGTCATAAAGTGGTATGTTCTCTATTTATCTTTTTTTTTAACTTTTTTCCTAGGTCAATAGTGTTCCCCTTACGAAGCACCACTAAAGGTCTAACATTAGAATACTTGTTAAGAAAACTTTGCATGAAATTGATAATCATGAATATCTTCCTATATCTCGGGGCATGAGCCAAGATACAATCCCCGAGATACTCACCCGCAAGGTTTCTAACAAGAAAATTGAATGCTTCGACTTGATGAGGTTTCATCTGCCTTATCTTCCATGGGTGCGCAGAGGTTACAGTTAACATGAGATCACCGTTAACAATCTTAATTCCAAATGCATCTGCATTTTCTTTGGTATTCCATGAATCAGCCATAGTCATGTACATTCTTGTACTCCTTTTAACCTTGTACTAAAATTCAAATATGGTTTCAATTCCTTTGTTAACAACCCCATAAACGTAACTAACATAACCAAGATCATCCTTTAAACAAAATAATGATCATCCTCATATTTTTTTTTTTTGTCTTCATCAGGCAAAGAATTCACAATAACATCTTTGGAACATTCTATCGCCTTTGACATCCAAAACTATTCCATATTCTAAGTAACCCAAACCACACTCATGAGGGAAATACCATCCTCACACTATCATTCATTTTAGGATCACCTCTACAAACTAGGAAAATCTTGAGTGAAGAGGAAGAGGACATCAACCATCCTCATCCTCAACAATTTTGGTGGTAGGGAATTACCATCCCTAACCACCATTCTCCAAGTCTCCCCTAAGTATGAGGATAATCATAATTGGTAGGTTACCCATAATATTCCTTTTTCTATTTTTTGTCATTCTATATTTCCTTGGTTACCTTTTCTAACTTTACCTTGATTATCACGAGCATAAAACCTCATACTGGCACCTTTAGTTCTACGTAACTTAAGGAAGCAACTTATCCATAAAGATAGGTAAATCATACTAATCAAACTTAGAATCATCGCATATCATGTGATAACTTATGTAATTCTAGGTTGCTCATGGTTTTAAGCACTTTTCTAAGGCATTCCAGACTAGGGGATGCATCAAAGATTCTCACATGTCTTGACATTTTCTGTTTTAGAAGCCTAGAAAGGTTGATTTTCAGGAATGCACCAAATGTATATTCTAATTGCAAAAAATTTGAAATTTCTTACCTCTTATAGCCTTACATGTTAGCTTCAAAATACCACTGGTCTTATGTAATTACAACCTCGGAGTAGGAAGTTATGCAATCTGGTTTACCAAGTGCCAGATTGTTTGTTTTTGCAAAATCTGTCTCGGATTCAAATAGAAATTGGTGCTTCTCGATTTGACCTAAAAATCTAAAATTTTTACTACTTAAAGTCTTATGTCTTAACATTCAAATGAAAGAGAAACAAGTCATTTCAAGGTCTATAGCTCAAGTTATGCAACTAATATCACAGGCTGTCAGAGAATTCTAGAAAAATATGTTCTGCATAATCTTGGGTACTACTCAAATTCTAGCCTTTTAAACTAGTTTCTAGATGTTCTCCAACATCAAAATCATATTGTAGTATCTAAATACACTCCTAGCTTATCAATCTTAGATTAATAATTAACTGAACTTCCACAAAATACCCATTTTGAAGCCACTACATAATGGATTCATAACCATGAAGATAAAACATAAGGTCATATAGAATTACTCCAACCATTTTCAAACTCATACTTACTATTTATAAACATGAAGATAAAAAATAACAAGGATGGTAGATGAAAACAATCACACTTGCCTTACTTCCCCTTGGGCATAAAACATTTCTTTTAGTTTTTCTCATCTTTCCTTTTTAGATACTTTCTTGAACAAAATATCTATCATTTCAACCTTTGCAGACTAGATACGAACACATGTCCTATACTTTGATATCAGAGGCCACTGTCTAAAGCTAACCACTACTGCATTTGAAAGAACATCAGACTGTACAGGTGAACCATGCGATACATCCATGCCTAGAATAAGGGTGGAAGCTTTGGAAACTACAAGAGGAGAGTGAGAATGTTCAACGCCTAACAATGAATTCAACCAGCAAGCTTGCCATTGATCTTCAACAAAACATCAGTTAGATATTAGTTATTGACCTTTGTAGGAGCCATGCGCTGAGTAATGGTTTCATACTCAGTAAGATTCTTCTTCTTCCATGAACTAAAAATATCTCAGTTTTTTTTATCAGGAAATAGAAAAAGAATGAGCTGAGGAGCTCTAGGAGGTTTAAACAGGATGTTCTCAAATATCTTCTCTACTCTAGCCATAGGCGGGGGATGCCCAAACTGAGCAATCTGTTCAACCACATCAAACAGAGAATCTATTAGAATTCCCTTTGTTTCTTCCATTCTACTACTTCCCTTTTGAATTTTCGACACTAGCCCACTAATACTTAATTTCTTCTTTTAACATTTAAACAACAATAGACACCTTTAATTTCACCCATGCATTTTATCACAACAGGTATCTTCTCTAACTTCCTTATTCATACCTCTACTTTTATTGGATCCTATTATCCTTTAAAGGATAAGAAATTCATTTTTCTAAACTCTAATATAACTAGCACACCATTGCCAATAGGACTCTACCATCACGGATTTGCCTGGTCGATGCTATTGTCCCTTGCACACACCGCACATTATTTATTGAGTTGATCAGGCTCAATATGATGTAACAGGGTGACAGTCAACCATAATAGATAGACTTAAGGCTGTTATGCAATTCTACATATGCATCTTATCATTAAGACAAGATAAATGCATAACAAAGCATAACTAGTCGATACCCTGACTCAACAGGATGAATTACTTTGATACCATAATGTAACATCCTAAATTACTAGTACTAATGACGTAATCGGTTTACACATCAGTAATTAGAAATTTGGCACATTATTTATGAATATCTATAATTTTTCAAAATAAATAATATAATAATATACAAAATATGAGCCTTTCGTGGAAGCATATAATACATATAGTATGAAATGAATTACATACAAATTATACCTCACTGAATATTACATAATATACTATCTCATTGTACAAAAATCTAAACCAAAGAAACTGATTATCTCTCCATCCCAAAGCTCCATCAATCTTCATCTTGCTTAACTGTTGTTGGTCTTTCCTGAATCATTGTGGAAAACATAGATGTAAAGGGTGAGAATTGTAAAAATTCTCAATAGTTTAGTTAAAAATATGTCATCACAATAATTT
Source organism: Ormosia semicastrata (assembly GCA_029884595.1). Classification (NCBI taxonomy): domain Eukaryota; kingdom Viridiplantae; phylum Streptophyta; class Magnoliopsida; order Fabales; family Fabaceae; genus Ormosia; species Ormosia semicastrata. The sequence continues at coordinate 44,842,249 of JAQQTO010000044.1, read as the reverse complement.
TAACTATTTTGGGGAAAAATCCATTTCTTTTAAAAAAATTCAATCTCAACCTAGGAAGGTGGCAGAAAGCCAAAATAAGTTGTTCCTCTTCCTGAAATAGATAGTGCATTTTATCCTTAAAAAAAAAATCATTCATAATTGTCAAAATCAAATCATAAATCATATCTTTAAATCTCGTATCGTCTAGTCATAAATCATGTTATCCAAGCTTGTATTTTCAATTAATCAAAATATCATCAAGTTTCATGTCTTTAAAATCATCATATATATCATTAAAATCTAATGTTTCAAATCCTTCATATTCAAGGTCATTAAGACTCAAGTCATTAAATCAGAAATCATATTGTCAAATCTCATATTTTCTAATCTCCAAGACATATCAAGAAAATCTTATGTTTATTTTAAAACAAATATCCATCATGTCTTAAATCATCAGAACACATATGTCATCTCAAATCAAATGGTATAGAGGGAATGTCCTTTCTCACTATACCAAATCACTTGGTAGTAGCCTGCTTTCGGGTTGGTGCACTTCAACATATTTATGACGATCAATTTGTCACATAGGACTACTCCAGGTAACTAGGCCCTGTCTACCACAGTCTAATAAATAGAGCGCACATAAATCCTCAATTTAGACATAAGGATAGACCACCACTACTAGAATAGAGAGGACACATAGAAATCTTCATACTAGTAGCCGTCCAGGATAGAAAAGACGCATAGAAATCTTCACACCATTCCGGATTTAGGATCACCCCAGGTAGTAAAGTCACCCTCTACCACTTGATGACTAGGGAAGCTCAAATAAAGAGGGAGGTCTTCCTCAACCTCAATTATTCTAGTAATGAGAGATTCTCAATTTCTCTCTTACCATTTTCCAAGACTTACCCTAAGTCTAAGTTATATCCAAAATCTCAAATGGTTGGATAGCCTTCAGAATGTCTTCCCTTAATCTTTCCTCAAACTTAACACACTTCCAAGACTCATTGTGTAACATCCCAAAAAAATTATTTATTTCATCATAAATAGTTGTTTAATAATATTTATGATTATCGAGAATTTTTCTGAATTTTTCCTGAAACGTCGAATATTTTAATATATTCCTCGTTTTGCATGCACACTGAGCAGAATCAGTGTAACATCTCAGAAATTGTTTGTTTCGTGATAAACAATCATTTCTTAAGATTTGTGATTTTTTAGAATTTTTGTGAATTTTTTCGAAAACGTCGTATATTTTAATATATTTCTCGTTTTAAGTGCGCACTGAGCAGAGTCAGTGTGACATCCCAGAAATCGTTTGTTTCACGATAAATAGTCATTTTCTAATATTTATGATTTTTAAATTTTTTTTTTGAATTTTTCTGGAAACATCGAATATTTTAGTATATTTCTCATTTTACGTGCGCACTGAGTGGAGCCGAGAAAACGAAATGTTTTCCCTGAGGCTGGTAAATTTTGAACTATGGATATGTCGATGGGGGATCTTGCTAAACCCGAGGCTGGACACAATTTACGAGGTTTACATTTTCTGAGTTTTTATTTGATAAATAAAATCTCTGCACACACTGTTAAATAAAATTTTGTAGTACGCTCTATTATCCGATGGATAATTAATACTGGCTTGTGTACTGCAACAATTATCCATTGGGTAATAGCTTGTAGTAAAATCCTAATCACTTTATTATTTAATTACTTTATCATCCTATCTTATGCTAAAGCAATCCACTTTATGTCTAATCAAATCCTTCTATTTGAAAAAGCTAACAAGCTCCTCAAAGAAGCCAAGCACACTTCTCTCTCCTCCCTCCCCACACACCACACGGCTGCATGCTTTTACTTGGAGCCCAAAATTGTGCTTTCAATTAATTAAGTTTCCTATACTAATTTCAAAATCGAAAAGTCATCATCTTTTCTCCTATCAACTTCTCTCTCTAGATTTCTCTTCTCTCTTCTCCTCTTCCTCTCTAAACCATCGGCTACCTACCCACCACCATCACCTCTCCATTTTTGTTTGCTCCAACAAATCACATTTCTTGAATCCTCTCATCATCTTAAGGCTTTTCTCCTTGGTGATCATCTTCAAAAGCTCAACTTTTCCTCTCCATTTTCCCTCCTCTTCCACAGCCAAAACCACCATTGTTGGCCATCCAAGGTTTTTCATTCAACCAACCTCATTTTCTATCATTTCTCATCACCATTAACCTTTTCTCTTTGGAAACCATTACTTGGTTCATCCATTTTCACCATTTACATTTTTCTCCATCAAGCTTTAAAGTTGGAGACTTTGAGGTGAAAGTTCATAACTTTATCATCTTTCCATCCCGTTTTCGTGATCCATGGTCATTATGGTGATCATGGATGCCCTTTTCAAGCTTTGATTGTGATTCTTGTGAGTTTAATGTTCTTAGGGTTTCCTTGAAGGGTGGAATTCGAATTTCACTTGGAGCATTCAAGGGAGTTCCATTGCTTGTTTTCTTCTCTAGGTAAGAGGGAGATAATCCTCTTCAACCTCTCTTGGTAGTAGGGAACTTGATTTTGAGATTGGTTGTGAGAAACCCTTGCTAGGGTTACTCTCTTTGTTGTATGACTTTTATGACTATGTGTTGTTTTTAATTTGTTTGAATTGTTTGGTTGAGTTAATATGTATATTGATGTGCTTGGATGGATTGAAAACTTCAATGGAAGCAAAATGACCCTTGCCCTTTTCTAGGAGGCTCACGGCTATGAACCCTAAGATAGGGTGTTCTTGGTGAAAATTTGTAATAAGTTGAAAATATGATTAATTAAAAAGGATAACATGTAATTAATTGAATGAAAATTTGGGAATCCAAAACTTAGAGAGGCTCACGGCCTCTAGGGTTAATTATGGCCCAATTCATGTAACTTTATGCAACTATAACATTTAATTAATTAAGTGATTAAATAGTAATAATGAAGTGGAAAAAATCAATTTGATGACCTAAAAGGAATCTTTGGACCTAAGGAACTTAACAAAATGAGAGAATTCCTCTAGAGAAGAATTTCATTGAGAAATGCTAAATTAAAGTGAGACTTGAGAATCGTAGGACACTTAATTAAATAAGTTTTATTATGAATAAAAAGAATGACTAATGGAATTAGAGGAACAAGAATTAAAAGTGTAAGTGAAATTTTGAGAATCGTAAGACAATTAATAAAGAGAATGACTAAGTTTAAAGTAAGAAAGCTAATAATGAAAAGAATTTCATAAGAGACATTACATTGAAGTGGAACTTAACTAATTTGGACAATTAGGATTTATTTAGGATCTCATAAATTGGAATGAACCAAGAATGAAATTTTACCATAAAAACTTGGGGTAATTCTAATTAAAGAAAGAATAAGGGAGTGCGAGACCTTGAGACCCTTAGAATAATTTTCTAAGTGTGTGCTACATTAATCAAGAGAATTCCTCTAGGGACGAACTTTGTAATAAATGCTACATTAAAGTGAGAATTCATAATAAACCTTGAAAGTGTATTTTTCATTTAAATACCAATAATATGATCTTGTGGGTCCATGTGAGGGACCAATGATGTGTTGATGCTACTTTGGCCAATTGAGGCATATTGTGGAAAAGTATGTAATGATAAACATACATGATGTATGCATTGAGTCATCATGCATTGTGGAAGTCCAATGGACTATTTGTCAAGGCTATGTTGCCTAGGCGTTGAATCACACCTTAGTGCGGGTGCGAATAGATTAGTGTAGGTCCTGCTGTTAAACTTGGGGGCGTCGGGGCGCGAGCGTCTCACAGAGGACAGTTGGTAGCCCCTCTGAGCCATGAGACAAATCGATGCAAACGCACTGACGATCCTGACTGAGACACTGTCTCATATCGCGATCTTGTGGGAATGCCGCTATATAAGGCCCTGTTGCGCAAAACTACTATTTTTTTGAAAAGCACTTGATTTTAGGCTAATGAGATATTGGCATGTCTCCCTGATCATTCTCTCCGATGATTATGCCTAACTCCATGGAGTAGGATTTTGATATCATGTATATGTGCATAGTGAGTCAATATATTGCTTGGCATTTAATTTATATGATGATTGGAACTGCTATCTTATTGATGTTATAACTGCCTGAAATTGTTAAGTTGTTTAATATATGCTTTTTGATACTGTTTATATCCCTTGTAATGCTACGTGGGCATCCTACGCCATTTCTATTTCTTACTGTCATAATTGGTAATGAAGTTGGATATCTCACCTCTTGTATGTATTATTCTTGTTCTATGTAATTCTTAGTTAAAGACTGTTAAGGGGACGCGCTTGTTTCCTTTCGAATTTTACTTGGTTCGATCTCTTGTATTCGGTGATGTCGTCAAGAAGGAGTTCTATTAGGTTCATTAGGATTGTGTTCACCGGTGGCGCCAATGCGTGGCGAGTCGATTGGGCTGGAGATCGTATACGGTATGTTGGAGATCTGATTTTGACTGTAAGGAGAACTCGTAATGGAGACCCTATCTTGACACTTACTACATCAGTACATCTGGAGTTTGCCCTGCCCATTCGGGAGCTATAGGGTGATCTGATTCATACTCCTAGAGAGGACGAGGATTCAATGGCATCAGCTGCTAGGGCACCTTGCTCGTGGAATCGCACTTTATCTTGTCTTTGTGTCTTCAGGTGACTCGGGGGAGGATCTCGAGGTGGATCTGATGGAGTGCCCAACTCCTTAGACATGGATGTCTTTATAGGTAGTTTATGTTTCCTTCTACATTATTTATATTAAAGTGTAATTTGAGTATAACTGCATTTTGAAGTCCAACTTGATGTATTTTATTTTGAGCAGCATGTGAAATGCACTGCGCTATGTATGCTTTAAATTAATTATCTAGCCCCATGAACTGTATTTTAATTTTGGTTGGTTAAATTATATGTGCTAATGACGACTTATGTATTATTTCATTCGTGGCTCATACTTTCTGTATATACACAACGATTTATTTTGGATAAATATTATTTGAAAGCTGTAGCACACTAAAATTTAGTAACTGTGGTATAATGACGATTGTGCAATGGTTATTAAATCGAGGGATGTTACATTAGGTGGTATCAAAACTCAGTTCATCCTGTTGAGTCGGGATATGGACTGACTATGCTTAGACATGTTAGAAGTTTCTTCTTATGTTGTGCACTTCCTTGTCTCTTGATAGAGATATTTGGGAAAGGAAGGCATGGTTTGCCATAGGTTGAATGTTCGTAGCTACTGTTGCATAGTTACATGACATTGAGTATTGGCCCACTGTTCTGTGTGGACGGAAAACTATGACTTCACCTAGACATATTAAGTGAATAGGAGTTCTTTTAGTAAGAAGCTCAGTTGGTATGACTGAACTTGTCTAGGGTTTACTTGCATTTATACCCTTGTTGTGTTACCTCTACACTTGTTTAAGCCAATGAGTTGGAAATGGGTAGTTAAATAGGACTTGTAAGGTGTGAGGACTGAAGCGTCTAAAACATTTTGGAGAACTAAATTCTCTTGGGAGAAGAATATCTAGTGTAAGAATGGTTCGAGGAGCTGCTCGGAAGATAAAGACTTACAGGAGATCGCACCGTAGAAGGCTGGATGAAGGACCTCAAGTTAGAATCTTTTGAGTTTGGTGATTTGGTTTGTCTTGCTGTGTTGTGTGCCTTTTGTGTTTGGTTTCCAAAAAAGGATAATGTTGTTTGAAATGATTACTTCTTGTTTCCATTATGCTTGACTGTTTGTTTTTGAAGGAACGACAATGGCTCGTGGTAGACATACATGTAGGAATGTGGAATGCAATAATAAAAAGAGGACTGCGATCGTGAACGCAATGTTGGGAATGGCCGGTGTAACAGTACAACCGAGTCAGAGGACCGCACAACAACAGGAGTTAGAAGTCGAGGTTCAGAATTTGTTGGAAGAAAGTCAATTTTGGGGAAACTCAGGATTGCCTAAGTTCCAAAGAAAGAATAACAGAATGATCAATCAGCGTAAATGGAAACCGTATTCACAGCGACCGAGGGAACAATAGTGATAACAAACACATGAAGGAGGTGCGAGTGGTAGTAAATCCAATCCAACCGTGGTATCATTACCAAGGTGTAAGAAGTGCGGAAAGGACCACTTAACAAGGGACTGTATGATCGAAGGAATAATTTGTTTCAAGTGCAGAAAGTAAGGATATGTGTCAAGGGATTGTGCTGTGCATGGGACGAAGCCTCTATGTGCTATCAAGGGGATAATTTGTTTCAAATGCAAAGAGTTAGGACATGTGGCGAGAAACTATACTTTGCAAAGAATGAAGCCTTACGTCAGAGATGTACGTGCTTCAAAATGTCGTGAAGGAGGGAGAGTCAATTTCTCAAGCATAATAAAGGCATCCCAGACTGAAGGCCTAAACAAGGAAGATCGTACTACGATAGATGACCTTGTGATTTTATTGTATAATTCAGGGGGTAACCTATTCCTCTATGACACATGACCGTATGGGTCCATTAGAATCGTTTGTGTCTTCGTCACCTTTTGACTAAGTTATTTCTATTTCTGCTACCAAGAACTTGTTGATGGTAGCCAAGTCGTTTAAATTATTTCCATGACCTGTTAAAGACTAAATTCTTCTGTTGATCTGATTTGTGTACTTCTTTTACAAATTAAATGTAATGTTTAAAAAGGGATTGGTTATCTTCCAACCATAACCTGTTGAGATATTCCAATGGAAATTTAAGAGTTTGTTTTTGGGATTGGGTTGTCTGTGTATTTACTTCCTTTCGACCCGAATATTACTATTCTCATTTGTAAGCCTGCTCTCATTACACAAGTTTGTTTAGAACTATCCAATTGTTATTAGAAATTGAAACCCCTTTTTGTCAATTCAGTCATTTGCTTTCTTCATGAATAGGCTTGATCTCAAGAAAGGGATTGGTTGTTTCTAACTAGGTCTTGTCATTCTGTTTCAACAAAAATTTAGAGTCTCTTGGGATAGAAATTTCCTAGATTTGAATCCACGAAAACTCATTCCTAGGTTTTATTGGACCATATCATATTATGTTGGTGTATGCCCTAGAGGCCAATACATTTTCTATATTTACATACATTCTATTATGCTATTTTTATATGAAGCATTTCACTTATTGTATTCTTTTTTTATAAACATAATAAAGTCCTTAGAATAGTAAGTTTGATGCCATAGGACATCAAGTGGATGACTTGATGGTGAGATCCTATTGGTTACAACACTATTCTTAAATGTCTCTAGTCAAGTATTATTGTTAATTAGGACAACAATAATACATTGAGACTAGTATGTGCATAGACTGATGACCACATCTCACGGGTCATGGATATGAGATATCAAGTCTTCACATGGGTACATATTAGAGTAATGATGTACTGGACTGGCCCACCATAAGAACGCTACATGGATCATTACATGAGTGTCATAAGCGATTCTCATAGTGACAATGGTGTTTGTGGTCCTTTGACCTGAAATCACTATGATTCCTACATGAAGAGTTGTGTGTTTTAATGCCATCAAACGTCATCTGTAACAAGGTCATTATAAAGTTGGTTATTGGACATACTGCGAATCATGCAGAGGGATGTAAGTGACCTAGATGGGATTTGTCACTCCTACATAATAGGAGCGATATCTTCGGGCCCCCTAATTGAGTGAGACTGCGAAATGCATGGCCATGCTCAAATGAGTCAATATGAGATATTGATCTCATTTGTTATTACAAAGTCTACTCGAATATCGAGAAATGAATGATTAGACTATACAAGGGTGACGCATTCCATGCCTTGTGTTCAATCTAGATATCTTGACAAAGGGACTAAACGACACAGAAACATTAGTCACGGAAAGGTTATGTCAAATCACTGACATTCTTATTACTTGAGTAGCAGCGATGTGTTGCTACATATCGCTCACTGCTTGTAATATTAAAATGGGATTTTAATATTACTGCCAACGTAATAAGAACTTGCAGGGTCACACACATAGAGCAGACTAAAATTGGAGCAATGGATCCAAGTTGGACTCGGATTCAAATATGGGCCAGACTCATAACAAATGGGTCTAGGGTTGCTTAGCTTACCTTGCTGCTACTCACACTCACTTAAGGCAGTCACTATTATAAATAGTACTGCTAAGGGGGCTGCTAAGATACATAATTTAGAACCTTAGCCGCACCTACAGAAAAGTGAGTGAGAGAGCGATAGGTTTATTCTCTTCTCTACACAGCTAGCACTGTGTGAGAGACGTGAGGCTTCTCTTTGCAGACGTTGGATGTTCGTGAGTCTGTTCGTGTGGATACCGCAGAGACATCGTTTCTATTACGGTGTTGGTGATTCACGCTTCAAGAGGTAAATCATTTAAAAACTCGGATTATGGCTTTTTCGCATGGATCCTCGGTGGGAATCCCTGTTTTTTACTACGTGATGTATCCGTAAAAATTCCCAATAGTGGTATCAGAGCGTCTTGCGAAACCATGATTCGGTTTTCTGTTTTCATTTACGTGAGATAACATGTTTTCTGTTCTTGTTTTTGACAAAAGATATGATCTTTAATATGTTATTTCCGAAAGCCGTATGAAACTCTTTACGAAAACATATTCTGTTTCTTATGTTGCATGCAAAACCGTGATGTTGTTTTCAAAAACCCATGAAGATGTTCATATGTTCTGTGAAAACCATTTTGTATTAAGATGTATATTTTTTGCGAAGCTTTCTGGTATGTATGTGATATGTACAGCGTTATGGAATCCTTGTTTCTGCACAAGAGGAGCAGCGCAAGGGGTTTTGGAAACCCTATTCTTGTTTTGTGGCAGCAGCATCAAGTGTTGATGTGAAGCCGTCAAGGAGGCGGCTGAGGTTCAAGTGTTGAATGACGGCGCAAGGATTCCCCGCGGCACATGAAGTGTTCATGTTGTTCAGGCTTAGGGTTCAGTGCGGGACCCCCGTGCTACCTCTGCGTACGGTGTTTTTTGAAAACGTGATATATTAGATCCAATTTTATGACTCGTGAAAATAATAATGTATTATTGTTATGAGTTTATATGTTTTTGTGATGTATGGTGCATGGTTATAGCCTTAGTCCTCTTTTTATGCTTTTTGGTTTTAATAAATACGACCTGTGTGTTGTGCCTTTCTCTCTACATTCTGATTATACATTCTCTTCTCACCCGACTCCCCTCAAATGTAAAAGAGGTTTCTATATAATGTAATTATGATGTGGAGGCAAGCAGACGGCATCAAGTGAGGATGTTGATGGGAGATACTTGGTGAAGCTAGCTTAGTTAATACTACTCTCTTAGGGGCCATAACCATGTCACTTTTATTATATGCTTTTATGTATGAGATGCATGGATAATGTTTATGGTATGATAAACAGTTTAATAAATAGTAAGATCTAGTAATAATAATAATAATAATAATAATTCCCTCAAAGCAAATATTAAGTCATTATGTGATGCTTTCCAATGTGTGACACTCGTCAAGACTAGTATCGATCAAGTGCAGGTCTACCAAAGTAGGATGCCTTTATCTATATTAGTAAGACGCGATGGGATAAAGGTAATATCCAACTGCCAACCATTGGGTCTGACTTAACTAGGCCATTTCAATAGGATTGAAGGCTTAGAGGCATGAAGTTGGGCTTTAGTCCATTGGATGGATTAGAATAAGTGTTATTCACCCAACTATCCAAGAGTTACATGTGATGTAATTGGAAAGTGTTTCCTACCTAAATAACTGAATTTTGGGTGATCAGCCAAAGCTGACTCAAAACTAGGTGAAATATGGATCTTGGCCCACTAGGAAATCTTATGATGGGATTTTCCGAGTCAATGCTGAGGGTCATTGATTTGAATAAAATAGTGGGAGGCATATTTAATTTAAAAGACCTCATTAAATATGTTTATGGCATGATACTTATATTTTGCATATTTCTGTTAATAGATTACCATGACAACAAACACATCGGGTACTTTATCATTGCGATCCATCCTTGAGAAGGACAAGTTGTTTGGAATTAATTTTCTAGACTGGTACAGGAATTTGAGGATTGTTCTCAAGCAAGAGAAAAAGCTGTATGTTTTGGAACAGCCTATTCCTAAGCCACCTGTTGCTAATGCCCCTAGAACTGAAAGAGATGCTTATAAGAAGCATCAAGATGATGCCTTGGACATTGGATGTCTAATGCTGGCCACCATGAACTCTGAGCTCCAAAAGCAACATGAGAACATGGATGCATACGATATGATCGTACACCTTAAGAAGCTCTATCAAGAGCAGGCCAGGCATGAGAGATTCGAGGTCTTTAAAGCACTGTTTCAGTGCAAGCTGGTAGAAGGAAGCCCTGTTGGTGCTCATGTACTCAAGATGATTGGGTACATTAAAAACCTAGAGAGACTCGATTTTCCTTTGGGCCAAGAGTTGCCCACTGACTTAGTCCTGCAATTGTTGCCAAAAAGTTTTAGTCAATTTGTCATGAACTACAACATGAATGAGATTGAAAAATCACTACCAGAGCTGCTAGGCATGTTGAGAACTGCTGAGCAGAACATTAACAAAGGCAAAGGGAAGACCATAATGATAGTCCAAAAGAATAAGGGCAAGAAATAGCAGAAAAAGCCCAAGGACAACTGGAAGGGCAAGGACAAGGATAAGTCCAAGCCCGGCAGACTTCGGCTTGAAGAAACCAAGTGGGTGGAGTTGCTAAGGAAGGTACATGCTTCCATTGTGGTCGGACCAGGACATTGGAAGAGGAACGTGCCAAGTTCCCGGAGGAGCTAAAAAGAAGAAGGAAGTGAGACTTCCACTTCAAGTATTTTTGTTATTGAAGTCAATTTATCTACTTCGCATCATGGGTATTAGATCTTGGATGTGGATCTCACATTTGTGTAAATGTGCGGGATCTAAAGAGCAAGAGACCATTGACGAAGGGCGAAGTCGACCTACGAGTAGGAAATGGAGCAAAGGTTACTGCATTAGCTGTAGGGACTTATTTATTATCTTTGCCCACTGGGCTTGTAATAGAGTTAGAGAACTACTATTTTGTGCCTGCTATTAGTAGGAATATCATTTCTGTTTCTTGTTTGGACAAGAAAGGTTTTTCTTTTATTATAAAGGACAAGTGTTGTTCCATTTATATGAATGATATTTTTTATGGTAGTGCACAATTGAGTAATGGACTTTATGTACTTGATCTCGAAACGCCCATCTATAATATAAATACAAAGAGGTTTAAATCAAACGATCTGAACCCAACTTTTCTCTGGCATTATCGTTTGGGCCACATAAATGAGAAACGTATCTCCAAACTCCATAAAGATGGATTCTTGGACTCGTTTAATTTCGAATCATATGAGACATGTGAATCTTGTTTATTGGGGAAGATGACAAAGGCCCCATTCACTGGACAAGGTGAAAGGGCTAGTGATCTTTTAGGCCTTATACATAGTGATGTATGTGGGCCACTAAATACAGTCTCTAGAGGCGGTTTTCAATACTTCATTTACATTTACTGATGATTTCAGTATATATGGATTTGTATATCTTATGAAGCACAAATCAGAATCCTTTGAAAAGTTCAAAGAGTTCAAGAATGAAGTACAAAACCAACTTGGCAAGAGTATTAAAATCCTTCGATCAAATCGAGGAGGAGAATACCTAAGTCAACAGTTTGATGATCATCTGAAAGAGTGTGGGATAATATCTCAACTCGCTCCACCAGGAACACCATAATGGAATGGTGTCTCTGAAAGGAGGAATCGGACCTTGTTGGAGATAGTCTGATCCATGATGAGTCATGCAAACCTTCCAGGCTCCTTCTGGGGACATGCTCTGTTAACAATAGCTTTCACACTTAACCGTGTTCCATCTAAGACGGTTCAAAAGACATCATATGAGATATGGACTGGGAGACGGCCCAGTATATCTTTCTTGAAGATTTGGGGCTACGAAGCTTATGTGAAATGTCAAGTTTCTGATAAGCTTGGACCTAAATCAGATAAATGCTTCTTTGTGGGCTATCCAAAGGAAACCAAAGGATACTTTTTCTATAATCCTACCGAGGGCAAAGTGTTTGTCGCACGGACAGTTGTGTTTCTAGAAAGGGAGTTTATCTCCAAAGGAACCAGTGGGAGAAAAGTAGAACTTGAAGAAATTCAAGTTTCACAAAGCAGCAATGAACCAATGGTGGAAATAGAGCAGCCTCCACAAAATGTTGTGGAACAACAACCTGCTCTAGTAGCACAAGACCTGCGTAGGTCTAACAGGATACATCATCAACCAGAGAGATATGATTTCTCATGACCCAAAAAGGTGACGTGTTGCTCATGGATCAAGATGAGCCTGTAACTTACCAGGAAGCCATTATTGGCCTAGAATTTGAGAAATGGCATGAGGCCATGAGATCTGAAATGGATTCCATGTATGCCAACCAAGTATGGACCTTGGTTGACCCACCTGAAGGGGTAAAACCCATTGGGTGCAACTGGGTTTTCAAGAAGAAAATCGACATGGATGATAATGTGCATACCTTTAAGGCGCGATTGGTGGCTAAAGGTTTCAAACAAATTCATGGTGTAGACTATGATGAGACTTTTTCCCCAGTTGCGATGCTTAAATCCGTTCGGATCTTGCTTGCTGTTGCAGCATACCATGATTATGAAATCTAGCAAATGGATGTCAAAACTGCTTTCCTTAATGGAAATCTTCTCGAAGATGTGTACATGACACAACCTGAGGGTTTTGCCACTCCAGAGGATGCTAGAAAAGTATGCAAGTTGCAACGATCTATTTATGGATTGAAGTACGCTTCCAGAAGCTGGAATCTTCATTTTGATGATACAATAAAGCAGTTTGGTTTCATCAAGAATGAAGAAGAATCTTGTGTCTACAAGAAGGTTAGTGGAAGCACTATTGTCTTTCTGGTATTGTATGTAGATGACATACTACTTATTGGAAATGACATCCCTATCCTACAGTCCGTAAAGACTTAGTTAGGAAACTGCTTCTCTATGAAGGACTTGGGTGAAGCCACCTATGTATTAAGTATCAGGATCTATAGAGATAGATCACTGAGATTGCTTGGCCTAAGTCAGAGTACATACATAGACAAAGTGTTAAGACGATTTAACATGCATGAATCCAAGAAAGGACTCTTGCCTATGTCACATGGTGTAAGCCTATCTAAGGCTCAATCCCCTTCCACGCAGGATGAGAGGGATCATATGAGCAAGATTCCATATGCATCTGCAATTGGATCTATCACGTATGCCATATTATGTACTCAACCAGACATCTCGTATCCTTTGAGCATGACGAGTAGGTACTAGTCTGATCCCGGTGAGTATCACTGGACTGCTATCAAGAACATCCTTAAGTATTTGAGAAGGACTAAGGATTCGTTCTTGGTATACGGAGGCGAGGAAGAGCTAGTTGTAAAATGTTACACTGATGCTAGCTTCCAACCCGATAAGGACGACTCCAGATCATAATCGGGTTATGTTTTTTGCCTAAATGGTGGGGCTGTGAGCTGGAAGAGTTCAAAGCAGGAGACAGTCGCCGATTCTACCACAGAGGCTGAGTATATTGTTGCCTCCAATGCAGTAGAGGAGGCCGTTTGGAATAGGAAGTTCATTATTGAACTTGGCACTATTCCTAGCATTGTGGACCCAGTGGACCTCTATTGTGATAATAATGGAGCCATTGCACAAGTTAAGGAGCCTAGATCTCACCAGCGATCCAAACATATACTTAGGCGCTTCCATCTTATTCGAGAGATCATTGATAGCGGAGATGTGAAGATATGTAGAGTACCAACAGATGATAACATTGCTAATCTACTGACGAAGCCTCTTTCACAGTAGAAGCATAAAGGTCATACTAGGTCTTTAAGTATTAGATATATGCCTGATTGGCTCTAGTACAAGTGGGAGATTGTTGGTGTATGCCCTAGAGGCCAATACATTTTCTGTATTTACATACATTCTATTATGCTATTTTTATATGAGGCATTTCATTTATTGTGTTCTTTTTTGATAAACATAATAAAGTCCTTAGAATAGTAAGTTTGATGCCATAGGACATCAAGTGGATGACTTAATGGTGAGATCCTATTAGTTACAACACTATTCTTAAATGTCCCTAGTCAAGTATTATTATTAATTAGGACAACAATAATACATTGAGACTAGTATGTGCATAGACTGATGACCACATCTCACAGGTCATGGATATGAGATATCAAGTCTTCACATAGGTACATATTAGAGTAATGATGTACTGGACTGACCCACCATAAGAATGCTACATGGATCGTTACGTGAGTGTCATAAGCGATTCTTATAGTGACAATGGTGTTTGTGGTCCTTTGACCTGAAATCACAACGATTCCTACATGAGGAGTTGTGTGTTTTAATGCCATCAAACTTCATCTGTAACAAGGTGATTATAAAGTTAGTTATTGGACATACCGTGAATCATGCAAAGGGATGTGAGTGACCTAGATAGGATTTATCACTCTTACATAACAGGAGCGATATCTTCGGGCCCCCTAATTGAGTGAGACTGTGAAATGCATGGCCATGCTCAAATGAGTCAATATGAGATATTGATCTCATTTGTTGTTACAAAGTCTACTCGAATATCAGGAAACAAATGATTGGACTATACAAGGATGACGCATTCCATGCCTTGTGTTCAATCTAGATATCTTTACAAAGGGACTAAACGACATGGAAACATTGGTCACGGAAATGTTATGTCAAATCATTGACATTCTTATTACTTGGGTAGCAGCAATGTGTTGCTAGATACCGCTCACTGCTTATAATATTAAAATAGGATTTTAATATTACTGCCAACGTAATAAGAACCTACAGGGTCACACACATAGAGCAGACTAAAATTGGAGCAATGGATTCAAGTTGGACTCGGATTCAAATATGGGTCAGACTCATAACAGATGGGTATTGGGTTGCATAGCTTACCTTGCTGCTACTCACACTCACTTAAGGCAGTCACTATTATAAATAGTACTGCTAAGGGGGCTGTTAAGATATATAATTTAGAACCCTAGCCGCACCTACAGAAAAGTAAGTGAGAAAGCAACTGGTTTATTCTCTTCTCTACGCAACTAGCACTGTGTGAGAGGCGTGAGGCTTCTCTTTGCGGACATTGGACGTTCATGAGTTTGTTCGTGTGGATACCGCAGAGACATCATTTCTATTACAGTGTTGGTGATTCACGCTTCAAGAGGTAAATCATTTAAAATCTCGAATTATGGCTTTTTTGCATGGATCCTCGGTAGGAAACCCTTTTTTCCGCTGCGTGATGTATCCGCAAAAATTCCCAACATATTCTTCACTGGATGGGTCCAGTGGTAGACCGAGTGACTTGCCTATCTTTTCCTTTTGACCGTTATGATGTTTCTAGTACACTTCGACTGAGGAAATATGTTCCTGAATTTGAACTATAACAGTGCGTTGAATGCAGCACGGTTAGAGAAGAACATACCCTATTTGACATTTCTGTTTAGATCAAGGATAGATGGCATAATGAATTAACTGAAGAAAGCCGCTGTTATCTCCACAATCAGTTTGTGTTTTGGTTATCTACAAGTTCGCTCGAAGGTAGAAGATATTTCATAAACAACTTTCTCTAACTCTTTATGAGCACTACTAGTTTTTGGTAACATCGTTCCGTGCAACGTGCACCTCAGTAGTATTCATCGGTTACATGAACGGGATCCCTCTTCCCTGTTGAAGCAGATTTGTCAATGTCCTTGATGGTGACATTCTGACCTACTCTTGAAGATCAGAGGAACGTACCAAATCTCTCATTGTGATTCCTCAAAATTCTAAAGAAGAGGGGGATGTTGCGCGAGAAATTGTCCAACCACGAATTCTGGTTGGAAAGAGTTCATTTTGGGACATGTAGATTCACAGGAAGAAAATTCTAGGAGTCCGTAAAAAATTCAAGCAGTTTTACGATGGATGCTGGTGTAGAATAGGAAAGCGATAGCGTGTACTTCAAGGTAATCGGGAGTACATGAGAAGAACTACCTTACACGAACATGGAATTAGCCATTGTGCCTTGCATTGGAGGTCTGAAGGCATTTTCTGCAATGGAGCAAACATTTAGCATCTACAGTGATCATAAGGATCAAAATATCTGGTTGATTAGAAGGAGCTAAATATAAGGCATTACGTGGACGATATGTAAGACACTTTTATGTTGGCATCGAGACAGTAAAGGGTTGCGATTGGACCCGAGCTTGTACAACAAGCAACGGATAAAGTTAAGATGACTCAGGAAAGGATGCAATGATTCAAGTGGAAAAGATATTACGTCAGTAAAAGCGATTTGGGGTGATGTAATTAGAGGCACAATGTGAGAGCTAGATTCTAAGGTATGAAAATTTCGAGGACGAAATTTCTTTTTAGAAGGGGAGAGTTGTAACATCCCAAAAAAATTATTTATTTCATCATAAATAGTCATTTTATAATATTTATGATTATTGAAAATTTTTTTGGATTTTTCCTTAAACATCAAATATTTTAATATATTTCTCGTTTTGCATGCACACTGAGCAGAGTCAGTGTAACACCTAAGAAATTATTTGTTTCATGATGAATAATCATTTCCTAATATTTGTGATTTTTGAGAATTTTTGTGGGTTTTTCTGGAGACATCGTATATTTTAATATATTTTTCATTTTACGCACACACTGAACAGAGTCAATGTGACACCCCAGAAATCGTTTGTTTCATGATAAATAGTCATTTTCTAATATTTGTGATATTTGAAATTTTTTCCTGAATTTTTTTGGAAACATTGAATATTTTAGTATATTTCTCATTTTACGTGCACACTGAGCGGAGCCGAGAAAACGAAATGTTTTCTCTGAGGCTGGTAAACTTTGAACTGTGGACATGTCGACGGGGGATCTTACTAAACCCGAGGTTGGGCATAGTTTATGAGGTTTACATTTTTTGAGGTTTTATCTGATAAATAAAATCTCTGTACGCATTGTTAAATAAAATTTTACAGTACGCTCTATTATCCGATGGATAATTAATACTGACTTGTGTACTGTAACAATTATCCATTGGATAATAGCTTGTAGTAAAATCCTAATCACCTTATTATTTAATTACTTTATCACCTTATCTTATCCTAAAGCAATCCACTTTATGTCTAATCAAATCCTTCTGTTTGAAAAAGCTAACAAGCTTCTCAAAGAAGCCAAGCACACTTCTCTCTCCTCCCTCCCCACACACCACACGGCTGCATGCTTCTACTTGGAGCCCAAAATTGTGCTTTCAATTAATTAAGTTTCCTA
This sequence comes from Ormosia semicastrata, assembly GCA_029884595.1. Classification (NCBI taxonomy): domain Eukaryota; kingdom Viridiplantae; phylum Streptophyta; class Magnoliopsida; order Fabales; family Fabaceae; genus Ormosia; species Ormosia semicastrata. The sequence continues at coordinate 44,824,898 of JAQQTO010000044.1, read as the reverse complement.
TACTAATTTCAAAATCAAAAAGTCATCATCTTTTCTCCTATCAACTTTTCTCTCTAGATTTCTCTTCTCTCTTCTTCTCTCATTTTCTTCTCTTCACTTCTCTCTTCTCCTCTTCCTCTCCAAACCGACGGCCACCTACCCACCACCATTACCTCTCCATTTTTGTTTGCTCCAACAAATCACATTTCTTGTATCCTCTCATCATCCAAAGGCTTTTCTCCTTGGTGATCATCTTCAAAAACTCAACTTTTCCTCTCTATTTTCCCTCGTCTTCCACAGCCAAAACCACCATTGTTGGCCATCCAAGCTATTTCACTCAACCAACCTCATTTTCTATCTTTTCTCATCACCATTAACCTTTTCTCTTTGGAAACCATCACTTGGTTCATCCATTTTCACCATTTTCGTTTTCCTCCATCAAGCTTTAAAGTTGGAGACTTTGAGGTGAAAGTTCATAACTTTATCATCTTTCAATCCCATTTTCGTGATCCATGGTCACTATGGTGATCATGGATGCCCTTTTCAAGCTTTGATTGTGATTCTTGTGAGTTTGATGTTCTTAGGGTTTCCTTGAAGGGTGGAATCCGAATTTCACTTGGAGCATTCAAGGGAGTTCCATTGCTTGTTTTCTTCTCTAGGTAAGAGGGAGATAATCCCTTCAACCTCTCTGGTAGTAGGGAACTTGATTTTGAGATTGGTTGTGAGAAACCCTTGCTAGGGTTACTCTCTTTGTTGTATGATTTTTATGACTATGTGTTGTTTTTAATTTGTTTGAATTATTTGGTTGATTTAATATGTATATTGATGTGCTTGGATGGATTGAAAACTTGAATAGAAGCAAAATGACCCTTGCCTTTTTCTAAGAGGCTCACGGCCATGAACCCTAAGATAAGGTGTTCTTGGTGAAAATTTGTAACAAGTTGAAGATATGATTAATTAAAAAGGATAACATGTAATTAATTGAATGAAAATTTGGGAATCCAAACCTTAGAGAGGCTCACGGCCTCTAGGGTTAATTATGGCCCAATTCATGTAACTTTATGCGACTATAACATTTAATTAATTAAGTGATTAAATAGTAATAATGAAGTGGAAAGAAATCAATTTGATGACCTAAATGGAATCTTTGGACCTAAGGAACTTAACAAAATGAGAGAATTCCTCTAGAGAAGAATTTCATTGAGAAATGCTAAATTAAAGTGAGACTTGAGAATCATAAGATACTTAATTAAATAAGTTTTATTATGAATAAAAAGAATGACTAATGGAATTAGAGGAACAAGAATTAAGAGTGTAAGTGAAATTTTGAGAATCATAAGACACTTAATAAAGAGAATGACTAAGTTTAAAGTAAGAAAGCTAATAATGAAAAGAATTTCATAAGAGACATTACATTGAAGTGGAACTTAACTAATTTGGACAATTAGGATTTATTTAGGATCTCATAAATTGGAATGAACCAAGAATAAAATTTTACCATAAAAACTTGGGGTAATTCTAATTAAAGAAAGAACAAGGGAATGTGAGACCTTAAGACCCTTAGAATAATTTTCTAAGTGTGTGCGAATAAATTTACCATAGAAACCTTAATTAATCAAGAGATTTCCTCTAGGGACGAACTTTGTAATAAATGCTACATTAAAGTGAAAATTCATAATAAACCTTGAAAGTGTATTATTTCATTTAAATACCGATAATATGATCTTGTGGGTCCATGTGAGGGACCAATGATGTGTTGATGCTACTTTGGCCAATTGAGGCATATTGTGAAAAAGTATGTAATGATAAACATACATGATGTATGCATTGAGTCATCATGCATTGTGGAAGTCCAATGGACTATTTGTTAAGGCTATGTTGCCTAAGAGTTGAATCACACCTTAGTGCGGGTGCGAATAGACTAGTGTAGGTCCTGCTGTTGACCTTGGGGGCGTTAGGGTGCAGGCGTCTCACAGGGAACAGTTGGTAGCCCCTCTGGGCCATGAGACAAACCGATGCAAATGCACTAAAATTCCTGACCGAGACATTGTCCTATATCACGATCTTGTGGGAATGCCGCTGTATAAAGCCCTGTTGCACAAAACTATTATTTTTCTGGAAAGCACTAGATTTTAGACTGACGAGATATTGGCATGTCTCCCTGATCATTCTTTCCGATGATGGTGTCTAGCTCCATGGAGTAGGATTTTGATATCATGTACATGTACATAGTGAGTCAATATATTACCTGGCATTTAATTTATATGATGATTGGAACTGCTATCTTATTGATGTTATAATTGCCTGAAATTGTTAAGTTGTTTAATATATGCTTCTTGATACTGTTTATATCCCTTGTAATGCTACGTGGGCATCCTACGCCGTTTCTATTTCTTACTGTCATAATTGGTAATGAAGTTGGATATCTCACCTCTTGTATGTATTATTCTTATTCTATGTAATTCTTGGTTAAAGACTGTTGAGGGGACGCACTTGTTTCCTTCCAGATTTTACTTGGTTTCGATCTCTTGTATTCGGTGATGTCGTCAAGAAGGAGTTCTATTGGGTTCATTAGGATTATGTTCACCAGTGGCGCCAATGCGTAGCGAGTCAACTGGGCTAGAAATCGTATACAGTGCGTTGGAGATCTGATTTTGACTGTAATGAGGACTCGTGATGGAGACCTTGTCCTGACACTTACTACATCGGTACATCTGGAGTTTGCGCTGCCCATTCGGGAGCTATAGGGTGATCCGATTCACACTCCTAGAGAGGACGAGGATTCGATGGCATCAGCTGCTAGGGCACCTGCTCGTGGAACCGCACGTTATCCTGTCTTTGTTTCTTCAGGTGACCTGAGGGAGGATCCCGAGGTGGATCCGATGGAGTGCCCAACTCCTTAGACATTGATGTCTTTATGGGTAGTTTATGTTTCTTTCTACATTACTTATATTAAAGTGTAATTTGAGTATAACTGCATTTTGAAGTCCAACTTGATGTATTTTATTTTGAGCAGTATGTGAAATGCACCGCGCTATGTATGCTTTAAATTAATTATCTAGCCCTATGAACTGTATTTTAATTTTGGCTAGTTGAATTATATGTGCTAATGACGGCTTATGTATTATTTCATCTGTGGCTCATACTTTCTCTATATACACAACAATTTATTTTGGATAAATATTATTTGAAAGCTGTAGTACGCTGAAATTTAGTAACTGTGGTATAATGATGATTATGCTGTGGTTATTAAGTTGAGGGGTGTTACACATTGGGGTTAAGCTTGATGCAAGACGAGAATTTATAACTCATTGAATTTGGCCACATACTGACCAACAAACATATCTCTCTGCTCCAACCTAAGAAATTCCATCTCCTTTGCATTCTGTAGATTTTGTGGAAAGAACTTCCTAAGAAAAGAATTCTTAAAGATCACCCCAAAGCTCTCTTGATGTCCGTCAACCAATCCTCTGCTTCTCCTTCTAGCCTATAAGAAGCAAAAAGCACCCTTTGCTCATCTGAGCAAGCCATAATAGTAAAAATCTTCTTCATCTCTTTGAGCCAATGATTAGCTCTGATCGGGTCGTACTCCCTCTTGAAAGAAGACGAATTAGATTTCCTGAACTCTGAGAGGTCTTGGAAAGTCTAATTTCTCCTAACTACCTCTTGGTTTGGTTGCTTCGATTGATGCGGTGGTGATGTAGGTTGTTGATGCTGAGTCGTACCCATTCTCTCAAACATCCTGGTGGTTACAGCTATTTGCTCTTTGATAGCCTTAGTTGTAGCAGCTGTCTGCTCTTGAATCGCATCAGTGGTAATGGCTATTTACTCTCTCATTGAATTAGCCATTGCCATAAAAGCTCCAACCATGTCCATGCCTTCATTAGAAGAGTTCCTATTTCCATGGGTTCTCCTTGGAGACACCATAGTTTCTTGTACACACAGAACAATACATATTGAGCTTATAAGTCTCAATATCATGAGCTGTGCAATAGTAGCTAAAAATAGTCATACCAAGGGCAAGTCATGTAGTTCTATCAAACATCTCATACAAGAGACAAAGAAATGCACAACAAACAAAGGAACTCCTAAACATGCCTAAGCATAGTCAGTCCACACCTTGGCTTAATAGGATGAACTTCTCTGATACCATAATGTAACACCTTAATAGAATTATCATAAAATAACTGGAATATTTCAAGATAAATCGTATCATTTCAAGATAAATCCTCTGTCTTTTCCCAAGTTGCTTCTTCTGGTGTTAATCCTTCCCATAATACCTTAGCTAAAGGGATTTTTTTCCTCTTAACTGTTTATCAGAAGTATCCAAAATCTATACAAGTCTAATGAGATAGGTTAAATCTTTTCTCAATTGTACCGGTTCACTGGGTAAGATGTGAGAAGGATCTGAACAATTTTTTCTAAGTTGAGAAACATGAAAAACATCATGAAGATTTGATTTACTGGGTGGAAGGGCTATTTGATAAGCTACTGACCCTACTTTCTTGAGAATTTGAAATGGACCTAAGAATCGAGGACTCAGTTTCCTAGATTTTAAGTGCTCCTATTCCAGTTATAGGAGAAATTTTCAAAAACATATGTTCTCCTTCTTGAAATTTCAGAGGTCTTCATATTTGATCAATATAACTTTTCTGCCTACTTTGTGTCGTAAGTAGTTTATCCCTAATAAATTTTATTTTCTCTAAAGTTTGTTGTACTATGTCTGGCCCTAATAAATTTCTCTCTCCAACTTCTTACCAGTATAGTGGTGATCTACACTTTCTGCCATATAGATAATGCCTCCATTTTTTCAAAGCAAAAACCACTACTGCCAATTCTAAATCATGGGTTGGGTAGTTTTCCTCATGTGATCTCAATTGTCTTGAAGCATAAGTCACTACTCTCTCATTTTGCATCAAAACTCGTCAAATACCCTTCTTGGATGCATCACTATACACTGTAAATTTTTCTTTAGGATCGGGGATAATCAATATAGGAGTTGTAGTTAACTTGACTTTTAATTCCTGAAAACAATTTTCACATTCATCAGTCCACTCAAAAGGCTTTTCCTTCCTAGTCAATCTGCTCAAAGGTAACACCAATTGAGAAAACCCTTTAATGAATCTTCTGTAATATCTAGCTAATCCTAAAAAAACTCCAAATTTCAGTGATGGTTGTTGGTCTCTCCCATTGCATTACCGCTTCCACTTTATTATGATCAACTGAAACTCCTCCTTGTGATATTACATGCCCTAGAAATTTTACTTCTTGAAGTCAGAATTCACATTTTTATAACTTAGCAAACAATTGTTCTTCTCGTAAGATTTGAAGGATCTTTCTAAAATATTGTTCATGTTCTTATGCTGTCTTCGAATAGATGAGAATATCATCTGGGAAAACAACCAAAAATTAGTCCAAATAAGGTCGAAAATTGTGATTCACGTAATCCATAAATACTGCTAGGGCATTGGTCAATCCAAAAGGCATAACTAGATATTCATAGTGTCCATATCTAGTTCTAAAAGTAATTTTAAGAATGTCTTCTGGCTTAATTGTAATTTGATGATATCCTGATCTTAAATCTATCTTAGAGAATATTGAGGCTCCCCTAAGTTGATTCAACAAATCATCAATTCTTGGAAGTGGGTATTTATTTTTTATGGTCACTTTGTTCAATTGTCTATAATCCACACACAACTGTAAACTTCTATCATTCTTCTTTACAAAAAGCACAGGGGCTCCCCAAGGTGACACATTAGGCCGAATGAATTTCTTTGCTAGGAGTTCCTCTATTTGCTTCTTAAGTTCACTTAACTCTAATGGGGGTATTCTATAGGGTGCTATTGAAATAAGGCTTGTTCCTGGTATTAAATCAATTGACAAAGAAATTTCCTTTTTCTGGAGGTAGATTATTTATTTCTGAGGGAAATACTTTTGGAAATTCTCTCACTACAAGGATAGTTTCTAATTTTTGTTGGTCCTCTGAATTTAAAGAAAACAAGAGAACATATGGTTGTGCACCTTCTTTCAAATATTCCTTAACTTGAATGGTAGAGCAATACACAGATTCATTCTCAATAAATTCAGACACAGAAGTTTAAACAAAATTTATAGATTTCTTAGAACATTTGAGAACAACTTGATTTTGAGACATCCAATCCATTCTAAATATAACATCAATATCTTTCCTAGGTAAACAAATAAGATCTATAACCGACAATTTATTCTGCAAATAAACAAGACATTGCGAAGAAACTTAACAGGTTATCACTTTTCCTCCTGTAGGGGTGGAAACTAATAAATCATACAGTAACAAAGAAACAAATAACTTACAAATTTTCACACAATCAAGGGACACAAATGAATGTGTAGCTCTTGAATCAAACAATGCAGTTAAGAAATGATTTTGAATTAGACACTTACCTTGTATCAGATTTGGAGACTGTTCAACTTCTTTTGCAGTTAGAGTAAAAACACATCCCTTGGCTTGAGGTCTTTGAGCAGAATTTTGAGTATGAAGTTTGGGATTATCTCTGACATAGTGACCCCTTTTGCCAATAATTAAAACAAACTCCAGTTCCCTTCATACAAGGTCTGTTACCAAGGAATCTCTTCCATTTAGAACAATGTTGTTCCCAATTACTATCTTGTATTTGTTTTCCCTTGTTCAAATTAGGTCTAAATCGGGTATTATTTCCCTTTTGCCTCTCATTCTCCACTTTTCTTTTCAAGAAATTTGTTTTGCCCTATTCTGCATTTATTCTCAATTGAGTTTGCTCCACTATTCTATATTTATTAACTAACACAGAATAGTTTCTAATTTCTAAAGCAGCCACAACACTCTAAATTTTAGGTCTCAAACCAGATTCAAACTTTATTGCTTTCCATTCTTCATCTTGGTGATTTCTTGAGTAAGTGGACAATTTGGCTAATTCTTCAAATTTTTCTTCATTTTGACCCACAATCATACTACCTTGTTCTAATTTCAGAAACTCAGTTTCCTTCGCATTCTTAATATTGACTGGAAAGTATTTTTTCAAAAAAATATTCTGAAATACCTGCTAAGTAATTAGTGTCCTTTGTGCCTCTAATAATCTTCTAACTCCTTGCCACCAACACTCTGCCTATCCTTCTAACATACAGATGCCATAAGTAACCTTTTGGGCATTAGTACAACCCATTACCTTCTCAAATATCTTCTCCAACTTCCTAAGCCATTCCTCTGCTAAAGTTGGATCATACTCTCCCTAAAAAGATGGTGGCTTATTCTTTCGAAATTCAGCAAGACCTTGAAATTGTTTATTCCCACCATTATTATTTTCTTCCCTTGGTTCCTCATTTCTATTACCAGCATTATTATGTCCATTAAGATTATCTATAAGTATTGCAAAATATTATTTGAAATTGTGGCTTGATCTTGTATAGCATTAGCCATTTCTCCTAGAGTATTCTATGTAACACTCTCGAAAACATGTTAAACTTTTAAATGGTTAAGAGGTAGCCTAATACTTGCTTAAAATACCTGTTAATTTTTGTGGCTTTCTAAGCAAGTTTAGTCACTTTGCTATAACACTATGTGTGAAAAATAGCTGTTATTAGTCTTGGAATTGGCTTAAACTACTTACTTAATGAAAATAAATGTGAGAAATTTGTTTCTAGATCACAAATATATAGAAGAAGATGTAGTTAAAATCTGAGGATAATCGGAGTTTGTTTAGTATATTTAAACATATTGAGAGTGTATTTTAATGTCAGATTGACTAGTCGCAGATATGTAAAAATATAGAAATGGTGAAACAAGAAATTTGATGAATCTTAGGATTTATTTTGAACTTGTTGGAAGTTAGAAAACTTGATTTTGTGAAATTTAAGTGTTTTTAATAGATCAGAAATTTCAGCCAAGGTACTAAAGAGGCCAAAAGCCTCAAGGTTCTTTCTCTCTTTCTGCCCTTGACTTTATTGGTTTTTATGAGATATTTTTCCATTTCATTCTCATCCTTTCTCATGGCCAGCATCAGGAAAGCACAAAGGGAAATAAAAGAAGGGAAGATCAATAAGCCAAGGAGGAGAAGAGGAAGAAGAAGGAAGAGATGGAGAGGAGCTCTTGAGTTCATTTCTTTTTGGACAATAGAGGCAGGGGGCTTCAAACTCATCTTTCTCCTTTGATTCTTTTTTTGTGATGTTAGGTTACATGAGTTGATAAAATAGGTTTTTTTTTGGGTGAGTTGTGAAGTTTTCCATGGCTGTTTCTTGCTTCTCATGGCTGAGTATGTGGTGTTTGTGATTAATTGGATCATGGAAGAGGCTTAGAGCATGTTCATGTCTTTGTTTCTCCATGAGTTTTGGGTTTGAAAAATGATTTTGAAGGTGAAGCTTTTAATTCTTTTTTCATGGTGATTGTGTTTTTAAATGAAGAGAATAAAAGTTTCTTTGAATTTAGTTACTATGTATAGTGATGGAAAACATTTGGAAACAGATTTTGGGAGATAAAATTTGGTTTAGAAGCTAATGAAACAGTGAATGAAGTTCTAGGTGCTGGGTGCCTAAGCGCCCAGCTTTTGGTTGCCTAATCGTTGAAGGCCAGAGAGCTTCTGCATGCAGGGAGCTCAAGCGCCCAGGTTGTGAATGCCAAAGCGCCTAAGGCCAAGAGGTTTTGGAGGTCAATGATTAGTCATTCAGGTTTTGGCTGCTTAAGCACCTAATGACAGATGAAACAAGCGAGTGTTTCTGTCACGGAACGCTCAGGCACTGAGAAAGTAGGTACTATCGAAACTTCTAAGGTTTTTATCTTGGGAATTTTGAGTTCCTAACTTGTGTAGATCTTTATTATATGCTTCTTAATGAGTGATGAGACTCTAATAGAGGTATTTAATGAAGTGTTAATGAGATGAATGTAAATCAATTGGTATGTTAATTATTGTAGTATTTAGCATCATTGTTCTTTATACTTGAGATGATGGATGTAAATCAATTGATATGCTAACTATTTTAGTAATTGACATCATTGTATTTCATACTTGTGGTTGTGAATGTAAACCAATTGATATGCTAGTTATTGTGGTAATTGGTAACATTGTATTTCATACCTACATTTGATGGAGGATGAGGTCCTCACTTTTGGGTGATCATTTGTGATTGTAAGTGAAGGGGTAACATTCCTTCCCTATCATAGTGATGAGCTGAGGATGGTCCATTCCCTCACCACTTGGAGAAATATCTGGAATTTGGTTCCAATGCATATTCAAGGCTTATGGAACCAGGTCCCTTTACTTTGTTCAAGATTCATGACATATCATGACATTACTATGGAACTGGTTTCCTATAAATAGTATCATGACATAATTCATTACATTTTTAGGTTATTGCATAAGTATGAACATAAGGCATAATTTGGCATATGCATGACAATTGTATGGGCAGTTGCTAATCATTACATATTCATGACATGATAGTTGTATAGGCAATTGCTTTTTTTTTTTTAGATTGAGATAATGATTTGAGAGTTTTGTATGTGGAAATGAATTTTTTATATAAACTTATAAAATGAGAATATATTTCAGAAGAAAGTTTTAGCTTTTGCCACCTTTCTAGTGTGACTTGTGTTTTTACTTTATGTTTTTTCCCGAGATAACTGGAATGATTGTGATGGCATGCTTTATTGTGAAACTATTGAGAATATCTGATTTTCACACCATGTGTCGTGTTTCCATAATAATTCTAAGGAAGAAGACTTATGGAAAACGAAGTGCAGGCAGGAGCTTGGAAATCTTAGTGTAGATTTACTTTGTATCTTATTTTTTTAAAACTTATATATTTTGTGCCTTGAGAGGCCTAGTTTACAAGTTTTGTACATATTTTTTATTTATGAGAAATATAGAGGTTAAGTATATGTTCTTTCATTCGTAGCTCATATTTTCTACATATATGATATTGATTTATATTATGTTAGAAATAGTTTAGTAGTTAGTAGCATACCTAGATCTAATTATTGTGGTATAATACAGATTATACTGTTGTCATTAAATTTGGGATGTTACATTCTACACCCTTTCATTAAGAGCATTAGAAGTATTCATTTCTTCTGTAGAAGTATTCCTATTCTGGGTACGTCTAGGTGGTGCCATTCTATCCCTGCACACAAAGACAAATAATTATTATGGTGAACAGTCTCAATAATACTATACTTGTGGCAAGGAATAAATCACGTCACACTAAGACCGATATGCACATAATACTATGCATACCATCTAAAATTTTTCCTAGGAGATGCATCTCAAATTAGGTCTAGACCATACTAATTTTATCTACACAAGCACACCTTAGACTATTGCTCTGATACCATAATATAATATTATACCAGTAATTTAATTATATTTTAATAAAAGGCTAAATAATTGCTACATACCTTATTATCTATTTATTTTTACATAACGCTGATAGAATATAACGTAACTCATAGTTTATTTAGTATTTAATTAAATACGTGTAGTGATTAAATATGTAATGGAATTAATTTGATATTTAAATTAAGTTTAAGTTCTTTTATACACACACACACACACACACACACACATATATATATATATATATATATATATATATATATATATATATATATTTTAAAACTATAAGATAAACGTATCAATGGGATATAATGTTAGTGTATGTCCTAGAGGCCGATATATTTTGACAGTACTTACATACATTGTATTATGCTATTTTTTAATATATGAAACATTTCATTTGTTGTGATATTTATGATAAACATAATAAAGTCCTTAGAATAGTAAGTTTGATACCATAGGGCATCAACAGAATGACTTAATCGTGAGATCCTATTAGATAAAATTAGAACATTATTCTTAAATGTTCATAATCAAGTATTATTGTTAATTAGGACAACAATAATGCATGGAGACCAGTATATGCGTAGACTGATGACCACATCTCACGGGTCATGGATGTAACACCCCAACTTTTGGGATAAATACGATACTATCCTGAATATACTATTTTGTAATTTCTGTGAGTAGTAAATTGAATTTGACTGTTTCGTGAGTGTATTTAACTGTTGTATGTGATTGGCTCTGAGTTAATAAAATAATAATTTTCTGACCGAAAAAAAATTTATTTTAATTATTCGGAGCTGGGGGATCTTACTAAACCTAATTCCGATTGATATATATATTAATTTTTTAATTTTTAGGATTTAACTGTGCAATAAAATAATTTTATATTATTATAATATAATTTTATTTGACAATACCTACTATCTCAAAAATAGTAGAAATCTGCTTCAAAATGACCATGGACCCTGAAAAGTCTGTGGAACCCGCGTTAGAGTAGCAGTCAATGATTCTGACTGGACTAAATTTTGAACCAATAAGAATCAGTCAATGAAAGTGGCTTGAAAATTCTAAACCAATAAGAATTGGTCAAATAAAGAAGCATGAACTTCATTAAGGACCAGTAGATGTAAAGCTTGTTTTAGATGCCTTTAATCGTAACAGTTGATCAAATCAATGGTGTGAGAGCAATTCTAATTAAATCACTAAGTGATATCCACCTTAGATTAGATCAATGGATAGGAAACAAAGTTAAATTCAATGGCTAGGATTGAGTCAAATATAGTGGCTTAACTTTTACTTAGTAGCTAATTAAACCTAATTTGGTTAATCTAATTACCTAATTAAGGAACTAAGTAGACTAACCTAGTTATTGATTAGTTATAATCTAATTATTAATTAGATATCCTAATTTTATTTAGAGGCTATGATATATGTAATTATATATTTAATTAATTAGTTATGTAATTAGAATGCTAATTAAGTGTAATTAGGAAACTTAACCTAATTAATTAGCTATTTAATTAGTATATAATTAGCCTTTAAGTGAAATCAAATTAAGCCCCTAATCCCCTTGAGTCCCATGGCCAAGGAGGCTAAATTACCAAGTTCCACAAGCTTCTTGAACCATCCAAGTGACCATAAGGTGACCACTTGGTGACATAGGCCATGTGCCATTCAAATGTGAACACAAATGGATATTTACTATCCAAGTTAATCACTCAATCTCTCCTACAAGCCACTCACGGCAGCACCCTCCCATTTCACACTCAATATTTACTTTTTTCACTTATCTAAAGCTTAGCTTATTTTTCTCTCAAAGTTCCCAAAAACTCAAGAACACTTTCCTTTCTTTTTCTCTCTTGTGGTTCGGCTCCCACACCCAAATACACTACTAATCTTCTATAATTTTTCTTCTTAACTTTTCCTAAACCTAAACAACATCCTAAACACTTTTTGTTTAGAAGGTTTTGTCAAAAACCTACTCCTTCTAGTTCAAAATCCAAGCTTTTGTTTACTTCCCTAAAGGTAAACTTTGGTTTTTATGGTTTAAAATTTAGTTTGTGATTTTCTAAACCATGTTTGTTCCATGGTTCTTTAATATGAAGCCTTGTATGTGATTTTGCTTATTGTTTAAGAATTTTAGGGATTTATTTTGAGGGCTACATGAAAATCAAAGGAGAGGAGGAGACTAGGAGATCTTTGTCTTCAAGAGGTAAGAGGGAGATTTAATCTCATCAACCTTGTGTGGTGATAAGAAAATGAATTGTATGTGTCTGAAGAATCCATAAGGATTCATTTGTGTGGTTGTTTATTATTTTTCCTATTTGTGGTTGATTTTGTTTGCAAGCATGTTTATAGCTTTAAAATATATTGCATGTGTTTATAGATGTATGATTATTAAAGTAAGATGTGAATAACATGTAAGGAATTATATGAGTGTTCCAAAGAACACAAAGAGGCACACGACTTCTCCAAGAAAAAGAGAACCAAAATGTTCTCAACCATTTTCTAAAACAATGATTAATGAATCTAGGTAAAACAATGAGAATTGGCCAACATGCCATTTAATATACAATTGAATTCCTAAGTTATTTTCTAAGATAGGTTAAGTAGCTAATCAGAATTCTTAATTAAAAGAATTTATCTTAAGTAAGAATTAAAGCAAACACTTGAAAAATACTAACATAGAGCTCACTCTCTGAGTTTTGAAATGCGTTAGCAAGTTTCAAGGTGTAATTATTGGGTAAGGTTAAAATAAATAGTATTTGGAGAAAAACGTAAAAAATATCATATACTGATTTTCTAGGCAAAATGCTGCCAAAATTTACTAAAATCAGATAAATAAAATGAAAAAATTCCATAATATATTTATAACATAAGGAAAATATTCTATGTAGTTTAAAAGTACTAGATATAGTTTATGCATGGTTAAAATAAAGACTTTAAGCTATATAGTCAAGAAAATGATTTAAAAATCTTACGCGATTGAGAAAATGATTTAAAAACATTACGCAATGTTCAAAAATGTCAAAATATATTTATGGGATTTAAAAACGTTTGTAAAAGTGATGCGATTGTGAAAATGTGATAAAATTTGTATGCGACTAAATGGAACAGTGAGTTTTACTGTCGGACCAAAGTGGTGGACCCAAACATGTTGAGAGATAGTACTGTCAAGGGGAGACATACTATATTTTGGAACATTGAGATTGAGGGTATTTTCATAAATATGGTAATATATTGAGACTAAGGTATTTTGGTAATTCTTGATCATGCTTAGAGAGTTGTGTCAATTTGGTTGATAATTGGCGATTGGTTGACGAGACAAATTACACCGTGTTGTGGGTGTGATAGGCGTAGTGTGGTTCATTATATGAACTTGGAGGCATTAGTGTGCGGAGAATTCCACATATGGACAGTGGGTTGCTCTTCTGGGCCGTGGTAACGAATAACACACTAATGATCTCGACAAGCACTATTCTTAATCGAGATCTTGTGGAGACTATTTAGTACAATGCCTGTAGTGTACGATGTATTGGACTGTGTACTGCTATATGATGTTTCTGACTGTGGACTATAGACACGACGTTGGATAGTGTAATAGTTTGGTTGGGCAGCCTGAGGTACTATTAGTTCTTTTCAAATCATTCTCTCAGATATCTGTGTTTAGCTCCATGGAGTAAGAACGAGTCAGCATGTGTTATCATTCATTATCTGCATTTTAATGTTTACTACAGTTTGTGATAGAATGTATGATGTATTAACTTGATATATTGGTATGTTTTACTGTGATATTTGTTTGTATTGTCATTTTCTTTATTGCCATGCTGGTAATGATGTAGATTGTCTCACCTTTCTATATGCTTTTCTCTATATTATTATTACATTTTCATAAAGAGTTTGAGGAAGAGGAACAGCCTCTTGAGATTCAGAATCTGGACGAGCGCCAGCCGAGTGAGCAGAGGACGGCGAGTCGATAGATCATCCCTACCATCTGGATTGATCCTATGATCATGGCGTTGCCAGGATTCTTCAGTTTTGTGAAACTTGATTTTCATGGAGGCTCGGAGGCCTGGCGAATGCGTGAGGATAGAGGATCAGTAGTCTACGTGAGACGTCTGACTGTGTCCCTGAGTAGAGAGTTTGATGGGGAGATTGTATTTACTATTACTTTGTATTTACATCTTGAGTTGCCTCTAACTCTTAGGCATTATTGGGAAGGAATTTTCCATGCGCCTAGCGAGCTTAGTAGTGAGTCAACAGCCCGGACTCAGGTCCGTAGAGCTGTGGGACCTCCAGGATTTCTGTCATTCGATGATCTCTCTAAAGATGATCCATCGGAGGGTTAGAAAATCTTTGAGGTGCACTTGGGTAATGTTATGTTTTAATATTATGCTAAATTTTTACTACTTTGTTAAATATTTGTAGTTGTAAATTATTTGTATACTTCAGACAAAATCATATGTATTTTATGGTATGATTATGTTTTGCTTTATTTTGTGTTCCATGTTATTTTATTTAATGTTATAAGTATAAAAGGAAAAATTTTACCACTAATATTATTTATGTACCAAACGTTTTATAACTTGGGTAAGAATTTTATTTTATTTTATTTTATGCATTTTAAAATGTGACATCCCCACAAGGGTGTTACATTAGTTGGTATTAGAGCCCAAGTTAGAGTCTTTTGGGGTTGTGGTTGGGTCTGTTTTTGCTTGTGTTGTGTGATTCTCTATGATTTGTTTCTGAAAGGTTACATCTGATCTTGTTTTGTCTTGTTGAAGAAAGAGGATGTCTGGTGGAAGAAGAGCGCGTGCGAATGTGGAACGTAATGTGGACCCAATGACTGCAGCTGCTGAGGCTATGCAGCGAATGGCGGAAGTGATTACCCAGCAAAATTAACGAGCAGCTCAATAGCAAGATGCAATTGCTGATGCTCTAAATTTGTCTGAGTTTAGGCACAATAACCCGCCGTAGTTTAGAGGTGAGTTTGACCCCGAGAAGGCGAGTCTTTGGATCCAAGACTTAGAAAGGGTATTTGAAGGAATGGGGTGCGCAGAGAATAGAAAAGTGACGTATGCTACTTTTATGTTGAGGGGAGATGCTGAAAATTGGTGGAGAGGAACCTGCCAATTATTGCGAGCTGAAGGGACTGAGATTACTTGGGAGGTATTAAGTGAAGTATTTCTGGAGAAGTACTTTCCTGGTAGTGCCCGACATGCCAAGGAGATGGAATTTCTTGGTTTACGTCAAGGTAACATGATTGTTGGGGAGTATGCTGCTAAGTTTGAGAGTTTGCCACAGTTCTCAATGTATTTTCAAATTCAACCTGATGAGATATGGAAATGTCATAAGTTTGAAGATGGACTGAGGGTAGAACTTGTAACACCCCAAATTTTAGACTATGTTACAGAACTGACAGAATTACACTGTTTTGTATTTTCTGTGCAATATAAAAATAATTTGACTGTTACGATACTATTTTTGATTGTTTTGTGTGATTTGCTCTGGGTAAGGAAAATAATAATTTTCTAACTGAAAAAATCTTATTTTAATTAATTAGAGTTGGGGGATCTTACTAAACCCAATTCCGATTGATATATATATTAATCTTTTAATTTTTAGGATTTAACTATGCAATAAAATAATTTTATATTATTATAATATTATTTTATTTGACAGTACCTACTGTCTTAAAAATAGTAGAAATTTGCTCTAAAATGACTATGGACCCGAAAAAGTCTGTGGGACCCGCGTTTAGAAAAGCAGTCAACGATTCTGACTGGACTAGATTCTAAGCCAATAAGAACAAGTCAACGAAAGTGGCTTGACTATTTTAAACCAATAAGAAGTGGTCAAATAAAGAGGCAAAGTCTTCTTTGTGGACCATTAGATGTAAAGCTTGTTTTAGATGCTTTTGATCATAACCGTTGATCAAATCAATGGTGTGAGAGCAATTCTAATTAAATTACTAAGCAATATCCACCTTAGATCAAATCAAGGGCTAGGAATTAAAGTTAAAATCAAAGGTTGAGATTGAGTCAAACATAGTGGCTTGACTTTACTTAGAAGCTAATTAAACTTAATTTGGTTAATCTAATTACCTAATTAAGGAACTAAGTAAGCTAATCTAGTTATGGATTAGTTATAATCTAATTATTAATTAGATATCCTAATTTTATTTAAAGGCTAAGATATATGTGATTATATATTTAATTACTTAGTCATGTAATTAGAATGTTAGTTAAGAGTAATTAGGAAATTTAATCTAATTAGTTAACTAATTAATTAGCATGTAATTAATCCTTAAGTGAAATCAAATTAAGCCCTAAGTCCCTAGGAGCCACACGGCCATGGAGAGCAATTCCACCATGTTCTCCATTGTTCTTGAACCATCTAAGTGATCATTGCATGACAAGTTGGTGACATAGGCCATGTGCCATGCAAATGTGAACATATTAGGATATTTACCATTCAAGCTTATCACTCAATCTCTCCTACAACACTCACATGGCAGCCCCTCCATATTTTACATTCAATATTCACTTTTACACTTATCAAGAGCTTAGCCAAATATTCCCTCAAAATACCAAGAACACCAAGCATCATTTCTCTTCCATTTTCTCTCTAATTTTCGGCCAAGCACCCAACACCACCATACATCTTCTATAATTTTTCTTTCTTACTTTTCGTAAACCTAACTATCTCCTAAACACTTTTCCTTTAGAAGGTTTTGCCAAAAACCCTACTCCTTCCATGGTTTTTCAATATTGAGCCTTGTATGTGATTTAACTAATTATTTAAGAATTATTAGGGTTTTGTGTTGGTTTTCAAGAAAGCAAGGAGAAGGAGGAGACTAGGAGATCTTTGTCTTCAAGAGGTAAGAGGGAGATTTAATCTCATCAACCTTGTATGGTGATGAGAAAATGAAATTGTATGTGTGTGAAGAATCCATACGGATTCATTTGTGTGGTTATTTATTATTTTTCCTATTTGTGGTTGATTTTGTTTGGAAGCATGTTTATAGTTTTTAAAATATATTGCATGTGTTTATAGTTTTTAAAATATATTACATGTGTTTATGGTTTTTAAAATATATTGCATGTGTTTATAGATATATGATTATTAATGTAGAATGTGAATAACACGAAAGGATTGTATGAGTGTTCCAAAGAACACAATAGAGGCTCTCGGCTTCTCCAAGAAAAAAAGAACCAAAATGTTTTCAACCATTTTCTAAAATAATGATTTCAATGAATCTAGGTAAAATAATGAATTTGAGAATGATTTAGATTTATTTTGGCCAACATGCCATTCAATGTATATTTGAATTCCAAATTTATTTTCTAAGGTAGGTTAAGTAACTAATCTACAAAAGAAATTGATTCCAATGAATCTTTGGGAAATAAAATGAATAAACTCGGTTTAGAATTCTAAATTAGCAGAATTTATTATAAGCAAGAAATAAAGCGAACACTTGACAAATACTAATGTAGAGCTCACTCTCTGAGTTTTGAAGCGCGTTAGCAAGTTTCAAGGTGTAACTATTGGGTAAGGTTAAAATGAACATCATTTAGAAGAAAACGTCAAAAATATCATATACTGATTTTTTTAGGCAAAATGCTGCCGAAATTTACTAAAATCAGAAAAATAAAATGAAAAGATTTCAAAATATATTTATAATTTAAAGAAAATATTCTACATAGTTTAAAATTACTAAATAAATCCTATGCATTGTTAAAATAAAGACTTTAAGCTATATGGTTAAGAAAATGATTTAAAAATTTTACACGATTGAGAAAATGATTTAAAAACATTATGCAATGTTCAAAAATGTCAAAATATATTTACGTGATTTAAAAACGTTTGTAAAAGCGACGCAATTGTGAAAATGTGATAAAATTTCTACGCGACTAAATGGAACAGTGAGTTTTACTGTCGGGCCAAAGTGGTGGACTCGAATATGTTGTGAGATAGTACTGTCAAGTGGAGACATACTATATTTTGGTATATTGAGATTGAGAGTATTTTCGTAAATATGGTAATATTTTGAGACTAAGGGTAGTTTGGTAATTCTTGCTTATGCTTAGAGAGTTGTGTCAATTTGGTTGATAATTGGCGATTGGTTGACGAGACGAATTACACCGTGTTGTGGGTGTAATAGGCGTAATGTGGTTCATTATTTGAACTTGGAGGCATTAGTGTACGGAGAATCCCATATGTGGACAGTTGGTAGCGCCTCTAGGCCGTGGTAACGGGCAACACACTTATGATCTCGACAAGCATTATTCTTAATCGAGATCTTGTGAAGACTATTTAGTACAATGCCTGTAGTGCACGATGTATTGGATTGTGCACTGCTACATGATTTTTTGGACTGTGGACTATAAACACGATGTTGGACAGTGTTATAGTTTGGTTGGGCAACCTAAGGTACTATTAGTTCTTTTCAGATTATTCTCTCAGATATCTGTGTTTAGCTCCATGTGTAACACCCCAAATTCTGACTATGTTAATAGTAATAGCAGAATTACATAGTTTTACATTTTCTGTGTGTTATAAAAATAATCTGTCCGTTCTGAGATCATTTTTGATCATTTTGTGTGATTTACTTCGAGTCAAGAAAATAATAATTTTCTGACCTGGAAAAATATTAATTTAATTAATTAGAGCTGGGGGATCTTACTAAACCCAATTCTGATTGATATATATATTAATCTTATAATTTTTAGAATTTAACTGTGTAATAAAATAATTTTATATTATTATAATATTATTTTATTCAACAGTACCTACTGTCTTAAAAATAGTAGAAAATCTGCTTGTGGACCCAAAAAAGTTTGTGGGGCCCACGTTTAGTGTAGCAGTCAACGATTCTGACTGAATAGAATTCTGAACCAATAAGAATCAGTCAAAATAGGTGGCTTGACTTTTTAAACCAATAGGAAGGAGTCAAACAAAGGAGCATAGACTTCAATATGGACCCTTGGATGAAAAGCATAATTTAGATGCTTTTGATCATAACCGTTGATCCGATCAATGGTGTAAAATGAATCCTGATAAAAACACTAAGTAATATCCACCGTAGATGAAATCAATGGATAGGAAACCAAGTTGATTTTCAATGGCTAAGATGAAGTCAACAATAGTGGCTTGAATTTGATTAGTAACTAATTAAACCTAATTTGGTTAATCTAATGGCCTAATTAACAAGATAAGTAAACTAGCTTAATTGTTAAATTGTTATAATCTAATTCTTAATTAAATATCCTAATTTTAATTAGAGGTTATAATATATGTAATAATAGGTTTAATTAGTTAGTTATATAGTTGGATATTTAATTAAGATTAGTTAGGAAACTAAACCTAATTAATTAGATATTTGATTAGCAAGTAATTAGGCTTGAATTAAAAGAAAATTGAACCCCTAAATGCCCTTGAATCACACGGCCATGCAGCAGCTTGGAGGAGTTTTCTACATGATTCTTGAACAATCCATAAAGCCTTGAAAGTCAAGTGAATGACATATGCCATGTGCTAACCCATGTGCACTCAATTGGTGATATTTTGATGCAAGTAAATCCTCTAATTTCACTACACTTTCATGGCAACAGCCCACCCATAATTCAATCTCACAAATTTCATTTTCTCTCTCACCCAAAAAGCTTTCATCTTTTCTCTCAAAATACCAAGAACACCAAGCAACCATTTTCCTTCCTTTTCTCTCCATTGGTTCGGCCAAGCACCCTACAAACATCATCCATCACCTATAATTTTCACTCTCACCATTTCCTAAAGCTAAACAATATTCTAAACACTTTCCATTTAGAAAGTTTTCCCAAAATCACATCCTAAGTGCTTCAAAAACCCACTTCTATCTTACTTTCCTAGAGGTAAACTTGGGTTTTTATGGTTTAAATTCATGTTTATGATTTTCCAAGCCATGTTTGCTCCATGGTTTGTTATTATTAAGGTTTGTTTGTGATTTTACTAATTGTTTAAGAATTGTTAGGAATTGATTGTGGTTCACACGAAAACAAGGAGAATGAGAGGAGCTTGAAAAGCTTGTCTTCAAGAGGTAAGAGAGAGATTTAACCTCACCAACCAAGTTTTGGCGGTGTGAGGATGGTTTTGTATGGTGAAAAATCCATAAGGGTTCTTCACCGATTATTTGATTGTGTTTTTATGCTTGCATGTGTGATAAATTGCTTAAAGCTTTGATATTTTGTGTGTATGTATAATTATGAAAGCATGAGAATGTATGTGTAAATTAGGACGTGAACAACATGATAAATTGATTATATGAGTACTCCAAAGAGTACAGAGGCATACGGCCATACTATGGAAAAGAGGACCAAAGTCCTCAAATTGATGAATTAAAATGAGAACTGAGCGATTTAAAATGAATTTGGAAAATATTTGAGTATAGCAAAGTAAAATGATTTTTATGTGAAGTAAATAAAAGAAATAACAAATTTTGGGAAACAATACCATTATTGATTTTTAAAGGGGTTATACCGCAAATTTTTATAAAGGAGGGACTAAATTTTAAATATTATATAAATAAAGGGCCATTGTATAAATACTTATTTTTAGAGGGGTCATATTATAAATATTATTTTTAAGGGGTCAAATTATAAATATTTTATAAAAGAGGGACAATTTTGTAAATATAAATTTTATGAGGGACTATTTTCATAAATATTAATTTCTGAGGGATTATTTTGTAAATATGAATTTTATGAGGGACTATTTCGTAAATATGAGTTTTTGAGGGACTAGTGTGCAAATATGGAAAATAAAGCTAATTTTAGTATTAAAATGAGAAAAATAGTATTTTTCATTTAAAGCGTATGAAAAATATTTACGACATTGGAAAATGTTGGAAAATCGCTACGCGATTTGAAAAAGCGACAGAATTGAGTCATGATTGAGAAAACGCGAAAATATGACTACGCAATTAAAATACAGTAATAATACTGTTAGATTATTATGTGGACCCTGAATATGTGATATAAATTGGAAATGTGAATAGTACATAATACATGCATTGGAAAGGTCCGATGGACTGTATGAGGCTAGTGGCCTAAGAGAGACTACACCTCTTGAGTGGGTGCGATATGCGTAGTGTAAGTCACTCGTTGACTTGGGGGCATTGGGGTGCGGGTTGCCTACAATGGGCAGTTGGTAGCTCTTCTGTGCCGTAGGTTAGACCGACGCAACACACCAATGATCCTAACCGAGACAATATCCTTAATCAAGATCTGATAAAGACTATCATGTATATGCTAGATGTGCAAGATTGAGCACGTGGTCCGAAGCATGTTGGTACCGATAAATCTTTTCAATCACTCTCTCCGACCTGAATTGTAGCTCCATGGAGTAGGAAATTGAGTCTGTGTGCATACATATAGTACTTGAGGGTATTATCGTAATTTTTGTTCATGATAATTGATTTATTGATTATTGATAATGGCATGATTGTAATTATTGTGTATTACATGTTTTGTGATGATAATGATGTTAGTGGCATAACTGTAATTATGGTATGATAGTTGTATGAGATATTGTATATGTTTATCTTCATTGCTACCATACTGGTATTGGCGTAGGTGATCTCACCTCTTTGTATGTATGTTCTGTATTATATTTATAATTGTTAAGACGTCGAGCAAGAGATAGCTGCATCCTCATGATGGATTCCTATATGCTGAGGAATCTGAGGAGGACCCGTCTGAGGGTTCTGCTGTGTAGTAGGATTTGGGCTATATATTAGTTTTAAATTAAAGTTTAAATATTTTGAAAGTCGAGTTTGTAAAATATCTAAGTATGACAGTACTAATGGCTTGTATGTATATATCTATGATGTAAATTATGTGTGACAATGTTGTTATGTTTTTATTTTCTGCTAAGTTTATCTTATTATCATCAAGAAATTTTATAACTCGTATTTATATTACAAGCACGATTTCTAATGAGGGGGTAATTTGGTAATTAAGTAACATCAAGTGTGGCGCCCTAAGGAGGGTGTTACATTAGTTGGTATCAGAGCCCAAGTTAGAGTCTTTTGGGTTTGTGGTTAGGTCTGTCTTGTCTAAGTTGTGTGATTCTTTGTAATTGTTTTCTGAAAGAAAAACAATATTGTTTGAAGACTGACCCTCACTTTTCTTTGTGTTGTTCAGTCTGATTGATAGAATACGAAATGGCTGGACGTGGAAGAGGACGCATGAATGCAAGGGCGGCAGTTGGAAATGCCAGTGACGATAATCAGAATATGGCTGCAGCTGTAGTAGCAATACAACGAATGGCTGAGGTTGTTAAACAGCAAAATCAAAGAGCAAATGATGATGCTCACAACTTGTCAGAATTTCAGAGGAACAATCCACCGAAGTTCCACGGAGAGTTCGACCTAGAGAAAGTTGATCTGTGGATCAAGGAACTGGAGAAAATATTTGAAGGCATGGGTTGTACTGATGAGCTGAAGCTTACTTTCACGATGTTCGTGTTAGTCAGTGATGGAGAGGCTTGGTGGGCAGGAGCCCGCAGATTAATTCAAGCTGAAGGGAGAGTTGTGACATGGCAGCTCTTTAGACAGAAGTTTTTGGGGAAGTATTTCCCAGCCAGTGTTCGACACGCTAAGGAGATGGAATTCCTTAGTCTGAGACAAGGGGCGGTGACTGTGAGTGAGTACGCAGCAAGGTTCAAAAGCTTGTCTAAGTTTTCGAGGTACTTCCAGATGCATCCAGATGAGAAGTGGAAGTGTAGAAAGTTTGAAGAGGAGTTGAGGCTTGACATCAAGCGAGCTTTAGCAACTGTGGACATTGATCAGTTTCTGATATTGCTAGATAAGTGCCGAAAGGTCGAGGAGATTGATCATCTGCGAGAGGCTAGGAATAAGAATTTTGGACCAGCACGGTTCCAAAGGGGGAAGAGTAGCAGTGGCAACCGTTTCCAACAGAAACCATATACTAAACCAGCAGTAAGTCAGAATCGGCAACAATCATTTGGAGGAAGTTCAAGTGGTAGTAGAGCAGTTTCAACTAGAACTTCTGCACTTAAATGTTTTAAGTGTGGGAAAGGACATCTCACCAGGGACTGTCAGCATAAGGGGGTGATTTGTTATCGATGTGGGAAGCCTGGACATTTCTCTAGGGAGTGTGATCAGCAAAAAGCAGAGCCATCAGTGGGCAGTGTTCGTACTGCAAGGCCAAAGGGCGGATGGTCGAGTGTATACTATGAGCAGAGAGGAAGCCGCTAAATCTGAGGACTTGATAATGGAGGAGTGTGCTATTAAAGATAATCCTTTAACAGTATTATATGATTCGAGAGCAACACATTCTTTCATTACATGTGATTGTGTAGAGCGTTTGGGATTAACTATGACTACATTGCCGTATGATTTGAGTGTTAGTACTCCTACTGATAAGCTTGTGATAACTACAAAAGTATGCTTAAATTGCCCTGTATCTGTTAGAGATAGGATCTTTCATGTGGATTTGATCTGTTTGCCTCTTTCTAAGATTAATGTAATCTTAGGAATGGATTGGTTGTCTTCCAACCATATCTTGATAGACTGTGTTAGTAAGACATTAGTTTTTCCTGAGGTTAAGGATTCTAGATTCCTAATAGCTACTCAAGTGAAAGCTTGTTTGAAGGAAGGAGATCAAGGGTACTTGTTGATGTCTTCGATGGAGGTGCAATGTGAAGACATTCTGAAGGATATTTTCGTAGTAAACGAATTTCCTGAAGTGTTTCCTGAAGATATACCTGGAATACCGCCAGAAAGAGAGATTGAATTCTCTATTGATTTGGTACCTAGAGCTGGACCTATATCTATGGCGTCTTATCAGATGTCGCCAATAGAGTTGGCAGAACTTAAGAAGCAGTTGCAGGATTTATTGGAGAAGCAATTTGTGAGACCAAGTGTATCACCTTGGGGTGCTCCGGCGTTGTTGGTAAAGAAGAAGGATGGCACTTCTCGTCTATGTGTAGACTACCGGCAATTGAACAAGATTACAATCAAGAACAAATATCCGTTACCAAGAATCGATGATCTGATGGACCAATTGCGAGGAGCCGCAATATTTTCCAAGATTGATTTACGTTCTGGTTATCACCAGATACGTGTGAAGGTGGAAGATATCCCAAAGACTGCGTTTCGGACCCGATATGGGCATTACGAGTATCAAGTGATGCCTTTTGGTGTGCCTAATGCACCTGCAATATATATGGACTTCATGAACTGGATTTTTCGTTCATACTTGGATAAGTTCATTGTTGTCTTTATTGATGACATTTTGATTTATTCTCGAAGTCAGGAGGAACATGCTGAACATCTCAGAGTGGTTCTCCAGATTTTGAAGGAGAATAAGTTGTATGCCAAGTTGTCCAAATGTGAATTTTGGTTGAGTGAAGTACAATTTTTGGGGCATGTCATATCGGTAGATGGAATTGAAGTTGATGCTTCAAAGGTGGAGACAGTTGTTGAATAGGAGAGACCGAAGACTATATCAGAGATCCATAGTTTCATCGGATTGGCTGGTTACTATCGACGATTCATAGAGGGTTTTCAAAGATTACAGGACCTCTTACCCAACTTACACAAAAGAATCAACCGTTTACATGGACTGAAGCATGTGAGGAAATTTTTCAGGAGTTGAAACGACGACTGACTACTTCACCGGTTTTGATTCTACCTGATCCAAACGAAGCCTTCGAGGTATATTGTGATGCTTCGTATCAAGGATTGGGTTGTGTACTTATGCAAAACCGCAAGGTTGTGGCATATGCATCGAGACAGTTGAAAGTGCATGAGAGGAATTATCCGACTCATGACCTGGAGTTGGTAGCAGTAGTGTTTGCATTGAAGGTATAGAGACATTTTCTCTATGGAGCAACGTTCACTATTTTTAGTGACCATAAAAGTTTGAAGTATCTATTTAACCAGAAAGAGTTGAACATGAGACAAAGGCGTTGGCTCAAGTTTCTGAAATACTATGACTTTCAGTTACAGTATCATCCTGGGAAGGCGAATGTCGTAGCAGATGCCTTAAGTAGGAAAGCGCTTAATGCTTCTGTTATGATGATGAAGGAGAAGGAACTGATAGAAGAGTTTCGGGATATGCGATTATCTGTGAAGTTGACACTAGGGAAGATATGTTTGAACATGATCACTATTTCCAATGATTTGATGAGTAGAATACGAGAAGGACAACACAGTGATCAGTACTTGCAAGAAGTCAAGGAGCAGAATTAGAATTCAGCGAAAGTGTTGATGGAATTTTGAAGTTCAAAGGGAGAGTTTGTGTACCAAACGATCCAGAACTGAGAAGATCGATTTTGGATGAAGCTCATAGAAGTAAGTTGGGTATGCATCCGGGAGCCACGAAGATGTACTAAGATTTGAAACAGTTGTATTGGTGGCAAGGAATGAAGAGGGATGTCGCAGAATATGTATCATCCTGTTTGATTTGTCAGAAGGCCAAAGTGGAACATCAGAGACCATCAGGAATGTTGCAACCTTTTCCTATTCCTAAGTGGAAATGGGATGACATAACAATGGATTTTGTCGCGGGACTACCGAAAACTCGAAAGAGTCACGATTCTATATGGGTAATTATTGATCGGCTTACAAAGTCGGCGCACTTTTTATCGATTAATATTAAGTACTCAATGGAGAAGTTGGCTCAAGTGTACATCAATGAAATTGTCAAACTTCATGGTGTACCATCCAGTATAATTACTGATCGAGATCCGTGATTTACATCGAGATTCTGTAATAGTTTGCAATAAGTGATGGGAATGAAGCTACGTTTGAGTTCTGCTTACCATCTTCTTATGTTGCATGCAAAACCATGATGTTGTTTTCAAAAACCCATGAAGATGTTCATATGTTCTGTGAAAACCATTTTGCATTAAGATGTATGTTTTTTGCGAAGCTTTCTGGTATGTATGTGATACGTACAGCGTTATGGAATCCTTGTTTCTGCACAAGAGGTGCAGCACAAGGGGTTTTGGAAACCCTATTCTTGTTTTGTGGCAGCAGCATCAAGTGTTGATGTGAAGCCGTCAAGGAGGCACCTGAGATTCAAGTGTTGAACGACGGCACAAGGATTCCCTGCGGTACATGAAGTGTTCATGTTGTTCAAGCTTAGGGTTCAGCGCAGGACCCCCGTGCTACCTCTGCGTAGGGTGTTTTTCAAAAATGCGATATATTAGATCCAATTTTATGACTCATGAAAATAATAATGTATTTTTGTTATGAGTTTATATGTTTTTGTGATGCATGGTGCATGGTTATGGCCTTAGTCCTCTTTTTATGCTTTTTGGTTTTAATAAATACGACCTGCATGTCGTGCCTTTCTCTCTACATTCTGATTGTACATTCTCTTCTCACCTGACTCCCCTCAAATGTAAAAGAGATTTCTATATAATGTAATTATGATGTGGAGGCAAGAAGATGACATTAAGTGAGGACGTTGATGGGAGATGCTTGGTGAAGCTGGCTTAGTTAATGCTACTCTCTTAGGGGCCATAACCATGTCACTTTTATTATATGCTTTTATGTATGAGATGCATGGATAATGTTTATGGTATGATAAACAGTTTAATAAATAGTGAGATCTAGTAATAATAATAATAAAAATTCCCTCAAAGCAAATATTAAGTCATTATGTGATGCCTTCCAATGTGTGGCACTCGTCAAGACTAGTATCGATCAAGTGCAGGTCTGCCAAAGTAAGATGCCTTTATCTATATTAGTAAGACGCGATGGGATAAAGGTAATATCCAATTGCCAACCATTGGGTTTGACTTAACTAGGCCATTTCAATAGGATTGAAGGCTTAGAGGCATGAAGTTGGGCTTTAGTCCATTGGATGGATTAGAATAAGTGTTATTCACCCAACTATCCAAGAGTTACATGTGATGTAATTGGAAAGTGTTTCCTACCTAAATAATTGAATTTTGGGTGATCAACCAAAGCTGACTCAAAACTAGGTGAAATATGGATCTTGGCCCACTAGGAAATCTTACGATGGGATTTTCCAAGTCAATGCTGAGGGTCATTGATTTGAATAAAATATTGGGAGATATATTTAATTTAAAATACCTCATTAAATATGTTTATGACATGATACTTACATTTTGCATATTTCTGTTAATAGATTACCATGGCAACAAACACATCTGGTACTTTATCATTGCGATCCGTCCTTGAGAAGGACAAGTTGTCTGGAACAAATTTTCTAGACTGGTACAGGAATTTGAGGATTGTCCTCAAGCAAGAGAAAAAGCTGTATGTTTTGGAACAGCCTATTCCTGAGCCATCTGCTGCTAATGCCCCTAGAACTGAAAGAGATGCTTATAAGAAGCATCAAGATGATGCCTTGGATATTAGATGTCTAATGCTGGCCACAATGAACTCTAAGCTCCAAAAGCAACATGAGAACATGGATGCATACGATATGATCGTATACCTTAAGAAGCTCAATCAAGAGCAGGCCAGGCATGAGAGATTCGAGGTCTCTAAAGCACTTTTTTAGTGCAAGCTGGTAGAAGGAAGCCCTGGTGGTGCTCATGTACTCAAGATGATTGGGTACATTGAAAACCTAAAGAGACTCGGTTTTCCTTTGGGCCAAAAGTTGGCCATTGACTTAGTCCTGCAATCGTTGCCGAAAAGTTTTAGTCAATTTGTCATGAACTACAACATGAATGAGATTGACAAATCACTACCAGAGCTGCTAGGCATGTTGAGAACTGTTGAGCAGAACATTATCAAAGGCAAAGGGAAGGCCATAATGATAGTCCAAAAGAATAAGGGCAAGAAATAGCAGAAAAAGCCCAAGGACAACTGGAAGGGCAAGGGCAAGGATAAGTCCAAGCCCAGCACTTCTGGCTTGAAACCAGTGGGTGGAGTGGCTAAGGAAGGTATATGCTTCCATTGTGGTCAGACCGGACATTAAAAGAGGAACTGTGCCAAGTTCCTGGAGGAGCTCAAAAAGAAGAAGGGAAGTGAGACTTCCACTTCAGGTATTTTTTGTTATTGAAGTCAATTTATCTACTTCGCATCATGGGTATTAGATACTTGGATGTGGATCTCACATTTGTGTAAATGTGCAGGATCTAAAGAGCAGTAGACCATTGACGAAGGGTGAAGTCGACCTACGAGTGGGAAATGGAGCAAAGGTTACTGCATTAGCTGTAGGGACTTATTTATTATCTTTGCCCACTGGGCTTGTAATAGAGTTAGAGAACTGCTATTTTGTGCCTGCTATTAGTAGGAATATCATTTTTGTTTCTTGTTTGGACAAGAAAGGTTTTTCTTTTATTATAAAGGACAAGTGTTGCTCCATTTATATGAATGATATTTTTTATGGTAGTGCACAATTGAGTAATGGACTTTATGTACTTGATCTCGAAACGCCCATCTATAACATAAATACAAAGAGGTTTAAATCAAACGATCTAAACCCAACTTTTCTCTGGCATTGTCGTTTAGGCCACATAAATGAGAAACACATCTCCAAACTCCATAAACATGGATTCTTAGACTCGTTTGATTTCGAATCATATGAGACATGTGAATCTTGTTTATTGGGGAAGATGACAAAGGGCCCATTCACTGGACAAGGTGAAAGGGCTAGTGATCTTTTAGGCCTTATACATAGTGATGTATGTGGGCCACTAAACACAGTCTCTAGAGGCGGTTTTCAATACTTCATTATATTTACTGATGATTTCAGTAGATATGGATTTGTATATCTTATGAAGCACAAATCAGAATCCTTTGAAAAGTTCAAAGAGTTCAAGAATGAAGTACAAAACTAACTTGGCAAGAGTATTAAAATCCTTCGATCAGATCGAGGAGGAGAATACTTAAGCCAACAGTTTGATGATCATCTGAAAGAGTGTGGGATAATATCTCAACTCACTCCACCAAGAACACCACAATGGAATGGTGTCTCTGAAAGGAGGAACCGGACCTTGTTGGACATGGTCCGATCTATGATGAGTCATGCAAACCTTCCAAGCTCCTTCTGAGGACATGCTCTGTTAACAACAGCTTTCACACTTAACCGTGTTCCATTTAAGACGGTTCAAAAGACATCATATGAGATATGGACTGGGAGACGGCCCAGTATGTCTTTCTTGAAGATTTGGGGCTGCGAAGCTTATGTGAAACATCAAGTTTCTGATAAGCTTGGACCTAAATCAGATAAATGCTTCTTTGTGGGGTATCCAGAGGAAACCAAGGGATACTTTTTCTATAATCCTACCAAGGGCAAAGTGTTTGTCGCACGGACAGCTGTGTTTCTAGAAAGGAAGTTTATCTCCAAAGGAACCAGTGGGAGAAAAGTAGAACTTGAAGAAATTCAAGTTTCACAAAGCAACAATGAACCAATGGTGAAAATAGAGCAGCCTCCACAAAATGTTATGGAACAACAACCTGCTCTAGTAGCACAAGACCTGGTAGGTCTAACAGGATACGTCATCAACCAGAGAGATATGGATTTCTCATGACCCAAAAAGGTGACGTATTGCTCATGGATCAAGATGAGCCTGTGACTTACCAGGAAGCCATTATTGGCCTAGAATCTGAGAAATGGTATGAGGCCATGAGATCTGAAATGAATTCCATGTATGCCAACCAGGTATGGACCTTGGTTGACCCACCTGAAGGAGTAAAACCCATTGGGTGCAAATGGGTTTTCAAGAATAAAACCGACATGGATGGTAATGTGCATACCTTTAAGGCGCGATTGGTGACTAAAGGTTTCAAACAAATTCATGGTATAGACTATGATGAGACTTTTTCCCTAGTTGCGATGCTTAAATCCGTTCGGATCTTGCTTGCTGTTGCAGCATACCATGATTATGAAATCTGGCAAATGGATGTCAAAACTGCTTTCCTTAATGGAAATCTTCTCGAATATGTGTGCATGACACAACCTGAGGGTTTTGCCACTCCAGAGGATGCTAGAAAAGTATGCAAGTTGTAACAATCAATTTATAGATTGAAGTAAGCTTCCAGAAGCTGGAATCTTCATTTTGATGATACAACAAAACAGTTTGGTTTCATCAAGAATGAAGAAGAATCTTGTGTCTACAAGAAGGTTAGTAGGAGCACTATTATCTTTCTGGTATTGTATGTAGATGACATACTACTTATTGGAAATGACATCCCTACCCTACAGTCCGTAAAGACTTGGTTAGGGAACTGCTTCTCTATGAAGGACTTGGGCGAAGCCACCTATGTATTAGGTATCAGGATCTATAGAGATAGATCACTGAGACTGCTTGGCCTAAGTCAGAGTACATACATAGACAAAGTGTTAAGACGATTTAACATGCATGAATCCAAGAAAGGACTCTTGCCTATGTCACATGGTGTAAGCCTATCTAAGGCTCAATCCCCTTCCACGTAGGATGAGAGGGATCCTATGAGCAAGATTCCATATGCATCTGCAATTGGATCTATCATGTATGCCATGTTATGTACTCGACCAGACATCTCGTATGCTTTGAGCATAACGAGTAGGTACCAGTCTGATCCCGATGAGTGTCACTGGACTGCTATCAAGAACATCCTTAAGTACTTGAGAAGGACTAAGGATTCGTTCTTGGTATATGGAGGCGAGGAAGAGCTAGTTGTAAAAGGCTACACTGATGCTAGCTTCCAAACTGATAAAGACGACTCCAGATCGTAATCGGGTTATGTTTTTTGCCTAAATGGTAGGGCTGTGAGCTGGAAGAGTTCAAAGCAGGAGACAGTCGCCGATTCTACCACAGAGGCTGAGTATATTACTGCCTCCAATGCAGTAAAGGAGGTCGTTTGGATCAGGAAGTTCATTACTGAACTTGGCACTATTCCTAGCATTGTGGACCCAGTGAACCTCTATTGTGATAATAATGGAGCCATTGCACAAGCTAAGGAGCCTAGATCTCACCAGCGATCCAAACATATACTTAGGCGCTTCCATCTCATTCGAGAGATCATCGATAGAAGAGATGTGAAGATATGTAGAGTACCAACAGATGATAACATTGCTGATCCACTGACGAAGCCTCTTGCACAGCAGAAGCATGAGGGTCATTCTAGGTCTTTAGGCATTAGATATATGCCTGATTGGCTCTAGTACAAGTGGGAGATTGTTGGTGTATACCCTAGAGGCCAATACATTTTCTGTATTTACATACATTCTATTATGCTATTTTTATATGAAGCATTTCATTTATTGTGTTCTTTTTTGATAAGCATAATAAAGTCCTTAGAATAGTAAGTTTGATGCCATAGGACATCAAGTGGATGACTTGATGGTGAGATCCTATTGGTTACAACACTATTCTTAAATGTCCCTAGTCAAGTATTATTGTTAATTGGGACAACAATAATACATTGAGACTAGTATGTGCATAGACTGATGACCACATCTCACGAGTCATAGATATGAGATATCAAGTCTTCATATGGGTACATATTAGAGTAATGATGTACTAGACTGACCCACCATGAGAACGCTACATGGATCGTTACGTGAGTGTCATAAGCGATTCTCATAGTGACAATGGTGTTTGTGGTCCTTTGACCTGAAATCACTACGATTCCTACATGAGGAGTTGTGTGTTTTAATGCCATCAAATGTCATCTGTAACAAGGTGATTATAAAGTTGGTTATTAGACATACCGCGAATCATGCAGAGGGATGTGAGTAACCTAGATGGGATTTATCATTCCTACATAACAGGAGCGATATCTTCGAGCCCCCTGATTGAGTGAGACTGTGAAATGCATGGTCATGCTCAAATGAGTCAATATAAGATATTGATCTCATTTGTTGTTACAAAGTCTACTCGAATATCAGGAAACAAATGATTGGACTATACAAGGGTGACGCATTCCATGCATTGTGTTCAATCTAGATATCTTAACAAAGGGACTAAACGACATGGAAACATTGGTCACGGAAAGGTTATGTCAAATCACTGACATTCTTATTACTTGGGTAGCAGCGATGTGTTGCTAGATACCGCTCACTGCTTGTAATATTAAAATGGGATTTTAATATTACTACCAATGTAATAAGAACCTACAGGGTCATACACATAGAGCAGACTAAAATTGGAGCAATGGATCCAAGTTGGACTCGGATTCAAATATGGGCCAGACTCATAACAGATGGGTCTAGGGTTGCATAGCTTACCTTGCTGCTACTCACACTCACTTAAGGCAGTCACTATTATAAATAGTACTGCTAAGGGGGCTGCTAAGATACATAATTTAGAACCCTAGCCGCACCTACAGAAAAGTGAGTGAGAGAGCAATAGGTTTATTCTCTTCTCTACGCAGCTAGCACTGTGTGAGAGGCATGAGGCTTCTCTTTGCAGATGTTGGACGTTCGTGAGTCTGTTCGTGTGGATACCACAGAGACATCGTTTCTATTACGGTGTTGGTGATTCACGCTTCAAGAGGTAAATAATTTAAAAACTCGGATTATGGCTTTTTCGCATGGATCCTAGGTGGGAATCCCTGTTTTTCGCTGCGTGATGTATCCACAAAAATTCCCAACATATTCTTCGCTGGACGAGTCCAGTGGTAGACCGAGTGACTTCCCTATCTTTTCCTTCTGACCGTTATGATGTTTCTAGTACACTTCGACTGAGGAAATATGTTCCTGAATTTGAACCATAACAGTGCGTTGAATGCAACACGGTTAAAGAAGAACATACCCTATGTGACATTTCTATTTAGATCAAGGATAGATGGCATAATGAATTAACTGAAGAAAGCCGCTGTTATCTCCACGATTAGTTTGTGTTTTGGTTATCTACAAGTTCGCTCGAAGGTAGAAGATATTTCATAAACAACTTTCTCTAACTCTTTATGAGCACTACTAGTTTTTGGTAACGTCGTTCCCTGTAACGTGCACCTCAGCAGTATTCATCGGTTACATGAATGGGATCCCTTTTCCCTGTTGAAGCAAATTTGTCAATATCCTTAATGGTGACATTCTGACCTACTCTTGAAGATCAGAGGAACGTATCAAATCTCTCATTGTGATTCCTCAAAATTCTAAAGAAGAGGAGGATGTTGCGTGAGAAATTGTCCAACCACGAATTCTGGTTGAAGGGAGTTCATTTTGGGACATGTAGATTCACAGGAAGAAAATTCTGGGAGTCCGTAGAAAATTCAAGCAGTTTTACGATGGATGCTAGTGTAGAATAGGAAAGCGATAGCGTGTACTTCAAGGTAATCGGGAGTACGTGAGAAGAAATACCTTACACGAACATGGAATTAGCCGTTGTGCCTTGCATTGGAGGTCTGAAGGCATTTTCTGCAATGGAGCAAACATTTAGCATCTACAGTGATCATAAGGATCAAAATATCTAGTTGATTAGAAGGAGCTAAATATAAGGCATTACGTGGATGGTATGTAAGACACTTTTGTGTTGGCACCGAGATAGTAAAGGGTTGCGATTGGACCCGAGCTTGTACAACAAGCAACGGATAAAGTTAAGATGACTAAGGAAAGGATGCAATGATTCAAGCGGAAAAGATATTACGTCAGTAAAAGCGATTTGGGGTGATGTAATTAGAGACACAATGTGAGAGCTAGATTCTAAGGTATGAAAATTTCGAGGACGAAATTTCTTTTTAGAACGGGAGAGTTGTAACATCCCAAAAAATTTATTTATTTCGTCATAAATAGTCGTTTTATAATATTTATGATTATTGAAAAAAATTTGGATTTTTCCTGAAACATCAAATATTTTAATATATTTCTCGTTTTACATGCACACTGAGCAGAGTCAGTGTAACACCTCAGAAATTATTTGTTTCGTGATGAATAATCATTTCCTAATATTTGTGATTTTTGAGAATTTTTGTGGGTTTTTCCGGAGACGTCGTATATTTTAATATATTTTTCATTTTACGTGCACACTAAACAGAGTGTGACACCCCAGAAATCGTTTGTTTCATGATAAATAGTCATTTTCTAATATTTGTGATATTTGGAATTTTTTCTGAATTTTTATGGAAACGTTGAATATTTTAGTATATTTCTCATTTTGCATGCACACTGAGCGGAGCCGGGAAAACGAAATGTTTTCCCTGAGGCTGGTAAACTTTGAACTGTGGACATGTCGACGAGGGATCTTACTAAACCCGAGGTTGGGCACAGTTTACGAGATTTATATTTTTTGAAGTTTTATCTGATAAATAAAATCTTTGTATGCACTGTTAAATAAAATTTTGTAGTACGCTCTATTATCCGATAGATAATTAATACTGACTTATGTACTGTAACAATTATCCATTGGGTAATAACTTGTAGTAAAATCCTAATCACCTTATTATTTAATTACTTTATCACCCTATCTTATCCTAAAGCAATCCACTTTATGTCTAATCAAATCCTTCTGTTTGAAAAAGCTAACAAGCTTCTCAAAGAAGCCAAGCACACTTCTCTCTCCTCCCTCCCCACACACCACACGGCTGCATGCTTCTAATTGGAGCCCAAAATTGTGCTTTCAATTAATTAAGTTTCCTATACTAATTTCAAAATCAAAAAGTCATCATCTTTTCTCCTATCAACTTTTCTCTCTAGATTTCTCTTCTCTCTTCTTCTCTCATTTTCTTCTCTTCACTTCTCTCTTCTCCTCTTCCTCTCCAAACCGCCAGCTAGGGCTGCATAACCCGACCCACGAACCCGCCAACCCGACCAACCCGACCCGACCCGACCACATATATCTGGGTTGGTTCGCGTACTCGGGTCGGGTCGGGTAAAATTTCGTGAACCCGTTGAATATCGGTTCGGGTAACGGGTTTGATGAACCGACCCGACGACCCAATAAAATGACGTCGTTTTGCTTATATTTAAGTTTTTTTTTATTTTTTCTCACAACCCAATCCGGTGACCCGACCAACCCGACCAACCCGAATAACCCGATTATCTAATCCGAACCAACCCGATTCTAATCGAGTTGGTTCGATTCGGGTTACTCAAATTTTTCTCTCTCGACCCGACCCGACCGACCCAAACTCACGTGATTGGTTTGGATTTTTTTTCTCCCCCAAACCCGACCCGACCCGACCCGTGTGCACCCCTACCGCCGGCCACCGACCCACCACCATTACCTCTCCATTTTTGTTTGCTCCAATAAATCACATTTCTTGAATCCTCTCATCATCCTCAGGTTTTTCTCCTTGGTGATCATCTTCAAAAACTCAACTTTTCCTCTCCATTTTCCCTCCTCTTCCACAGCCAAAACCACCATTGTTGGCCATCCAAGCTATTTCACTCAACTAACCTCATTTTCTATCTTTTCTCATCACCATTAACCTTTTCTCTTTGGAAACCATCACTTGGTTCATCCATTTTCACCATTTTCATTTTCCTCCATCAAGCTTTAAAGTTGGAGACTTTGAGGTGAAAGTTCATAACTTTATCATCTTTCAATCCCATTTTCGTGATCCAAGGTCACTATGGTGATCATGGATGCCCTTTTCAAGCTTTGATTGTGATTCTTGTGAGTTTGATGTTCTTAGGGTTTCCTTGAAGGGTGGAATCCGAATTTCACTTGGAGCATTCAAGGGAGTTCCATTGCTTGTTTTCTTCTCTAGGTAAGAGGGAGATAATCCCTTCAACCTCTCTTGGTAGTAGGGAACTTGATTTTGAGATTGGTTGTGAGAAACCCTTGCTAGGGTTACTCTCTTTGTTGTATGACTTTTATGACTATGTGTTGTTTTTAATTTGTTTGAATTGTTTGGTTGATTTAATATGTATATTGATGTGCTTGGATGGATTGAAAACTTGAATAGAAGCAAAATGACCCTTGCCCTTTTCTAAGAGGCTCACGGCCATGAACCCTAAGATAGGGTGTTCTTGGTGAAAATTTGTAACAAATTGAAGATATGATTAATTAAAAAGGATAACATGTAATTAATTGGATGAAAATTTGGGAATCCAAATCTTAGAGAGGCTCACGGCCTCTAGGGTTAATTATGGCCCAATTCATGTAACTTTATGCAACTATAACATTTAATTAATTAAGTGATTAAATAGTAATAATGAAGTGGAAAGAAATCAATTTGATGACCTAAAAGGAATCTTTGGACCTAAGGAACTTAACAAAATGAGAGAATTCCTCTAGAGAAGAATTTCATTGAGAAATGCTAAATTAAAGTGAGACTTGAGAATCATAAGACACTTAATTAAATAAGTTTTATTATGAATAAAAAGAATGACTAATGGAATTAGAGGAACAAGAATTAAGAGTGTAAGTGAAATTTTGAGAATCATAAGACACTTAATAAAGAGAATGACTAAGTTTAAAGTAAGAAAGCAAATAATGAAAAGAATTTCATAAGAGACATTACATTGAAGTGGAACTTAACTAATTTGGACAATTAGGATTTATTTAGGATCTCATAAATTGGAATGAACCAAGAATGAAATTTTACTATAAAAACTTGGGGTAATTCTAATTAAAGAAAGAACAAGGGAGTGTGAGACCTTGGGACCCTTAGAATAATTTTCTAAGTGTGTGCGAATAAATTTACCATAGAAACCTTAATTAATCAAGAGAATTCCTCTAGGGACGAACTTTGTAATAAATGCTACATTAAAGTGAAAATTCATAATATACCTTGAAAGTGTATTATTTTATTTAAATACTGATAATATGATCTTGTGGGTCCATGTGAGGGACCAATGATGTGTTGATGCTACTTTGGCCAATTGAGGCATATTATGGAAAAGTATGTAATGATAAACATACACGATGTATGCATTGAGTCATCATGCATTGTGGAAGTCCAATGGACTATTTGTCAAGGTTATGTTGCCTAGGAGTTGAATCAGACCTTAGTGCGGGTGCAAATAGACTAGTGTAGGTCCTGTTGTTGACCTTGGGGGCGTCAGGGTGCTGGCGTCTCACAGGGGACAGTTGGTAGCCCCTCTGGGCCATGAGACAAACTGATGCAAATGCACTGACGATCCTGACCGAGACACTGTCCTATATCGTGATCTTGTGGGAATGCCGCTGTATAAAGGCCTGTTGCGCAAAACTATTATTTTTTTGGAAAGCACTTGATTTTAGGCTGACGAGATATTGTCATGTCTCCCTGATCATTCTCTCCGATGATTGTGTCTAGCTCCATGGAGTAGGATTTTGATATCATGTACATATGCATAGTGAGTCAATATATTACTTAGCATTTAATTTATATGATGATTGGAACTGCTATCTTATTGATGTTATAACTGCCTGAAATTGTTAAGTTGTTTAATATATGCTTCTTGATACTGTTTATATCCCTTGTAATGCTATGTGGGCATCCTACGCCGTTTCTATTTCTTACTGTCATAATTGGTAATGAAGTTGGATATCTCACCTCTTGTATGTATTATTCTTATTCTATGTAATTCTTGGTTAAAGACTGTTGAGGGGACGCACTTGTTTCCTTCCAGATTTTACTTGGTTTCGATCTCTTGTATTCGGTGATGTCGTCAAGAAGGAGTTCTATTGGGTTCATTAGGATTGTGTTCACCAGTGGCGCCAATGCGTGGCGAGTCGACTGGGCTGGCGATCGTATACGGTACGTTGGAGATCTGATTTTGACTATAAGGAGGACTCATGATGGAGACCTTGTCCTGACACTTACTACATCGGTACATCTAGAGTTTGCCCTGCCCATTCGAGAGCTATAGGGTGATCTGATTCACACTCCTAGAGAGGACGAGGATTCGATGGCATCAGCTGCTAGGGCACCTGCTCGTGGAACCGCACTTTATCCTATCTTTGTTTCTTCAGGTGACCTGGGGGAGGATCCCGAGGTGGATCCGATAGAGTGCCCAACTCCTTAGACATTTATGTCTTTATGGTAAGTTTATGTTTCCTTGTACATTACTTATATTAAAGTGTAATTTGAGTATAACTGCATTTTGAAGTCCAACTTGATGTATTTTATTTTGAGCAGTATGTGAAATGCACCGCGCTATGTATGCTTTAAATTAATTATCTAGCCCCATGAACTGTATTTTAATTTTGGCTAGTTGAATTATATGTGCTAATGACAACTTATGTATTATTTCATTCGTGGCTCATACTTTCTGTATATACAAGACAATTTATTTTGGATAAATATTATTTGAAAGCTGCAGCACGCTGAAATTTAGTAACTGTGGTATAATGACGATTGTGCTGTGGTTATTAAGTTGAGGGGTGTTACACATTGGGGTTAAGCTTGATGCAAGACGAGAATTTATAACTCATTGAATTTGGCCACATACTGACCAACAAACATATCTCCCTGCTCCAACCTAAGAAATTCCATCTCCTTTGCATTCTGTAGATTTTGTGGAAAGAACTTCCTAAGAAAAGAATTCTTAAAGATCACCTAAAAGCTCTCTTGATGTCCGTCAACCAATCCTCTGCTTCTCCTTCTAGCCTATAAGAAGCAAAAAGCACCTTTTGCTCATCTGAGCAAGCCATAATAGTAAAAATCTTCTTCATCTCTTTGAGCCAACGATTAGCTCTGATCGGGTCGTACTCCCTCTTGAAAGAAGATGAATTAGATTTCCTGAACTCTGAGAGGTCTTGGAAAGTCTAATTTCTCCTAACTACCTCTTGGTTTGGTTGCTTCGGTTGATGCGGTGGTGGTGTAGGTTGTTGATGCTGAGTCGTACCCATTCTCTCAAACATCCTGCTGGTTACAGCTATTTGCTCTCTGATAGCCTTAGCTGTAGCAGCTATCTGCTCCTGAATCGCATCAGCGGTAATGGCTATTTACTCCCTCATTGAATTAGCCATTACCATAAAAGCTCCAACCATGTCCAGGCCTTCATTAGAAGAGTTCCTATTTCCATGGGTTCTCCTTGTAGACACCATAGTTTCTTGTACACACAGAACAATACATATTGAGCTTATAAGTCTCAATATCATGAGCTGTGCAATAGTAGCTAAAAATAGTCATACAAAGGGCAAGTCATGTAGTTCTATCAAACATCTCATACAAGAGACAAAGAAATGTACAACAAACAAAGGAACTCCTAAACATGCCTAAGCATAGTCAGTCCACACCTTGGATTAATAGGATGAACTTCTCTGATACCATAATGTAACACCTTAATAGAATTATCATCAAATAACTGGAATATTTCAAGATAAATCATATCATTTCAAGATAAATCCTCTGTCTTTTCCCAAGTTGCTTCTTCTGGTGTTAATCCTTCCCATAATACCTTAGCTAAAGGGATTTTTTTCCTCTTAACTGTTTATCAAAAGTATCCAAAATCTATACAAGTCTAATGGGATAGGTTAAATCTTTTCTCAATTGTACTAGTTCACTGGGTAAGATGTGAGAAGGATCTGAACAATATTTTCTAAGTTGAGAAACATGAAAAACATCATGAAGATTTGATTTACTGGGTGGAAGGGCTATTTGATAAGCTACTGACCCTACTTTCTTGAGAATTTGAAATGGACCTAAGAATCGAGGACTCAGTTTCCTAGATTTTAAGTGCTCCTATTCCAGTTATAGGAGAAATTTTCAAAAACATATGTTCTCCTTCTTGAAATTTCAGAGGTCTTCATATTTGATCAATATAACTTTTCTGCCTACTTTTTGTCGTAAGTAGTTTATCCCTAATAAATTTTATTTTCTCTAAAGTTTGTTGTACTATGTCTGGCCCTAATAAATTTCTCTCTCCAACTTCTTACCAGTATAGTGGTGATCTATACTTTCTGCCATATAGATAATGCCTCCATTTTTTCAAAGCAAAAACCACTATTGCCAATTCTAAATCATGGGTTGGGTAGTTTTCCTTATGTGGTCTCAATTGTCTTGAAGCATAAGTCACTACTCTCTCATTTTGCATCAAAACTCATCAAATACCCTTCTTGGATGCATCACTATACATTGTAAATTTTTCTTTAGGATCGGGGATAATCAATATAGGAGTTGTAGTTAACTTGACTTTTATTTCCTGAAAACAATTTTCACATTCATCAGTCCACTCAAAAGGCTTTTCCTTCCTAGTCAATCTGGTCAAAGGTAACACCAACTGAGAAAACCCTTTAATGAATCTTCTGTAATATCTAGCTAATCCTAAAAAAACTCCTAATTTTAGTGATGGTTGTTGGTCTCTCATATTGTATTACCGCTTCCACTTTATTATGATCAACTGA
Source organism: Ormosia semicastrata (assembly GCA_029884595.1). NCBI lineage: Eukaryota > Viridiplantae > Streptophyta > Magnoliopsida > Fabales > Fabaceae > Ormosia > Ormosia semicastrata. Next base: position 44,784,378 of record JAQQTO010000044.1, on the reverse strand, counting down.
AACTCCTCCTTGTGATATTACATACCCTAGAAATTTTACTTCTTGAAGTTAGAATTCACATTTTTATAACTTAGCAAACAATTGTTCTTCTCGTAAGATTTGAAGGATCTTTCTAAAATGTTGTTCATGTTCTTATGCTATCTTCGAATAGATGAGAATATCATCTATGAAAACAACCAAAAATTGGTCCAAATAAGGTCAAAAACTGTGATTAACGTAATCCATAAATACTGCTAGGGCATTGGTCAATCCAAAAGGCATAACTAGATATTCATAGTGTCCATATCTAGTTCTAAAAGCAATTTTAAGAATGTCTTCTGGCTTAATTGTAATTTGATGATATCTTGATCTTAAATCTATCTTAGAGAATATTGAGGCTCCCCTAAGTTGATCCAACAAATCATCAATTCTTGGAAGTGGGTATTTATTTTTTATGGTCACTTTGTTCAATTGTCTATAATCCACACACAACTGTAAACTTCTCTCATTCTTCTTTACAAAAAGCACAGGGGCTCCCCAAGGTGACACATTAGGCCGAATGAATTTCTTGGCTAGGAGTTCCTCTATTTGCTTCTTAAGTTCACTTAACTCTAATGGGGGTATTCTATAGGGTGCTATTGAAATAGGGTTTGTTCCTGGTATTAAGTCAATTGACAAAGAAATTTCCTTTTTCTGGAGGTAGATTATTTATTTCTGAGGGAAATACTTCTGAAAATTCTCTCACTACAAGGATAGTTTCTAATTTTTGTTGTTCCTCTGAATTTAAAGAAAACAAGAGAACATATGGTTGTGCACCTTCTTTCAAATATTCCTTAACTTGAATGGTAGAGCAATACACAGATTCATTCTCAATAAATTCAGACACAGAAGTTTAAACAAAATTTATAGATTTCTTAGAACATTTGAGAACAACTTGATTTTGAGACATTCAATCCATTCTAAATATAACATCAATATCTTTCCTAGGTAAACAAATAAGATCTATAACGGACAATTTATTCTGCAAATAAACAAGACATTGCAAAGAAACTTGACAGGTTATCACTTTTCCTCCTGTAGGGGTGGAAACTAATAAATCATACAGTAACAAAGAAACAGATAACTTACAAATTTTCACACAATCAAGGGACACAAATGAATGTGTAGCTCTTGGATCAAACAATGCAGTTAAGAAATGATTTTGAATTAGACACTTACCTTGTATCAGATTTGGAGACTGTTCAACTTCTTTTGCAGTTAGAGTAAAAACACGTCCCTTGGCTTGAGGTCTTTGAGCCGAATTTTGAGTATGAAGTTTAGGATTATCTTTGACATAGTGACCCCTTTTGCCAATAATTAAAACAAACTCTAGTTCCCTTCATACAAGGTCTGTTACCATGGAATCTCTTCCATTTAGAACAACGTTGTTCCCTATTACTATCTTGTATTTGTTTTCCCTTGTTCAGATTGGGTCTACATCGGGTATTATTTCCCTTTTGTCTCTCATTCTCCACTTTTCTTTTCAAGAAATTTGTTTTGCCCTATTCCGCATTTATTCTCAATTGAGTTTGCTCCACTATTCTATATTTATTAACTAACACAGAATAGTTTCTAATTTCTAAAGCAGCCACAACACTCTAAATTTTAGGTCTCAAACCAGATTCAAACTTTATTGCTTTCCATTCTTCATCTTGGTGATTTCTTGAGTAAGTGGAAAATTTGGCTAATTCTTCAAATTTTTCTTCATTTTGACCCACACTCATACTACCTTGTTCTAATTTCAGAAACTCAGTTTCCTTCGCATTCTTAATATTGACTGGAAAGTATTTTTTCAAAAAAGTATTCTAAAATACCTGCTAAGTAATTAGTGTCCTTTGTGCCTCTAATAATCCTCTAAATCCTTGCCACCAATACTCCGCCTATCCTTCTAACATATAGATGCCATAAGTAACCTTCTAGGCATTAGTACATCCCATTACCTTCTCAAATATCTTCTCCAACTTCCTAAGCCATTCCTCTGCTAAAGTTGGATCATACTCTCCCTAAAAAGATGATGGCTTATTCTTTCAAAATTTAACAAGACCTTGAAATTGTTTATTCCCACCATTATTATTTTCTTCCCTTGGTTCCTCATTTCTATTCCCGGCATTATTGTGTCCATTAAGATTATTCTATAAGTACTGCAAAATATTATTTGAAATTGTGGCTTGATCCTGTATAGCATTAGCCATTTCTCCTAGAGTATTCCATGTAACACCCTAAAAAACATGTTAGACTTTTAAATGATTAAGAGGTAGCCTAATACTTGCTTAACATACCTGTTAAATTTTGTGGCTTTCTAAGCAAGTTTAGTCACTTTGCTATAATACTATGTGTGAAAAATAGCTGTTATTAGCCCTAGAATTGGCTTAAACTACTTACTTAATGAAAATAAATGTGAGAAATTTGTTTCTAGGTCACAAATGTATAAAAGAAGATGTAGTTAAAATTTAAGGATAATCGGAGTTAGTTTGGTATATTAAAACATATTGAGAGTGTATTTTAATGTCAGATTGACTAGTCGCGGATATGTAAAACTATAGAAATGGTGAAACAAGAATTTTGATGAATCTTAGGATTTATTTTGAACTTATTGGAAGTTAGAAAACTTGATTTTGTGAAATTTAAGTTTTTTTAATAGATCAGAAATTTCAGCCAAGGTACTAAAGAGGCTAAAAGCCTCACGGTTCTTTCTCTCTTTCTGCCCTTGACTTTATTAGTTTTTATGAGATATTTTTCCATTTCATTCTCATCCTTTCTCATGGCCAGCATCAGGAAAGCACAAAGGGAAAGAAAAGAAGGGAGGATCAATAAGCCAAGGAGGAGAAGAGGAAGAGGAAGAAGAAGGAAGAGATGGAGAGGAGCTCTTGACTTCATTTCTTTTTGGACAATAGAGGCAGGGGGCTTCAAACTCATCTTTCTCCTTTGATTCCTTTTGTGTGATGTTAGGTTACATGAGTTGATAAAATGGGTTTTTTTCTTGGTGAGTTATAAAGTTTTCCATGGTTGTTTCTTACTTCTCATGGCTGAGTATGTGGTGTTTGTGATTAGTTGGATCATGGAAGAGGCTTAGAGCATGTTCATGTCTTTGTTTCTCCATGAGTTTTGGGTTTGAAAAATGATTTTGAAGGTGAAGCTTTTCATTCTTTTTTTCATGGTGATTGTGTTTTTAAATGAAGAGAATAAAAGTTTCTTTGAATTTAGTTACTATGTATAATGATGGAAAACATTTGGAAACAAATTTTGGGAGATAAAATTTGGTTTAGAAGCTAATGGAACAGTGAATGAAGTTCTAGGTGTTGGGTGCCTAAGTGCCCAGCTTTTGGTTGCCTAATCGCTAAAGGCCAGAGAGCTTCTGCATGCAGGGAGCTCAAGGCCTAGGTTGTGAATGCCAAAGCGCCTAAGGCCAAGAGGTTTTGGAGGTCAGTGATTAGTCATTCAAGTTTTGGCTGCTTAAGCACCCAATGACAGATGAAACAAGCGAGTGTTTCTGTCACGGAATGCTCAGGCACTGAGAAAATAGGCACTACCGAAACTTCTAAAGTTTTTATCTTGGGAATTTTGAGTTCCTAACTTGTGTAGATCTTTATTATATGCTTCTTAATGAGTGATGAGACTCTAATAGAGGTATTTAATGAAGTGTTAATGAGATGAATATAAATCAATTGGTATGTTAATTATTATAGTATTTAGCATCATTGTTGTTTATACTTGAGATGATGGATGTAAATCAATTGATATGCTAACTATTTTAGTAATTGACATCATTGTATTTCATACTTGTGGTTGTGAATGTAAACCAATTGATATGCTAGTTATTGTGGTAATTGGCAACATTGTATTTCATACCTACGTTTGATGGAGGATGAGGTCCTCACTTTTGGGTGATCATTTATGATTGTAAGTGAAGGGGTAACATTCCTTCCCTATCATAGTGATTAGCTGAGGATGGTCCATTCCCTCACCACTTGGAGAAATATCTGGAATTGGGTTCCAATGCATATTCAAGGCTTATGGAACCAGGTCCCTCTACTTTGTTCAAGATTCATGACATATCATGACATTACTATGGAATTGGTTTCCTATAAATGGTATCATGACATGATTCATTACATTTTTAGGTTATTGCATAAGTATGAACATAAGGCATAATTTGGCATATGCACGACAATTGTATGGGCAGTTGCTAATCATTACATATTCATGACATGATAGTTATATAGGCATTTGCTTTTTTTTTTTTAGATTGAGATAATGATTTGAGAGTTTTGTATGTGGAAATGAATTTTTTATACAAACTTATAAAATGAGAATATATTTCGGAAGATAGTTTTAGCTTTTGCCACCTTTCTAGTGTGACTTGTGTTTTTACTTTATGTTTTTTCCCGAGATAGTTGGAATGATTGTGATGGCATGCTTTATTGTGAAACTGTTGAGAATATCTGATTTTCACACTATGTGTCGTGTTTCCATAATGATTCTAGGGAAGAAGACTTATGGAAAACGAAGTGCAGGCAGGAGCTTGGAAATCTTAGTGTAGATTTACTTTGTAGCTTCTTTTTTTAAAACTTGTATATTTTGTGCCTTGAGAGGCCTAGTTTACAAGTTTTGTACAAATTTTTTATTTATGAGAAATGCAGAGGTTAAGTATATGTTCTTTCATTCATGACTCATATTTTCTACATATATAATATTGATATATATTATGTTAGAAATAGTTTAGTAGTTAGTAGCATACTTGGATTTAATTACTGTGGTATAATACAGATTATACTATTGTCATTAAATTTGGGATGTTACATTCTACACCCTTTCATTAGGAGCATTAGAAGTATTCATTTCTTCTGCAGAAGTATTCCTATTCTGGGTACGTCTAGGTGGTGCCATTCTATCCCTGCACACAAAGACAAATAATTATTAAGGTGAATAGTCTCAATAATACTATACTTGTGGCTAGGAATAAATCACGTCACACTAAGACCGATATGCATACCATCTAAAATTTTTCCTAGGAGATGCATCTCAAATTAGGTCTAGACCATACTAATTTTACCTACACAAGCACACCTTAGACTATTGTTGATACCATAATATAATATTATACCAGTAATTTAATTATATTTTAATAAAAGGCTAAATAATTGCTACATACCTTATTATCTATTTATTTTTACATAACGCTGATAGAATATAACGTAACTCATAGTTTATTTAGTATTTAATTAAATACGTGTACTTGATTAAATATGTAATGGAATTAATTTGATATTTAAATTAAGTTTAAGTTCTTTTATACACATATACATATATATATATATATATATATTTAAAACTATAAATAAACGTATCAATGGGATATAATGTTAGTGTATGTCCTAGAGGCTGATATATTTTGACAGTACTTACATACATTGTATTATGCTATTTTTTAATATATGAAACATTTCATTTATTGTGATATTTATGATAAACATAATAAAGTCCTTAGAATAGTAAGTTTGATACCATAGGACATCAAGTGGATGACTTAATCGTGAGATCCTATTAGATAAAATTAGAACACTATTCTTAAATGTTCATAGTCAAGTATTATTGTTAATTAGGACAACAATAATGCATGGAGACTAGTATATGCGTAGACTAATGACCACATCTCACGGGTCATGGATGTAACACCCCAACTTTTAAGATAAATACAATACTATCCTGAATGTACTGTTTTGTAATTTCTATGAGTAGTAAATTGAATTTGACTGTTTCATGAGTGTATTTGACTGTTGTATGTGATTAGCTCCGAGTCAAGAAAATAATAATTTTCTGACCAAAAAAATCTTATTTTAATTATTCGGAGCTGGCAGATCTTACTAAACCCAATTTCGATTGATATATATATTAATCTTTTAATTTTTAAGATTTAACTGTGTAATAAAATAATTTTATATTATTATAATATAATTTTATTTGATAATACCTACTATGTCAAAAATAGTAAAAATCTGCTTCAAAATGACCATGGACCTTGAAAAGTCTGTAGGACCCGCGTTAAAGTAGCAGTCAACGATTCTGACTGGACTAAATTTTGAACCAATAAGAATCAGTCAATGAAAGTGGCTTGAAAAATCTAAACCAATAAGAATTGGTCAAATAAAGAAGCATGAACTTCATTAAGGACCATTAGATGTAAAGCTTGTTTTAGATGCCTTTAATCGTAACCGTTGATCAAATCAATGGTGTGAGAGCAATCCTAATTAAATCACTAAGTGATATCCACCTTAGATTTGATCAATGGATAGGAAACAAAGTTAAATTCAATGGCTAGGATTGAGTCAAATATAGTGGCTTAACTTTCACTTGGTAGCTAATTAAACCTAATTTAGTTAATCTAATTACCTAATTAAGGAACTAAGTAGACTAACCTAGTTATTGATTAGTTATAATCTAATTATTAATTAGAAATCCAAATTTTATTAAGAGGCTATGATATATGTAATTATATATTGAATTAATTAGTTATGTAATTAGAATGCTAATTAAGTGTAATTAAGAAACTTAACCTAATTAATTAGCTATTTAATTAGTATATAATTACCCTTTAAGTGAAATCAAATTAAGCCCCTAATCCCCTTGAGTCCCACAGCCAAGGAGGCTAAATTACCAAGTTCCACAAGCTTCTTGAACCATCCAAGTGACCATAAGGTGACCACTTGGTGACATAGGCCATGTGTCATTCAAATGTGAACACAAATGGATATTTACTATCCAAGTTAATCACTCAATCTCTCCTACAAGCCACTCACGGCAGCACCCTCCCATTTCACACTCAATATTTACTTTTTTCACTTATCTAAAGCTTAGCTAATTTTTCTCTCAAAGTTCCCAAAAACTCAAGAATACTTTCCTTTATTTTTCTCTCTTATGGTTCGGCTCCCACACCCAAATACACTACTAATCTTCTATAATTTTTCTTCTTAACTTTTCCTAAACCTAAACAACATCCTAAACACTTTTTGTTTAGAAGGTTTTGTCAAAAACCTACTCTTTCTAGTTCAAAATCCAAGCTTTTGTTTACTTCCCTAAAGGTAAACTTTGATTTTTATGGTTTAAAATTTAGTTTGTGATTTTCTAAACCATGTTTGTTCCATGGTTCTTTAATATGAAGCCTTGTATGTGATTTTGCTTATTGTTTAAGAATTTTAGGGATTTATTTTGAGGGCTACACGAAAATCAAAGGAGAGGAGGAGACTAGGAGATCTTTGTCTTCAAGAGGTAAGAGGGAGATTTAATCTCATCAACCTTGTGTGGTGATAAGAAAATGAATTGTATGTGTGTGAAGAATCCATAAGGATTCATTTGTGTGGTTGTTTATTATTTTTCCTATTTGTGGTTGATTTTGTTTGCAAGCATGTTTATAGCTTTAAAATATATTGCATGTGTTTATAGATGTATGATTATTAAAGTAGGATGTGAATAACATGTAAGGAATTATATGAGTGTTCCAAAGAACACAAAGAGGCACATGGCTTCTCCAAGAAAAAGAGAACCAAAATGTTCTCAACCATTTTCTAAAACAATGATTAATGAATCTAGGTAAAACAATGAAAATTGGCCAACATGCCATTTAATATACAATTGAATTCCTAAGTTATTTTCTAAGGTAGGTTAAGTAGCTAATCGGAATTCTTAATTAAAAGAATTTATTTTAGGTAGGAATTAAAGCAAACGCTTGAAAAATACTAACGTAGAGCTCACTCTCTGAGTTTTGAAGCGCATTAGCAAGTTTCAAGGTGTAATTATTGGGTAAGGTTAAAATAAACAGTATTTAGAGAAAAATGTCAAAAATATCATATACTGATTTTCTAGCCAAAATGCTGCCAAAATTTACTAAAATCAGATAAATAAAATGAAAAGATTCCATAATATATTTATAACATAAGGAAAATATTCTACATAGTTTAAAAGTACTAGATATAGTTTACGCATGGTTAAAATAAAGACTTTAAGCTATATAGTCAAGAAAATGATTTAAAAATCTTACGCGATTGAGAAAATGATTTAAAAATATTACGCGATGTTCAAAAATGTCAAAATATATTTACGGGATTCAAAAACATTTGTAAAAGTGACGCGATTGTGAAAATGCGATAAAATTTGTATGCGACTAAATGGAACAGTGAGTTTTACTGTCAGACCAAAGTGGTGGACCCAAACATGTTGAGAGATAGTACTGTCAAGGGGAGACATACTATATTTTGGAACACTGAGATTGAGGGTATTTTCGTAAATATGGTAATATATTGAGACTAAGGTATTTTGGTAATTCTTGATCATGCTTAGAGAGTTGTGTCAATTTGGTTGATAATTGGCGATTGGTTGACGAGACAAATTACACCGTGTTGTGGGTGTGATAGGCGTAGTGTGGTTCATTATATGAACTTGGAGGCATTAGTGTGCGGAGAATTCCACATATGGACAGTGGGTTGCTCCTCTGGGCCGTGGTAACGAACAACACACTAATGATCTCGACAAGCGCTATTCTTAATCGAGATCTTGTGGAGACTATTTAGTACAATGCCTGTAGTGTACGATGTATTGGACTGTGTACTGCTATACGATGTTTCTGACTGTGGACTATAGACACGACGTTGGATAATGTAATAGTTTGGTTGGGCAGCCTGAGGTACTATTAGTTCTTTTCAAATCATTCTCTCAGATATCTGTGTTTAGCTCCATGGAGTAAGAACGAGTCAGCGTGTGTTATCATTCATTATCTGCATTTTAATGTTTACTACAGTCTGTGATAGAATGTATGATGTATTAACTTGATATATTGGTATGTATTACTGTGATATTTGTTTGTATTGTCATTTTCTTTATTGCCATGCTGATAATGATGTAGATTGTCTCACCTCTCTATATGCTTTTCTCTATATTATTATTATATTTCCATAAAGAGTTTGAGGAAGAGGAACAGCCTCTTGAGATTCAGAATCTGGACGAGCGTCAGCCGAGTAAGCGGTGCGAGGACAGCGAGCCGATAGATCATCCCTACCATCTGGATTGATCCTGTGATCATGGCATTGCTAGGATTCTTCGGTTTTGTGAGACTTGATTTTCATGGAGGCTCGGAGGCCTGGCGAATGCGTGAGGATAGAGGATCAGTAGTCTACGTGAGATGTCTGACTGTGTCCCTGAGTAGAGAGTTTGATGGGGAGATTATATTTACTATTACTTTGTATTTACTTCTTGAGTTGCCTGTAACTCTTAGGCGTTATTGGGAAGGAATTTTCCATGCGCCTAGCGAGCTTAGTAGTGAGTCAACAGCCCGGACTCAGGTCCGTAGAGCTATGGGACCTCCAGGATTTCTGTCATTCGATGATCTCTCTAAAGATGATCCATCGGAGGTTTAGAAAATCTTTGAGGTGCACTTGGGCAATGTTATGTTTTAATATTATGCTAACTTTTTACTACTTTGTTAAATATTTGTAGTTTTAAATTATTTGTATACTTCAGACAAAATCATATGTATTTTATGGTGTGATTATGTTTTGCTTTATTTTGTGTTCCGTGTTATTTTATTTAATGTTATAAGTATAAAAGGAAAAATTTTACCACTAATATTATTTATGTACCAAACATTTTATAACTTGGGTAAGAATTTTATTTTATTTTATGCATTTTAAAATGTGACATCCCCACAAGGGTGTTACATTAGTTGGTATCAGAGCCCAAGTTAGAGTCTTTTGGGGTTGTGGTTGGGTCTATTTTTGCTTGTGTTATGTGATTCTCTGTGATTTGTTTCTGAAAGGTTACATCTGATCTTGTTTTGTTTTGTTGAAGAAATAGGATGTCTGGTGGAAGAAGAGCGCGTGCGAATGTGGAACGTAATGTGGACCCAATGACTGCAGCTGCTGAGGCTATGCAGCGAATGGCGAAAGTGATTACCCAGCAAAATCAACGAGCAGCTCAATAGCAAGATGCAACTGTTGATGCTCTAAATTTGTTTGAGTTTAGGTGCAATAACTTGCCGCAATTTAGAGGCGAGTTTGAGCCCGAGAAGGCGAGTCTTTGGATCCAAGACTTGGAAAGGGTATTTGAAGGAATGGGGTGCGCAGAGAATAGAAAAGTGACGTATGCTACTTTTATGTTGAGGGGAGATGCTGAAAATTGGTGGAGAGGAACCCGCCAATTATTGTGAGCTGAAGGGACTGAGATTACTTGGGAGGTATTTAGTGAAGTATTTCTGGAGAAGTACTTTCCTGGTAGTGCCCGACATGCCAAGGAGATGGAATTTCTTGGTTTACGTCAAGGTAACATGATTGTTAGGGAGTATGCTGCTAAGTTTGAGAGTTTGTCACAGTTCTCAAGGTATTTTTAAATTCAACTTGATGAGATATGGAAATGTCGTAAGTTTGAAGATGGACTGAGGGTAGAACTTGTAACACCCCAAATTTTAGACTATGTTACAGAACTGACAGAATTACACTGTTTTGTATTTTCTGTGCAATATAAAAATAATTTGACTGTTCCAATACTGTTTTTGATTGTTTTGTGTGATTTGCTCTGGGTAAGGAAAATAATAATTTTCTGGCCGAAAATGTAACAGCCCAATATTTGCTACCCAAATATATTGTCATATAAATGAATAACCCAATATTGACCCTGCTACTACTAACATACATCAACGTTTAACCCATATCATTCATACATAATGAGTAAATATGGAGAGCCACGATAGCAAAAGTTATATATATACATCACAGCTTCAAGGGTATACTGTTATACATAACCTGAAACAACTAAGCAAATATAAAATATTTACATATGCTCAGCTCAAAATAGCATCTATACTATGCTAGTCTTCATACATTTTCTTCTTCCCTTTAGAAGAGCTCGAACCTGGATTTACATGGCAACACAATCGGGGTGAGAAAACATATCTCAGTAGAAGTATTCCAATACCAAAGATATACACATATATGTATAATCAGATAATATCACAATTATCAAGTTGACACTTCAATCATGGAAGCAACAACACCTCATCTCAACAACACGCAATCGCCCATACAATTGCAATGCATGAAAATGTCATGATAGCAACCGCCCATACAATTGCCATGTTATGCTTAATTATGACTAATGATTATGTCTATGCAATTTCCTAAGTATGAAGGTGAATAATGCATGATACCACATCCAGGACTCCAATCCCATGGCAATGTCATGAATGCATGAAACTTGAACAAAGTAATGGAAGTCCATAGTTTCATCCACAACCTTGAACAAGTACTGGAAGTCTCATCCAGCATACATCATTATTCCAGAGGACATCTCATCCCCCCCCGAGTAGTGAAGTCTCATCAACTACAAGGTTATCGATAATGAACAAGGAAGTCCATCCTTAAGAATTTCACTATATTAGGAAGGTTACCATGTGCCTTACCTGATATAGAACACCCACTTTCACGGGGCTTACACCTTTCAAAAAGGCAAAATCATACCGTTAAGTATATCATCATATCTAATTCACTTCTCATAATTAGCATTACAAACCTCAATAGGTTTCATTTATCATCATGTCTAATTAACTTCTCATAATTAGCATTACAAACCTCAATAGGTTTCACAACATCTCATGCATTTATAGCCATGTATAATTACCTCTCATAATTAGCATTTCAAGTCAACTTGACCTAATACATCCTCACTTCTTAAATTACTCTTATTAGAGTTTCAACATACTCTACTAGGCATAAACAAAGTATCCTAGCAATTAGGAACTTCAAAACATCAAAATAGAAATTCGATGAAATCTTCTCTAGGCACCCTAAAAGGATGTTTTTCAAGATTTTGCACCAAACATGCATCATAACCTCTAAAATTCTGAAATTTTATGAGTACATAGCTCTTTCTCATATCTTTCCAATGCCATAAACCTTGCTTCATTTGGTTAAGTGTAGCCAAAGTTACGCAACATTTTGCAGAGGCCAAAACAGAGCATTCTCTGTTGTACCCATTTCTGACCTAACTTTAAATTGAAACTGGGAACAAACTACATGTGGGAAAATTCTGAAATTTTTACCACATGAAGCCTCATGTCTTAGCTTTAAAATGGCACCGGTTTCATGTCCATACAACATCGGACCAAGAAATTATGCAATCTGGTTTACTGACTGCCTGAATGCCTTTTTCTTCAGAATCTGCCGTGGTTTCAAACAGAAAATGGTATTGATTGGATTTCTCAAAAATTCTGAAATTTTTACTAAATGAAGCCTTATATCTTAGCTTTTAAATGGCTCTAGAATCAGGCATTCCGATATCGGTAACTCGAGTTATGCAGCAAACATCGCTGACTGCTCACTGGATTCTGCAGAATTCTGCAGAATCCGAAAATGATTCCTTTGAAACAATTCTCAATTTCAATCATTCAAGATCATTTTCTATGTGATTTTAAGTTCCTAACTAGTTCATTAACACTTAGGAAACATTAATCACTAACTTAAACCTCTTGATTTGAATCAAACCCAAAAATCACTCCCTTAGTTGTTCATGACCTAGGTTCAAACTCAAGAACCAACTAGCTCCAATCTATGGATAAATCCATCTATTTTATTCTCAATAAGCTAAAAACATACTAACTTAGTCCTTGAAATCAAGAACCAATCCAAAAACATGGATTTGACTACTCAAACTCCTATTTCCATTCACAAAACCTATGTTCATTCAAGATGAATCAAAGGAATAGATGAATAGAAATCCCCTACCTCTTGAAGACTCTTGATCTTGAATCCTTGAGCTTGATTTTGGATCTTCTTGCTTGGGTCCTTCTTCTTCCCCCTTCGTTTTCCCCTTTCTCTCTTCTCCTTTCTTTTTCTTTTCTTTCCTTCTCTATTTTTCTTCATTCTGAGAGAGAACTTAGAAATAGGGGGTGGGACATGGAGGGAATTAAGGGAAAAGATTAACTTAAGTTTCTACACTAAAACTTATATCTGCTAAGGACACTCGAATTATGCTAATTCAAGTTTTTCAGCTTCCAACAACTTTAGAATAAATATTAGGATTCATCTAAATTGTTGTTTTACTTTTATTCTATTTTTTCATATTTGCTGGGGATCAATCCGGCATTAAAAGCACTACCAGTATGCCTAAAAATACCAAACTGACTCCTATTGTTCTCAAATTTTAACTGTAGTACAGTTTCCACATTTGTGACTTGAAACAAACTCTCCACAGTTATTTCCACTAACTAAGCGATTTTAAGCCACTTCCAGAGCAAATAACAGACTATATTCCTCACTTAGCGTTACAGCAAAGTGCCTAAACGTGCTCAGAAAGTCACAAAACTTCACAAACATGTTAAGTAAGTATTAGACTACCTCTGTAACCATATACAAGCCTAACATGATTTTCTAGGATATTACAGAAAAAATCTTATTTTAATTAATTGGAGTTGGAGGATCTTACTAAACCCAATTTCGATTGATATATATATATTAATCTTTTAATTTTTAGGATTTAACTGTGCAATAAAATAATTTTATATTATTATAATATTATTTTATTTGACAGTACCTATTATCTTAAAAATAGTAGAAATCTGCTTCAAAATGACCATGGACCCGAAAAAGTCTATGGGACCCACATTTAGAAAAGCAGTCAATGATTCTAACTGGACTAGATTTTAAGCCAATAGGAACAAGTCAACGAAAGTGGCTTGATTATTTTAAACTAATAAGAAGTGGTCAAATAAAGAGGCAAAGACTTTTTTGTGGACCATTAGATGTAAAGCTTGTTTTAGATGCTTTTGATCATAACCGTTGATCAAATCAATGGTGTGAGAGCAATTCTAATTAAATCACTAAGCAATATCCACCTTAGATCAAATCAAGGGCTAGGAATTAAAGTTAAAATCAAAGGTTGAGATTGAGTCAAACATAGTGGCTTGACTTTACTTAGAAGCTAATTAAACTTAATTTGGTTAATCTAATTACCTAATTAAGGAACTAAGTAAGCTAATCTAGTTATGGATTAGTTATAATCTAATTATTAATTAGATATCCTAATTTTGTTTAAAGGCTAAGATATATGTGATTATATATTTAATTACTTAGTCATGTAATTAGAATGTTAGTTAAGAGTAATTAGGAAATTTAATCTAATTAGTTAACTAATTAATTAGCATGTAATTAATCCTTAAGTGAAATCAAATTAAGCCCTAAGTCCCTAGGAGCCACACGGCCATGGAGAGCAATTCCACCATGTTCTCCATTGTTCTTGAACCATCTAAGTGATCATTGCATGACAAGTTGTTGACATAGGCCATGTGCCATGCAAATGTGAACATATTAGGATATTTACCATTCAAGCTTATCACTCAATCTCTCCTACAACACTCACACGGCAGCCCCTCCATATTTTACATTCAATATTCACTTTTACACTTATCAAGAGCTTAGCCAAATATTCCCTTAAAATACCAAGAACACCAAGCATCATTTCTCTTCCATTTTCTCTCTAATTTTTGGCCAAGCACCCAACACCACCATACATCTTCTATAATTTTTCTTTCTTACTTTTTGTAAACCTAACTATCTCCTAAACACTTTTCCTTTAGAAGGTTTTGCCAAAAACCCTACTCCTTCTAGTTCAAAATCCAATCTTTATCTTACTTCCCTAAGGGTAAGTTTTTTATTCTTTGGTTTAAAGTTTGATTTTTGATTTTCTTAACCATGATTGTTCCATGGTTTTTCAATATTGAGCCTTGTATGTGATTTTACTAATTATTTAAGAATTATTAGGGTTTTATGTTGGTTTTCAAGAAAGCAAGGAGAAGGAGGAGACTAGGAGATCTTTGTCTTCAAGAGGTAAGAGGGAGATTTAATCTCATCAACCTTGTATGGTGATGAGAAAATGAAATTGTATGTGTGTGAAGAATCCATAAGGATTCATTTGTGTGGTTGTTTATTATTTTTCCTATTTGTGGTTGATTTTGTTTGGAAGCATTTTATAGTTTTTAAAATATATTGCATGTGTTTATAGTTTTTAAAATATATTGCATGTGTTTATGGTTTTTAAAATATATTACATGTGTTTATAGATATATGATTATTAATGTAGGATGTGAATAACATGAAAGAATTGTATGAGTGTTCCAAAGAACACAATAGAGGCTCTCGGCTTCTCCAAGAAAAAGAGAACCAAAATGTTCTCAACCATTTTCTAAAATAATGATTTCAATGAATCTAGGTAAAATAATGAATTTGAGAATGATTTAGATTTATTTTAGCCAACATGCCATTTAATGTATATTTGAATTCCAAATTTATTTTCTAAGGTAGGTTAAGTAACTAATCTACAAAAGAAATTGATTCCAATGAATCTTTGGGAAATAAAATGAATAAACTCAGTTTAGAATTCTAAATTAGCATAATTTATTATAAGCAAGAAATAAAGTGAACACTTGACAAATACAAACGTAGAGCTCACTCTCTGAGTTTTGAAGCGCGTTAGCAAGTTTCAAGGTGTAACTATTGGGTAAGGTTAAAATGAACATCATTTTGAAGAAAACGTCAAAAATACCATATACTGATTTTTTTAAGCAAAATGCTGCCGAAATTTACTAAAATCAGACAAACAAAATGAAAAGATTCTATAATATATTTATAATTCAAGGAAAATATTCTACATAGTTTAAAAGTACTAAATAAAGCCTATGCATTGTTAAAATAAAGACTTTAAGCTATATGGTTAAGAAAATGATTTAAAAATTTTACACGATTGAGAAAATGATTTAAAAACATTATGCGATGTTCAAAAATGTCAAAATATATTTACGCGATTTAAAAACATTTGTAAAAGTGATGCGATTGTGAAAATGTGATAAAATTTCTACGCGACTAAATGGAACAGTGAGTTTTACTGTCTGGCCAAAGTGGCGAACCCGAACATGTTGTGAGATAGTACTGTCAAGTGGAGACATACTATATTTTGGTATATTGAGATTGAGAGTATTTTCATAAATATGGTAATATTTTGAAACTAAGGGTATTTTGGTAATTCTTGCTTATGCTTAGAGAGTTGTGTCAATTTGGTTGATAATTGGCGATTGGTTAACGAGATGAATTACACCGTGTTGTGGGTGTGATAGGCGTAGTGTGGTTCATTATTTGAACTTGGAGGCATTAGTGTGCGGAGAATCCCATATGTGGACAGTTGGTAGCGCCTCTGGGCCGTGGTAACGGGCAACACACTAATGATCTCGACAAGCACTATTCTTAATCGAGATCTTGTGAAGACTATTTAGTACAATGCCTGTAGTGCACGATGTATTGGATTGTGCATTGCTACATGATTTTTTGGACTGTGAACTATAAACACGACGTTGGACAGTGTTATAGTTTGGTTGGGCAGCCTGAAGTACTATTAGTTCTTTTCAGATCATTCTCTCAGATATCTGTGTTTAGCTCCATGGAGTAGGAACGAGTTAGTGTGTGTTAGCATTCATGATCTGCATTTTAATGTTTACTATAGTCTGTGTTTAAATGTATGATGCATTAAATTGATGTTCTGTATATGATATGATGGTATGTAATTATTGTGATATTCATTTGTATTGTCATTTTCTTTATTGCCATACTAGTAATGATGTAGATTGTCTCACCTCTTTATTGTATTGTTATGTCTGTTTCTATTTTATGTTTATATCATCAAAGACTACAATGGCGGCAAGGAGAGATCAATTAGGTTTCTTTAGACTACAGTTTCTCGAAGGCGCTAAGGCTTGGTATCTCCACTGGGACATAGGACACATAGAATACAGTGGTGACATTACTTTATCAGTAAGTAGGACCCGCCATGGGTTCGTTACTTCATTTTATATGGTTGCTTTCGTAGAGGTTGTTTTACCTATTAGGGAGTTGTGGAATGAATTTCACCACACTCCTAGAAAGAACTTCGATATAATTTTAGGTCGAATTTCTATTGGTCAAGACATTCCCAACTAGGGAATTCGTCTTCTGACAAGGGCTCATGTCTTAGGTGTTATGTTTTAGTATGATACTGACTTTTTACTATTTTTATTAAATATTTATAGTTGTAAATTAATTGTATACTTCAGACAAAATCATATGTATATTATGGTGTGATTATGTTTTGCATTATTCCGTGTTCTGTATTATTATGTTTAACATTATCAAGTATAAAAAGGAAAAATTTTACAACTCATATTATTAAGTATCAAACATTTTATAACTTGGGTAAGAATTTTATTTGATTTTATTTTATTGCAATAAAAATGTGACATCCCCACAAGGGTGTTATAGAACTGAGGCGAGCAGTGCTACCTATGAGAATGAGGGAATTTCCTGTTTTGATGGATACTTGTCGATGACTTGAGGAGTTGGAGCCGTCCCGAGATCCCAAAAATCATAACTTTGGACCGACTAGGTTCCAAAGAGGAGGCAACAACAGCAATAACTAGTTTCAGCGTAAGCCTTATTCGAGACCATCAGGAAGTCAGCCTCAACGTCTGTCTGCTGGAGGAAGTTCTAGTGGTAACAGAACTGGTCAAATGTGGCATTCACGCTAAGATGTTTTAAGTGTGGAAAGAGTGGCCATATATCTACGAATTGTTTGATCAGAGGAACGATTTGCTTCAATTGCAGAAAACCTGGACATGTTTCTAGGGATTGCACACAGCCGGAAAGGAAGCCTGCTGTGAGTAATGTTCGTGCTACTCAGCCGCGAACTGGAGGGCAAGTATATACAATGACAGGAACTGAAGCTTCTCAATTTGAAGATCTCATTCAAGGGGAAGGTATCATTAAAGGTAATCTTCTGACTATGTTATATGATTCGGGTGCAACACACTCATTTATTGCATATGATTGTGTGGAACGATTGAAACTGCCTATGTCTTTTCTGAGTTTTTAATTGATTATTTCTACACCAACTGCAAAGCCTGTTGTTACATCCAAAATATGTATGAATTGTCCTATTGTTATAAAGGATCGTGTGTTTTCGGTCAATTTAATTTGTTTACCTCTTATTGAGATAGACATAATACTAGGAATGGATTAGTTATCTTCTAACCATATCCTGATAGATTGCGCAAGCAAAACCATAGTTTTTCCTAAGGAGGAAAGTTCTGGATTCTTGACTGCTGTTAAAGTCAAGTCATTGTTACAAGATGGAGCTCAGGGATTTATGTTGCTATCTTCTTTAGAAGTCAAGAGTGAGAAAGATGTGAGCGTTATTCTTGTCGTCAATGAGTTTCCAGAGATTTTTCCTGATGATGTACCTGATTTGCCACTAGAAAGGGAGATCGAATTCTCTATTGATTTGGTACCGGGAGCAGGTCCTATTTCGATTGCACCATATCGAATATCGCCTGCAGAGTTGGTAGAGTTGAAGAAGAAATTGGAGGAACTGTTGGAGAAACAGTTTGTGCAACCTAGTGTTTCGCCATGGGGAGCACCAGTACCACTAGTCAAGAAGAAGGATGGAACCTCTCGACTTTTGTAGATTATCGTCAGTTGAACAAGGTTACTATAAAGAATAAGTATCCACTTTCGAGAATTGATGATTTGATGGATCAGTTGAAGGGAGCCGCTGTATTCTCTAAGATAGATCTGCGATCAGGTTATCATCATATTCGTGTCAAGGTAGATGATGTACCTAAGACAGCTTTTCGAACTCGTTATGGGCATTATGAGTATCAAGTGATGCCATTCAGAGTGACAAATGCTCCTGCAATATTCATGGATTATATGAATAGGATTTTTCATCCATACCTAGACAGATTTGTCGTTGTATTTATCGATGACATTCTGATCTACTCTCAAAGTCAAGAAGAGCATGCTGAACATCTCAGTATAGTTCTCTAGATTTTGAAAGAGAAGAAGCTGTATGCGAAGTTGGCAAAATGTGAGTTTTGGTTGGAAGAAGTTCAATTTCTAGGCCATGTGATTTCCAAGGAAGGTATTGCGGTAGACCCATCGAAGGTGGAGACCGTTTTACAGTGGGAAAGGCCTAATACAGTGACTGAGGTCTGGAGTTTTGTTGGACTGGCCGGATATTACCAAAGGTTTATTGAAGGTTTTTCCAAGATAGCTGGACCACTCACACAACTCACAAGGAAGAGTCAAGCTTTTGATTGGACGGAGGAACGTGAAGCAAGTTTCCAAGAGTTGAAGAAGAGATTGACGAGTGCACCAGTGCTAATTTTACCAGATCCTAACAAATCTTTTGAGGTGTATTGTGACGCTTCTTACCAAGGGTTAGGATGTGTGTTGATGCAGAATTGGAATGTAGTAGCTTATGCTTCAAGACAGTTGAAGGTCTATGAGAGGAACTACCCAACGCACGATTTGGAACTAGCTGCAGTAGTCTTTGCATTGAAGGTGTGGAGACATTTTCTGTATGGAGCTATGTTCAATGTTTTTAGCAATCACAAGAGCTTAAAATACTTGTTTGATCAAAAGGAATTGAACATGAGGCAGAGGCGATGGTTGGAATTTTTGAAGGACTATGATTTTTAGCTTCAATACCATCCAGGAAAGGCGAATGTGGTGGCGGATGCTTTGAGCAGAAAGGTGGTTAGTGTTTCTACCATGATGATAAAGGAGGAGGAGCTGATTAATCAATTCAGAGATCTATGGTTGTCAGTGGAATTGGTACCCAGAAAGATTCATCTAAGTAACGTTGTGGTTTTGAATGACTTACTGGAAGTAATCCGAAAAAAATAGGATGAGGATTCTTTTTTACAAAATAAAATAGAATTTTTGAAGCAAGGTCATAAGGCAACGGTGGAGGAAAGATCTGATGGAATCTTAAGATTTGAAGGAAGAGTTTGTATACCTGATGATCCTGATCTTAAGAAAGCAATTTTGGATGAAGCTCATACTAGTAATTTGAGTATGCATCCGGGGATGACTAAGATGTATCAAGATTTAAAGCGGATGTTTTGGTGGCCAAGAATGAAGAGAGATGTAGCGAAACATGTGACGTCTTGTCTCGTTTGTTAGAAGGCAAAAGTGGAACATCAACGACCTGCCGGTATGTTACAACCTTTAACTATTCCCGAGTAGAAATAGGATAGTATCTTGATGGATTTTGTTACTGGATTAGCAAGGACGAGGAAGGGCCATGATTCTATATGGGTTATAGTTGATAGGCTTACGAAGTCAGCACACTTCTTGCTAATCAATATTAAGTATTCGTTGGAATGATTAACCCAGATATACATCAGTGAAATTGTTAGACTTCATGGTGTACCCGCAAGTATAGTTTCTGATAGAGATCTGAGGTTGACGTCAAGGTTTTGGCAAAGTTTGCAAGAAGCCATGGGAACTAAACTGCAATTGAGTTCTGCATATCATCCGCAGAATGATAGTCAAACAGAGAGAACGATTCAGTCATTGAAAGATTTGTTACATGCTTGTGTGTTAGAACAACAAGGGAGTTGGGATGAATTCCTGTCTTTGATAGAATTCACCTACAACAATAGTTTTCACTCGAGCATAGGGATGGCACCCTATGAAACCCTTTATGGACGACGATGCCGAACACCTTTGTGTTGGTATCAGGATGGGAAAAGTATGACTATTGGGCTTGATCTTGTGCAGCAGACTACGGAAAAGGTGAAAATGATTCAGGAGAAGATGCGAACGACTCAGACCCGACAGAAGAGCTATGCTGATAAGCGAAGACGACCTCTCAAATTTGAGGAAGGTGAGCATGTATTCTTAAGAGTAACACCTACGACTGGTGTCGGGAGAGTTATGAAATCTAGAAAACTTACTCCTAAATTCATAGGGCCTTATCAAATCATTAGTTGGATAGGTCCTGTAGCCTACCAGATAGCCTTACCACCTTTTCTATCCAATCTACATAATATATTCCATGTGTCTCAGCTGAGGAAATACATTCCCGATCTAACACATGTTATACATCCAGATGAAGTGTAACTGAAGGATAATTTGACGTATGAAACACTTCCTATTAAGATCGAGGACAGGAGAGTGAAACAACTTCAAGGGAAGATGATTGAGTTGGTAAAGGTAGTATAGAATGATGTAACGGGAGATACTACTTGGGAGCTAGAAGATAAGATGAGGGAGCAATACCCTCACCTATTTTGAGGTATGACGAATTTTGGGGATGAAATTCTTATTAGTAAGGGAGAGTTGTAACACCCCAACTTTTGGGATAAATACGATACTGTCCTGAATGTACTATTTTATAATTTCTGTGAGTAGTAAATTGAATTTGACTGTTTCGTGAGTGTATTTGACATTTGTATGTGATTTGCTCCGAGTCAAGAAAATAATAATTTTCTAACCGAAAAAATCTTATTTTAATTATTCAGAGTTGGGGGATCGTACTAAACCTAATTCCGATTGATATATATATATTAATATTTTAATTTTTAGGATTTAACTGTGTAATAAAATAATTTTATATTATTATAATATTATTTTATTTGACAGTACCTACTGTCTCAAAAATAGTAGAAATCTGCTTCAAAATGACCATAGACCCTGAAAAGTCTATGGTGAGAGCAATCCTAATTAAATCAATGGTGTGAGAGCAATCCTAATTAAATCACTAAGTGATATCCACCTTAGATTAGATCAATAGATAGGAAACAAAGTTAAATTCAATGGCTAGGATTGAGTCAAATATAGTGGCTTGACTTTCATTTAGTAGCTAATTAAACCTAATTTGGTTAATCTAATTACCTAATTAAGGAACTAAGTAGACTAACCTAGTTATTGATTAGTTATAATCTAATTATTAATTAGATATCCTAATTTTATTTAGAGGCTATGATATATGTAATTATATATTTAATTAATTAGTTATGTAATTAGAATGCTAATTAAGTGTAATTAGGAAACTTAACCTAATTAATTAGCTATTTAATTAGTATGTAATTAGCCTTTAAGTGAAATCAAATTAAGTCCCTAATCCCCTTGAGTCCCACGGCCAAGGAGGCTAAATTACCAAGTTCCACAAGCTTCTTGAACCATCCAAGTGACCATTAGGTGACCACTTAGTGACATAGGCCATGTGCCATTCAAATGTGAACACAAATGGATATTTACTATCCAAGTTAATCACTCAATCTCTCCTACAAGCCACTCACGGCAGCACCCTCCCATTTCACACTCAATATTTACTTTTTTCACTTATCTAAAGCTTAGCTTATTTTTCTCTCAAAGTTCCCAAAAAATCAAGAACACTTTCCTTTCTTTTTCTCTCTTGTGGTTCGGCTCCCACACCCAAATACACTACCAATCTTCTATTATTTTTCTTCGGAACTTTTCCTAAACCTAAACAGCATCCTAAACACTTTTTATTTAGAAGGTTTTGCCAAAAACCTACTCCTTCTAGTTCAAAATCCAAGCTTTTATTTACTTCCCTAAAGGTAAACATTGGTTTTTATGGTTTAAATTTAGTTTGTGATTTTCTAAACCATGTTTGTTCCATAGTTCTTCAATATGAAGCCTTGCATGTGATTTTGCTTATTATTTAAGAATTTTAGGGATTTATTTTGAGGGCTACACGAAAATCAAAGGAGAGGAGGAGACTAGGAGATCTTTATCTTCAAGAGGTAAGAGGGAGATTTAATCTCATCAACCTTGTGTGGTGATGAGAAAATGGATTGTATGTATGTGAAGAATCCATAAGGATTCATTTGTGTGGTTATTTATTGTTTTTCCTATTTGTGGTTGATTTTGTTTGCAAGCATGTTTATAGCTTTAAAATATATTGCATGTGTTTATAGATGTATGATTATTAAAGTAGGATGTGAATAACATGTAAGGAATTGTATGAGTGTTCCAAAGAACACAAAGAGGCACACGGCTTCTCCAAGAAAAAGAGAACTAAAATGTTCTCAACCATTTTCTAAAACAATGATTAATAAATCTAGGTGAAATAATGAGAATTGGCCAACATGCCATTTAATATACAATTGAATTCCTAAGTTATTTTCTAAGGTAGGTTAAGTAGCTAATCAGAATTCTTAATTAAAAGAATTTATTTTAAGTAAGAATTAAAGTAAACGCTTGACAAATACTAACGTAGAGCTCACTCTCTGAGTTTTGAAGCGCGTTAGCAAGTTTCAATGTGTATTTATTGGGTAAGGTTAAAATGAACAGTATTTAGAGAAAAATGTCAAAAATACCATATACTGAATTTCTAGGCAAAATGCTGCCAAAATTTACTAAAATTAGATAAATAAAATGAGAAGATTCCATAATATATTTATAACGTAAGAAAAATATTCTACGTAGTTTAAAAGTACTAGATATAGTTTATGCATGGTTAAAATAAAGACTTTAAGCTATATGATTAAGAAAATAATTTAAAAATCTTACGCAATTGAGAAAATGATTTAAAAACATTATGGGATGTTCAAAAATGTCAAATTATATTTACGCAATTTAAAAATGTTTGTGAAAGCGATGCGATTGTGAAAATGCGATAAAATTTCTATGCGACTAAATGGAACAGTGAGTTTTACTATCGGGCCAAAGTGGTGGACCCAGACATGTTGAGAGATAGTACTGTCAAGTGGAGACATACTATATTTTGGAACATTGAGATTGAGGGTATTTTCATAAATATGGTAATATATTGAGACTAAGGGTATTTTGGTAATTCTTGATTATGCTTAGAGAGTTGTGTCAATTTGGTTGATAATTGGCGATTGGTTGACGAGACGAATTACACCGTGTTGTGGATGTGATAGGCATAGTATGGTTCATTATATGAACTTGGAGGCATTAGTGTGTGGAGAATTCCGCATATGGACAGTGGGTTGCTCCTCTTAGCCGTGGTAACGAGCAACACACTAATGATCTAGACAAACGCTTTTCTTAATCGAGATCTTGTGGAGACTATTTAGTACAATGCCTGTAGTGCATGATGTATTGGACTGTGGACTATAGACACGACGTTAGATAGTGTAATAGTTTGGTTGGGCAGCCTGAGGTACTATTAGTTCTTTTCGGATCATTCTCTCAGATATCTGTGTTTTGCTCCATGGAGTAGGAAAGAGTCAGCATGTGTTATCATTCATTATCTGCATTTTAATGTTTACTACAGTTTGTGATAGAATGTTTGATGTATTAACTTGATATATTGGTATGTATTACTATGATATTTGTTTATATTATCGTTTTCTTTATTGCCATGTTGGTAATGATGTAGATTGTCTCACCTCTCTATATGCTTTTCTCTATATTATTATTATATTTTCGTAAAGAGTTTGAGGATGAGGAAGAGGAAGAGGAAGAGGAACAGCCTCTTCAGATTCAGAATCCGGACGAGCGCCAACCGAGTGAGCAGCGCGAGGACGGTGAGCCGATAGATCATCCCTACCATCTAGATTGATCTTGTGATCATGGCGTTGCTGGGATTCTTTGGTTTTGTGAGACTTGATTTTCATGGAGGCTCAGAGGCCTGGCGAATGCGTGAGGATAGAGGATCAGTAGTCTACGTGGGATGTCTGACTGTGTCCCTAAGTAGAGAGTTTGATGGGGAGTTTATATTTACTACTACTTTGTATTTAAATCTTGAGTTGCCTCTGACTCTTAGGCATTATTGGGAAGGAATTTTCCATGCGCCTAGCGAGCTTAGTAGTGAGTCAATAGCCCAGACTCAGGTCTGTAGTGCTGTGGGACCTCCACGATTTCTATCATTCGATGATCTCTCTGAAGATGATCCATCGGAGGGTTAGAAAATCTTCTGTGCACTTGGGCAATGTTATGTTTTAATATTATGCTAACTTTTTACTGCTTTGTTAAATATTTGTAGTTGTAAATTATTTGTATACTTCAGACAAAATCATATGTATTTTATGGTGTGGTTATGTTTTGCTTTATTTTGTGTTCCGTGTTATTTTATTTAATGTTATAAGAATAAAAGGAAAAATTTTACCACTAATATTATTTATGTACCAAACGTTTTACAACTTCGGTAAGAATTTTATTTTATTTTATGCATTTTAAAATGTGACATCCCCACAAGGGTGTTAAAATGGATATGAGATATCAAGTCTTCACATCGATGATTGATTGGTTAACTAATGAAGATGGCCTTTAAAGTGAATAATGGACATAAATAGTCATGGTTTTCCATATGGATAATCAAGTGTACTAAGGCAAGATTTACATGAATTTCTATGCTTAATTGTTGTTGAATAAGTTAAGAACAAGGTTGTGACTAGAATGTTAATAATTTATTGTGGTAGAGTGCTACCCTTGTTGTAGTTGAAAATTTAATGTGTTGATGCATAGAAATGGATATGTTGTTATGGCCATGTAGGCTAAATTTGAAGAGGCATGGATGTTGGTTGAATTAGTGTTTGTATGATAATTTCTTGGATGAATTGTATTGTACCTACATGAATTAATTTTAGTTACTTGGTTAGCAAAGTAACTAATGAATATATAATGATTTGATGAATAAAATGGTATTGGATACTTGATTTATATTTGAGAATATAATGCTCCTTCATTATTCAAGTTGAGCAAAGCTTTGTGTGGTAAATGAATTGTGATTGAATAATCAGTGCTCATGAGTAATAAATTTGAATTATATTTGAGAATTGTGGATATTTGTCCTTGAATGGAAAAGAGAATAATTCTAGTATGCTATTCCCAATGTAAGAGTATCCTCTTGCATTTGAATTGTTTAGGCAAGAGTGAATTTTGGAGTTGATCCTCTATGAGGGAAGGGTATTCAGATTCTATTAGAATTATGGATATGAACCTTCGTGAAGAAGGGGGTCTATATTCTTAAAATTTCTCACTAGTTTCCTCACTTGCCCTAGTTTGTCTCATGTAAATAATAATATTTGGAATAGTTCTGTATGACAAGTGAATCGTCATAAATAGGTTGGAGTGTGCCAACCTAAAAGCAGACTATTGCCAAGCTGTATAGGATACTCAGAATAGTTCTATGTGACAAGTGAATCATCATAGATAGGTTGGAGTGTACCAACCTGAAAGTAGACTATTACTAAACCAGAATTCAAGTTAGGTGAGGTGACCTGGTTCTATGGGAAATTAGCATATGAATGAATTAGCATCGGATAATGGGCACTAAGAAGAATTTGAAATTGAAATAACATTATTCGGAGTAGTTGTGTGTGACTGGAAAATGTTCATAAATAGGTTGAAGACCACTAACCTGAAAACAGGCAACTACCAAGATAATGTGAATGGAATGGTATTGTGAGGATGGACATTCTATCTATACCTTTGAATAATTATTAGAATTGTCAAAGAATGAGATATGATGACTTAAGATACTTGAAGAATGATGAAAAGGGATACAATGAATAATGAATATAAGATATATTAGTAAGTTATACCAAAAGATGAAATAATGAATGATGAGATAAGATGAGATAATTTGAAGAATGTTGAAAGATGACAAGTAAATATTTGTGATATATGATGAAATAGGATGTTTGATCTTATTTGTTATTTTATGTTTTATTATGGAGAATGATTACATATGATGAATATTATAAATGACTAGTATTGATACTTTATGATTTATTGGGTAGTGCAAATGATTTTTATAAAGGATAATAACTGAATCTTTGTTTCAGCAAGAGAAGAGACCAGATTTGGTAGTTTGCCACCTTTCTAAAATATATATTTATATATGTAATTTTAGTTTTAAAAGAAAAGGTTTTTCCCCGAAATAGTTAGAAATATTACGATGACATGTTTTTCATAAAACTATTGAGAATTCTTTGAATTCTCACCCCTTTTCTGTTTGTATTTCCGTAATATTTCCATAGACACATTCTTCAGCAAGGAGACAGAAGATGAAGAAGTAGACCAATTTTAGTGTTGTTTTGTATTTAGGGTTTCATATTTAGTACTTTGTAACAAATAATATAAATATAGAGTATTGTAATATATTTTTTATACTATTCTTATATTATTTGTATATTATTCACCCAATACAGGCTCATATTTTTGTATATGTCTTATTTTTATTTTCAAGTATGATATGTTATGTACAAGTGACATACTTAATTACTATTACTAAAGTGTAGTTCCGGATACGCTATTAGTAATAGAGTTAAGGATGTTAATTTTTGGTATCATAGCAATTCATCCTGTTGTGGCAGGGTATGGACTAGCTATAATTTGTTATGCATTTGTCTTGTCTTGATGATGAGATGCATAGGTAGAATTGCATAACGGCCTTGAGTTTGTATGCTTATGGTTAACTGCCATACTATTACATGATATTGAGTCTACTCAACTCAATATGTAATGTGTTGTGTGAGTATGAGATTGTGGCATCAACCTGGCAAACCTGTGGCTGAGATAATAGAACCCCTGCTGGCAATAATGTGCCAGACATATTAGAGGTCTTTAGAAACATGGAATAGCTATGATCATTGAAATATTAGAGGAAGGTATGATCCAGTAAAAGTAGAGATATGGATAAGGAAGTTAGAGAAGATAATTGTAGTGATAAGATGTGCGGATGACCTAAACATGTCATTTACTGTTTATATGTTAAAAGAAGAAGTTGACTATTGGTGGGCTAGTGCTAGAAGTTTAAAGGAAAGTGTCAGGATTGATGATTTGATGGATCAGTTGAAAAGTGCAGTTTCTAGGACAAGTGATATTTGGAGAAGAGATATCTATAGATTCTAGTAAAGTAAAGGCAGTATTATGGAGTTGGGGATTTCAAAGTCACAGTAGGATTTTAGACAACAAGACTTCTAGAAGGAAAAAAAAAGGTGAATGAGGAAAGATTTAATAGTATTTGAAATTTTTAAGCTAGGTATGATAAGTTGAATACAAATAAGGAAGATGATACGTGAGATGATAATTTATTTGGACGAAGTTATATGCAAGTTTAAATTTGGAATGATGTGAAACTACTTGGAGTTTTTTGCATATGATAAGCAAATTTTGAGGACAAATTTTTTTAAAGGGGGGAAGAATTGTAACATTCTCCTTAACCTAATGATCCTAAACAGGGTTATAGAAGCTCAGTAATATTGGTAAGAGTTATCTGTTAATTTGAGTAATTTTCTAAACCAGTTTGAGTGTAATTCTATAACATTGAATACAAGAAGATAATTAAAGTGTCTACGTAAACAGTTGATATGATAGAAATAAATATGAAAAATTTATTTCCTAGCTAAAAACCATTGATAAGAGTTGTAGTAAACTTTGGAGAATCAACTGAGTAAGTTTGATATTTTTAAGGATACCGAAGAATGATTAATGGAACAGTTATGGAACAACTAAGTAACTCAGAAAATTATGAAATTTCATGAAAATGACAAGTAAGATATGAAGAATATTTTGATATAAATTACCAACCAAGATAAGTAACAGTAAGTATATTTACTTAGTCCCTCAGTTTAATTTAACTTAGAAATAAGTAATAAAACTTAATTGATAAATAACAGTATATGAAACATTATAAAAAAGTGAATTCAAGGACTAAGTTGAGTCTTGAAATTTTCCATAATAATTATAGATATTTGAAAACTCAATTTTAAAAAATTAAAATGTACATAACAGATATGAAAGTTATAGTATAATCCATTTCTTTATATTTTTTTCCTCCACCGCCAATCAACCTTTCCCATTTATCTTGAATCTTCTGCACTTTTCTCTCATTCATTTCTACGTGAAAACAGAAAAGAAACAGAGCCAAGGAAAACTCCCACACGGCTCCACCCTCTCACCATTAATTTCCACCTCCATCTAAGCTCTAATTCCATCTCTTTTCTCATCCTCTTCCTTGTTTAAACGTGACCAGCAGAAACCACCAGAAAAAAATAGCAAACTAAAGAAAAACAAAAAGGAAGAAGGAGGCAAGAGGAAGGAGAAAACAAAGGGAAGAAAAGGAAGGAAACATTGGCTAGCTAGTGGAGTCAAGGTAGGAGATGATGCTTACCACTTAATTTCTCTTCTTCTTCCATGTTTTGTTTAATTAAAATTCTATTTTTCTGCTCCTTGTATCACACGGCCAGAAATAGGAATTTATTGATGGATATTGACTTTAATTTGTTCTACTAATTACATTGATTTTTAAGTTAAACTTGTGATGTTGGAAATGTACAAATGATGAGAAATTTGAAGTTTCTTGTGTGGTTGCTTTGTGTGTGATTCTCGGCTGCACCATGTTGCTTGTGTGGTTGTTTAGTGTGACTCTCGGCTACACCAAGTGTATGATGATGCTTCTTCATTGTGATGAGTTTATGATGGTTAATGGGGCTGAACGATCTTGGGCAGTTGCTGCCCTGTTTTTAATTATAATTATTAAACAATTGCTTCATGAATTAATGCAAAACTTTGATTGGAAATCCCAAGAATTGTATTAGTTATTCTATGTTTGCTAGTTGAATTATTAAGAATGAAAGAATCATGGTTAGATTATATAATCAAGTTGTTTTTTTTTTGTTTTTGAGGATTTCATGATGGAAAAGTAGTATATATTTTGGTATGCTATTTTGCTGCTGTTTTATTGTGTTGCTGTTTTACTGTGCTGCTGCTGTATTTTAATGATGATGCTGTCTATTTGTGATGTTGCTGTCTGTTTGTGCTGCTGCTATATTTTTTTGTCGTGCTGCTGTTGTATTTTTGTGCTGCTGCTATCTTAATGTGTTGCTGCTGTATTTTTTGTTGTACTGCTGTTGCTGTTTTGCTGCTGTGATTGTTACTAAATTTTGAGATTCTTTAGGTTTCCATTTTCAATTATTAGTTAAGTGGATTGAGGAAATAATGATTGATTGGTTAACTAATGAAGATGGCCTTTAAAGTGAATATTGGACATAAATAGTCATGGTTTTCCATATGGATAATCAAGTGTACTAAAGCTAGATTTACATGAATTTCTATGCTTAATTGTTGTTGAATAAGTTAAGAACAAGGTTGTGACTAGAATGTTAATAATTGATTGTGGCAGAGTGCTACCCTTGTTGTAGTTGAAAATTTAATGTGTTGATGCATGGAAATGGATATGTTGTTATGGCCATGTAGGCCAAATTTGAAGAGGCATGGATGTTGGTTGAATTAGTGTTTGTATGATAATTTCTTGGATGAATTGTATTGTACCTACATGAATTAATTTTAGTTACTTGGTTAGCAAAGTAACTAATGAATATATAATGATTTAATGAATAAAATGGTATTGGATACTTGATTTATATTTGAGAATATAATGCTCCTTCATTATTCAAGTTGAGCAAAGCTTTATGTGGTAAATGAATTGTGATCGAATAATTAGTGCTCATGAGTAATAAATTTGAATTGTATTTGAGAATTGTGGATATTTGTCCTTGAATGGAAAAGAAAATAATTCTAGTATACTATTCCCAATATAAGAGTATCCTCTTGTATTTGAATTGTTTGGGCAAGAGTGAATTTTGGAGTTGATCCTCTATGAGGGAAGGGTATCCGGATTCAATTAGAATTATGGAGATGAACCTCCGTGAGGAAGGGGATCCTATATTATTAAAATTCCTCACTAGTTTCCTCACTTGCCCTAGTTTCCATAATGTAAATAATAATATTTGGAGTAGTTTTGTATGACAAGTAAATCGTCATAAATAGGTTGGAGTGTGCCAACCTGAAAGCAGACTATTGCCAAGCTGTATAGGATACTCAGAATAGTTCTATATGACAAGTGAATCATCATAAATAGGTTGGAGTGTACCAACCTGAAAGTAGAATATTACAAAACTAGAATTCAGGTTATGTGAGGTGACCTGGTTCTATGGCAAATTAGCATATGAATGAATTAGCATTAGATGATGAGCACTGAGAAGAATTTTAAATTGAATTTAACATTATTCGAAGTAGTTCTGTATGACTGGTGAATGGTCATAAATAGGTTGAAGACCACCAACCTGAAAGCAGACGACTACCAAGATAATGTGAATGGAATGATATTGTGAGAATGGACATTCCCTCTATACCTTCTGAATAATGATTAGAATTGTCCAAGAATGAGATATGATGACTTTAGATACTTGAAGAATGATGAAAAGGGATACAATGAATGATGAATATAAGATATATTAGTAAGTTATACTGGAAGATGAAAAATAATGAGTGAAGAGATAAGATGAGATATTTTGAAGAATGTTGAAAGATGACGAGTAAATATTTGTGATATATGATTAAATATGATGTTTGATTTGATTTATTATTTTTTGTTTTATTATGGAGAATGATTTCGTATGATGAATATTATAAATGACTAGTATTGATACTTTATGATTTATTGGATTATGCAAATGATTTTTATAAAAGATAATAACTGAACCTCTGTTTCAAGAAAAGAAAGGATCAGATTTGACAGTTTGCTACCATTCTAAAATATGTATTTATATATGTAATTTTTGTTTTAAAAGAAAAAGTTTTTCCCCGAAACAGCTGAAAGTATTACGATGACACGTCTTTCATAAAACTACTAAGAATTCTTTGAATTCTCACTCCTTTTCTGTTTGTATTTCTGTAATATTTTCACGGACACATTCTTCAGCAAGGAGACAGAAGATGAAGACGTAGACGAGTTTTAGTGTTGTTTTGTATTTAGGGTTGTATGTTTAGTACTTTGTAACAAATAATGTAAATATAGAGTATTGTAATATATTTTGTATATTGTTCTTATATTATTTGTATATTATTCACCTAGTATAGGCTCATATTTTTTTTATATCTCTTATATTTATTTTCAAGTATAATATGTTATGTACAAGTGACATACTTAATTTCTATTACTAAAGCACAGTTTCGGATATGTTATTAGTAATAGAGTTAAGGGTGTTACATTCTCCTACTTTTATAGATATTCATCACTTTTTTGCTCTAGTTTTTGGTCAATGTAAGATTTGGAGACATACTTGTTGTGACTTTTTTAAAAGTCTTTAAATACTCACAAGTGCATGAGCCGTATCGAAGTACAGTTGAGCAAGTACGAGGTTGATTCCACATAGACTTAGAGTTAATTTTAAGTATTGAAAAATTCTTTCTAATCTTGTTACACAAATTGATGAGTCAAAGATGCAAAAATTAAATTAAATAAATAATTGAAATAAAAAGTAAATTAAAAGAAAGTAAATATATAGAAGAGGTTTTTACCATATGTAAAACGACTAAAGGTCATAATTCATTAAGATTAATTTTAACATTAACTATATTAAATTATTATACCCAAATAATTTATTTCACAAACATCTAGGGACAAAACATGTGTTTATGAAAAATCTATCAATGAAGCACTAAAAATAATAATCAAGTGTATGATAAAAAATTTTAATTAATAATAAATTATCAAATCATCAAATGTATCTCTAATAAAAAATCACAATTGATATCTAAC
The DNA here is from genome assembly GCA_029884595.1 of Ormosia semicastrata. Lineage (NCBI taxonomy): Eukaryota > Viridiplantae > Streptophyta > Magnoliopsida > Fabales > Fabaceae > Ormosia > Ormosia semicastrata. Next base: position 44,751,969 of record JAQQTO010000044.1, on the reverse strand, counting down.
AATTATCACCAACACTTAGATAATATAAATAAATTATAAAGTATGAGAAAAACATGATTGAATTTATCTAAAAATTCATTTATATAATCTAATAGGAAAATAAAATTAATAAATATTAAATCTTAAAATTTGGTAAAAATAATTTAACACAATAATGTCAAAACAATCAGGGTTTTATCTTCTTCTTAGTATAGAGAATTTAGCAAAATATATTAAGATTAAAATACAATAAAATTATATCACTAATATTCTCCATTTATACTACTCTTCCTCTTCTCTGATTTTTTTTCACTGCATCGTGACGCTCCTCTTGCTGCTGCATTACTGTGCTGAATTCTCCCACGGCGTTGCCACTGTGCAAAAATCCTTTCTGCTACGCGTTGTACCCTCAATTTATAGCTTTTCATGCCTACTTATATTAGGTTACTTTCTTTTAGTAATTGTGGGGCCCAGCTTTCAATTGTAGCATATTCATTGCAATTGGATCATGACCCACACATTAGATTTATTTCACAATACTTGGTTAATGTTCTGTGCGTAAAACTATGAAGCACGGACATGCTGTTGTTCAGGTATGTTTATGTGTCAAACATGTATCTGTGTCAGACATATAGAAATACTTATACAACACACTTGTTTTGTGTGTTAAATGTATCCGATTAAAAAGATTATTATTTTTAATTTGGACATGTCTCGGACACGCTTGGACACGTCTCGGACATGCTTGGATACGTCTCGGACACGTTTGGACACGTCTAGGACATGACTTGGACACGATCTATTAATTTTTTTTAAATAGTTTCCATGATTAACGTTCAATTAGCAAGCCCGTAACCCATTCAAGCTCAATCATATAACTAATGTCTTAAGTCACTATTTTCACACATCAGTATTTTAAGTTTTATCTTTTCATACATTACTATTAGAATTTTAAATTTTATCTTTTCACACACTACTATTTTCATCTACTCCTTCTACTTTTGCTCGTAGTAAATCATTCACTTCGTCGTCACTGAAGCTTACTTCATATTAATATTCTCTCTAGTTAATTTTTTTATGCACATGTACTCATTCATGGTTAGTTCTATTAAGAGAAGTTGGTTTAAGAGATTTTTTTAAAATATATCAATAGAAATTATGCTCCATATTTTTTAGGAGGGACTTATTAGGTAGTAAATATTGGTACATATGACATATATTAAGATATTATAAATTTTCAAGCTTATAAAAATAATATTAATAAATTATGAATTTTTTACTTAAATTGTGTAATTATATATATATATATATATATATATATATATATATATATATATATATATATATATATGATGTGTCCGTGTCTTATAATTTTTGAATTTGGTGTGTCTCCGTGTCCGTATTGTGTCCCGTGTCCATGTCCGTGTCTATGCTTCATAGGTGTAAAAGCATTCTTTCACGGTCTCAGCAAGTGCTATTTCTTCTTTTTTTCAATTAAACTTGCTCTCAAATTGCTATTATTTTACTGTCTAATATTTTTTAATAAATTTCCTACAATTATCACAATTAAATTAATAAATTTTTTAAATAAATAAATCAATAATATTATAAAATTACTAAAATTATATAATGAGATATAATAATGCTTATTTTTTATAAGAAAAATACATAAAAATTAGGCAATTATCACAACTCCCAATCAACTTATTGCTAACCCTTAACAATAAAAGCGACTTAAAATAAAGGTCAAAATAAATCATATCTCTAATCAATTCAATCAAATTTTATCTCAACTCAAGAATATCAATCATGCATCAGAATATCACAATTACCTCAAAAACTCTATCTTCATTAAACTCAAAGTGTGTGAATAATACAACTATTACGACATATCCTCATTGTCTCCAAATATCATAACTAGAATCTCCATCAGAAAACATCTTTCAATCATATACAATCCTCACAAGAGTTACGCTCAACAATGAAAGTCACTCAGAAGCATGGTGTCACTCATAACAAGTATATGTGAGTAAAATAGAAGGTAGAAATCAAAACAAATATCTCACATATAAAATGATAGAAAGAATACTAAAAAAATAGAACAAATATCGTTTCATGAAAAGATGTCAAGAAAAGACTTTATATTACACATTTAGATTAGTCATGTACATTGAAAGAATCATGCAATCTCTTAAGATCAAATAGGACTTTATTAAGCTTGTAATGTGGGTAAATGAAAAATATGAAGGCTAAGGAAAACAATGAAAATTAAAAGTGTTTGAAAAATATTTAGAAGTTTGATTTCTACACTTTCAACATAATTTTCTTTACCTTCTTTAAATCACTTTTTTTAAAAAAACTTCCAAACGTGACTTTTTTTTCACTTTTTTTCTCAATTTTTTTCAACTTTGTAGCTTTCCGAATTCTTTTTTATAATTTTTTTGCACTTTTGTTTTGCCTTTTTTTTAATATACATTCCCATGTTGCAATAAGACTACTTCTTTCTTGAAACACTCTGGGAAAGGGTTAAGAAAGAAAGGCTCAATAAATAGGCTTAAAGGGGTGATTAGCAGTAATATGTGAAAGAACAAAAATATTATTCCAAGACTCAAAATAAAAAACATTGCCTAATATCATCTTTCAAGGAAACACACAATTCTACTAACTTCCATAATATTAGATTAAATACAAGTGTGATATAAAACTTCTCTATAGCAAAAAAATAACAATAACGAAACGATCTAGTGAGAAAAAAAACAAAAACCATGAGTACCACAATAAACATTGGATGACTAAGAATTATAATAAAAATGAATGGCTCAAAACTCACTCGGCAAAAATATGGTATCCACATGTTCTCATCAACTTCTCTAATTATTTTAATTTTTCAACAAAGAAACATGCAGGAGCAGCTATGAATAATGTGAAATAAGTTGAGCAAGATGATAGAAAAAATTTTCCTTACAAAAGTGGCATAATGATAACATGACTGAAATTCAAGTAACTCTCACCCCCAATCAAAACTAAACATTGTCCTCAATGTTTCAAATTAAATCCAGACTTAAGAAATAATCATCAATATGCATAAAAGAAATTATTGGGACAAAAATAAACAAAGCAATGGGGAGGAGTCACATACCTAAAATGCTTAGCAATTAAAAAGAGAAGAGGAAAACTACACCCTGACAATGGTTAGTAATGACAAAAAATAACAAAAACAAAATAAAGTAAAATAAAATAAACAAACATGCAAACAAAAATAATTTTTTATGGGTTTTGAATTTTTTAAATTTTTTTGCTGGCCAACAATATTTACATTCTCATACAAAGGCTCCGAAAATCTGAGAGGCACTTAAGTCGACTCAATAAAAATAAAACTCAAACTAAAGGCTTACCATAGTTTTGGTAGATAGGATCGTCTATCAAAATCTCTTCTACATCTGTATCCTTCAACCCAAGGTACGGCTTCAACTGCTAATCATTTACAAAAAATGTTGCTTAAAGGCCTTGCTGCCTTGCTAAAATCTTTAATGAACCTTCTGTAGAAACTTGCATGCCCTACAAAATATCTAATTTCTTTCACAAATTTAGGGGGAGGAATGTTAGAAATCAAGTCCACTATAGCCTTATCAACCTCAATGTCATCTTTAGATATGACATGGCCATCATGAGTATTAACATTATTCAAACATGTCAATAATGGATCATCACAACTAAAATGCATAAATGAGTCATGAGCCAAACTATCAATCAAATTCAATTCATGCATCTCATTATCATTATCATCAGACATTTGTTTACTGATATGAAAAATATTACAGTCAACAGTCATGTTCACAAATAATAGTTTCATCACACCACTCCTTCAATTAATCAATGCATTAGATGTAGCAAGGAATGTGCGACCCAAAATAACATGAATTGGGGGGTATGGACCACAAATAAGCTTAGTATCAAGCACAACAAAGTCAACAATAAAGTAAAAATTCTTAATTTTTATCAACACATCCTCAACAATGCCCTTTGGATATTTAATAGATCTATTAGCTAATTGGAGAGTCATCTTAGTTAGTTTTAAATCCCTTAAACCCAACTACAAGTAAACATAATAAGGTATTAAATTAACACTTGCACCTAGATCTAGTAAAGCTCTCTCAACATGATGATCCCCAATTTTACAAGCAATAATGGGTAATTCAGGGTCTTTATACTTAACAAGATATTTATTGAGAATCACAGAACTTACCTGCTTTGTCAAAAAGGCATTCTTGGGAACATTAGACTTCCTCTTCACAGTGAGAAGATCCTTCAAGAATTTAGCATACGCAAGCACCAATCTAATAGCATCAAGAAAAAGCAAGTTAATTTGCACATGTTTAAAAATCTCCAAAATTTCACTTGATTGCACAATGTTCTTGGGGTTTACTAATCTATGAGGAAAAGGAGCCTTAGGCACATACTCCTTACCTTCAAGCTCTACAACTTCAGGAGTAGACACATTAAGCTTTGAGGCTATATTATCCTCATATGAGTTATTCTTATCTCTAGAACTATTGGCTTATAACTTCATATTATCCCTCACAGGCTCTACAACATGATTATCTATTTGCTTCCCGAACCTAAGGGTGGTGATAGACTAAACCTATTCATTTTCCATATTAGAGTTAGATGTCTCATGAACTGCATACTGTTATTTTGGATTAGGGATAGGCTAACTAGGGAACTTTCCTCTTTCTCTTTCTGCCATTTGACTAGCTAACTGACTCATCTGAACTTCCAACTTTGTAAAAGCATTAGTGTACACTTGCGTAACATTCTTTATCTCTTGAATGGAATTGATAGTCACTTGGCTAGTATTTTTCATCTCTTGCATAAATTGACCAAGAGTCTTCTTTAGTGATGATTATTGCCTAGACTGGCCTACTCTTTGATTTGGGAAATATGGTGAATGTCAGTAACCTTGGTTAGCTACTAGAACTGATTCTGACTTTCCATAGGTTGACCACCTAAGTTACTTGAAAAGTTATTTTGCTTCCAAGAAAAATTAAGGTGATTTCTCCAATTAGGATTATAGGTGAACAATTTTCCTATTGGAAACTATTAGCCTAACTAACTCCTTTATTGAGTATTAAGGACTTAACTTCACGTGCAATAGCATCTAGTCTAGCCTTGATATCAATATCATCCCTAACCTCATATCAACCTCCCTTCTTAGGTTGGGTTGATCTATTCTTACGATTAGCAAAGTCCCACAGTTGAGAATTTTCAAACAAATCCTCAAAAAACTAATAACCCTCCTGTGTATTCAAATTAAAAAATGTGACACCATTCGTAGACTCAACCAAACCCCTATTAGATTGTGTCAACCCATTATAAAAATATTGCACAAAGTGCCATTTTTCAAAACCATGGTGAAGACACCTCACAAGCAAATCTTTAAACCTCTCCCAACTTTTAAAAAAAATTTCATGGTCTTCTTGACAAAAATTTGAAATTTCCTTCTCAAAGAATTTGTTTTGGACACAGAAAAAAATTTAGATAAAAACTTTTGGCTCAACATTTCCCATAATGTAATAGAGTTAGAAAGTAAAGAATTTAGTCAAGTTTTTGCTTTATCTTTCAATGAAAAACGAAAGAGACATAAACGCACAGATTCTATAGAAAAAAATTAAAATTTAAATGTTTCACAAATTTCTAAAAAAATCCTTGACATGAAAGTATAGGTCTTCCTTATCTAAGCTATGAAAAATTGGAAGCAGATTGATAACTTGAGGTTTAATCTCAAAATGGGTAGCAATAGTGTTAGCCATGGCAACTATCACCCGAAATGGGATGAATTAGGTGATTACAAATTTTCAAAACAACTTTGATAAATTAAGCATTGTGAAGCCAAGATGAATAATATTCAATTAGCAGATAAAATTAAAGTGAATGAGATAAAGAGATAGAGTTGAGAATATAAAATACAAGGATTTATCCTAATTCAGCCACCAACCACTTGTGGTCTACATCCAGTCCCTAAGTTTAACTTAAAATTTTCTTCACTATCTCCTAGACTTCATGGGTGCTAGGAAAACCTTTACAACTAAGAGCACTCAACACACCTCTGGGATGCTTCACCCTTTGTGCTTAAGCCTCCAAACAGGGATACCTCACCCTTTACAACTTTAAGGGATTCATCACCCTTTTTACACTGAATCAAAGTATAAATGAAGAAGAAACTCTCACAAGAGAAAATAATACAAATTGAAGTCCTATGAAACTCTTTAAGGGTATTTCAAATTTTGGCAAAAACAGAGCACAATAGACTAAAAAGGATGAATCATGAATCAAAATGTAAAAGATGTGTTTCAGGTTATTGGGTATATATATAAGATGACTCAAAAACATATATTTATAGAGTTCTTGTAAAAAGAGCCATTGGGTATCATTTATTTCAACATTAAAGCCTCTGAAAATAGTTGTTCTGTGATTATGGGTCATGTTTATTTGAATAAGTAAAGTTTTATTCGAATAAATCCATTTGTAGCACACTAGGAAGTGTTTTCTAGAACTTGTTTTTCGAATAAACCTTTAGTTATTTGAATAAATCTTTAAAAAATATGTTCCAGAACATTTTTTGGGATGTTTTATTCGAATAAATACATGCTTGTTCGAATAAGCCATTCTGGTTTCAAAATCTGACTTTAAATAGTCATAACTTCTTCAGTTCTCATCCGTTTAAAACAAATGACAACTCATTGGAAAGATCTTTGAGTCTATTTTCAAATTAAATGTTTCAGAACAAAACTCAAAGTATTTTAAAAGTTATGATAAAAAAAGGTAACCGATGGTCAGTTTTTCAAAACTCAAACTTGACTATTTTATAGTTTTGAACTACCACCATAACTAGCTTTTCAAAACTTATTTGTTAGGCATTTTAGCATGTGAAAATCATTTGTAAAGATTTGAAAACATATTTGAGTTCTTTTCTTATAAAATCTCTATCTTTACATAGAAGAAAGCCTTGAACCCATGCGTGCTATTTGGGTTCTTTGAAGAACAAGTTTAGAGCTTTTTCAAACACATTATAAAACATTTGAGATATCTAGAAGGATTCTTATATAAAGACCCTAAGTTCTACAAGCTATACCATTTAATCTCCCTTTGGACTTGGCCTTTGGCTTAGCTTTGTTATCATCAAAACAACTCTTCAATGGGCAATAACCAATTACATTCTCCCCCTTTTTTGATGATGACAAACTACTATTGAGAAAAGAGTTAATTCTATAAATTGGAATTCACAAGGCTTTTAGAGAGACTTACTCCCCCTCTTTTTCATAAGATCTGAATTTTAAATTAGAGATATGCACAGCTCCCCTTTACTTTTGGAATCCCATGATCTGTTTTACATTAACCTGTCTTTTCTCACAAACATTCTCAAATCATAAGTAAGTATTCAAGCTTTTTCTTCGCCTTTTGTTATGATAAAAAATATGGTGCAAGAGAAAGCATAGAGCTAAAACAAAGTATATTCAGCACAGTATTATAAATTTAGTAAGATAAATACAATATTCAGCACATCAACCACAAAAAAGTTCAAAAGAACATATATTCATTCATTGATCAGCCAATTACATTGTATAGTCATCAAAATAGCCATTTACATTTGCAGTGCAATTACATTTACCTATTTCTTAGTATTCTACCATAGATCAAGAGAATCATAGATATCAAACATTCCCCTTGATGAAATATGCTATAGGGATCAAAGCATGTATAGAACTAACATCATTTACCCTATATGCAATGACAAAATTAGCAAGTTAATATCCAATTTGGCACTTTGTCAATGCTAAGCATACTTATCATGTAAGGAAAGCATCTAATTAGTTAAGATTAATTTATCAGCAAGTATCATACACTCTATATAGAATATCATAATAGCTTAGGGATAGAGATACATATTGAGTTAGATAGAGAATGATGTTTCTTTAGAATGTTCTTCGTTTATTAGTTCTTTGAGTTTGAGCTTTCTTTCATTGAGTATTCCATTCCATTGCACTTGATAAAAGTCTCCTCATGTCCTTCTTCATTTAGCTCTTCTCTTTATCCATTTATGCTTGGAATTTCAATATTTGATGGCTATATTTGAAACACATAGAGACACTTGCAAAACTAACTCTAAAAGTTCTCTAAAATATAGGTTAGCATCAAATATCATTTAAGCCAATTTACAAGCATAATTTAGGTTGTATATAATGTAAAATATATACTACATTATCAACCATGCAAAGTTAGTTCTAACGAGAACAAAAGAAGATCATATGCACCTGAATCGAAAAATATGGTTTAAGTATTTTAAGGCATGTCTCATGATATTCAATTTAAAGAATAAATAAGGATAATAGATTGATATCATAAAAGTGTACTCTTTGAGTTTTTGTAGGTGACTCTAACTTCGATGCCTTAAGGCTTCTTGAGAATGTTGTAGTTCTCCATGATGTTTTCATTACTCTTGGAGAACTTGGACCATTTCAAAATTTCCCAACTTCAAGTGGCATAGTTGTATTTCACTTCAATACATGCTTGAGCTAATAATCATCCTACAACATAATTCAAAGTACTTTCTTTGGTATCCACTAATTTTGGATCCATAGAGGTTAGTCATTGATTATATTCAATATATTCATTCGAGTTCAGCAACAATTTATATCCAATTCAGCAAGGTTTGTCATTATGCCAAACTCATAAGTAAATAAGCATTCAAAATAGTAAGGCAAAACAACAAATAAGTTTACAAGGGCAAAAGATATTTCATTTCATGAATCAATTTAGCCAAGTACATATATTCATCAAAAGAATAGCCAATTGCATATATGAAAGAGGAGGGTGTGCTGTTTTGTTTTTTTAATCTCGTGTTTATTCAAATAAGCTCATTTGTTATTCGAATAAACTGATGGAGAGCACAAAGTCTTGGCTTTCTGCCAAGCGTTATTCAAATAAGCATATGGCTTATTCGAATAAAAACAATTAAGAATAGAAAAAGAACGCTTCTGTCAAGCATTATTCGAATAAGGTTTTCTCTTATTTGAATAAAACAATCAAAGAACATATTTGATAATCACATATTTTATACATTAATAAACCCTCATTTTTATTCGTTTACACTCTCCATGCACTTAATTGATTGAGTTTGGTCATGTTTTGTAAGTTTGGGTTCAGATTGGACTTAATTGATTTTTTCTAGCATCATTGAGGTTTGACACTATTTTTGTATTTTGACTATATATTGAGTTCTAGATGTCTAAAAATTATATGTCTTACCTTGTAGGAAAGATGAGAGAGAGCTCTACAACTTTCATGAGAGCTCCAGGGCAGAATCGGACATCTAGTGGAGCTAATTTGGCCTGAAATTCAGAACATGAGTTCAGAGACCCTTTGAGAATATTTTGTCCATAATTTGAGTTGTAGACCTCCAAATGACATGGGGTTTAAGCGCAATTACTCATAATAGACCCAGCTTTGTAACTAATAGGGTTCTAATGAGGTGAGGTCAAAATAGGAGTTAGTATATATCTATAGAAGCAGAAATTTGAGAGATATCTCTCATTCTACACTTCTCACCTTCTCTCTTAGATCTAGATCTTTCTCTCTTCTTCTTCCTTCTTCCTCAAACTCTTTCACGGTGATAACTATGGAGAGCTAAACTTTTGTAATTAATTCAGAGATTCTTGAAGAAATTGTAGTTTGGATTCTTAAGATCTTGATTCTGTTTTTGTATTCAAATTGCATTTGGATTCCTCTTCTTCTTCTTCTTGATCTTGAATGCATGAATGATGATTCTGTTTATGTTTAATCTAATTGGATATTGATTTAAGATTGAGAATTGTGATAGGATTTAGGATCGATTGATCTGAATTAATCACAGAATTACAGAAGTTAGGTTACTAATTTGTGCCTAGGTTAATTGAATTCGAAGATCAAATTACCATAGATCTAACATGAATTGTGGGATTACAAATTTGTGTATCAATTGTTAATTGAATTCTAGATGATTGTCTAGTGTGAATTCTGGATTTGATGCAGAGATTTTGGTTAAATCCAAATTAACCATTCAAATGCACTTCAAATGTTTGTTGAATGATCTATAATAGAATCAACCCAATTTCGAATAGGTTTCTGAATTGATTGCTCTTTTAATTGAATTTCTCACTTTAATTTTGTTATTTACATATTCTAAGTTCTCAAATCCCTCTCCCAATTTTGGCTTAATCTGATCAAATTGTATCTATAATCCTTGAGAGATGATCCAGTGTTCTTTCCTATGCTACAAGCCATAGGCATAACTCAGTTACAATTTTAATTGAGTTCAGCACTCGTCAATATTCAAGGGACTTCTTTAAGTTGTTATTCGAATAGGAGATGTGCTATTCGAATAAAACATCAGAAACAACATCAGTAGATTAAAGCCAATAAGTTCACAAATTAAAACCGGTGAAGGATCAATTAATCACACACTTTAATATGTATTCATGACAATCAAACCAAATTCTTAATTCTTACAAGGATTATGTTAAAAAGGGATAAAACAAGATAAAAATCATCTAACATAAACATTCATTTTAAGTCATGATTAAACAAAAACTCAAGCTCAAGGATATTATCATCATACACTTCATTTCAAGCAAGGAGCATACTTTATCTAGTATATTAACATGTAGAAACATTTTCAAGACATAAAGCTAGAAAAGCATAACACAAGTTTTTACTTATCTAAAGATTGCAAGTTCAAGCTTCATTGAGACAAGGAAAATAGCTTGGAATTATTTCCAGTCTTGGGCTTGCAGTAGACATTTTCAAGATGTCAAAGTCAGTTCTTAACCTTCAAGCACACCTACAACACACTTCAACTTTTGAATTTTGGAACTCAAATTTTCTTGGGTCCTTTTGTTTTAGTTTTTGGCTATTAATCCATTATGCTCTCATAAAGATCAATTTTTTCATAATATGTAAATTGAGCACAACAAGTTAAATAACCAATTATTATTAAGCACATAACTGATAGAATGCTTACTTTTATTATAATTGAAACACTATGAGGACATTTTGGTACTCACTTCATCTTGGGTCCTTGAATGTTAGTACTAGGGCCTTTAAGATCTTTAGGAACTTATACCATATTATTTCTCATATAAGAATTTCTTTTATAGTTGTATAAGTGAGAAATATGTCCTAAATGACCACAAAAATTGTAAACAATTAAATTTAATGATGACTTGGTCCTTTGAAGATCGTTTTTGGAAAACTTAAGCCTTTTGTTATTTTTACATTCTAAACTATTTTTGTCATAAGCCTTGCTTGAATTTTCATGTGGAATATCATTAATTTTATTCTCATTAACAAACATAGAATATAAGCAATTAGAATCAATAGTTTTGGCAAATTCGAAATATAAGTCCTCAACTTGATTTTCTTGATCAATGCACTTTTCACAAGAAGTTGAGGTTTCATATTTCAAAGGCATTTCCTCGTCAAGAAAAGCATATTCATTTTTTAAAGTTTCAATTTCATTTGCAATAGAGAAAATGTTTTCTAAATAAGATAAGTTTTTCTTTTCTAAATTCAACAAACTATCAAACAATTCATTATATGCACATTGTAACTCATCATAGGAAAGACCATGATCAAGATAAGCATCATTTACCTCAAGTTCTTTGGAGTCAAGTGGGAGGTTGTCTCAATTTCTTGAATCAATGACTCTTATGGGAATTATCATCCTCATTCTTTCCCATCAAAGCTTTAAGAGTATATACCATTTGGTTTTGTTTTGCCACCTCTTCAAACTGAACATCATTTGAGGATATTTGTCATAACAAGATTCCTTTAATGGCTTTTGCTCTTCTTGCTCTCTATGTACAACTTTATGCAAAAAAAAAAATCATTGTTAGCAAGATAGATAGCATTAAGAGCATCCCATATCTTTAGCACTAAAACAACTTTTAATTTTAGTATAAGCTTCAACATTCAAACCACTTCTAAAAATTTGCATAACTCTGATGTTCAAAGAAAATAATTTCTTGTCATAAGTATTCCAATCTTGTTTTGGTTTAGGAGAAATCTATAAGCATAACATCCCACAAATCCAAATTAATAGATTACATATAAAATTCTATTTTAACTTTCCGATAAACAAAATTTTTACACCATCAAAGAATGGTGGTTTATCAATTTCAAAACCTACCATTTTGAAAAACTTTCAAGCCAATAAACAAAGATCTTTAACTCTAAGCGGTTAAGCTTTCAACAGAGCACAAATCTCTGATTCCACTCGTTAGCCATGGCAACCATCACCTAAGAGGGGGTGAATTGGGTGATTACAAATTCTCAAAGCAACTTTGATAAATTAAGCATTGTGAAGTCAAGATAAATAATATTCAAGTAAGAGTATAAAATTAAAGTGCAAGAAATAAAGAGATAGAGTTGAGAATAGCAAACACAAGGATTTATCCTGGTTCAGCCACCAACCACTTGTGGCCTACATCCAGTCCCAAAACTTAACTTAAAATTTTCTTCACTATTTCCTAGACTTCACAGGTGCTAGGAAAACCTTTACAGCTAAGAGCACTCAACACACCTCTAGAATGTCTAACCCTTTGTGCTTAAGCCTTCAAACAGGGATACCTCACCCTTTACAACTTTTAGGGATGCCTCACCCTCTTTACACAGAATCAAAGTATAGATGAAGAAGAAACTTTCACAAGAGTAGATAATATAAATTGAAGTCCTATGAAACTCTTTAAGGATTGTTACCAAGTGGCTTCAAAACTCAAGAGGGGATGAATTGAGTTTATAAAAACTTTTCACAAATCTTTCAAAAAACTCTTGATTACCAATTTTCGTTGAAGCTATTAATTAAAATGAATAGATAAGATAAGAAGATATTGCTCACTAACGAACCAACCAAGAAAGAAATATTCAAAATAAAACAGATAAACCAATGCACAAATATAAAGAGAAGGGTTTAGAGAAACAAACACAATGGTTTATCCTGGTTCAACCACTCCTTGTGACTTACGTCCAATCCTCAAGCAATCACTCGAGATTTTCTACTAAATTCCAAGCTTGAATTAGGTGCTTGTGACCTTCACAGATTGGAGCACTCAACAACACCTTGGGATGCCTCACCCTTATGCTTTGAGCCTCAACTTCAAGGGATACCTCACCTTTTACAGTTTGGAGGGATGCCTCACCCTCTCTATAGATTATACAAAGATTGAATAGGTAGAAACTCTCTTCAAAGAGCAGATAATACAAATTGAAACTCAGTGGGTATTTGATTCATAATTTACGCTCAAAATAGAGTATTCATGGAGAAAAGATGGAAACTCGTATTTAATGCTCAACCAAGGTTTTTCAGATTGTTTGTCTTACCTTCATAACTGCCCAACAACTTGTATTTATAATCCATTAAAGTTTAGAGCTGTTGGGAGGTGGTTAGAGCATTAAATGCTTCGTAACTATCCGTTAATTTCTATTTTTGGAAAACTCTCTTATTCGAATAAGAGAAGCCTTATTTGAATAAGGCTTTTAATAGCACGAAGGTATTTTCTTCTGTAATGTGTTATTTGAATAACAGCACTGTTATTCGAATGAACGTTTAAATATATGGCTTCTGGAAATCATGTTATTTGAATAACACTTATGTTATTCGAATAACTCATTTAACAAAATGGTTTCCTGAAAAGCTTGTTATTCGAATAACATCTCTGTTATTCGAATAAACATTTAATAAAATGGTTTCTTAAAAACATGTTATTCGAATAACACTTATATTACTCGAATAACTCATTCATGCCAAATCAATTTTGAATCATTTATTCGAATAACACAGGGCTTATTCAAATAAACCCTTTCCTGAAAGATTATTTGGAATCTCTGACTTATGTTATTTGAATAAAGAACTCCTTATTTGAATAATATATGTGAAAAACATGTTTTATATCTTTTAAATGTTGCCATTGATTCCATATGATCTTGTAAGCTTATGGACACGTAATGGTTGATTCTTTGGAAACTAAAAACCATATTGAAGCCTTGAAAACTTGTGTGCTATTTTGAAATGTAGGTTTAAGCAATTGTGAATCTTTATACACCTTTACATTTTGATTGAAGTCCTAAAAAGCTAATCTTAAAGGTCTTGAGAGTCTTGGACTTGATCTTGCAACATCTTTAAGTTTGTTATCATCAAAACAAAATCTTCATGAGATAATGACCAATTATATTCTCCCCCTTTTTGATGATGACAAACAACCATTGAGAAAAGAGTTAGCTCATTTGTAAATCAAAATTCACAAGGTTAATCATGGAGACTTACTCTCCTTCTAGTTTGTAAGAGGAACATAAATTATCAGAGTCATGCGCAGCTCCCCCTTTCTTTTAGAGTTTCTTGATCCTTTTCAGATTAGTCTTTCATATCTGTCTTTTCTCAACACAATCTCCAAAACTAAAATATTGTTATATGTAATTTTCTTTAAATACAAATTTAGGTACAATTTAACTTTAGCTTTTTCTTCCCCTTTTGTCATGATAAAAAAGATGGGGCAAGATAGGCTAACATATATTCAAAGTGATGTGTCACCAAGTGCATAGATACAATAGTCATTTAAGCAAGTTTCAGCAAAAATATGTAATGCAATATAATAGGTTGGAAATTGCAAAGACATCAAGGAATCTAATTGAAATTTTATTCATTCAATTCAAGTTTGGCCAAATTTATACAAGTTCATATTAAAGCAGCCAAGAATACACAGCAGAAACATCAAAACAAAGAACTAGAGTCCTAAAATCCTATGGATCCTAAAGGTAAGTGTCTGGTGGAGGAGGAGGTGAGTCAAGTGCAGGGGCAAGAGGTGCAACTCGTTGGGCAGCATTCTCGCATTCAACACTTTCTATTCTGTCAAAGATAATAGAAAAGATGTGTTCCATGTCAGCACGATTATCGAGCAGAGTGGTCATAATTCACTCCAAGGTCACTGGATCAAGAGCAGGCACATCAGCAGGAACAGGGTCATCAGCAGCAAGAGCATCTTCAATGGGAGTATCTTCATCTACTGCAGCTTCTCCCAATTCATCAGGATATACCCAACCTCCTATATTATCTGGAACTATCTTCATTTTCTTCAGAGTGAACTCCCCAAAAATGTTGAAGTGGTTCAATTCCATTGCCCGTTCAGTTTTCCTGAGAAGCAGATATTTATTCAGAAATGCAGAGATAAGCAGGGCATACGGCAGGTCAGAATTTTTGGTGTTCTTAACCTTCATCATGTACTTCCCGATGAAATTGGGCCAATTGATCTTTTAATTTTTCTTTAGCACCCAAAGAAGGAAAATATCATCCTCTGTTAAATAAGCATAGTTACCTCCACGAGGGGCAAGAAAGTGCGCATATGCATAGTGAAGAAGCCTCTTTTGGCTTTTCAGCATCCCACTCTTCAGAACAACCTTAGGCCCAACTGTTCTGGGCCTTACCAGTAGCGACACAGCTTCCTCTCTTTTGTATGCTTTTACATGTGGTCTGTTATCCGGCTCCACAGCAGCATCCGTGACTTCTATCTTGAAGAACGTCATCCAATCATCTGGAGTGATCACAATTTCTTGATCCTTCACTTCAGAGATGAGGTTGGGATCATCCATCTTCAGGTTGCATTTTCACCAAGTCTGGGAAAATGGAGTCCTTATAGCTGCAGAGATCTAGCACTCCCTGGTGGGTAAGGTCATCGAGGAATTCGAATCCTCCATCATCTTCGAAGAATTCTCATTCTATGTACTTGGGTTGAATGATGTCCCTATTCTAGAAATTTTCCCTGAAGCGTTTTAGATCGTCGTTATTTGACGAGAGCCTTCGAAGATCCATTGGGTTGTTGGTGGGAGCAGTTTTACTGCGTGAGCATTTGGAAGAAGAAGCCATGTTTGGATATTGGTGTTTTTGGAGAGAAAGGGAGATGTTTGTGGCGCAAAGAGGAGAAAAATAGAGGAGGAAAGAAATGAAAATGGTTGAAATGAGATGAAAAACACGTGAATCCCTTTATATAATTTGCGTGTTATTCGAATAATAAGGGTGTTATTTGAATAACAAAGTGGTTCCTAAAGCGTCTTGGCTCACTGCCAAGCGTTATTCGAATAACAGTGTTGTTATTCAAATAACAGCGTAGTAGCTCAAAAGACGTGGGTTTTTATCACCCTTTATTCGAATAACATAATTTGTTATTCGAATAACAAGAGAGGCGTGTTTGCCTCTGTCAGGCTTTATTTGAATAACCAGTTGATATTAGAATTTTTCAACACTTTCTGTGAAGTGTTATTCGAATAAGGGAATCCTTATTCGAATAATGCATACATGTTAGAATACTAACGAGGCTTTACTGTGAGGCTTTATTCGAATAAGAGGCTTCTTATTCGAATAGAACACTTGATGAATATCAGTTTTACACATCAATTAGTAAAGGATCAATTTTCTATCGTTCATATTGGTTCTAAGACATGCCAATTTAATTCCAAACAACATATAATTATAGACATTGACCAGTTCTTGAATCAAAACACAAGTTTATGCAAGATCACTACTTTTACCAAAGATTGGATCACTTTAAGGACATTTATGGATTTTGAGCAATTTGGTACACTTATTCATGATGGAGTACTTGCAAAACAATTTTTGAGAACCTCTGACGCTTAAGTCAGTAATGGATTTTAGAGAAGATTAATAATCAAGAAATTATGCAGCAAGAACTCACAATTATGCAGCAAATTTATGCAAAAAATTCAATTCAAGCATGTTTGATCCAATATACCAAGTTCATTTCTTATATAAAAGAATGCTTCTTTTGCCAAGGGCTTAGTGAAGATGTCAGCTAGTTGTTTAGTGGTTTTCACAAATTCAAGCATACAATCACCCTTTTGAACATGATCTCTAATGAAATGATGTCTTATTTCAATGTGTTTAGTCCTAGAATGTAAAATAGGATTTTTGGACAAATTAATTGCACTAGTATTATTACATCTTATGGGGATGTGATCAAGCTCAAGACCATAGTCTAAAAGTTGTTGTTTCATCCAAAGGATTTGAGCACAATAACTCCCAATTGCAACATATTCAGCTTCAGCTATAAACAATTCTACACTATTTTGTTTCTTGCTATGCCGAGAAATTAGTGAGCTTCCAAGCAAGTGGCATATCCCACTAGTGCTCTTCCTATCCATTTTTCATCCAACAAAATCAGAATCGAAATACCTAATAAGGCTACATGAGGCACCCTTAGGGTACCACAAACCCATTTGTGATGTAACACCCCAAATTTCGTATCTCTTAAACAGTAATTTTGACAGTTAACAGAATTTTACTGTTTAGTAATTTCTGGATACTGTAAAATTATTTTGTTTATTCCGTCAGCGTATTTGATCGTTTTGAGTGATTTACTCCGTGTCAGAAAAATAAAAATTTTTGGGCCAGGAAAAACTTTACGTAATTTAATTTTTACCGTTAGGTTTTAATTATTTTACGTGATCTGATTTGATATTTGTGTGTTTTCTAATATTTGTGATTTTTATAGATGATTATGAATTTTTTTACTGTATGTGGGCCCAGGTGGTCCTATGTGGGCCCAAGTGACCTTACGTGGGCCCAGTGGGTCCCGCAAAATAAAAATTTTTCTACACATAAAAAAATTTGTACTGTTTAGACAGAGACAGGGGATCTTACTAAACCTGAATCAGGAAATAGTTTTAGAATATTTTCTTTACTATGTTTTGTACTATATTTAATTTATCGGATGATAAAAATACAGTAAATATATTCTTTCATGAGGTTTTAATAGATAAAAATAGAAATTTTATTGCTTAAGTCAACATTGGTGGTTTGGATATCCACCATTGATTTATTTAACGATGGAGACTTGATCTTGATTTAATCAACATAGGAGATTTGATCTTAAAAATGAATAAGATCATTTATAACCATTAGATGGAGATTAAATCAATGGTAGAGATTTAGTTTTATATAATGGCTATGACCATTTACCATTGGATTTAGAAGTGATCAAGGGTGGAGATTTAGTCTTAAAAAGTGAAAAAGACCATTTATGACCATTGGATGAAGGATTAATCAAGGGTGGAGATTTGGTCTTAAAAAGTAGCAAAGACTAATTATGACCTTTGGATTAAAAGTAAGAATGAGTAATCTTGACCCTTTATTTTGGAGACACATCTAATGGCTAGAATTTAAAGGAGAAAGATCCAATGGCCTAGATTAAGTCTTCTAAATCAAAAGTCTACCTAAATCCTAACCATTGAATTAATTAATGGCTAGAAATACTCTAGATGGTGACTAATAATGATGACAACTTCATGAATGCATTAGGAAGAGGGGGGACGGTTTTGGAGAATGCATCGGAAGGAGGAGACAATTTTGAGTAGCCTTTTTAGGCCAAAGAAAAAGATGAAGTCAACAATAGTAAGTTGAATTTGATTAGTAACTAATTAATCCTAATTTAGTTAATCTAATGGCCTAATTAACAAGCTAAGTAAACTAAATTAAATGTTAAACTATTATAATTTAGTTCTTAATTAGATATCCTAATTTTAATTAGAGATTATAATATATGAAATAATATGTTTAATTAATTAGTTATATAGTTAGAATGTTAATTAAGATTGATTAGAAAATTTAACCTAACTAATTACCTAATTAATTAGCATACAATTAGGTGTAAATTGAAAACAATTAATTCCCTAAAATCCCAAAGTGTCCCAAGATTTTGGCAGCAGCTTGGGAGGCTTCTACATGAATCTTGAACCATCCATAATAGCCATGCAAGTCAAATTGATGACCTATGCCATGTGCTAGTCCATGTGCACTCAAAATAGGATATTTTACTTCAAGTATATCACTTAATCTCTCCAAGACTCCCACGGCAGCAACCTTCCATAATTCAATTTCACAAATCTCATTTTCTCTCTCACCCAAAAAGCTTTCATCTTTTCTCTAAAAAATTCCAAGAACCAAGCAACCATTTTTCCTTCCATTTTCTCTCCATTGGTTTGGTCTCTACACCCAAATACACCATCACTCACCTATAATTTTCACTCTCATCATTTCATAAAGCTAAACACCATTCTAAACACTTTTCATTTAGAAAGTTTTCCCAAAATCCCACTCTAAGTGCTTCAAAATCCCACTTTTAGCTTACTTCCTTGGAGGTAAACTTTGATTTCTATGGTTTAAATTCATGTTTATGATTTTCTAAGCCATGTTTGTTCCATGGTTTGTTATTATTAAGCTTTGTTTGTGATTTTACTAATTGTTTTAGAATTGTTAGGAACTTCTCAAAATTCTATCATCTACAACATTGTCCTTCAAGTTAAAAATCAAAAAGCTTATGTTTTCCTTCTTGTGAGGAATTCGGTCAACCACCCTAAGACCACCCTTCAAGTTTGTTTAATTTAATCCAACCATAGATCTTGAATCTACATGATATTCTAAGCAACTTTCATGTTGGAGATTTTCTCTAAATCATTCATCTTCATGGACTTTCTTCAAGATCAAAGTTATTGGGTTTTTGAGGTGAAGTATAAGAAGACTTCATTTCTTCTCTTCTTTTTCATGTTCTAAACCATGTTTGATCCATGGTTCCTCTTAATCAAACTTAGTATACTAATTTCTATGTATTTTGTTTTGTATTTGAGAAGCCTTTGGTGGTGAAGGACTTAGAAAAAAAAGCAAATCAAGAAGTTTTTGAGGATCTTCAAGAGGTAAGAGGGAGATCCATCTCACCAACCAAGTATGGTGGTAAGAGATGGTCTTATATTTGATGGATGGTGAATCCATGTGAGGATTCCAATCCATGGTCATGTAATAATTTATGTGTGTTTATGAGCTTTGATTTATTTGCTTATGCTTGATATGCTTTGCATGATTTACTTGTGTATGCATGCTTAGTATGATTTTTATTTGCTTATATGGTATGCTTATGATATGCATAGATGAAGATATATTGAATATATTATGATGAAAGTATGATCAAACAAGAAATTTTGGCTCCAAAGGCCATAGAGAAGGTCACGGTTTTGAGCTCCCAAAAATTAGAGTTCATGTTGAAATTTTTCAAGAATAAGTAAATTAATTTTTGGTCCCTAGAACTTAGTGAATTTTGGCCAAGACACCTCTAAATAGGTGTTTATAAATTAATAATTTCATGAAAGATGAAAATGGATGATTTGAAGAGTATGAAAAATAAAGAAAAGGGTTTATTTTTCAAGAGAACAAGAATACGATTTTTGAAGAATTTTTATTTATTTATTTTGTATACAAAGATCTTGAGTATTTTTCTAAACATGAGTTTTGAATGAAATGGGCAAACGTTGATTTTAACGATTTGCAAAGAAAGTGAAAAAGGATTTGCAAAGAAAGTAAAAATGAATTTGAACAAATGGGTTTGGTTTTTATAACCATCGGTACTTCAGTTTTGAAAATAAAATTTTAATGATTTTGTTTGTGTAAAATCATATCAATTTAGAAGGAAAAATGTTTTGATAATTTTCAATAGTCATGTCTACGTTTTTGAAGGCTTGTAATACATTGATTTTGATGAAACAAAGTGATTTTTCAAGTGGAAATATAATTAATTTAATACAAGGAAATTGAAAAGGGAATCAGAGTATTTTAGCACTTGAGAAATGAATTTTTATGTAAATGGAAAAGAGAGGTTGCAAGTGAGCCTCAATTTGTTTTAAAAAGAATTTATTAAAATCCCATTGAATTTTAGAAAGCGTTAGTAATTTTTAAAGTTAGAAACATTGATTTAATTCAATGGAATTGTGAATTTGTGAAATATACTATGAAAAAAGATTTTATTGAATAAGAAGATATATTAAATGAAGTAGAAAGTTATATTATTTTGAGGAAAGTTGATTTGGAAATGATTTGGGAAAAATGGAGAATATAATGGTATTTTGAAAATTTACTAATGTATAACTTATTTTTGAGTTTTGAAGTACGTTAGAAAATGCTAAGTTTTGAAACGTTGATTTATATCAATGGAAAAGTGATTTTGTGAATTATATTTTGGAAAAGGATTTCTTGAATTAAGAAATGTGGAAAAAGATTTTCTTGAATAAGGAAAATATAAAAAATAAAATACAAAGTTATATTATTTTGAGAAAAATTAAAAAGGAATTTTCAAGGTTAAGAAATATTTATGTAATGAAATTGTGATGAAAAATATTTTACGTATCTTAAAAACGTGATTTTTAAGCTACGCAATTTGAAGAATGTGTTGAAATTAAGATTGATTTATTTAAGTCCAAAATAATGTTTGAAATTTTGAGAAATATTTTACGTAATTGTAAAATGTTGAAAAATATTTTATAACTACGATCTTAAAAATGATTTGAAATACGGTAAAATATTTCTACGTAATTTGAAAAATGTTAAAATATTTTTACGCGATTTGGAAAGCGTTTAAATATTTTACACTATTGAAAATATTATTGAAAAATCACTACGTGATTAAATAATGATAGAATATTTTTACGTAATTGTGAAAATGACAGAAAATCTTATGTGATTTGGAAAGTGTTTTAAATATTTTGAGAATGATGGAAAATGATTTACACAATTTAAAAGAATGATTTTTAAGTTACGCAATTTTGAAAATGGTGGAAAATCGTTACCCAATTTAAGAAACGTATATTTTTATGTGATTGAGAAAAACATTGAAAAATTAAATACGTGATTTAAAAGTGCAACAAAAGTGTTGCAGTATTTTGAAAATATAACAGAAATGTTACAAAATTTTAAAAACATAAAAGAAGTGTTATGATATTGTGAAAATATAACAGAAACATTTTAGAATTGTGAAAACGTAACAGAAACATTTTGGAATTGTGAAAACGAAATGGAAATATTGCGCAATTTTGTGAAAATACGACGAAAGTGTTTTATAACTATGAAAATGTGATAATATGATTTTCCTGTTGAAAATACAGTATAAATACTGTAGAACCAATATATGGATGCTGTGTGAGAAAATGACATGTTTTGCTTGTGATTGGCATTTGGTGCAT
Source organism: Ormosia semicastrata (assembly GCA_029884595.1). Taxonomy (NCBI): domain Eukaryota; kingdom Viridiplantae; phylum Streptophyta; class Magnoliopsida; order Fabales; family Fabaceae; genus Ormosia; species Ormosia semicastrata. Next base: position 44,729,889 of record JAQQTO010000044.1, on the reverse strand, counting down.
TATACATGCATTGGAAAGATATGTCTGTGATTGGATTTGGTGAATTATACGTGCATTGGAAAAATATGCGTTGAAGCATATGATTACATTGAACAAATGCAATTGAAAAGATTTGGCCTTTGGGGTTGGACTTGCACTAATATATTCGTGCATTGTATAAAATATAGCTAATAGCTATTATGGCCCATGTGGTTGAAGAGGGAATGAGAATTGATAGTGAGGTCTATGATGGATCTTGAGGGCGTCGAGGCGCGGCGGTCGACTAGTGGACGCTCATTAATAAATGCGAGTACCAATAAATGTACTATGCCACTTGGCGATGCAACCCGTTACAACGCATTGACGATACCCGACAAGAACACGATTATTTTCAACGACCGGGAGATTGTCTTTGGGCTAAAGCGACAATTAACCAGATTCTTCTCGAAATTGTGAAAACCTCCATGGAGTTGTTTTTGATAAACTGAGTCTTTGTGCATATGCATAAATCTGAGCATTTATATCTTATGATATATTAATTGGGGAATGTTGGCTATGACAATTGTTTTGAGTACTTGGATGATGATTGAACTGATAAATGATTAGATGATGATAGTTGATTAATGCTGATAGCATGATTATGTTATGATCTATCTGTATGATATTACTGTTTGTGTTATCTCTGTGCTGCCATGTTGGTATTGGTATAGGTGATCTCACCTCTTTGTTATATTGCTTTGTTTTGTCTGTATTGTTAAAATTATACAGTAGAAGGAATGAGTTGTCTTAGACATAATGAGTGGTAGATACTCAGAGATTGATGGAAACATTGAAAAGTGATTGTCTCAAGTTCGAAGATGTGCCGGGTAGACAAGGAGTAAAGTTCTGATGCATCAAGATAGACAGAAAAAGGAATAAGTATGTTAAAGTTTCTCGTTAGTGTTGTACCGTGCTATTAAGTAGGACCCGTCATGGGGTTTGCTACTGTCAAAAAATAAAAAAAAAAGTTTATTAATTTTATATTTCTCTTTAAATTGTGATATTAATTAGTATCAATATTGCATGATGAATAGTTGAAATATGATTTTCAATATTACCTAATATTTTCAATAAATTTACGTGTTAGTAAAGAAGAAATTTTGAAACCCATCTTTTATAACTCAAACTTTGTGCGAACTTCTTTTCAGATTATGAGTCAGGAGTCAGAAATGTGATGTCCTAAGGAGGGTGTTACATGTGATGTGCCTATTAGATATTTCATAATTTGTTTTACAGCGTAAAAATGTGATTCTTTAGGATTAGGTTGATATCTAGCACACATGCATACACTAAACATTATATCAGGCCTACTTGTTATAAGATAAAGGAGTGAGTCAATCATACCTCTATATTTTGTAATTTATATAGATTTACCTCCCTCATCCTTGTCCAAATAGCAAAAGGTGCCTATTGGAGTAGCCATATGCTTAGTATTGTCCATTCCAAACTTCTTGAGCAACTCATTGCAATACTTGGATTGACTTATGAAAGTCTCATCTCTTGTTTGCTTGATTTGGAGACCAAGGAAGAAGTTGAGCTCACCCATCATGGACATTTCAAACTCACTTTGCATAATATTTGAAAATTCTTTACAAAGAGAGTTGTTAGTAGCTCCAAATATAATGTCATCAACATAGATTTGAACTAGAAGTATGTCATGCATTTTATGCTTTATGAAAAGGGTAGTATCAACGTTGCCTCTAGAAAAGCCTTTTTCTAAAAAGAATTTGCTCAACCTTTCATACTGATGTTCATATATTTGATGCATTAATAAGCCTTCATTTTTAGGCATTTACACTCTCCATGCACTTAATAAATTAAGTTTGGTTGTGTTTTGTATGTTTTGAACTCAAAATGGATTTAATTGAATTTTTCAACATGATTTACATCTTACACTAATCTTGTATTTGGGTCATATCTTGGGCTGTAGGTAGATGTTTAAGGTGAATCTTATGTCATTTTAAAGATAATAGAGAGCTATACAATCTTCATGAAGACATCAAAGACTCAATCACACGTTTGGATGGCTCAAATTGGCATTGAATCAAGAACTAAAGTGTTGCTCTTGGCAGAATGACCTTCATGTACTGTTCATTACACTGCTCGTAGTGAAAATTGTAGAATAGGCTGAAATTTTGATGGTTGATAGTTAAGACTCAAATCTACAACTTTCATGTTGAACACTCTTCCCGATTCAGAATTCTTGGAGGTGATATTGGGCTTGGAAGTCAGAACAGAGGAGCTGCGATTGGACCTGAGCAGTGTGCAGTAATTTGAACATATCTAGAGCTATAGAAATGATATTGGACTCAAACCAAGGCCATTTGAAAGCTAAGATCCAGACCTATAATCTTCATGAAGATCACTTGGCTCAAAAATGACGAATGCAATGACTTCAGAGCTGCATGATTTCGGAGACAAAGAATCTCTAGAATTTTCTACTCACCAAAAGTCATTCAACATTTTCCACCTACTCCACCTACTCCACCAACCACCATGACTCAGCCTCCTTTGACATTTTGTATCTTTAACCCTCTATAAAAGGGAGGCTATGCAGATCATTGTAGTATGTAGAGCTTTTATGTAGAAGTGTTGTTATAATTAAAGTTTTAGTGTTTCATTTTGGAGAATTCTCTTCTTCTCTTCCTCTCCTCCTCTCTTTTTGTTATTTTCATTTTTGTATGGTTCTTGAAGGTTATTCAATGGTGATGGCTATGGAGAGCTAAACTTCTTTAATCAATCCAAGAGATTGACAAGCTTGATGATTAATCTTGAGATCTTGTTTTAATTGTTATACGTTCATCTATTAATCAAGTTTCTCTTTCTCTTTTTATCTTGTTTAAATTCTGATTTAATGCTTAATTTGATTGGGATTTGCATATGTTAATTGCATAATTATCATGTGCCAAGAGATGAATTCAGAGGCTAAATAATGCATCAAAGGTGTTTGATGAAATATTTAGCTTGGTTGGATCTTGGTTTTTAAGTTAATTTGGGTTTTGGATGGATGCTTAATTTGTCTAACCTTAATTAATTAAATTTTAGAAGCGTTTCTAGTAGAAGATCCATGGATCATTGAGAGGCATCTTGATGTGATCTAATACCAAAGATTTGGTTGATAGTTGAACGGATTTATAAAGATCAAGGATGGATTAAAATCAAGATTTGTTAATTCTCTTGGATTGGTTGTTTTCTCAATCTTGTTTACTCATTTTAATTGTTCTTTGTTGTTTAATCTTGCAAAACTTTCCCCCCCTGTTTATTAACCTCTTAATCTGACTTCATAATTAGAGTGATCTACGAGCTCGACCCTGTGTTACCTTATGCTACAAGTAGTTTTGGTAAATCGGTTATAAATTGATTTAAATTTGGTAATCTCGACAGTTGTCAAATTTTTGGCGCCGTTGCCGGGGATCATTCTAATTTTGTTCAATCTTATTAAGAGTTTATTTAACTACTAATCTCTCACTAACCTTTATTTTGCTGTGTTTTGGTGGATTTCAGGCGAAAACAGGTGATTACGGGTCATTTTACAAGAATTTCGTATTAACAGAAAATATGCCCAGAATGAGCTGAAACTTGGTCAGTTGAAGGAAAACAGCCTAATAAAAAAGACTCACAATTATTTGTGAGGTCACCTCTAGTTTTTCCAAAATCCATCGTTTAGACCAGTTTTTTAATTTTTTTAATATTTTTTATTGTATTTTTTAGTTTCATTTTTGTGTAGTTTTCATGCTGTACAAGTCCTATAATTTTTAAAAATCATTTCATTAGTCAATTAGATTTATTTTGGTATATTTTTAGAGTTGTCTAGTGTATTTTACTTGTTTACTTATTTTATTTTATTTTATTTTTGTGTTTTGATTAATGCATGACTAGGTCTAATCCTGATATCTTGCTTGAATTTGATCCTGAGATTGATAGAACATTGCATAGGTTGATTAGAACTCGTAGGCTAAGTGAAAGAATTGAGTCTGAATTTAGTTGTGACATTGAATCTGAAAGTACACTTGAGATCTTAAGTGATTCTAAAATCATGGCTGATAACAGGCAAAATAGGACCCTTAAAGAACTTGCTGCTCCTGATGTAACTTACCAGTCTTTGTGCATTCAATATCCTAATCTTGATGCTGACTTCGAGTTAAAATCTGGATTGATACACTTGTTGCCCAAGTTTCATGGTCTTACAGGTGAAGATCCCCATAAGCACTTAAAGGAGTTCCATGTGGTCTGTTCAACCATGAAGCCACATGGAATCTCTGAGGAGCATATCAAGTTGAGGGCATTCCCTTTCTCTCTTGCTGATGTAGCCAAGGATTGGCTGTTCTACCTTTCACCAGTTCTCGTCACGAGTTGGGATAATATGAAGAAATTATTCTTGAGAGGTTCTTCCTGCATTCGAGCAGCGGCTGCCATTAGAAAAGACATTTGTGGTATAAGGCAAATGACTGGTGAGACCTTGCATGAGTATTGGGAGAGATTCAAAAAGTCGTGTTCGAGTTGTCCCCACCATCAAATTAGTGATCACTCTTGATTCAATATTTCTATGAGGGCTTGCTTTCGATGGATAGAAGTATGGTGGATGCCGCATCTGAGGTGCATTGGTGGATAAAACCCCTACTGCAAAAGAAGAGATTTGATAGCAAATATGGTAGCCAATGCTCAACAATTTGGCACAAGAGTCCTTACCTCAACCAGAGGAGTTAATGAAGTTCAATCGTCTCATGTAGATCAACAGAGAATGGAACATAGACTTGATGAATTGACTTCTTTGGTGAGGCAATTAGCGATGGGACAACATGTACCGGTTCGTACAAGAGCCCGCAAGGGTGTGTGGCATTTGCTTTTGCTCATCTCATCCTACCGATGCATACCCCACACTTCGGATGGGGTGGTTCCGCATTTCCGAAACGATCGATTCTGCGGTTGGCATTTTTCCTAGTAGACCTCAATATCGCAGTCCCAAGACCAAGATATGATCCATTTTCTAATACTTATAACCCTGGTTGGAGGGACCATCCTAACTTGAGATATGGGAATTCTAGTCAGCAGCAACAACCCCAACAGCAGCAATTTAGATACCAAGCGGTAGGTCCTAGCAATAAATACCAACCACCTGCATTCAGACAACAACAAACCGCGTACGACCACACATGTAGCAGACCCCTCATGTTGCCAAGTCCTACAACCAATCCATCCGAGCCATCATTGGAAGATTTGATGAAACAAATGGCCACAAATAATATTCAATTCCAGCAGAATGTCAATGCCACCATTCAGAACCTGCAAACTCAGATTGGGCAATTGGCCACCACCATGAGTGAATTGAAAAGTCAAGGTTCGAGCCAATTGCCTTCACAAACAGTCAGTAACCCAAGAGGCAATGTAAGTGCCATTACTTTGAGAAGTGGCAGAGAAATTGATGGTTCTAATTTGCCACAACCAGAGCTCCCATTGCAGCAACCAGATACTGAATCAGTCCAAAAGAAATGTGCTGAGAATTCAGATTTGGTCATTCCACTACCCTTCCCAAATAGAGTGACACAGTCCAAGCAGATAGCGCAAGCAGAAACAGAGAAGGAAGTCATGGAGACATTCAGGAAGGTGGAAATCAATATTCCCCTCCTAGATGCAATCAAGCAAATTCCCAAGTATGCCAAATTCCTCAAGGAGTTGTGTACTCATAAGAGAAGACTTAAGGGTACTGAGAAAGTCAGTATGGGCAGAAATGTTTCTGCGATGATTCAGCCAAGCATGCCAAAGAAATGTAAAGATCCTAGAACTTTCACAATCCTTTGCACTATAGGTAATTCCAGATTTGACCATGCAATGCTAGATTTGGGTGCTTATATTAATGTCATGCCTACGTCAGTGTATAAGTCTTTGAACATTGGCACCTTACACCCCACTGGTATAGTGATTCAGCTAGCAAACAGGACTACCGCTCACCCTGCAGAGTCTTTGGAAGATGTGTTGGTGCGAGTAAATGAGCTAATTTTCCCAGCAGACTTCTACATTCTGGACATGGAAAATGAGTCTTCAACAAATCATGCTCCATTGATTCTAGGAAAACCATTCCTCAAGACAGCCAAGACCAAGATAGATGTGCATGCTGGTACCCTTTCTATGGAATTTGGTGAAGATGTGGTACAGTTTAACATTTTTGATGCCATGAGACATCCCCTTGAGGAGCATTCAGTTTTTCATGTTGATGTGATTGAAATGCTGGTTGATGATACTTATGCTGATATGAATGTTGAATTCCCTGATATTGCTGACTTTCTGGATTCCGTCACTTGTGATACATGTGTTAGTCAGATATCTTGAACCATGTCTTTGCATGTGCTTTGAGATTTATGCGCTTATGAGTGATGATGCAGGTGCTTATTTGACTGATGCAGCATATGAAAATATGAGTCAAAATTATGTCGAATTTAATGCTGCTGAGTTGCTTGTTTCAAATAGCTTGCTGCCTTCTATTGTGCATCCCCCATCCTTAGAGCTAAAGACTTTGCCAGACCACCTTAAATATGCATATTTGGAAGATGGTGAGAAGCTGCCAGTGATTGTCGCTAAGAATCTACAACCTGAACAAGAAGAAAAATTACTGCAGGTTTTGAGGCAAAGATAAGCGGGCCATCGGATGGACACTTGCAGACATTCTGGTATTAGTCCCTCCACATGTATGCATAGGATTTTATTGGAGGAAGATACCAAGCCAGTGAGGCAACCCCAAAGGAGACTAAATCCCCTGATTCTAGATGTGGTGAAGAAGGAAGTGACCAAGCTGCTGCAAGCTGGCATTATTTATCCTATATCTGACAGTAAATGGGTGAGCCCAGTGCAAGTGGTTCCAAAGAAATCTGAGTCACGAATTGCAAATCAGAACAATGAGCTCCTTCCCACAAGAATCCAGAACAGTTGGCGGGTGTGCATTGATTATAGGCGGCTTAACCAGGCCACTAGGAAAGATCATTTTCCATTGCCTTTCATTGATTAGATGTTGGAGAGACTGGCTGTCAAATCGCATTACTGTTTCTTGGATGGATATTCGGGCTATTTCCAGATTCATATAGCCCCAGAAGACCAAGAGAAGACCACTTTCACCTGTCCATTTAGAACATTTGCATACAGGAGAATGTCCTTTGGTCTGTGCAACGCTCCGGGAACCTTTCAAAGGTGTATGGTTAGTATCTTCTCTGAATTTTTAGAGAGTTGCATGGATGTGTTTATGGATGATTTTACTGTTTATGGCTCTTCCTTTGATGCATGTTTGGATAGTTTGGATCGGGTTTTGCATAAGTGCATTGAAACTAACCTTGTCCTGAATTTTGAGAAATGTCATTTCATGGTAGAACAAGGTATAGTTTTAGGGCATGTAGTATCTAGCAAGGGTATTGAGGTAGATCCTACAAAAATAGATGTCATTTCATGTCTATCTTACCCCACATGCGTGCGGGAGGTTCGTTCTTTTCTTGGTCATGCAGGTTTCTATCATCGGTTCATAAAGGATTTTAGCAAAATTGCCCTTCCACTGTCCAACTTGCTACAAAAGGATGTAGAGTTTCACTTTGACCAGAGATGCAAGGATGCCTTCAATCACTTAAAGCAAGCATTGACCAGTGCACCTATCATCCAGCCACCAGATTGGACACTTCCATTTGAACTCATGTGTGATGCCTCTAATTATGCATTGGGAGCTGTCCTTGCACAGAGAATCGGCAAAGTACCTCATGTCATTTCCTATGCTTCGAGGACTTTAGATGCTGCACAAGCCAACTATACTACAACCGAAAAGGAACTTTTAGAAATTGTTTTTGCTTTAGATAAATTTCGATCATATTTGCTTGGTTCTAGAGTGGTTGTATTTTCAGATCATGTAGCTTTGAAGTTTCTCCTGAAAAAGCCCGATGCAAAGCCTAGGTTGATTAGATGGATGTTGCTCTTACAGGAGTTTGATATTGATATCAGAGATAAAAGTGGAGCAGAGAACCTGGTGGCAGATCACTTGAGTCAGATTGAAAAAGAGGTAGATTCTTCTCCTATCCATGATGCATTCCCTGATGAGCAACTTTTCAAGATGCAAGGTAACATCCATTGGTTTGCAGATTTGGTTAATTTCTTGGTTGCTAGAGCACTACCTGCACATTTCACTAAGGCACAGATTGACAAATTGAAAAGTGAGTCAAAATATTATGTGTGGGATGACCCTTATTTGTGGAGATTTTGTAGTGACCAAGTCATTAGGAGATGTATTCCTGATCATGAGTTTGATTCTGTTCTTAGTTTTTGTCATGCACTTGCCTGTGGGGGACATTTTGGACCTACTCGTACAGCTAGGAAAGTTTTGGACTCGGATTATATTGGCCCACTCTATTTCGTGATGCATATTTGTTTTGTAAATCTGTGAACAATGCCAGAGAACAAGGAATATTTCTCGTAGGAATGAGATGCCCCAACAACCTTTGTTGTTCTGTGAAATATTTGATGTTTGGGGTATTGATTTTATGGGTCCTTTTCCTATGTCATTTGGTTTTGTTTACATTCTGCTTGCTGTGGATTATGTATCTAAATGGGTGGAGGCAAAAGCCACTCGGACTGATGATTCCAAGGTTGTAGTGGATTTTGTTAGATCACATATTTTCTGCAGGTTTGGAGTCCCAAAAGCCATCATTAGTGATCAGGGTTCGCATTTTTGTAATCGAAGCATGGAAGCCTTGATGAAAAAGTATGGAGTTTTGCATAGAGTTTCTACACCTTACCATCCCCAGACTAATGGGCAAGCCGAGGTTTCCAATAAAGAGATCAAGCAAATACTCCAGAAAATAGTTCAACCTAACAGAAAGGACTGGAGCAAAAGGCTTGAGGATGCTTTATGGGCTTATAGGACCGCCTATAAGACTCCGATTGGGATGTCTCCTTATCGGATTGTTTTTGGCAAAGCATGTCACTTGCCAGTGGAAATTGAGCATCGTGCAGTTTGGGCAGTAAAAATGTGCAACTTGGACCTAAATCAAGCAGGCATGGAGCGGAAGCTGCAGTTGCAGGAATTGGAGGAGATCCGCTTGGAGGCTTATGAGAGTTCCAAACTTTATAAAGAGAAGGCCAAAGCCTTCCATGATAAGAAGATCATGAGAAAAACATTTAAGATTGGTCAAAAAGTTCTCCTCTATAACTCCCGCCTCAAACTCATGCCCGAAAAGCTCAGATCTAGGTGACTTGGTCCATTTGTTGTTACTAAGATTTTTCCTTATGGTGCTGTGCAGGTTACAAATGAGACTACTACAAAAGCTTTCACAGTCAATGGACATCGCCTCAAACCATTTTATGAGGGAGCTCAAGAGGATATTTTGGAGGAGGTCCACTTGCAAGAAGTCGTCTACCCCGCTTGATAAGTAAGATTCCGCCTCAATGGACACAAAAAAAAAAAGTTTTTGATTGAGGTAAAAAAAAAATTCTATTGTGATGACCCATATTTGTTCAATTATTGCCTGATCAAATCTTTTGGAGATTTGTACCCGACAATGAGGTGAGTAGTGTCATTGAATTTTGTCATTCAGAAGCATGTGGAGGTCATTTTTCTTCAAAGAAAACAGCTGCAAAATCTTGCAGTGTGGATTTTATTGGCCCATATTATTCAAGGGTAGTTATACTTTTTACAAAAGTTGCGAACATTGTCAAAAATTGGGGTCCATTTCTGAAAGAAAAATGATGCTTCCAAGTTACGCAAATTGCAATTGAATGAACTTGCGGAATCAATAAATGATGCATATGAAAAAAAATAAAAAAAAAATTATAAAGCAAAAAGACTCAAACCATTTCTGGAACATCAAGCTGCTGAGGTAAAATCCATCTCCCTTTCTAATCCTTGTTATGAGTAAAATTTATTTTAATTTTGTTTTTTTTTTTTTTGCGCTTCTTTCGGTTCCTTAAACGGCGATAATCAGTACTCGTGACTCTCGAGTCGGTTTGTCTTTCAGTTTCCCATAATAACTGATTTCTTCTATTTCAAAATGGATGTCATTCTTTCAAATCTAAAAAAGTATTTTCCTTCTGTTCATAAAAATGTTCTAACTAAAATCTACAAAGCTAGGTGTGAAAGATTGAGACTGTTAATGTATAAGGGCATTCCAGAAGATATACGCTGGATAATCGAAGCAAAGGTTCGTTTAGCTGGTGAATCTTCCGATTCATTTGTCCGATACATGCCTGGTCTCGGTAAAAGTTCATTTTCAAAAAAGAGAAGAGCAAAAAGAATGCACGTTTGTTACAAGTGTGCACGATGGAATTGCAACACGCGATGTCGTTCTTTGGGAATGGTTTCTGTAAACAGAGAAGATAAAATATTCTTCATTAAGAATGGACTGAGTAAGGAGTCATTAGATAATATCTTATTGACTCTTGAGACGCATTCTTGTGGAATTGTGCAGCGTGAACTTCTTCGTTTGTGAAATCTCTTCAAGGACGAGCAAGAGCATTATAGTCTTCAGAATCTGACTCAAAAAGACCGTGTTTGCCAATTTATAAGAAAATTGGATGGGAAGCCTATCCCCGACTCATAGAAGGCGTTTAAGCCGTTTCTGGACGTAAAACTAGAGAAAGATGTGAGCCACAATCACAACAATCTGTATATATTATCTTATGCATTTATTATTTAAAAAAAAAACAAAACATAAAAAAACAAAACAAAACAAAACAAAACAAAAAAAAATTCAAAAGTTTTCTGACAACAGCCAACTTACTCATATAGGAGCTATTATTACTTTTTCTATTCTCTTCCCTATTTAAACACTCTATTTTCTTCACTTTCCTGCAACTCTTAATCATTCAAAAAGAGTGTGAGTGTAGAAATGGATGGAGCTTCTTCTTCTTCTGTCCGTAGACTTGTCAGTATCTGTGTATTTTGTGGGACAAATTATGGGAAGAGTTTAGAGTTTGTCAACGCAGCAAGCACTCTTGGTAGAACACTTACTGCGAGGAACATCCGTGTAGTATATGGGGGAGGTTGCCTTGGGTTAATGGGGGCTGTATCACTGTCTGCATTTCTAAGAGGTGGTCAAGTTTTAGGTGTCATTCCTGAACCTTTAACTCGAAGGAACTTCGTTGGAAAGACAATTGAACAGGAAATTCAAGTATCATCTATGCATGAACGAATGAAGGCAATGCTTGACAACTCTGATGCCTTCATAGCCTTACCTGGTGGTTTTGGTACTTTGGAAGAAGTCTTTCAAGTTGTTTCTTAGGCCCAACTGAACATCCACCATAAACCCATAAGTTTGTTGAATGTTAATAATTTCTTTAATAATTTGTTATCTTTTGTTGACCATGCTGTGGAACAGAAATTTGTCACACCTTCTGCAAGACAACTCCTTATCTCGGCTTCCACTGTTGATGAGTTAATTGATAAATTAGAAGCCTTTGTTTATGAACCTGATCCAGTAACAACCCAGATAGATTGGTCAGGAGACAGCAGCAAGAGAGACAACAACAAGGGAGGCAGCAAGAAACAACAGTGTGACCTGACACTTCATCTATGACTTTCCTTTATCTTTAGTTTTATTCATCGTACTTTGTTTCTGTTTATATTTGTGTAAGGTTTCTCTTTTCCGTAATTGCAGTAACAGGTACTATCCTCTATCTTTTTCCTTTCTATTTTTTTTAACATTGAGGACAATGTTATGATCTGGTTGGGGGGAAGGATAGTAGTGTGACTAAAAAAATAATAATAATAATAGTAAGTGTGTTTATGTCTGTCGTGTGTAGAGTTGTGTAAAAAAAATGTGTGTATGTATTAATATGTTTATTGTGTTTATATATTTGTCAGTAATTTTCTAAACCAGTTAAGGATGGCAGAGTAAGGAGTAAATTTTACTCTTGAGATGCATTTTAGTTGGGATAGATAACTAGTTTGTGTGGAAGTAGCAATTAAAATTCAGGGAAATTTGCATGATTGAGTTAATTGTCTTCTTTCTTAAAAATCATATGTTTGGTTATGGATGTTGAATTGGTGGACTGAGAATGATAGAACTATACCTTGTGAGATCTTGAGCCTATCGATGAATGAATTGAACATCTACACCATTCTCTTCTTTCTTGTGTGAATTTCACTCATGAAATTGTTGCTCTAGAACTTGCTTTGATTCTTTTTAAAGCTACGTTTTCACATGCATACATAAAAATGATTGAGGCAATTTTTTTCAATTAACTACTTTGACCAAATAGCCAACCTTGCATATTTCCCCTTGCTTAACCCCTTTGAGCTTATTTGATTATTCTTTGTCTCGAACTCATTATGCTTCTTAAATGAAAAAAAAAATCATGTTCTTACTTAGTCTTAGGGAATAAGAGAACATTAGCTTTGTCATTGGATGAGTTCATGAACAAGTGTGGGGGTGTGTATGCAGAATGGTTGAAAAATGTATATATGATGTTCTTTTTGTAAAAAAAAAGAAAAAGAAAAGAAAAAAAATATATATATATATATAAAAAATTCAAATATATATATATATATGTAAAAAAAAAAAAAAAATCAACAAGGCAATAAAGGAATGGAAAATAATATGTAAAGGGAATTTGTATTAGATGAAGTTGGGATGAACTTTCATGATCGATAACTGAACTCAGCTTTCATGTTCTTTTATTCTCTTTGGTGTTTAACTTGTCATATCCATATTACCTTCTCCTTTACCTTGACCCCATTACAATCTTGAATAAAGTCCTCATGATTTGTGTGTGCATGTGTTCTGAGTAGTGGAGAAGTAGAAGATAAGCAAGCTTATGGTAGTGCAATTTTCGTGAGTTGAATTGAGTGTAATACCTACCTTTTAAACACTTGAGAGATTGAGAGTGAATTCTGTGAGGATCTATCATTCTTTACTCATGCTTTTCAATTGAAGTATCCTTGCTTGTTGATTTGAGATGTGAAGATGTGTTACTTCATAAATGTTTTGATTACTTGAATTATTAATTGCTCTTTATTCTTAAATATTATTAGAAATTGAGTCTTTTAGAATGTTTAACTTTTGAGTCTGTTTCATTTTGTTTTTGTGTGTTTTGCCCAGGAGTGCAAAAAGCTAAGTGTGGGGGAATTTGATGTTCATATATTTGATGCATTAATAAGTCTTCATTTTTAGTCATTTACACTCTCTATGCACTTAATAAATTAAGTTTGGTTGTGTTTTGTATGTTTTGAACTCAAAATGGATTTAATTGAATTTTTCAGCATGATTTACATCTTACACTAATCTTGTATTTGGGTCATATCTTGGGCTGTAGGTGGATGTTTAAGGTGAATCTTATGTCATTTTAAAGATAATAGAGAGCTCTACAATCTTCATGAAGACATCAAAGACTCAATCACACGTTTGGATGGCTAAAATTGGCATTGAATCAAGAACTAAAGTGTTGCTCCTGGCAGAATGACCTTCGTATACTGTTCATTACACTGCTCATAATGAAAGTTATAGAATAGGCTGAAATTTTGATGGTTGATAGTTAAGACTCAAATCTACAACTTTCATGTTGAACACTCTTCCCGATTCAGACTTCTTGGAGGTGTTATTGGGCTTGGAAGTCAGAACAGAGGAGCTGCGACTGGGCCTGAGTAGTGTGCAGTAATTTGAACATATCTGGAGCTATAGAAATGATATTGGACTCAAACTAAGGCCATTTGAAAGCTAAGATCCAGACCTACAATCTTCGTGAAGACCACTTGGCTCAAAAATGACGAATGCAATGACTTCAGAGCTGCATGATTTCGGAGACAAAGAATCTCCAGAATTTTCTACTCACCAAAAGTCATTCAACATTTTCCACCTACTCCACCAACCACCATGACTCAGCCTTCTTTGACATTTTGTATTTTTAACCCTCTATAAAAGGGAGGCTATGCAGATCATTGTAGTATGTAGAGCTTTTATGTAGAAGTGTTGTTATAATTAAAGTTTTAGTGTTTCATTTTAGAGAATTCTCTTCTTCTCTTCCTCTCCTCCTCTCTCTTTGTTATTTTCATTTTTGTATGGTTCTTGAAGGTTATTCAATGGTGATGGCTATGGAGAGCTAAACTTCTTTAATCAATCCAAGAGATTGATAAGCTTGATGATTAATCTTGAGATCTTGTTTTAATTGTTATACGTTCATCTATTAATCAAGTTTCTCTTTCTCTTCTTCTCTTGTTTAAATTCTGATTTAATGCTTAATTTGATTAGGATTTGCATATGTTAATTGCGTAATTATCATGTGCCAAGAGATGAATTCAGAGGCTAAATAATGCATCAAAGGTGTTTGATGAAATATTTAGCTTGGTTGGATCTTGGTTTTTAAGTTAATTTGGGTTTTGGATGGATGCTTAATTTGTCTAACCTTAATTAATTAAATTTTAGAAGCGTTTCTAGTAGAAGATCCATGGATCATTGAGAGGCGTCTTGATGTGATCTAAGACCAAAGATTTGGTTGATAGTTGAACGGATTTATAAAGATCAAGGATGGATTAAAATCAAGATTTGTTAATTCTCTTGGATTGGTTGTTTTCTCAATCTTGTTTACTCATTTTAATTGTTCTTTGTTGTTTAATCTTGCAAAACTTTTCCCCCTTGTTTATTAACCTCTTAATCTGACTTCATAATTAGAGTGATCTACGGGCTTGACCCGGTGTTACCTTATGCTACAAGTAGTTTTGGTAAATCGGTTATAAATTGATTTAAATTTGGTAATCTCGACAGTTGTCACATACCAAGCTCTAAGAGCTTATTTTAAGCCATACAAAGCCTTTTTCAGTTTAAAAACATGGTTAGACATTTCAAAACTTTCAAAACTAGGAAGTTGTTTTACATACACCTCTTCTTGTACAAAACCATTTAAAAAGGCACTTTTAACATCCATTTGATAAAGTTTGAAATTCATGATGCATGCATATGCAAGTAGCAATCTTATGACTTCTAATCTAGCTATGGGAGCATATGTTTCTTCTTAATCTATTCCTTTTTCTTGATTATAGCCTTTTGCAACCAACCTAACTTTATTTCTTGTAATTAAGTCTGTTTCATCAAATTTGTTCCTAAAGACCCATTTGGTTCCAATTATGAGATGATCATTGGGGCCTTGGAACTAATTTCCAAACTTGATTTCTCTCACATTGGTTTAGTTCATCTTGCATGGCCAAGATCCAATGTTCATCATTAATGGCCTCATTTATGTCTTTAGGTTTAACTTGAGAGACAAAAAAAGTCATATGATTACATGCATTTTTAAGAGAGTTTCGAGTGATTACCTATTTTGATACATCACCTATCACCTTGTCGAGAGGGTGATATCTTGATGTCCTCCATTCCTTGGGAAGGTCCATGACTTGTGAGTCTTCTTCTCTTGAGGAGTCAAGGAGTTTTTCTTCTTGCTTCTTAGTTTCCTTCTCTTCATTTTCAAAGTGGGTTCTTTCTAACAATTCTGCAACATCATCAACCAAGTCCTTTCTTGAACTATTTGGATTAGTTTCATCAAAAATAACATATATGCACTCTTCAATGGTCATAGTTCGTTTGTTATAAACTCTAAAGGCCTTACTATGTATAGAATAGCCAAGAAATATTCCCTCATCAGACTTTGTATCAAACTTCCCTAAGTTATCCTTTCTATTATTCAAAACAAAGCATTTACAACCAAATACATGAAAATGTGAGATGTTTGGCTTCCTTCCCTTATATAATTCATATGTGATTTTCTTTAAAATTGGTCTTATTAGGGCTCTATTCATAACATAACAAGCGGTGTTAACTGCATCCGCCTAGAAATACTTAGGAAGGTTGGCCTCATTGAGCATGGTTCTTGTCATTTCTTCTAAAGATGATTTTTCCTTTCTACAACACCATTTTGTTGTGGTGTTCTAGGGGCAGAAAAATTATGCTCAATGTCATGTTCATCACAAAAGATTTCAAATTCATGGTTTTCAAATTCACCTCCATGATCACTTCTTATGGATACAATACAAAAACCTTTTTCGTTTTGAATAACTTTGGCAAGTTTTTTGAATGATTAAAAAGTATCATTTTTGTGAGCCAAGAATAATGTCCAAGTAAACCTAGAAAAATCATCCACAATCACCAATGCATAGTAATTCCCACCGAAGCTCATAGTTCTAGAGGGACCAAAAAGATCCATGTGCAAAAGTTGTAAAGGTTTAGAAGTTGAAACCACATTTTTAGCTTTAAAAGAGACCTTTACTTGTTTTCCCTTTTGACATGCATCACAAAGTTTGTCTTTTTCAAATTTGAGCTTTAGAAGACCAATTACTAGATCTTTAGAAACTAATTTGTTTAAGTGATGCATGTGAATGTGAGCAATTCTTCTATACCATAATCATGAATCATTTTCTTTACTCATAAAGCATTTAGCATCATTTGAGGAAATGTCATCAAGGCTAATCATATATATATTATTGACCCTATGACCAACAAACTTAATATGCTTATTATCTTTACCCTCAATTATGCAACAATTAGAATCAAATATAACTTTATTCCCCTTATCACATAGTTGACTGATGCTAAGCAAGTTATGTTTGAGTCCTTCAACAAGCAAAATATTATCAATGGATGAAGAAGGGTTCTTACTAACTTTACCAACTCCAAAGATCTTCCCTTTGTTGTTGTCAGCATATATTACATGACCATTCTTCTTGGGGACAAGGAAGGAAAACTTAGAGCCATCACCGGTCATGTGCTTGGAGCAACCACTATCAAGATACTAACTTGAGCTTTTGGTCTTCAAGCACACCTACGACACACATTCAAATTTTAACCTTTGGTACCCAAATTGTCTTGGGTCCTTGTGTGTTAGAGTTAGGCAAAGTGCCCTTAGGAACCCAAATCATTTTAGTTCCAATCTTTGTGTTAATGTTCTTTCTAACATTACATGTGGATGCACTATGCCCTTTCCTCCCACAATGAAAGCATTTGATAAAGGGACTACATGAAGCATTTGTGGAAACAAATAAATTTTTGTAATATTTTTATTGATTATTGGGATTATACCCCAAATCAGATTTTTGAAAAACACATTTTTGTTTCCCTAACAACACATTCAAGTTGTCTCTTCCAAGGATAAATTTTGCAAGAGTGATGTTTAAATCTTCAATTTCTTTTTCAAATGCTTTGCATGATGAGTAAAGTAAGGGTATGGATGTGTTATCATGTGAGGAGCAAGTCATGCATAATGAGTTACTATCAATAAGTCCTAGGGTTTTATTTTCAATCTTAAGCTCATTAATCTCCTTGTTTAAAATAGAAACTTTGTTTACCAATAAGGAGATTATTTTATTTGAAGATAAAACCATTTTTGTGAGCCTCATATATTCATCATGCAATTCTTGAAAAGCATCCTGTAATTCATTATAAGAAGGTGAAGAATCTAAGTTAGAGGATGTTACCTCAGTATCGCTATCTTCACTTTCTTCTCCTTGAGCCATGAGGCAAAGATGAGCTTCTTCATTCTCCGAGCTATTTGAAGAACTCATGTCATTGTCCTCCCATGCTATATATGCTCTCATTCCTTTCTTTTCTTTGGAAGGTCTTTTCTCAAACTTCTTTATCTTCTTATGATACACGGGACACTCCATTTTCATGTGTCTCAGTTTTTCACATTCATAACATTTTAGAGGTGTTGAGGATCCTTCTCCTTTGTGGTAGGCTTTCTTTTGAGGGAATGATGGCCTTCTTTGGAATCCCTTATTCTTTAAGAATCTTCCAAACTTCTTCACAAGGAGACTAAGATTCTCTTCATTTAGCTCAAGATTTTCTGCATCTTCTTCACCATATTCATCGTCATCTTTAATTGTAGAAGATGTGGCTTTGAGTGCAATCCCCCTTTTCTTCTTATCATGCTCTTCATTTTGATTGAGCATATTTAGCTCCAACTCATGTTCTTGAAGCTTCCTAAATAAGGTGGCTAGCGGCATGGTTGATAGATTCCTTGATTCCGCAATAGCTGTCACCTTTGGTTGCCAATTCTTACTTAAACATCTCAAGATTTTGTTAATAAGATCCTCATTAGGAAAAGTCTTTCCTAATGAAGCAAGATGATTAAGGATATGTGTAAATCTTTTTTACATTTCTTGAATACTCTCTCATTCGTTCATTATAAACAATTCATATTCATGAGTGAGAGTTTTTATTCTTGATCTTTTTATCTCACTTGTGCCCTCATGAGTTACTTGTAGGGTATCCCACATTTCTTGTGCGGTCTTACAATTTGACACCCTAAAGAATTCATCATGCCCCAAGGATATGGTAATGATATTCTTGGCTCTCAAGTTGTATTGAACCTTCTTTCTGTCCTCATCGGTCCATTCACTTCTAGGTGTATTAGTTCTTACACCATTTATAGTATGTGTGGGAACAAAAGCACCATTTTCAATGGCGTCCCACACATCTAAATCAATAGCTTCAATAAAAATCTTCATTCTTTCTTTCCAATATACATATCCATCCCTATGGAAAAAGGGAGGTCTATTTATAGAAGAACTTTCATTAGAAAAACCATTTGAAGCCATTATTTCTCTTGAAGCTGCTAAGCTCTTTACACAATAGTCTAGCTCTGATACCACTTGTTACTAAGTGGCCTCAAAACTCAAGAGGGGGTGAATTGAGTTTATAAAAACTTTTCACAAATCTTTTGAAAAACTCTTGATTACCAATTTTTGTTGAAGCTATTAATTGATAGAAATGAATGAAAAGATAAGATAGGAAGATATTGCTCGCTAATGAACCAACCAAGAGAGAAATATTCAAAATAAAACAGATAAACCAATGCACAAACATAAAGAGAAGGGTTTAGAGAAACAAACACAATGGTTTATCCTAGTTCAGCCACTCTTTGTGACTTACGTCCAATCCTCAAGCAATCACTTGAGATTTTTTACTAAATTCCAAGTTTGAATCAGGTGCTTCTGACCTTTACAGATTGGAGCACCCAACAACACCTTGGGATGCCTCACCCTTATGCTTTGAGCCTCAACTTCAAGGGATACCTCACCCTTTACAGTTTAGAGGGATGCCTCACCCTCTCTATAGATTATACAAAGATTGAATAGGTAGAAACTCTCTTCAAAGAGCAGATAATACAAATTGAAACTCAGTGGGTATTTAATTCACAATTTACGCTCAAAACAGAGTATTCATGGAGAAAAGATGGAAACTCATATTTAATACTCAACCAAGATTTTTCAAATTGATTGTCTTACGTTCATAAATGCCCAACAACTTGTATTTATAATCCATTGAAGTTTAGAACTGTTGGGAGGTGGTTGGAGCATTAAATGCTTCATAACTATCCGTTAATTTTTGTTTCTGGAAAACTCTCTTATTCAAATAAGAGAAGCCTTATTCCAATAAGGCTTTTAATAGCACAAAGGTGTTTTCCTCTGTAATGTGTTATTCGAATAACAGCATTGTTATTCGAATGAACGTTTAAATATATGGCTTTTAGAAATCATGTTATTTAAATAACACTTATGTTATTCGAATAACACATTTAACAAAATGGTTTCCTGAAAAGCTTGTTATTATAACATCTCTGTTATTCGAATAAACATTTAATAAAATGGTTTCTTGAAAACGCGTTATTCGAATAACACTTATGTTATTCGAATAACTCATTCGCGCCAAATCAATTTTGAATCATTTATTCAAATAACACGGGGCTTATTCGAATAAACCCTATCCTGAAAGATTATTTGGAATCTCTGACTTGTGTTATTCGAATAAGGAATTCCTTATTCGAATAATACATGTGAAAAAAATGTTTTAAATCTTTTAAATGCTTCCCTTGATTCTATATGATCTTGTAAGCTTATAGACATGTAATGGTTGATTCTTTGGAAACTAAAAACCATAATGAAGCCTTGAAAACTTGTGTGCTATTTTAAAATGTAGGTTTGAGCAATTGTGAATCTTTATATACCTTTACATTTTGATTGAAGTCCTAAAAAGCTAATCTTGAAGGTTTTGAGAGTATTGGACTTGATCTTGCAACATCTTTAAGTTTGTTATCATCAAAACAAAATATTCATGAGATAATGGCCAATTACAAGGATATCTCAAATTTTGGCAAAAATAGAGCACAATAA
This sequence comes from Ormosia semicastrata, assembly GCA_029884595.1. Classification (NCBI taxonomy): domain Eukaryota; kingdom Viridiplantae; phylum Streptophyta; class Magnoliopsida; order Fabales; family Fabaceae; genus Ormosia; species Ormosia semicastrata. Next base: position 44,709,755 of record JAQQTO010000044.1, on the reverse strand, counting down.
ACTAAAAAGGATGAATCATGAATCAAAACATAAAAGATATGTTTCAAGTTGTTAGGTATATATATAAGATGATCCAAAAATATGTATTTATAGAGTTCTTGCAAAAAGAGTCATTGGGTATCATTTATTTTAGTATTAAAGCCTCTGAAAATAGTCGTTCTGTGATTCTGGGTCTTGTTTATTTGAATAAGCAAAGTCTTATTCGAATAAATCCACTTATAGCACACCAAAAAGTGTTTTTTGGAACTTGTTATTCGAATAACCCTTTAGTTATTCAAATAAATCTTTAGAAAAACATGTTTTGGAACATTTTTTGGGGTGTTTTATTCAAATAAATACGTGTTTATTCGAATAAGTCACTCTAGTTTTGAAATCTGACTTTGAATGGCCATAACTTCTTCATTTCTCATCTGTTTAAAGCAAATGACTACTCATTAGAAAGATATTTGAGTATATTTTCAAATGAAACAAGTTTTAGAGCAAAAAGTATTTTGAAAGTTATGATAAAAAAGGTAACCGAATGTTAATTTTTCAAAACTCAAACTTAACTATTTTTTATAATTTTGAACTACCACCATAACTAATTTTTCAAACTTTATTTGTTAGGAATTTTAGCATATGAAAACCATTTGTAAAGATTTGAAAACATATTTGAGTTCTTTTCTTATAAAACTTCTATCTTTACATAGAAGAAAGCCTTGAACCCATGTGTGCTATTTGGGTTCTTTGAAAAACAAGTTTAAAGCTTTTTTGAACACATTATAAAACATTTGAGATATTCGAAAGACTTCTTACATAAAGATCCTAAGTCCTATAAGGTATACTATTTAATCTCTCATTGGACTTGGCCTTTTGCTAAGCTTTGTTATCATTGAAACACTTGAAAGAGAAATAATATTTCTGAATATTACTGCATGAATCAGAATTGTACAAGTATGATCTACATTATATAGGCTTATGACAATAATGACTTAGCTAAGTTACAATAAATAAATCTATACAATAAAGAAATAAATTTGTACAATAAAGTCCAACACTCCCCCTCAAGCTGGTGAATGAATATATATCATTCTTAGCTTACCAGTAAGATCTTGAAAGTGCTTTGTGGGTAGTTCCTTAATTAATACATTTGTCAACTGATATCCTGAAGGAATGTATACTGTAGTTATGAGTCTATTATCCAATTTCTCTTTGATAAAGTGTTGGTCTATCTCAATATGTTTTGTCATGTCATGTTGAACTGGATTATGTGCAATACTAATGACTGATTTGTTGTCGCAAAATTGTTTCATAGGCACTTTACACTTTAGTTTCAAGTCATCTAATATGATCTTAATCCATAGCAACTCATAAACACCTTGTGCCATAGCTCAAAATTCAGCTTATGCACTTGGCCATGCAATTACATTTTATTCCTTACTTCTCCATGTTACTAGATTTCCACCCAAAAATATACAGTAACCTGAGGTTGACCTCCTGTCAGTAACTGAACCTACATAGTCAGCATCTGTGTACACTTCTATTGACAGGTTCCCCTTTTCTAAATAGTAATCTTCTTCCAGGCGTGGTTTTAAGATACTGTAGAATTTGATCCACGGCCTGCCTGTGTCTTTCCTGCGGATCATACATGAATTTGCTAACAACACTAATAGCATAATCTAGATCTGGTCTGGTATATGCCAAGTATATCAGTTTCCCTACTAGTCTCTAGTATTGAACTTTATCCACCTTAGGACTCTCTTCATCACTTCCCATTTTATGAATTTATTCAATGGGTACACCAGTAGCTTTACACCCAAGTTTTCTGATCTCTTTGAGAAGATCTAGGACGTATTTCCTTTGAGAAATGAAGATACCTTGCTTGGAATAGGAAACTTCAATTCCAAGGAAATACTTTAGCTTTCCAATATCTTTCATTTCAAACTTAGTTGCTAACTTCTTCTTTAAGAGTTGCTTCTCAACTAGATCGTCTCCTGATATAATGATGTCATCAACATATACAAGCAAGACTGTGAGTTACCTTATTGTGAATGTTTAAAAAAGAAAGTATGACCATGTTGACTTTGTCTGTATCCTAGGGACACTATTATTTTTGTGAATCTTTCAAACTAAGCATGGGGAGACTGCTTCAACCCGTATAAAGCCTTCTTTAACATACACACCTTATTCCTTCCACTGGTAAAGTCGTATCCAAGGGGAATTTCCATATAAACTTCCTCCTCTAAGTTTCCATGAAGAAAGGCATTTTTAATATCAAACGGGTGTAATTCCCACTCAAAGTGGGCAACAAGGGAGAGTAAGATTCTTACAGTATTCATCTTAGCTACTGGAGCAAATGTCTCCTCATAATCAATTCCATAAATTTGAGTGTATCCTTTTGCCACCAACCTTGCTTTATATCGGTCTAGTGTACCATCAGACCGATATTTCAAAATATACATCCATCTGCACCCTATTGATCTTTTTTCACCTAGTCTCTCAATAATCTCTCGTGTTCCATTCTTTTCCAATGCACCAATCTCCTCATTCATGGATTGAATCTAGTTCTTATCCTTTAATGCTTCTTGTACAGATGTTGGAATTTTGATAGAATCTATGGTTGAAATGAAACTCCGGTAGGGAAAGATGTTTAGAAGAGACAAATTGAGAGATAGGTTACTTGGGATTGGGACAATACCTTTTCCTTTTCCTCAATGCAATGGGTAAGTCATCTACGTTAGGTTCACAATTATTCAAAGATATATTGTCAAGTTCAAAAATAGTATTATCTGGGTCAAGTTCAAAAATAGGAAGTTCAGAGTCAGGAGAACTTGTATCTTTAGTACTTACCATTGGTTTGGACACTTGAAGTTGCTATTGGGCCAGTTCGGGTTTCCCTTTTCCTCTTATACACCACTTTTGGTGTGCTAACCTTAGCCTTAATGTTAGCTAGTTCAGGTGGGGTGCCAGAAGAATATGCTAATTCTTGTGTAGAGTCATATAGTAAAGGAAGGAAAGACCCAGGAGAGAATGACTCAGTCTCAGCTTCCTGAGTGTTCTCCCCTGAAGCTGAGGATGAGTAAAGAATGACTCATTTTCATGAAAAGTGACATCCATAGAAACAAAAAAATGATGACTTGAGGGTGATAGCACTTGTACCATTTCTTGTTAAAAGCATAACCCAGAAAACACATTTGATAGCACGAGGATCAAGTTTGTTGCGATTGTGGTGATGTTCATGAACAAAAACCACACAACCAACGACACGGGACTGTGGACTATGCATAATAGGTATAGATGGAAAGTCAGAGGTCATGAGTTGGACGGGACTTAATTTCCCCAAAACACGAGATGGTAACCGATTGATTAAATATCTAATAGTTAAAACATATTTCCCCCAATATGAACTAGGAACAGACATTTAGAATAGTAAAGCTCTAGTGATTTCAAGTAAATGACAATTTTTTCTTTCTGCAACACCATTTTGCTGAGAAGTATCAACACATGAGAGTTCATGCATAATACCATGTTCTCTAATAAATGTAGAGAAATTTTGATTAACATACTCCTTACCATTATCAAAATGTAAACGTTTAATGGACTTTCCAAATTGGGTCTGAATCATGTGGTAAAACTAAATAAACAAATGAAACACATCTGATTTGTTTGTCATTAGAAAAAACCAAGTTACTCAAGTACAATAATCAATGAAGGAAACAAACCATTTAGTGCTAGGAATGTTGGAAATAAATGCAGGACCCTAAACATAAGAGTGGATAAATGCAAAAGGCTCAACACTTTTATTAGAAATAGGTGAAAAGTTACACAATAGTGTTTGGCAAACTCACAAGCATCATAATGAAAAAACTCAATAGATTCTTTTAAAAATAAGGACAGAAACATAGACTTAAGCAAAGAAAAATGAGGATGTCCTACATGCATGTGCTGTAGCCAAATTTGAGAAGAGAGAGAGACTCAGAACTGGACTAATGATAGGAAGATAGCAACTTCTGATCAGGACCACCATTAGTTGGCATATTAAGGAAATAGTACAACTCTCCTTATTCCTTGGCAACTCCAATCATCCTCCTCGTGACAAGATCCTGAAAGACACAATGAGAATGAAAAAAGGTTACTACACAATTATTGTCTTTAGTAAGCTTATGAATAGAAATAAGATTATGGGAAAGTTTGGGAACACGGAGCACATTGTATAAGTGTAGAGAGGGCTGGAGTTTAATAGTACCAGAACCTGCAACTGAGGTGTAAGAGTCATCAGCTATGGTTATATGATGTTTACTAGAAGATGATTGATAAGATCACAGATGTGGTGAATAAAAGGTTATATGGTCAGTTGCACCAAAGTCCACAATCCATAAATTCTAAGTACTAGAAGTATTAAAGGATTGATAACAAAATTTCTTACCAATCTGATCGTTTGACATACTTATGGTTCAGTTTTCAACTTGATTTGTTTATAATTTTTTATTTATATATGTTGAGAGACTACTGGTGTGATGGAGAGCACAGCAATGGGTTACTGGAAGTGGCTGGCAGCTTACAGAGGAGAATGGGTTTGTGGACGGTGCTAGCTTTGTGGATAGAGGAGCACGATGAAGGTCCAACACGGTGGCTCGGTTGCGACAGGTTCTGCTGAGGTCACGCGAGACACTTGTGCATGTTGTTGAGGTCACCCGCGATGTGTGATGATCATGATAGGCAAATATGCTACAACAATGATCTGCTGCAATGGTGGGTGGTGGTTGCTACAACGATGAGGGTGCCTGAATAATGAGACTCAGATCTGGTGGGCGATGATGGTAGCACGATGGTTTGTAGATTTGGGTTCGCGATGCACAAATCTATTTCTTGCAGGAGCTGGGTTTGTGGTGTTGCTCGGACAACCCACAAGAAGCCACAAGAAGAAGCCTCAATCGCAAGAAGATAATGCTCTTGTTGTTGAGAGCGTAAATGAAGATGACAAAGATGAAGCTAATGACAATGAAGATGACGTAAAGGCAGCAATGAAGGCTGCTAGAATCCCAACGATGAAGGCTGGCTTTAAACCCAGCAATGAAGGCTAGTCTAATCAACAATGAGGACTGATTGCAGTGGGAAAAACAGAAGCTCCCAGATTGGGAGCTTTGATACCAACTTGAAAGAGAAATAATACGTCTGAATATTATTGCTTGAATCAGAATTGTACAACTATGATCTATATTATATAGGCTTATCACAATAATGACTTAGTTAAATTACAGGAAATAAATCTATACAATAAAAAAACAAAATATGTGTAATAAAGTCCAACAAAAATAACTCTTCATTGGGCAATAGCTAATTACAAGTAGTAGCAGGTAAAATAATGCATGATGGTGGATTCACAGATATTGGGTAAAATAATTCTCTAAGTAGTCTAACATCATCTCCTTGCAGAGCAATATTCATCTCTATTATGGGTTCTATATCAACTCTCACCAATCTATGTGTATGATCACGAACCTAAGCAGTTATACAATGCCCAAACAACAAAATATAAAATTAAAAAAATATAGCAATTAAATTTTAAAAAATAAAAATAAGATAAGGCAAATAAGAAAAATAAAAAAATAAATCAACTAGTAAAAGAGAAAAATTTAACATATACTTAACTTTTAACTGACTAAGTCCTCGAAAATGGTGCCAAAAACTTGTTATAACTTTTTAAAAAGTCTTTAAATACTCGCAAGTGCACGAGCTGTACCAAAGTACAGTTGAACAAGTACGAGGTCAATCTCACAGAGACTTAGAGTTAATTTTAAGTATTGAAAATTTCTTTCTAATCTAGTGGCACAAATTGATTAGCCAAAGTTGTAAAAATTAAATTAAATAAATAATTAAAATAAAAATCAAATTAAAAAGAAAGAAAATATATGAAAGAGGTTTCTACCAGATGTAAAAGGATTAATGGTTAGAATTCACAAAGATTAATTTTAACATTAATTATGTTAAATTATTGTATCCAAATAATTTATCTGATGAACATCTAACAGCAAAACATATGCTCACAGAAAATCTATCAATGGAGTACTAAAAATAATAATCAAGTGTATGATCTACATTATATAGATTTATGACAATAATAACTTAGCTAAATTATAGGAAATAAATCTGTACAATAAAGAAATAAATATGTGCAATAAAGTCCAATAAAAACAACTCTTCATTGGGTAATAGCCAATTACAAGTAGTAGCAGGCAAAACAATGCATGAGGGTAGATTCACAGATATTGGGTAAAATAATTCTCTAAGTGGTCTAACACCATCTCCTTGCACAGCCATGTTCATATATATTATGGGTTCTATATCAACTCTCACCAATCTATGTGTATGATCACGAACCCAAGCAGTCATGCAATGCTCAAACAACAAAAAAATAAAAATAAAAAATAGAGCAATTAAATTTTAAAAAATAAAAATAAGATAAGGCAAATAAAAAAAATAAATCAACTAGTAAAAGAGAAAAATTTAACAGATACTTAACTTTTAACTAACTAAGTAGTTGACAACGGTGCCAAAAACTTGTTGTGATTTTTTTTAAAAGCCTTTAAATACTCAGAAGTGCACGAGCTGTACCGAAGTACAGTTGAGCAAGTACGAGGTCAATCTCACAGAGACTTAGAGTTAATTTTAAGCATTAAAAAATTCTTTCTAATCTAGTCACACAAATTAATTAGCCAAAGATGCAAAAATTAAATTAAATAAATAATTAAAATAAAAATTAAATTAAAAGAAAGCAAATATATGAAAGAGGTTTACTAGATATAAAAAGATTAAGAGTTAGAATCCATCAAGATTAATTTTAACATTAATTATGTTAAATTATTGTATCCAAATAATTTATCTTATGAATATCTAATAGTAAAACATGTGCTCACAAAAAATCTATTAATAAAATACTAAAAATAATAATTAAGTGTATGATAAAATTTTTCTAATTAATAGTAAATTATCAAATTATCAAATATATTATTAATAAGAAATCACAACCGATATCCAACAATTACCACTAACACTTAAATAATACAAATAAATTACAAAACATAAGAAAAATATGACTAAATTCATCTAAAAATTTATTCATATAATCTGATAAAAAAATAAAATTAATAAACATTAAATCTTAAAATTAGATAAAAATAATTTTATATAATAATATCAAAATAATCAAGATTTCATTATTTTTTTAATATAAATAATTTAATAAAACATAATAAAATTAAAATATAATAAAATTATCTTACTAATATTCTCTACTGATACTACTCTTTCTCTTCTCTATGATTTTTTTTTTTTTGGCATCGTGACGCTCTTTTTGCTGCTTCGTTACTGTGCTGAATTCTCCCACGGCGTTGTCACTGTGCAAAAATCCTTTCTGCTGTACGTTGTCCCCTCAATTTATAGCTTTTTCATGCCCACTTATATTAGGTTACTTTCTTTTAGTAACCATGGGCACAGCTTTCAATTGTAGCATATTCATTGCAGTTGGACCATGATCCACACATTAGATTTATTTCACAATACTTGGTTAATGCTTTGTACGTAAAAGCATTCTTCCACGGTACCAACAAGTGTTATTTCTTCTTTCTTTTATTAAACCTGTTGTCAATTTGCTATTATTTTATTGTCCAATATTTTTTAATAAATTTTTTATAATTATTATAATAATTAAATTAATAAATCTTTTAAATAAATAAATTAATAATATTATAAAGTTATTAAAATTTAATATAATAAAGTATAATAATATTTATTTTTTATAAAACAAATATAAAAATTAGACAATTATTAATACTAAATTACAAAATTATTGGAAGCTGGATATTCACCTCCGACAAGTTTCTCTCATCAACATATGGTAATGTTACGTAAGAGTAGCAGCTTGGTTTTGTTGAGAGTTGAAGAGGTGGGGTTGAAGTTGAAGTTGTAGTGGCAATGGATTCTTCTGAACTCGCGTAGAAATGTATGGGTCGATTAGGTACTTCAATTTCAGCGTGGTTAAATTTCACGTATGGGTTTTCCTTCATTCCTTGAATAAACTCTTTCTCTATAACCGTAACTCCAATTGGTTGGTTTGATAGTTGGTCATTTTTCTATTTTGCTATGAACGTGTGTACGAGGTTGTGTGTGTTAGTCTTATATATATCTTCTATGTAGCATGTGTTGTTTCATCTGAGGTTGTGTGTGTTAGTCCTATATATATCTTCTATGTAGCATGTGTTGTTTCATCTAAAGAATCATATAGGTATCAGTGAATATATAAAAGCTATTGCTCGTATCCTATATCCTTGGCCTAAACACTTTGTAGACCTTAAGTGATTTACATGTTTGAAAACAAAAATTGTAATGCCGGTGCTTTTAAAGTGGTATCCCTTTGGTATGATAATCTTCATTTTTTTAAGGAAAATATACACCCCAATACAAATGGCTTGAAGTGGAGCTACCAAAAGTTAACAAGACAGAGACACCTTGATTGATTGTTATCATGCATTCGCCTTGGTATAATAGCTACAATTATCATTATATGGAAAGGGGAAACAACGAGAGTAATGTATGAGCCTTGGTTTATGCAGTTCAAGGTTGATATTGTGTTTGTTGGTCCTGTTCATGCTTATGAATGATCTGTAAGTGCTAATACTCAAGCTTGTTAAGCTACTTGACACTTCAATTCCTCTTTTGAAATTTCTACGTCATGCTTCTGAAAACCACCAGTATCAATCATGTATCATTAGGCTTGCCTTCAAACTTGTTATGATAAACTATGCTATTAATTGTTGGTTGCTGTCCATAAAAACTTATGAGGGAAATAAACTACAAAAAAATATTACACAAATAATGCACTTCATTAATGTTGATATATTTTCAAGTCGCACATCAACTAAAAATTAAAATAAGAAAATAGTAAGTATTTATAAAAATAAGATATGAGTGTTAAGTTATAACATAATTCTAATATATTATTTCTATTCGAACATATTGACTTAGATTTTAGTTACTAACTATTATTAAAATTTAATTAAAAATATACTATAATAAATTAATAATTTTAATTATTATAATTATATATATTATATTATATATAATTAAATAGATCAAGTCATTCTATTAAGTCTAAAAGACTTATTAAATGACTTGTGGTCTAACTTTTTTAATTAAATAAATTCTTAAAAAAATCTTAACTTAACTTATTTTGTAAACAAATCAAGCTTTAGGCTAGTTAGGTCATAAGTCCCTAACGGACGACCTATTCTGTTTACACCTCTAACCACCAGATAATGATAGTCCTTGGAAAGGATGGTGCAATGGTCGAAGGAGTATCCTTTAGTGACAGTTACGAGTAAGAAGAGTCCTCCACCCCTTCGTGATAAGGTGGACTTACTAGAAAGGAATCTCTCAATAATAGAGTTCGTTGAGGGAAATAGGTTGAAACGTAAATTTTTCCTCGAAAACAAGATTCTTAAGGAACTTAGTGTGCCCTGACAAGATGCTTTGATCATCAAACTGTTGGGCAAGAATGTGGGATATTTGGCAAGCGTGACAGGCTTAAGTCAACGTGGAAAATTGTGGAAGACTTTGATATTATGGATGTGGATAACGGTTTTTTCTTGATAAAGTTTGATCTTGAGGAGGACCAGAGCAAGGTTGTTAATGGGGGTCCTTGGATGATGTTCGATCACTATCTCTTTATTAGGACTTAGTCTCCAGATTTCGTTTCTTCCACAGCAAGGATTGCTAAAAATCTTGTGTGGGTGAGATTTCCTAGTTTTAATCTTGTCTATTATGATGAAAGCGCACTTTTGGCTCTGGCTGGTGTTGTTGGAAAACCAATCAGAGTAGATATGCGGACAACAAATGTAACCAGGGGGAAGTTCTCTAGAGTTTGTGTTGAGATTGATCTTAGCCTACCTGCAGTAGGAAAAGTTTGGATTCAAGATCATTTGCATAAGAATGAGTATGAAGGTCTACATATCATTTGTAGCCATTGTGGCTGTTATGGTCATGTCACTCATGAGTGCAAGATGTCCAAACCTTCCCCCACGGTAGTGATGCCCAATAGTGGTGGTAGTGGCCTGGTAACGGTGGTGGGTTCTTCGCCGCAAATTTCGAGTGTATCCAATAACAATGGTGATAGCCCAATCATGGATGCTAAGGGCGGAAATCATGGGGTATTAGAAGAGGATAATCTGCATGGAGATTGGATGGTGGTGTCACATAAAAAGCATTCCACAACACATGCTAAAAGTGAGAAAAAAACAAGGGTGCAGTTAGCAAGCACGTAGGAAACAAATTTGAGAAATTGGAGAGTAATAATGAAGGAGAATTTGACAAGTTTGTGCACAAAGAGAAGGATACTGACAAAAAGGGATTTGCTATGGAGAAAGTCAATTCGGGTCTCACTAAAGGCAACCATAGTGGCGGTAAAGAATGGAAGCAGGTTCCTAGGAGTGTGAAAGAATCTGAGACTAACCATCCTTCTACAGATAACAAGGCCCAACCTATTTTGGGCCCTTTCGTTTGTAGCTGGAAAATTGGCGCAACATCAAAGGAGATGTGTCAAGCTTCTAGACTACGAAGGAAATTGAAGCAAGTGACCAACTCAAAGGCCCATACGATAGGTGGACCGACTGGGGGTGTTCCTTAAGTGCACGGTATGTCTAAATTGAGGAAGCAAAATTTGGTGGGCCAAAGTGTTGTGACTCAGAGCTGGCAAAACGGGTTCAACTTGTCGGATTAATCTACTAACTCGTTATTTTTTTACAGGTTGAGTTCAAGGATTGAACCCATATTTTTTTTCAACCCGCATAACCCGTCCCGCATAACCTGCCGGTTAAGCGGGGCGGGAATGAGTTGGCCTTGCGGATTAGCTCTCTTTTTAAAAAAAAAAATGATAAGTAATACTATAAATAAAAAAATTTTTGATGTTATATAATTTATGTTTGAATATTTAATTAGACTATTTTAAAAATTATATTTTAGATATGTGGTTTGTAATTTTTTATCATTATTATTTATTATTTTTTTATAGTATTTATTGATTTTTTATATAATTTTTTTTATTTTTTAAGCGGGTTAAGACGGTTGACCCGCCAACTCATCTATTTTTTTTCATTTTATCTTTTATGCGGGTCAACCCGTCAACCCGTCTTAAAGCGGGGTGGGTTAGCTCTTCCAACCCATTTTCTACAACGGGCCAACCTACCCCGTCCGGTCCCGCATTTTAGTGAGTTGAAACGGGTCGGGACGGGTTAACCCATTTTACCATCTCTATGTCAGAGAACTTAAATGTGTTGCAGGTTATTGATGTGCCGCTGGATACCATTGAGAGAATCGAAGGCCAGAATTTATCTGCGAAGGATAGGTCGAGGCGCAATTTCCCTAACATTTCTCCTATTCCTTCTTTAAATCAAAACTTTCAGACGGTGATGAATATTGTCCCGGTTGAAGGTACCTCTTGTAGATTCCAATTCGTGGATTCCATTGAGGAGAAACTACCTGATACTGCTGATGGGGTTTATAATCCTGGAACTGTGCTAGACGCTGAGGGCGTGGAAGCCAGCCAAGGTGATGTGGGTAGTGGCTCGTAGAAGCAACAGGATGGGCTTGGAGTTGATTCTATGCAAGTGGTTTTGGATCTCTCTCAAGGCACGTGAGGTCCATTGCCCTCCTCTATTTCTATGATTGTTTTTTCAAGATTTAAAAATTATTTCCTGGAATACTAGAGGTGCTATGAATGTAAGTGGTAAACGACATGTCCAGTTTCACCGTGTTGAAAAATTTTGGTAGAGCTTGGGCTTTTCAGCAGTTAGTGTTGTTGATCCATCCTATAGGCCATTCAGGTAGTATTTGGGTGTTAAGTTCCAATGTTGATATTGCCTACTCTGGTGCGCAGTTTTTCTCAGTGTCTTACTTTCAAGGCTGCTCGTGGTGGAAAGCACTGGACTTGTAGTGCGGTCTATGCTAATTGTTCTGAAATGAATTCAAAGCGCACATGAGATAGACACGTGAGAGAGGTTTTCTCCTTGAACAGCAGAGGCCGAGCATATTAAAATAAGGGGTAAGTACCTGCAAAGGGACTCTAACGCTCAAGTCAAGTTATGCACAAGTAAGGCAGTATATGGTGAGTAATTTATTGATACCTAATTAATGTTACTTAGCCTGATATTTATATAATGTGTATAGAATCCTCATGCAATTTGTATTGAACACGGGTATTTAGGATTAGTATCCTGATAAAGATTACCTTCCCATTATTATTGGGGTAAACCCTTATAAGTTAAGAACTCTTGATACAAGAGCTACTTATCAATCTGAGACAGTTATGGGTCTTATAATATCATAAATTGATGATTAGAAGTTACTTGGAGCAGCAACATCTACTGAATCAATCTTGGCTTAGCCTCAGGTTTTTTTAGGAGAAACTTCAAAGCTGCATGATCAAAAAATACCACGACTTTAGAACCAAGCAAATATGATCTAAATTTTGTAAATTAGCATTGACAATGACAATAATTTTGATGATAACAAATAAGAAAGAAATGGTTGTACAAATATCAAGTCTCAAAGTTCTTCAAGTTTAGCTTATAGGACTTAAATCTTGTGTAAAGATAAATAGAAATTACACTAAACTCATATCTCATTTTTTATTCAACTTAAATCTTTTTGCAAAATCATGTTTTATACTTATGAAAATATTTATCAAGTTTGAGCAAAATGGTTTTAGAAAGGTTGAAAAGGTTTTGGGAAACCTTAATTGTAAAATCCTTTAGAAATCATGTTTTCTTGATAAGCCAATGACAGATTATCTGAATTTAATAACAGATTATCTAAAATCAAATAACAGATTATTTGAAAACAATAACAGGTTATTTGCAAAAATAAAAAATGTGTCTTTATGTTTTTAAAAGGGAATAACTGATTATTGAAAGTCCATAACAGGTTATTCGCAAAGTTAGAAGCACGTCTCCTTTGTTTTTAACCTCTTAATTGATTATGGGTTCCAAATAATCTGTTATTCGCATGTAATAGTAATTTCTGGTACAACGAATAATCTATTATGTGAAACCAATAATATGTTATTCGCAAAGCAATAATCTATTATTTGAACGAATAATTTGTTATTCGAACCAATAACCTGTTATCATAAACAATTAATTTGTTATCTAGGGTGACATAAAATGAAAATAACGGTTAGTTTCTAGCATTTAATGCTCCCAACCACCTTCTGTAACACCCCAAAAATTTGTTCGTTTCATGACATATGTTCATTTTATAATATTTGTGATTTTTGTGAATTTTTTTAGAATTATTTGAATTATTTGATTATTTTAATATATTTCTCGATTTTCATGCACGCTGAGCCGGGCAAAAAAAATGAGATATTTTCCCTGAGGTCGGAAAACCTTAGACTGTGGAAACGTCGACGGGAGATCTTACTAAACCCGAGGCCGGACACAATTTACGAAGTTTTCATTTTTTGAGATTTTATCTGATAAATAAAATCGTAGTATATTTTATTATCATTCGGACAATAAATACTGTTGTGCTAACTGTAACTTTTGTACACTGGATAATAACTTTAGTAGAGTATTAGTCATCTTTTCTAAGAAAATACTTTAATGACATCACCAAGATGACATCATCTCCATGACATCACTCTTCACTTTATCAAAAAGTGTGTGAAGCTTCTCAAGGAAGTTTCCTACTAAGCTTCCCAAGGAAGCCACTTCTTTCTCTCCTCCCATGTGAACTACACGTCCATGAAGGGAAAAAGATGACTAAAGTCATCATCTTTTCATCTAACACTCATTCACTCTTCACTTTTCCAATTTCAAAAAGTTTCTATAACTTTCTCTCTCTTTCTCTCTTCTCTCTCACGTTTTCTTCTTCCCTATTTTCTCTCCACCCTCATGGTTCCACCTCCATTTGTGGCCACCCAAGCTTGTTTACTCAAGTCAATCTAGGATCTTGACTCCTCTCATCATCTTAAAACTTTTCTCTTTGGTGATCTTCTTTTGATTCCTCCATCTTCATCATTTTCTACCAAGTTTTAAAGCTTGAAACTTTGAGGTAAAGTTCTTAACTTTCTTCTTTTCTCTTCTCATTTTCGTGACCCTTGGTCACCATTGTGATCAAGGACTCTTCTTTTCAAGCTTTGGTTATTGATCTCTTGAGTTTGACTATCCTAGGGTTTTCTTGTTGGTGGTGGATGAAATCTTGCAAGGAGTTTGCTCTCTTTGGTTGTCTATTGAGGTAAGAGTGAGATTAACCTCTTCAACCAAGCTATGGTGGTGAGGAACGAATGGGTGTGTTGGGATTGGAGAGTCCACGTGAGGATTCATCCACTCGAATGTGTGATTTTTGGTTTATGCTTGTTTGATCTTGTATGATTGTATGATATGGTTGTATGCAAAAAATGATTATGATGGCTTAATGAATATATGTGATGATATTTTTGATTTTGGGTAATGAATGAAATTCTTGATGGATTTGGAATGTTGGATGCTAGAATATGTTGGGGGTTTTCTGCACTTCCAGAGGGTTACACGGCCTAGGCCGTGTAATAGGACACAGGCCGTGTAATGGGTCACGGCCGTGTTGGGCAGGCCATGTAATGGGACACGGTCGTGTAACAAAGATGGTGAAAAATGGTTGGGTTTTCTAGTCCCTTGGAGGCCCACGGTCTCATTGGGCACTCAATAGGAGGCTTTATATCAAGTTAGAACTTAGTTAATTAAATGAGTAGACACTTAATTAGGAGTTCATAACGTGAAAAGAATAAAGAACAGAACTTTATCCTATAGCCTAGAGTGAGGTTTGGACAAAGAAAGAACATGAGTGTAGGTGAGGTAATGAGGAACTTAAAATAATTAATTTAAGTGGGTTATGTTTAGAACTAAAAGGAGATGATCATAATGTTATGGTTTGAGGAGTAATAACTTTTATGAATACCAATGGAAATAATTTTAGGGATAATTGGAATAAGGAAATGTGATTTATTAGTGGCGAATCTAGTTGATTTGATAATCGAGAAGTTTAATGGAGAATTTATAAGAGAAGAATGGAAAATAATTTGTGAGGGTAAGATAATGTGTTTTCTCTTAAGATTTTCATAAATGATGCGAGGAAAGGTTATTCGAGGAACTTAGTTAGAAGGATTTATTGATTGGGATTAATGTCTATCTTTATTCTTGAAAAGTGTTTCAATTAAAGCCTAAAGATGACATAATGATTTTATATGTTAAAGAAAATGGTATGAATGCTTCATGCGGATTGATAATGATGATACTTGAATTTGTACGATTGAGATATTTTGTGCAAGTATACATGATTCTTAAATTTGCACGACCGAGATACTCTATGAAAGCATGCATTCATATTGTGCCTTGGGTCGACGTACTGGACCCAAGTGGATTATGAATTTAGCCTTGTGTTTTTGGGCTGAAGTGTTGGACTCGAGTGGATCATTGGTATTATGTAGTTGTATGTGTGACTATATAATATCATTGATACTAATGGTATTAGATAATCGTATGGATAGTTGCCTTAATACTGTTGGGAATGGTACAACGGTGGTTTGATTTCACTGAGCATGCACATAAGTATTAGACTGTCGGCTTTGAATGCTTAGGAGTGAGTGAGAATTTGGATAAGTGTGATCCTAGATGGATCTTAGGGGGCGTCAAGGCGAGATGATCCACCTAGTGACCACTGTCATATTGTATACCCCTGGCCGTGGAAAACCGTTGCAACACACGACGAGGACCCGACAAGCACTATCCTTTTTGTGATCCGACGTAGACTGTCTTTTGAGGGGAGACAGATCTTCTGGAACGCTCATCTATGAATCTTTAGCTCCATAGAGTAAGAATTTGGTTGCATTGTATATAAGGATGGTCAACATACACATCATATATATGCATAGTCAATATATCTGTTATTGTAACATGATCCACACATGTATATATATATGTTTTGATGTACATTACTGAATTACTTATCAGTTAATAATATGACTATGTTGTTGCTCCATAATAATATTGTATTGACATGATTATGTTGTTTTTCTATAACAATTCTGTATTGACATGATTATGTTTGTTATTCTATGAATATTCTTGTATTGACATGATTATATCTGCTATTACTTGATGTTGTTGTGTATAAAAGACACTACTGTCTTTCGTTGTGTATTTTGCTGCCATGATGGTATTAATGTAGAGAATCTCACCTCTTCCACTGTATTATTCTGTCTACTTCTGTTTTTGCACTTATGTTGGAAAAGACCGTGAAGGCGGCTAGGCAGGATCTGCAAGGTTTCAGTAGGCTACGGTTCCATGGAGGCATTAGAGTGTGGAGTGTTCAGTGGGACTCGGGGTGCATTCGGTATGACGGAGACGTCACTTTACTTTGGAGCAGGACCCGACATGAGGCGACTACGTTCACTATGGATGCGATTGTTCACTTGGAGTTCTACATGACTCTTGGAGAGTTTTGGAATGATTGGAGAGTTTCCTCTAGGGAGGGCTCTGTGGAGTCGACTGCTTGGATTCCCGTCAGTTGTGACATGTCCCAACTGGGGTGTCGTGTCTGCTGGGGATTCTGAAGGGGATCTAGATGGAGATCGAGTACAGGACCTTGTTCTTCAGGTGTTTGGACTTGGTCTAGGCTCATTTTTCATGTGGTAATTATATAATGATATTTTGAGTATGTAAGTTTCTTGCTTTTGGAATGTAAGTATAATGTACTTAAGGGAGTAGTCAACTTTGTTTTATAAAAAACTTTCTATTCAGTTCTTATAACTTGAGTCTTTTATCTATTTCTGAAAGCTTATGTCATTTGTTAAAAAGAAATTTTGAAACTCGTATCTTATACTATTTACTTTTATAACTGAGTAAAGAATTTTAAAAGAGTCAATCTAAAATGTAATGCTCCCCGGAGGGGGTTTTGCACCTTCAACGGCTCTTAAATGCATTGGGCTATAAATGCAAGTGTTTGGGCATTAAAGACTAATTGGAAATCAATATGAATAAGCTTCTTGAACATTAAATACGAGTCTTAACTATCATTTCTCATAAATCCCTGTTTTGAGTTTTAGTGTGTGATTCCTTAATACCCATTAAACTTCAATTTGTATTATCCATTCTTGTGAGTGTAACACCCTCGGGAACATGTTAGACTTGTATATAGTTATAGATGTAGCCTAATACTTACTTAACATGTTTGTTTAATTTTGTGACCTTCTGAGCACGTTTGGTCACTTTGTTGTAACATTATGGATGAAAAATAGCTGTTATTAGTCCCAGAATTAGCTTAAACTTCTTAGTTAGTAGAAATAAATGTGAAAATTTTGTTTCTAGGTCACAAATGTATAGAAGATGATGTAGTTAAAATTTGAGGTTAATTGAAGTTAGTTTGGTATTTTTAAGTATACTGAGTGTGTGTCTTAGTGACAGATTGACTAGTAGCAGATATTGAAACATATAGAAATGGTGAAATAAGATTTTTGATGAATCTTAGGATTTATTTTAAACATGTTAGAAGTTAAGAAACTTGATTTGGTGAAATCTAAGTGTTCTTAACAGATCAGATGTTTAGTCAAATATCTAAAATAGCCAAATGCCTCACGTTTCTCTATTTCTGCCTTGTTTTGCTTTGCTTTTAATGAGATATTTCTCTCATTCTCACCCACTCTCTCACGATTCCAACAGATAAACACAAAGGGGAAGAGAAGAAGGAAGCTAGAAGAGGATAAGCAACAATCAAAGAGGAGGAAGAAGATAGAGGCGGAGAGGAGCTTCTAAGTTCATTTCTTTGTGGACAATAGAGGTAGGGGGAATTTTCTTTTCATCTTTCTCTTTTGTTTCTCCTTGTGTGATGTTAGGTTACATGAGTAGAGGGAAAGGGGTTTGATGAGCAAAACTATGTTTTTGGCTTGATTCTTGGATTCAAGAGTTGAGTCTAAGTGTTTTCAACTTGTTAGAGGCATGGTTGTTTATTTTAGCTTGGCAAATTTCCATAAACCTACTTGACGAGCAACTTAGTAAATGGATTTTTCTTGTTAGAAATGAGCATAAATCCATAGATTGATGAGTTGAATTCAGTTTTTGAGGAGTATAACATGTTTATGGGATGTTGATGTTGGAAAACATTTGGAAATGGTTTTTAGGAGTTAAAATATGGGTTGGAAGATAATGGACCAATGGATGAAGTTCTAGGTGCTGGGGGCCTAAGCGCCCAGTTTTTGGCCGGTTAATTGTTGAAGGCCAGAGAGCTTCTCCGTGCAAGGCAGTTAATCACCCAAGTTGTGAGCGCCTAAGCATCCAAGTCCAGAAGGCTTTGGAGGTCAGTGATTAATCGGTCATGTTTTTGGATGCTCAAGCACCCAATGACAGAAGGAACAAGGGAGTCTTTCTTCCACGAAGTGCCTAAGCACTGAGAAAATGGGCGCTCAAACATAGAAATTTCTAGTGTTTTTATCTTGGGAAATTGGAGTTCCTAACTTGTGTGGATCTTTATTATGCGATTCTTAATTAGTGATGAGACTCTAATGGAGGTATTTAACGAAGTGTTAATGGTATGAATATTAATCAATTGGCATGTTGAATTATTGTACAAGTTAGCATCATTGTTGTTCATAATTAAGATGATGGATGTAAATCAATTGGTATATTGACTATTATAGTAATTGACATAATTGTATTTCATACTTGTGGTTATGGATGTAAACCAATTGGCATGCTAGTTGTTGTAGTAATTGACATCATTGTTTTTCATAACTACGTTTGATAGAGGATGAGGTCTTCACATTTGGTGATCATATATGATTTTGAATGAGGAGTTAACCACCCTCCCTATAATATTGATCCTTGTTGAAGACCGCGTAGTTGATGAGGTCACTACCTGGAAAGAAGACTTCTGGAACTGGGTTCTAGTGCTTGTTCAAGGCTTATGGAACTGGGTTCCTTTACTCTATTGAAGGCTCATAACATATCATAACAATTCTAGAGTAGCTTAGGATGAGTTCCTTAACTACGTCTGAGGAATCATGACATTATCCACATTCATTTTTAAGATATTGCATAGTCATGAACATAAGGCATAATTTGGCATAACATGGCAATTGTATGAGCGGTTGCTAATCATAACATATTCATGACATGGAAATTGTATGGGCAATTGTTTATTTATGAGATCGTGATGATTTATGAGTATTGTGTGGAAAAATGAGTTTTCTATACAAACTTATAAAATGAGAATCTATTTTGGGAAGAAAAAGGAAGTGGTTTTGGCTTTTGCCACCTTTCTAGTGTGACTTGTGTTTTTAATTGATGTTTTTGCCCGAAATGACTGGAATGATTGTGATGACATGTTTTAATTGTGAATCTACTAAGAATATGTGATTCTCATCCCATGTGCATGTTTCCATAATGATTCCAGAGAAGAAGACTTATGAAATATGAAGACAGGCAGGAGCTTGGAGAGCTTAATTTAGCTTTATTTTGAGGTTCTTTTAGAAAACATGTATATGTTATGCCTTGAGAGGCCTAGTTTGTAAAGCTTTGTACATATTTTTGTGTTTATGAGAAATACAAACGTTATGTATATAATATTCATTCATGGCTCATATTATATATATATATGTGTGTGTGTGTGTGTGTGTGTGTGGTTTTGTTATATTAGAAAATGCTTAGTAGTAGTTAGTAGCATGTCTGTATTTAATTATTGTAGTATAATATAGATTATACTATTGTTATTAAATTTGGAATGTTACAGTGAGAGTTTCCTATTCATCTATACTTTGATTATTCTGTAAAGAGGGTGAGTTATCCCTCAAAGGATTGTAAGGGTAAGGTTTCCCTTATTGTTGAGGCTCAAGCACAAAGGGTGAGGTATCCCAAGGTGTGTTGAGTGCTCTACTTTGTAAAGGTAGCTAGTACCTGTTCAAGTTTGAAGTTATAGTGAAAAATCTTAGGTGATTACTTGAGAACTAGACGTAGGTCATAAGGAGTGGTTAAACTAGGATAAATATTATGTTTGGTCTTCTAAACTCAAACTTCTTTATATTTGTATTTTGTTTTTATATGCTTACTTGAATACTATTTGTCTTGACTTATTCATTTGTGAGTGAAAGTATTCAATTCTCTCTATCTATTCACCTTAATTAATCAATAGCTTCAACAAAAATTAATATTCAAGTGTTTTGCAAAAAAATTACAAAAAACTTTTATAAATTCAATTCACCCACTTTTTGAGTATTGAAGCCACTTGGTAACATGTGGTATCAAAGCTAGACTCTTGTGTAATGAGCTTAGCAACTTCAAGAGAAGTGAAGGCTTCTTCAAATGATTTTTCTTCAGAAAGTTCTTATATAAATAGACTTTCCTTTTTCAATGGGGATGGTTATGCATATTGGAAAGAAAGAATGAAGATTTTTATTGAAGCTATTGATTTAGATATATGGGATGCAGTTGAAAATGGTCCCTTTGTTCCCACACATATTGTTAATGGTGTAAGAACCAATACACCAAGAAGTGAATGACCGATAAAGATAAGAAAAAGGTCCAATACAATTTGAGAGCCAAGAACATCATTACCACATCCTTGGGGTATAATGAGTTCTTGAGGGTGTCAAATTTCAAAATTGCCCAAGAAATGTGAGATACTTTACAAGTAACCTATGAGGGTACAAGTGAATATGAACTTTTTAGAATGAATCAAGGAGAATGTATTCAAGAAATGCAAACGAGGTTCACTCATATTGTAAATCATCTTGCTTCATTAGGAAAAACTTTTCCTAATGAAGACCTTATTAACAAAGTTTTTAGGTGTTTGAATAGGAATTAGCAACCCAAAATGACAGCTATTGTGGAGTCAAGAAATCTATCAACAATGACACTAGCTACTCTCTTTGGAAAGCTCCAAGAGCATGAGTTGGAACTAAATAGGTTCAATCAAAATCACGAGCATGACAAAAAGAAAAAAAAAGATTGCTCTCAAAGCCACTTCCTCCATAATTGATGATGAAGATGATGAAGATGGCATAAAGAACCTTGAGCTAAATAAGGAGAATCTTAGTCTCCTTGTAAGAAGGTGTGGAAGATTTCTTAAGAAGAAGGGAATTCAAAGAAGGCCACATTTTCCTCCAAAGAAGACCTATCATAAAGGGGAAGGAACTTCATCCACTCCAACATGCTACGAGTATGGAAACTGGGGCATGTGAAGATGGAGTGTCCTGTTTATCAAAAGAAGATGGAGAAATTTGAAAAAAGACCTTCTAAAAAAAAGAAAGGAAGGAGAGCCTACATTGCATGGGATGATAATGACATGGACCCACCAATAGCTCGGATAATGAGGAAGCCCATCTATGCCTTATGGCTAAAGGAGAAGAAGATGAAGAAAGTGACAAGGAGGTAACTTTTTCTAACCTTGACTCTTCACCTTTCTATAGTGAATTACAAGATGCATTTGGAAAGTTACATGATGAGTCTACGAGACTCACAAAATTAGTTTCCTCATCCAAGAAAATAATCTCCTCCTTGGAAAATAAAATGTCTATTTTAAATAAGGAGATTGATGAACTCAAAATTGAAAATAAGACTCTAGGACTAGTTGATGCTAACTCATCATGCATGACTTGTTCTTCACATGAAAATGCATCTACATCCTCATCTTGCTCATCATGTAAAATATTTGAAAAAGAAATTAAGAATTTAAAAAACACTCTTTTAAAATTTATCTTTGGAAGAGACAACTTGAATATATTGTTAGGAAAACAAAGATATGTTTTCCAAAAGGCTAGTTTAGGGTATAATCCCAAAAACCAACAAAAGCTTTACAAAAATTTCTTTGTTTCCTTAAGTATTTCAAGTAACCCCTTCATCAAATGCTTCATTGTGGGAACAAAGGCATAGTTTTTCAACATGTAATGTTAGGAAGAACATCAATACCAAAGTTGGGACTAGAATGGTTTGGGTTTCCAAGGGCACCTTGCCTAAAGCTAGTACAAAAGGACCCAAGAAAATTTGGGTACCAAAGGTTAAAACGAAATGTGTATTGTAAGTGTGCTTGAAGAACAAAAGCTCAAATTGGTATCTTGACAGTGGTTGCTCCAAGCACATGACTGGAGATGACTCCAAGTTTTTCTTCCTTGTCCCTAATAAGTATGGGCATGTAACCTATGGAGACAATAATAAAGGGAAGATCCTTGGAGTTGACAAAGTTAGTAAAATCCCTTCTTCTTCTATTGAAAATGTTTTACATGTTGAAGGACTTAAACATAATTTACTTAGCATTAGTCAATTGTGTGATAAAGGAAATAGAGTTATATTTGATTCTAGTTATTGTATAATTGAAGGAAAAGATGATAAGCAAGTTAAGTTTGTTGGTCATAGGGTCAATAACATATATATGATTAGCCTTGATGATAACATATATGCTCACATTCACATGCTTAAATAAGTTGGTCTCAAAGGTGTTGGTAATTGGACTTCCCAAGCTTAAATTTGAAAAAGATAAACTATGTGATGCATGTCAAAAGGAAAAACAAGTAAATGTATCTTTTAAAGCTAAAAATGGTATTTCAACTACTAGACCTTTATAACTTTTGCACATGGATCTTTTTGGTCCCTCTAGAACAATGAGCTTTGGTGGGAATTACTATACATTAGTGATTGTGGATGATTTTTCTAAGTTTACATGGACATTATTTCTATCTCACAAAAATGATGCTTTTCAATACTTTAAGAAACTTGCCAAAGTTATCTAAAATGAAAAAAGAATTTTTGCATTGCATCCATAAGAAGTGATCATGGTAGTGAGTATGAAAACCATGAGTTTGAAATCTTTTGTGATGAGCATGACATTGAGCATAATTTTTTTGGCCCTAAAAATCCACAATAAAATGGAGTGGCTGAAATGAAAAATAGATCTTTAGAGGAGTTAGCAAGAACTATGCTCAATGAAACAAACCTTCCTAAGTATTTTTGGACTGATGCGGTAAGTATCACTTGTTATGTTATGAATAAGGCTTTAATAAGGCCAATTTTAAAGAAAACCCCTATGAACTATACAAAGGAAGAAAACCAAACATTTCTCACTTTTATGCCTTTGGTTGCAAATGCTTTGTTTTAAACAATGGTAAAGATAACTTTGGGAAAGTTTGATGCAAAATCTGATGAGGAGATATTTCTTGGTTATTCTCTTAGTAGTAAATCCTTTAGAATTTATAATAAGAGAAATCAATATATGTTGCATTTTATGAAACTAACCCTATTGGGTTGGGAAAGGATGATGTTGATGATGTTGCAAAAAATTTGTCCAACACACACTTAAGAAGCAAAGAAGAAGAGCAAAAGAAAGAAAGCCAAAGAGAGGAAGCATCACCATAACAAGAGGAGCAACCTTCAAATGGTCTTCCAAGAGAATGGAGAACTTCAAGGCACCATCCTCTTGACAAGATTATAGGTGATGTTTCAAAAGGGGTAACTTCTAGAAACTCTCTTAGAGATGCATGTAATCACATGACTTTTGTTTCTCAAGTTAGACCTAAAAACATAAATGAGGCTATTAGTGATGAACATTGGATCTTGGCTATGCAAGATGAACTAAACCAAATTGAAAGAAATCAAGTTTAGAAATTAGTTTTAAGACCTAATGATCATCCCATAATTGACACCATTTGGGTCTTTAGGAACAAATTTGATGAAACGGGCTTAATAATAAGAAATAAAGTTAGGCTTGTAGCTAAATGGTATAATCAAGAAGAAAACATAGATTATGAGGAAACTTATGCACATATAGCTAGATTAGAGGCCATTAGAAATGCTACTTGTAAATGCATGCATAATGGATTTCTAATTATATCAAATGGGTGTTAAAAGTGTCTTTTTAAATGGTTTTATATAAGAAGAGGTGTATGTGGAACAACCTCCTAGTTTTAAAGACTATGAACTACCCAACTATGTTTTTAAATTGAAAAAATGCCTTATTTGGCTTAAAACAAGCTCCTAGAGCTTAGTATGAAGGTTGAATAAGTTTCTTTTAGAAAAATGCTTTACAAGAGGTTTGAAACAACCCTCTTCATTAAAAACAAAATGCATGACATTCTCCATGTGCAAATATATGTTGATGATATAATTTTTTGTGCTACTAATGAGTCTCTTTGTAAGGAGTTTGCAAACATTATGCAAAGTGAATTTGAAATGTCAATGACGGGTGAGCTCAACTTCTTCCTTGTACTCCAAATAAAGCAAACAAGGAATGAGACTTTCATAAATTAATCAAAGTATTGTAAGGAGCTGCTCAAGAAATTTGGAATAGACAATTCTAAGCATATGGACACACCAATGGGCACTTCTTGTTATTTGGACAAGGATGAAGGAGGTAAACCTGTAGAAATCTCAAAGTATAGAGATATGATTGACTCATTCCTTTATCTTACTGCTTTAGGCTTGATATTATATTTAGTGCATGTATGTGTGCAAGATATCAAGCTAATCCTAGATAATCACACTTAAGTGTAGTAAAAAGAATAATGAAATATCTTGTTGGCACTTCACAAATGGGATTGTGGTACCCCAAAGGTGCCTCTTGTAGTCTTATTGGATATTTCGACTTTGATTTTGCTGGATGCAAATTGGATAAGAAAAGCACTAGTGGGACATGCCACTTGCTTGGAAGCTCTTTTGTTTCTTGGCATAGCAAGAAACAAAATAGTGTGGCATTGTCTACTGCTAAGGCTAAATATGTTACAGCTGGAAGTTATTGTGTTTGGATGAAGCAACAACTTCTCGACTACGAACTTCAACTTGATCACATCCCTATACGATGTTATAATACTAGTGCAATAAATTTTTCTAAGAATTTGATAAACACGATTTTCATACATTAGTCAACCCTTATATTTAGTCTCTTGGACCTCTTATATGCTTAATTGATTAGTTTTGGCCACAATTTATAAGTTTGGGCTCAAATTGATCTTAATTGATCTTTCCAGCATTATTAGGATTTTATACTATTTTTGCATTTCGGTCATATCTTGAGTTCTATATATCTAAAACTTATGAATTTTACATTGCAGAAAATCTGAGAGAAATCTCTACAACTTTGATGAAGAGCGCGAAGTAAGAATCAGATGTCTAGTGGGTCAGATTGGGCCATGAAGTCAAAACACGGTGCTGTCATTGGAACCTGAGCAACGTGCACTAATTGGTCCATAACTTAGGCTATAGGTGTGATATGGACCTAACACTGGTGGAATTGGAATGCTTACACACAAAGATCAAACTCTTATGAAGACCACGAATTGAACCTACAACGTTTTGATGGTGTTTCACCCCTGTGAAGTTGGCTGATGGGAGTAAAGACCTGTTAAGAGTGAATTGGGCATAACTCTCTCTTCTAAAGCCCAAATCAAGTGATTTTGGTGGCCAAGGAAAGCTCATAAGAAGAGGATTAACTTTAAACTAGGGATAAATTAGGATTCTTAATTTTTAAGTCACTTATTTTGTTATAAATAAGGAACCCAAGATAGATAGAAACCCTAGCTGTTCTTACTTGATTCTTCTTTCTAGAGTTTTCTCCCTTCTCTCTTCATTTTGTTCTTTTCTTTTTCTGAGTTCTTCCCTCCTATTCATGGAGGGGTAAAGCCTTTAATCAATCCAAGGGATTGATATTCTTGATGTTTATTCTTGAGATTCTATTTTAATTGTTATACATTCGATTATTAATCAAGTTTCTCTTCTTTTTTTTCTCTTTGTTTGATTTTGATTGAATGCTTAATTTGATTGGGATTTTTATATGTTAATTGCATAATTATCATGTGCTAAGAGAGGATTCCAGAGAGTAAACAAGGCATCAAAGGTGTTTAATGAATTGTTTAGCTTGGTTGGATCTTGGTTTTTAAGTTAATTTGGGTTTTTGGATGGATGCTTAATTTTCTAATCTCAATTAATTGAATTATGGATGGTTATCTGGTGGAAGATCCATGGATCATTGAGGCATCTTAATTTGATTTAATACCAAGGATTTGGTTGATAATTGAATGAATTTAAAGTGATCAAGGATAGATTAAAATCAAGATCAGTTAATTCCCTTGGATTGGTTGTTTCTTAATTATGTTTTCTCCATTTAATTACTCTTTGTTTCTACGTTTTAATCTTGCAAATCCCTTTCCACCTGTTTACTAACCTCTTAATTTGATTTTGTGATCATAATCAAAGTGATATGTGGGCTCGACCCGGTGTTACCTTGTGCTGCAAGTAATTTTGGTAAACTAGTTATAAATTGATTTAAATTTGGTAACCTCGACAGTTATCAAATTTTTGGCGCCGTTGCCATGTATCATTTTGATTTTGATCAATCTTATTAAGAGAATATTTGACTACTAATCCTTTACTAACCCTTGAGTTGCTATGTTTTGGTGGTTTTCATGCAAAAATGGGTGATTGCGAACCACTTTGCAGAATATTATATGGATAAACGTGCCAAAATAAACAAGGCTCACAGTAATTGTGAGGTCACCCCTGGTTTGCCGAAATTCCACCATTTAGACCACTTTTTTAATTTTTTAAGATTTTTCATTGCATGTTTTAGTTTCATTTTTGTGTAGTTTTCAGGCTATGGTGGTTTCATTTAAAATGTTTATATAGGTTAACTAGATTTATTTTGGTGGATTTTTAGTGTTGTTTAGTCAATTTTGCTTGTTTTTTATTTTTGTGTTTTCTATGTTGCATGACTAGGTCTTCCACTTGTTCCTTACTTGATATTGATCCTAACATTGAAAGAACCTGGCATACACTTATTAGAGCTCGTAGGGTAAGTGAAAAAATTGTTTCTGAACTTAACTTTGATATTGAAATTGAAAGTGAACCTGAGAGCTTAAGTGATATTGCAACCATAGGTGATAACATGTAGAACAAGACCCTTAAGGAACTTACTGCTCCTAATGTTACTTACCAGTCTTTGTGCATTCAATATCTTGATCTTAATGTTGACTTTGAATTAAAATCTAGATTAATACATTTGTTGTCTAAGCTTCATGATCTTGCAGGTGAGGACCTTCATAAGCATTTAAAGGAGTTGCATGTGGTTTGTTCAACCATGAAGCCATAAGGGATACCTGAGGAGCACATCAAGCTGAGGGCGTTCTCCTTGTCCCTTACTGATGCAGCCAAGGATTGGATGTATTACCTTTCACCAAGTTCAGTCATGAGTTGGGATGGCATGAAGAGGCTATTCTTGGAGAAGTTCTTCCCTGCATCTAGAGCTGCTGCCATTAGAAAAGATATATGTGGTATTAGACAGATGACATGATAGACTTTGCATGAATAATGGGAGAGATTTAAGAAGTTATGTGTAAGCTATCTTTATCACTAGATCAATGGCCAGTTCTTAATCCTGTACTTTTATGAGGGCTTATTGCCTATGGATCGAAGCATGGTAGATGCTGCCTCTAGAGGAGCCTTAGTGGACAAAATCCCTACTGTAGCAAGAGATTTGATAGCAAATATAGCAGCAAATGCCCAACAATTTAGAACTCAGATGATTACTTCAACCAGAAGAGTAAATGAGGTTCATGTATCCCATGCTGATCAATAGAGAATGGAGCATAGACTTGATGAATTAACCTCTTTAGTGAGACAGTTAGTAGTAAGACAACAATTACCTGTGCAGACAGCTGCAAGTTTGAGTGGCATTTGTTCTTGTCCTTCATATCCCACAGATGCATGCCCTACACTTTAGGATGGTGGTTCTATTTTTCTAGATCAATCTGTTGCTGCAACAAGGGTCTTTCTTAGTAAACCACAATATCAGCCACACTAACAGCCTAAATATGATTAATTCTCCAGTATATATAATCTTGGCTAGAGAGATCATCCAAACTTGAGATATGGAAATGCAGCTTCACAGCAGCAGCAGCCATTGCAGTATAGGCAGCCATTCTAATAGCCAATGAGACAACAATAGTTTCAACCTCAAGCTGGACTAAGTAGGCAATTCCAATAACCAAGTACAGCAGCCACAAAATCTGAGCCTTCATTTGAGGATTTGGTGAAGCAGATGGCCACGAATAACATTCAGTTCTAGTAGAGGACAGAGGCCACCATACAAATTTTAGAAACTCAAATTGGACAATTGGCCTCTACATTGAGTCAGCTGCAAGCCTAAGGTTCTGGAAAACTCCTTTCCCAAACAATTCCCAATCCAAAGGGAAATGTGAGTGCCATTATTTGAGGTCTAGAAAATGTGTAGAAGCATTACCTGAACCTCAACCAGCAAGCAAGCACCAACCAGTAGAAGAAACAATTTCAAATAAACCAGCCCAAAAATCTGAGGGTCAGAAGAAATCAGTTGTTACCGATGAGTAGCAACAACTTGCAGTAGCTCTTCTTTTTCCACAGAGAGCCATTAAGACTAAAAAGATACATGAGGCTAAGAAGGATAGAGAGCTCCTTGAGACTTTCAGGAAAGTAGAAGTCAATATTCCATTGTTGGAGGCAATCAAGAAGATACTGAAGTATGCCAAGTTCTTGAAGGAACTGTGTACACACAAGAGGCGGCTAAAGGGCAATGAGAGAATCAACATGGGGCAGAATGTTTTAGCCCTCATTCAGCCTATGCCACAGAAGTGCAAGGATCCTGGGACTTTTATAATTCTTTGCATAATAGGAAATCACATATTTGAGCATGCCATGCTAGGCTTAGATGCTTTCATTAATGTAATGCCTATGTCTATTTTTAACTCCCTTGAACTTGGTCCTTTGCAGGCTACAAGTGTGGTGATCCAGCTAGCTAATAGGAGTAATGCTTACCTAGCTGGTTTGGTGGAGGATGTGTTAGTCTAGGTGAATGAGTTGATTTTTCCTGCAGATTTTTATATTCTAGAGATAGAGGGGGAGTCACCATCCAACAAGGCTCCACTCATTCTAGGGAGACCTTTCCTCAAAATAGCACGGGCAAAGATTGATGTGCATGCAGGAGTTCTTTCCATGGAGTTTGGAGATTCTATTATGAGGTTTAATATTCTTGATGCTATGAAACATCCCATGGAAGAACATTCTATCTTTTATATTAATTTAATTGATGATTTAGTTGATAATTCATATGCTAACTTGTGTAAGAAGTTTCCTAAGATTGCTGATTTTGATGACTATGTGTGCGGTGATTTATGTACTTGTTGTGATGGTGATAAGTTATGTTTTGTGTGTTTTGAAATTTTTGTATTTTTGGGATATGATGAATCTATTCCTGTGTTAGCAGATTATACAACAGGTGATATATATGCAGAGGTTCAAGCAATAGAAGCAGAATCATTGCTGCCCCCTAGATTACTACCTTCTGTAGTGCAGCCACCAAAGTTGGAGCTGAAGCCATTACCCGAACACCTGAAATATGCATACTTAGCAGATAATGAGCAGTTTATGATGATTGTAACCAGAAACCTCCTTGCTGAATAGGAAGCGAGATTATTACAGGTTTTGAAAGAGAATAAGAGGGTCATCGGATAGGCACTGTCAGATGTTCCTAGTATTAGCCCTTCCATATGCATGCACATAATTTTACTCGAAGATGGTGCTAAACTAGTGAGGCAGCCCCAGAGGAGACTGAATCCTTTGATTTTAAATGTGGTGAAGAAAGAGGTGACCAAGCTACTGCAAGATGGCGTTATTTATCTTATATCTGATAGCACTTGGGTGAGTCCTATGCAGGTTGTCCCCAAGAAATTTGGCGTGACTATTGTAGTCAATCAGAAGAATGAGTTGATCCCTACCAGAGTGCAGAACAGCTACCAAGTTTACATGGATTATAGGAGGCTCGACCAGGCCACTCGAAAAGATCATTACCCCTTGCCTTTTATTGATCAGTGTTATGGATTTTTTGTAAGCGCACGAATCATATAAGTAGTAAATAAAGATCGTTCCCAGGAAGATTGATTGATTACTAACTCTTACGACTATTTTGATTATTTAAGTGAATAAAATCGATAGAGAAGGTTCAATTAAAATTAATACAAAAATCAAAGCAATAAGATAAACAATTGAAACTAGAAAAGATGAGATTTAACAAGGATTTAAAGCTCATTCGGAATCTACCACGCTACCCCCTACGATAAATTGTAATCCTATCTTTGTTAATGTTCAATTTTGTTCTTAAAGGCGATTTGTGTAACACCCTTGTGGGGATGTCACATTTATGAACCAATAAAATAAAATAAAATAAAATTCTTACCTAAGTTATAAAATGTTTGATACATAAATAATATTAGTGATAAATTTTTTTTCCTTTTATACTTATAAAATAACACAGAACATAAAATAAAACAAACATAACCACACTATAATATACATATGATTTTGTCTTAATACACAAATAATTTACAACTACAAGTATTTAACAAAGCAGTAAAAAGTTAACATAAAACTAAAACATAGTAGCCTAAGTGCACCTCGAAAGATTTCTAACCCTTCGATGGATCATCTTCAGAGAGATCATCGAAAGACAGAACTCCTGGAGGTCCCACAGCTCTACGGACATGAGTCCGGGCTGTTGACTCACTACTGAACTCGCTAGGTGTAACACCCCTCGATTTAATAACCAATGCACAATCGTCATTATGTCACGGTCACTAAATGTCGGCGTGCTAACTTTGTCAAACAACAAATTTACCATAAAAATTTTAAACATTTCTTATATGAGGAAAATAAGAGCCACGAATGAGTAGTTACATATACAACCAGTTAAATTATGAATTATAATATGTACTCAATTTACAACATTTAAGTCTGGATAATTACCTTGAAGCATACATATACTCAAAATACACTTTATATAGGTAATGCAAAATGAAATATAAACTACCCATAATATATCTATGACTAAGGAGTTGGGCACTCCATCGTATCCCGAATGCGTGAGGCAATTCCGGGTTCACCGGTGTAGTGAGAAATACAAGATAAGATCTTCCATCGCAGTCCTCTTCATCGTCAAAGTCAGATCCCCAGCATGTCACACACGCTTATTGGTCCAGTTGACTTGCCAGGTCTTGGTATCACCAGTGAAATAATTCGAACCAAAACCCAAAAGAAGCTCCCTTCGCGCCAGCGTCACCGGTTACAATGGGTCAAGCCAATAAAGTCCAAGGGAAAAAAACCAACCTCGTTCCCACTTACAGTCTTTAACCAAAGATTTACATAGAATAAAGAAAGTACAAGAAAGAGGTAAGACATCCTACCATCATTACCAATTATAGCATCGAGAAACCAAACGGCACAAAGCGCCACATAGCATTTATGAAAGCAATAATGATAATAAACATTTAGTAGCATTATGATCATCCAAACAGTTCCAGGCAGTCACATACATATATATATAGATATATCAAAAATGCAACAGTTCTAATTATAATAACAATGTATGCCAGATAATTCATGGACTCACTATGCACATGTGCCCTCAATAATCAAAATCCTACTCCATGGAGCTAGACACAAAACAATCGGAGAGAATGATTCAGGGAGACATGCCAGTATCTCGTCAGCCATACAAGTGCTTACCATATAATATCATCAGTCATTTTGCGCAACAAGGCTTTATACAGCGGCATTCTCACAAGATCTCGATATAGGACTGTGGCCAGTTAGGATCGTCGGTGCGTTTGCATCGGTCTGTCCCACGGTCCAGAGGGGCTACCATCTGCCCCTTGTGAGACTCCCGCACCCCGACGCCCTCAAGGTCGTCTACAGGACCCCACGTGTCTATTCGCACCCGCACTAAGGTGTTATTCAACTCCTAGGCAACTCGGCCTTAACAAAGTCCAACGGACATCCTCTTTCTCTTTTTATGCCATGCATGACTCAATCATGCTCCTCATGACAACTCGGTCAATCATGCCTCAAATGCATGTCATATGATTTATCCACAATGCATACAGACTCTATGCATAATCATGTATGATCATTATTACATACTATTCCATCATGCGTCACAATTTGCCCAAGTAAGAATTAACCCAATCAATGGTCACCCAAATGGACCCACAATAGCATGATATTGTTGTTAAATAAAGTAATACCTTTTAAAGCGTATTATGAATTCTTACTTAGGTTTAGCTTTACTTACAGAGTTTATCTCTAAAGGAATTCTCTTAGTTAACTTATTCATATGTCCTTAGAAGGTTATTCTAAGATCTCAAAATCTCACACTCTCATGTTCTTCCTTTATTCCGAGTTCTCACTAGTTGTAAGGCTCAATCACACTCCTTGTTTTTCCTTCATTATGTGTCCCTACTTTGTTTCTAGTCATCTGATGTTATTTATGATTAATATAGTGTATATTAGTCCCAAAAGTTGAAATCAGGAGTCACAAGGCTAGAATCATCCATTCGTTTGCTAGGTAAAAGAATTGAGGTATATTTATAATTTCGACGAACAGTGTATCTGGTGAGAAACTGAGCTGCCGTTCGACGAGTAGCGACAACAGATCAAGGTAAGTTGAAAACAATCGCGGGGGATAAATTCTAAGTCTTTGTCGAATTGGGAACGCATTTCGACCCGATGAAGTATATAATCTGTCGAATATGCTACCACATTTACGAGAAAACATGATTCGACGGACACGACATTAGGTCGGTTCCTCTATTAAACCTTCGAATTCTACTCGACGGGTTTGGAGAAAATCTCTATTTAATAATCGGGAACTCCACTGACGGGGCATTCACATCCTAACTCGACGGATATGATTCACGAACTCGACAGATTTTCACATCTTAACTCGACGGATATGATTCACGGCCTAACTCGACAATTTTAACTTTGAAGGAGTTTCACTCGTGTTCAACCGAAGCGAATACGCTAAAAGTTCAATTCTAACTCGACAGATTTTGGATAATGGGAAAGTCCCGTTCCTGTCGAACCGACAAGAATGTTAGGGTTACAAGGTTCTAATTCGACGGATTCTGGAAACATTGGGATTTCACTCCTACTGATCCGACAGATGCAACTCGACAGATCCTGGAAAACGCTAAGGTTTCACTCATGCTAATTCGACAAATACACTCGACAGATTCCTGGAAAATGCTAAGGTTTCACTCATGCTAATTCGACAAATACACTCGACATTCTGGAAAATGCTAAGGTTTCACTCATGCTAATTCGACAAATACACTCGACAGGTTTTGACATTCAACGGGAAAAGTAAGAAGTCTAAACTCGACAGGTACGTCACTCGACGGATTCTGACTTTGGGAAAATGTTGAGATCTCACTTAAGCTGATCCGACGGATTTAACTCGACCGATTTCTGGAAAAATGTTGTTTCACCTATACCAGTCCGACAGATACTAAGAGGGCCACACTTTCTAATTCGACTAATTCACCGACGGAGGTGTAAATGGGGGGGGGTCACTAGCTTCGACAACTTTTGACAATGATGAAGGGCCCCACTTGTCGACAGGTTTGGCCAGGAGCTCATACCCGACAAGTTTTAACATCTTAATTCGACGGATATGGCTCACCCACTCTCGACAGATTTTAACATTTAGTTTAGGATGGATCAGCAACCAAGTCATTACCATTTTCAATATAGGATCTCTGTTTTCTGGGTTCAAAACCGTGACCATACGAGAACCAAAACGGGGCTCATTTCTTTCCATTTTACACATTCCAAACATATATATATATATACATACAAAACTCCAGCAATCAGCTAACATCTATACATCACAAACAATATTTAAAAACAGAAAGACCCTCAACACAATTTACTGACGTTCCTAAATGCTAAGAGAGGTTGAGGAGGAGTGTCTTCCTCTTACCTAAGTGAAGAACAGGGATAAAGAAGCTCCTTTTATGCTTGAAAATCTGATTTTCTTCACCACCACCAGAACCTTGGGCGTTCCAGATCCACAAAGTTAAGATCAAAAGAGAATGGCAGCAGGAAACCAGAATGCACGAAAATGAGGAGAAGGGAAAAAGTTAAGGACTTTACCTTAAAGGTCCAAGCTTTGGGGCTGTTTTGAGCGAGAAGAAAAATGAAGATACAGGGAGGAGTTCCAGCGAGAAACAAGGTGTGAAGGTGGAGAGGGAAAATGGTTTACTGTCGGGTTGAGTAAAGGAGACTTGAAGGATCAACAATGGTGAATGTGGGTGGTGTGCGGTTTGAGAGAGCTGCGTGAATGAGAGAAAATGGGAGAAATGAAATGGAAAATGTGAATGAGCGACGGAGACATGGGGGGAGTGGAAAAAAATGGAATAGTCAATGTAATAATCCATCAACAAAGATGGCAAAGCGGCATAAATTGGGGAGAGAGGAAAGGTTGATTAGATGGAAATAGGAAGCTTCCTTGAGAAGCTTTGTGCGCTTCTCGAGGAAATGAAGTGTAAGGTTGTCACCTTAATTAAATTCATCTGACAGATGAATAGTTAAGCTGCTAAAATTATTTTCTCAGTGAAATAAAATTACAATTGATGAGAATAATATTTTATTACTCATCAGATGATTTTATGATATAGTGATTTCATGTATCAGATAAAATCTCGTGAAGCGTAAACCTCGTAAACTGTGTCCAGCCTCGGGTTTAGTAAGATCCCCCGTTGACGTTTCCACAGTCCAAAGTTTATCAGCCTTAGGAAAAAAAATAATTTTATTTTCCTACTCAAAAAATATACACGTAAAACGAAAAATATATTAAAATATTCATCGTTCACAGAAAAAAATCCAGAAAAATTCCTAAAATTCACAAATATTATAAAATAATTATTTATAATGAAATAAAGAATTTTCGGGATGTTACAATACCCTTCTAAAAGGAATTTCGTCCTCGAAATTAATCATATCTTAAAAATAAATGCTCCTTGAGTCTTCACCCTTTCGATAACTAACTCCCCAAACAACTCAGTACATCGCTAAGTGGTTCTATCAATTTATTCTCCTTGCTTACTTAGCAGTAGACAACTAAGCTTGTTTACTTGAATGCTTCCACTACAACATTTGCTTTTTCGGGATTATACCAACACGAAATAAAAAAAAATCAAGATTTTTCAGAATTTCTAATCAACATTTCTCGCTTCATATTTCAACTTATTCGATCGGACAAAATACTTCGACTCTTACGATCACTACGAGACAATGAAAATTTCTCCTTGTAGAAAATGTTTCTAGATCTCTAATACAACTACAAGCTAACTCTAAGTTGTGTAAGGTAGTTCTCCTCATGTATTTTCAATTTGTCTCCAAGTATACGTTATCATTCCTTCTATTCTAATCAAGCACACGCTCTAAACTTCCAATGCGAAACATCACTAGGCATCCCTAAAAGTTCATTAGGATTTGGACAAAATCATCCTTGGCGAAGAAATCAAACGTTTTATCATTCTTTGAAAGTTTTCGCCCAGTATACATCGATCCATCTGAGAACTTGACCTCATATATGAGTTAGGTGAGAAATCTTGTCACTTGAAGAATTCTGCTGTGAGTCTCCCGTATCAACCAGCTAATCCAAAAATTACAATTCTTCATTACGGTCGTCGGTTCCTCTCGCTGAATAAATGTTTCGAGTTTCGATGGTTCACAGCAATCTTCTTCCCTTGAGATTGCGTAACCCAAAAGTTGAATTGTCTCCAACTAGAATTCATACTTAGATACCTTCACGCATAACCTCTTCTTCAGGGTTGTAAGGATCACTCCGA
Source organism: Ormosia semicastrata (assembly GCA_029884595.1). NCBI lineage: Eukaryota > Viridiplantae > Streptophyta > Magnoliopsida > Fabales > Fabaceae > Ormosia > Ormosia semicastrata. Next base: position 44,674,054 of record JAQQTO010000044.1, on the reverse strand, counting down.
GAGATTCAATACGTTCCTCCAAGCATCATGAATAAATCAAAATGCCGTCAATCAAGGACAACGATAAATCTTTGAGCGAACTCAGTGATAGTCCATAATATAAGTTGATCTTGGAGAAAATAGCGTCGTCCTTCAATTGATTTGTCAGATCATCTTTCCTTGATTCGAACGGAATGTCTCATAGGGTAAGCTTTCACCTAATTGTGCTACGCTTGTCGTGTCGTTAAGGTTCGATTCGGAACACGGATACTTAATTGAAGTATACTAGAAACGTTATAAAGGTCAGAAAGAAAAATAGGGAAGTCACGTGATTTACCACTGGACCCGCCTAACGAAGAATACGATATGGTCCAATAAAACTTAGGAGTGAGTTTCACGGATTCGCATCTAGAAAATTTATGTCTCAAGAATCACTAAGTTTCCCTCAAAACTGAGTGACGAGACCCGTTCAGAAAACGATCAATCTCCTTCCTGAGATCAAGCCCATTCATGAAGAAAGCAAATGATGGAATTGGCATAAAGGGTTCCAATATCTAACAACATTAGGATAGTTCTAAACAGACCTATTGTAATGAGAGTAGTCTTACAAACGAGAACAGTATCATTCGAATCGAAAGGAAATAAATACACAGATAACTCAATTCCATAAACGAACTCTTAGAATTTCGTTGGAATATTTCAACAGGATATGGTTGGAAGATAACCAATCCCTTTTGTTAACCTTACATCTGATTTTGCAAAAGAAATAAACGAATCAGATTACCAAAAGATTTAGTCTTTAACAGGTCGTAGGATAATTTAAACAACTTGGCTACCATCAACAAGTTCTTAGTAGCCAAAATAGAAATAACTTAGTCAAAAGATAACGAGGGTATGAATATCCCTATTGAATTCATACATTCACACGTCATAAAGAAACGGTTACCCCGGAATTATACAGTATAATCACAGGGTCATCCACCGTAGTACAAGCTTCCTCGCTTGGCCGTCGGTCTTGGACGTTTCCACTCCACTTGAGAAATTAACTCTCCTTTCTTCGTGAGATTGTGAAGTGCGTGCATCACCAACAAAAGGCTTCGTCCTTTGCGAAGTACAGTTCTTAGCCACATGTCCTAACTCTCTGCATCTGAAACAAATTTTTCCTTCGATCTTACAGTCCCTCGTGAAGTGGTCCTTTCCGCACTTCTTACACATTGACAATGGTACCACAGTTGGATTGGACTTACTACCACTCGTACCTCCTTCAGGTATTGGTCTTCGCTGTTGTCCCCTTGGTCGTAGCATATATGGTTTCGTTTAAACTGTTTGGCCTTCCCACGGTTCCTCCTTTGGAACTTCGGTAATCGAGTCACCCCAAAATCGACTTTCTTCCTTCAAATTTCGAACCTCAACTTCCAATTCTGGCATGTTGTGCGGCTCTCTGATCTTGGCGTGTAGTTACATTAACCATTCTTTGTATTTCCTCGGTTGCCTCAGTTGTGTCATCATTGTCACTCCCTGCGTTCACGCGCTTATATTTACCTCGAGTCATTATCTTCCTTCAAGAACAACAAGTCAAGTAATAAGGGAAAATCAAAAGCATTCATTCCAAACAATATTATCTTTTTGGAAACCAAGCACAAAAGTCACATAACCCAATCAAGACAACCCAAAAGACTATAATTCGAGCTCCTTCATTCTGTCTTTCGCGGCGCGATCTCCAGTAAGTCTTTGACTCTATGCAGCTTCTCGAACCAAGCTTATGCCAGATACTCCTTTCCAAAGAGAATCGATTCTCGAAAACTTCTTGGACACCTCAGTCCACTAACCTTGCAAGTCTTATTCAACTACCCTTTTTCTAACCCATAGGCTCAAACAATTCTAGGGATAACACTACAAGGGTATAAATGCAAACAAGTCCTAAGCAAGTTCAGTCATCTTAGTGAGCTTCTTTCTAAAGAACTCCTATTACCTTAACATGCCAAGGTGAAATCATAGTTTCTGTAGTCACGAGACATTACACATTGAGTGGGCCGGTACTCAATGTCACGTAATTGTGCAACAAGTAGCTACCAATACTCAACCTACGGCAAGCCATGTCTTCCTTTCCCAACATCTCAATCAAGAGACAAGGAATTACACAACAACTTCTAATATGTCTAAGCATAGTCACCCATACCCGGCTCTACAGGGATGAACGCTCTGATACCAACAATGTAACACCCCTCGATTTAATAACCAATGCACAATCGTCATTATGTCACGGTCACTAAATGTCGGCGTGCTAACTTTGTCAAACAACAAATTTACCATAAAAATTTTAAACATTTCTTATATGAGGAAAATAAGAGCCACGAATGAGTAGTTACATATACAACCAGTTAAATTATGAATTATAATATGTACTCAATTTACAACATTTAAGTCTGGATAATTACCTTGAAGCATACATATACTCAAAAATACACTTTATATAGGTAATGCAAAATGAAATATAAACTACCCATAATATATCTATGACTAAGGAGTTGGGCACTCCATCGTATCCCGAATGCGTGAGGCAATTCCGGGTTCACCGGTGTAGTGAGAAATACAAGATAAGATCTTCCATCGCAGTCCTCTTCATCGTCAAAGTCAGATCCCAAGCATGTCACACACGCTTATTGGTCCAGTTGACTTGCCAGGTCTTGGTATCACCAGTGAAATAATTCGAACCAAAACCCAAAAGAAGCTCCCTTCGCGCCAGCGTCACCGGTTACAATGGGTCAAGCCAATAAAGTCCAAGGGAAAAAAACCAACCTCGTTCCCACTTACAGTCTTTAACCAAAGATTTACATAGAATAAAGAAAGTACAAGAAAGAGGTAAGACATCCTACCATCATTACCAATTATAGCATCGAGAAACCAAACGGCGCAAAGCGCCCACATAGCATTTATGAAAGCAATAATGATAATAAACATTTAGTAGCAGTTATGATCATCCAAACAGTTCCAGGCAGTCACATACATATATATATAGATATATCAAAAATGCAACAGTTCTAATTATAATAACAATGTATGCCAGATAATTCATGGACTCACTATGCACATGTGCCCTCAATAATCAAAATCCTACTCCATGGAGCTAGACACAAAACAATCGGAGAGAATGATTCAGGGAGACATGCCAGTATCTCGTCAGCCATACAAGTGCTTACCATATAATATCATCGGTCATTTTGCGCAACAAGGCTTTATACGGCGGCATTCTCACAAGATCTCGATATAGGATCCGATAGGATCGTCGGTGCGTTTGCATCGGTCATCCCACGGTCCGGAGGGGCTACCATCTGCCCCTTGTGAGACTCCGCACCCCGACGCCCTCAAGGTCGTCTACAGACCCCACGTGTCTATTCGCACCCGCACTAAGGTGTTATTCAACTCCTAGGCAACTCGGCCTTAACAAAGTCCAACGGACATCCTCTTTCTCTTTTTATGCCATGCATGACTCAATCATGCTCCTCATGACAACTCGGTCAATCATGCCTCAAATGCATGTCATATGATTTATCCACAATGCATACGACTCTATGCATAATCATGTATGATCATTATTACATACTATTCCATCATGCGTCACAATTTGCCCAAGTAAGAATTAACCCAATCAATGGTCACCCAAATGGACCCACAATAGCATGATATTGTTGTTAAATAAAGTAATACCTTTTAAAGCGTATTATGAATTCTTACTTAGGTTTAGCTTTACTTACAGAGTTTATCTCTAAAGGAATTCTCTTAGTTAACTTATTCATATGTCCTTAGAAGGTTATTCTAAGATCTCAAAATCTCACACTCTCATGTTCTTCCTTTATTCCGAGTTCTCACTAGTTGTAAGGCTCAATCACACTCCTTGTTTTTCCTTCATTATGTGTCCCTACTTTGTTTCTAGTCATCTGATGTTATTTATGATTAATATAGTGTATATTAGTCCCAAAAGTTGAAATCAGGAGTCACAAGGCTAGAATCATCCATTCGTTTGCTAGGTAAAAGAATTGAGGTATATTTATAATTTCGACGGAACAGTGTATCTGGTGAGAAACTGGAGCTGCCGTTCGACGAGTAGCAGCACAACAGGATCAAGGTAAGTTGAAAACAATCTGGCAGGGGATAAATTCTAAGTGCTGTCGAATTGGGAACGAATTTCGACCAGATGAAGTATATAACTGTCGAATATGCTACCACATTTACAGAAAACATGATTCGACGGACACTGACATTAGGTCGGTTCCTCTATTAAACCTTCAGAATTCTACTCGACGGGTTTGGAGAAAATCTCTATTTAATAATCAGGAACTCCACTCGACGGGCATTCACATCCTAACTCGACGGATATGATTCACGAGCTTAACTCGACAGATTTTCACATCTTAACTCGACGGATATGATTCACAAATACCTAACTCGGCGAATTTTAACTTTGAAGGAGTTTCACTCGTGTTCAACCGACGAATACGCTAAAAGTTCAATTCTAACTCGACAGATTTTGGATAATGGGGAAAGTCCCGTTCTGTCGAGCAGACACAAGAATGTTAGGGTTACAAGGTTCTAATTCGACGGATTCTGGAAACATTGGGATTTCACTCCTACTGATCCGACAGATGCAACTCGACAGATCCTGGAAAACGCTAAGGTTTCACTCATGCTAATTCGACAAATACACTCGACAGATTCCTGGAAAATGCTAAGGTTTCACTCATGCTAATTCGACAAATACACTCGACAGATTCCTGGAAAATGCTAAGGTTTCACTCATGCTAATTCGACAAATACACTCGACAGGTTTTGACATTCAACGGGAAAAGTAAGAAGTCTAAACTCGACAGGTACGTCACTCGACGGATTCTGACTTTGGGAAAATGTTGAGATCTCACTTAAGCTGATCCGACGGATTTAACTCGACCGATTTCTGGAAAAATGTTGTTTCACCTATACCAGTCCGACAGATACTAAGAGGGCCACACTTTCTAATTCGACTAATTCACCGACGGAGGTGTAAATGGGGGGGTCACTAGCTTCGACAACTTTTGACAATGATGAAGGGCCCCACTTGTCGACAGGTTTGGCCAGGAGCTCATACCCGACAAGTTTTAACATCTTAATTCGACGGATATGGCTCACCCACTCTCGACATGATTTTAACATTTAGTTTAGGATGGATCAAAGAACAAGTCATTACCATTTTCAATATAGGATCTCTGTTTTACGGGTTCAAAACCGTGACCATACGAGAACCAAAACAGGGCTCATTTCTTTCCATTTTACACATTCCAAACATATATATATATATACATACAAAACTCCAAAGAATCGCTAACATCTATACATCACAAACAATATTTAAAAACGTAAAAGACCCTCAACACAATTTTGACGTTCCTAAATGCTAAGAGAGGTTGAGGAGGAGTGTCTTCCTCTTACCTAAGTGAAGAACAGGGATAAAGAAGCTCCTTTTATGCTTGAAAATCTGATTTTCTTCACCACCACCGTAACCTTGGCGTTCCAGATCCACAAAGTTAAGATCAAAAGAGAGATGGCGGCGAGGAAACCGAATGCACGAAAATGAGGAGAAGGGAAAAAGTTAAGGACTTTACCTTAAAGGTCCAAGCTTTGGGGCTGTTTTGAGCGAAGAAAAATGAAGATACGGGGGAGGAGTTCCAGCGAAAACAAGGTGTGAAGGTGGAGAGGGAAAATGGTTTCTGTCGGGTTGAGTAAAGGAGACTTGAAGGATCAACAATGGTGAATGTGGGTGGTGTGCGGCCGTGAAGAAGAAGAGAGAAAAGAGAGTGAGAGCTGCGTGAATGAGAGAAAATGGGAGAAATGAAATGGAAAATGTGAATGAAGCAAACAGACATGGGGAGTGGAAAAAAATGGAATAGTCAATGTAATAATCCATCAACAAGAGTCAATGCAAAGCATAAATTGGGGAGGAGAGAGGAAAGGTTGATTAGATGGAAATAGGAAGCTTCCTTGAGAAGCTTTGTGCGCTCTCGAGGAAATGAAGTGTAAGGTTGTCACCTTAATTAAATTCATCCGACGGATGAATAGTTAAGTACTAAAATTATTTTCTCGGTGAAATAAAATTACAATTGATGAGAATAATATTTTATTACTCATCAGATGATTTTATGATATAGTGATTTCATGTATCAGATAAAATCTCGTGAAGCGTAAACCTCGTAAACTGTGTCCAGCCTCGGGTTTAGTAAGATCCCCCGTTGACGTTTCCACAGTCCAAAGTTTATCAGCCTTAGGAAAAAAAATAATTTTATTTTCCCGGCTCAGCAAAATATACACGTAAAACGAAAAATATATTAAAATATTCATCGTTCACAGAAAAAAATCCAGAAAAATTCCTAAAATTCACAAATATTATAAAATAATTATTTATAATGAAATAAAGAATTTTCGGGATGTTACACTAGGCGCATGGACGATTCCTTCCCAGTAATGCCTAAGAGTTAGAGGCAACTCTAGATGTAAGTATAAAGTAGTAGTAAATATAACATCTCCATTAAACTCTCTACATAGGGACACAGTCAAACGTCCCACGTAGACTACAGATCCTCTATCCACTCGCATACGTCAGGCCTCTGAACCTCCGTGAAACTCAAGTCTCACAAAACTGAAGAATCCCGGCAATGCCATGATCTCAAGATCAGTCTTGATGGTGAGGGTGATCTATCGGCTCACCTTCCTCATACAGCTCGCCCGGTTGGTGCTCGTCCGGATACTATATCTCAAGAGGTTGTTCCTCTTCTTCCTCAGACTCTTTAGAGAAATATAAAAGTATATAGAGAGGTAAGACAATCTACATCATTACCCACATGGCAATAAAGAAAACGACAATACAACAGATATCACAACAACACATACCATCATATCACACACAGTATAGCAAAACAATACATCATACATTTTATCACAGATTATAATAAACATTAAAATGCAAATAATGAATGAACACACACTGATTCGTTCCTACTCCATGGAGCTAAATATGGATATCTGAGAGAATGATCCGAAAAGGACTAATAGTACCTGAGGCTGCCCAACCAAACTATTACACTATCAAACGTTGTGTCTATAGCCCACAGTCCAAAACATCGTGTAGCAGTACACAGTCCAAAACATCGTGCACTACAGGCATTGTACATAATAGTCTTCTCAAGACCTCGATTAAGAACAGTGCTTGTCAAGATCATTAGTGTGTTGCCCGTTACCACGGCCCAGAGGAGCAACCCACTGTCCCCATGTGGAATTCTCCGCACACTAATGCCTCCGAATTCATATAATGAACCACACTACGCCTATCACCCCACAACATGGTGTAATTCGTCTCATCAATCAATCGCCAATTATCAACCAAATTGACACAATACTCTAAGCATGATCTAAAATTACAAAAATACCCTTAATATCCATATTTTATCATATTTATGAAAATATCCTCAGTCACAATATTCCAAAATATAGCCTGTCTCCACTTGACAGTACTATCTCACAACACGTCTGGGTCCACCACTTTGGCCCGATAGTAAACTCGATGTATCATTTAGTCGCGTAGAAATTTTATCGCATTTTCACAATCGCGTCACTTTTACAAATGTTTTAAAATTGCGTAAATATATTTTGACATTTTTGAACATCGCGTAATATTTTTAAATCATTTTCTTAACCATACAGCTTAAAATCATCATTTTAAATATGTGTAGACTATATCTAGTACTTTTAAACTACGTGAGGAAATTTCCTTATGTTATAAATATATTATGGAATCTTTTCATTTTATTTGTCTGATTTTAGTAAATTTCGACAGCATTTTACCTATAAAATCAGTATATGGTATTTTTGACGTTTTCCTCTAAATTTTGTTTATTTTAATCTTACCCAATAGTTACACTTTGAAACTTGCTAACGTGCTTCAAAACTTATAGAGTGAGCTCTACGTTAGTATTTTTCAAGCGTTGGCTTTAATTCTTACTTAAAATAAATTCTGGTAATTTAGAATTCTAGAACTAAGTTCATTCCTTTTATTTTCTTAAAGCTTCATTGGAATCAAATTCTTTTGTAAATTAATTACCTAACCTATCTTAGAAAATAAAATGGCATTCAATTATACGTTGAATGGCACGTTGGCCATAATTAACCTAAATCATTCTCAAATTTATTATTTTACCTAGATTCGTTAAATCATTGATTTAGAAAATGATTGAGAACATTTTGGTTCTCTATTTAATGGTAAGGTCGTGAGCCTCATTGTGTTCTTTGGAACACTCATGCAAATCGTTACATGTTATTCACATCCTACTTTAATAGTCATATAATTATAAACACATACAACTATAAACACAGACAATATACATACAATATATTTTAAAGCTATAGACATGCATAGCAAATAAAATAAATCACAAATAGGAAAGCATTTAAAATAACCACACAAATAAGAAAAACAATAAATAACCACACAAATGAATCCTTATGGATTCTTCACACACATACAGTTCCATTTTCTCATCACCATACAAGGTTGATGAGATTAAATCTCTCTCTTACCTCTTGAAGACAAAGGTCTCTTAGTCTCCTCCTTCTCCTTGCTTTCTTGAAAACCAACACAAAATCCTAATAATTCTTAAATAATTTGTAAAAACACATACAAGGATTAAGATTGAAAAACCATGGAATAATCATGGTTTAGAAAATCACAAATCAAATTTCAAACCATAAAATCAAAACTTACCCTTAGGGAAGTGAACAAAAGCTTTGATTTTGAACTAGATAGAGTAGGTTTTTGACAAAACCTTGTGACGAAAAAGTGTTTGGGATAGAGTTTTGGTTTAGGAAATATGAAGAGGTAGAACTATGGAAGATTGATGGTGGTGTTTGGGTGTTGGGCCAAAAATTGGAAAGAAAAGGGAAGAGAAATGTGTTCTTGAGTTTCTTGGAAATTTGAGAGAATATGAAAGCTTAGATTTGGATAAGTGTAAAAGTGAAATTTGAGAGTATATTGGGAGGGGGCTGCCGTGTGGTTATTGTGGGTGAGGTTGAGTGTTTAATTTGGATAGTAAATATCCATTTGTGTTCACACTAAGTAAGCACATGGCTTATGTCACTTGGATGGTTCAAGAACTATGTAGAACTTGTGAGAACTTGGCCATTTATCCTTCATGGCCGTGGGACTCCTTGGGGTTTAGGGGGCTTAATTTGTTTCAATTAAAGACTTATTCCATGCTAATTAAATAGGTAATTAATTAGGTTAAGTCTCCTAATAATATTTAATTAATATTCTAATTATATAACTAATTAGTTTAATATATATTAGCATATATCATAGCCTCTAAACAATATTAGGATATCTAATTAATAATTAAATTATAACTAATCAATAACAAGGTTAGCTTACTTAGTTTGCTAATTAGGTAATTAGATTAACCAAATTAGGTTTAATTAGTTACTAAGCAAAGTCAAGCCACTATGTTTGACTTAATCTTAACATTTGATTTTAACTTTAATTCCTAGCCCTGGATGTAATCTAAGATGGATATTGCTTAGTGATAAAACTTGAATTCTTATCTCACCATTGATTTGATCAATGGTTACGATCAAAGGCTTTCTAACTAAGTTTTCATCCAACGGTCCGTATTAAAGTCCATGCTTCTTTCTTTGACCTATTCCTATTGGTTAGAATTTTTCAAGCCACCTTTGTTGACTTGCTCCTATTGGCTAAGTTTTTTTTTCCAGTCAGAATCGTTGACTGCTTTTCTAAACGCAGGTCCCACAGACTTTTAAGGGTCCATGGTCATTTTGAAGCAGATTTCTACTATTTTCAAGACAGTAGATACTGTCAAATAAAATAATTTTATAATAATATAAAATTATTTTATTGCACGGTTAAATCCTAAAAATTAAAAGATTAATATATATATCAATCAGAATTGGATTTAGTAAGATTCCCCAACTCTAATTAATTAAAATAAGATTTTTTCGGCCATAAAATTATTTCCCTGGCTCGGAGCAAATCACATACAACAGTCAAATACACTCATGAAATAGTCAAATTTAATTTACTACTCACAGAATTCACAAAACAGTATATTTAGGACTATATTGTAATTATCTCAAAAGTTAGGGTGTTACAACTCTCCCCTACTAATAAGAATTTCGTCCCTGAAATTCATCATACATCAAAACAAATAAGGGTATTGCTCCCTCATCCTATCTTCTAGTTCCCATGTAACATCTCTCGTTACATCATTCCATATCACCTTTACCAGCTCAATCATCTTCCCTCGAAGTTGTTTCACTCTCTTGTCCTCGATCTTAACAGGAAGTGTTTCATACGTCAAATTATCCTTCAGTTGCACTTCATCTGGCTGTATAACATGAGTTGGATATGGAATGTATTTCCTCAGCTGAGACACATGGAATACATTATGTAGATTGGATAGGAAAGGTGGTAAAGCTATTTGGTAGGCTACAGGACCAATCCGACGAATAATTTGATAAGGCCTTATGAATTTAGGAGTAAGCTTCCTAGACTTGATAACTCTTCCGACACCAGTCGTAGGCGTTACTCTTAAGAATACATGCTCACCTTCTTCAAATTCCAGAGGTCGCCTTTGCTTATCAGCATAGCTCTTCTGTCGGTTCTGAGTCGTTTGCATCTTCTCCTGAATCATTTTCACCTTTTCCATAGTCTGTTGTACAAGATCAGGCCCAATAGTCATACTTTCCCCATCCTGATACCAATACAAAGGTGTTCGGCATCGTCGTCCATAAAGGGTTTCATAGGGTGCCATCCCTATGCTTGAGTGAAAATTATTGTTGTAGGTGAATTCTATCAAAGACAGAAATTCATCCCAACTCCCTTGTTGTTCCAACACACAAGCACGCAACAAATCCTCCAACGACTGAATTGTTCTCTCCGTCTGACCATCAGTCTGCGGATGATACGTAGAACTCAATCGTAGTTTAGTTCCCATAGCTTCTTGCAAACTTTTCCAGAACCTTAACGTAAACCTCGGATCTCTATCAGACACTATACTTGCAGGTACACCATGAAGTCTAACGACTTCGTTGATGTATATCTGGGTTAATCGCTCCAACGAATACTTAATATTGATCAGTAAGAAGTGCGCTGACTTTGTAAGCCTATCAACTATAACCCATATAGAATCATGACCCTTCCTCGTCCTTGGCAATCCGGTAACAAAATCCATCAAGATACTATCCCACTTCCACTCTAGAATAGTCAAAGGTTGTAACATACCGGCAAGTCGTTGATGTTCCACTTTTGCCTTCTGACAGATAAGACAAGACATCATACGTTCTGCTACATCTCTCTTCATTCTTGGCCACCAAAACATCCGCTTCAAGTCTTGATACATCTTAGTCATCACTGGATGCATACTCAAATTACTAGTATGAGCTTCATCCAAAATTGCTTTCTTCAGTTCGAGATCATCAACTATACAAACTCGTCCTTCAAATCTTAAGATTCCATCAGATCCTTCCTCCACTGTTGCCTTATGACCTTGCTTCAACAATTCCTTTTCATTCTGTAAAAACAAATCCTCATCTTGTTTTTCTCGGATTACTTCCAGCAAGTCATTCAAAACTACAACTTTACTTAAACGAATCTTTCTGGGTACCAATTCCATTGACAACCATAGATCTCTAAATTGATTAATCAGATCTTCCTCCCTTATCATCATGGTAGAAACATTAACCACCTTTCTGCTCAAGGCATCCGCCACCACATTCGCCTTTCCTGGATGGTATTGAAGCTGAAAATCATAGTCCTTTAAAAATTCTAAACATCGCCTCTGTCTCATGTTCAATTCCTTTTAATCAAACAAGTATTTTAAACTCTTGTGATCGTTAAAGACATTGAACATGCCTCCACACTTTTAATGCAAAGACTACTATAGCTAGCTCCAAATCGTGTGTTGGGTAGTTCTTCTCATGAACCTTCAACTGTCTTGAAGCATAAGCTACCGCATTCCGATTCTACATTAACACACATCCTAACCCTTGGTAAGAAGCTCACAATACACCTCAAAAGATTTGTTAGGATCCGATAAAATTAACACTGGTGCAGTCGTCAATCTTTTCTTCAACTCTTGGAAACTTGTTTCACGTTCCTCCATCCAATCAAAAGCTTGGCTCTTCCTCGTGAGTTGTGTAAGTGGTCAAGCTATCTTGGAAAAACCTTCAATAAACCTTCGGTAATATTCGGCTAGTCCAACAAAACTCTGGACCTCAGTCACTGTCTTAGGCCTTTCCCACTGCAAAATGGTCTCCACCTTTGATGGGTCTACCGTAATACCTTCCTTGGAAATTACGTGACCTAGAAATTGAACTTTTTCTAACCAAAACTCGCATTTTGCCAATTTCGCATACAACTTCTTCTCTTTCAAAATATGGAGAACTATACTGAGATGTTCAGCATACTCTTCTTGACTTTGAGATTAGATCAGAATATCATCGATAAAGACAACGACAAATCTGTCTAGGTATGGATGAAAAATCCTAATCATATAATCCATGAATATTACAGGAGCATTCGTCACTCCGAACGGCATCACTTGATACTCATAATGCCCATAACGAGTTCGAAAAGCTGTCTTAGGTACATCATCTACCTTGACACAAATCTAATGATAACCTGATCGCAGATCTATCTTAGAGAATACAGCGGCTCCCTTTAACTAATCCATCAAATCATCAATTCTCGGTAGTGGATACTTATTCTTTATAGTAACCTTGTTCAGCTGACGATAATCAACGCAAAGACATGAAGTTCCATCCTTCTTCTTGACTAGTAGCACTAGTGCTCCCCATGGTGAAACACTAGGTCACACAAACTGTTTCTCCAACAGTTCTTCTAATTGCTTCTTCAACTCTACTAACTCTGCAGGCGACATTCGGTATGGTGCAATCGAAATAGGACTTGCTCCCGGCACCAAATCGATAGAGAACTCGATCTCCCTTTCCGGTGGCAAACCGGGTACATCATCAGGAAAAATCTCTAGAAACTCATTGACGATAGGAATAGCACTCACATCCTTCTCACTCTTGACTTCTAAAGAAGATAGCAACATAAATCCCTGAGCTCCATCCCTCAACAATGACTTGACTTTAATAGCAGTCAAGAATCCAGAACTTTTTTCCTTAGGAAAAACTATAGTTTTACTTGCATAGTCTATCAGGATATGGTTAGAAGATAACCAATCCATTCCTAATATTATGCCTATCTCAACAAGAGGTAAACAAATCAAATTGACTGAAAACATATGATCCTTTATAACAATAGGACAGTTCATACATATTTTGGATGTAAAAACAGGCTTGGCAGTTGGCGTAGAAACAATCAATTGAAAACTCAGAGAAGACACAGGCAGTTTCAATCGTTCCAAATAATCATATACAATAAATGAGTGTGTTGCACTCGAATTATATAGCAAAGTCAGGTGATTACCTTCGATGACACCTTCTCCTTGAATAAGATCTTCAGATTGAGAAGCTTCAGTTCCAGTCATTGTATATACTCGCCCTCCAGATCGTAGCTGAGTAGCACAAACATTACCTACAGCAGGCTTCCTCTCCGGCTAAGTGCAATCCCTAGAAACATGTCCAGGTTTTCTGCAGTTAAAGCAGATCATTCCTCTGATTGAATAATCTGTAGAGATATGGCCACTCTTGCCACATTTAAAACACCTTGGCGTAAATGCCACATTCTGACCAGCTCGGTTTCCGCTAGAACTTCCCCCAACAGATGGACGTTGAGGCTGACTTCCTGATGGTCTCGCATACGGCTTGCGCTGAAACCGGGTATTACTGTTATTACCTCCCCTTTGGAACCTAGTCGGTCCAAAGTTACGATTTCTGGGATCTCGGGACTGCTTCAACTCCTCGAGTCGTCGACAAGTATCCATCAAAACAGGAAACTCCCTCATTCTCATAGGTAGCACTGCTCACCTCAGTTCTACCCTCAGTCCATCTTCAAACTTATGGCATTTCCATACCTCATCAGGTTGGATTTGAAAATACCTTGAGAACTGCGACAAGCTCTCAAATTTAGCAGCATATTCTCCTACAGTCATATTCCCCTGACGTAGACCAAGAAATTCCATCTCCTTGGCATGTCGAGCACCACTAGGAAAGTACTTCTCCAGAAATACCTCACTAAACACTTCCCAAGTAATCTCAGTCCCTTCAGCTCGCAATAATTGGCGGGTTCTTCTCCACTAATTCTCAGTATCTCCTCTCAACAAAAATGTAGCATATGTCACCTTCCTATTCTCTGCGCACCCCATACCTTCGAATACTCTTTCCAAGTCTTGAATCCAAAGACTCGCCTTCTCGGGGTCAAACTCACCTCTAAACTGCGGCGGGTTATTGTGCCTGAACTTAGACAAATTCAAAGCATCAGCAGTTGCATCTTGCTGTTGAGCTGCTCATTGATTTTGCTTGGTAATCACTTCTGCCATTCGTTGCATAGCCTCAGCAGCTGCAATCATTGGATCCACATAACGTTCCACATTCGCATGCGTTCTTCTTCCTCCAGACATCCTCTTTCTTCAACAAGGCAAAACAATGTTAGATGTAACCTTTCAGAAACAAATCATAGAGAATCACATAACATAAGCAAAAACAGACCTAACCATAACCCCAAAAGACTCTAACTTGGGCTCTGATACCAACTAATGTGACACCCTTGTAGGGATGTCACATTTATGATGCAATAAAATAAAATAAATAAAATTCTTACCCAAGTTGTAAAACGATTAGTACATAAATAATATTAGTGGTAATTTTTTTTCCTTTTATACTTATAAAATAACACAAAACACAAAATAAAAACAAACATAACCACACTATAATATACATATGATTTTGTCTTAATACACAAATAATTTACAACTACAAGTATTTAACAAAGCAGTAAAAAGTTAACATAAAACTAAAACATAGTATTGCCCAAGTGCACCTCGAAAGATTTCTAACCCTCCGATGGATCATCTTCAGAGAGATCATCGAAAGACAGAACTCCTGGAGGTCCCACAGCTCTACGGACACGAGTCCGAGCTGTTGACTCACTGCTGAGCTCACTAGGCGCATGGATGATTCCTTCCCAGTAACGCCTAAGACTCAGAGGCAACTCTAGATATAAGTATAAAGTAGTAGTAAATATAACATCTCCATCAAACTCTCTGTATAGGGACACAATCAAATGTCCCACGTAGACTACAGATCCTCTATCCACTCGCATACGCCAGGCCTCCGAACCTCCGTGAAACTCAAGTCTCATAAAACCGAAGAATCCTGGCAATGCCATGATCTCAAGATCAGTCTTGATGGTGAGGGTGATCTATCGGCTCACCTTCTTCGTACAGCTCGCCCGGTTGGTGCTCGTCTGGATACTGTATCTCAAGAGGCTGTTCCTCTTCTTCCTCAAACTCTTTACGGAAATATAATAGTAATATAGAGAAAAGTATATAGAGAGGTGAGACAATCTACATCATTACCCGCATGGCAATAAAGAAAACGACAATACAACAGATATCACAACAACACATACCATCATATCACACACAGTATAGCAAAACAATGCATCATACATTTTATCACAGATTATAATAAACATTAAAATGCAAATAATGAATGAAAACGCACTGACTCATTCCTACTCCATGGAGCTAAACACGGATATCTAAGAGAATGATCCGAAAAAGACTAATAGTACCTCAGGCTGCCCAATAAAACTATTACACTGTCAAGCGTTGTGTCTATAGCCCACAGTCCAAAACATCGTGTAGCAGTACACAGTCCAAAACATCGTGCACTACAGGCATTGTACATAATAGTCTTCTCAAGACCTCGATTAAGAACATTGCTTGTCAAGATCATTAGTGTGTTGCCCATTACCACGACCCAGAGGAGCAACCCACTGTCCCCATGTGGAATTCTTCGCACACTAATGCCTCTAAGTTCATATAATGAACCACACTACACCTATCACACCACAACATGATGTAATTCGTCTCATCAATCAATCGCCAATTATCAACCAAATTGACACAATACTCTAAGCATGATCTAAAATTACAAAAATACCCTTAATATCCATATTTTATCATATTTATGAAAATACCCTCAGTCACAATATTCCAAAATATAGTCTGTCTCCACTTGACAGTACTATCTCACAACACGTCCGGGTCCACTACTTTGCCCCGACAATAAACTCGTTGTATCATTTAGTCACGTAGAAATTTTATCGCGTTTTCACAATCGCGTCGCTTTTACAAACATTTTAAAATCGCATAAATATATTTTGACATTTTTGAACATCACATAATGTTTTTAAATCATTTTCTCAATCGCGTAAGATTTTTAAATCATTTTCTTAATCATACATCTTAAAATCATCATTTTAAATATGTGTAGACTATATCTAGTACTTTTAAACTACAGTGAGGTAATTTCCTTATGTTATAAATATATTATGGAATCTTTCATTTTATTCGTTTGATTTTAGTAAATTTTGGCAGCATTTTGCCTATAAAATCAGTATATGGTATTTTTGACGTTTTCCTCTAAATTCTGTTTATTTTAATCTTACCCAATACTTACACTTTGAAACTTGCTAACGCGCTTCAAAACTTATAGAGTGAGCTCTACATTAATATTTTTCAAGCGTTGGCTTTAATTCTTATTTAAAATAAATTCTGGTAATTTAGAATTCTAGAACTAAGTTCATTCCTTTTATTTTCTTAAAGCTTCATTGGAATCAAATTCTTTTTTAAATTAATTACCTAACTTATTTTAGAAAATAAAATGGCATTCAATTATACGTTGAATGGCATGTTGGCCATAATTAACCTAAATCATTCTCAAATTTATTATTTTACCTAGATTCGTTAAATCATTGATTTAGAAAATGATTGAGAACATTTTGGTTCTCTGTTTAATGGTAAGGCCGTGAGCCTCATTGTGTTCTTTGGAACACTCATGCAAATCGTTACATGTTATTCACATCCTACTTTAATAGTCATATAATTATAAACACATACAATTATAAACACATACAATATACATACAATATATTTTAAAGCTATAGACATGCATAGCAAATAAAATAAATCACAAATAAGAAAGCATTTAAAATAACCACACAAATAAGAAAAACAATAAACAACCACACAAATGAATCCTTATGGATTCTTCACACACATACAATTCCATTTTCTCATCACCATACAAGGTTGATGAGATTAAATCTCCCTCTTACCTCTTGAAGATAAAGGTCTCTTAGTCTCCTCCTTCTCCTTGCTTTCTTGAAAACCAACACAAAACCCTAATAATTCTTAAATAATTAGTAAAAACACATACAAGGATCAAGATTGAAAAACCATGGAACAATCATGGTTTAGAAAATCACAAATCAAATTTCAAACCATAAAATCAAAACTTACCCTTAGGAAAGTGAACAAAAGCTTTGGTTTTGAACTAGATAGAGTAGGTTTTTGACAAAACCTTGTGAAGGAAAAATGTTTAGGATAGAGTTTTGGTTTAGGAAATATGAAGAGGTAGAATTATGGAAGATTGATGGTAGTGTTTGGGTGTTGGGCCAAAAATTTGAAAGAAAAAGGAAGAGAAATGTGTTCTTGAGTTTCTTGGAAATTTGAGAGAATATGAAAGCTTAGATTTGGAAAAGTGTAAAAGTGAAATTTGAGAGTGTATTGGGAGGGGGCTGCCGTGTGGTTATTGTGGGTGAGGTTGAGTGTTTAATTTGGATAGTAAATATCCATTTGTGTTCACACTAAGTAAGCACATGGCTTATGCCACTTGGATGGTTCAAGAACCATGTAGAACTTGTGACAACTTGGTCATTTATCCTTCATGGCCGTGGGACTCCTTGGGGTTTAGGGGGCTTAATTTCTTTCAATTAAAGACTAATTCCATGCTAATTAAATAGGTAATTAATTAGGTTAAGTCTCCTAATAATATTTAATTAACATTCTAATTATATAACTAATTAGTTTAATATATATTAGCATATATCATAGCCTCTAAACAATATTAGGATATCTAATTAATAATTAGATTATAACTAATCAATAACTAGGTTAGCTTACTTAGTTTGCTAATTAAGTAATTAGATTAACTAAATTAGGTTTAATTCGTTACTAAGCAAAGTCAAGCCACTATGTTTGACTTAATCTTAACCTTTGATTTTAACTTTAATTCCTAGCCCTTGATGTAATCTAAGGTGGATATTGCTTAGTGATAAAACTTGAATTCTTATCTCACCATTGATTTGATCAACGATTACGATCAAAGGCTTTCTAACTAAGTTTTCATCCAACGGTCCATATTAAAGTCCATGCTTCTTTCTTTGACCTATTCCTATTGGTTAGAATTTTTCAAGTGACCTTTGTTGACTTGCTCCTATTGGCTTGGGAATTTGTCCAGTCAGAATCGTTGACTGCTTTTCTAAATGCGGATCCCACAGACTTTTAAGGGTCCATGGTCATTTTGAAGCAGATTTCTACTATTTTTGAGACGGTAGGTACTGTCAAATAAAATAATATTATAATAATATAAAATTATTTTATTACACAGTTAAATCCTAAAAATTAAAAGATTAATATATATATCAATCAGAACTGGGTATAGTAAGATCCCCCAGCTCCAATTAATTAAAATAAGATTTTTTCGGCCAGAAAATTATTATTTCCCTGGCTCGGATCAAATCACATATAACAGTCAAATGCACTCACGAAACAGTCAAATTTAATTTACTACTAACTGAATTCACAAAACAGTACATTTAGGACTATATTGTAATTATCCCAAAAGTTAGAGTGTTACAATTTGTCCTAAATTATTTAAAGCCCAATTTTTTGGCACTAAAAAATATGCTAAAACTTCACTAACCCCATTCTCATGGCAATTAATCCAAGTTCCAACTCATTAAGATTCATGACAATCGTTTACCTCTCGAAGGATTTACGCCTATGTCTAGGTCTCAATTCCTAAGTTCAATTCTTGGATTATCAAGCAATTAGATAAATATGGCGCGTAACATATCACAAGCATTAAGCATACCAAGAATGAATTAAGAACAATAATTTCATTAACAAAGAATCAAATTAACAATTCATAATAGGAAAATAGAGAGTTTCATCCTAATCCTAGAAAAGGGATTTAGCTGCTAATGACCATCGTAACACAAACAAGAACAAGGACTAAAGAAACAACCATGATTGATAAACAAAAAGAAAAGATGGGAAGATGGAGATGGAGAAAAGAACTTCAATGGTTGATCTTCAAAAAGTCTTGCTTTTGCCTTCAAAGCCTTCGCTTTTGAATCCTTGCGCTTCTCCTCTTAAAACCTGTCGTCACACAAGTCTCAAGCGAAAAGTCCCTTTTTGTTTGGTGTTTTGGCCCAATTTATATTGATTTGGGGGCAAAATTTCCTTTTTTTTCACGTTAGAGGGACTCACACAACTGTGTCTCCCTTCGACACGGCCGTGTCTTGTGAAATCTATGTTTTAGGATTTTAAGTGAGACACGACCCTGTCTAAACCAAAATTGCCCTCTTTTGGTCTGAAAATGAGATATCTTCGCTTGCTTTTACTTCAAATGTGTTAAATCTTTCTTATTTTGCACAAACAAAGATAATTGATAAGAATGCATCCAAAATTCATCAATAATCACAATCAAATCATCACAATTCATCCATTTAAGGGCTATAAAATACAGGCTTATCAAATTCCCCCACACTTGAACATTGCTTGTCCCCAAGCAAATATTTGAATCAAAATCAAGATTAAACTGAATATCAAGAAACAAGAGTCAAGGGAAATTTTCACAGTTTTAAAAATTTAATGAATGCTCAACAATAAAATCCAATCAAATAAGAAAGTCTAACACTTAATACAATTAGAAGCTCTTGAGTCTAGCTTGCACCTCTTCTCTCTACCAAACAATTGAGGTCACTCATCTTTCCATCTCTCAAGTGTTTAAGGGCAAATAGATCACTCAAATTTCTCTTAACAAATGCATGACCATAAGCTTGACTATCAATCTCATCTTCACTTTCACGTTCACATACATAACAAGAATCAAAAGGACTTCTATTGGTTGTAATGAGGCTAAGGGTACAGTTAATGGTAGGAAGAAGATGAATTAAGGTAAATAATGTTTAAGGATAAAGCTATACCAAGTAGAATCAGGTTGAAAAGATGATTAATAGAGCATAATGCACAAGATAATTCTCAGTTTCAACTAAATTATTCTCACAATTCTTCACCAACAAACCTTTTTTTTTTAACCCTTGAGGATGAAAGTAATCTTTTTATGACTTCTCAATTACCATATTAGTTGCTCAGAAGAAATTTAACCTGATTAATCAATAAGGTATCCAAGAAAAAATTAATTTCAAGCTCAAATAGGACAACTAAGGGATTATTTATCAATGCAACTCTAGAAGTCATGAAAGAATTAAGCCTAGGTGCCTCAATCATCTTCAAGTATGTATGTGAATCAATAAAATCTCAAAAGGATATCAAATCGAGTTCTAGCATACATAAATCAAGAGAAAATCCACTCTAGAAGAAAAATAGGATTTTGAGTATGAAAAATCCAATTATGAACCCGACTCAAAACTCACTTTCTGACTTAAGCAGACATGGTTAATTTCCCAAATAAAATGCTAGATTTTTCAACATTCAATTGCAAAAGAAATTGTCTTGCACAAATATTCGATTCATTAGCTGCGGACTCCCTTTCAAACATGTTTCAATCAACTTAAAAATAATCAAGACAATAATTCTAAAGATCAAGCTCGATTTAGTGCAATATTCAAGTGTCATTTAATATGCAATATCATCAATTAAGTACATCAAAAGTTAAATGCACTCCCCCACACTTGAAATTTACATTGTCCTCAATTTAAAAAGTAAAGCAAAAACAAAAGTAATATGAGATACTAAAACTTCCTTGAAAAGAACATATTAACATCATGCAGGGGTGGGGGTGGTGGATCCTGAGAGAGCGAGAGGCCAGGAGTGCTAAGAGCTAGTCAAACTGGGAAGTCACATGATCCCAAAAACTGTCCTGTTGAGCTTCCATAAGGCTCATATCATCGTGGACGCACTGCTGAAAGGCATCCTTACTAGTCTCTATACGAGCAAGGTGGTCGCTTAGGTCAGCTACGATATAAGGAGGCAACTGTGGAGCGTTAGCCGTAGCAGCAGGAGGAGCATCAGTAGTAGTAGGATCAGTATCAGCAACACCATCCTCCGGTGGTGGAGAAGGTGCATCTGGAACAGGTTCATCGTAGAGGGCCCAGTGGCCAGAAGCAACCTCGTATACAAGGTGGAGGCAAATCAGCATAGCTCAATCAATTGGCTCCATTGGTTTGGCGAGATAGACACTAAGATGAAGGACCTCAAGGTTTCGGGCTAGGTTAGTAATGTAGGAGCCCACTGGAATGTACATCGATTTGGCCCTTCCCTTGGCCTTATCGATCTTCAAAACATGTTGAAGGAACTAATAACCAATGTTGTAGCGGTGGCCATGCACCAAACACCACAAGTAGAAGAGGTAGTTCTTTGTGACAACCCCAGTGTTGCGAAATCGGCCCAAGATGCTGTGGGATATGAAATAGTGGATCTATCTTAAAGCGGGGTCACGAATGGAAGAAAATGTAGAGATGCTGGGGTTGTAAGGGTTGGCCACCTGACAGATTGAAATCCAGAACTCGCTATCAACAAAAGTGCATGGATAGTCCAGATAGGCATTCTGGTAAGCAGGGGTCTGAATGGACACCGTGGTCTCGAAGCCCATAGCAACATTGAACTCGTTTAGTGACATGGAAAAGTGACGCCGATTGAATCAGAACTCAATGGTACTTGACTGGTCGATCGTCTGACACTCACAGAAGAACAAGAGTGTAGAGAGAAACTGGAGGGTGGGCTCTAGATATGCATTGTAGCAGATGGAGGCGAACAATTCCCACCCAGCTCGAGCTAAATAAGCATGGATAATTTCCTGAACACCAAATTCCACCATTGTAGCATCGTCCAAATATTTATTGGCGATGATGGTGTACTGGCGGAACTGCTCATACTTCTGGCGGTGTGCTCGAGAGTCAAAATGGAGGAGGCAATCAACCTTCGTCGTTGAGTGAGATGGAATGGAGCTGCCACCAGTTTTCTGGCGTTTTGGGGCCATGGTACCTGAAAAATAAGAAGGAGAATATCAGCAATCAAATCAGAATCTGAGAAATAGAGCAAGCAAACACCAAAAGCATGCAACCAGAGATAATGCTGAGATAAACATGAACCAAAATAGCACAAAATATTTAGATTAGAAAAATGCCAGCATGTACAAAAGTAAATAAAAATTTGGGCAGCATGACCACAACAGATGGAGAACAACCAACATGATCAGACAAGTATACAAGGAGTATAAACAGCAAGCAGTAGGAGCAACAATCAGAATAACCAGACAGGCATGGACAAGCTTGCAACAAAGTGAAAACAACTAGCATGCAAGAGGAACAGTGACATGCAGAATGAAAGGCAAACCAAAATGTACTAAGCCACAGCAAAATTAACTAGGAACAGCAAAATAAAAAAATCCAACAGGGTAATCTGAGCAATTGGCAAGGTAAATCGAACCATGCAAACAGTAAACAAGTAGCATAAATTCAAAATAAAATCCTAGCTAGAAGAAAAAAAAAAAAAATAAGCAAAAAATGACCAAAACTAGATTAAGGAAATTAAAATAATGGAAACTAATAGAAAATAAAATAAAATGCCAACTAAAAAATTATAGAGCAAAAATAAAAATGAAAATAAAAATAAAAGAAAATTAAAAGAAAGAACATCGCAGAGAAGAGAATGGGTTGAAGAACGAAAAAGATAATGGGATAGGATGGTGGAGGAGACCATGGAGATGAAGTTGGGGAATGGGTACGGTGGTGGGTAGGATTTGGGGAATTAGGGTTACGGTGGAGGGGTGTGGGATATATGGTGATGGTGAATAGTTTGGGGTAGGAGAAGGTGGGTACGGGTTTGGGGGTGGAGGTTTATGGTGAGGAGATGTAGGGATGGTGTTTTACGGTGAAGGAATAGGATGGAGGTTACGGTGGTTGTATCGTGGGAGGGGAGGGAAAGGATATGGGGCTTTGAGGTGTTGTGAGGGAGGGGTGTGGTGAAAATAGGAGATGTGAGAGGTAGGGAGGGAAAGGATTGGGCGGGTGAGGATGATGGAGATTGACAGGAGAGAAAGGGAGTGTGGGGAATGAAGCAGAAGAGAGAAGGGGATGAGGGGTTTTTTGGAATGGGACGAAAAGGGGGTATTTTTTGTTTTTAAAAATTAATTTTTTTTTCAGTTTAAAAATAAAAAGGGACACGGTGGTGTCTAATAGAGACACGGCCATGTCTTTGCCCAAAAATCCAACAGAAGTGTTGGGGTGATTAGACACGGCCGTGTCTAACTCCCTCAAAGCTTATGTGATAGTCATACGGCCGTGTGTCAATGAGAAACGACCATGTCTCTTGCCAGAGTTCAAATAGAAGCATTCTGGAAGTTAGACACGGTTATGTCTTACTCCTAAATCGCTTCTAGAAATGGAAAAACGAAGTAATGACTACAAAAACTAAGTGTAAAGACTAAGAATGTAAAAAAGAACTAAAAGGAAAGCATGAAAGGGGATAGAAAAATAGGTTGCCTCCTGTGAAGCGCTAATTTAAGGTCCTTAGCTTGACCCCTTATATCATTTAAGTTGGAGGGGAAGGATCAGAAAGGGGTTGAGTGACTCCCTTCTCGATAGGATTCCTAATGAAGTAAGGCTTCAATCATTGACCATTTACTTTGAAAGCTCCACTAGCCTCACTCCAAACTTCAATGGCTCCATGAGGAAACACTTTAAGGACCTTAAAAGGGCCTGACCACCTAGATTTCAATTTCCCAAGAAAAAGCTTCTAGCATGAGTTGAATAAGAGGACCAACTCTCCTTTGTGGAACTCTCGGTGCAAGATATGCTTATCATGCCAATGCTTGGCCCTATCCCTGTAAATCTGAGCACTCTCATAAGCACAAGGTGTAATTCGTCTAACTCATTAATTTGTAGAAGGCGTTGAGCTCCAGAGTCTTTCATATCAAAATTCAGCATCCAAATTACCTAAAAAGCCTTGTGTTGGAGCTCAACTGGCAAGTGACAAGACTTACCATAGATTAATCAGAACGGTGTGGTTCCAATTAGAGTCTTGAATGCTATTCGATAAGCCCATAAAGCATCATCAAGCTTCAAAGACAAATCCTTGGGAGACTTGCTTACCGTCTTTTTAAGAATCTGCTTGATTTCTTGATTAGAGATCTATACTTTGGCCACTTGTTTGAGGATGATAGGGTGTAGCAATGTGATGAGTCACCCCATATTTCTTCAACAAACCTTCAAATTGATGGTTTCAAAAGTGTGAACCATCGTCACTGATAATGGCTCGTAGTGTACTAAACTATGAAAAGATATTCCATTTAAGGAACTTCACCATAACCTTTGCGTCATTTGTTGGAGATGCAATGGCTTCAACCCACTTCGACACATAATCCACTCCAACCAAGATGAACTTGTAACCAAATGAAATGGGAAAAGGTCCCATGAAGTCAATGCCCCAAACATTGAAAAGCTTAACCTTTAAAATGTTGTTAAAGGGCATTTCATTCCTTCTCAAGATATTCCCTGTCCTTTGACAATGATCACAAGCAAGCACAAAGTTCTGGGCATCATGAAACTGAATAGGCTAATAGAAACCACATTAAAGTACCTTGGCCGCTGTCTTTGAAGAACTGAAATGGCCTCTATATGGGGAGGAATGGCAATGGCAAAGGACGCTTGCAATTTCATCTTTAGGAAGACATTGTCGTATGATACCATCTGCACATCTTTTGTAAAGCAAAGGCTCTTCCCAAAAGTAATACTTCACATCAGAGAGGAACTTCTTCTTCTTTTGATATGAAATATCGGATGGTGTAACTCCACACACTAAGTAATTGACGAAGTCAACATATTAAGGTGTCACCATCATAGAGAAGAGTTGCTTATCTGGAAGACTGTCATCAATAGGTAACTCAATACACTCTATTTTTTTCTCTTATGGAATTCGAGAGAGATGGTCAGTAACAAACTTCTCAGCTCTATTTTTTGTCTCAGATCTCTAAGTCGAATTCTTGCAACAACAACACCCATCGTATCAACCTAAGCTTTGCATCCTTCTTGCTCAAAAGATATTTGAGAGCAGCATGGTCAGTGTAGACTATCACTTTCAAGCCAACTAGGTAAGACCGAAACTTCTCAAAGGCAAACACTACCGCCAAGAGCTCTTTCTTGGTTGTAGCATAATTC
The DNA here is from genome assembly GCA_029884595.1 of Ormosia semicastrata. Lineage (NCBI taxonomy): Eukaryota > Viridiplantae > Streptophyta > Magnoliopsida > Fabales > Fabaceae > Ormosia > Ormosia semicastrata. The sequence continues at coordinate 44,648,604 of JAQQTO010000044.1, read as the reverse complement.
AGTTGTGCATCATCCAGGGTCTTGCTAGTATAATAGATGGGATGGGGCTTGTTATCCTTCTTTTTCCCTAACACGACTCCAATTGTAAAATCACTTGTGTCACACATCAACTCGATTGGCAATTCCCAATCCGGTGATTGCATAATAAGAGCAGAGATTAATGTCTCCTTCAACCTGCAAAAAGAATCCATGCAAGATTGGTCAAATACAAAAGGCACGTCTTTATTAAGCAAATTGTACAAAGGTTTTGTAAGTTTAGAAAAATCCTTTATAAACCACCCGTGGAACCCGGCATGACCTAAAAAGCTCCTGATAGCTTTGACCAAGTTTGGTAGTGGTAGCCTCTCAATCACCTCAATCTTTGCTTGATCCACCTCAATGCCCCTCTCTGACACCAAGTGTCCTAATACAATGCCTTCACACACCATAAAATGGCATTTCTCCTAATTCAAAACATGATTAGCCTCCTCACATCTTTGCAAAACTTGAGACAATTTAGTCAAACAATTATCAAAAGTAGTGCCATAAATGGAGAAATCATCTATTAATACTTCCATTATATTTTCAATAAAATCATGGAAAATTGCCGTCATGCAACGTTAGAAAGTAGCAGGTGCATTACAAAGTCCAAAAGGCATAAGTCTATTAGTATAAGTACCATAAAGACAAGTAAAGGTGGTTTTATCTTGGTCATTAGGGTGAATAGGAATTTGAAACAAATCAGAATAACCATCCAAATAGCAAAAGAAAGAATGTCTAACTAACCTCTCAAGCATTTGATCAATAAAGGGGAGAGGGAAATGATCTTTCCAGGTTGCACTATTTAACTTCCTATAATCCATACACATCCTCCAACCTGTGACTGTCCTAGTAGGAATTAATTCATTCTTTTCATTCTTAATCACAGTCATACCACCCTTTCTAGGAACAACATGCACTGGATTCACCCATGGACTATTCGAGATCAGGTAAATAATCCCGGCATCAAAGAGTTTAAAAACCTCTTTTTTAACAACTTCTTGCATATTTGGGTTGAGTCTTCTTTGACACTCTACTGAAGGTTTACAACCATCTTCCATTAAGATACGATGCATGCAAATAGAAGGACTAATTCCTTTAATATCATCAATAGTGTACCCTATTACCCTTCTATGCACCCTAAGTTCATTTAACAATTTATCAACCTCATCATCACTAAGATTTACATTTATAATGACAGGATATATAGAATTAGGACCAAGAAATGCGTACCTTAGCATGGGTGGAAAAAGTTTAAGCTCTACCTTTAGGGTAGCTGATTATTTTGAGGCTTGAAACAAATTGAATTCAGCAACTTCTTCACCAACCTTGAGGGTTATTTTTCCATGCTTCACATCAAACATGGCTCCAGCAGTGGCTAAGAATGGCCTCCCTAAAATAATGGGGATCTGAGTATCGACTTCCATCTCAAGTACAACAAAGTCGACTGGTATGTAAAACTTTCCTACCTTCATTGGCACATTCTCTAAGATACCAACGGGATGCTTTATTGACCTATTCGCCAATTGAAGAGAGATGGTGGTAGGTTTGAGCTCCCCAATATCAAGTTTCTTACAAAGAGAAAGGGACATCAAGCTTACACTAGCCTCAAGATCACACAAAGCCTTATTAATATGCGTGCTTCCAATTGAGCATGGAATTGAGAAGCTACGCAGATCTTTAAGCTTAGGAGGAAACTTATTTTGGATGATAGCACTACATTCTTCCATCAAAGCAATGGTCTCATAGTCTTCAAGCTTTCTCTTGTTTGAGAGAATTTGTTTCAAAAACTTAGCATTAGAGGGCATTTGGGAGAGAACTTTTGTGAAAGGAACATTGATGTAAAGCTTCTTTAGCACCTCCAAAAATCTTCCAAATTGCTGATCAAGCTTTGCCTTTTGAAATCTTTGAGGGAATGGCAAAGGGGGAACATAAGCTTCCGGAGGAACATACTTTTTGGTGCTTTCTTCTTCTCCTTCCTTGTCCTCGCTCTTTTCTTGCTTCCCTTCCTTCTCATTGGTGTCCTTAGCTTCAAGCTTTTCTTCGCTTGTAGGGCTTTCAAGTTGCTTACCACTTCTCAATGAAATTGCTTGAACGTGTTTCCTTGGGTTAGTCTCCAGTTGACTTGGGATTTGCCCTTGAACCATGTTGAACAAGCTTGCTTGTTAGGCTATTTGAGTTTCAAACATCTTAGAATGAGTGGCCATTTGATCAAGATGAGTATGAATTTGCTTGATTGATTCCCCATGTTGTTGGACTTGAGCTTGAATAGTTTGATTCTGCTCCTTTTGTGTAACTATAAAAGTTTCCATAAGAGCTTCTAAATTATATTTTGCATCCTGAGAAGATTGCTGAGGTTGCTGGAAACTGGGTGGTGGTCTATTATTGGATGGAGCCCATTTATTTTGCTGGTTACCATAGGAGAAATTTGGGTGATTTCTCCATCCTGGATTATACGTGTTGGAGAAGAGGTTACATTGAGCCTTGAAATTACTATTTTGCACATAATTCGCTAGCTCCAAAAACGGGTCTTGAGAATAGGTCTCCATTGAATTGCATTCTGAAGTCAAATGCCCTCATCCACATGTGTCACAAGTTATCATAGGGGTAGCAACGGCGTTGATATTCAGCTTTTCAAGTTACTTAGCCAAAGCATCAAATTTGGCATTCAATATAGTAATGGCATCAAGCTCTATCATTCCAGCTTACTTCTTCGAAGAAGATCTATCACTTAGCCACAAATAAACATTCGAAGTCACTTTATTGATCAAACTCCTTGCCTCTATTGGAGTCTTGGCCATTAAAGCACCGCCAGCTGCAACATCAAGAGCTGCCTTTGTAGAGAAAGACAACCCAGCATAGAATGTTTCGATGACAACAAAATCCTGTAGGCCATGATGTGGACACTGACGAATAAGATCATTATACCTCTCCTATGCTTCATAAAGAGATTCATCTTCCTTTTGAGAGAAGGTAGTGATGTCTTCACAGAACTTGATTATCTTTCCAATCGGGAAATACTTGTCCAAGAAGGCATGCTCCATCAAGTTCTAGGTGGTGAGTGAATTAGGGGCCTCTGAGTGAATCCACTTTTTGGCTTTCCCCCTAAGAGAAAAGAGAAAAAGTCTGATCTGTATAGCATCCGTTGAGACCCTATTAATTTTTATAGTGTCACATAACTCCAAGAACTCATCCAAATGCTAATTTAGGTCTTCAGTTCGTGACCCACTGAATTATAATTGTTGAATCATCTAGATCAATGATGTCTTGATCTCGAAGTTATTGGCTTCTATCCATGGTCTAATAATGAAAGACTGACGAGTATTAGCATTGGGAGTTCCATAATCCCTCAACCTTCGCTCTGGATTGGCGACTTAGTTAGTGTTGTCCGCCATGTTGTCTTCCTCAAATCCCTGTGTTCTTCTTTCTCTTCTAATATTATGAAGCATGCTCTCGATCTCAAGATCAACAGGAATAATAAGATTTCCTTAACTCCTCATTCTATACATAAGAAAGAAACAACACCTGAAAATTCAAAGAAAAATAAAAGAAAGTTAAAATAAAATAAGATAAAAAAATAGAAATAAAATAAAATAAAAATTGCTTAAATCAACCAAATTACCGCTCATGTTAATATCAACACGATTCCCGACAACGGCGCCAAAAACTTATTGTGAATTTTCTGCAAGCGCAATGATATCTTGATCTCGAAGTTGTTGGCTTCTATCCATGGTCTAACAATGGAAGACTGACGAGCATTAGCATTGGGAGTTCCACAATCCCTCAACCTTCGCTCTGGATTGGCAACTTGGTTAGTGTTGTCTGCCATGTTGTCTTCCTCAAATCTTTATGTTCTTCTTTCTCTTCTAATATTATGAAGCATGCTCTTGATCTCAAGATCAACAAGGATAAGATTTTCTTAACTCCTCATTCTACACATAAGAAAGAAAAAACACCTAAAAATTCAAAGAAAAATAAAAGAAAGTTAAAATAAAATAAGATAAAAAAATAGAAATAAAATAAAATAAAAATTGCTTAAATCAACCAAATTGCCGCTCGTGTTAATATCAACATGATTCCCGGCAACGGTGCCAAAAAATTATTGTGAATTTTTCGCAAGCGCATGGATCGTACAAGTAGTAAATAAAGATCGTTCCCACAAGGATCGATTAATTACTAACTCTTATGGCTATTTTAACTGTTTAAGCGAATAAAATAGATAGAGAATGTTTCATTAAAATTAATACGAAAAGCAAAGCAATAAAATAAACAATTGAAACTAGAAAAGATGAGATTTAACAAGGATTTAAAGCTCTAGGATTCAGAATCCACTACACTACCCCCTATGATAAATTGTAATCCTATCTTTGTTAATGTTCAATTATGTTCTTGAAGGTAATTTGTCCTAAATTATTTAAAGCTCAATTTCTTGGCACTAAAAATGTGCTAAAACTTCACTAACCCCATTCTCATAGCAATTAATCCAAGTTTCAACCCAAGATTCATGACAATCATTTACCCCTTGAAGGATTTAAGCCTATGTCTAGGTCTCAATTCCTAAGATTCTTGGATTATCAAGCAATTAGATTTCATCTTTTGATCATTTATCTAAAGTCTAAAATCATGTAAATATGGCGCGCAACATATCACAAGGATTAAGCATATCAAGAATGAATCAAGAATAATAATTTCATTAACAAAGAATCAAATTAACAATTCATAATAGGAAAATAAAGAGTTTCATCCTAATCCTAGAAAAGGGGTTTAACCGCTAATGACCATCGTAAAACAAACAAGAACAAAGATTAAAGAAATAATCAATATTTATAAACAAAAAGAAAAGATGGGAAGATGGAGATGGAGAAAAGAACTTCAATGGTTGATCTTCAAAGAGTCTTGCTCTTGACTTCAAAGCCTTCACCTTTGAGTCTTTGCGTTTCTCCTCTCAAAACCTGCCGTCACACAAGTCTTTAACCAAAAGTCCCCTTTTTTTGTGTTTTTGCCCAATTTATATTGATTTGGGGGTGAGATTTCCTTTTGTTCACATCAGAGGGACTCACACGGCCGTGTCTCCCTTTGACACGATCATGTCTTGTGAAATCTGTGTTTCTGGATTTTAAGTGAGAGACAATTATGTCTAAGCCAAAATTGCCCTTTTTTGGTCTGAAAATGAGATATTTTCACTTAGTTTCACTTCAAATGTGTTAAATTTCTCTTATTCTGCACAAACGAAGATAATTTATAAGAATTCATGAATAATCACAATCAAATCATCACAATTCATCCATTTAAGGGCTATAGAATATAGGCTTATCAATAAGATGCTGGAGTGGTTAGCTGGCAAATCACATTACTGTTTCTTAGATGGCTATATAGGCTACTTTCTGTTACCAAGTGGCCTCAATACTCAAGAGGGGGGGTGAATTGAGTAGTTAAAAATAAGTTCACAAATCTTTCGCAAATCGTTTGACGATCAATTTTCGTTGAAGCTATTGAGTGATCAGAAATAATTAAATAGATGAGTTAAGCACTTTTACTAATGAACGTAATAGTCAAGGAGACAATATCCAAATAGAACAATGAAACAAAGGCACAAAGATAAACAGAGGAGAGTTTAGAGAAACAAACACAGCTCGTTTATCCTGGTTCAATCACTACTCCACTTGTGATCTACGTCCATTCCCAAGCAACACCTTGAGATTTTCCACTATATCTTCAAGCTTCAATGGGTGCTTGAAAAACCACTACAACCTTGAGCACTCAACAAGATGGGATACCTCACCCAAAAGCTTGAGCCTCTATTTTCCAAGGGATACCTCACCCTTACAATACTTGAGGGATACCTCACCCTCACTAATCGAAAGTATAAGATTGAAATAGAAGAAGCTCTCTCTAGAGCAAGTGTTTACAAATTGAAGCTCTAATATGCTCTCAAAGATTTTTCACGTTTTTAGTCGAAAACGAGCAAGAAATGATTTTAAGAATTGATTCACGTTTTGAAGTATAATGATCAGTTTTTGGTTCAAGGTCAACCGTAAACAAAGACCCAACTTGGGTATTTATAAGTTTCTCAATTAATAGAGCCGTTGGAGGTAGTTGGGCATGCATTTAATGCATTTAATATAGCCGTTGGACGTTGTCGAGGATGCGTGTAATCGATTACATATCTCGGTAATCGATTACATTATTGTTCCAACGTTTTACAACTTTCACGGGCTCTGTGTAATCGATTACATTCTTGAGGTAATCGATTACATGGCTTCGACTTTGCTTGTAATCGATTACAATGCTCATGTAATCGATTACATGACTTCGACTTTCTGTCAGTGTAATCGATTACAATATCCTTGTAATCGATTACATGTCTCGTCGAACATGTTCTTTGAGTTTCGGGTTTTGTGTAATCGATTACATATATTGTGTAATCGATTACATGTCTTGTCGAACGTGTTCTTTGCCTTTCGGGCTTTGTGTAATCGATTACATATACTTGTGTAATTGATTACATGGCCTCTCGACTTGCTTGTAATCGATTACATTGTTCATGTAATCGATTACATGCTGTTTGATGTGTAATCGATTACAAACATTGTGTAATCGATTACATTTGCCTTTGAACACATTTTTCAAGTCCAATAACTCTTGTAAGTCATTTCCAACACCTCAAGGTACTTGTTTAAACATAAATCCTTTTAAGAGTGTTAGATTTAAAGTTGAAACTCAGGTTTTATTGAAAGCCATGTTTATCTTTGAAATTTCCCATTTATTTTGAAATCATATATATTGAAAAACCATTTGAGAAACCTTGAGAGCATTTAACATTAATGTCCTAAGTCTAAATAACTAATTAAACCTTCTGTCTTCTTTCTTTGATCTTGATTTTTCCTTTTGTGCTTGATCTTCTCTTTTGCTTTTGTTATCATCAAAAACCTTTCGACATGCCTTAGAGACATAAGCATTCACACTTTCATATCTATATTACACTTAAGGATCAGGAGAAGACCACATTCACCTGTCCCTTCGGTACCTTTGCTTACAAGCGAATGCCCTTCGGCCTCTGCAACGCCCCTGGTACTTTCCAGCGATGCATGGTAAGTATTTTTTCTAACTTTCTAGAAGAGTGCATGGAGGTGTTTATGGATGATTTCACTGTATATGGTTCTTCTTTTGACTCCTATTTGGATAGCTTATCTAGAGTGCTGCATCGATGCATTGAGATTGACCTTGTTCTGAATTTTGAGAAATATCATTTCATGATAAAGCAGAGTATAGTTTTAGGTCATGTACTGTTTAGTGAAGGTATTGTTGTAGATCCTGCAAAAATAAATGTTATTACCTATTTATCTTACCCCACATGCGTGTGGGAAGTTCATTCTTTTCTTGGACATGCTAGTTTCTACAGGCTCTTTATTAGAAATTTAAGCCAGATAGCTCTTCTGCTGTCCAACCTTTTGCAAAAAGATATGGAGTTTTTGTTTGACTAGAAATGCAAGAAAGCCTTTGATTAGTTGAAACAAGCCTTGACTAGTACCCCATCATCCAGCCACCTGACTGGACACTCCCGTTTATGCTTATGTGTGATGCATCTAACCATATTGTGGGAGCTGTCTTGGCATAGAGAGTGGGCAGAGTTTCCCATGTGATATACTTTGCTTCAAAAACTTTGGATGCTGCTAAAACAAATTACACAACCACAAAAAAAGAACTTTTAGCTATTGTGTTTGCATTTGATAAGTTTATATCTTATTTGCTTAGTTCTAAGGTTATGGTGTTTTCTGATTGTGCAGCTCTGAAGTTTCTTTTGAAGAAGCCTGAGGCTAAACCACGATTGATTATGCGGATGCTGCTACTCCAGGAGTTTGACATTGAGATCTGAGATAGAAGTGGAGTAGAGAACTTAGTGGCTAATCACCTAAGCAGAATTGAGAGAGCCTCGAATCCCCTTCCTATTGATGATTCTTTTCCTGATGAGCAACTTTTACAGCTGCAAGGTAAGGTCATTTCTCCTTGGTTTGCAAATATAGTCAATTACTTAGTTGTTGGCATTTTTCCTGCATGTTTTACTAGGGTTCAGCATGATAAATTGAAAAGTAAATCTAAATATTATGTGTGGGATGATTCCTACTTGTGGAGATTTTGTAGTGATTGAGTTATTAGGAGATGTGTACCTGATCATGAGTTCCAGTCTGTTTTTAGTTTTTGCCATGCATCTGCATGTGGGCATTTTGGGCCCTAACGTACAACTAGGAAAGTTTTGGCCACTGGATTATTTTGTCCTACTCTATTTCATAATGCATACATGTTTTATAAATCTTGTGAATAGTGTCAAAAAATAGTTAATATTTCTCTCAAGAATGAGATGCCCCAACAACCTTTACTATTTTGTGAGATTTTTTATGTTTGGGGTATTGACTTTATGGGAATTTTTCCTGTTTCTTTTGGTTTTGTTTACGCATTGTTAGATGTTGATTATGTATCTAAATGGGTGAAGGCAAAGGCCACTCGGACTAATGATTCCAAAATTGTTGTAGATTTTTTTAAATCATATATTTTCTACAGGTTTGGAGTCTCGAGGGCCATCATCAATGATCAAAGTTCATATTTCTGCAATCGGAGCGTGGAGGCTTTGATGAGAAAATATAGGGTCTTGCATAAGGTTTCCACACCGTACCACTATCAAACAAATGGCTAAGTCGAAGTCTCAAACAAAGAGATCAAGCCAATCTTGGAGAAAACTATCCAACCTAACAAGATAGATTGGAGCTTGAGACTTGAGAATGCTCTTTGGGCCTATAGGGACCGCATTTAAGACACCCATTGGAATGTCTCCCTATAGGTAAGTCTTTAGTAAAGCATGCCACCTTCTGGAGGAGATTGAACAAAAGGTATATTGGGTGGAAAAGAAGTGCAATCTGTAATTGGCATTGACTAAAGCAATGGTTTTGATGATAACAAACAAGAAAGGATTGGAAGTGCAAAGATCAAGTCCCAAGTCTCTTCAAGCTTAGCTTATAGGACTTAGATCTTTTGTAAAGGTAAAAAGGAATCACACTAAGCTCAAACAAGTTTTAAACATATTTACAAGTGTTTTTAAAATGTTTAAATGCCCAACAAACTGTTTTGGAAAGCTAGTTATGGTAATAGTTCAAATCTATGAAAGATAGTCAAGTTTGTGTTTTGCAAAACTGATATATAGTTACTCTTTTGATCATAACTTTCAAAATACTTTGAGTTTTACTTTGAAACATATCTCATTTGAAAATAGACTCAAAGATCTTTCCAATGAATGGTCATTTGCTTTAAACGGATAAGAAACGAAAAAGTTATGACTAATTAAAGTTTGAGTTTTGAAAATTTGACCTTTGGTTACTATTTTGATTATATCTTTCAACATACTTTGATTTTTGTTCTGAAACTTCTTTCATATGAAAATAGACTCAAAGAGCTTTCCAATGAGTGGTCATTTGCTTTAATTGGATAAGAAATGAAGAAGTTATGACTTTTTAAAGTCGGTTTCAAAAACTAGAAATGGTGTAATCGATTACACGAGTCATATAATCGATTACAACGTTGACAGAAGCCGTGTAATCGATTACAAAGTGCCCAGAAAGCTTGTAATCGATTACACAAAGTATGTAATCGATTACAAAGTGCCCAGAAAGCTTGTGATCGATTACATGAAGCTTGTAATCGATTACAAAGTGCCCAGGAACGTTTCTAACGGCTATAAACGGCTAGTTTTCATAGAAAATCATTTCTAAAACCCTCCAACCGCTCTAAAACTCATTGGGCTATAAATACAAGTGTTTGGGCATCAAAAATAAGTTGGAGAACATTCTGAAAATTACCCTTGAGCATTGAAAACGAAATTCATCATCTTTTTCTTCAAATCTTTATTTTGAGCTAAGTGTGTAAATCCTTTATACCCATAAACTTCAAGTTGTATTATCTACTCTTCAAGAGAGTTTCTATCTTCCACACTTTGTGTAATCTATAAAGAGAGGGTGAGGTATCCCTCTAGAGTAAAGGGTGAGGTATCCCTAGAGAGTGAGGCATCTCTCAAAGTTAGTAAAGGGTGAGGTATCCCTTGAGGGTGAGGCATCCCTCAAAAGTTGTAAAGGGTGAGGTATCCCTATTTGAGTCTCAAGTACAAGGGTGAGGTATCCCAAGGTGTGTTGAGTGCTCTCAATTGTAAAGGTTATCAAGCACCTGTTGAAGCTTGAAGATAGTGAAAAATCTCTAGCAGTTGCTTGAGAACTGGACGTAGATCACAAGTGGATTGGTGATCGAACCAGGATAAACTATTGTGTTTGATCTTCTAAACTCTATCTCTTTACATTTGCACCTTAATTATATATGCTTGAGTTGAACTTGATATTTAGCTTATTTGCTTGATTTATCCTATATCTCAAGTTGTAGTTGAGTAATCTATAATAGTTATACATTTATTGTGCATATTCCACTGCATTTATTTATTGAGTGATTTAAAATGCATAATTTGTCAAAGTTGCATTAAAACAAGTCATCACCCAATTCACCCCCCTCTTAGGTAATGGTTGCCATGGCTAGCAAGTGGTATCAGAGCTTCGTGCTCTGGTAAAAGCTTAACCACTTGGAGTTCAAGATCCTTGTTTGTTTGATAACCATTAAAAGCTTTTCAAAATGAATGATTTTGAAATTAATAAATCACCATTCTTTGATGGTGCGAATTTCGTTTATTGGAAAGCTAGAATAGAAATTTATATACAATCTATTGATATTGATTTGTGGGATATTATGCTTGATGGATTTACTTACAAATCAAAACAACCTTGGAATGACTATGATAAGAAATGTTTTTCATTGAACATTAGAGCAATGCAAATATTGAGAAGTGGTTTAAATGATGATGTTTATGCTAAAATTAAGGATTGCTCTAGTGCTAAAGATATATGGGATGCTCTTGATTCTATCTATCTTGTTAATAATAATTTTGTGCATAAAGTTATATATAGAGAACAAGAAGAGGAAAAGTCATTAAAGGAATCTTGTTGCGCAAAATATTCTCAAAATAATGCTCAATTTGAAGAGGTGGCAAAGCAAGACAACAATGAGGAAGATGATGATTTCCATAAAGAGCAAGTATGCTAGGAATGAAGACTACTTCATATATGGCTAAAAAGGACTTTGAGGTAAATAATACTAAACTAGTTTATCGTCCTTCCTATGATAAGTTACAATGTGCATATGATGAATTATATGATGATTTGTTGAATTTAGAAAATAAAAATTTATCTTGTTTGGAAAACATTTCCTTCATTGAAAATGAAATTGAGATTTTGAAAAATGATTATGCTTTTCTTGATGAGGAAATGCCTCTGAAATGTGAAACCTCAACTTCTTGTGAAAAATACATTAATTTAGAAAATCAAGTTGAGAACTTATATTATGAATTTGCCAAAGCTAATGATTCTAATTGCTTATAATCCATGATTGTTAATAAGAATGAAATTGATGTTATTTCACATGAAAATTCAAGTAAGGCTTGTGGCAAAAATGACATAGAATATAAAAATAACAAAAGGCTTATGTTTTTCAAAAATGATCTTCAAAGGACCAAGTCATCATTAAATTCAATTGTTTGTAATTTTTGTGGTCATCTAGGATATATTTCTCATTTGTGCAATTATAGAAGAAATCCTTATATGAAAAATAACTTAGTTTGGGTTTCAAAAAGTCTTAAAGGTTCTAGTACTAACATTCAAGGACCCAAGATGAAATGGGTACCAAAAAGTCCTCCTAGTGTTTCAATTATGCAGAAAACTTCTCAAAATGATGGACTAATTGGTCAAAGGAAAAATGAATCATCAAAGGAAATGCCTCTAAAGCCCATTGGTAGAAGTTTTGATCAAAGAAGGAAGATGACTTCAACCGAAGCTTCTCAAGTACAAAATGTGAAACTTTCAAAGTTCAAAACTCCAAAAGAGAAGCAATGGGTAAGGAAAAGAGCTTCCTTGATCATTAAGGCCAAGGTATCAAAAGTTTCGACCTCTTATGCACATTCACTTGTAAAGTCAATGAATTTGAGGTATATTCCTTGTAAGCCTTAAGTGATTAATTGAATCATGCATACTTGGTAAAATTTGAATATTATATATAACACATGATTATATTATTGTTACACCCTTTACTCACTACCTTGCATATCTGTTGATAATAAGGTATTCTATGACTATGGATGCTTTCTATGCTTTAAATTTTCTATACATTTCTACATGTGATAATATGCTAGATAAGTTCACTTTTTGTTTGAAGTAGCACATTTGATAAAAATATCTTAGAACTTGGCATATTGGATAAAACATAACTCTTGCTAAAAATATAACTCTTGCTGTATAAAGTTACAATTTTTTGCATAATTTGTAGTTTTTGCATAAACATGAGTTTTGGATCAAGAACTGGTCACTTTTTATGTTTGCATGATGTTTGAAATTGCCTTAAGACATTTTGGAACTAATTTGAAGGTTTTGAGATTGATCAATTACTATTTGAAATGCAAAAATTGAATTTAGCAAGCTTGTAATTGATTACAAGACCTTTGTAATCGATTATAGAGGCTCTACCAAGCGTTCCAAGCAAAGTCAGAGAGCATGTAATCGATTACACATACTATGTAATCGATTACAATGTTTTCAGAACTCATGTAATCGATTACACCAACCCTGTAATCGATTACAAGGTTCCCAGAAAGTTGGTAATCGATTACACAAAACATGTAATCTATTACAAGGATTTCAGAGGGCTGGTAATCGATTACACACCCATGGTAATCGATTACACAGGCTTTAAAAATGGTTTTAAGTGCTGGAATGACCATTATCACTTAAAATTGTCTGTATATCATGAAAGCATGCATATTATTAGCTATGTGCTTAATGGTAATTGATTGTTTACATTTGTTGTGCTCAAATTACATACTATGGAAAATTTGATATTTATGAGAGCATAATGGATTAATGATCAATGACTAACTCCTATGGATCCAAAATTGATGGATACCAAAGAAAATGCTTTGAATTATATTGTAGGGTGACTATTAGCTCAAGTATGCAAGTGAAGTGAAAATATGCTACTTGAGTTTCAAAAACTTGAAATGGTCCAAGTTTTCCAAGAGTCATGAAGACTTGAAGCTTGGAAGTTGGAATCACTTACAAAAACTCAAAGAGCACACTTTTGGTGATATCAATTTCTTATTCTTATTTATGTTTTAATTTGAATATCATGTTATATTTGAAAAGTCATATTTTTTTCCATAATGCCATTAATTTTGCTGCATTACATTTTTGCTGCATAATCTAACTTTTACTGCATTATTTTGAAATGGATTTTTTTTTCAATGGATATTCTGGTTATATAATGCTGATTTGGTTGAATTCCTTATTGAATATTCATTATTTAACAATGGTTTTGCTCTATCACTTCTCTCTTTGTCAAAATCTATATCTTGTATATCTTTTTGATCATGACAAAAGGGGGAGAAGTTTATGAGTCTTTGAGAAAAGGTAAATAACAATGTACAAATTCAATGATTTTGGAATTCCAAAATTAAGGGGGAGCTGTGCAATCTCTGATCTAATCACCTCTTGAAAAATAAAGGGGGAGTAAGTCTCTAATACACCTTTTGTGAATTCCAATTTATTTGAACTAACTCTTTTCTCAAATGAATGTTTGTCATCATCAAAAAGGGGGAGAATGTAATTGGCATTGACTAAAGCAATGATTTTGATGATAACAAACAAGAAAGAATTGGAAGTGCAAAGATCAAGTCCCAAGTCTCTTCAAGCTTAGCTTATAGGACTTAGATCTTGTGTAAAGGTAAAAAGGAATCACACTAAGCTCAAACAAGTTTTAAACATATTTATAAGTATTTCTAAAATATTTAAATGTCCAACAAACTATTTTGGAAAGCTAGTTATGGTAATAGTTCAAATCTATAAAAGATAGTCAAGTTTGTGTTTTACAAAATTGATATATAGTTACTCTTTTGATCATAACTTTCAAAATACTTTGAGTTTTACTTTGAAACTTATCGCATTTGAAAATAGACTCAAAGATCTTTCCAATGACTGGTCATTTGCTTTAAACGGATAAGAAACGAAAAAGTTATGACTAATTAAAGTTTGAGTTTTGAAAATTTGACCTTTGGTTACTATTTTAATTATATATTTCAAAATACTTTGAGTTTTGTTTTGAAATTCTTTCATATGAAAATAGACTCAAAGAGCTTTCCAATGAGTGGTCATTTGCTTTAATTGGATAAGAAATGAAGAAGTTACGACCTTTTAAAGTCGGTTTCAAAAACCAGAAATGGTGTAATCGATTACACGAGTCATGTAATCGATTACAACGTTGACAGAAGCCGTGTAATCGATTACACAGAGTATGTAATCAATTACAAAGTGCCCAGAAAGCTTGTAATTGATTACACAAAGTATGTAATCGATTACAAAGTGCCCAAGAACGTTTCTAACGGCTATAAATGGCTAGTTTTCATAGAAAATCATTTCTAAAACCCTCCAACGGCTCTAAAACTCATTGGGCTATAAATACAAGTGTTTGGGCATCAAAAATAAGTTGGAGAACATTTTGAAAATTACCCTTGAGCATTGAAAATGAAATTCATCATCTTTTTCTCCAAATCTTTGTTTTGAGCTAAGTGTGTAAATCCTTTATACCCATAAACTTCAAGTTGTATTATCTACTCTTCAAGAGAGTTTCTATCTTCCACACTTTGTGTAATCTATAAAGAGAGGGTGAGGTATCCCTCTAGAGTAAAGGGTGAGGTATCCCTAGAGAGTGAGGCATCTCTCAAAGTTAGTAAAGGGTGAGGTATCCCTTGAGGGTGAGGCATCCCTCAAAAGTTGTAAAGGGTGAGGTATCCCTATTTGAGGCTCAAGCACAAGGGTGAGGTATCCCAAGGTGTGTTGAGTGCTCTCAATTGTAAAGGTTATCAAGTACCTGTTGAAGCTTGAAGATAGTGAAAAATCTGTAGCAGTTGCTTGAGGACTAGACGTAGATCACAAGTCGATTGGTGATCGAACCAGGATAAACTATTGTGTTTGATCTTCTAAACTCTATCTCTTTACATTTGCACCTTAATTATATATGCTTGAGTTGAACTTGATATTTAGCTTATTTGCTTGATTTATCCTATATCTCAAGTTGTAGTTGAGTAATCTATAATAGTTGTACATTTATTGTGCATATTCCGCTGCATTTATTTATTGAGTGATTTAAAATGCATAATTTATCAAAGTTGCATTAAAACAAGTCATCACCCAATTCACCCCCCCTCTTGGGTAATGGTTGCCATGGCTAACACAATCTTGACTTGAACCTAGCCGAATCCCAAAGGAAGCTCCAACTCCAAAAACTTGAAGAGCTTCGGTTGGAGGCTTACGAGAACTCCTGAATCTACAAGGAAAAGACCAAGCTTCTTCATGATAAGATGTTGATGAGGAAGGAGTTCTCAATTGGCCAAAAAGTTCTTCTTTATAACTCCCGCCTCAAGCTCATGCCCGGAAAGCTCTGCTCTAGGTGGATTAGTCCATTTGTTGTTACTAAAATCTTTCCTTATGGTGTTGTGCAGGTTACAAGTGAGACCACTAACAAAGCTTTCATAGTTTATGGACATTGCCTCAAACCATTCTATGAGGGAGTCCAAGCTCAAGAGAACATAGTGGAAGAACTCCACTTGTAAATGACCATCCATAATTGATAAGGATGTTTCTTTCCCCTCTCTTTTATTTTGCTTGTCTTATATTTGTTGATGCTATTGATGGTTTGCTAATGATTTTTGTGATTTACATTGAAGACAATGTAAAATTAAAGTGTGGGGGAAGAATTTCATCATTTTTTTTTACTGTTTGCCATTTTAATTTTACTATTTTTGCTGTTTTTGTTGTTTCTATTTTATTCCTATTTTCTATACTTAATTTCATTTTTTTTATTTCTCTATCTTAATTTTCTGCTTGTATTTTTATTTTTTGATTTTAAATTTGTTTCTATTATCTCGTTGTTTCTATTTTTGAAGCTTTCTATTTTCTGTTTTGTTTTCATATCTGTTTTCAAAATGTGTGTTTTTAATTGCTTTCCAATGATGTTTTGGGTTTTGTGAAGTTTATGAGTTTGAAGTAAATGAAATTCAAGATTCATAGCATGATTGCATAAACTTTCTTTCTTCTTGAATTTGACATGCTTGGTTGCGGATGTTGGATTGGTGAATTGAGTTTGATAAATGCATACCTTGTGAGATTTTGAGCCTATTGATGTATGGATTTAGCATTTGTATCATTCTCTTCTTTCTTGTGTGATTTTCACTCATAACAATTGATCACTCTAGAACTTGCTTTGATTCTTTTTTAGGCTATATTTTCATTTACATACATAAATATGATTGAGGCATTCTTTCTTGAATTAGCTACTTTGGCCAAATAACCAACCTTGCATCATTTTCCTTTATTTAACCCCCCTTTTGCCTATTTACCTATCCTTTGTCTTAGCTCATTATACGCCTTATGTGAAAAATCATGATTTTACCTTACCTTAGGGAATGAGAGAGCATTGGTTCATTTTCATTAGAGAAGCTATTTTACTTATGAGCAATTAATAGTACAAGTGTGCGGGTTGTGCAAATTGATGTGTAATATGCAAAGTGTTGGGTGGAAAAAAAAAAGAGAAAAAGAAAAGAAAAAGAATAAATGCAAGAAGGTTGTGAAGGAAAAGAATAGAAAAAAGAGAATGAAAGGAATATGTAAAGAGAAATGCACATTATATAGAATTTGGGGTGAAAAAATAGCATTCTTATCATTTGAGCTCCTCCCCAATGCTCTTTTATTCTCTTTGGGTATTTAACTTGTCATATCCATATTATTTCATTCCCTTACCTTGATCCCATTATAACCTTAAATAAAGTCCTCTTGATTTTTGTGTGCATGAGGTTTGAATAGTGGAGAAGTAGAAGATAAGTAAGCTTATGGTAGTGTAATTTTCATGAGTTGAATTAAGTGAAATACCTACTTTTTAAACACTTGAGGGATTGAGAGTGTATCTTGTGAGGATTTATCATTCTTGATTCATGCTTTTCAATTTGAAGCTACCTTGCTTGCTAGTTTAAGATGTAAAGAAATGTCACATCATGAATGTTTTGATTCTTTGAATCTTTTCTTGCTTTTCTCACTTGTAAACTTTTACATTCTTGAAGGTCATTGGAAAGTGAATCTCTTTGAGTTTTAGTTTTCAAGTTTTTGTGTTTCTTGTCCCTTAGTTTGAATCTTTAGTTTGCCCGAAATGTGCAAAAGCTAAGTGTGGGGGAATTTAATAAACACGATTTTCATATATTATTTAACCCTCATATTTAGTCTTTTGAACCTCTTATATGTTTAATTGATTAGTTTTGGCCACAATTTATAAGTTTGGGCTCAAATTTGGTTTAATTGATCTTTCTAGCATTATTAGGATTTTACACTATTTTTATATTTTGGTCATATCTTGAGTTCTAGATATCTAAAAATTATGAAGTTTACCTTGTCAAAAATCTGAGATAAATCTCTACAACTTTGATGAAGAGCTCAAAGTCTAAATCGGATGTATAGTGGGTCAGATTAGGTCACGAAGTCAAAACATAGTGTTGTCATTGGAACCCAAGCAGTGTGTACTAATTGGTCCATAACTTGGGTTATAGGCATGATATGGACCTGAAATTAGTTGGATTGGAAATATTACACAAAAATACCAAACTCTTATAAAGGCCACGAATTGAAACTACAATGTTTTGATAGCATTTCACTATTATGAAGTCGGCTGACGGGATCAGAGACCTGTTAAAAGTGAATTGAGCATAACTCTCTCATCTAAAGCCCAAATCAATTGATTTCGATGGACAAGGAAAGTTAAGAGGTAGAGGATTAACTTTAACTAACGGGAAAATTAGGATTCTTAATTTGTAAGTCAGTTATTTTGTTATAAATAGGGAACTCAAGATAGATAGAAACCCTAGCCATTTTTACTTGATTCTTCTTCCTAGAGTTTTCTCTCTTCTCTCTTCATTTTATTCTCTTCTTTTTCTGAGTTTTTCCCTCCTATAATATGTTATAATACTAGTGCAATAAATTTGTCTAAGAATTTGATAAACACGATTTTTATACATTAGTCAATCCTCATATTTAGTCTCTTGGACCTCTTATATGCTTAATTGATTAGTTTTGGCCACAATTTATAAGTTTGGGCTCAAATTGAACTTAATTAATCTTTCCAGCATTATTAGGATTTTATACTATTTCTACATTTCGGTCATATCTTGAGTTCTATATATCAAAAAATTATGAATTTTACCTTGTAGGAAATATGAGAGAAATTTCTACAACTTTGATGAAGAGCTCAAAGTAAGAATCAGATGTCTAATGGGTCAGATTGGGCCACGAAGTCAAAACACGGTGCTGTCATTGGAACCTGAGCAGCATGCACTAATTGGTCCATAACTTGGGTTGTAGGTGTGATATGGACCTGAAACTAGTGGCATTAGAATGCTTACACACAAAGATCAAACTCTTATGAAGACCACGAATTGAACCTACAACATTTTGATGGTGTTTTACCCCTATAAAGTTGGCTAATGGGACTAAAGACTTGTTAAGAGTGAATTGGGCATAACTCTCTCATCTAAAGCCCAAATCAAGTAATTTTGGTGGCTAAGGAAAGTTAAGAGGAAGAGGATTAACTTTAACCTAGGGAAAAATTAGGATTCTTAATTTTTAAGTCACTTATTTTGTTATAAATGGGGAACCCGAGATAGATAGAAACCCTAGCCGTTCTTACTTGATTCTTCTTCCTAGAGTTTTCTCCTTTCTCTCTTTATTTTGTTCTCTTCTTTTTCTGAGTTCTTCCCTCCTATTCATGGAGGGTTAAAGCCTTTAATCAATTCAAGGGATTGTCATTCTTGATATTTATTCTTGAGATCCTATTTTAATTGTTATACATTCAATTATCAATTAAGTTTCTCTTCTTCTTCTTCTCTTTGTTTGATTCTAATTGAATGCTTAATTTGATTGTAATTTTTATATGTTAATTGCATAATTATCATGTGCTAAGAGAGGATTCTAGAGAGTAAACAAGGCATCAAAGGTGTTTGATGAATTGTTTAGCTTGGTTGGATCTTGGTTTTTAAGTTAATTTGGGTTTTTGGATGGATGCTTAATTTGTCTAACCTCAATTAATTGAATTCTGGATGCTTATCTAGTGGAAGATCCATGGATTATTTTGAGGCATCTTAATGTGATTTAAGACCAAGGATTTGGTTGATAATTGAATGAATTTAAAATGATCAAGGATAGATTAAAATCAAGATCGGCTAATTTTCTTGGATTGATTGTTTCTTAATTTTGTTTTCTCTATTTAATTACTCTCTGTTTGTACGTTTTAATCTTGCAAACCCTTTTCCCCCTATTTACTAACCTCTGAATTTGATTTCGTGATCATAATCAGAGTGATTTGTGGGGTCAACCCGATGTTACCTTGTGTTACAAGTAATTTTGGTAAACTGGTTATAAATTGATTTAAATTTGGTAGCCTCAACAGTTATCAGAATCCCATCTTGCACTCTAGGACTAAGCACAGTGAAATTAGGCACCACTTCATAAGAGATCATGATCAAAAAGGAGATTGTATGCTTGAGTTTATTAAAACTACTAAACAATTAGCTGATATCTATACTAAACCTTTGCCTAAAGAGACATTCTTTTATGTTAGAAGAGAACTAGGCATATTAGATCAATCATGCATTTAATTTGGATAAATGATATTGTTACATAATGCTTTGTGCATAATTTTCTTGAATTTTTATCTCTTGAATCCAATACTAACTTAAGCTTCAGAGTTTCCCCCAATTTTGTTTTGCAGGTACTTGATCAATGTTCCCTAATTTCAAATCTCAAGTTCATGCTGATGAAAATTGTATTCTAGTGTTTTTGAAGAAGTATAATTCGTTATTGGGCTGAAATAACATTTTATTTGGTATTTAGAGTGGATGGTAAAATGAGGCCAAGCTAAAATGATCTTCAAGAAGGCGTGAGATTTTGTTTTAAAGGCTAAATTCCTGAGAAAATTTTTGTTTCTGGTGGTGAAATAATCTATTATGGGATGTAAATAACTTGTTGTTTGCTCTTGGTGGTGTCTTGATACGTTTTGAGAAAGCCCAATAACCGGTTAGGAGAAGTGCATAACCGGTTATTCAACAAAGTCAATGGTTGTTGGTTCTTTCAATTCACAACAATCGATTATGAGAAGGGAATAATCGGTATTTGTCAAGATAGAAGGCTACTGGTGTTTCCAACTCGTGAAAATAACCGGTTATTGAAAGGCATAACCAATTATTGAAGCTTACTGCTGCTCCATGAAAAATACAAATAACCGGTTATGGAATTCATCTAATCCATTATTCACCAAGTCAATAGCTGCTCCTTTTCAACACACGAAGATAACCGGTTATTTAAAGGCATAACTAGTTATTGAAGCCTTCCAGTTACGTGTGACTTCATTCCATCTCACCATAACTGATTATGAAACTCTCATAATTGATTATGGGGCTCTTTAAAACAACAAAACAAAGGTTCTCAGCTATTCACGCACGCTCCAAGTTCATTCTCATCTTTTTCCTCTCCATCCTCTCACACCCACTCTATCCTCACACTCTTCTCATCTTCTTTCTCTCTTAAACTGTGCCCTAACCCTCTTTTCCCACCATGGTCAACAGCTCCTCTCACCCAAAGAAATCACGCACCAAAAATCCCTCTATTCCTAAGCAAGCTCCTACCCTAGCCTTCAATCCAAATGTTCCTCTAAGCTTGGACCATAGGAGGTACTTCTGCCATGTGGCTCAGATGAACAAATATCATCTGGAGTTTCAAGCTCGAAATCTCATTCAACCCAAATACATGGATTGGGATTTCTTTCTTCGAGAAGGGTTCATTTTTCTCACCAAGCTTCTGAAGTATCATGGGTTGAGAACCTTTGTCACCACCCATGGTGAGTACTATCATGACCCTACTAAAGTATTTTTCTGTAATTTGAATATTAGTGGAGCAAATTTGGTCACAGAGATCAAAAGGCATAAAATTATTATGAAAACCAATGATTGGACTTCTTTTTTTAGTCTAACTTATTCTAGGGAAGCTTTAATGGAAGATAGTCACAAGAGTTAGGCAAGATATAATAGAGCAGCGACTATCCAGAGCATGATTCGGCTAGGCATCGAAATTCCAAAGGTGTCGTTCACTGCTGAAATTCTAAATACAGGATCGCCTTCTTCATTGTGTGTTGGCACACATTCTAGTTCCTAGAGTAAGCAACTATGCCTGAGGAAGAGGACATCTTCCTGCTATGGGCCATAAAATAGAAAATGCATATCAACTGACTTTTTTATATCATACACTACATGATGAAGGCAAAAGGAAAGCTAATGATGGACCTCCCCTATGCCTTGGTTGTTGCCAAGATCTTAAATCAATACAAGCTGAACTTGAGTGATGAAGGAGTTATGTGTCTTACGGGTTACAACAAGTTCACGAAGGCCACCCTTAATCTCATGAAAATGAAGAAAGTAAATGGTGTTTAGGTTTATGGTGTTGGGCATGATGCAACCGCACCAGAAGGAGGAATTCTTATTGCCCCTGCTAATGTGGTCATGGAAGAGGCCCCTTCTACAAATGAAGACTGGATCCTAGCTGCCATTACAAATCTACAAGTTCAACTTACGAATTTTCAGGTCTATGCGGAGCAAAGCAATGGAGTTATCTATGACCGCTTAAGAGCTATGGATGACTGCTTGGATAGGATTGAGCGTTGCCTTCCACCACCGTAGGATGATGGGGCTTAGGCATGGATCACATCTTTTAGCTAATTTGTTTTTGTTTTAGCTATATTGTTATGTTTTAGGATTTTTTGAGCTATGTTAGTTACTTAATGCTCATCTAACCATTGTAGATTTATCTTTTGGACATGATGATTATCTTAGCTTATGACTTGCTTGACTGATTTCAATAAATAGTACATATGTTGTTTTCACAATGGATATCTTGTTGAAATGGATATAATGCTGAAATGGTTATCTTGTTAATGAAGTGCTTATTGAATATTTTTTTTTTAGAAATGATTTTGTGTTACTTCTCTCTTTGTCAAAATCTATATATTGTATATCTTTTTTATCATGACAAAAGGAGGGGAAGTTTTTGGTTTATGTGACATTGAGAAAAGGAAAGTAAAATAGAAAAAGGTACAAATTCAATGATCTTGGGATTCTAAAATTAATGGAGAGCTGTGCATCTCTAATTTAATCACCTCTTGAAAAATAGAGGGGGAGTAAGACTCTAACACCTCTTTGTGAATTCTAATTTATTTGAATTAACTTTTTTCTTAATGGTTATTTATCATCATCAAAAAGGGGGAGAATGTAAATTAGCAGTGGCAATGGCAATGGTTTTGATGATAACAAACAAGAAAGAAATGGTTGAGCAAAGATCAAGTCCCAAGGTTCTTCAAGTTTAGCTTATAGGACTTAGATCTTGTATAAAGATAAATAGGAATCACACTAAGCTCATATCTCATTTTTTATTCAACTTAAATCTCTTTGCAAAATCATGTTTTATACTTGTGAACATATTTATCAAGTTTGAGCAAAATGATTTTAGAAAGGTTGAAAAGGTTTTGGGAAACTTTAGTTGTAAAATCCTTTAGAAATCATGTTTTCTTGATAACCCAATAATAAATTATCTGAATTCAATAACATATTATATGAAAGCAAATAACAGCTTATCTGAAAATCATAAAAAGTTGTTTGCAAAGTCAAAAACGTGCCTTTATGTTTTTAAAATGGAATAACCGATTATGGAAAGTCCATAACAAGTTATTCACAAAGTCAAAAGCACGTCTCCTTTGTTTTTAACCTCCTAACCAATTATGGGTTCCAAATAACATGTTATTCGTGTGTAACAGTGTTTTCTAGTACAAAAAATAATTTGTTATGTGAAACCAATAATTTGTTATTCGCAAAGTAATAATCTGTTATTTGAACCAATAACCTGTTATCAGAAACAAATAATCTATTATCTGGGGTGACATAAAACGAAAATAATGGCTAGTTTCTAGCATTTAATGATCTCAACCACCTCTAACGGCTCTTAAATGCATTGGGCTATAAA
This sequence comes from Ormosia semicastrata, assembly GCA_029884595.1. NCBI lineage: Eukaryota > Viridiplantae > Streptophyta > Magnoliopsida > Fabales > Fabaceae > Ormosia > Ormosia semicastrata. The sequence continues at coordinate 44,625,355 of JAQQTO010000044.1, read as the reverse complement.
TGCAAGTGTTTGGGCATTAAAAACTAGTTGGAAATCAATTTGAACAAGGTTCTTGAGCATTAAATACAAGTTTTAACTATCATTTCTCATAACCCCTATTTTTAACTTTAGTGTGTAATTCCTTGATACCCATTGAGTTTCAATTTGTATTATCCACTCTTGTGAGAGTTTCCCATTCATCTATGTTTTGATTATTCTGTAAAGAGGGTGAGGTATCCCTCAAAGGATTATAAGGGTGACGTATCTCTTGTTGTTGAGGCTCAAGCACAAAGGGTGAGGTATCTCAAAGTGTGTTGAGTGCTCTAGTTTGTAAATGTAGCAAGCACTTGTTCAAGCTTGAAGTTATAGTGTGAAATCTTGAGTGATTACTTGAGGACTAGACATAGGTCACAAGGAGTGGCTGAATCAGGATAAATCTTGTGTTTAATCTTCTAAACTCAAACTCCTTTATATTTGTGTTTTGTTTTTATATGCTTGCTTGAATACTATCTACCTTGGCTTATTCATTTGTGAGTTAAAGTATTCAATCTTCTCTATCTATTCACCTCAATCAATCAATAGTTTCAACAAAATTTGATATTCAAGTGTTTTGTGAAAGAATTTCAAAAAAAATTTATAAACTCAATTCACTCCCCATCTTAAGTATTGAAGCCACTTGGTAACAAATTTATCTAATGCAAAAACAATACATAAAAGCTCTTTTTCTGTAGTGGTATAATTTTCTTGAGCAGCATCCAAAGTCCTTGAAGCATAGTAGATAATGTGAGGCACTTTGCCCACTCTTTGTGCCAAGACAGCTCCCACTACATAGTTTGAAGCATTACACATCAACTCGAAGGGGAGTGTCCAATCAAGTGGCTGGATAATAGGGGTGGTGGTAAGAGCTTACTTCAAATGGTTGAAGGCTTCCTTGCATTTCTCATCAAAGTCAAACTCCACATCCATTTGCATGAGGTTGGACAGCGGAAGGGCTATTTTACTGATGTCGCTAATGAATCGCCGATAGAAACCTGCATGACCAAGAAAAAGAAGAATCTCCCACATGCATGTTAGGTAAGATAAAGAAGAAATCACATCTATTTTAGCATGATCTACTTCAATGCCTTTGCTAGATACTACATGGCCTAGAACTATAACTTCTTCTATCATAAAATGACATTTTTCAAAATTTAGAACAATGTTAGTTTCAATGCATCGATGCAATACCTTAGCCAAACTAGCCAAACAAGAATCAAAGGAAGAACCATAAATAGTAAAATCATCCTTGAATATCTCCATGCACTCTTCTAAAAGATCAGAAAAGATGCTTACCATGCACCATTGAAAGGTGTCAGGGGCATTATAGAGGCTGAAGGGCATCTGCCAATATGCAAAAGTGTCGAAGGGACATGTGAAAGTAGTCTTCTCTTGATCTTCCGATACAATATAGATTTGAAAATATCCTGTGTAGCCATCTAGAAAGCAGTAATGCGATATCCCAGCCAACCTCTCTAACATCTAATCAATGAAGGGCAAGGGATAATGATCTTTTAGAATGGCTTAGTTGTGATTTCTATAAACAATATAGACTCTCCAACTATTCTACACCCTAGTGGGAATCAACTCATTATTCTAATTCACCACTACTGTCACCCCGAATTCATTTGAAACAACTTGCGTCGATCACCCATTTGCTATCGGAGATTGGATAAATGATACCGGCTTATAATAACTTTGTCATCTCCTTCTTCACCACATCTAGAATCAATGGGTTCAGTCTTCTTTAGGGCTGCATTACTAGTTTAGCTCCCTCCTAATACCAAGAATGTCTGCAAGTGTCCATCCAATTCCTTTCTTGTGCTCCCTTAGAAATCCCAGCAATTTATCTTCTTGTTCATCATTGATGCCCTTTGCTACAATCATTGCGAGCTTCTCACCGTCCTCCAAATATGCATATTTAAGGTGTGCAGGTAAAAGCTTCAACTCTAATTCAGGTAGCTGCACTATGGAGGGAAGTAATCTGGTGGTGGGAGCTACTTCAGCAGATTGAATTTCTGCACAAATAGCAGCTACTGAATAATCTATAAAGTCATATTCATCATTTTTCCAAATATGCAAAAATTTCAGAACACACATCACACTTGACAACATCATCACAATCAGCATATTAGCATACTAATTCAGAATCATCAAAACCATCTAAATCAGGGAACTCTGCACACAACTCATCATAATTGTCCTCAACCAATTCATCAAGCAAGTCTATATGAACAAACAGAATGCTCTTCCATAGGATGCTTCATTGCATCAAAAATGTTGAACTGCACTATTATATCTCCAAACTCCATGGAAATAGTTCTAGTATGCACATCTATTTTTATCCTTACAGTCTTGAGGAATAGCCTCCCTAAAATGATTGGAGCCTTATTGGATAATGACTCCCCCTCCATATCTAGAATGTAAAAGTCAACAGAAAAAATCAACTCATCCACTCTTACCAAAACATCCTCTATCAAGCCTGGTGGGTATGCATTACTCCTATTTGCCAAATGAATCACAACATCAGTTGCTCGCAAAAGTCCAAGTCCAAGAGAATTGAAAATAGACATGGGCATCACATTAATTGAAGCCCCAAGATCCAACATTACATTCACAAACTTGTAATTACCTATAATGCATGGAATTGTAAATGTGTTTGGATCCTTGCATTTTTTAGGAATTGGTTGAATGAGGGCTGAAACATTCTGCCCCATATTGACTCTTTCATTACCCTTCAATCTCATCTCGTGCCTGCACAGCTCCTTCAGAAACTTGGCATACTTCAAAATTTGCTTAATTGCATCCAGTAATGGAATGTTTACTTCCACTTTCTTGAAGGTCTCCAAAAGTTCTCTATCTTTTTTTACTTCATCCATTTTCTTGGATTGGAGTGCTCTTTGTGGAAATGGAATAGGCACTTAATTAGACTTCTGCTTTCTCACTCCAACTTCTAGTTACTGGTCCACCATAGTTTTAGGTTCTGTAGAATTTGATTTTTTTTTTGTAGTCTATTTCTTGCTTATTGGTTGAGGGTCTTCTACCATCTTGCCACTTTCAACATAATGACACTGACAATTCCTTTTGGGTTTGGAACTCTTTGGATGGGAAGTTGGTCAGAGCCTTGTGCCTTCAATTGACTCAGTGAAGAAACCAACTATCCAATCTGAGTTTCCAAATTCTGAATGGTGGCTTCTGTCCTCTGCTGGAATTGGATGTTATTGGTAGCTATTTGCTTCACTAAGTCCTCCAATATGGGCTTGGATTGGCAAGACCTAGCTGTTGCGTAGGTGGCTGCGGTATCTATTGTTTAGCAGGCTGTTGGAATCGTTGCCTACTTAGTCCAGAATTTTGCTGAAACTGTTGTGGCCTAACTGGCGGCTGGTATTGCTGTTGTGGTGCTATTGTTGCTGCATTTCCATATCTAAAATTTGGATGATCCCTCCATCTAGGATTGTAAGTGCTAGAGTAGGGATTATATCTAGGCTACTGGTACTAAGGTTTACCAGGGAAGATGTCTGTTGCAGCATAAGCATATAGTGCAGAGTTATCTTCTTGGAGTGTAGGACACACATCTATGGGATGGGTTGGACAAGCACAGATTCCACATAGTTTGGCAGGCCATTACATAGGTATTTGTTACCTCATTACCAATTGTCTCACCAATGAAGTCAACTCATCAAGTCTATTCTCCATTCTTTGATGGTCAGCATGAGACATATGAACTTCATTCACTCCCTTGGTGGGAGTAATCATCCTAATACCAACCTATTGGGAGTTAGCAGCAATGTTTGCAATCAAATCTCTAGCAGTAGTTTGGGTTTTATTAACTAATGTACCTTCACTAACAGCGTCAATCATGCTTCTGTCCATGGGGAACAATCCCTCATAGAAATACTAAATCAACAGTTGGTCACTGATTTGATGGTGTGGGTAATTTGCACATAATTTCCTAAACCTCTCTCAATACTCATGTAGAGTCTCTCCAGAATATTGCCTTATCCCGCATATATCTTTTATTATGGCAGCTGCTCTAGATGTAGTGAAGAACTTCTCAAGGAATAGCCTATTCATGTTATTCTAACTCGTTACAGAACTAGGTGGAAGATAATATAGCCAATCCTTAGCTGCATCAGTAAGGGAGAAAGGGAAGGCTAGCAGCTTAATGTGATCCTTAGGAATTCCTTGTGGTTTCATGGTGGAATACACCACATGAAGCTCTTTCATATGCTTATGAGGATCTTCACCTGCAAGACCATGAAACTTCGGCAGTAAGTGTATTAAACCAGATTTGAGTTCAAAATCAACATTTAGATAAGGATATTGAATGCATAAAGGTTGATAATTGACATTAGGGGCTGCTAGTTCTTTATGGGTTCTATTATGTACATTATCGCCCGTGTTTGCATTATTTCTATTCTCAATTCTAGTTTCAGTTTCAGTATCTGTGTTATCAGCCATGGTTGCAGGATTACTTATAGTTTCAAGTTTAGTTTCAGTTTCAATTTTAACCTCAGTATTACCTTCAATCTCAGAAACTATCATCTCACTATGTCTACAAGTCCTATCAAGTGCATGCAAAGCTCCCTCAATGTTAGGATCAATGTTCAGCAGATGACTACTAGAAGGCCTAGACATATAACATGCAAATTTAGGCAAAAACACAAACAATACAAGTTATGCACAATGGAGAATACTACACTAATTAGTTACAAAAATGACTATAGTTACCTTATTTACACAATTTTAAAAATTATAAGACTTATACAGGGTGAAAACTACACAAAAATGGAACCCAAAAATGTAATAAAAAATTCAAAAAATAGAAAAGTAGTCTAAACGATGGAATTTGGCAAAAATATGGAAGACCTCATTAATGAACCTTTCTTAAAAACCCATTTTCCTTCAATTGACTAATTTTCATCTCATTCTGAGCACCAAATTCTATACAATAATTACTAAAATGTCATTAGATAGAGGTTTTTTTTTTTTTTGAAAACCACCTAAAACAAGCAAAACAGGGGTTAGTGAAGGGTTAGTAATTCAATATACACATAATATGACTGATTTGGCTTAGAATGATCCTCGACAATGGCGCCAAATTTCGATAGTTGTCGAGGCTACCAAATTAGATTAGATTTATTAACCAATCCACCAAACACTTATAGTATGTGGTGAAGCCGATTCGAACCCTTAGATCATTGTAGTTAATCAATTATATTAAGTAGTTAGCAACGGGGGAGAGGTTTGGTTTGCAAGAGTAATTAAAAGACAGTAATTGAAGGATAGTAATTAAAATGTTGTAAAATGCTGTAAATAGAATGAAGAAAAATAACCAATCTAAGGGAATCAACAACTCTTGAGTTTAATCCATCCTTGACTACTATGGACTTATTCACAAGCTAACCAGATTCTTGGAATGCTCTACTAGATAAGCATCTAGCATTTGGTTAATCAATGTTAGATGAAGTTAATATCTATCCAACCCTAAATCAACCTAATACTCAGCATTCAACCAAGTTAGGCAATTCATCAAACACCTTTGGTGAATTGCCTAATCTCATGTGAAATCTTCATCCAAGCATGAATTCTCTACTAGGTAAGCACCTAGGATTTAGTCAAAATCAACGAAAAATGGATTAAACATCTATTTAACCCTAAATCAACCTCATACCAGAATTCATGCTAGCTAGACAATACATCAAACACCTTTGATGCATTATCTACTTTTTTGTAAACATGTGATAGTTAAGCAGCTATCACTTGAACACCAAAACTGAGTTAAGCACTCAGTTAAGATGCAACAAAATCAAGAGAAGGTGGAGAGAAAATTGATTAACAACAACAATGTAAACATTCATCACAAGGTCTCAAAATTAAATATCAAGAGTGTTTCAATCCCTAGGATTGATTACAAAGTTTTAGCTCTCCATGAATGGAGAGCACAAATTAAAAAGTAAAGTACAAAAAAGTAAAGATCTAAAAAATAATAGAAAGGAAGAAGAGAGGAGAGGATTAAGGGGTAAGAGAGAAAGTGAGAACTGAATTTTATGCTCCTTTTCCCACATAACAGACCCTAAAAGTGAAATTACAAGTTTTTCCCTAACTTAGACTCTTCCTCTTCCAATTAGATTTAATTGGACATCTAATTTACCAGATTTCGACACCTAATGAAGGAGTTATGGCCAAAACACGTTTTACAGCTCTTGGATCCCGATATTTCCCTTAATACGTTAAAAACCTATCAAAATGTCACTGTTTTGATAAGTAGTCTTCATAAAAGTTGAAGGGTTTTGTCTTAAATTTCCAATGGAACTAGTTTTAGCCCATTTTGACTCCTACAGCCTAAGATACGGGCCAATCTTTGCACATTGCTTAAGTTCCAGCGACAGCACCTCTGTTCTGACTTCCAGACCCAATATGACCCACTAGACATTTAATTCAGCTCTGGAACTCTCATCAAAGTTGTATTTCTTCCTCTTTTATTTTCTACAAGGTAAAGTTCATAATTTTTTTATGTCTATTACTCAAGTTATATCTGAAATACAGAAATAGTGTGAAATTATCCCAATGCTAAAATATACAACTAAGTCCAATTTGAACCCAAACTTCTAAATTGTGGTCAAAACCAATCAATTAAGCATAAGAGATGTCTAAAATACTGAATATGAGGGTTAAGTAATATATAAAAATGGTATTTATCACATCCTTCGTGACCTATCTATCACTATTTAGCTTTAAGTTCCCTAAAATCTGGAACTCAGGTTCACCATCTCTCCTAACACGTCATCTTTCCGGCAACCACTTTTCTCTCTCATCAGTGGGCATTCAACCCACCTTCAATGGCATCCTCTCTAGCATCCCTACATTGGCCAACACTTGACAGTGATTCTCCATCCGACAACCTACACGTTGCCAGGCGCCTTCGCCAGAATATGCATTTCCAGTCACTTTCTCGTGCACAGGAGTGCGTGCAATGTCTGTTTTGGACATCGTTGACGTTATTGGACGCGTTTTGATCTCCTATGTCCAAATTTGACCTCACCTACTCCAATTGTTGCTTGAGTTGACAAGTACACATGCTCGCACATGTTCAGGAATACTACGATTTCTATTTTTGACCCATGGCTATTTCACCCTCTTTTTTGGAACCTCCACCATTTTTTTGCCTTGCCACATCATCTTTGACCTCCACGTGGTTTTTTGGCTTCCTTAGGTTGCGTTCTTCCATGTTTGACACTCAAATTTGGAACTGTTTGGCTTAGCATTGAAGGGGAGAATAGGAATAAATTCATCTTAAGTTATACTTAAATGTCGGCTAACACGTACTGTGACTTAATTCCTACATCCTTTTTCCCCAATCATGCCTCAATTTAGGTGAATTCTTATTATAGCCTCCATTCCTACACACTGTGCAGTATCCAATGGTGCCTTCCTCTATTTTGCAACCTTTTCCCTAGTCGTGCCTTAATTTCGACGAGTTCCTACTACAACTTCCATTTTCACGCACTGTGCAGTAACCAGTGGTGCCTTCCTCCATCCAACAGTGTTCTTTCTTTATTTGGATTGAGCTTTTTCTGGTGTATTTTCTTGTGCCACCTCTTCCGATAGAGACTTCAATAGAGATGGTCGGTGGCCCTTTTTGGTCTAATCCACCCCTTGTGCCTTGGTTCCACCACTCTAAGGAATTGTTTGGCCATGTATCCACCATGACTTATCCTCCATTTGGATCTGTTGCTATTTGGACGTGTGGTCTCCATGACTTGCTTTAGTTTGGCTTATATTTGGACTTTTTGGTCTTCCTGCATGGGTTATTGTGTTCTAAGGTCTGTTTGGCTAGGTTTGGTTGTGTTTGCCACTTTTTGGCTAGGTTTATTTATAACAAGCTGAGCTTTATAGCTTTAGCTTGAGGGGGAGTGTTAGAATTAAGAACATGTTAAACATGTAGCCTTAGTCACCACCTAGTCATAGCTGACTTATAGAGCTGATTACTAGGAATTATAATTAGTAATCATAGGAGTTAGTATATGTAATTAATGTTTGTAATTACTTCTGCCATTATTATAAATACCAAATTACTTTTGTGTAATTAATACATAATTTCTCTTAATCACTCTCTCTTTCAATATAATTATTTCCTAAATAACTTCAAGCTAACATTTAAGACCCTGCTTCTCACAACTCAATTTTTGGATGTTACGAAGGCCCATAATGAATGGCTATTTGACAAATCTATGATTCAAATGAGAAAAACTAACAATAACGTACCAAACTAGTTCTTGGTTATTGAGAGACCTAAAGAGATGTTGGAAAGGCATATTATTAACCCTACTTGTAAATTAGACTATATAACTAATAATGTATCTGAGTCATTTAATAGTTGGGTAGGTGATGATAGGAAAGAAAACCATATTGTCTATGGTTGAGTCCTTAGCCACTAGGATCATGGCTAGATTCTAAAGGAGGTATGAGAATACATGTAGTGGGGACCACATCACACTAGCTGGGACTAGGAAAGTGCTTAAAATAATAATTTAGGATGGGAGGCTATGTAGGGCCATCTATGCTAGTGATGATGAGGTGAAAGATGTGATTGGACATATGCCTTTGAAGACTTGTTTTGATGATAATAAACGTGAAGACACAAATGAAGATGATGGAAAGACCAAGTCCAAGATCTTATAAGAATAGCTTTAGGACTTAGAGTCTTTTTATATGAAGCTCACTTTAATATCTCACTGCTTTGAGAGAAAAGATAAAATTGGGTTTCAAAAGAAACTTAAGTGTTTTTTAATGATTTCTTCAAAATTGGTTTTTATTGATTTATTCAAATAAAGTTTGCTCTATTCGAATAAACCATGCTACGAGTTTGGAGGTTTTAAAATTGTTATTCGAATAGCAGGTTAACTATTCAAATAAATGAGTTTCTCATAAATGTTTTTGTCAAAACATTATTCGAATAACCCATCTGTTATTCGAATAATCCCTCTCTTTTGAAAACTCTGTTTTAAAGTGTTATTTGAATAAACTTAGTATTATTCGAATAACTTATATCAGTTTGCTTTTCACAATGATGGTTTTAATAGAGTTATTCGAATAACACATTGGTTATTCGAATAACCCATATCAGTTTGTTTTTCACGAAGCTTTTATGAACAGTGTTATTCGAATAACAGTTTACTCTATTCGAATAAACACGGTCCTTCACGTATTGATATGGAAATATCTTTTGGCTTTTATGAGTTTTAATTATACCCAACGGCTATTTCACTACAAGAAAATTATGAATTAGTGATGAAAATTTGCGAGGGAATTTTCCCCTCGCAATTCCCTCTCTAATTAGCTAGAAAATTGGGAGGGATTAGCGAGGCAAACACTTTCCCTCGCTAAAATTCAAAACAAAATCCATAACTGGTAAATAGCGAAGCAATATCAAGTAAATTAATTCCCTCTCTAAAATTAGCGAGGGAAGTGAGAAGGATTATTTCCCTCGCAAAAGTTTGCGAGGGAACTGCGAGGGAATATGTTACCCTCGCTAAATTCAGAGAGCTAATTGCGAGGGATTTGTGAGGGAATTGTGAGGGAATAATTTCCATCGCTAAATTAGAAATCCCGCGGATTTGCAAAATGTCTCCTTTAGGTTTAGTATTCAACTCTCCTTCCCCAAATCAAATCTCCTTCCCACCCATAGCCATACGATCTTCCCTTCCACCACCCAAGCCCTTCCCCGGAGCTGAGCACGGCAGCCACGCGACGCGAGTGACTTCCCTTCCTTCTACAGGTAAGCCTTCTTCCATTATTTCTTTCTTCCATTCAAGTTTTCTTCTTTCTTCCATCATTCTGCCTCTTTCTTCGTCCCTTTCTATTTTTGGTACGATTCTGCCTCCTTTTCTGTCCCTTCTTCTTTCTATGGGTGGTTTACGGTTACAATGGTGATGGGTTCGAAAGAGTGTGAGTTAGCTGGACCTGTGAGGGGTTGCTGGTTCGAATAGGGTCATTGGTGATAATTGTTGGTGACGGTGAAACGGTGGTAGCAGCCTCTGTGGTGACTTGAGCCCGAGCTCGGATCTGCAGGTGTTGGATTCAGACTAGGTAATGGTGGTCATGGGTTTCGTTAGGTAGAGAGTATGGACCTGTGGTGATAATTTTTTTTAGTGGTTTGGTTGAGGGTGGTTGTTTGTGGGCAGAACAGTGTGGAGATGGTGGTTGAGGGTCTGCTTCTGATATTAGCAGTGGTTGCTACTTTACTAAAATTCTAAACCACTTCCAATCTGAAGCTATTGCATCAGAATGATTCTTCAACATCTGCTATTCCTTGTTTGCAGAAAAAGAAAATTAAATTGAAGGAAATAAAATAGCAACATCTACTATTTATATTTTGATAGAGTATGTATATAATTTTATTTTGATGTATAAGGTCTTGAACCATAATTTCCTGCTAGTTGGTGTATAAAGTTTACATAGTAAATCTATTTGGCTGTAGAGATATATATACTCTCCTCTATGGCATATGTTGTTATTATTACTCTTTACATAAGAGGTCATTTAAAAATGCATCAATGAACACTGCCTGTCATTTCAGATAAATTGACAACTTACCTAATCTTTTGAGGTGATGTAGTTGCTTCAAATGAATCAAAACGATTCAGCTCTGGAGGGGGGTGAGAAATGTGTCTGGGTTTAAGGGTGGGTTGAGGGAGATACTATGAGGGGTGACAATGTAATAAGCGAGTGGATGTGAATTAGTGATAATAGAAAAAAGCTTCTTTCACATCACTCTGCATTTGGGAAAATGTAGCAGAATTAAAGTGTTAATGAAGTAGAACTAGTTAGTGTATAAAAAACGAAGTGAAACTAATTTTCACAAGATCAAGGTGTTTACTTTGACATTAGACTGGAAAAAATAGATTAAAATAGGGATTTAGCGGCTCATATTGATAGGAATTTTCACAGGATCAAGTTTTTGGGTCCTACTTTGTTCATTAGAAAATTATTACTTATTTTTCAGAAAAGAAAGAGTAATTAGTGCATCCACATATAAGAGTACTTAGGTGTATTAAGAGTAATTATACTTTTAGCAGTTGAGATTTAATTTAAATTGTTATATAATATGTTGAATTTCATCTTATAACAAGTATTTATATCACATATCAAGTACTATATTTTTAGTTAACTTACATATGATAAGGACTATATGGAAAATACCTTGAGCTAGTATATCCATATAGCTTGGCAGTAGCAGACAAAGACTGAGAGCTACTACAACATCACAAAGCCTTCTTATAAAGCCCCCTCTTCTTATAGAAAACAATCTCCCTTGCTGTATCTTCTTTCTCCTCATTTCCCTAAATCAAAATAAATAAAAATTAGTGATAAAACTCTAGTTGAACTAAGGGAAAAGAGGAAAAATATTATGCAAACTATCATAACTGCAAAGAAAATTATTGTTTAAGATGACATAAACAACATCCCATTTTTTTGTTTCATTTCATTGTTTGAAATACATGGAGAAATATATGAGACTTCTCTAAAATCTATACAATGATATTGGATGTGTTTTAATCTCTCTGCACAAGAAGAACAAATCTTGTTCATCATTGTATCATAATCCCTATAACAAGGTTGTCAAGAGAGGTGTGAGATGTTGGGTACATGGTCATTTAGTTATTGTCTATGTTCTAATGATGAAAATGTCTGCTTATGATCATGACTGATATATGTGCTTTTTCATTATATGTACAGGGATACTTACTTAAACTCAAGTCTTCAGAACATTCTTGTGTTGGTTGTTCTATTGAGCTCCTACATTTCTTCTTCTCTGGAACCCACTTATAAAGGCCACTTCAGTTGTATTACTATTAGTGATAGTTACTTAAACTCAATTCACTATTTTGTACACAACTCAACTGAACTTTTTTTTAATGGTTCTAAGTAATTAACTGATTTTATGAATGATAAATTATCTCTTTTAGCAAATTTAAGTCTTTTAAAGTTAAAAAACATCTACTCTTGTTAATGAGGGTTAAATAATATAGAGTAGGGACCTTGAATTGATTATGTTTTCTATGAACACTTTTTACTTTATTTTACACTTTTTACTCTTTGTGTACATTGGCCTAAAAAAAATTCAATTCTTTGATGAAACTTTTCTCCTTAATCAAATTCAGAAGACAATATTAGGACAATATTAGTAGCTAGTACATTCTAACTCATAAAATTCTAAAATTTTATGGGAAGATAGCTCTCTCTGGGAACAAAATACACACAAGAAAATTATGAAATTTTCCAGGCAAGCAGCCTTACATGTTGGCTTTTAAATGCCACTGGTTTCATGTGAAACGGACACTAGAGTAGGAAGTTATGCAACCTGGTTTACTGGCTACCAAAATGCATTTTCTACAGAATCCAACTTTGATTCAAACAGAAACTGGTGTAAATTGGCCATATGGAAAATTTTGAAATTTTTACCACACGTAGCCCTATGTCTTAGCTTTAAAATGACACAAAAATCATGTCATTCCAATGTCTGTAGCTCAAGTTATGTGACAAACATCACCAGTTGTCAAGATAACTCATTTTTCTGGTTTAAGGGAGTCTTTGCTGATTTTCTGCATAATGTTGCAGAAAACAACCAAAAATCACATTCCCAAACCTCCCCAAAGGTTTTCCATCTCTAAGCATAATTAACTCTCTAACCGATTAGAGGTCTTCATTAATCAGTTAAAGTCCCTAATAATCTATTTTCTAAAGATGCCTAACTCTAGGTTCGAACCATAGGGAACCAACTCTAGGTTTGACCTCACTTGCTTGAGGAAACCAATTCAATAAGCTCAAGCTCACTTACTTGAGAGAACCAACTCACTAGGCTCAACCTCACTTGCTTGAGGGAACCAATTCATTCTTGCTACAACCTCATTTTAACTCAACTTATTGAGAGAGTAAATTATTTACCACAAAACTTGCCTATCTAACTTAACTTTAACTATTAAAGGAGTTACTAGTATTTCTAGGATTCAAACCATCCCAAATACCTCCAAAACTTGCCTAAAAAGGCTGATTTTCAAGATTGCACCAAATGTACATTTTAACTCATAAAATTCTAAAATTTTATGGGAAGATAGATCTCTCTCATATCTTTCCAATACCACAAACCTCACTTCATTTGGCTAAGCATATCTAAACTTATGTGACATTTTACAGAAGCAAAAATAGGGAATTCACTGATTCACCCGTTTCTGCCCTAACTTAAAACTGCAACTGGGAACAAAATACACATAGGAAAATTATGAAATTTTGTAGGCAAGAAGCCTTATATGTTAGCTTTAAAATGCCACTAGTTTCATGTGAAATGGACACCGGAGCAGGAAGTTATGCAATCTGGTTTACTGGCTGCCAGAATGTATTTTCTGCAGAATCTGCCTTGGATTCAAACTGAAACTGGTTCTATTTGGCTTGGTGTAAAATTCTGAAATTTTACCACATGTAGCCCTATGTCTTACCTTTAAAATGACACAAGAATCATGTCATTTCGATGTCTGTAGCTCAAGTTATGCAACAAACATCACCAGCTGTCAGGATAACTCATTTTTCTGGTTTAAGGGAGTCTTTGCTGGTTTTCTGCATAATGTTGCAGAAAACAACCAAAAATCACATTCTCACACCTCCCCAAAGGTTTTCCACCTCTAAGCATAATTAGCTCTCTAACCGATTAGAGCTCTTCAATAATCAGTTAAAGTCCCTAATAATCTATTTTCTAAATTTGCCTAACTCTAGGTTCGACTCGTAGGGAACCAGCTCTAGGTTCGACCTCACTTGCTTGAGGGAACCAAATCAATAGGCTCAACCTCACTTACTTGAGAGAACCAACTCACTAGGCTCAACCTCACTTACTTGAGAGAACCAACTCACTAGGCTCAACCTCACTTGCCTCAGGAAACCAATTCACTCTTGTTACTACCCCATTTCAACTCAACTTATTGAGAGAGTAAAGTATTTACCACAAACTTGCCTATCTAACTCAACTTTAACTATTAAAGGAGTTACTAGTATTTCTAGGATTCAAACCATCCCAAAATACCTCTAAAACTTGCCTAAAAACGCTGATTTTCAAGATTGCACCAAATGTGTATCATAACTCATAAAATTCTAAAATTTTATGGGAAGATAGCTCTCTCTTATATCTTTCCAATTCCGCAAACCTCACCTCATTTGGATAAGCATATCTAAACTTATGCGACATTTTGCAGAAGCAAAAATAGAGGATTTACTGGTGTACCTATTTCTGCCCTGACTTTAAACTAAAACTGGGAACAAAATACATGTAGAAAAATTATAAAATTTTCCAAGAAATAAGCCTTACATGTTAGCTTTAAAATGCCACTAGTTTCATATGAAACGGACACCGGAGTAGGAAGTTATGCAATCTGGTTTACTGGCTGCCAGAATGCATTTTCTGCAGAATCTTCCTTGGATTCAAACTGATACTAGTACTATTTGGCTTAGTGTAAAATTCTAAAATTTTTACCACATATAGCCCTATATCTTAGATTTAAAATTCCATAAAAGAAACAAGTCAATCCGATATCTGTAGCTCAAGTTATACGACAAACACCACAGGCTATTCGGGTGATTCTACAAATTCGGGTATTGCATAATCTTGGTTTCTAACCAAGTTCTAATCCTCAAATCATGGATTCTAAGTGCTTTCCAATCCTAATCATGGTCTCTAATCACGTTAGGATCATTAAACACTAATTCAACTCATCAATGATGGATTTAAACTCAAACGTCCAACTAAAACCCTACTTTTTTTCCAACTAACCATTAAAAAGGAAATTATGGATTCTAAGGGCTCCAATCCATCAACTAACTAGTATCTAACTCATTAAACTTAGATTATGATTAAAGTAAATCAATCACAACCTAATTCTCATTTTTCTCCAATCCATTTCTAAGATTCTCTATCATGAACTAAAATGGTTGGTTTGAGCCATAAATGACTATCTAATACTTATTAGACTAAAATTATCCTAACTTAATTCTTGGAAGCAAGAATCAAGCTAAGAGTTAGGATTTTGCTCTCCAAATCCAGTTTTTCATTCCAAATCTCGAACCCCCATTCAAAAGAACAAAGAGGGAAAAAAAATAGAAATCTCCTACCTTTAGGTGATGACCAACCTTGGAGCCTTGCTCTTTTTCTTTTCCACTTCCCTTCCTTTCTTTTCCTATCTCTCTTTATCCCCTTCATTTCTCTGTTTCTGTTCTATTCTATTCTTTTCTTTTGTTTTCTGCTGGGGGTAGTGGGTTAAGGGGAAAATCGAAACTTAAGTTCCAGTGTTAGAACTTTTATATGCTAAGAACACTTTAATTATACTAATTCAAGTTTTTTAACTTCCCAACAACTTTAAAATAAATACTAGGATTCATTTAAACTGCTGGTTCACTTTTATTCTCATTTTTCATATCTACTACTAGTTAATCGGTATTAAAATACACAACTAGTATACTTAAAAATATTAAACTGACTCCGATTTTTCTCAAATTTTAACTGTATCTTACTTAACTCATTTGTGACCTAAAAACAATTTCTCTATACTTGTTTCTCTCAACTTAGCCTTTAAAGCTATTTCCTAAGTCATTTTAAGTTACTTTTCAACTTCTGATTTGTAAATAAGTGCCTAAACTAATTCAGTTTGTTATAAAACTGAACTGACATGTTAAGCAAGTATTAGAATACCTTTGTAACCCGCTTACAAGCCTAACATGATACTAAGAGTGTTACACACTGCTTCACCACATTCAGAACAACTTAGCTCATTTCTTCATCAGGCGACTGAAATTCACGAATCAGAATGATCATGACTTCCTTAGTATAGCAACTGACGTATAGGGCTTCCAATTCCTTACACACTGCTTCACCTTCTCAATCTGTTGCACAATCTTAATCCCAGTGTGATGAGCTTGCCATGATTTCTTACTCTTATAAACAACCTTCAAGAAGGGTAAGAGTGCAGGTATACCAAGAGCAGAGGCAACAACACTGAAAGCTCTAGCAGTAGTGTTCCTAACATATTCATTAATGTTGTCTATGTCAGGCCACATAGCAGCAATCATTGTGGCCAGTGAAAACTTAGATTTTATTTATGCTTTTCTCTCCTATGAGGTACATTTAGGACTATCTAAATATGACATCAAATCTTGGATGTTGAAAATAAAAGTTATGAATTTCTAACGAATTATGTGTTAAGAATATTGGTTTGATTTAACTTTTGATTGTGCTTTAACATATGCCTAAAGTTTTATTTTCTTATTCGAGTGAAGATTTGAGCAAAACCTTAGTTTCCCGTTTGAGATTCAATATGAATGAGCACACATACTTATTGTTCGTACTGCTCATTGTATTGAATCTTAAATTGTCCAAGTGAGACAATTTGGTAAGAAATTTTTCCTTCACTTGGTTAATAGTTATTATTTAAATCTCATATCTTATACTTGTTGAAATTTCGGTCTGCTACATTTCCTTTTGTTCTCTGGGTGTATACTTAAACGCGGTAGATCTCACAGCGTTTAAGTCATGCACTTGGAGACCAATGAGAAATGCTGCCAAAATTTGTCAAGTATAAAATATGAGATTTAAGGAATAACTATTAACCAACTATTGAAAAAGTTTCTTATCGAATGGGATAGGGCCATACCATGTTAAGAAGGAGATGGAGATATAAGGATTTGTATTAATGTGCTAAACTAATTTCTGTAATGATAAGACCCGATCGAAGTTGGATGTTATGAAGAACTGATCCTACTGGCTATGTAAGTGAAGAATTCAATGATGGAGTTGATGCTTTCATTAGGGTTACTCAAGGAGACCCAACAGTTATTGATGCATTAAATCGCATCCTTTGTCCATGTGCTAGATGTAAGAATCATGCTTGGAGGGAGGTATTTGGGGGTAGAACAACATCTGTATAAGTACAGATTTGTGGATGGTTATGTAAATTGGACCATTCATGGTGAAGACATATGGGGGGATAGCGGCTCAACATCCATTGTTCATGATGATGAAGTGGAGCCTAGGAATCCATATATGGATATGGTTATGGATGCCGCGGGTGATAGATTAAATCCAGAGGCTCAAGATTTAGAAGAGGATCCAAATCTGTCAGCTGCGAAGTTTTATGACTTGCTAAGAGACACTGACGAAGCTTTATGGGATGGTTGCCATAAGCACATGAAATTGTCAGCTGTAACTCAACTTTTGAACTTGAAGTCAGAGTTTAACATGAGTGAGAGTTGTTATGATAGAATGATTATCATAATTAAGAGCATGCTTCTAGAGCCTGAAAGGTTACCCGAAAACTTCTACAAATCGAAGAGAATGATTCGTGAGTTAGTATTAGGATATGAGAAGATAGATGCGTGTCTTAATCAGGGCATGTTGTATTACAAAGAATATAGTGACAAGAGACTCTACTCAGTTTGCTTAGTATGTGGACACCCACGATTCAAACCGACGGCGGGACGTTCATCGAATGAGAAGGATGTGTCACACTCAGTGTTGCGATATTTTCCCATTATGACAAGACTCCAATGTCTGTTTATATCCAAAAACACTGCACAGTATATGACTTAGCATGCGGATGGAGTGCGTCAAGATGAATCAGTAATCAGGCATCCAACTGATGCTGAGGCTTGGAAACGATTTGACGCTGCCCATTCAACATTTGCGTTAGATGCTCGAAATGTTAGGCTTGGCCTGTGTACAGACGATTTTAATCCATTCAGTGGTTCAGCCACACCATATTCATGTAGACCTATTTTTGTCACACCGTACAATCTACCTCCAAGTATGTGTATGAGAAGGGAATACATATTCCTCACTTTTGTGATACTTGGACCAAAGTCACCAAGTAAAAGCTTAGATGTCTATCTTAGACCCCTAATTGATGATCTGAAGATATTGTGGGATGATGGGGTACGAACTTATGATGCCTGGAAGAAGCAAAATTTTGATATGAAAGCGGCTTTGTTGTGGACAATAAGTGACTTTTCAGTTTATGGAATGCTGTCTGGGTGGAGTACTCATGGAAAACTTTCTTGTCCGCTTTGTATGAATCACAGTAAGTCATTTGTGTTGAAGCATGGTAGGAAATGTTGTTGGTTTGATTATCATCGCCAATTTTTGCCCTTTGATCATCCATTTCACCGTGATCGAAACTCTTTTAAGAGATCAACAGTGAAAAAATCTAATCCGCCGCAACGGCTGAGTGGGACAGATGTCTTGAATAGAGTGACTCAACTTAAGGAAATCATTTTCGGCTTGAATTCAGGTAAACAAAAATAAGATAGCTTTGGTATACACCACAATTGGGTGAAGAAGAGCATATTCTGGGAATTGCCTTATTGGTCCACTAATCTAATACGACATAATTTAAATGTTATGCATGTCAAGAAGAACGTGTTTGATAATATCTTCAACACTGTCATGGACATAAAGGGCAAGACAAAAGACAATGTAAATGCAAGAGAAGATTTGAAGATAATATACAAACGTCCTACCTTGGAGCTAATAGTTGAGAATGGCAAGTGTAAAAAACCAAAGGCGACGTATGTCTTGGATGCCAATAAAAAAAGGATGGTGTGTGAGTGGATAAAATAGTTAAAATTTCCTGATAGGTATGCGTCGAATATCACGCGTTGCATCAATATAGACGGTGGGAAGATATATGGAATGAAAAGTCACGATTGTCATGTGTTTTATACAAAGGTTAATTCCTCTGGCATTTCGTGATATCTTTCCAAAACCTATATGGAGACCGTTAACAGAACTAAACTTGTTCTTTAAAGAAGTTTGTGCAACTGAAATTCGTGCTTCCACCATGGAGAATACAGAGCTTTCTATCATTGAAATAATTTACAAGTTAGAGAATATTTTTCCTCTAGCATTCTTTGACATGATGAAACATCTAGTTGTGCATCTCCCTTATGAAGCAAAGGTTGGAGGACCAGTGCATTACAGGTGGATGTACCCGTTTGAGAGGTGTATGCTGTACTTGAAAAGAAAGGTCTGAAATAAGGTGAAAGTTGAAGGATCTATTTGTGAAGCGTATATTTTAGAAGAAATTTCCAATTTTGCTTCCATGTATTTTGATCCCCACCTATAGACCAGGCGCACTCAAGTTCCTCGGAATGACGACGGTGGGGAAGATACAATTAATGAACAGTTATCTATTTTTAAACATCCATGTCGTCCTGTCGGGAGAGGTCGAAATAAATTCTTGACGGATGTGGAACTTCAGATTGCTGAGACATGTGTGCTTGTAAATTGTGGAGAAGTAGAACCTTATCTCCAGTAAGTTTACTCTCTATCTAATAAATTTGTTATTAATGTGCTAAATTTATGCTAAATATTAATTATTGTATTGATTAGATAATTCGAGAATTCGTTAAGGGATACAGATCCCAATATTACTGATGATCAAATATTGGAAGCTCGAGATAAGGACTTCAGTAGGTGGCTAAAACATCTAGTGAGTCATTTTATCCATAATAGTGATCTATCATATTAAATTCAATGTGCATTATGCTAGATGTTACAACTATCTACCGTCTATGTAATGATACAGGTTAATATAGGCTAAGTCGAGGATCAAATGATACGAGAGATAAGTTACAGTCCATCCAAGTCTGTGACTTCTTACTGTGGCTTAATAGTTAATGGATACAGATTTCATACCAAGGTGTACGGATAAAATAAAGCTACCATGAATAGTGGTGTATGTGTTAGAGGTAGTATATATGGTGAGAATGACTTCGACTATTATGGCATCGTTGAAGATATACTGGAATTGTCATATGTAAGAAATCAAAACAAAGTATTTCTTTTACAATGTCATTAGTTTGACCTGATAAATGAAGTCAATGTTGATGAGAGATATGGGTTGGTTGACATCAAGCATAAATCAAGACTTCACTCAAATGAGCCATTCGTCTTAGCCGAACAAGTACAATAAGTGTACTATACAAGATACCCACAAAGCGGGAATAGAGCTAATGGTGAATGGTGGGCAGCTTGCAAGGTTAGAGCAAAACTCTTTATGGCTGAGACATTGAGTAAGGAAGGTGATGAATTGAATGACTTAACTGCCACTAATTATTACCAAAATGATGGATCCCTTGGAACACACAATCTTGTGATAGATGATGAAGCAGTCTCCTTGTTTGATGCACATGCCCAAATGGAAGAAGTGAACATACGTGATATACATTATCCAATGGACAATCTGGTTGATGATGAGTTCATTGATGACAACAAAAATAATGAAATTAATGAATTCTCAGATGAAGGTGAAGAATCTTTTGCTTCAAACTCAAGTAGTTAAAATTAAAGCTTGTTCAATAAATTTCGTTAACGGTATTTACACTGGAATATCATTATTATATTTTGAGGTTTTTATTGACATATAGTTTCTTAACTCATCATGTTTCATTATGTTTCCTTATGCAGATATCCATCATGACCATTCAAGGTAGAGGTGCTGGACGCAGTCATGGAAGAGGCCGTAATGTTGCATCTACCCATGATTCTCCACCAGTACAGCATTCTCAGCCCTCTCCAGGTATACCTATAGGATAATCTTTTTAATTATTATTAACTCGTGGTTTATATAAATGTAATATATATGTGTTTTTTATGTATAATTATGTTAGGTGTAACTTCAGCTATTGGCCCATCGACCAGTGCAGGCCTACCAGCGTCTAGTCCATTGACCATTGGAGGCACATCAGCTGCTGTCCCACCCCTTACTGACCCAGCGATTTCTATGCCACCCCTTGTTGACCCACCCACTAGCGGCCCGAATGTGGTGCCTTCATGTGGAGAATCCAATGTAGAAATAGATAGCAGGGAACTTATATATGTGGCACCTGTCCCTGAACCATAAGTACTAGTGACATATCATCTTTTATTCCATGTATTTACTTTCAGATAACCAAAATTATATTATTGTACTTACAGGAGGAGATTTTTACTGTCGAGGGTGACATGTGACATTATGTACAATGTCATGACACGGATGCCTGTTCCGGCTAGTACGTGGCGAGGTTATCCAGCTGAGATGAAGGAAATACTATTTAACGACTTCATGGTAAGTAATTGTGTTTATAGAATTATATATTATACATTTATTAAAAAATAAATATACATACATATCCTTTGTGTAGGCTAAGCATCGGTTCACATCTGATGCTGATCGCAGCATGGCGAGAACTGTCTGGGAACGGACTATCTTGGACCGTTATCCAGACCATTTGAACAAAGCACAAGATAAGGCCTTTAAGAGGGAAAATTCAAACAACTTGGCTGATATTAAGGGCCATGGGCCCAGAGGAATGAGGACGGAAGTGTGGGGTGGCTGGTTAACATTTGGCTGACAGATAAATGGATGACGAGGTCTGCAGCTGCCCGAAGGAACAGGGTAGCCATGCCTGATGCCTTGAAGCATACAGGCGGGTCGATAAGCTTTGGTCAACACAAGAGCAAGATGGTAATATAACTTCCTCATTTAAAATTTTAATGATAAGCATCTGTGTATGAACATGTTATAATTACTTAAGTTATTTGTCTATCTTGAGTATGACATAGTATTTTAAAGGGATTGCCTTACTTTTGATATGTGTTTATTATATAATATTCTTCCATATGGGATTACGGGAGGTAGAGTTAAAGCATGCAGTTTCTTACAGAGATCTGTATGCAAAAGTTCATAAGAAGAAAGACAGAAGCTATGTTTCTGAGCGCTCGAGGAATTTTATTGTAAGTGTCTTGTTCCTATTCAAAAGTCATATATATTTTAGGTTGTTTATTTTTTTAATATTTTTCTTGTTTTGTTATTTTTAGGAGTCATATGACACCGCAATGATAGAAAAATATGGAGAAAACTCTTCCTCTCACCCTATGGTTGACCCAGAGGTTTGGTTGGATGTGGCAGGTCCCAACAAGAAGGGATGTGTGCATGGCATAGGTAACAGCTTACACATTGGTAATAACACTAGGCCAGCTTCATCCTCCTCGGTTGCGGGTCCTTCCCACTCTACACCATTGACACAAAATATATCTGAAGCTGTAAACACAGCAATGGAAGCAGCGATGGCTTCGTTTGTCCAGAGTCAACTTATCCCTATGTTGGTGCCCTTCCAATCATTCCTATCTATGATCGGATCAACAAATGTTGCTCCACAACCACCATCGCAAGATTTAGGTAGGGAGGGTCGAGAAGAAGATGAAGATAACTTAGACTGATTGCCATTTTTTATTCTTATTGTCAAATTTGTATAACTTTCAACTATATTGATTGATTATTTGTATAATAACTTTTAACTATATTATTGGATTATTTTGTACAAGTTTTTTGTTGTAGCATTTTACAATTATTGGATTGTTGTTGGATTTTTGTTTGCTGGATTGTGGTTTGATATGCAGGTTTAGGGAAAGTTATATATATATATATATATATATATATATATATATATATATATATATATATATAGGTTACTAAAAAAAACTAGCTCATTAGCGAGGGATTAGCGACAGAAACTCACATTGCAAATAGCGAGGGATTAGCGAGCAAATAGCGAGGGATATATTAGCGAGCAAATAGCGAGGGATATATTAGCGAGGGATTAGTGAGGAAATAGCGAGTAAAATATTAGCGAGGAAATAGCGACTGAATAATACAAGCCATTAGCGACTGATTAGCGAGGGAAGATAGAGAGGGATTAGTGAGGGAATAGAGAGGGAATTAATAGAGAGGGAATAGCGAGGGAATAACGAGGGAAATTGACAAAATTAGTAAATAATTCAACGACGGAATAGCCAGGGAAATTCCCTTGCCATTTTGCGAGGGAATATTAGCGAGGGATTAGAGAGGAATTAGCGAGGGAAATAAATTTTCGAGAGACGGATTAGACAGGGAATACTTTCCCTCGCTAATTAGCGATGAAAAAAAGCGACTAAAATTTCCCTCGCTAATCCCTCGCTAATAAAATTAGCGAGGGATTAGAGAGGGATTAGTGAGGGAAATTTCCCTCGCTGTTTTCCTAATTTCTTGTAGTGTTTCTTCAAATTTTCTCTATAAATAGAAGCCTTGGGTCATCTCTAAAATTGCCTAACACTCTAAATTATTTTCTACTTGCACTAACTTGTGAATTTATTTTCTACGCTCTATTTTCCATCAAAACTTTGAGATATTCTGTGAGAGCTCCATTAGCACTTCAATTTGTATAATTTGCTCTAAGTGAGAGTTTCTCTTCATCTACTTTCTGCTATTTTGTATTGAGGGTGAGGTATCCCTCAAGGTTTGTATAAGGGTGAGGTATCCCTGCAGGCTGAGGCTTTAGCACAAGGGTACAGTTTCCCTGAGTGTGAAAAGTGCTCTTTTGTGTAACGGTTGCAAGCACCTATTGAAGCTTGTATACATAGTGAAAAATCTCGGCTACTGTTTTAAGGACTGGACATAGACCACAAGTGGGTTAGTGGTCGAACTAGGATAAATATTGTATCTGCTTCTCTCTTCTTAATCTCTTTATTTTATGCAGCTTCATTTTATTGCATATTTATCCTTTGCTATTTCTTAAGCTTTTCTTCTACATCTCGTTATTTCTGTGCTTTTATTTAATAGTTTTAATATTTGTGGTTTCACTAAAAGAGGTTTGCGAAAAGTTTTTTAATACTCAATTCACCTCCCCTCTTGAGTACTGGAAGCCACTTGGTAACAAGTGGTATCAGAGCTAGACTCTTGTATAAAGAGCTTAGCAGCTTCAAGAGAACATGGCTTCTTCAAATGGTTTTTCATAAGGATCTTCCATAAACCGACCACCCTTTTTCAATGGGGATGGTTATGCATATTGGAAGGAAAGAATGAACATCTTCATCGAAGCTATTGATCTAGATGTGTGGGATGCTGTCAAAAACGGTGCATTTATACCTACACATGAGGTCGATGGTGTAAGGACCGAAACACCAAGGAAAAAATGGTCTGATGAGGACAAAAGAAAAGTTCAACATAATTTAAAAGTAAAAAATATTATTACTACTGCTTTGGGATATGATGAGTTTTTTTAGAATTTCAAATTGTAAAACTGTTAAAGAAATGTAGGACACTTTGCAAGTCACCCATGAGGGTACTAGTGAAGTAAAGAGGTTGAGAATCAAATCTCTAACTCGTGAATATGAATTATTCAGAATGAATTAAGGAGAAAGCATTCAAGAAATGCAAAAGAGGTTCACCCACATAGTTAATCATCTTGCATCTTTAGGAAAAAATTTCTCTAATGAAAATTTAATTAACAAAGTATTGAGATGTCTTAGCAGGATTTGGTAACCCAAGGTAACAGTCATATCAGAATCGAGGCACTTGTCGACAATGACTCTAGCTACCCTTTTTGGAAAACTTCATGAGCACAAACTAGAACTAAGCAGATTAAGTCAAAGCGAAGAAAACGATAAAAAGAAAAAGGGAATAACACGCAAAGACACTTCCTCAACAATCGATAATGATGACGAAGAAGACGAAGAAGGCTCAGAAAATATCACGGTAAGCGAAGAAAATCTTAGTCTTTTAGTTAAAAAATTTAGAAAATTCCTCAGGAAAAAGGGAATGCAAAGAAGACCTCCCTTTCCTCCGAAGAAGAATCATTGCAAAGGCGAAGGAGCTTCATCAACTCCAACTTGCTATGAATGTAGCAAACCGGGTCACATGAAAATGAAGTGCCCAGTTTACCAGAAGAAGAAGGAGAAATTCGAAAAAAAAACCCTTCAAGGAAAGAAAAGGAAGAAAAGCCTACATAGCATGGGATGAAAACGACATGGATTCAACTGACAACTCAAATAGCAAGGAAGTCCAACTATGTCTCATGGCCAAAGGAGAAGAAGAAGAAAGTGAAAATGAAGTAAGTTCTAATACTACTTTATTGCCTTCTTACGATGAGTTAAAAGATGTCTTTGAAGAATTGCATGACGAGTCTTTAAAACTCACAAAATTAATTTCTTCTTCTAAGAAAACAATCTCTTCATTAGAAAATCAAATTCTGATTTTAAACAAAGAAATAGAAGAATTGAAAATTAAAAATGAAACTTTGGAAATTATTGATGCATGCACAAATCATTCTTCATATGCTTCTACATCTTCATCTTGTTCTTCATGTCATATGCTTGAAAAAAAGATTGAAGACTTAAAAAACTCTCTTTCAAAATTCACATTTGGAAGGGACAATTTAAATATTCTATTAGGAAAACAAAAAGTAGTTTTTCAAAAAGCCGGGATAGGTTATAACCCAAAAAATCAACAAAAACTCTATAAAAATTTCTTTGTGCATTCTATTGTTTCAAGTAGTCCTTTTATTAAATGTTTTTACTGTGGAAAGAAAGGACATAGTGTATTAACATGTAATGCAAGGAAAAACATTAATACAAAAATTGGAATGAAAATGGTTTGAGTTCCCAATGGTACTATACCCAAAACTGACACACAAGGACCCAAGAAAGTTTAGGTACCAAAAGTTAAAAACTAAACATATGTTGTAGGTGTGCTTGAAAGCCAGGAGTTCTAATTGGTAGCGGCTGCTCCAAGCACATGACCGGGGACGACTCAAAATTCACCTTGCTCATTCCTAAGAATCATGGACACGTTACATATGGTGATAACAACAAAGGAAAAATTCTTGGAATTGACAAAGTTGGTAAGAATCCTAGTTCCTCTGTTGAAAATGTATTTCTTGTTGAAGGCTTGAAACATAACTTGCTTAGTATTAGCCAATTATGTAATAAAGGAAATAGAGTAATTTTTTATTCAAATTGTTGCATAATTGAAGATAAAAATGATAAGCATGTTAAGTTTATTGGTCATAGAGTAAACAATATTTATATGATTAGTCTTGATGATATATCTTCAAATGATGCGAAATGCCTTTTAAGTAAGAATGATGATTCATGATTATGGCATAGGAGAATTGCACACATTCACATGGATCACTTAAAGAAGTTGGTCTCTAAAGAGCTAGTAATTGGACTACCCAAACTTAATTTTGTAAAAGATAAATTATGTTATGCATGTCAAAAGGGTAAACAAATAATGGTCTCTTTTAAAGCAAAAAATATAGTTTCAACTACTAAACCTTTACAACTTTTGCACATGGATCTTTTTGGACTATCTAGAACTATGAGTTTTAGTGGGAATTACTATGCTTTAGTGATTGTGGATGATTTTTCTAGGTTCACATGGACTTTATTTCTTGTAAATAAAAATGATGCATTTCTAGCTTTTAAAAGACTTGCCAAAGTTATTCAAAACGAAAAAAGCTTTTCAATTTTCTTAATAAGAAGTGATCATGGTGAGGAATTTGAAAATAATATTTTTGAAAATTATTGTGATGAAAATGGCATTAATCATAATTTCTCTGCCCCTAGAACTCCGCAACAAAATGGAGTTGTAGAAAGAAAAAAATTGTTCTTTAAAAGAAATGGCAAGAACTATGCTTAATGAAACTACTTTTCCTAAGTATTTTTGGGCAGATGCTGTAAATACTGCTTGTTATGTAATGAATAGGGCCCTTATAAGGCCTATTTTAAAGAAAACTCCATATGAGTTATACAAGGGAAGAAAGTCAAATGTCTCACTTTTTCATGTTTTTTGTTGCAAATATTTTGTTTTAAAATAATGGAAAAGATAACTTAGGCAAGTTTGATGCTAAGTCTGATGAAGGTATATTTCTTGGTTACTCTAACCATAGTAAGGTTTTTCGTATATATAATAAAAGAACTATGACTATCGAAGAATATATTCATATTGCATTTGATGAAACTGACCCAAATGGATCGAGAAAGGATCTTATTATTGATGATATCACTGAAATTTTAGCGGAAACTCATTTGGGCAGCAAAGAAAAAAAAGTCAAGGAGTAAGAAGATAAACAAAGACAAGAAGATCCACAAGTCTTGGAACTTCCCAAAGAATGGTGGACTTCAAAATATCATTCCCTTGATCAAATAATAGGTGATGTGTCTAAAGGTGTAAGTACTCGAAATTCCCTTAGAAATGCATGTAATCACTTAACCTTTGTTTCTCAAATTGAACTTAAAGATATAATTGAAGCCTTTGATGATGAACATTGGATCTCAGCTATGCATGAGGAATTAAATCAATTTGAAAGAAATCAAGTTTGGGAATTAGTTGCTAGGCCTAATGATCATCCTATAATTGGCACAAAATGGGTTTTTAGAAACAAACTTGATGAAAATAGATTAATAACTAGAAACAAAGCTAGGTTGGTCGCTAAAGGTTATAATCAAGAAGAAGGAATAGATTATGAAGAAACCTATGCACCTGTAGCTAGATTAGAAGCTATTAGAATGTTACTTGCATATGTTTGTATCATGGATTTCAAATTATATCAAATGGATGTAAAAAGTGCTTTTCTAAATGGCCTTATTCAAGAGGAGGTATACATTGAACAACCTCTAGGTTTTGAAAATCATGAGCTACCCAACCATGTTTTTAAACTTAAAAAGGCTTTATATGGCTTAAAGCAAGCTCCTAGAGCTTGGTATAAAAGATTGAGTAAGTTTCTTTTAGAAAATAGTTTTTCAAGAGGAAAAGTCGATACTACCCTTTTCATTAAAAATAAAAAGCATGATATTCTTCTTATGTAAGTATATGTGGATGATATTATCTTTGGTGCTACTAATGAATCCCTTTGCAAAGAATTTGCTAAGACAATGCAGAATGAATTTGAAATGTTAATGATGGGATAGTTGAATTTCTTCCTCGGACTTCAAATCAAACAAACAAATGAAGGGACTTTCATAAGTCAAACCAAATACTGCAAGGAATTGCTCAAAAGGTTCGAAATGGAAAATGCTAAACACATGGCCACTCCAATGGGCATTTCTTGCTATTTGGACAAAGATGAAAGAGGTAAATCAGTAGAAATAACGAAATACAGAGGTATGATTGGATCTCTCCTTTATCTTACTACTAGTAGGCCAGATATTATGTTTAGTGTATGCATGTATGCTAGATATCAGGCAAACCCTAAGGAATCTCATTTAAGTGCTGTTAAACGAATAATGAAATACTTAGTAGACACTTCACAAATGGGCTTGTGGTACCCTAAGGGTGCCTCATGTAGCCTAATAGGTTATTCTGACTCTGATTTTGCTAGATGCAAATTGGATAGAAAAAGTACTAGTGGGACATGCCACTTGCTTGGTAGTTCTTTAGTTTCTTGGCATAACAAGAAACAAAATAGTGTGGCTTTGTCTACCGCTGAGGCTGAATATATTGCAGCCGGGAGTTGTTGTGCTCAAATCCTATGGATGAAGCAACAACTTCTAGACTACGGTCTTCAACTTGATCACATTCCGATAAGATGTGATAACACTAGTGCAATAAATCTCTCTAAGAATCTCATTCTGCATTACAGAACAAAGCATATAGAGATAAGACATCACTTTATCAGAGATCATGTACAAAAAGGGGATTGCATTCTTGAGTTTATTGAAACAACAAAGCAACTTGCAGATATTTTCACTAAACCCTTAGCAAAAGAAGCATTCTTTTATATTAGAGGAGAATTGGGAATAATTGATCAATCCAATATATAATTATTTGAATTTATTGCTTAAATATTGCTTTTATCTCCTTTAAATCTTTTACTAACTTAAGCTTCGGAGATATCCCAAACCTTGTTTTGCAGGTATCTTATATTTGGATAAGTCAATTCTCTTTTAAATCACATTCTGAACGTATGCTTTACTGTGTCTTTTAATAGCTTTATTCGAATAAAACTAAGTTTATTCGAATAAATTGACTTCTATGTCAGTTCTGTGTTTGTTGTGCTCTTTGTTTATTCGAATAAATTTCAGATCATTTGAATAACTAGAGACTTATTTTATCAGTCATTTGCTTTTGCTCTCTGACTATTTGAATAAAATCAAGCTTATTCGAATAAACCAGAGACTTGTTTTCTGTCATGTTTGGTTGCTCTCTGTTTATTTGAATAACCCCTAGGTTATTCGAATAAAACCTGTTAAAAGGCCACAATGCTTGGCCTTCCCTGTTCCTTTATTCGAATAGGATCCTCCTCTATTCAAATAAAACCTAGCAGTCTTCCTGACCTTTGAGCTTTCTACAAGAGTTTATTCGAATAAATCTCTTGGTTATTCGAATAAACACAGGCCTCTCTTTAAAAGGCCCCTGCGCGCCAACCCATCTCACGCCCTGCTCTTCTCCTTCTCTGCCCACGCCTCCATCTTTTCTCTGCTCTCCTCCACCATTTCTTTTTCTTTTTCTCTCCACCAACCCTCCAAATACCATGGCCTCTTCTTCTTCTAAGCGTCCTCGCACGAAGACTGCACCTTGCAACAATTCACTTGACTTGAGAAGGCCCTCCTCCAATGAAGAGCACCGTGGCTGCTTCATTACGCACTTCAGGGAGCGTAACCTTGTCCAGCCTAAATACATTGGCCTCTCCTTCTTTCAGCAACACAGAGGCTTTGACTTTCTGACCCTGTTGCAAAACCAGGGGGTTCTACAGCTCTGTTCTCACCGGGCCACTCTCTACCCAGCTCTGGTGAAGATATTTTTCTGTAATCTGGCTTTTGATGGCCAGAACCTCCTCTCTGAAGTTTGCGATCAGAACATCATAATCACTCCGCAAGATTAGCAGACTCTGTTTGGGTTGCAGTTCACTAGCACACTTGTTGAAGATGATGATAACCCCTTTCTTGAGGAGTTCAACAGGATTCGGGCGACTGAGGACCTGTTGAAACCTGGTCTACCTTTTCCTGACAAGGGCCTCAAGGGTGGCATGCTGAAGAGCCAAGATAAGCTTCTGCATTATGCCTTTGCTCATATCTTGGCTCCCCGCGGTGGAAATTACACCTACCTCAGTGAAGATGACATCTTCATGCTTTGGATTTTGAAGAATGATCATTAGATCAACTGGCCTGTGTTTATCATGAAACATATGATGAGGGCCAAGGGCAAGGAAAAATCTGACTTACCTTATGGTATTCTCATCACTACCTTACTCAGCAAGTATCCTCAGGTCTTGTAGACTGAGCGAGTCATCGCCTTGACTCATCACAATGTCTTCGGCTCCCACACCTTGCGTAAAATGAAGATGATCGAGACTGATGAAGGTTGGGTGTACCCAGATGAGGTTGATGATGAGGTTGACCCTGCTGATGCCCCTGCTGCTGCTCTTGCTCCAATTACTTTGGAGCAAATCATGGCTACCTTGCATGATAATCGTGCTTATATGGAACACACCTTCTCTATTCTGTTTGATAGAATAGAAGGTGTTGAACGTGAGGTTGCTACCTTACGAGCTGCTTCACCTGCCCCTGCACCTGTTTCTTCACCTCCGCCATCGGATACCTATTTCTAGGAGCTTTAGTTCTTAGGATCTCTGTTTTGCCTTTGTTTTATTTTTTCTGGCTTTTGTAACTGCATCCTTTTTTTGATTAATGAATAAATAAAGTTTTTGATGGTCTATTCATCTTGCATTGATATGAGTATGCTTTTCAGTTATTTCATTCTTTTTATGCTCTTATACTTGCATATCTATTTATGGGACTTACCCCTCCTTTTTGCTCATGACAAAAGGGGGAGAAAAATTTGAATTTGAATTTAACTGAGAAAAGACAGGTAAAATTAAAAAGAGTTTGGATTCCACATGAAAGGGGGAGCTGTGCACATCTCTGATAAACGTTACCTCTTATGATTAAAGAAGGAAAGTAAGCTTTTAATACCTCTTTGTGAATTCCAATTATATGCACTAATTCTTTTCTCATTGATAGTTTGTCATCATCAAAAAGGGAGAGAATGTGATTGGACATATGCCTTTGAAGACTTGTTTTGATGATAACAAACGTGAAGACACAAATGAATATGATGGAAAGAACAAGTCCAAAATCTTATAAGAATAGCTTTAGGACTTAGAGTCTTTTTATACGGAGCTCACTTTAATATCTCACTGCTTTCAAAGAAAAGATAAAATTGGGTTTAAAAAGAAACTTACGTGTTTTTCAAAGATTTCTTCAAAACTGGTTTTTATTGATTTATTTGAATAAAGCTTGCTCTATTTGAATAAACCATGCTACGAGTTTGAAGGTTTTAAAATTGCTATTCGAATAGCAGGTTAACTATTCGAATAAATGAGTTTCTCAGAAATGTTTTTGTCAAAACATTATTCAAATAACCCATCTGTTATTTGAATAATCCCTCTCTTTTGAAAACTCTATTTTAAAGTGTTATTCGAATAAACTTAGTATTATTCGAATAACTTATATCAGTTTGCTTTTCATGATGATGGTTTTAACAGAGTTATTCGAATAACACATTGGTTATTCGAATAACCCATATTAGTTTGTTTTTCACGAAGCTTTTATGAACAATGTTATTTGAATAACAACTTACTCTATTTGAATAAACATGGTCCTTCACGTACTGATCCTTCACGTACTGATATGGAAATATCTTTTAGCTTTTATGAGTTTTAATTATACCCAACGGCTATTTCTTCTAATTTTCTCTATAAATAGAAGTCTTGGGTCATCTCTAAAATTGTCTAACACTCTGGATTATTTTCTACTTGCACTAGTGAATTTATTTTCTATGCTCTATTTTCGATTATAACTTTGAGATATTCTGTGAGAGCTCCATTAGCACTTCAATTTGTATAATTTGTTCTGAGTGAGAGTTTCTCTTCATCTACTTTCTGCTATTCTATATCGAGGGTGAGGTATCCCTCAAGGTTTATATAAGGGTGAGGTATCCCTGCAGGCTGAGGCTTTAGCACAAGGGTAGAGTTCTCCTATGTGTGAAAAGTGCTCTTTTGTGTAACGGTTGCAAGCACCTATTGAAGCTTGTATCATAATGAAAAATCTCAACTATTGGTTCAAGAACTGGACGTAGACCACAAGTGGGTTAGTAATCGAACCAGGATAAATATTGTGCATGCTTCTCTCTTCTAATCTCTTTATTTTACGCAACTTCATTTTATTATATATTTATCCTTTGCTGTTTCTTAAGCTTTTCTTCTACATCTTGTTATTTCTGTGATTTTATTTAATAGTTTTAATATTTGTGTTTTCACTAAAAGAGGTTTGCGAAAAGTTTTTTAATACTCAATTCACCCCCCCTCTTGAGTACTAGAAGCAACTTGGTAACAAAAGATGGTTTCATAACATTTGTGGTCAAGCTTAGATAGAGTTCCTGTGGGTGCAATGCTTAGAACCTTTCTAGTTTACCATGCAAGCATGCAGCTACATGTATTGCTTATAAGAGAGCAAATATTAAGAGATAATGTGTTGAGTATTACTCTAATAGGATGAATAGTAAGCCCTATGAAGACTTGATTCATCCAATATGTAACATCCTCCCTTCTAGTTTGCTTCTACAGGTAGTATAGTAATTCTTAGTTTATTGTTTGACTTGTCTGCTTATTTACGTGTATATTAATAGCAACTTAACACGTAAGTTAAGTTTAGATATTAGTTCAAATAATTATAGAAATTATTAAATTAGTGAAAATAATGGTTAAAAAATGTGTAATTATGTTATAAATAAATAAAATGAGTTATAGTAATTTTGGTAGCTTAAATAATTAAATTTGGTAATTCTAATAATTTTATTAAATTAAAAGTAGCATAGAAATAAGAATAAATGAAATAAAATTATGAAAATAATTTTAGTAGTGGAGAAATTAATCTAGATGGTGGGAGTAATTTTATAATTTACTTATGAGTTAATAAAAATGCATATGAGTAAGTTAGATTAATTATATGAGTTTAGAAATTTGTTTAAATAAATCTAGAGTAATCATCACTCTTTAACCACTAGAATTTCAAGCACAAGGAGAAGAGCACTTAGCTTGACTCTTATTGGATTGCCATCTAGTATTAAACTTGAGTGGATTGGAGCTTGATAGGACTTAAACTAATGAAATTGCATGCATGTAAGTTACTTGCACATTAAGTTAACAACACATTAGTAAGAATTAGGATCTAATTAGAAATAATTGGCCTAAAGTAAGGTTCTAAACTAATTCTACGAATTTCTAAAACATAATTAGAAGCTAGAAACATAAGATTGAAGATCAAAATCTTCCTAGGAGTATGAAAGCTCACTAAACCACCTACCACAAATAACAACTTAGCAATTAAGTTGTTCCTTCCTTCCTTATTTCTCAATCTTGATGGCACTCACCACTCACACACACAAACATGCAACTTCATCTTTCTCTCTTCTCTCTCGATGACAAGGAGGCAACTATGGGAGCAAGACTTGAAGCTCTTGCATGAGCATCTTCCCTTGCTTAACTCATCTTGCTCAAGAAGACAAAAGTGATCCTCACTTCCTCCTCTTCCACCTACATTGATTGGATTCTCGAAGCAAGTCACTTTATTTCTTCTCTCCTCGATCACCATGAGCTATAGGAAGCCAAGTAAGGGTCTTTGAATTTCTTGCTCCTTCCTCTTCCTTGCTCTAATGATTTGTGAACATATATGTTGATGATGGATGAAATTTTGATGGATTTTTCTATGGGGATGCTCTCGAGTTTGGTGGGTGAGGGGTAGGAATAGATGATTTCTTTCCATTCCTTCTTTATTTCTTGAGTTTACGATCTTGTATGATTTTGATTATATGGTTGCATGTTGATTTTGATTGAATTTTGATGGCGATGAGTTGAACAATGGTCTCGAGGTCCATGAGGGGTTTTTGCACCAAGAGTTTGATTTCCATGTTAATGCTATATTGTTGTTGCTTAATTTCAAACAAGTGAATTAGTTTGATGAAAAATTGGATGAGTTGGATACGAGATTGGTTTTGGGTTCATGAGGGTATAAGGATGGAGATGAGAAATTGTACTAACATGCTTCATGGTTAATCTTGTTGTAATGAAACTAAGTTAAATTGAGTTAATTTGAATTATTGAATAATTAGGTGATTAAGGGGGTACTTGGTTGAGAGTTACAGTGAGGAGAATTGATGATAATTGTGATAATTAAATGGAGGTGGATGAGTGTAAGTTAATTAGTAAGGAATAGACTTGGTTTTGAATGATAAAATGAGTTGAATTGGATATAATTGGGTTTGGCCATACCATTAGGTCGTGACCTATGCTTAGGTTATCAAGCCTAATTTGATAGTTAAAGTCCTTAATTGAAAGTTGATTCTAAGTTATTAAGTTAATTGTGTTTAGCCTTAACCATTTGTAATTAATTTAAGCACTTATTGGATAATTGAGAAAAAATTATAGTAAAGTAAGTTTTAATTTTATTAGTAAAGTTTGATTGAAATTAAGTGAGACTTGATGTTGGCCAAGGTGGTTTGGAATATGAAGTTTGACATTTCTTTTGGTGCTTGGTTGTGGGCCATGTTGGACCTAAATTAGTGTTATGTTGTTTTATTCTATTTGTTGATGAATGATTCAGCAAAATACTGGGTGTGCAATTTGTTTTGAAGCTTGATTACGCATTATGATGCCTTTGTGATTGAAATTGATATATTGAGTAATCATGATATGGTTGCCTTTGTGAATGGTTATATGGTATTGTCATGCTTTTGATATGTATGAGATGTTTAAGTTATGATATTAGCATGCTCATGAGATATATGTGATACACTGAGAAATTTTGCTCCTTTACTTGTTAAAATTGAGCCGATAATGAATTGATATGTTGTGTGCATCCTTAAAGTTCTCAGTAATTAAAAAGATGTGGAAATTATCCTCATACCTGGAGGTGATCCTTATGTGCTATCCCCTTATTGTTGAGCAAATTATAGGTGAGGCCATTTTGCTAGGGATAGGAGCGTGTGACGAAATGATTGTCATGTATAGAATGAGCTTATGCATGATAAGTAAATTATCACCCATTGGTAGTGTGAGGATGTAGCATTCCCTCCCTACTTATATGAGATTGGGAATTAGCTTATGGAAGACAAATAAATTAAATGAACACTGAAAGGAAATTGCATTTGAATTTGTATGACATGTGATAGCATCTGTCATTTATATGTTATTACTGTTAATATATTGTTGATATCTATGAACATTATAGAATTGTTTGGATGCTTCTGGCTATATTCAATATGTATTTTGAGTGGATTTTGACTTCTCTATAAAGGCTCTATTTGTTTCTTCTTGCTTCTATCTTGTACTATTAGTATTCAATTTTATTCTATAATGTTACTATAATATATATATGTTTATATTAATATTAAAATGAACCTATGCCTTGGGGATAATAATCTGTTTTGGCTTCTGCCATTTTTCTATGAATTTTCTGTAAACTTTTGCGAAAATCTGAAGCAGCTGGAACTATCATGATAACACCATGTATGTTAGAATTACTATGAATTCTTAGAACTCTTACCCTACTATTTATTTTCAGGGTATTCCAGCGCCTAATACCTCTATTGTTTGAAGCTGCCACTGCTGACCTTCTACTAGGAGCATGTTGAGAGCTAGTGGGTGCATTATCCTGATATTAACACTATATAGCCTACATGAATGTGAGGTTGTATATGAGTTATTATCCTAGGGTTATCATCCTTTTTCCTCACCTCTGACTGAGATCTGATCTGACGGACTACTGCTAGTTTTCTTTTGTGATAGGCATATTATAATATATGGTTCTTTTTATTATTATTTTGTACCACATATGTATATGGTTATGTATCAGGCATAAATATGCCTATCAGCTTACTTGTGGTAACAACAGTGTACTGATGCCCTTAACTTTATTTTGTTTGTATGTATGTATGGGCCTGAGGCCCAATGGACTATTGTGTAGTGTAGGTACTGATGCCTGCACATTAAATATATATGTAATGATGAAATAGTTTTTGTTTTCTTTGTGAATTCGTGTTTTTGAACTATGATTATAATATGTGTAGTATGAAATAATTTGCTAGAGATCTACCAATGAGAAATCGCTTCCACTAAATGGATTAACAATGGATTAGTAAAACAAGAAATTAGATTAGTACTCTTAAAGGCAACTGGCCTTGCTCATCAAAATGAGCTAAAGTTTCCCTCAACAGGATTGGGCAACAAATAAAGCTGAAATAAGTTATGGAAAAATGATAGCTTAACTAAGATAAGTTAAAAAGGGATTAGATAGTGACATGTGATGTGCCTAAGCTTAATTACTTCAATATAAGTCTGGGTATAGTGAGGTAGTTAGTCTTGGGACATTACAAATTTGCCTGAGTTTGATGATAGAAACCATGGTGGGTGGGGCACAATAGACCCTTCAAAGATGAAGAGACTTCTCTGAAGGCCTAGAAGGGCTAGGAGGAAAGGTCCTGATGAAAGTTATGGAAGGGAAAATGATGCTAGGAGGTCTAGCACTACTAGATGTACTTACTACAAGGAATTTAGGCATAACAAAAGAAGATGCGAGAGAGATAAAACTACTAAGATGAAGGTATGCAATCTAACTTCAATTTATAATAAAATTGTAATTTATAATGAAATTGTAATTTATAATACTTTGCATTTTTACATGTTTGTTGCATCTTTATAAAAACAATAAATGCTTCAAGCTAGAGGTGATGGAGCATGACATCAACAACCTCTTTAAAGAGGAAGGTATTGTGCATTGTTTTAAATGTGTTCTAAATTTGTATATTGTCTATATTATGTACTGTTATATTCTCCCTTTCTACAGAAGCAAAAGACAACACTTCTAGTAGAGGGGGTAAGTCTTCAAAAAATAAGGTATGTTTTACTTATATTAATTTGCATAGATTATATATTTTGGGAACCTAAATTAAATTTTTAGTAAATTTATATAATAAAAAAAAATAGAAGACAACAAGTCAAGTTAGGACCTCTAACCAAGTTGGGACATCTAGCCAAGTTGCAAGTGGAAGCCAAGTTAGGACATCTAGCCAAGTTTCAACTATTGATGGAACTGGAAGCCAACCTCTGCCAAGAATTCTACCATATAGGATGCAACTTAGGTATTTATCATTGGGATACCAATACCATGACAAGATGAAAAATATGCGAGAAAGGGAATACATGCAAAGAAGCCCATAGGGGTACTCAAGCCAAGTCACACAATTAAGCTATGTTGGGGCTAGGAAGAAGAGTGTACCAATAATGCTAAAGCCAACAAGTGGATCTGATAGTACATTAGCACTGTTGACTTTTTTGAACTGTACAAATCTTTTTGTGACTGCACATATTTTGTTGGAATTGCACAGCTTATCTTGGATATAGCGAAAATCTTTTTTTGGGATTGTTGGAACTGCATAACTTATTTTTGGATATAGTGGAATGCTTTTTTTTACTTGTTGGAACTGTATAACTCTTTTTGAATTTATCTTATACTATGGGAAAGTTGGGCATATACTTTTTATTTTGGGTATATGCTATAAAGTGTATGGTTCAAGATGTTGCAAAGTTTAATGGTATAGCATATTGGTATAGCACTGCTAAGTCCATGAGGACAATATATGTAAAGTTTCTTGAATATGTAATTATGCACATGTTGTGCAATGTCATACAATGTTTCACTTTCAATCAATACTATTGACTATCTTCGAATGATGTTATTGTTGTTGAATCAGTTCTTAATTATAGTCCCTGTAGTGTCATCTCAATTTTGTAAGTGCAAAAGCATTCATATTGCAATGTCACTTCAAATTCATTTTAATCACTTTGGCTGACTTTGGATCATTTCTTATCTTTTACTATAGCTCAATTATATTCATAGTTATACTTTCCATCTAATTATCAAAGCCTTAATTACATCTTCCATCTAATTACCAAAGCCAAACAACATTTGCTACCAAGCCAAAGTTGCACAATTTACATTCACATTTTATAATATTTCGTTGACCACAATGCACAAAGGTCACTTCACATTACATAATATTTCATTCATACTCCTCACACAACTAAACACCTAGACCGTACACAATTAAACCCCTAAACCCTACACAATTAAACATCTGCCGACTACACCATACTCCTCACAGTCATGGATCTACATTATTGGACACTTTTACAAAACAAAAGTGAGCTTATACTAAATTGACTTCACTTTAGTTCATTTGAAATAAAACTTTGAATAGCAAAAACCAAATAAATGGCAATGAACACCAACACTAGGAGCTTCAACAATTCAATTAAGGCTTGCATGATCACTAACTCCTTCTGAAGCTTGGAGAACTCTTTATTATTCTCAATCTTCTACCTTCCTCTATTTTCTTTTTCTTTTCTTTTTTTCATTTCTTCCACTTCTTCACAAAACACTTCATTGTCAACACTTAAAGATTGATAGGAACAAACATGTCTGCATTCAATGGGTTGCACCATTGAAAGAATTTACATATCCTATCTCTATAGGTATAGAATAGCTTATTTGGATTGTTTTTGCTGGTTGAAACTTTGATATCTGTAATTCTTCCACATTTACAGGTCTTGTTTGCAGTATTCGAGCCCCAATTCTCCCACTTTCACTTACACTAGATGACATTGTGATCCTAAGCACAAAATAAGAGATTCAAGTATCAAAATTAGTTTTGGCATTTCACAAAAACACATGTTGTGCACTTTGTTTAATGGGAGACACTTGAAATACAAACCAAGACCATTGATAAAAATAGGGGGAAGAGGTTGAGAAATGCATTACCTAATTGAATCAACAACTAGAGATTCAATCCTCCATGTACAGTGACAATGGCCGACTTGGGATGGTGCTTCAAACCCTCTCCAACATCTACAACTTTCAAAAAGTGATAGGCCAAAGTTTTATAAGATTTAAGAGGCGCAAGATCATAATTTCATATGTCCAAAAACCCTAAAAAATTACAAACTTTCTATTATAAATCACGTGGTGAGCAAGTGGCTAGGGATCTGTTAGTCACACTAACGGCCTGTCAATGATAGGGGGTCAGTGTAACATTTAGTCATAACATAGGGGTATCAAGTTTATTTCCAAAACAATGGGGTATCGTGTATAATAAACGCAAGTTTCAAGAAAGGTCAATGTAATTTCCCTAATTTAAAATTATTATAAATATAATTTTTAATAGAGCTTGCGTTGTCATATTATGGTTACGTCATTAGTAGGAATATGTCTCTAATGGTGATGGATGCCAAAAAATGTTGGTGATAACGTGGTCAAAACACTAATCGAAGAATGCTGACAATGCCAACAGTTGGTTGTCGAAGGATGTTGGCGGCGACGGTGGTTGGAGGATGTTGTCGGCAACTTGGTCAACATCCACAACAACAACAAGGGTTACCAGAGTATGTGACAAAGATAATGAACAATAATTATAACACATTTGAACATTTGTGCTTGGAAATATAATTCATAAGGTCTAAACTAAGATATTTAAAAATAGTATAATATAGTTATTTTCCAATTTCATATAATTAGACTCAAAATTGGAATTACAATCCAATTCTAATGTACATACCAAACAAGATAATTAGAATTATGAGATCCAATTCTAATGTTCAATTTTAAGCCTAATTCCATGTACCAAACGGCAAACCAATTTTTAGAATTAAGTCAACCTAGATTTCGAATCATGAAACAAAACTTGTTAGGGTTTCTCAATTTCTTGAAGAGTTTATGTCTGAAATAAAAATGAATTTCACACTTTCAAGCCCCGTACAATAATTTTCTAGGGATACAAAACATCAACCATATGAAATTGAATTTGATTTTAGGGTTTTGATGATATTTTCCCAAAAGAATCGAAATTATTCAAACCCATTTAACAAAACTTCCAATCTCAAAAAAGACATGTAATTTGCAACCATGGTTAGAATTAAATTGGCTCTGATACCAATTATTGGAATTTTGGTTCAAAACTAAAACATAATAATTCAAAATTCCCTGATTAATTTAATCTCAAATCATGGCATACACAACAATATAGATTGGGTTAAAGGATTTCCTGGAAAAGATTATGATGAAACAACCATGACTAAATCCTTGAAAGCAATCTCGAATAGTGTGAGATAGAGAAGTTATTTCTATCTCATGGTAGTTTGTTATTGCGTCAATATTGATAAGGCGACTACATGCACTAAAGTGGTGTTATGATTCCAAGTGTGAATGAAAATAAGTTTCACATAGAGAAAGAATAAAAAAAGTGAGAATCATATAAGTGGATGGACCTATGAACCTAATGCCTTGAGGTTTTTGGGTCAAGATATAATGTCAAGCCCACTATGTGGTTTCTCACTTAGCCCATAGAATGCCCATAAAAGAAGATCTCCCTAAGTATTTTGGGCTCCCCTATCCCAACACATGGTATCAAAGCTGAAGTTCGACTCTTGGAATGAGTATAAGATATGATGATTAGTGCTCTCATGGTTGCTGTCCCCTTGAGAAATAAGAGCTATGCACTAAAACCTGAGTGGAGTGAGTGGTAATGCATGGCTTCGATGAAAAAACAAGTCTGACTCAACCCATGCTTCAGACAGTTGGAAAGCGAACACTCTGGGCAAATTGTGGGCTAAAGTGGTAAGGATATATATTGCTCTTGGATACCTAGCTAGGTGCCCAATGATACTAGACTAGGTTTAAAAAAAAAGGCCCGATGTCGAACTTGTTGAAAAACAAGGTTTGGTGATACAGTCAAGATACTCGAAGAACAAAACAAGACTTCCACTCAAGGGGGAGCATACTCTCATGTGAATGACTCACACTTGAGGGTGAGATTGTTAGGATTCTAAGTATGAATGAAAATAAGTCCCACATCGAGAAATAGTAGAAAAAGTGAGGACCATATAAGTGGATAGACCATGAACCTAATGCCTTAAGGTTTTGGGTCAATATGTGGTATTAAGCCTACTATGTGATTTCTCACTTAGCTCATAGAAAAAGATCTCCCTAAGTATTTTGGGCTCCCTTATCCCAACAAGTGAATAAGAATAGGCGTCTTTCATTGTATATAAATGATGAACTAAATTTACCAATCATGGTAAGCCCAAACAAGACCTAATAATAAACTCACTTATGAGTATTGCTTAATAACAACAAGCTCACCTAATTAATGTGAGTTTTTATAAAATATAATACTAATTTATACTAGTCGATATAAAATGATGTAACAACATTAACCTAAACACTAATGTAACTCGAAAATGAAACATTTTTATTTACTTTGCAATCACCTACCCTCACACTAAGTTGCATGTTATATATCTGCATATTTGAAGGATTATTCTTCCTTTTACTAAATCTACTGTGCTCTAACCATGATAATGAGAAACAAACTGGATTTATGCATGAATATCACGAAATGGTATAGTTCTTAAATATTATTTCTTTTAGTTATTAAGAAGTAATTTGCATGATCATTGACCTTTTTCTAGTTATAATGGGGAAAATGTGCAATTGGTTGAACCTAACATTTTCTTAAAATAAACAACTTGTACGTACTCCCATTCTGAAAAAAATAATACCCCAAGCATTACTAATCAATACACCAATCTATTTGTGAGATTCGATGCCCTTAGCTCAGGCTAACGAAGCCACACTTTATATATATATATATATATATATATATATGAGGAGGATCAGTTCACCAGGTGTAAGTTTTTTTTCTTACACTTATTTTCAACCGTTAGTTCTACTTTCATCTAATGGTTGAAATTATTTCATTAAAGGTAACCATTAGATGAAAGTAGATCTAATGGTTGAAAATAAGTGTAAGAGAAAAAAAACTTACACTGATATAAATTGATCTTCCCTCTATATATATATATATATATATATATATATATATATATATATATTATGATCCCATCTCCTATTGATATAGTAGTTGTCTTTCTATAATTCATAAAATTTAAGAAAAAATTATTAAAAAATCCTAAAATTTAAACAACTAAGCACATACTTCATAAATTAATTATCAAAACTCAATATAATTACAAATATATAAAAATATTGATTAATAGTTTTTAAAATGTAATTAAAATTACCGAACAAAAGAACTAGCTAATAGGTTAGCCCATGGCCGCTCGTGTCCAATCCCTTCCAGCCCACTTTGACCCAAATGGCTAATCCGTTTAGCCATGTAAAACTTGCATTTTAACGTGCTTATGAATGGAAGGTGCACACCTGCATAAATTAACAAGCTTGTGCACAAACCCAAACCCATTTTTGTACTGCTGATTTTAGGTGGAATAAAGTATATTTAAATGCAATTTTTAAACTTGTCAAAATTAGTGAGACTGTTAAAAAAAATGTGTAAATAATTGAAATTGGTTCAATACATGTGTTGCAATGTGCAATAAAATTAATACCCTTGCAAGATTAAAATTACCATCCTATCCTTTTAATTCTTCTTTTTGTTTCTTTTGCAGACAGGTGTTGACGTTCTTATGGATTTGGCATTCTCTTCTAACTAGAGGTATTGCTATTTGCTTCATAAGTCCATTTTAATAATTAATAAGGTCATTCGAGGTTAAAAAAGGAAACTTGCTCAACTTTCTTTCTACCAAGTTCCCAACCTCTACACTATATTTCCTACTTCTGATTATTCGTTCTTCCCAAATCTTCAACTATAGCAGCACATAGGAAAGGACATTACTGCCTTCTAAAGATTCTCATTGAAGTTATAAATTGTTGCTGCTATCAACTTTGCCTAAATCTTCTCAGGATTCATTGCCTGCTGCCAAAGATAATCACACAAAATACTGTTCTGACATATACATGTACTTTACAATGACTGAAGATAATCACGTGGTTATCTAACCTATACAACGGGATGCCTATAACATGTGGTTCCATATCTTAAAGTATGTAAGAAACAAAACTGATGGAAAAATTACAACTTTCTTTCCTAGACATGTTATAAACAGGTAGATACACAGTTTAATCAAAATGGGCAGAAAAAAATAATAAGTTTGATCAGCGACTTTGAAGCCAGTCCTGGATTGCAGAACGAAGAGCACGGTTGGGAACAAGATTGTGATGTGCAAGCTTAGAATTTGTCATTGGTGAAGTGTCATTACCACTGTCAAGCCATCCTCGTATAGCCTCAGCTTCATAAGTAAAACCATCTGCAGCTACATGTGGATCTTGCATGACTTCCTGCAAAGTAGGAACATAATCGGGAAATTTTCGTATATAACTTTTATATTCAAAGCTATATCATTCCATGGATTTTGAAAATATTGCGCAAGTGGAATATTTAAAAAAAAAAAAAAAGGAATGCACACACACACACAATAGAAATACGCAAATATGAAATCTTGACTAACTTTGCAATGAAAAAAGAGAATTGGAATGAATTTCATTTGCTTAGAGAAGTGTTCATTGGTCTAGGGATCCTAAAAAGATCATATGAGGGCATAACATTTTGAATGAACTGAAACTGAAAAAAAAGATAGACCAAACCAGTTACCTGGAAGATTGGACAAACAAAATATGAAGGAGTTTGGTAAAGCCCTTCAGAACGTAGTCCAAACGAGTTTGCGCTTCCAGAAGAAGCCCTCATTGGTTCCAGTATCCTCCAGACATCTGAATAAAGGCCCGGCCGGCTCTTTCTATTCATCTCACAACACCTCAAAGCCAAGCGGGCCAACTGTTCAGCCTGCACAAATGGCCAGTCTCCAGCCAAAGGATCCAAGAGGGATTTCGATTTTCCAGTATCTAATGCATATTTCACTTCCTTTGTTATTTTCCAAGGCTGGTCTTCCAGTCAACAATCTCAACAATATGATTCCAAATGAATAAACATCAGACTTTGGAGTAAGTTCCCCTGAAGCAAGGAATTCAGGATCCATGTAGGCAAAAGTTCCCTTTGGGTCAGTTATCCAAAACTGTGTAGTATTATTACTAGAACTAAGCTTGCTAATAAGGTTTGCATCAAGGAGAATATTGGAGGGTTTTAGGTCACCATGCACTGTGCAGTAAGGTTTACTGGAATTGAGAAAGATGAGAGCAGAGCATAGTTCTGCAGCAATGCGAATTCGAGTTTGCCATGATAATGGAGGTGTGTTATCCTTGTGGGCGAGACGATCTTCAAGGCTTCCATTGGGTAAATACTCATAGACAAGAGTCCAGGATTCGGGTCAGGCTCCTATAAGTGTGATAAGATCGGGATGCCTTAACTTGTGTTGGTTGTGGATGGTATGGACGGTGCTGTTGGTTGTGGACGGTGTGGACGGTACGGACGGTGTGGACGGTGGAATTTTATTCTTTGTATTCATGTATCCTATGTATTTACTCTCCTAAGACTTAGCATAGTTAATTAATACTCTAGGAATCAGCTTTCTCTAATTATTAGGATTCTGATTGTTGTACATTTTTCTTCTATTTAAACCCATTGTACCTACTCTGGATATACATATATAAAAATCAATATTTCACATGGTATCAGAAAAGCTTTTCTGATCCGTGGTAGAAAAAGAGTTTCCCATGGCGGAAAAACAGAGCAGTTCGAGCATCTCTGATGCAGACCCAAAGTCGGCGGCTGTTGGTAGCACCACCAGTCAGACCGAAACTATCCCAATCACTGGCTACAAACTCAATGGCCAGAACTATACACAGTGGGCCAGATCGGTCCGAATCTTCCTTCAAGGAAAAGGCAAAGAAGATTACATCACTGACGAGACAGAGAAGCCAAAGAAGTCAGATCCCAACCATGCAAAGTGGAAACTTGAAAATAGCCTAGTGATGTCTTGGTTACTTAGCTCCATGACGAATGAGGCAGGCGAAAATTTCA
Source organism: Ormosia semicastrata (assembly GCA_029884595.1). Lineage (NCBI taxonomy): Eukaryota > Viridiplantae > Streptophyta > Magnoliopsida > Fabales > Fabaceae > Ormosia > Ormosia semicastrata. The sequence continues at coordinate 44,580,563 of JAQQTO010000044.1, read as the reverse complement.
TGTTCTATGATACTGCTGCAGAAATCTGGAATGCAGCCAAGGAGACCTATTCAAATGTGGATAACACTTCAGCCATATTTGAGATCAAGAGCCTCTTACATGACTTGAGACAAGGAGACTCTCCAGTCACATAATATTACCATACTCTTACAAGGTATTGGCAACAACTTGATATTTACGCGACATGGAATGGAAGTGTCCAGAAGATGACAAACTCTACAAGAAGTCGGGTAGAAAAGGATCGGATCTATCAGTTCTTATTGGGACTAAACAAGAATTTGGATGAGGTAAGGGGAAGGATACTTGGAACTAAGCCCCTTCCTAGTATCCGTGAGGCCTTTGCGAAGTTAGAAGGGAAGAAAGCAGGAGGAAAATCATGTTGGGAAATCAATCTGTGAGTTCCAACATTGAGTGTTCTGCCCTAGCTGCAAGAGGACCGCCAAAGAAGGGTCGAGGGTGGTGTGATCACTGCAAGAGGCCCGAACACACAAAAGAAACATGCTGGACACTCCATGGAAAACCAGCAGACTTGAAACCACGATACAAGGACAACCGCGCATATACCAGTTCAGTTGATGAGAACAAGTCCAGAAATCCTTCAGAGCCCAGCCCATTTAACAAAGAACAAATGGAGATGTTGCAGAAGCTGCTGCAACAAACACTTCAAAATTCTAGTACCTCTTCTTCTACTGCTACTCTTGCCCAAAAAGGTAATCCTCTTATTGCTCTTCATGTCAGCCACCAGAAAACAAACTCTTGGATCATCGATTCTGGTGCCTCGGATCAAATGACTGGGGACATCAATGTATTTAGCAAATACGACCCCTGCCATGATGGTTCCATTGTCCGCATAGTAGATGGTACCACCTCCAAGGTGGCCGGTAAAGGTTCAGTTGTTATTTCTAAGGACATTACCCTTGATTCAGTTTTGCATGTCCCTAAATTAGACTGTAATTGATTATCCATCAGCAAGCTGACCCAGGACTTGAATTGTATTACTAAATTTCTACGACACTTGTGTGAATTTCAGGACCTGGATTCGGGGAGGAAGATTGGCAATGCTAAGGAGAGTGCAGGCCTCTACTTCCTTAGAGTTGAAAACTACAAGAAATCTTACAAGTCTGCTGCCCTTATTTGCTCTTCAAAGGATGATGTAATGTTGTGGCATTATCGTCTAGGACACCCAAATTTTATGTATTTGAAAAGGATATTTCCATCACTATTTAATAAAAATTCAGAGTTGTTCAAGTGTGAAGTATGTGAACTGGCTAAACACACTAAGTCCCAATACACTATTCAACCTTATAAGCCATCCCATCCTTTCACCCTGATTCATAGTGATGTGTAGGGGCCATCCAGAGTAAACAATGTCACAGGATCTAGATGGTTTGTCACCTTCATAGATGACCATACAAGGATCACTTGGGTGTTCCTCATGAAAGAAAAGTCAGAAGTAGGAGGCATATTTGAAAACTTCCATAAAATGGTCCAAACTCAGTTTCAAGCCAACACTAAAATTCTAAGAACTGATAATGGAGGGGAATACTTCCATCACTCCCTTGGTGCATATCTTGTCAAGAATGGCATTGTACACCAAACGTCGTGTGCACATTCTCCACAACAGAATGGGACTGCAGAAAGAAAAAACAGACACCTTTCGGAAGTCACTAGAGCCCTCATGCTATCCATGAATGTACCTAGCCATTTTTGGGGTGAAGCTGTCCTCTCCTCGGCTTATTTAATAAACAGAATGCCCTCCAAAACTCTCAACTTCACCACTCCACACCAAACCCTCTTGTCATTTTATCCCACTACCAAACTTCTCACTAACCTCCCACCAAAGATCTTTGGATGTACCGCTTTTGTCCATGATCAGAAACCAAACCCCAACAAACTGGACCCCACAGCCATAAAGTGTATCTTCGTAGGATACTCTCCAACTAAGAAAGGATACAAATGTTATTGCCCACTCAAGCGGAGATTCTATCACACCATGGATGTCACTTTCTTTGAAGATCAAGCCTTTTATCCCAACATTAACATTCAGGGGAAGAGAGTGACCAATTGTGAATATCAACCTTGGGAAATGTTCAGACCAGATCAGATTTCTGGACCAGAACTTAAATCTGTCCCTACAATTTGGGAATCTCAACCGGATCCAGAAGCCACCTCTGGTGTTTCCGAAGCGAGAAAATGAAGGTTCAAGCAGGTGTTCTTGAAGGTCCAAAGCAGCCAGCTTGAAGGCAAAACCAATGGAAGAGAAGAGCTACAAGTCTACATAAGGAAGAGAAAAAAAGCGACTCTTAGGGAGGTAGAAACCTGCACTCTTCCAAGGCAAAACCAAGATTCTGACCAGATTTCAGACCCTGGAAATACTCACACAGGTAACACACCAACCCTTGACTCTTCCTCAGATTCATTAAATTTGTTAGACAATACTCCAATTACTGATGTCCTGGACTTACCCATTGCTTTAAGAAAAGGGGTGAGGTCATGCACTAAGCACCCTATTGGGAACCATGTGTCTTTTGAAAAGTTGTCACAGGAATATAAGGCTGTTGGAAATATATGTAATTAGGTGTAAATTGTTAGTACAGTTGTTAGTCCCACATCATGTATATTGTGTAATTATTTATTACTTATTAAATATATATTCAGTCTCCGTTGTGTAGTTGAAACACACGGTTCAGTATGTCTTTCTTTTTCTTTCTCTCTCTCAACTTGGTATCTAGAGCCTAGAGAAAGGCAAATCCTAGAACCGTGCCTACCCGGAGGACCCACTGTCCCCCGGTGCCAAAATTTTTTTTTTTTTCCGGCAACCCGTGTCATCACTCCGGGTACTGGATCTCCTATGCCGTGCTCCTTTCCGGCCAGTCTCAGCCCCTGCCGCCGCCGCTGACGTCCTCTCCGGCCACCACCGCCGACGTCCTTTCCGGCCACCGCCACCACCGCTCGGAGCGCCTCCTCTGCTCGGCCCGATCCCCGAAGCGAGTGCCCGGCCGCCCATCCACGCGCCCACACGCGCGAGTACAGTGGGCTGCGTTTCGCACCCACGCGCTTCACTCCGGCCGCACATGACGGCGCGTCAGGCCTTCTTTCCGGCCGCCGTTCGTCCCACCGTGGTCGCCGGCCTCTCCTCTGTTGAGCCCAGTCCTCCACTTCCCCAACCGCACCCATAAGACGTGTCGTACACCTTCCGTATACGTTTCAGGTACTGTTCATTGCGTTTTTTGGGTTATTTGTCATCTGATCCATGGCTTCCTTGAGTCCTCCAGATGCTCCGAAGGTAGAACCTGGTGTTTTCAGTAATTATATCAGTGCCTCTCTTTCCACTGACAAATTAGATGGCACTAATTATGATTCTTGGGCCTCCGACGTCAAACTTTGGCTTACCGGTCAAGGGTACGAGAATCATCTCACTACCACGGTTGATTCTGTGCCTGAAGCCAACCGTCCCAGGTGGAAAAAGATTGATGCTCAGTTGTGCAGTGTGCTTAAGTCCACCATCCACTCCTCTTTGAAGCAGATTTTTCGAGCTCATTTGACCTGTGAATCCGTGTGGGCGCAGGCCAAGGTCCTCTACACCAATGATACTCAGCGATTGTATGGGGTTTGTCATGATCTTATGAAGCTTATTGCCCCAAGGAGGTTTGATGGCTCTATGTCTACCTACTTGGGCAAACTTCATGGTGCTCTCCACGATTTCAATGAACTGTTGCCTCCAGCAGATACCCCGACAAGAAAGGAACTTGAACAACGGAACACCTTCTTCATGCTTTTGGGCCTTTATGGTTTACCTGCGGATTACTCCACCATCCGTGATCAGATTTTGGGATCTCCTACTATTCCCACTCTTTCTGCAACGTGTTCTACCTTGCTTCGGGTTCTAGCTAAGCACAGTACTGATTCTCTTGTTGCTCCCATCACCGGTGACACATCTGCCCTTGCCTCTCAGACCAACAGTCGTGACCGTTCTCGTGGGGGTCACTCAGGTTCCAAACCTCGTCCGAAATGTGATCATTGTCATCGTTTGGGTCACACCATTGATAAATGTTGGACTTTACATGACCGTCCTCCCCGTACTGCTAATGTTGCACAGTCTACTCCACCAAACACTCTTGAGCCTTCTGAACCACCTAGAGCCTCTCCCGGTGATTATGCACTTTACGAAGTGGTTTGAGCAAACGTCGATCCTCTCGGTTCCACTTGTTTCATTGCGCACACCCGCATTTCCTATGCTTGTCTCTCTCAGTCACCTTCCCTTGGCCCTTGGGTTCTTGATTCTGGTGCATCCGACCACATTTCGGGTAATAAGGCTTTGTTTTCTCAACTCTCTGCTTCTGGTTATTTGCCTATGGTTACTTCAGCTAATGGTTCTCAGACACAATCTCAAGGGATTGGCACTGCTAATCTCCTACCTTCCCTCACTGTTGATTCGGTTCTCTATATTCCTGGGTGTCCTTTTAATTTACTTTCTATTAGTCGTTTAACCCGTTCTCTTGATTGTTCCATTACTTTCACTAAAAATTCTGTTTCTCTGCAGGACCGGAGTTCGGGACGGATGATTGGCACTGGATATGAGTCCCATGGCCTCTACCAGCTCTCCAACCCTTCTCATGTTTGCTCTGCCACAGATTCCCCTCTTACCATCCATGCTCAGTTGGGTCATCCTAGACTTGCCAAACTACAGAGAATGGTGTCGAGCCTCTCCAAGTTATCGAGTCTTCCTTGTGAGTCATGTCAGTTAGGGAAACACACCCGTAGTCCGTTTCCTGATCGTTTTGGTACTCGAGCTGCGTCTCCTTTTACCTTAGTTCATTCTGATGTATGGGGTCCTAGTCGTACTATTTCTACTTTAGGGTTCAAGTATTTTGTTACCTTTATTGATGATTACTCTCGATGTACTTGGTTATTTTTAATGCAAAACAGGTCTGAGTTATTCTCCATATTTCAAAAGTTTTACCAAGAAATTAAAACTCAATTTGGTGTTCCTATTCGTACTCTGCGTAGTGATAATGCTAGTGAATACTTATCTAATCAATTTCAGACTTTTATGGCTTCTCATGGCATTCTTCACCAAACATCTTGTGCCCATACACCTCAACAAAATGGGGTAGCTGAACGTAAAAATAGACACCTTATTGAAACAACTCGGACCCTCTTACTCCATAGTCAGGTTCCTTTTCGTTTTTGGGGTGATGCTGTCCTTACTGCATGCTACCTTATTAATCGCATGCCATCCTCTGTGCTTGATAACCAGGTCCCTCATTCTGTCTTGTTTCCACATCAGCCTCTTCATTCTCTTCCGCCTCATGTCTTCGGGTCCACTTGTTTTGTCCATAATCTCTCTCCTGGTCTAGACAAACTTACAGCCCGATCCCTCAAATGTGTCTTCCTTGGTTACACTCGGTCCCAAAAAGGTTATCGTTGTTATTCTCCTACTCTACGACGTTACCTTATCTCGGCTGATGTTACTTTCTTCGAGTCTATACCCTTCTTTGAGTCGTCTCCTTCGCCTCCCGAGCCAATCTCTACGTTCCTTCCGGTTCCTCTTGTCCTTGTCACTGTCGAGTCTGAGCCGCCCCACCCTCTACCCATACAGGTCCCCAGCACCACTGACCGTTTCTTCCACACTTATCACCGCCGACCACAACCTCCTGTACCCCATGTCCCTCCTCTGGATACTGCTACTGAGGTCATTGCAAACTCTTCTCCGGAACCAACTCATTTACCAGCTCCGGCACTGTTAGACGACTCTGATCTCCCCATTGCCATGCGAAAAGGTATCCGGTCTACTCGTAATCCTTCTCATTATATTGCTTTAAGTTATCACCGCCTCTCTTCTTTGCACTTTGCTTGTCTTTCTTCCTTGTCTTCTGTTTCCATCCCTAAATCTCCAGGTGACGCCTTGTCCCATCCCGGATGGAGACAAGCAATGATTGATGAAATGAGTGCGCTTCACAACAGTGGTACTTGGGAACTGGTTGCTCTTCCTCCTGGGAAATCTGTTGTTGGTTGTCGGTGGCTTTATACAGTCAAGATGGGTCCTGATGGTAAAATTGATCGTCTCAAAGCCCGTCTTGTGGCGAAAGGGTATACACAGATTTTTGGCTTAGATTATGGGGATACCTTCTCTCCTGTGGCTAAAATGACTTCTGTCCGGTTGTTTTTGTCCATTGCTGCCATTCGACACTGGCCTCTTCATCAACTTGATATTAAAAATGCATTCCTGCATGGTGATCTAGAAGAAGAGATATATATGGAGCAACTTCCTGAATTTGTTGCTCAGGGGGAGTCTTCTAGCCTGGTATGTCGTCTCCACAGGTCTCTTTATGGTCTCAAACAGTCTACTAGAGCCTGGTTCGGACGATTCAGCACTGTGATTCAGCAATTTGGTATGATTCGAAGTGAAGCAGATCACTCTGTGTTTTATCGCCACACAGCCCAAGGCTGTATTTATCTAGTTGTGTATGTTGACGACATTGTTATCACTGGAAGTGACCACCATGGCATATGTAAGTTAAAACAACATCTCTCTCTTCACTTTCAGACCAAAGACTTGGGTAAACTTCGATATTTCTTGGGGGTTGAGGTAACTCAATCTAAGGATGGTATAGTGGTGTCTCAAAGAAAGTATGCTATGGATATCCTTGAAGAAACAGGATTGTTGAATGCCAAGCCAGTTGATACTCTCATGGATCTAAATGTCAAACTCCTACCAAATCAGGGGGAGCCTCTATCGGATCCGGGAAAGTATAGGAGATTAGTTGGGAAGTTAAACTACCTCACTGTTACTCGGCCTGACATTTCTTTTGCAGTCAGTGTGGTTAGCCAATTCCTAAACTCTCCTTGTGAGGACCACTGGGATGCAGTGATACGGATTCTCAAATACATTAAGGGAGCTCCCGGAAGAGGTCTCATCTATGAAGATAAGGGACATACTCAGGTCATTGGATACTCAGATGCTGACTGGGCAGGTTCTCCTACTGACAGACGATCCACTTCTGGGTATTGTGTACTCATTGGAGGCAACTTAGTTTCCTGGAAAAGCAAGAAGCAAAATGTTGTTGCAAGATCTAGTCTGACGAGAATATCGAGCTATGGCCTCAGTCACTTGTGAACTCACTTGGTTGAAACAACTCCTCAAAGAACTTCAATTTGGTGAGGTTATGAAAATGACACTCATATGTGACAATCAAGCTACTTTGCATATAGCTTCCAATCCAGTGTTCCATGAAAGGACCAAACATATCGAGGTCGACTGTCATTTCATCAGGGAAAAGATTCTATCAGGAGACATCATCACAAACTTTGTCAACTCAAATGATCACTAGCGATGTCTTCACCAAGTCCCTGAGAGGTCCACGAATAAGTTATTTATGTAACAAGCTTGGTGTATATGATTTATATGCTCCAGCTTGAGGGGGAGTGTTGGAAATATATGTAATTAGATGTAAATTGTTAGTACAGTTATTAGTCTCACATCATGTATATTGTGTAATTATTTATTACTTATTGAATATATATTCAGTCTCCGTTGTGTAGTTGAAACACACGGTTCAGTATATGTCTTTCTTTTTCTTTCTCTCTCTCAACTAAGGCTTTCATCAACTCTTTGGACAACACCTACATACCTCAGAACTTTCATGAAGCAATCCAAGTACCTGAATGGAAAGCTGCGGTTGAGGAAGAAATCAAGGCACTGGAAAAGAATGGGACATGGCAGCTCTCATACTTGCCAGAAGGCAAGAAGCCAGTTGGATGCAAATGGATATTTTCAGTAAAATACAATGCAGATGGGAGTGTCAACAGATACAAGGCTCGATTAGTGGCAAAAGGGTTCACCCAATCCTATGGGGTAGACTATGAAGAGACGTTTGCACCTGTGGCAAAGTTGAACTCAGTTCGGGTACTCCTTTCCTTGGCAGTAAATCTAGACTGGCCGCTACACCAGCTAGATATCAAAAATGCGTTCTTAAATGGTGAACTTGAGGAAGATGTTTACATGAGAATACCACCTGGACTTGAGACTTCAGAAAATTCAGGAAAGGTGTGTAAACTCAAGAAATCTTTGTATGGTCTTAAGCAGTCTCTTCGAGCATGGTTTGAGAGATTAACACGCGTGGTTAAATGGCATGGCTTCACCCAATGCCAAACTGACCACACGATGTTTGTAAAATACCCAGAAGAAGGAAAGGTAACTGTCTTTATTGTCTATGTAGATGACATCATTATTACAGGTGATGATCGTCTTGGAATTGAAAGGTTAAAATTGTTTCTAGCTAAAGAATTTGAAGTCAAAGACCTTGGTCAATTAAGGTACTTTCTTGGGATGGAGGTGGCACGGTCCAAGCATGGAATCTATTTGTCTCAAAGAAAATATACCCTTGACTTACTCCAAGAAACAGGGATGTTGGGATGTAGGCCAGCAGACACCCCTATGGAATCTAATGTAAAGATTGGAATGGAAGAAGGAAGTCCACCTACTAATAAGGAAAGGTATCAAAGGCTGGTTGAGAGACTAATCTACCTAACCCATACACGACCGGACATTGGATTCTCAGTTAGCATGGCTAACCGATACATGAATGACCCCAAGGAGGCTCACATGAAAGTGGTTAACCGTATCCTACAGTATCTTAAAAGGGCACCGGGAAAAGGATTGCACTTCAAGAAGGACCCGAGTGCGAGAAAAATAGAAATATTCACGGATCTTGGTCGACTTTGGTTCCGTGACTGATAGAAGGTCAACTAGTGGGTATTGCTCGTTTGTATGGGGAAACTTAGTGACCTGGAGGAGCAAGAAACAATCAGTGGTTGCTAGAAGTAGCGCTGAAGCTAAGTTTAGATCTATGACTCATGGAATTTGTGAAGAAATGTGGTTACAAAGGATGCTTGCAGAACTTAAGGTTCCAACTGACCATACTATAAGTGTGATGTGTGACAACAAAGCTGCCATAAGTATTGCTAAAAACCCAGTGCACCATGACAGGACAAAGCATGTGGAGATTGACCGGCACTTCATTAAGGAGAAGATTGATAATGGGTTAGTTACTCTTGAGCACACACCCTCAAGTCACCAAACGGCTGATATCCTGACCAAGGCATTACCGAGAGCTAATTATGAAAACTTGAGATTCAAGTTGGGCATGATTAACATCTATGACCCAACTTGAGGGGGAGTGTTGGTTGTGGATGGTATGGACGGTGTTGTTGGTTGTGGATGGTGTGGACGGTACGGACGGTGTGGACGGTGGAATTTTATTCTTTGTATTCATGTATCCTATGTATTTACTCTCCTAAGACTTAGCATAGTTAATTAATACTCTAGGAATCAGCTTTCTCTAATTATTAGGATTCTGATTGTTGTACAATTTTCTTCTATTTAAACCCATTGTACCTACTCTGGATATACATATATAAAAATCAATATTTCACAAATTGCTCAATACATCAACCTGATACAAAACCAAAAGTGGGGTCAAAATAAATATCCCTTTCACTATAAATCTGGATCCTCGTTCTCTTCTTTCAGAGTCTTTTAGAGACAAAGTTGATAAAAAATTATGCCAAGGAGTAACATACAAAAATTTTAAACAATATATAAAGCACGTGAGTTTGGATTTTAGAAGAAATTAATGTAAATTTGTTACTGCCCACTCTTGTTATAGTTTTCATTTTTTACTGATATTCATTATTTAGATCTTCATATGTGACAGACTGCAATCTGCAAGTTACAAGCAAGAATAGTAAGGGCCAAATTCATTTCATTCTTGGACATATATCAACTTGCATATTACTTAAGATTTTTCAGATTATAAATGCTAGGCCAAAAATATTATGGTTGATCAAAATAAGGTGATATATATCACACAAAAGTCAAACCATCCCACCTCCTGTTGAAACTCCAAGGGTCCTTGCATGCTGCTGGGGTGCAACATTTTTATAGCCACCTCAGTGTGATGCAGGATTCCTTTAAATATACTTCCATATCCACCTTCTCCGATCTTTAGGGATGGATTGAAGTTACTTGTTGCTTCTTCAATCTCTGAAAAAGAGAATTCTGAGAACAGTTGAGGCACATGCATGCTCGAGGCCTCTCCTTGTTTTTTCCTCAAGTCCTCAGCCTCTCTCAATGCATTATCACGCTGCACCTGCAACTCATCTCGTTCATTCTTGCAGCTTTGTAACAGATCCACAGCAGATATAATCTTCTGCTCCAACTCCTTTATCATAAGTTCAGATGATGCAATTTGACTCTCTAGTGATGATTTCTGGTCTAGGGCAAGTCGGAGTTCTTCCTTAACCTTGTCTCTCTGGCTTTTTATACTATCAAGTTCTTTTTCTTTTTTCAGTTCTTCCTTTGCCAGTTTCCTCAGGTTCAATTCCTCTGTATATAAGCTTTCAGAAGCTTTAGCCTGTCAATTGGGTGGTTCAAACAACGAAAATGATTAGAGGGTGTATCAAGTTGCAATTCTTGGCACATGACATAATAATACAACCTAACACGATGTCTATCCATTCAAATGATCTTAGCAATGGTTAAGGTTGGTTCATACATAATCCACTTTCTTGTTTTACTATTTGGGTCTGACAAATGCTTTACCACTTAGAAGAGTTTAAAAACTTGAAAACTGGATACAAACAATGAACAATTAACTATTCCCATCATAAACATTATCACCTATTGTCAGAATCCCACTGTATAAAATCTTTCTTTTTATTAAATCCCACAATTAGGAGATTTGATTAGCAGGATTTTTTGTATTTATGAGTAGGAATCATTGACCCTTAATTATAGGAATTGATAGTGGGTACAATGATGAGCATTAGTTTAGGAGTTTCCTTTTTAGATTACCTTGTATCCTATTTAAGAGCACATGCTCGTCTAACATACCAATATCAGAAAAATACTTTCTCACATGGTATCAGCGCTCCAAAATCCGTGGGAGCCTGTGTAGTCTCGTGGCCTACATTGCCACACGCGTTTTCTTTCTTCCGCTGTTCGGCCTGTATTGCCGTTTTATTTCCACTTCTTCTGTCGGCTTGTATTGTCGATTTCTTTTCCCTAAAGCACCCTCTACGCCTTTGAATCCCACCCAGAAAATTTGAGAATGTCAGAAACACCCAATAACTCTGCCCAGACAGAAAATACATGTGCTGTCAAGTTGCAACATATTCAACCCAGTCTTCGTCTCAATAGAAAAAACTACCTCAAATGGTCTCATTTTGTCCAAACCTTTCTAAAAGGGAAGGGCAAATTGAATCATCTTACTGGGAAAGCTGCCCCGAAACCCACAGACACTAACTTTGCTGCATGGGAGGAAGCAGATGCGGTCGTAATGTCGTGGTTGTGGAATTCTATGGTGCCAGAGGTGAGTGATGCTTGTATGTTTATGAAGACAGCCAAGGACGTGTGGGATAGTTGTAAACAAAACTATTCCAAGGTTGGTGATACTACCCAAATCTATGAAATTAAGATGAAGATCACGACTTCCAAACAAGGGGACCGATCAGTTAGTGAGTATGCCTAGACTTCGCAGAATCTATGGCTGGAGTTGGACCATTATGAGCAATTTGAAGCAAAATGCAAAGATGCTGATTTACTCAAATGCTATAAGGAGAAGGACAAGATCTATAAGTTCTTGATAGGACTAAACAGCAAGTTTGATCCTGTAAGAACTCAGGTGCTAGGAAAGGAGCTATCCTCACTCAATGAAACAATGGCTGCATTCCGGGCAGAAGAAGCACGTAGAGGAGTGATGACGGAACCCCAATCCACTGAAAGTTATGCCTTTGTTGCGCAAAACAAGGGAAAGAAGACTGATCAATGGCAAACCAGTCAATCTGGAAGTGTAGCCCCAAGGATGGAGATAGACAAAGGGGAGAACAAAGATTCCCTATGGTGTACCTTCTGTAAGAAGCCAAGACACACTCAGGACAAATGTGGACTTCATGGTAAGCCTCCAAATCAAAACCGAAATTGGACAACCAAAGGCACTCAACGAGGAGGACAAGCACAAGCCCACATGGCTCAGTCAAGTGCTGTAGAGGGCAGTCCCTCCAGACCCCTTACAGATTTCAATACAAAAGAAATTAAAAAACTGAGGGAATTCCTAGACACTTTAGTCAAACCCACAGACACAGGTAGTTCTTCCTTGGCATTCTCAGGTAAAATCTCCCAAGCCTATGCACTAAGCGTTCTAAATTCTCCTGAACAAAGGACATGGGCTGTTGATTCTGGAGCTACAAATCACATGACCCATTCCTCCACTGAGTTTATCTCCTATAAACCCTGTCCAAGCAATAAGAAAATTGCAACTGCAGATGGCACTTTTATTACAGTTACTGGAAAGGGAGATGTTATCATAAATCAGGATTTAATTTTGGTTGTTGATTCTGGAGCTACAGATCACATGACCCATTCCTCCACTGAGTTTATCTCCTATAGACCCTATCCAAGCAATAAGAAAATTGCAACTGCAGATGGCACTTTTATTACAATTGCTGGAAAGGGAGATGTTATCATAAGTTAGGATTTAATTTTGAAAGATGTCTTGCATGTGCCAAAATTATCTGCCAATCTAATTTCTATTCATAAACTTACAACGGATTTGAACTGTTTAGTGACATTCTCTCCTACCCTTTGCATATTTCAGGATCAGGGAATGGGGAAGATGATTGGACTTGCTAGGGAGGAAAATGGGCTCTACCTTCTTGAGGAGGCCAGTGGGACATGCAGCACTAAGAGTCAAATTCCATTGTCTTTGCTGTCAGAGTCACCTCCCTCTAGCAATAAGGAAATCTGGTTGTGTCACTTTCGTTTAGGTCACCCTTCCTTCAGTACTCTAAAAATTATGTTTCCTAGCTTGTTTAAGGGACTAGACATAGGAATGTTTCATTGTGATATTTATGAACTTGCAAAACACAAACGCGTTAGCTTTCCTATCAATAATAAAAGAATGTTTGTTCCTTTTGCCTTAATACACAATGATGTTTGAGGCCCATCCAATATTCCGAATATATCTGGGGCCCGTTGGTCGTCATTTTTATTGATGATTGTACTCGGGTATCATGGGTGTATCTCTTGAAACAGAAAAGTGAAGTTAGCCAGATCTTCAAAAAAAATTTCCAAATGATAAGAAACCAATTTGGGACAGACATCAAACGAATTCGTTCTGATAATGCCAAAGATTATTTTAACCAAACACTGTCTTCCTTCTTCAATGAACATGGAATTATTCATGAATCCTCGTGTCCACACCCCACAACAAAATGGGGTGGCAGAACAGAAAATCGGGCACCTTCTAGGTGTTACTTGAGCTTCTCTATTCCACACAAATGTTCCAAAAAATATTGGGGGGAAGCTGTCCTTATTGCTGCCTATTTGGTTAATCGTTTACCCTCTCAAACACTTAACAGCAACAACCCCATTCAATTGTTCTCCAAATTCTACCCAAACTTCAAAACATCAAATAACCTTGTTCCTAGGGTCTTTGGGTGTGTGTCCTTTGTCCATGTTCATTCTCCTCATCGAGGAAAACTTGATCCTTGGGCTATTAAATGCATTTTTGTTGGTTACTCACCTACCCAAAAGGGATACAAGTGTTATCACCCTACCACAAAAAAGGTCTTTGTGTCTCTTGATGTCACTTTTGTTGAAACTGAATGTTTCTTTTCCCAACCTTATCTTCAGGGGGAGAACTCATGCATGGAAAATAAGGATGATTTGTTCTTACTAGAGAATTTCTTTGACAAAAATCTTTCTTTGATTTCCCCAAGAGAATCTAATATACCTGAGTCAAGTCCTATACACATTCCTTCCAGTTCTATACACACTCCTCATGGTTCGAGTCCAAAGACAACCGAAACACAGACTCCAAGTACTGCCCATCCACTACAAGTTTACACACGAAGGACAGCACCCATTATCCAACCTATACAAGTTCAAGATTCTGAACTATTACCTAAAACTGGTGAGATTGTTTTGGAGGAGCAAATATACCCCCTGAAACTGAAACTGATGAGACTGTTTTGGAAGAGCAGAATATGCCCATTGAAGCTGGGGATTTCCCCATTGCAATAAGGAAGGGTGTTAGAACGTGTACTCAGAGGCCAAGGTATCCATTGTCCCACTTTATGTCCTATGATAGACTGTCCAGTAATCACAGAAGTTTTCTTACTCATCTAAACACTATCACTATTCCAAAAACTGCTAGTGAAGCACTGGATAGCAAAGAGTGGAGAGAAGCTAGGAAAGTTGAAATGGATGCACTAGAGAAAAATGAAACTTGGGAGTTGGTAGAACTGCATAAAGAGAAGAAACTTGTATGCTGTAAGTGGATATTCACTGTTAAATATAAGGCAAAAGACACTAGAAAGGTATAAGGCAAGGTTAGTAGCTAAAGGTTATACTCAAACATATCGGATTGACTACCTTAAGACTTTTTCTCCAGTTGCAAAAATGAACACTGTTAGAATACTGTTATCTCTGGCAGTTAACTATGGATGGAGTTTGCAGCAATTTGATGTCAAGAATGCGTTCCTACATGGCAACCTTGAAGAAGAAATTTACATGGAGGTCCCGCCTAGGTATAACTTCGAGAAAGGCAAGGTTTGCAAGCTAAGGAAGGCACTCTATGGATTGAAACAGTCCCCTAGGGCCTGGTTTGGCAGATTTGCTACGGTGATGAAAGCAATGGAGTATAAACAAAGTCAAGGAGATCATACATTGTTCATTAAGCATTCAGCTTCAGGGGGAGTTACTACATTAATTGTTTATGTGGATGATATAGTTGTAACAGGAAATGATCAAACAGTAATGGATATCCTAAAAGGGTGATTGTTAAGAGAATTTGAGATTAAAGAGTTAGGCAGATTGAAATACTTTCTTGGTATTGAGGTAACACATTCTCGTCGTGGTATTTTCATCTCTCAACAAAAGTATATGATGGATTTATTGTCTGAAACTAGTAAATTGGGATGCAAACTAGTAGAAACTCCTATTGAGCATAATCACAAACTCAGTGAATCAGTTGAGGATGCAACCGTGGACAGAGAATCTTATCAAAGACTGGTCGGAAAACTAATCTATTTGTCTCATACCAAGCCAGACGTAGCTTATGCAGTGGGAGTGGTAAGTCGGTTCATGCATAATCCCAAAGAAAATCACCTTCGAGTTGTTTACCGCATTCTGCAGTACTTGAAAGGAACTCCTGGAAAATGAATTTTATTTACAAGAAGGAAGGAGATGACTTTGGAGGCATATACAGACGCTGACTATGCTGGATTTGTAGATGACAGAAGATCCACCTCAGGATACTGCACTTTTCTTGGCGGAAACTTAGTAACTTGGAGGAGCAAAAAACAGAACGTTGTTGCAAGGTCAAGTGCAGAAGCAGAATTCCGAGCTATGGCTTTAGGGATCTGTGAACTGCCATGGCTGAAAATAATTCTAAATGACCTAAAGATTGAGTGGAATGGACCTATGAAGCTGTACTGTGATAACAAGTCAGTAATAAACATTGCACATAATCCAATGCAACATGATAGGACCAAACATGTTGAAGTAGACAGACACTTCATAAAGGAAAAGTTGGATAATGGGACAATCTGTACACCATTTGTATCTACAGGAAATCAACTTGCAGATGTACTAATGAAAGGATTAATACATTTCAATCTATCATTAGCAAGTTGGGAATGGATAACATCCACTCACCAACTTGAGGGTGAGTGTCAGAATCCCACTGTATAAAATCTTTCATTTTATAGATGGGATTAAATCCCATAATTAGGAGATTTGATTAGCAGGATTTTTTGTATTTATGAGTAGGAATCATTGACCCTTAATTATAGGAATTGATAGTGGGTACAATGATGAGCATTAGTTTAGGAGTTTCCCTTTTTAGATTACCTTGTATCCTATTTAAGAGCACATGCTTGTCTAACATATCAATATCAGAAAAATACTTTCTCACACCCATACATTGCAGAAGTAATAAGAAGCACTCGACAACAGAACAGTTACCCTGCGTATAGCATCCATGGCATCTTTTTCAGCTTTCCCACGTCTAAAAGTTTCTTGATATGCATTTCGCGTAGCATTCTCAGCCTCAGACATAGCTTGTTCAAGTTGATCATACAAAGTATCATTCATTCCACCATCCTGCTACTGTTCAATCACATTATTCAAAACATCAGCTCAAAGCTCAGGTATTCAGAATTTATCCATCAATGCAAATTTAGAAATAAAACATGTCCCTCATCAATTGCAAGAGTCAACACGAAAAAATATGCACATGCTCCATAGCAGATACAAACATTACTAAAAGAAAAAGGACTATTTATGAGTACCAGTACACTAGGAGGAGATGAATGATGAAGATCCACTTTAATCAGGCGACTCAAAGTCAAATCTAATACATTACTCCCTCCATGTCCATCGTTGGCTAACCTTACTCTGCGAAATAACTCTTGAGCAGGATTTGTTAGATTTGCCCAATGATTTTGCCCCAGCGCAATAGATTGGGATCTCAAGTGTAGTGAATGCCCAGCATCAGAGTTTGGTACTTGCTGCATCAAAGGAGATGCAGCCTCTACATTACCTTCATCCAAACTGTGATCCCTGTGTTAATATGGTACTTACATCAGTAACCAAAATAATAAAAACCAAGTGCAATGACGACTATTGGCAGAGAGAATTTCAGCAGTAGAATATCATACAAGCTGGGAGTTAAATCAAGAAACAAGCTTTTTGAAATTATTAAATATTGAGCTTAGTATTCCTAGACAACTACAAACCTTCCTTCCTAATTACATTTATCTTTCATGTGGTACTATATCCCTTGTAAATCAGAACACATTAATATTTTAGAATACCCTGTACCTTCTGTGTATAAGGTGCCCTTTGCAGATAAACTGTACATGACAAGAAGCTGGAGCTTGTTCACATACATAGATGGCTTTCTTAGATCTGAGGTCCATCATTCTCCTGCAAAGTGATGCAAGTGAGCTCATTGAAAACATAATATTGAATTCACCAATACTGATATAGAGATTGGAAAATTCTCAAGCTACAAATAGTCATCAGAACTTACCAAATAAAGCATAATTTTTGAAAAGTTACAAGTAGATATGGATTTGGAAAGGACTATGATTACTCCATGCAGTCAAAACCCCCTTGGGGATAACAAAATCAAAGAGGGAGAGATAGAGATCCAGCTCTATAGCTAAGAAAGAAATTGAACTAGTTATTGAAAACAGCGAAACTATATCATGCTTTACTGAAAAGTTTCAAGCCCAGAACAGATAAGTATAGCTATTTGCATGGTACATAATTAATGTCCACAGTTCTAGTAATTTATGTCTCTTAGTCCTTGTGAAATACAAATATACTGTCTTCAATACTTTTACAATATCATCATTGGATTTCCCGCAAAAATTAACAAAATAATAATATGGTCCGAGGAGTTTTTATCTGTCTTCTTACCTAGAATAATACCCATCAGATGCTGCTCCCATAACAAGCTTTCGGATGTTATACTGGGAGACGAGTTCTAAAATTCCTTTTCAATGTTGCCCATTTCAATATGCAGTTTCCCTGCTAGCACCTGTATCAGAAAGTAATTAGTGGTAAATTAAATAAGTTTTGAAATTCATATACATATAGAATTACAGCAATAATTACCCCCATCCGTTGACAGATAAGAAGATAGTCATCCAGAGTCTTATGCATGTTTTGCCTTTCAATTTCCTGGTATGCTCGAACTTCCTGCTCTTTCAGTGAACTTGCAGGAAATTTAGCACCCACTGTAAACAAGAAAATTTAAAGAGTTATAGACCATTGATAGATACTGGTTCAAATAACACACAAGTACTGAATATGCACTAGAATCTCCTCTCCTAAGCTGATATCAGTGTGATATCATATCAATGGGGACTGGAAAAGTGTTTATAGAATATACTTTGAATCAAAGAAAGGAAAACTGATAATCCTAGGCAAGTTCGAGAGTGCCTAGTCTCTCCCTCCCAATTCCCACTCACTCAGTATTTTCTGTACCCCTCCCCTTCTCACTCCTTTTTATTCTTCCTTCCTCTAACAAATTCCCTCTTGGCATTTCCCACACCCCTGGCCTGACCACATCAGCAAGTGGTTATTATTCCTCTCCACTTCACTGTTCATGCAGTCAGCATGATTCAAATGGGATTGTGATCCCCTACATCCCTCTCTCACGTAGTGAGCATGACTCAAATGGGATTGTGATCCCCTACATCCCTCTTTCCTCTTCCTGTGGTACACTTTGGTTATCTCAGGTTTCCTAACAATACTCCCCTCCAATAGTTTCACCTTGTCCTCAAGGTGGAAGTGAGGAAACTGTTTCTGAATTGCTGCCAAGGATTCCCAGGAATTTTCAAAATCAGGCACGTCCTGCCACTTGATCAATATTTCAATAGTGCCTGCAATAGACTGCCTGATATTAAGCACGGCTGCAGGTTGAACCTGAAGCTCCCAATCAGCTGCCAGTTGCGCTGGTAAGAGCTAGCTGAAAGCAGTGGCAGTGACTGATTTCTTCAATAAGGAGACATGGAACACGTTGAATGCGATTGTCAGCTGGGAGTTGGAGCTTGTAAGCCACCTGTTCCTGGAAATTTGTTTTAGCAAGGAATGAAAAAAAGTGTGCAAGAATTTGTTAGAGCTTGTGACACTTGTCAAAGGCAGAAATATGCAGCTATGACTCCTAATGGGTTGTTGCAACCATTGTCTATTCCTGCGCTGATTTGGAGTGAAATATCTATGGATTTTATAATTGGGCTGCCCAAAAGTACTGGCTATTAGGCAATTCTGGTTGTGGTGGATAGATTATCCAAATATGGTCATTTTATCCCTCTTAAGCATCCATTCACAGGTCGCAGTATCGCTGCTGTTTTTGCTAAAGAGGTGGTGCGATTACATGGAATCCTAGAATCAATTTTGAGTGACCGCGACCCTTTGTTTGTTAGCATCTTCTGGAGGGAGCTGTTTAAGCTTCAAGGTACTGTTTTGAAGATGTCTTCTTATCATCCTCAAACGGATGGACAAACGGAGGTGGTAAATCGATGTTTGGAAGCTTACTTAAGGTGTTTTGTGTCCAAACAACCAAAATCGCGGTCACATTGGCTTCCTTGGGCGGAATTGTGGTATAACACCACTTTCCATGTGTCCACAGGGTTCACCCCTTTCCAAATTGTTTATGGGAGACCACCACCAGCTTTGGTGCATTTTTTGGAAGGTGAAACTCGGGTAGAAGTTGTGGCACAAGAGTTAAAGGATCGAGATGAAGCTTTGAGACAATTGAAATATAATCTGCAACGAGCTCAAGAGCAAATGAAACACTATGCTGATAAGAAGAGGAAGAACGTACATTTTGCTGTTGGAGAATGGGTTTTTCTCAAATTGAGGCCTCACAAGCAGAATTCAGTTGTGCACAGGATCCATCAAAAGCTGGCCCCTCGATTTTTTGGACCTTATAAGGTTATACAGAAGCTGAGGGAAGTGGCTTATAAACTGCAGCTACCTGAAGCTTCTAGAGTGCACCCCGTATTTCATGTTTCACAGCTAAAGAAGGCAGTAGGTGATTATCAATATTCTCTAGATTTGCCTTTGGATTTGGGGATAGATATGGAAGCAAGCATTCAGCCTAAGAAGGTGCTGTCATGGAGAGACAAGTTTGAAGAAGGACAACACACAAGAGAATGGTTAATTCAGTGGAAGGGCATGTCTGCTGCGGATGCCACGTGGGAAAAGGAACTGCTGCTGCAAAGTCAATTTCCTGAATTTAGCCTTGAGGACAAGGCTGTTATTGAAGGAGGGGGTAATGATAGGAGGCCCATTATGCCTAATTCAGGCCATCAGATGCCTGAGACAGAAGATGATATGTTAGTGGGCTTTAAGCATGATATAGAAAGAAGGAATGTTGGAATGTATGAATATTATTCCTTGAATATTTCTGTACAGAGAAGGTTACAATATATATAGGCTAAAGCTATTAATTGCTATCCTAAAAATAAGGGAGAAAAATCAGCCCTAATAAAAACAAGAATAAGAAACGTATCTGTACATATCTGATATTAATGTTAATATATTACAACACTCCCCCTCAAGCTGGTGAGTGAATATCAATCATTCCCAGCTTGCAAGTAAGACTTTGAAATCGCTCTGTGGGAAGCCCCTTGGTGAAGACATCTGCTAATTGGTGCTCTGAAGGGACGTACTCTGTAGTTATAAGGCCATCATCTAATTTTTCCTTGATAAAATGGCGATTAATCTCTATATACTTTGTCCGATTATGTTGAACCGGGTTGTGAGCAATGCTGATTGCCGACTTGTTATCACAAAGTAACCTCATAGGAGCTTCATACTTTATCCTGAGATCATCGAATATGATTCTCATCCATAACAGTTCACAAATTCCTTGTGCCATAGCTCGAAATTCAGCCTCTGCACTTGACCTTGCAACCACATTCTGTTTCTTACTTCTCCAAGTCACCAAGTTTCCTCCTAAAAACATGCAGTAACCTGAGGTAGACCGCCTGTTGACAACTGACCCGGCATAATCTGCATCTGTATAGGTTTCAATGGTCAATGTTTGTTCTTTCCGAAATAGAAGTCCTCTTCCCGGGTTTGTCTTCAAATACTGAAGAATTCTATTCACAGCTAGCATATGTCTCTCACGAGGATCATGCATGAACGGCTAACCACACGACATAGATAGGCTATGTCGTCCGGTGTGAGACAAATATATCGCTTTTCCCACAAGTCTCGATATTGTGTCTTATCCACCCTTGGGCTCTCCTCATTGTTTCCAATCCTGTGATTTTGTTCAATAGGCGCCCCGTGGTTTTGCAACCTAGCTTACCCGTTTCCTTCAAGATCCAGGACATATTTCCTTTGGGAAATAAAGATGCCTTGTTTGGAATAGGCAACCTCTATCCCAAGGAAGTACTTGACTTCCCCAAGTCCTTCATTTCAAATTGTGCGACTAATTTTTCTTTTAAGACTGTTTCTCAACCTCATCATCACCAAATGATGATCATGTCATCAACATAAACCAAAGAAGTGTAAGCTTGCCTTCTTTGGAATGTTTTATAAAGAGGGTATGATCTCCCTGGCTCTGCCTATAACCTAAGGACACCATAGTATTGGTGAACCTCCCAAACCAAGCACGAGGAGACGCTTGAGTCCATATAAGGCCTTCCTTAACTTGCACACCATATTCCCTCCACCTAGGTAGGTCCATATCCTAGTGGAATGTCCATA
This sequence comes from Ormosia semicastrata, assembly GCA_029884595.1. Lineage (NCBI taxonomy): Eukaryota > Viridiplantae > Streptophyta > Magnoliopsida > Fabales > Fabaceae > Ormosia > Ormosia semicastrata. The sequence continues at coordinate 44,559,265 of JAQQTO010000044.1, read as the reverse complement.
TATACTTCCTCTTCCAAATTCCCATGGAGAAAAGCATTTTTAACATCAAATTGGTGCAAGTCCCATCCAAAGTGTCTTGCCAAGGAGAGAATGATCCCGACTGTGTTCATCTTTGCTACTAGGGCAAATGTTTCCTCATAATCAATCCCATATGTCTGAGTATACCCTTTTGCAACCAGCCTTGCTTTGTACCTGTCTAGAGTACCATCAGACCGATATTTCACTGTAAATCCATCTCGCACCCAACTATCCTTTTGTCCTTCGGCTTCTCAACAATTTCCCAGGTCTCATTCTTGTTTAAAGCACTCATTTCTTCATGCATGGCTTGAATCCAATTCTTATCCATTAATGCTTCTTGTACTGAAGTAGGGACTCTGGTAGAATCTATTGTTGAAATAAAACTCTGATGCTGTACTGATAGGTTTTTAGTGGACACATACTGAGATATGGGGTATTTTGCACAAGTTCTTCTGGCTTTTCTTAAGGCTATTGGCAAGTCATCAGGGTTAGGTTCACAAATATCATGTAAAGAATTATTCAAAGGCTCAAAATCAGGAATGCTTACCTCTGGTTCGGGTGACTGAAGCTGCTGTTGGACCAGGTTGGGTTTTTTCCGATAATACACCTGCTTGTATCGATCTTTAGGTGTCTCTGAAGTACCAGAAGATGATGCCACATCCTTTATCGAGGGAGGGATAGATGACTCAAGAGATTCAACCATAAGAGGAACAAAAGATGACTCAAGAGACTCACTTCTTGACCACTCCCCCCAAAGGTGAGGACGAAGGTGAAAAGACTCGGACTCATGAAAAGTGACATCCATGGAGACATAGACACGACGACTTTGAGGATGATAACATTTGTACCCCTTTTTGTCTGGTGCATACCCTATGAAGATACATTTGACAGATTCTAGGATCCAACTTACCATGATATTGACTATGGATATGAACAAAGGCAACACAGCCAAAGACACGACACAGGAGATTCTTCATGGTAGGAACGGAAGGGAAGAAGGAAGTCATGACTTGCACAGGACTAAGACCATCCAAGACACGGGAGGGCAATCTGTTTATCAAGTATGCGGCAGTTAAGACAGCTTCCCCCCAATAAGACTTAGGGACAGACATTTGGAATAAAAGAGCTCTTGCAATTTCTAGGAGATGACGGTTCTTTCTTTCTGCAACCCCATTTTGTTGGGGAGTATCAACACAAGTTAACTCATGTAACACACCATGTTCTTTAAGGAATTTTGTGAAATGTTGATTCACATATTCCTTGCCATTATCAGATCGTAACCGTTTTATAGATTTTCCAAACTGGGTTTGAACCATGCGATAGAAATTCAAGAATATTTGAAATACTTCAGATTTATCCTTCATAAGAAATATCCATGTGACCCTAGTGCGATCATCAATAAATGAAACAAACCATTTTGCACCGTATACATTAGAATTAGAGGAAGGTCCCCACACATCGAATGAATAAGATCAAAAGGTTCAATACTTTTATTATTATTTGGAGAAAAAGTTGTGCGATGGTGTTTCGCAACCGACAAACATCACAAAGAAAAGACTTAACGACTCATTGGTAAACAATTGCGGAAATAAAGACCTAAGAAGACCGAAAGGAGGATGACCAAGGCGTTTGTGGTGAAGCCATATCTCGAGATGCACGAAGCGGAACTTGTCGCATGATTGGATGTGGACATCATCGGACTAGTACGACCATGAGCCCGATGTAGAACATATAACCCTCTCTGTTCCTTAGCAACCCCAATCGTCCTCCCCGTGGTAAGATCCTGAAACACACAATGAGAGGGAAAGAAGGTCACTGTACAGTTTAAATCTGTGGTAAGCTTATGAATAGAAATAAGGTTATTAGACAAATGAGGGACATGAAGCACATTATGTAAAGGAAGGGAAGGGTGAAGTGAAATAGTACCACATCCTAAAACAGGGACATGGGATCCACTAGCAACCGTGATGTGATGCTTACCAGATAATTTAGAGTAAGTGAAAAAATATGAGGGATGAGGGGTCATATGATCAGTAGCACCAGAGTCAATAATCCAGAGATCCTCAGATACAGTACTAGAAACATTAAAGGAAAAAGAGCTTAAATTCTTACCAGTCATGGTTAGAGAACAAGTGCCAGAAGGCTTACTCATAGAGTCCAAGAGAGTGCGCAAACGATCCAACTCGGCTTTACTAAGCGCCGGAATGGCCTCCCCAGATGGTGGTGCAGAGACCTCTTCACCCTCAATAACCAAGTCGGACACTGTCTGATTAACTTGCCTTTGTTGACTGCCTTTAAAACCCCCAGAGCGACCAAGAACCTTATCTCTGCATGGAGTTTAAAACAAGTGTCCTTAGTGTGACCAGACTTCTTGCAAAAAGGACACCAGCGCTCGTCACGTTTGGCAGACGACTTCCAAGAAGATGAGCCAGGCCTTTCAGATGATAACCCACCAATAGGACCTTTGCCAGTGGCCAAAGCAGAACCATCACCGGAATTACCATTATTCAACATGACCACCCGCGACTCTCTTCCCCCCTAACTGTGTAGAACACCTCGGAGAGAGAAGGAAGCTTGTCTTTACCTAAAATCTGAACCCGAATAGGATCATACTCAGAATTCAACCCAGAGAGAAACTTAAAGACCCGTCCACGCTCAATAAACTTGGTTAAAGTAGCAGAATCCTCAATGCATTTCATCTTGAGATCCTGGTTTTGATCCAGATCAATCCATAAACCATTCAGAGTACCATAATAATCAGTGATAGAAAGAGATCCTTGCTTGGTATTAAAAATGGTGTTTTCTAAATCATAACACGCAGCAATATCTTGTTTCATAGAATAGGTTTGACTCCAACTATTCCAAATTTCACGTGCAGAAGTAAAAAATATACAATTCTTACTGATATCAGGTGTCATAGAGTTCCATAGCCAAGTCATAAACAAAGAATCTTCATCATCCCAAATGCCAAATTGTGGGTCATCGGCCTTCGGAGGATCCCCGACAATGTGCGACAACTTCCGACGACCCTTGAGAGTGGTGCGAATAACCTGGGCCCATTGGAGATAATTCTTACCATTGAGGTGATAAGTAGAGTGTAACACTGGAAGATCATGGGGATTCAGGGCTGCAACGGCCACCAGAGGCGTTGGAACGACAGCCGGAGGCGGCGTATTGATGGTGGAGGACCCGGTGTCTACTGTAGACATGCTTGGTTGGACCCGAAAATGGTCAAAAAGTAACGGGAGGAGCCGACGAGCAGAACGGCGGTGGTCGCGCGGTGAACGGCGGTCTGGAGGGCGGTGCGTGGCTCCCACGCGCGTACAGTGCAGCGGTGAGGTGGCGGCGCGTGGCTGATCGGTTTGGGATGGGCCTTTCGATGGTGGCCGGAAACAAGCAGACAAGCAGTCCGGCGGTGGTGGTGAGGCAAAAAAAGGCGGTGACAGGTGGCTGGTGGTGGTTTTACGGCAGCAATAAGGCTGCAAAGGAAGGAGGAGACAGCAGTAAGGCTGCTCAAAACGAAGAAAAACTAAGGCAAGCCCTGGGAACGACCTAGGTCACGATACCATATAGAAAAAAGGAATGTTGGAATGTATGAATATTATTCCTTGAATATTTCTGTACAGAGAAGGTTACAATATATATAGGCTAAAGCTATTAATTGCTATCCTAAAAATAAGGGAGAAAAATCAGCCCTAATAAAAACAAGAATAAGAAACGTATCTGTACATATCTGATATTAATGTTAATATATTAAAACACATGATAAGCCCAAGATTTGGAGAGTTTATGAGAGAAAGAAAAATAAAGGGAAGAGGGGAGAGAATGAGGTAGAAACTGCCTGGCTGGAAGTTAGTTAGGATTTGCTTTATAGGGAAAGGGAGAATAATGAAACAGATATGACAGAAGAATTTAGTTTGTACCCAAGGGGTTAGGCAGAGAGAGAGTATCTCTTCTCTGAGGAGCATTGCTCTGGTTTTCCATTGTAGAGAGCTTTGTCTCTTATTTTCAATATATATTCTGCATTACCTTTCCTTTAATTCTTCTCTGCTCTATCAGGGGCAAGATGGTTTGTGTCTTTTATTAATGACTGTACACGTGTTACTTAGATTTTCCTGCTCAAAGACAAGTCTGATATTAGTACTATTCTCCCAAATTTTTGTTCCATGATTAAAAATCAATTTGGGGTGGGTATTAAATGATTCAGGTCTGATAATGCTAAAGACTACTTTAATCAGACTCTTATGCATTTTTTCCAGAAAGAAAGAATAATCCATGAATCATCTTGTGTCCATACCCCTCAACAAAATGGGTTAGCAGAGCAAAAAAAATGGTCATCTTCTTGAAAAAACCCGAGCCCTATTGTTTCAGAGAAATGTCCCTAAGTCCTTCTGGGGGGAAGCTATTCTGGCAGCTACTCATCTTATAAATCGCTTGCCCACTAAAGTCCTGGGATTCAAAAGTCCTATAGATGTCCTCTCCACCTTTTATCCTGATCTACAAACTTCCAATAATCTTGTTCCTAAAATTTTTGGATGTGTCTCTTTTATCCATGTTCACAATCCAAACAGGGGGAAACTTAACCCGAGGGCTCTAAAATGTATCTTTGTGGGCTATTCTTCAACCCAGAAAGGGTACAAGTGTTATCACCCTCCATCCAAAATATTCTATGTCTCCAGAGATGTTACATTCAGTGAAGAAGAGGCTTATTTTTCCCATCCTTATCTTCAGGGGGAGAAGTTAATGAAGGAAGATAAGGAAGATTTCCTGCTTGACTTGTCCTTACTTCCTGTGTCTAATGGTCCTTCTTATGACCTTCCTGTTGTCCCTAATACTCCTCCTGAAGTCACTCCTTCTGAACCTATGTCCAAAACCATTCCTGACCCAATGGCTGAGTCTACTCTTGAGAATGTAAGGTATGGCAAAGGCAAGGTGTTCACAAGAAGGAAGATGGCTGTTCCTGAACTTGTGCAGGCCCAAGAGTCCAACTCGGAGCCTTCGAATGAGGTAATAGTTTCTAACCCTTCATTACAAGAAGAAACTGAATTTCATGTTGATAGTAGTGACCAAAATCTTCCTATAGCCATCAGGAAAGGAACTAGAGAGTGCACAAAACGGCCACTATATCCTCTTGTACACTTCTTGTCCTTTGAGAATTTCTCATCATCCCATAAAGCCTTCCTTATAAGCCTAAATACCATTGCCATCCCTACCACCCTACCCGAGGCCTTGTCCAATGAAAAATGGAAACAAGCCATGAATGAAGAGATGGAGGCATTGGAAAAGAATAAAACCTGGGAGCTAGTGCAGCTACTGGCAGGGAAGAAAATTGTGGGCTGTAAATGGGTGTACACTGTGAAATATAGAGCAGATGGATCCATAGAGAGGTATAAGGCACGATTAGTTGCCAAAGGGTAATACCCAAACTTATGGAATTGATTACCAGGAGACTTTTGCACCAGTTGCAAAAATGAACACAGTTCAGGTATTATTGGCATTGGCAGCTAATTATGGTTGAGATTTATAACAGTTTGATGTCAAGAATGCTTTCTTACATGGAGATCTCGAAGAAGAAGTCTACATGGAGGTCCCACCAGGATATGGGAGGAATTTGCATGCTGATACTGTGTGTAAGTTAAAAAAGGCCTTATATGGCCTCAAGCAATCACTGCGAGCGTGATTTGGAAGGTTTGCTAGAATCATGTTAGCTATGGGGTACAAACAAAGCCAAGGGGATCACACACTGTTTGTTAAACACTCTCCTTCAGGGGGAGTCACAGTTCTCTTGATGTATGTTGATGACATAATAGTAACAGGAGATGATGCTAAGGAGAAACATATTCTGAATCAGTGCTTAGCCAAGGAACTGGAGATTAAAGCATTAGGAAGGTTAAAATACTTTCTTGGAATTGAGGTTGCTTATTCTAGGAAAGGTATATTCATCTCCCAACAAAAGTATGTTATGGATCTCCTAAAAGAGACAGGTCATACAACATGCAAACCGGCAAGTACTCCTATAGATCCTAATATGAAACTTGGACAGGCAGAGGAAGATGCTACAGTTGATAGAGAAATGTATCAACGTCTGGTGGGAAGACTTATCTATTTATCCCACAACCGGCCTAATATAGCATTTGCAGTAAGTGTGGTTAGTCAATTCATGCACAGTCCAAAAGAATCTCATTTGCGAGCAGCATATCGAGTATTACAGTATCTTAAGGGAACACCAGGAAAAGGCATATTATTTAAGAGAAATGCAGGTGTGGTACTTGAGGCATACACTGATGCGGATTATGCTGGATCACCAGTGGACAGAAGATCAACTACAGGATATTGCACCTTTCTTGGTGGAAATCTGGTGACTTGGAGAAGTAAAAAACAGAATGTGGTAGCATGATCTAGTGCGGAGGCAAAATTCAGAGCTATGGCTCAAGGTGTGTGTGAACTACTATGGTTGAAGATTATTCCTGAAGATCTGAAGATCAAGTAGGATGATTCGATGAGACTTTATTGTGATAACAAGTCTGCAATTAGCATAGCGCATAATCCAGTACAACATGATCGGACAAAGCATATTGAGGTTAACAGACATTTTATCAAAGAAAAACTAGAGAGTGGTTTAATCTATACACCCTATGTGTCTACACAAGGTCAACTTGCTGATGTACTTACAAAAGGGTTGAGTAGTCCAGCATTTCAGACGATTGTATCCAAGTTGGGAATGGAGAATGTATATTTACCAGCTTGAGGGGGAGTGTTGGACGGTGGACGATGGACGGTGTGTTGGACGGTGGACAATGGACGGTGGCCTCGTTATTCCCACGTTTTCATGTTTTTAGTATAGACATTGTTTTTAGTGTTGCTTATTCTCTAGGCTAGTTTAATGTACAGCTTCCTCTATATAATACCTCAATTGTAAGCATTCTACTGAGAAATAATATACAGTGTTCATATTCTTCAAATTCTAATAGTGATAAATGTAAATCCCCAGATTGAGTGGTCTTAACTTCAATCCCAAGAAAATAATGTAAATGCCCCGTATCCTTGAGAGCAAAATTGGAGTTTAGTGTGTTGATCAGAGACAATATCTCAGAGTTGGAGGAACCAATGACCAATATGTCATCAGCATAAGGTAGATGAAAATGTGGTGAACAATGAAGTATCTGATTTGGTAGCAATGAAGCCAAGATCACATAATGCAATAGAAAGTTTGTGGAACCAAGCTCTAAGGGCCTGCTTAAGGCCATAGAGGGCTTTGTGAAGCCTGCAGACCAGCTTAGAGTTACCAAGTGTAAATCCTTGAGGTTGCTGCATATAAACCTCCTCTTGTAAATCTCCATTTAAAAAGGCATTGTTAGTGTCTAGTTGATGAATAGGTCAATTCTTAGCCAAAGCCATGGTGAGCACCAGTCTGATAGTGGCTGGCTTTACTACTGGACTAAAAGTCTCAGTATAATCAAAGCCTGGTCTTTGATTGAAGCCTTTGGCAACCAGTCTTGCCTTATATTTGTCTATGGAGCCATCTGATTTGTATTTAATCCTGAATACCCATTTGCTTCTGTTGAGAGAGAGAGAGAAAGTGAGAGACATATGAGAAAACCGTGTGTTTCAACTACACAACGGAAGCTGAATATATACTCAATAAGTAATAAATAATTACACAATTTACATGATGTGGGACTAACTAATTACACCTAATTATATTTATATACAGTTTCCAACACTCCCCCTCAAGCTGGAGCACATAAGTCATATGCACCAAGCTTGTTACAAATATAGTTTACTCGAGAACCTCTCAAAGACTTGGTGAAAACATCTGCCAGTTGATCATTTGAATTGACAAAAGCTGGTGGTGATGTCTCCAGACAAGATCTTCTCTCTAATAAAGTGACAGTCTATTTCAATGTGTTTGGTCCTCTCATGAAACACTGGATTGGAAGCAATATGCAGTGCAGCTTGGTTATCACAAATAAGAGTCATTTGCATAATGTTTCCAAACTAAAGTTCTTTAAGAAGCTTTTTTAACCAAATGAGCTCACAAGTGGCTGAGGCCATGGCACGATATTCTGCTTCGACACTTGATCTTGCAACCACATTTTGTTTCTTACTCTTTCAGGATATCAGATTACCCCCAATGGATACACAATAACCAGAAGTGGATCTCCTATCAGTAGGAGAACCTGCCCAATCAGCATCTGAGTATCCAACAATCTGAGTGTGTCCTTTGTCTTCATAGATAAGGCCTTTTCCTGGAGCTCCCTTAATATATCTGAGGATACGAGTCACTGCATCCCAATGTTCTTCACAAGGTGAGTTTAGAAATTGGCTTACTACACTCACCGCAAAGGAGATATCTGGACGGGTAACAGTAAGATAGTTAAGTTTTCCAACCAATCGTCTATATCTTCCTGGGTCTGAAAATGGCTTCCCCTGATCCGGTAAAAGTTTAACATTGGGATCCATAGGAGTGTCAATTGACTTTGCATTTAATAGACCTGTTTCTTCAAGAATATCCATAGCATACTTCCTTTGTGAGATAACTATGCCATCCTTGGACTGTGCCACTTCAATTCCCAAGAAATAACGAAGTTTGCCAAGATCTTTGGTCTGAAAATGATGACAGAGATGCTGTTTTATCTGAGTTATACCTTGGTGATCGCTGCCTGTGATAACAATGTCGTCTACATACACAATCAAATAGATACAACCTCGGATTGTATGGCGATAAAAGACAGTGGTCAGCTTCACTGCGAGTCATACCAAACTATTTGAACAACAGGATCTTGAATCTCCCAAACCAAGCCCGAGGGGATTGTTTGAGACCATACAAAGACTTGTGTAGATGACAAACGAGGCCAAAAGACTCCCCCTGAGCAACAAACCCGGGAGGTTGCTCCATGTAGACTTCTTCTTCTAGATCACCATGGAGAAAAGCATTCTTGATATCTAGCTGATGAAGGGGCCAATGGCGAATAGCGGCCATAGACAGAAAAAGCCGAACAGAAGCCATCTTCGCCACTGGTGAGAAAGTGTCCCCATAATCCAAACCAAATATCTGGGTATACCCTTTTGTCACCAGACAAGCCTTAAGGCGATCAAGAGTACCATCAGGGCCAACTTTGACCGTATAAATCCACCTGCAACCTACAACAAACTTCCCAGGAGGAAGAGGAGCAAGTTTCCAAGTACCACTGCTCTGAAGAGCACACATTTCATCAATCATTGCTTGGCGCCACCCAGGATGGGATAAAGCTTCACCTAGAGACTTAAGAATAGATGTAACACCCTAGCTCTGATACCAACTAATGTAACACCCTAGCTAGGGCATCACATTTCTGACTTCCGACTCATAATCTGAAAATAAGTTCGCACAAAGTTTGAGTTATAAAAGATGGGTTTCAAAATTACTTCTTTACTGAAACGTAAATTTACTGAAAATATTAGGTAATATTGAAAATCATATTTCAACTATTCATTATGCAATATTGACACCAATTAATATCACAATTTAAAGAGAAATATAAAATTAACAGACTTTTTTTTTTTTTTTTGACAAGTAGCAAACCCCATGACGACGGGTCCTACTTAATAAAGACGGTACAACACTAACTAACACTTTAACATACTTATTCTTTTTTCTCGTCCATCTTGATGCATCGGACATCCGTTCCTTTGTCAATCTGCACACCTTCGAGTCCCGAATGTCCATTCCTTATTGTTATCACCAATCTCGAGTATCCATCGCCTGTTATGTCTAAGACAACTCGATCCTTCTATTATTTGATTTTAACAAGATCTGACACAACAAAACAATATAACAAAGAGGTGAGATCACCTACACCAATACCAACATGGCGGCCTGACAGAGATAACACAAACAAGATATTATACGATAGATCATACCATAATCATGCTATCAGCATTAATCAACTATCATCATCTAATCATTTATCAGTTCAATCATCATAAACAATAATTATGATAATGCCCTCAACATTATCATCATCATCATCTAAGTAATCAAAACAATTGTCATAACCAATAACCAATATTCTTCAATTAATATATCACTCAGATATAAATGCTCAGATTTATGCATATGTACAAAGACTCCGTTTTTCAAAAACAACTCCATTGAGGTTTTCACAATTTCGAGAAGAATGCTCTGGTTAATTGTCAACCTTAGCCCAAAGACAATCTCCCAGTCGTTGAAAAGAATCGTGTTCTTATCGGGTATCGTCAATGCGTTGCAACGGATCGCGATCGCTAAGTGGCACAGTACTACTCGCCACCGTCCATCGGTCGATCGCCGCGCCTACTGACGCCCCAAGATCCATCATAGACCTCACTATCAATTCTCATTCCCTCTTCAACCACAAGGGCCATAATAGCTATTAGCTATCTTTTATACAATGCACGCAATTTATCGGTCTGCAAGTCCAACCCCAACTGCCAAATCTTTTCAATTTCATTTGTACAATGCAGTATATCGGTCACAAGTCCAACCCCAATCGGGCCAAATTTTTTCAATGCATGTATAATGCACCAAATCCAAATACGGGCATCTCTTTCCAATGCATATAAAATGCACCAAATACCAATCATAGGCAAAACACATCACTCTCTCATACAAAGGTCCATACACTTGGTTAAACAATAATTATATTGTATTTTCAACACAAAATCATGTTATCATGTTTTCATAGTTATAAAACACTTTCACCGTATTTTCACAAGATTACGCAACATTTTCATTATGTTTTCACAATTCCAAAATGTTTCACATTGCTTTTCAAAATATCGTAACACTTCAAGTACGTTTTCAAAATTCTCAAACGTTTCGTTATATTTTCACAATACTGTAAAAATATTCTATTACTTTTAAATCACATAGTGATTTTTCAACAGTACATCAAATATTTAAACTCACGTAAAATATTTAAACGTAATTCAAATCATGTAGAAATATTTTAACATATTTTAAATCGCATAGGAATATTTTACTATATTCTAGATCGTTTTTAAGATACGTAAATCATTTTTCACCACAATTCTATTACGAAAAATATTTCTTAACCTTCAAAAATTCCATTTCATCCTTTCTCAAAATATTATGACTTTGTACTTCATTTTTCACATTTTCTTACTCAATAAAATCTTTTTCCACGTTTCTTTACTCAAGAAATTCTTTTTCAAATATAATCCACAAAATTACTTTTCCATTTATATAAATCAATGTTTCAAATCTTAAAATTTCCAAACATACTTCAAAACTTGAAAATAAGTTATACTTGAGTAAATTCTCAAAATACCATTATATTCTCCATTTTTCCCCAAATCATTTCCAAATTAACCTACTTCAAAATAAATTGAAGTTTGAAAACATTTTCGTTTACAAAACTTAATTTTTCAAGTGAGTAAAATACTCTGATTCCCTTTTCAAATTTCTTGTATTAAATCAATTATATTTCCACTTGAAAAATTACTTTGTTTCATCAAAATCTAGGCATTACTATTTGAAAAATTATCAAAATATTTTTCCTTTTAAATTGATATGATTTTACACAAACAAAACCATTAAAGTTTTATTTTCAAAACCAAAGTACCGATTGGTCATATAACAAACCCATTTGTTCAAATTCATTTTCACTTTCTTTGCAAATCCTTTTTCATTCTTAGTCAAAAATCTTTTCCCTAATATATATTTTCTCAAAATCACTTTTTATTGATCTAGTCCTACAAAATCATATTGAATTGTTTTAATTATTGTTTCTTAACTTTAAATTTCCTAACGTTTTCCAAAACCTAAATAAATTCTTCGTGAGTAAATTTAAGTTACAAACATTTTCTTTTATATTTCTAAATCACTTCTAAAAATTGATTCTTTTTAAATTAATTTGAAGTTCAATACTTTCAATCTTCTTTTTCTTTTATTTATGAAAATTTCACTTCACTTAATTTATAACACTTAATTCCCTTTTCAAAAATCCTTATTTGAAAATTCTTGTATTTCATAAAGCATCAAAACATTTTTCTAAATTATCAAAACCTTATAGATGGTCATTGGAACCATGAAATATTTTTCTTCTAACTTAAATAAATTTCATTCTTGTTTCTACACAAAATAAATCAATAAAATTTCATTCTAAAATTTGTGTTCATGTTTTCTTAAAAAAAAAAACAAACCTTTAGTTCATTTTCCATACTCCTCAAATCAATCCAATTTTATTCTTCCATAAACATATTAATTTGTAAACACCTATTTTGAGGTGTCTTGGCCGAAATTCTCATTGGTCTAGGGATCAAAATTTAATTTCCTTGTTCTTGAAAATTTTCAATATTGATCCTCATCAAGGGCATCAAAACCGTAGCTCTTCCTTGGCCATTGAAACCAAGATCAATTTTCTTTCCATCCACACATCATGGCATACATATATATATTTCATCATAAATATCACAAACATGCCATATACTCATCATGCATATTATAAGTATACTATCAAAGCCATAAAATCATGCAAAGCATATTAAGCATAGACAAAATAATCAAGGCACAAGAAAATAAAACAACGCTCATAAACACACAATTAATTATTACATGACCATGGATTGGAATTCTCACATGAATTCACAATTCATCAAATATAAGACCATCTCCCACCACCATAATTGGTTGGTGAAATGGATCTCCCTCTTACCTCTTGAAGATCCTCAAAGCTTCTTGATTTTGCTTCACTTTCCAAGTCCTTCAACACCAAGGGCTTCTCAAATTCAAAACAAAATACATAGAAATTAGTATACTAAGCTTGATTAAGAGGAACCATGGATCAAACATGGTTTAGATCATGAAAAAGAGATAAGAATTGAAGTCTTCTTACACTTCACCTTAAAAATTCAATAACTTGACTCTTGAAGAAAGTCCATGAAGATGAATGATTTTGAGAAAGTCTCCAACATGAAAGTTGCTTAGAATATCATGTAGATTCAAGATCTATGGTTGGATGAAATTAAAAGTGATGGGTGGTGCTTTTGGTGGTCATGGCCGAACCATTTGGTGAGAAAATGAAGGAAAATGGTTGTTTTGTGTTCTTGACTTGGTTGAGTGATGAAGATGAATGATTTAGAGAGAGTCTCCAACATGAAAGTGTTTTGAATTGATGAAAGGATTCAAGATATGTAGCTAGATAAAATTATGGAAGATTGGAAGTGGTTCCATGGGTGGTGACTGAATGCCCAAGGAAGGAAAGAAAATGGTGTTGTTCTTGGTGTTCTTGACAAATTGGAAGAAAGAGAAGAGAGAGAATGAGTTAAGTGTTATAAAATGTGATACAAATGAAATCAAATGGCTGAATTGAAGTGGGCAGCCGTAGCATTGCATGGAGAGAAAGAAGAAAATAATTTTGCTTTAGGAAAATGACCAATAATTGGTCAAGACATCTAATTAATGTCTTCAAGCTTTTTCTTTGGACTAAAAAGGCTACTCCAACATGCCTCTTCTTCTTTCTTGCTTCTCCAACCGTCCCCTCCTTCATCATGCACTCCAAAGTTGTCATAATTACTTGCTAATTGATTAGTTAATTCATTAGATTAAGTTTCCTAATCAATCTTAACTAATTTTCTAATTACATAACTAATTAATTAGACATATTATTTCATATATTATAATCTCTAACTAAAATTAGGATATCTAATTAAAATTAGATTATAATAATTTAACATTTAATTTAATTTACTTGGTTTGTTAATTAGGCCATTATTTGAAGCATTTCTAGCCATTGATTAATTCAATGGTTAGGATTTAGGTAGACTTTTGATTTAGAAGACTAAATCTAAGCCATTAGATCCTTCTCCTTTAAATTCTAGCCATTAGATGTGTCTCCAAAATAAAGGGTCAAGATTGCTTCTTCTTACTTTTAATCCATGGGTCATAATTAGTCTTTGCTACTTTTTAAGATCAAATCTCCACCCTTGATCAACTCTAAATCCAATGGTTGTAAATGGTCACTTTATATAATTAATTTTACACCGTTGATTAAATCTACGGTTGATATTGAAGCTTGCCTAACTAAATTTATTTTCACACCATTGATTAAATCAATGATGATTATCTTATGTTTCTTTATTAAATTTATTTCTTAACTGTTAATTGAATCAATAGTGGATATCCAAACCACCAATGTTGACTTAAGCAATATAATTTCTATTTTTATCTACTAAAAATCCCACGAAAGAATATATTTACTGTATTTTTATCTTCCGATAAATAAATACAAGACAAAACAAATTTTCTAAAACTAGTTTAGGATTCGGTTTAGTAAGATCCCCTTGTCTCCGTCTAAACAGTACAAATTTTTCTATGCGTAGAAAATTTTTTCACTTTGCGGGACCCACCTGGGCCCACGTAAGGTCACCTGAGCCCACAAACACCTCGTGGGGCCCACAAATAGAAAAAAATTCAAAATCACACATAAAATCACAAAAATTAGAAAACGCACAAATATCAAATCAGATTACGTAAAATAATTACCTAATGATAAAAATTAAATTACGTAAAATTTTCGCTGGCCCGAAAATTTTTATTTTCCTGACACGGAGTAAATCACTCAAAACGATCAAATACGCTGACGGAATAAACAAAATAATTTTACAGTATCTAGAAATTACTAAACAGTAAAATTCTGTTAACTGTCAAAATTACTGTTTAAGATATAGGAAATTTGGGGTGTTACAATAGACACAGAAGACAAGGTGGAAAGACAAGCATAATGTAATGAAGAGAAACGATGGTAACTTAAAGTAACATAATGAGGAGAAGGGTTACGAGTGGAGCGTATACCTTTTCGAAGAGCAATGGGAAGGTCAGGCACGGGAGGCAGTTCCGGAGCTGGTAAAGGAGGTGGAGCCGGAAGGGAGTCCAAAGGAGCCTCAGTAACTTCTACAACCTCTGATGGTGGTGGCGGTGGCTGTGATCGGCGATGATATACCTAGATGGGGCGAGTAGTAGGAATCTGGTTACCAACAGGAAAAGGTGATGATGGAGCAGGGTCAACTGGAACAAGAGGAGGAAAAGTAGGGAGGACCTCAGTAATGGGTGGAATAGGCAGGTCATGAGACTCAAAGAAAGGAACAGACTCGAAGAAGGTGACATCGGCAGAGACAAGATAATGCTTAAGAGTGGGTGAAAAACACCGATAACCCTTTTGAGACCGATGGTAACCAAGAAAACGCATTTTATGGAGCGAGCGACGGTTTGTCAAGACACGGAGTAACATCATGGACAAAACATGTTGACCAAGACATGAGGTGGAAGAGAATAGAGGGGTTGGTGAAGGAACAAAACGAGAATGAGGTACCCTAAGATCAAGCACAGAAGAGGCATACGATTAATCAAATAGCGGTAGTGAGAACCGCATCGCCCCAAAAACGGAAAGGAACACGACCATGATGCAAAAGGGTCCGGGTGGTTTCAATAAGATGTCTATTTTTGCGCTCAACAACCACATTTTGTTGTGGGGTATAGGCACAAGATGTTTGGTGAAGAATTCCGTTAGATGCCATAAAAGTTTGAAAATTGTGAGATAAAAATTCACGGGCATTGTCACTACGCAAAATACGAATTGGAACACCAAACTGAGTTTTTATTTCATGATAAAAGGTCTGAAAAATTGAAAACAACTCGGATCTGTTTTTCATTAAAAATAACCAAGTACATCGAGAATAGTCATCAATAAAAGTAACAAAGTATTTAAACCCAAAAGTAGACTCAACACGACTAGGACCCCAAATATCAGAATGTACAAAAGCAAAAGGAGGCGCAGCTCGACGACACATCCTATCAGGAAACGGACTACGGGTGTGTTTCCCAAGTTGACATGACTCACAAGGTAAACTAAATAACTTAGAAAAGTGTGGCTCCATTTGCTGTAATTTGGCAAGACTAGGATGACCCAACTTAGCATAGATGATGAGAGGGGAATCTGCAGTAGAGCATACACGAGAGGTGGCAGAAAGCTGGTAAAGGCCATTAGACTCACATCCGACGCCAATCATCCGTCCCGAACTCCGGTCCTACAAAATGACAGAGTCTTTAGTGAAACTAATGCAACAATCTAAAGAACGGGTCAAACGACTAATGGATAGTAAATTAAAAGGACATCCAGGGACATAAAGAACAGAATCAATAGACAGAGAAGGGAGGGGATGTACAGTGCCAATCCCTTGGGGCCGTGTTTGAGAACCATTTGCTAAAGTAATCATAGGTAAATAGTCAGAGTTAGAAAGTTTGGAAAAAAAACGCTTATTACCAAATATATGGTCAGATGCACCAGAGTCAAGGACCCAAGGACCTAAGGAAGGTGATTGAGAGAGACAAGCAAATGCATTACCAGTGTGCTCAACAGATGCAGTAGAGTTAGAAGCCTGCTGTTGCTTAAACCATTTCAGAAAATCTGCATAGGCAGTCGGAGATGGGGTTGATGATGCAGAAGGCTCAGGTGAATCGACATCTGACAACTGGCAACATTGGCAGCCCGTGGAGGACGGCCATGTTTAGTCCAACATCTATCCTCTGTATGGCCCAACCTGTTACAAAATGTACACTTCGGACAAGACCTACTTGAGGTGCCAGGGCGAGAACGACCACGATTGGCACCGTGGGAGACGAGGGCAGAAGTATCAACCGGAGCCGAGGCTAGGACAGAATCAGAGGGGTGCTTAGCCGGGACCCGGAGCAAAGTAGACCAAGCAGAGGACAGAGTAGGAATAGTAGGCGAACCCAAAATCTGATCACGGTTGGCAGCATATTCCGGAGGCAAACCATACAAGGCCATGAGCATGAAGAAGGTGCTGCGTTGCTCGAGTTCTTTGGCTGGGGTAGCAGCAGGAGGTAGCAACTCATTGAAATCATGGAGAGCAGCATGAACCTTCCCCAAGTAAGCAGACATAGGGCCATCAAACTGTCGAGGAGCAATAACACTCATGAGATTGTGACAAACCCCATATAGCCGCTGAGTGTCATTAGTGTAAAGAACTTTGGCCTGCTCCCAAACAGAAGTACAAGTGGTCTGAGCACGGAAGATTTGCTTAAGGGGCGAGTGAATGGTGGACTTGATGACAATGCACAACTGTTTATCAATCTTCTTCCACCTGGGTTGTTCTTCCGTAGGCACAGAGGCAAGGTCGGTGGTGAGGTAGTCTTCATATCCTTGACCCTCAAGCCACAACTTGACATCTGAGGCCCAAGTATCATAGTTGCTGCCATCTAATTTATCAGCGGAGAGAGGAGCATTTAGGTAACTCGTGAACACAGGAGGCTCAGCCTTTGGGTTGTCTTTAGAACCATCTGGGGAGGTAGAACTAGCAAGGGGTCAGACTACAAAGTGTTAAAAAGTGAAACCACAATGTACCTGAGAGTCCCAACGCAAGTGAACAAGGGGATAAAGATGTCCGATGGAGGATCCGAGAGCAAATCGACGTAGAGGAGACAGAGACGAGTCAGACGAGAGGAGCGGTGGCCGGAGAGGCGGCCGGACGCACCGGAAAACGAGGCTACGAGGTGGCTGTTTGGCAGCGACTATGGGCGGCGCGTGAGGGCGCGTGCCGGCAGCGCTAGGGCTGGGCTTCTGGGGGCCGGCCGATCGGCGGGAGACGATCCCGGTGGTGTGGTCGCCGGCCGGAAATGAGGTGCAGCCGGCGGAGACAGCGGCGGGGAAGGGAGAAAAAAGGGCCGGAAAGACGTCACAGCACAGGAAAAAGGCTGGCAAACCGGAATGGAAACACGGTTGGCCGGAAAAAAATTTCACTGGAGAGCAGTGGGCTCACCGGGCGTGCACGGTTCTAGGATTGCCTCTCTTTAGGCTCTTGATACCATGTTGAGAGAGAGAAAAAAAGTGAGAGACATATGAGAAAACCGTGTGTTTCAACTACACAACGGAAGCTGAATATATACTCAATAAGTAATAAATAATTACACAATTTACATGATGTGGGACTAACTAATTAGACCTAATTATATTTATATACAGTTTCCAATAGCTTCCAATGGCAACTCTGTTGGGAGGAAGCTCAACTAGAGACCAGGTTTGATTCCACAGAAGTGCATGATACTCATCAGCCATGGCTTGCTGCCATTGTGGTTGAGTAAGAGCCTAAGTTACAGAAGATGGTTCTAAAGCAGCAAAGAATACCTTTGGTTTATAAACTCCAGCCTTGGCCCTAGTCAATATTAGATGAATATTATGAATAAAAGGAGCAACAGAAGACTGCTAAGAAGAATCAGGAGTAATCTGTTCTGTAGTGGGAGACACTTGAGAAGCAACACCCTGCTCATTACTAGAATGCTGCGTAGAAAAATATTCAGGCACAAAATGATTGTGTAATGCAGTATTAATACAAAGTTGTCTATTGACAGTTGTGGCACTTTTAGGCATTGTAGGAATAGAAGGAACAGAAATAGTAGGAGAGGAAACTGAGCAGGACGTTGACAGAAAAGGACTCGGGAAATTGAAAAGGAAAAAGAAATTCATCAAAGATGACATGTGGAGTAAAGAAAAATTTCCTTGAAGGAGACAGACATTTGAACCCTTTGTGTGAGGGAGCAAAGCCTAGGAACACACACTGAACAGACCTGAAATCAAGTTTATTTTTATTATAGGGTCTTGTGAATGGATAACAAGCACAACCAAATACTTTAAAGTTGTGATATGAGGGCTGTTTATGAAATAGAGTTTCAAAAGGAGAAACATTATTGAGTACTGGAGTTGGTAAAGAATTAATAACAGAAACAGCATGAAGAAATGCATCTCCCCAGAATTTAAGAGGAAGGGAGGAAGCTGCAAGTAATGTTAATCCCATTTCAGTGACATGTTTGTGCTTCCTCTCCACTCTAACATTTTGTTGGTGCATATAAGGACAAGTTAAACAATGATTTGACACCAAAACTGTGAGAAAACTAAGAACTCTTTTGCATTGTCAGTTTGTAAGCTTTAATTTTGGTTCCCAATTGCAATTCAACCATTTGTTTAAACTGAATAAAAATAAAAAATGCTTGAGACTTAGAATGGAGTAAATAAATCCATGAGTACTTAGAATAAGCATCAACAAACAGAATGTAGTACCTAGCACCATTTATTGCAATCATAGGGGCTGGACCCCAAATATCAGTGTATACAAGTTGTAATGGAGCAGTATAAATTGAAGTAGAATCAAAAAATGGTTGCTAATGAGACTTTCTCATACAGCATGCTTTACAGACAGTGGACAATTGAGTTTTACAAAAAGAAATAGGAAAATTACAAGACTTTAACACTTTAGTCACCACTTGAGTGGAAGG
The DNA here is from genome assembly GCA_029884595.1 of Ormosia semicastrata. Taxonomy (NCBI): domain Eukaryota; kingdom Viridiplantae; phylum Streptophyta; class Magnoliopsida; order Fabales; family Fabaceae; genus Ormosia; species Ormosia semicastrata. The sequence goes on along the minus strand of JAQQTO010000044.1, from coordinate 44,539,917 downwards.
ATGACCAAGTCTTGAATGCCACAGAGATAGATCAGCTAAAGTGGATGCAGAAGCAACATTGGAGGAAATAGATGGGGATAAGTTTGTGATAGTGAGTTGTGGAAAAACATAAAAGCCATTTCTAAGGGTGCCTTGGAGGAGGATCTCCTTGGTATCCTGAGATTTGACAAAGCATTGATTAGAATGAAACTCAAAAAACACACAATTATCTTTGGCAAATTGTGCTACACTCAATAGATTTTTGGTTATTTTAGGAACATGCAAAAGATTACTCATAATAAAGGAACTACTGAAAGAATTTGAATGAAATTTAGAGTGCCCATCACGTGAAATATAGACCTGTACCATTGCCTACAAACACCTTTTCTGTACCATCATATTCCATTTTGTGTTGTAAATTAGACGGATCTGGTGTGAGATGAAGTGTAGCCCCAGAATTCGGGTACCATGCTGAGTCATACAATGTGGAGGGGGTAGCCAACATAGCATGCATAGGAGAATTGCCATTACCATTAGGAAAAGCCTGATCAGGACCTTGGACAGCCATCCTGGCATTGATGGAGGGGTTACCATTACTAAGATTTCGAAAATTCTGAGGTGATTGAGATCCTATGAAGCATTGATCAAACCTGTACCAGCAATCTACAGCAGTATGACCAGTTTTCTTGCAAAGTTGGCACTGTGGTTTTTCTTCAGGAGAAAATTTGCCTCCAAATCTACCAAACCTGCCTCAAAAATTCTGTTGTTCTCTACCATTGAAATAACTTCTTCCTTGATTCAAGCTAAAACCACATCCTTGACTAAAATTCTGCCTTTGATTGAAACCACCTCTATAGTTGAAATTACCACCATAGCTGCTATTATTTTGACTCTTCCTAATCTGAGACTGAACTAAATTTCCTTGAATTGCTCCCAATTTAGTTTTCCTAAATCGCTCAATTCTCTCTTCTTGAGCCATGAGAAGAGCTTCAAGCTCACCTACACTGCAAGATTCACTTCTCGAAGTGATTGCAGTAACAAATCCTTCATATTCTTCCGTTAAACCATCAAGAATTGCTTCAACATATTCAGATTCATCAACTGGAGATCCAATTGATCCCAAAGTATCAACTACTTTCTTAATTGCAAGCAAATAAGAGGTTATAGAGGAATCTTTCTTTGTATTACACAGCTGACTTTTAAGTTGCCTTACCTTTGCTCTAATCTGCAATGCAAAGAAGGTTTCTAATTTCTTCCATATTTGAAAGGAATACTCACAACCAATCATTCTTGTTGTGAAGGAGTTGCTCATCGAAGAAAGCAACCAGGACATCAACAATTGATCCTGCTGCTCCCAGTTGAGGTAGGCTTCACTGATCTGATTTCCTGCTTCATCTTCTTGTGAATTGAATTTTCTTGGAATCTATTCTCCAGTGATATACAAAGAGAGTTTATGACCTTTAATTGTTGCTAATGCTTGTTGCTTCCATGCCAAAAAATTATCATCATCAAACTTGATTGACACAGGATTGGAGAACATGTGCAGTACAAACTAATTTGTGGTGTTCATTGTTGCTATAGAGGAGTCTTGATCAGATGCCATGGATGAATACTGTGCTCTGACACCATGTTAGGTATCAAGGCCAGGGCTGAGAAAACGAAAGAAACAGAGAAAAAGAGGGAGAAAAAGTATTGAGAGAAACTGTATTCTATTGAATGATTTTGCTTAGCTTGTATCAGTACACTTGGTTTCCTTATATAGAATATAGTTATCAGTTATAACAAACTGAATTACAATGCAGTTATAACTAACTGCTAACAAACTTGACTAACTTTCTAACTAACTCTTCTCCCTTACACTAAGCACCTCATTCATCAGTGATTGAAAAGTGGATGGTGCATTAGACAAACCAAAAGGCATCACAAGTGACTCATAGTGTCCCTCATGAGTCCTAAAAGCTATCTTTGCTATGTCACTTTCCTTCATTCGAATTTGACGATAACCAGATTTCAGGTCCAATTTGGAAAATATGGTGGCTTCCCCCAACTCATCCAATAACTCATCAATTGTAGGGATAGGGAATTTGTCTGGTACTGTGAGCTTATTCAAAGCTATGTAGTCTACACAAAACCTCCACCCTCTATCCTTCTTCTTCACTAAGAGAACTGGACTCGAGTAAGGGCTCACACTCGGTCTAATAATGCCTGCAATAAGCATCTCAGCTACAATTCTCTTTGTTTCATTTTTCTGATAGTGAGGGTACCTATAGGGTCGAATATTAGGGATGGTAGCTCCTCCCTTCAATGTGATGGCATGATCTTGTCTTCTTCTTGGTGGTAACCCATAAGGTTCTTTGAATGCATCCTCAAATTCTACCAGAACCTGCTCCAACTCTTCCCAAGTGGCAGTCTGCTCTGTTGGCAGAGATGTGAATGCTTTATGCTCTATATAAAAACCATGTCCTTCATCTTGAAGAGCCTTGATCATAGCCTTCAAAGATGCTGCAATCTTGGACAATGAGGGTTCTCCTTTAAATGTCACCGTCTGCCCTCCCCTATCAACTTTGAGAGTTAGCTCCTTAAAGTTTGCTCGGATTTCTCCCAGTCCTTCCAACCAATACAGTCCCAACACCACATCTGGTCCTCCCAAATCAAATAAGAAAAAATCATGCTCAATCTGCACTCCTTGCAACTGCAGAGATATCCCTTTACACACTCTTTTGCTTCTCACCTTGTGCCCATCTCCTACTTCCACAACTTATTCAGATGTGTCAGTGATAGGCAATTTTAACTCTTCCACTATCCCTTTAGCAATGAAATTGTTAGATGCCCCACAATCAACGAGCACCACTACCTTCTTTTGTTTAATTTCTCCCCACAACTTTAGTGACTTCTTAGAGGTCATTCCCATGATGCTGTTAAGTGATAACTGCAAGGCCCTTCCTTCCTCTTCATTTTCCTCCAAAACCTCCTGTTCCTCCTGTAACTTCCCTTCTTCCTCTTGACTTACCATCATAAAATGAAATTGTTTGAACTTACATACATGTTCAGGGCTGTACTTCTCATCACACCTGAAACATAAGACTTTTCGTGATCTCTCCTGTAATTCAGCTTCTGTTAACCTTTTAAAGCCTCCTCCTCTTTTAGTAGTACTGCTGCTCTCCCCCTATTTGGTTTTTGGGGAAAATTTGCTGCTTTTGCTACTAAAATTCGAACAGGGAGCTCCACTAAAAGCCACTGAGTTACTTCTCCCTTGCTCTTGGTGATCATTGGGCTGAGGTCCAGTATCCAGCAAAGTGACTTTCGAAAGGTGGGTCATTCTAGATTGAGGCCCAATTCTGCTACCCGTGGATATTCCTCCCTTCCCCCCATGCCCAGTCCCTTTCCTTAATTAGCTGAGCTTGATCCATTAATTCAGATAACGTGTCCAGCCTATGAAGCCTGAGTTCTGCCCTTACTTCTTCCCGTAATCCATTCAAGAAGATTCCTCGGAGCCAATGTTCCTCTGCATCGCGCAGAGGAGCTGAGACCATCTCGAAGACTTCCCTATAATCCCCTACCGTTCCCGCTTGTTTCATGCTCAGAATCATCTCATGCGGATTCTGGGCTAACGTCGGCTGGAATCGCCATATAACTGCCAACCGAAAAGCAGCCCAAGTTGCGCTCGGTGTTCGCACTTCCCACCACTGAAACCAGTTGAGTGCTTGGCCCTCCAGCGCGATCATCACCACCGGTAATTTCTCGTCATTGTGCATCGCATTCACTTGGAAATATCGCTCCACGCAATTCACCCAACCATAAGCATCCTCGCCTGAAAAAACAGAGACCTCCAATTTCCGTCCTCGATCCTCATACACCCCACTATGGTTGCCATTGTTTGTTCCTTTTCCATTCCCATCACCCTCCGTTTCTAACCCGTGAGAAATTTCTCTGATCAGACGCAACAATTCTTCCTAAACCACTTCACTCCTCCGCATTCTTGCTTCCTGTGTTTCCTCACTCTTCCTCAACCGAGCTTCCTGTAGCTCGCGTTCTTCCTGCACCTCTATCCTTCACCTTTCGAAACCTTTCTTGAGGACCTCCATTTTGGCTTCCATGCGCGTATTCACCATTCAAAGCTCCCAGGATCGGGAGCTCTAATACCAATTGATACAAACCTTAGGAGAACTACACCAGAAAAGCTAACCATTGAGGTTGGAGAGCCCAAGGTCATATAAACCCCACACCGGAATCCCATACTTCTAATGTGGGACTCAAGTCCCATACCTTGCAATTGGGATCCTAACATTCTACCATGCTCTGCAGCCCCGGCGCCCACGCGGGCTGGCTGTGCACTAACCCTCTGACTAGTCCCGGGCGAACACTACAATGTCGGCGTCACCACCCACACCGCTCGTTTGCAGCTAAGAGGCATGGTGGAAGGCTCTGATACCAAGTGATAGATATTGGTTCAAATAACACACACAAGTACTGAATATGCACTAGAATCTCCTCTCCTGAGCTGATATCAGTGTGATATCAAATCAATGGGGACTGGAAAAGTGTTTACAGAATATACTTTCAATCAAAGAAATAGGAAAATTGATCATTCTAGGCAAATTCGAGAGTGCCTAGTCTCTCCCTCCCAATTCCCACTCACTCAGTATTTTCCGTACCCCTCCTTTACTTTCTCACTCCTTTTTATTCTTCCTTCCTCTAACAAATTCCCTCTTGGCATTTCCCACACCACTTGCCACGTCAGCAAGTGGTTATTCTTCTCCACTTCACTGTTCAGTCAGCATGATTCAAATGGGATTGGGATCGTGATCCCCTACATCCCTCTCTCACGTAGTCAGCATGACTCAAATGGGATTGTGATCCCCTACATCCCTCTTTCCTCTTCCTGTGGTACACTTTGGTTATCTCAGGTTTCCTAACAATCATCATCAGAAAATGAAAATTTGTACAAATGAGAAATACAGCACAGCAAAGTAACAATTTTTAAGATTTACTACATATTACAGCCAAATTTAGTTCTTAAAATTAATTCCTTTAGTGATAAACCCATTCATCAAATGATCAATTTGACAAATGCAGCCCAACAACATCATAAAGTAGTCAAGTAAATCTTTAAATATTAAAATTTAAATGAAACCCAACATATGAAACTTATAACTAGATTTCTAAAATTGGCCTAATTATCTTATGAGCCTTATTTTGTTCTAATTCAAATCACCTGGTAGTTTCTAAAATAGTGGTTATCAAGGCAATACATATCAAACATTGACTTCAAGTTTGAGTCAGTTTAGCCGGTGTAAAATTTCATGCAAAAGAATCAAGAAATTAAGGTATCAAACAACAAATACATATAGAGCAGTATATAGTATATATATATATATATATATATATATATATATATATATATATATTATATATATATATATATATATGTTGCAAACTTACTCAAGGGGATCATTGTTGCTGGCACATGAACATGAAGGATGCAAATCCTCTTTCCTCCGGATTTCTGTATTGCCCATATCAGATTTAATTTGCTCTCTTTCACATCTTTTGACACAGCAACATAGACTGGCTCATCAACCACAGCTGGACTAGGCTCCTCTACAATTTCTCCCCTACTGGCCATAATTCTAGTAACCCCAATATCACGAAGAGACCTCACAGAACCGACCCGTTGTGTAGTTGCAGGCACAGGACTCACCACAGCCATGCTAAGAGATATAGGATGATTGAATCATCAAAATTCAACTTGCTCTCTGTTTTAGCCAAAAAAAAAAATCAACTTTCTCTCTCTTTTGGCCCAAAAAAGTTCGACTTTCACTCTCAACTATTGGTAATTATCTCTATATAATACACCCCATTACTATCAACCCAGAAACAAACATCAAAATCTCTCAAACCCACCAAAAATTCTTCCTCTGGAACTCAGAAAACCCAATCACCTCCTTCTCTTCTAAACTTCTCAGCCCCCTGTTTCAATAAAGAGAATAAAATCAAAATCTCTCAAATGACCCAACAACCAAAATAAAGAAACAATCAACCAAAGATATCTACAATTTTCACAAATCAAATAGGACCCTCAAAAAAAAAAATCCCCAAATAGCAGAAGGTAAAAAAACTTAACCTTTATCCACTGTCTCTATCTCTATCTCACTTCACAGTTTCACACACACAAAAGTGCACATCTCCATTTACATCATCAAAACTTTCACAGAATGATGGGAAACCCATGAAAGTGATAAAAATGGAGAACCCTTTGAATCGCAGGTGGTGTGGTTGGAACTAATTTATGTTAATGTCAGGTCTCTCCCACCAGAGAATAGGGATTATATGAGTCAAATGAAAAGAGTAACCTTGTCTTCATCTCAAATCATTGGTAGCGTACAAGCAGAGGACACTCCAAACTATTAATAAACAATTTATAAAATAAAAACAAATAATAAAGGTTGAGTTTCACGCAAATTTTTAATTTTAACATTGTTATTACAAGTTTCTTACTTTATCGGTAAATTCAAGATTTTGTAATTGACATTAAGACATGCGGAAAATATATAAGATATGATATTTGATTTTAATAAGAAACAAGAAATTAGGAAGGTAAAAAAAATTATATTTAGAATGATTAAAATTAAAAATAATTTAATTTGATTTAAAAATTAAATTTTATGCTTATAAATCTTAAAAGAAATTAGATTTGAATTATCTAGAAAATTCATTATAATATTTGATAACTTATTTTTTTATTTTATTTTTTTGTTAGATTATGAAATATCTTCACATGTTTAACATGTTCATAAAATTAATTATTATTTAATCACAAAAGTATGAGGATTATGCACTTTTTCCACAAGAGTTGCTTTCCTTAGTATTATTATTTCATTTTATTAGTTTTTTATTTTACATCTTTATCTTTGTAATATAACTAAGTTATATCATTAAGTGTACGAGGTAAAATTAAAAAGTTAAAAGGGTAAAACAAATTATTTATTTAAAATTAATTCAACTCTTAACAAATCTTACTATATTTGGTGGGAGATTCAAATATAAATCATTGAAATCTATGTAAATTTAAAAATCAAATAATTTTATTTTTTAACATTTCAAATATAGAATTTGATTTATGTTGTAAATAGTGAAAAAAAATATAGAAAGATCAAGACAAAAAAATATGGATTCAAAATCTTCTTTTGTATATCAGATAATCTCTATACCTTTAAGACTTGACAGTGTATTTATAAAAGCATTTTAGAATTTATACAATGCAGTTATTTAGGATTAGTATTCGTTAGGGATTGTAATCCCTTTTAACTAATTTTCTTATTAATGTGAGATAATCAAGATAGTCATCCACCACATGTAAAATATGCATATTTTACAATACTTCCCATTGGATGACTATACACTATGAATATATCTCATTAAAACCTTGCTAAGAAAAACCAATGGGATAAAAACTTAACGAAGGAAAAATAGTACAGTAATCATAGGTAACTTACTTCCCCTCAAAATACAACTAATCATAAAATGTCTTTAAGTCGACGCATTATAACTCTTGTGACTCTTAGACATTCATCCATCTTCAATATTATTCATAACACCTCCCCTTAAGAATTTTGGAGAAATATACTTTGCTTTATCATCTTTGATATATCTTCCTTTCAATTGAGTTTTGTAAGCAATATTATCTTCAGTTGAAATTTTCTTTTCGTAAGATGATCCATAAGATTCTTGAATATGATTAATCATAGCTCTCAACTAGAAACATTCATAACTTCCTTCATGAATTGTTGTAATTTCTGCATGATATAAAGAAATAGCAACTATAGATTGCTTTGTGAATCACCATAATATAGCAATACCACCACATGTAAATAATAGTCTGTTTGGGATCTGACTTTATTTGGATCAGATAAATATCCTACATTTGCATAATCAATTAGCATGACATAGATTTATGTTAATAAAATAATCTGATCAGTTGTGTCTCGAAGATAAAAATAATATACTTAATTCTATTCCAATGTCTTCTGGTTGGTGATGAACTATATGTTGCAATAAGTTCATGAAAATAATATTATATTAGGTCGTGTAGTATTTAGCAATATGCATATATGTTTCTATAGCACTAAGGTATGGTACTGCTTCAAGACTAAGATCTTTGTAATCTTCTTTAAATTCAACGATATAACCTCAATATATATAATTTATATGTATAAATCACTTAAGAACTTGTTCTCTATAACTTGATAGACAAAATTTAATTTGCTAAATGTTCAATCTGCAGGTCGAGACAAAATTTTATCATTTAAAGATCTTTCACTTCAAATTCTTTAAATAGATACATAAGCAAATAAAGTACTTTAAGAAATTTTGAAATAAATATATAATCATATCAACAAGCAATGCTCAATAAGAAAGTGTCAATATGATGAGCAAAAGAACATAAATTATTAGCATATATAAATTAAGTTCATTGGATATTGATATTTTAACATGTATCGAGACATGCATAAAAATGTAACAACAATATGTAAAAATATCCATTAGAAGTACTCAACTTCTTATGTGCAAAAAACATTTTCATATATCAAAACGTAATTGCATCATTTTGTATCAATAGATTTTGCACCTCATTCATTTGTATCAACAAATATTAAACTTTCTGGGATTTAGACTTCAAGTCCATTAAAACATCTTCTAGAGTTTTAGCTACAAATTCAATAACCTCACGTTTTACAAGTGAGTTCAATTCTGCCTACAAGGCATTCTTCTATTTTGGTCAATCATTTCTTTGTTGATATTCTTCAATGATTCTAATTTCAAGATCCTCATTATTATTCATAATATTGCGCGCTATGAAAATATGTTGTCAATAACTATTTCTTTTCGATTCTATCATTTTGTCTGTAGAGACATAATTTATTGAGATATCATTATTTTCATCATTTTCAAGTATTTTAACTTCTTCTGAAGTTTGAACTATTTCTGGAGTTCGGACTACTTCAAGAGTCCTACTTATGTCTCTAATTTTTTTTCAAGAGTATCTTTTTTAGGATTAATTGCTTTCTTAACAATATTATTTGCTCCTTCTCTTTTTTGGGTTTTGTCTTTGAAATCGATTAGTCTACCATGCTTTTTGCATGTTTTTGACTCATTTGATACTAATTCTAAATCGAGCATTTATAGTTGGTATACGATTTATTTATCCTTTTGAAATAGAAAATGCTTCTTCAATTCATTAATTTGCTCTTATTCGCAAATGTATTATCATTTAAACTTCCAGTTCAAATTGTCTTGTATCTCACAATTTCATTTAACTCATTTCTTTTTCATACAAAGACCCATTTATACCCAACGAGTTTGACATCTTCAGGTGTCTAGACTACTGGTCCAAATACATTACATTTGGCTAAAGAATCTAACTTAGATTGTATTGCTTCTTTTTATTTTAGTCAATCACTTTGATGTCAACATTCTTTTACACTTTGAGACTTAAGTTCATTATTATTGATAATTTCAAAAGCAACTGTATGTGTAAAAATATTATCAACAACAACTCTATCTCTTTCCCTCAGATTTCCAGATTTTAATGAGATCTCATAACTTGTTGGTATTAGAACCACTTATGGGGTTACTTCCCCAAAAATATAAGGTTGTTGATCTATATTATATTTTGACCTCTTCAAGAGTGTCAATGACCTCTTCTAGAGCGTCATTTTGTAGCTTTTTCATTTTTTTTTCGAGGAACAATATCATTTGCACTAATAGGTCTATCACGCTTCTGGCGTGTTTTAAATTCATTGGTTGTCATACCCACAAGATGTCTTGCAAAGACAATTAATCGTGCAGGAGTGACTATATCACACATAGGAAAAAAATTTATATGAGAAATATTTGGCTTCAGGCCAAAATCCAATTGTATAAAGAAGAACTTATAATTATTTATTGGTCTTATACCAACAAGTGCTACAACATGTAAAAGACATACCCCAAGCAAAAACTTGGGATATTGTTCTCATAATCTGTTATTTAGTTATCAATTAAAGGCATCTGAACATAACAATAAGATGTTCAACATTTTACCGATGGTTATATAATAATTACTAAAAGATTGAGAAGTAAATTCACTAGCATTATCAAGACAAATTGTCATAATCTGGAAATTTGTGCTCATAATCAAATAACTTGCATAATCTCACAAACACCAGGTTACGAGTTAATAATAAGTGCACACGTGACCAACTGGCTTTTGGTCATAAAATATCTAAATGATACACAAGATTTATGACATAATCCATAATATCATCTTAAATTCATTCTAAAAATTCAACAAATTTAACTCTATTTTTTGTTAGTGATAACCTTATAATCAATTTGCATTGAAACCACTCTGCACATAAAAACTTATTGTAACACCCACATTAGGATGCCACATTTATGTTACATAATTACCCATATATACCTTATTTAGATAACGTAAGTTGTAAGGAAAAACACGAGTTGCAAAATTTCTTAATTACAAGAAAATAAACTTAGCAGAAAATAAAACATCACAGCATCATTACAATAATTTACATCATTTATACACATCCAAGTTTCTTGTTATACATATACAAATCTTTAACACTCTCATACTATAAATATTACAAACTAGTCACTCCAAAAAGTTTAAACACTATTTACATTGACATCTTTGCCCAAGTACAACTAGGCAGCTGAGCCCTCAGAAGTAGCCGGACCCTCAGATGGGTCCTCCTCAGATTCCCCGGGTGGAGGAATTCCAACCCGACGTAAAGTCCGGGGAGGAAATGTCCGAGCGGACGATACAACACTACTCTCTCTACGGGTGCGATAGTACGCCCCCCAGTACTGCCTGATAGATATAGGAAACTCTAATTGTACATAAATAGTAACAGAAAAGTAAGGGTTCCCTGACTGTAGCCTACTCAATCTAATATTTACATCTCCTAAATAATATATACTCTCTCTCTCAAGATCTTCAGTCCATGCCTCGTCCCCTCCGATGAATGTCAGTCTCATGTAACCCAGAAAGCTAGGGATTTCCACCGCCATCAAAACTCAAGATTTTCAACAGAATCTGGACCTTCCTCTGCTTTTCGCTCTACGGCTGGCTCGAGGTCTTAACAACATATAAACATAATATAACATATACATACAAGAGGTGAGATCACCTACGCCAATACCAGTATGGTAGCAATGAAGATAATCACATCCAAAATATCATACAGTAGTCATACTATAATTACAGTTATGCCACTAACATTATATCTCAACATTACGCAGGAAATAAATAAGAATTACGATTATACTATTTTCAATACTCAAGTATTTAATATATTAATTACTACAAGCAAGAATTACAATGATATCTTATCTATGAATGCAAATGTAAATGCAATGTACACTGACTCAATATCCTACTCCATGGAGCTACAACTCAAGTCGGAGAGAATGACTGAAAAGATCTGTTTAGCACCAACGTGCTTCAGACCACGTGCTCATTTTCTACACATCTAGCACATGCACGACAGTCTTTAACAAATCATGATTAGGGATAGTGTCTCGGTCAAATCATTGGTGTGTTGCATCGGTCCTAACCCACGGCATACGTAAGAGCTACCAACCGTCCATTGTAGGCAACCCGCACCCCAATGCCCCCAAGGTCAATCGGTGACCTACACTACGCTTATCGCACCCACTCGGAGGTGTAATCTCTCCTAGGCAACTTGCCTTACACAAATCCTTTGGACCTTTTCAATGCATGTACTATGCACTATTCACAATTTCCATTGATATCCCATGTGCAGGGTTCATATAATAATTTAACAGCAATGTTACTGTAATTTAATCGCGTAATCATATTTTCGTATTTTCTCACTCGCGACTCAATTCTGACGCCTTTTCAAATCACGTAGTGATTTTTCAGTATTTTCCAATTGCGTAACTATTCTTCATACGTTTTAAATCAGAATTACTGTTTTACTCATTTTAATATTAAAATTTACTGTATTTTTCTCATATTTGCAAAATAGTCCTTTAAGATACATAATTATATATTCGTCCCTCAAAAAAGATTAATTATACTTTCGTCCCTCAAAACACATAATTTATATTTTCATCCCTCAAAATATAGTATTTTCACTATAACCCCTCAAAATTTTATATTTACATAATGACCCCATATTTCCATGGCATTTCCAATTGAGCCCCTTCCTCATAAAATTTACCGTGTAAATTTCACATACATACCGTATAAGTTTCGCTACAGTATATATTTCACATACACACATATTATCAGTTCCTTAAGCATTACAGCATACAGGCAAGTATTGAAATAAAATTATACCTCACAGATATTACACATACGAACATAGAAACACAAGCAGATCACATCCCAAATACAATCCAAACATAGAAACACAATCAAGCACATCTCAATACAAATCAATCAATACAGGTCCAAGAACCTCAAACAATAGGTGAATAAATCCTTAAGGATTTTTCACCGAATAAACCATCCTCATACTACCAGAACATGGGTGGTAAGGTTGAGTCTCCCTCTTACCTCTTGAAGACAAGCTTTGTAAGCTTTCCTCCCTTGCCTTGAAACTTTGTTAATCTCCTAACAAGCCCTAAAATTTTCAATATAAATTAGTGAAGGACCATACAAGAATCAAGGTTGAAAACCATGGAAAAATCATGGTTAAAAAAAATTAAAATCAAACTTGGAATTCTTGAATCAAAGCTTACCTTTTTAAGAAAAGATTGAAGAAACTTAGGACCTTGTGAAGAAGAAATGTTTAGAGTAGAGTTTGAATTAAAACAAACCAAGAGATGAGTGTTTTAAAGAGTGAGTGGTGTGATTTCAAGATGGTGACCGATTGGAAGAAGAAAGGAGAATGGGAGATGCGTGAGTTCTTCCTTGGTGTTTGAGAGAAATAGATTTATATCTTGATAAGTAGAAAAGTGAAGAATGAATACGTTTTGGGAAGGCGTTCGTCGTGTATATTTGGGAGATAATTGGCTTATATTTGAGAAGTAACAAGTGAATAATGAGGAAGGGATAATCTTCTTTGCTTGCCAGTGTGTAATAACACGTGAAATGTGGATGATTTTACTTGAAAAATTATCCAATTTTGAATGCATAATACAGTACGCCAACCGTGGATGAAATTGTGACATTTGGAGAGATTCATTTGCATGGTTATCCACTCCATCCAAATGCTCCATGTGCTGCTGCCGTGTTGTGTCTTTGTGAAAGACGTGAGTGACATTTGCTTGAGCAAATAGCCATGCATTAATTGCACAAGGACTCTTTCTTCTCATTGGTTGCAAGCTTGACTTTGCATGGCATTTGAACCTTCAAATATTACTTGAAGTCTTCACAATTGCTGAACGTATTACTGCTGCTGTTGGACGTCCATTTCTGCTACTGATGGGCCATTTGTGCTGCTGTTGGGCCGTCCAAATCTGCTGCTGTTGGGCCTCCAATTTTGTTGCTCCAATTCAGCTGGACCATGGCATGTTTAGGTCTTCTTTGGTCATCTAATTTTGCTTCTTCTTTGGGCCTCAAATTCTGTTCTGCTGTCCATGGTGGTTTTAGGTGAGTTTATGTCCTTAATTCATCATTAGTTCAAGCCTAATTACTAGTTAGTTGATTAGCTATTTAATTGGGTTTAATCTCCTAACCATTCTTACTTAATCCATCAAGTATACAACTAATTTAGTTTAACATATTTAGCATGCATCATCACCTCTAATTAGAATTAGGATGTTAAATTAAAAATTAAGTTTTAACTAATCCCTAATTAAGTTAGTTTACTTAATTTCTTAATTAGGTAATTAGGATAACTAAATTAAGGTTAATTAGTTTCCTAATTAAAAGTCAAGCAATTATTGTTGACCCAATCTTATCCATTAATCTTATATATGGTGAATATTACTTGATAGTTTTGGTAAGCTTTGTTTTACACCATTGATTGGATCAATGGTGAAGATCAAAGCTCCTAAGTCTAGCTTCAAATCTAATGGTCCACAAGGAAGTCTAAACTTCTTTCCTTGACCAATTTTCATTGGTTAGAAAAGTCCAACCATTTGTTTTGACTACATCCTATTGGTTTACTTTAATTTTAATTACAAGAAATATTCTAACACTTTTTCTATTAATTAAAACTTATCGGGTCCAACATTCATAGCAACGACTGCTATAAATGCAATCACAGGTATTTATCAGTATAATATTATTCTTTTATAGATAGATTTCTAAAAAATTTAAAAGATTCCTTTCTGAATCACTCAGATTCGGGTTTAGTAAGATCCCCCATCTCCAAATGAGGCAGATCAGAATTTCCCCGGCCTGAAAAATTATTATTTTTCCTAGCCAGGAGCAAACACACAGAGTGATCAAATATGATCTCAGAACAGTCAAATTATTTTTATACCATGCAGAAAATGCAAAACAATGTAATTCTGCTATTACTATTCATATAGTCAGAATTTGAGGTGTTACACTTATTATATTGAAGATTCTTCTGGTCCTTCAATGATACCCTTATGAAATTATCAATATTGACTCAAGATAGCCTTATTGATCATATGCCAAATAAAAAAATTTATTTTGACTAGTAAACTTCTAGTTTATAACAATATCGTAAATTTCTGATTTATAAGAGCATAGTAAACTTCTGGTTTATACTAAAATGTGTTTCAATTGCACTAGTGATATCTATTTGACTTGATAATGAAAAAAGCATAATGTATGAAATTTTGCTTATTGAACAAAATATAGTAGCTATTTTGAAGACTTGAATTATTTTTTTATTACCATATATCAAAATTTACCATTGATCTACATATATAAAGAACTAGAAACACACATTTTTTTCTTCAATTAATAAAAATTCTAATAAATCATACCATACATATTTTATTTAAAATATTACAAACTAACAAAATAAGAGAAAATGTGTATGTGATGATTTTAACAAAAATAGACACATCCAAAAGCATATTATTTGTAGGACCATGATCAAATGAATGATTCTTATTAATATCTCCCTACTTCATTTGATATATATTCTTGGAAGAGTTGGAACCACCATGGTAATGATCATTTTTCATATTTTTGCCATATCAATGGTCATAACCACAATCTCTACCATACCCAAAATTATAATATGGAACATTCATTTCAGGGAAGAGAGTTCACCCATTGGGTGGCCTTTGTGATTTTTCATTAATAACTTATTTTTGTGCTCAATCATAAGAATGCATAAACTTGATTCAAAATATCTCTTAAAACAATTCTCATTTTGCTATTACAGGAGCATATTCAAGAGACATAAAAAGATCGATGATGTTCTCTCTCACATTTCTTTGTTTCAAATTATGCTAAGATCAATTAAATCTTTTTAGATTCAATCACAGTCTAAAGATGTAATTCTCTAGGAACTATACTATAAATCTTCATATAAAAGATGACCATAGAAAATCATTGGTTTTGTGCAATCCTTTAGGGATGCTTGAATAGTAATCTCTTCTAGAATTTATCAAGAGTAACAAATTTAGTATAAAAAAATATGATAATTGTGTTAGTCAAACAAGATTCATTATAAAAATTCTATAGATGAAACATGAAAATATTCCATGCTAAGATTAACATGAAAAAACTATAAGAAAGAACAAAACAATGAATTAGATTAATCCAAAGAATGTGATAAGAATACGAACTCTTTTCGTAGAACCTTTAAGTTGTTCAAGTCATCACTCATATGGTAGAGTCTCGTGCTGATAACGTGTTATAAATAGAGAATAGAAATATAGAAAGATCAAGACAAGAAAATATGGACTCAAAATCTTATTTTGTATATTAGATGATCTCTATACATTTGAAACCTGACAGAATATTTATAAGAGCGTTTTAGGATTTATACAATGCATTTATTTATTATTAGTATTTGTTAAGGATTGTGATTCTTTTTAACTAATTTTTTTATTTATGTAGGATAATCAAGGTAATCATCTGTCACATGCAAAATATGCATGTTTTACAACAACCTACAAAGAAAATCTAATCTAATTTTTTAATGTTTCAAACACATTCAAAGGTTACATTTGGTGTAAAGAATGAAATTTCATGGAATAAGAATAGGTATATAAATGAGAATTGATAAATTAGAATTAGAATCCTATTTTAATTTCATTGTATGGTACGATGTGTACAATATGAAATGAAAAATAATTATATAGTTTGGTATGTGGGATATAAAAAGAAAATTTAAATTGATTTATGACATAATTATCCTTAATGAGAAAATAAAAATCGTACTTTTTCCTTCCCCTCACCACACATGTATATAATTGAATTTGCATTTTTAAAATAATGTTTAAGATTAATTTTTCTTGTTAATAATAAAAATCATGATAATATTTGTTACCAAGTGACCTCAATACTCAAGAGGGGGTAAATTGAGTATAAAAAATAAGTTCGCAAATCTTTCACAAAATACTTGAATTCTTATTTTCGTTGAAACTATTTGATTAAGAGAGATGAATGGATAGATGAGATGAACACTTTCACTTACAAATACAACAATTAAGCAAGATAGTATTCAAACAAACTCAATAAAACAGTGCATAATAAATATTAAAGAGTTGAGTTTAGAAGAACAAACACCAAGTTTTATCTTGGTTCAGCCACCAATCCACTTGTGACTTATGTCCAGTCCTCAAGCAATCACTCGAGATTTTTCACTAAATTCCAAGCTTGAATCAAGTGCTTGTAACCTTTACAATTTGGAGCACTCAATACCACCTTGGGATACCTCACCCTTTGTAGCTTGAGCATTTTCAAACAAGGGATGACTCACCCTTTACAAATTAGAGGGATGTCTCACCCTCTTCTTTACAATAATCAAGATTGATAGAGTGAAACTCTCACTAGAGTAAATGATACAAATTGAAACTCTAGAATGCTCTTTAAGAATATCTCAAGGATTTGTATAAAAATAGAGCAAGAAGGAATTCATGGATTGATTTTCATGTATGATGTTAGAAAGATGTTTCAATGTTCAAGATTAACCATTAATGAAGCCCCAAAGCAAGTATATAAGTTATTTTTCATTAAAAGAGCAGTTGGGGACATTAAAGCCAAGCATTTAATGCACCTAATATAGTTGTTGAGCATTGTCAAGCTAGTGGTAATCGATTACCAAGTTGTTTAAACGTGTTCTTGGCTTTCTGGGCAAGATGTAATTGATTACCAGCCTTGTGTAATCAATTACATGGCCTCTGCCTGACTTGTAATTAATTACAACCTCAGTGTAATCGATTATAAGACTTCTGTCATGCTTGTAATCGATTACATACTCAATGTAATCGATTACAAGGCCTCTGTTTAGCTTGTAATCGATTACAACACATGTGTAATCGATTACCATGTCCTTTGAACACATTTTTCAACCCCAATTAAGTGCATTGATTAATCCTTTCATATTGAGCTTGGATTTTAATAAGATTTACATTTGATTTATGAAATCCAAGATTGAAATCAACATATCTTTAAAAGGATGAACTTTGAATTATTGGTTGATCTAAAAAGATCTTTTTAAAACCATTTGAAGATCATTGAGATACCTTGAGAGCATTTTACATTTAATTCCTAAAACTTATATCTATATACCTCTTGGTTTCCTCCTTTTAATCTTGGTCTTTTCTTTTGCTCTTGATCTTTTCTTTTTTATCTTGATCCTCTCTTTTGCTTTTGTTGTCATCAAAAACTCATTTAACATGCTTCAAGACATAAGCATTCACAATATTTTTTTATTAATTATAATAATATTATTTTATTCTCCTAGAGAGGAGTATAATCTTCTATCCTATCCTCCAAAAGCAGGGTGCATAAAGTTTGAAAAATGGATTTAGGTTAGATAATGTTAGATATGTTAGGATTAGGTAGATTATTAAAAGATAATATTTGTTAATTAATAAATTGAATAAGGATATATTAGGTAAAAAAAATAGAAAATCTTATTACACCAAAATATGGAATCTTATTTCCTCTTTTTTTTTGAAAGAATGAGATTCCACAAATTTGTGGAATGAAATTTAAAATATGAATGTTATTCATATTTTTTTATTAATAAATGTTACCAAGTGACCTCAAACTTAGGAGGGGGGTGAATTGAGTTTATGAAATATTTTCACAAATCTTTCGTAAAACATTTGTTTAGCAATTTTTGCTGAAGTTATTGGATGATTAAAGTGAATAAATAAATGAGATTGAATACTTTACTCACAAATTAAACAAGCTAAGATAAATAACATTTAAGCAAGCATATAAAATAAATGCACAAATGTAAAAAGATGAGTTTAGAAGATCAAATACAAGGTTTATCCTAGTTCAGCCACTAATCCACTTGTGGCTTATGTCCAGTCCTCGAGCAACCGCTAGAGATTTTTCACTATCTTCAAGTTTCAACAGGTGCTTGATAATCTTTACAAGTTAGAGCACTCACGACACCTTGGGATACCTCATTCTTGTGCTTGAGCCTCAAAATAAGGATACCTCACCCTTTACAACTCTTGAGGGATGCCTCACCCTCTTTACAAATTAAGGGATACCTCACCCTTGACAACCTTTGAGAGATACCTCACTCTCTTCACAAACAAAGGATAACTCATCCTTTTCTCTAGAGGGATACCTCATGTGGCGTCCCGGGGCCGATGAGGGCGGGGAGTGTCGCCGGTGCAATGAGGCACGGTCAAGGAGCGGCTCCTGGCATGCTTCTAGGCGGAGGGTCTACATGAATGAACTGAATACGCATCGGAATGAGAGGGATTCAGAGACTGTGTAGGTATGGGACTACATAGTTGAGGATGGCTTAAAGGAATTGATTTGGTGTAACCATATCAACAAGTTGTAACTTCTTTTCGGGAGCCTAGAACATAAGAACTCCATGGTTAAGCGTGCTTGACCTGGAGCAATTATGGGATGGGTGACCTCCTGGGAAGTTTCCTAGGATGCGTGTGAGTGAGGACAAAGCACGCTGAAAAGACCCGTGTTGGTTTGTGGAGACTCTCATTAATCCTGCAAGCAGTCCCGGGTCGTTATAAATGGTATCAGAGACGGGACCTCTCCCAGTACGGTGTGGTTCGGGGACGAACCAAGCGGAAGCTGGTGGGCATGTGGCGTCCCGGGGCCGATGAGGGCGGGGAGTGTCGCCGGTGCAATGAGGCACGGTCAAGGAGCGGCTCCTGGCATGCTTCTAGGCGGAGGGTCTACATGAATGAACTGAATACGCATCGGAATGAGAGGGATTCAGAGACTGTGTAGGTATGGGACTACATAGTTGAGGATGGCTTAAAGGAATTGATTTGGTGTAACCATATCAATAAGTTGCAACTTCTTTTCGGGAGCCTAGAACATAAGAACTCCATGGTTAAGCGTGCTTAACCTGGAGCAATTATGGGATGGGTGACCTCCTGGGAAGTTTCCTAGGATGCGTGTGAGTGAGGACAAAGCACGCTGAAAAGACCCGTGTTGGTTTGTGGAGACTCTCATCAATCCTGCAGGCAATCCCCGGTCGTTACACCTCACCCTCTTTACAAACAATCAAGGTGTTTAAAAGATGAAACTCTCACAAGAGTAGATTAATACAAATTGATGCTCTAGCAATGCTCTTCAAGAATATCTCAAATATATACAAAAACAGAGCACTTGATAATTCAAAGATGATTCTCGGATTATAGTGATTGAAATATATTTCTCAGTTGTTGGTTAGCTACAAATGATGTCCCAAGATGTGTATTTATAAGTTTTCAACATTAAAGAGTTGTTGGGTAGCATTTATGGCAACATTAAATGCCAAGAAAATAGTCATTAGCTGCTGTCAGACCACTGGTAATCGATTACACAATCTCTGTAATCGATTACATGGCTGTTTGAATGTGTTCTTGGCTTTTTGGGTATGATGTAATCAATTACCAAACTTGTGTAATCGATTACATGACCTCTGCCAGACTTGTAATCGATTACCACACTTGGTGTAATCGATTACAAGGCTTCTGCCTTGAGAGTAATCGATTGCATACTCAATGTAATCGATTACCAACTCTCTGTTTAGCTTGTCATCAATTACAAAACATGTGTAATCGATTACCTTGCTATTTGAACACATTTTTCAAGCCCAATTGAGGATTTATGCCATTTCTTACTTATAGAAACTTGGATTGGAAAAGATTGACTTATGTTTTACAAAATCCAAGATTGAAATGAACATTTCTTTAAAATATGAACTTTGAATATAAAGTTAATTTAAAAGATCTTGAAAAATCATTTGAATATAATTGAGATACTTTGAGAGCATTTCACATTGATGTTCTAAAACCTATATCTAATATACCTCTTTTGATCTTAGTCTTTATCTTTTAATCTTGATCTTCTCCTTTGATCTTGACCTTCATCTTTGGCTTTGTTATCATCAAAAACTCATTTGACATACTTCAAGACATAAGCATTCACATTCTCTCCCTTTTTGATGATGACAAACTAAGCATTCAACAGAAGGAGAAATATTTGCAATTATTTAATTATCAGAGATTTAAGTGTAACTCTCCCCCGTAAAGTATGCATGAGATAGAATATATAAAAGCATAAAACTCCCCCGTACACATGCAATATATTTCACTAATCTCTCCCCTGTACACATGCAATATATTTCACTAATCTCTCCCCTTTTGTAGGATAGTCCAAGTACCAAAAGTGAGCATTGCAATAAAAAAGTAAAAGATCACAACTATGCTCAACTCAAGAAGAATGAGAATGATAAGATGTTCTAAGCATTTGCAATAATTGAAGAGAAGAAACTTTTGGAAGCTTGGATTATATCAAGAAGCCTAAAAATTAGAATTGATGATGGCAAGATCAAGTCCAAGTTCTTTAAGAATAGCTTATAGGACTTAGATTTTATGTAAAGGTGAATGGGAATCACACTAAGCTCAAATATATTTTGACATCTTAAAAAGTGTTTCTTACATTCTAAAATGCCTAACAAACATGTTTTGAAAAGCTAGTTTTGGTAGTAATTCAAATTTATGAAAAATAGTCAAGTTTGTGTTTTGTAAAACTGACATTTGGTTACTCTTTTTATAATAACTTTTAAAATACTTTGAGTTTTATTCTAAAACTTTTTCATATAAAAATAGACTCAAAGAACTTTCCACTAAGTGGTCATTTGCTTTAAACGGATAAGAAACGAAGAAGTTATGACCATTTAAAGTCAGTTTTTAAAACCACAGTGCAATAATCGATTATGGATTTTTCATATCCGGTTATTTACCAAGTTAGAAGCATTTTTCATGTTTTTAAAGCTCCTAACCGATTAGGTCATTTCTCTAATTGGTTATTGAGCTAATTTCTAAAGCTCTTAATCGATAAGACCCTTCCTCTAATCAGTTATTGAGTAAGTCAGAAGCAACTTTTAAAAGCTTCTAACTAATTAGGCCCTTCCTCTAATTGGTTATTAGGCAAGACAAGAGCAAATTTTAAAAGCTCCTAACCGATTAAGACTTTGCTCTAATCAGTTATTGGGTAAATCAGGAGCCAAATTTAAAAGCTCCTAACCGATTAGGACTTCCCTCTAATTGGTTATTGTGAAAGTCATGAGCCAATTTCTAAGGCTCCTAACCGATTAGGACAATCTCCTAATTAGTTATTTGGGCAACTAGAAAATATTTTCCAATGGCTCTATTAGAGCATTTAATGCCCCCAACAACCACCAATGGCTCTAAAAATATTTGAGCTATAAATGAAAGTGTTTGGGCATCAAAGAAACGTTGGAGAACAATCTAAAAATCATCTTTGAATATTAAATTCATGTTTCACTATCTCTTTCTCTAATCATCTATTTTTAAACTATAAGTGTGTGAATCTTTTATATCCATAGAACTTCAATTTGTATTATTCACTCTTGAGAAAGTTTCATTTTATCTACACTTTGTTTAAGTTGTAAAGAGGGTGAGGTATCCCTCAAGAGAAAAGGGTGAAGTATCCCTTGGTTGTAAAGAGGGTAAAGTATCCCTCAAAAGTTGTAAAGGGTTAGGTATCCCTGTTTGAGGCTCAAGCACAAAGGGTAAGGTATCTCAAGGTGTGTTGAGTATTCCAGTTTGTAAAGGTCATCAAGCGCCCATTGAAGCTTGAGGATATAGTGAAAAATCTCGGGTGGTTTACTTGAGGATTGGACGCAGGCCACAAGTGGTTAGTGGGTGAACCAAGATAAATATTGTGCTTGCTTCTCTCAACTCTATCTCTTTTACATTTGTACTTTAGTTATATATGCTTAAGTTAAATTTGATATTTAGCTTATTTACTTGATTTATCCTATAGCCCAAGTGGCATTTGTGAAATCTCTAATAGTTGTACTTTTGTTAAACTTATTCCATTGCATGTGTTGATTGAAAATATCAAAATGTATTATTTCTCAAAGGTGTTTTAAAAATTAGTAATCACCCAATTCACCTCCCTTTTGGGTAATGGTTGCCATGACTAACAAGTGGTATCAGAGCTTTGTGTTTTGTTAAAAGTTTAACCGCTTGGAGTTAAAGATCCTTGTTTGTTTGGTAACCATTGAAAGCTTTTCAAAATGGAAGGTTTTGAAATTGATAAACCACCATTATTTAATGGTGTGAATTTTGTTTATTGGAAAACTAGATTGGAATTTTATATGTAATCTATTGATATTGATTTGTGAGATATTATGCTTGATGGATTTACTTGTAAATCAAAACAAACTTGGAATGCCTATGACAAGAAATACTTTTCATTGAACATTAGTGCTATGCAAATCTTGAGAAGTGGTTTGAATGATGAAACTTATGCTAAAATTAAGAGTTGCTTTAGTGCTAAATATATATGGGATGCTCTTGATTCTATCTATCTTGCTAATGGTGATCTTTTGCATAAAGTTGTATATAGAGAGCAAGAAAAGCAAAATTCTTTAGAGGAAGACAACATTGAAAAATTGTCCTCAAGAATATGTTCAAAGCAAGAAAATGAGCTCAATGTCTATTGGTGATGATGGTACTCAATTTGAAGAAGAGATAAAGCAAATTGAGAAAAAAGATGTTCTTGAATCATTAATGAACAACAATGAGTAAGACAGTGATTCCCTTAAAGAGCTAAGTAAGCTAGAAATTGAGACTACTTCATATGTGGCTTAAAAGGACTTTGAGGTAAATGATGCTTATCTTAATTTTGGTCCTTCCTACGTTGAGCTACAATGTGCATATGATGAATTATATGATGATTTATTATTTTTAGAAAAGAAAAAGTCATCTTGTTTGGAAAACATTTCATCTACTGAAAATAAAATTGAGACTTTGAAAAATGAATATACTTTTCTTGATGAGGAAATGTCTTTGAAATGTGAAACCTTAATTTCTTGTGAAAAGTGCATTGATTTAGAAAATCAAGTTAAGGACTTTTATTCTGAATTTACCAAAGCTAATGATTCTAATTGCTTACATTCCATGCTTGTTAATGAGAACAAAATTGATGTTATTCTACATAAAAATTCAAGTAAGGCTTATGGCAAAAATAGTATAGAATGTAATAACAACAAAAGACTTAAGTTTTTCAAAGATGATCTTCAAAGGACTAAATCATCATCAAATTCAATTGTTTGCAATTTTTGTGGTCATCTAAGACATATTTTTCATTTATGCAATTATAGAAGAAACACTTCTATGAGAAATAATATGGTATGAGTTCCTAAAGATCTTAAATGCCCTAGTACTAACATTCAAGGACCCAATATGAAGTGGGTATCAAAATGCCCTCCTAGTGTTTCAATTATGTAGAAAATTTCTCAAAATGATACACAAATTGGTCAAGTGAAGAAGGAATCATCAAAGGAAATGTTTCCAAAGCCCAATGATAGAAGTTTTGGAATGAAGATGACTTCAACCAAAGCTTCTTGAGTACAAAATGTGGAACTTGCAAAGTTCAAAATACCAAGAGAGAAGCAATGGGTAAGGAAAAGAGTTTCCTTGATTACCAAGGCCAATGTATAAAAAGTTTTTACCTCTTCTTCATATTCACTTGTAAAGTCAATGAATTTGAGGTATATTCCTTATAGGCCTTAAACGATTGATAGAATCATATGTACTTGGTAAAATCTGAATATTTTGTTTTGCATATGATTATGTTAATTCTTATTGTATCATATCTCATTAATTTGTTATATATCTTGGTACATAAGATTCTACAATACCTAGGTATACTTACTATGTTTTGAATTATCTATATATCATAAAAGTAAGCATGTTATTGGCTATGTGCTTAATGGTAATTGATTATTTAATTTGTTTTGGTCAATTTACATATTATGAAAAAATTGATATTTATGAGAGCATAATGGATTAATAATCAATGACTAACTCCTATGAATCCAAAATTGGTGGATACCAAAGAAAATATTTTGAATTATGTTGTACAATGATTATTCGCTCAAGCATGTATTGAAGTGAAAAACAACTATACTACTTGAGGTTGGAAAAACTTGAAATGGTCCAAGTTCTCTAAGAGTCATGAAGACTTGAAGCTTGGAAGATGGAGTCACTTACAAAAACTCAAGGAGTACACTTTTGGTGATATTAATCTCTTATCCTTATTTATGCTTTAAATTATATATCATGTGATATTTGGATAAGTAGAGATTTGTTTTTATGCCTTAACATGCCATAAGTTGAGCTTTTCTAGCATTGTCTTAAAAGTGTCTTTACATATGCTAATATGCTAGATATTGCAATGCCCCTTTTTAGGAGGAGACGTCACATTGTCCATCAAATATTTTTGCGAAAAATAAAAGTGTAATAAAGTAAGACCCGGTTCATTACATCATTAAACTTATTTGATTTTAGTTGTATAAATAAAATGGTGAATATTTTTTTTTGTACGTATATATATATATTTATACTCAGTAACCTGCTCATCAATTCAGTATATAAAGGTATTAACATTTATAAAAGATTCATAAGTACGTACATATATCTTTGTCTAATCGTAAGCAGAACACATAAACTTTAATGGAAAACATAAAGACTAAACCATACATCCATGCATAAGATACGTCATATATATATATTTATGTACTGTTCAGATACAAACTATGAGTTAATAATTACATCAAGGCTCATAAAAAAGAAGCCTAAGCTTTACCCGCCCCCAAATATGATATTCATATATAGATTTATACCAAATCTGTTTAGTTACAAAGCCTGATATACCAAAAAGTAAAACTATACTTGCCCAAAGGATCATGCATATACAACCCACCAAAATAATAAAACATCAGGCCCCCAAAATAAAACACGAGTAGCCATCAGTAGCTACCAGCAATATCAATCCCAAAAATGAGGAGGAATCGTGTCAGGATCCTCATCAGGATCCTCTGCGAGATCCTCCTCAGGATCTTCCTCATCCGAGGAGACCTCTATAGGAGCCACCGAGTTACTGGCCAGAGCCCGAGCAGTGGAATCAAAAGAATCCTCCTGTGGGGTGTAATAGTGGGGCACCCCATGTCTCTCTGATGGGCAGATAAAATTTCAAGCGTAAGCTGATGCAGCAGGTAAAGATCGGCGGTTCATGACTGATGTGATTCCCACTTACCATGGTTTCACTTTTACGGATTTATCTAGGGTGGAATTAGCATAAGCTTAGGAAGCATCCATATCTCACGCTATAGACATCAGAATTAAGTGATTCTAAAACGAGGTGAAAGATCTCTTTTTGAAACACGATTTAGACTTAAGAATCACTGAAAAAGAGTACGTATAACTTGAGATATGAGTGCGATATATTTGAGATAAAAATTGAGAAAATTGCGAAGATTCTTGCAAATTGATGCTTGTAACTGAATGGACACAAAGAAAAAAATGAAAATAACAAAGGAAAATGGTTAAGACGAGAGATGGAAATAAGAAATGGATTGGTGTCACAATCAAGGATTGATTGATAAATCAAAGTTAGTGATCGCCACAAGAGAAACTCTTGATAAGATCTATGGCTCAGTCAAGAACCTAAGAGAGGAATACTCTCACAATTGGACAAACCAAATTGAACATCAAATTCTGGTTTTTTCTTTTATTCATCCAATTCAGGTACATTATATGGAGAATGACTAGAGTAGTGCTAACCAAAGGTTACCACAAATCAGCCTAAGGTGACTCTCCTAACCCTAGCAGCCCCACTAATGCTTACATTAATGCCTCAACTAATTGGTATTGATGACATTTAGTGCATGAAACTTATTATGCTTAAAGGCTGTATTAATTCATTCTAGAAGTTACCAAAGGCATGTAAGCCAATGGTCACTCTTCTTTGTCATGTTTTTAACGAAGCTAATAAAACAAAATAAACACAATCAGTCCCACTAAAAAGCATTAAATTCCCACTAAAGGCAAAGCTTAGTGGAACTTAACTTCACCTAAGTGCTTATTAACTTAGTACTATCATGCCTAATGCTTATTTAACTTAAATAGACACTCTAAATCAGCCATACAAACTATAAAATTTGTGCACACACTTGGGCAGCCCAACTTCATTAGTTTTTATCTTGAATCAAGCAATTGACATATTCAGAACCTATGGTTTCAAGACTTGGGCTTGCTTCCAACATAGTTTCCCCCATTTGTTTCAAGACTTCTTGGGACTTCTTAGTTCTTATTCTTGTCATGGGTCCAATTAGTAGGCACCCCCCTTAGGTCCTCATCATTCCCTCCTTCTTTGAGTGAATTTGTCCTTAAATTTGAAGGCTTCATCACCCTTCTAGTCAAGTTGGCTATCACTTATTGGCACTTACATGTCCTTGTAAAGGACTTTATTCTTCCATAAATGAAACGAAACCTATCCTCCAGGGTCAAACACAATTTGTTCAAATCCAGGCTTTGAGCTTGATCCTTTTTGCATCAAGGGAGCCTTTCTCACTTCCATGTGTTTGTTCTCTTGATGTGGGCTTACAATTGAGGGCGGAATGTGCAATGGTGCACAAATGTTTGTACTAGGCATGATTTCAATATTTGGTTCAATTCTCCTTAAAGGTGGTAGTAAATGGGATTCCTCCTTTGGAGTCATTTCAACATTTTCCTGCAACATTGAATCAACACTACTAGAAACAGAAAAAGTGTTAGAAACATAAGAATTCAAGCAAGATTTCTTGCTCTCTCTTCTTTCACTCTCGACTTCTTCTTCATTGTCCTCCCTTTTTTTCTTTTTCTAACTCTTTCTCTTTTTCTTTTTCTAACTCTTTCTCTTTATCTTTTTCTATCTCTTTTTCTTTTTCTTTTCTCTCTAGTTCATTTCTCTCTTTTTCACTCATTTTTCTCAATTTTCTTTGAACCTCACACACCTTTATTGGAGACAAGGGTACAAGGGTGGTCTTACAACCATTATGCATAAAAGAAAGCTTATCGGTAAAACCATCTTGATTGGCCTTCTTTTCCTTGTATCTTGTTGAGTTAGATAACCTCTCCTCAAGTCGATCAAACATCTTATGAATTGCCTCAGTTTGTTCCTTCAACAACCTTTGAAAAGTTTGGGTTAATGTCTCCAATAGCCACTTATTGGTTGCAGCCCCTTGAGAGGAAGTCTCCTCTTTAGAACCTGCCATATCACACTTGTAGGCAGCCTCAAATCCTCCCTAGGACTGAGCTTTGATACTAACTGATGTGATTCCCACTTACCATGGTTTCACTTTTACGGATCTATCTAGGGTAGAATTCGCATAAGCTTAGGAAGCATCCATATCTCACGCTATAGACATCAGAATTGCGTGATTCCAAAATGAGGTGAAAGATATCTTTTTGAAACACGATTTAGACTTAAGAATCACTGAAAAAGAGTACGTATAACTTGAGATATGAGTGCGATATATTTGAGACAAAAATTGAGAAAATTACGAAATTAGAGATTCTTGCAAATTGATGCTTGTAACTGAATGGACACAAAGAAAAAAACGAAAATAACAAAGGAAAATGGTTAAGACGAGATATGGAAATAAGAAATGGATTAGTGCCACAATCAAGGATTGATTGATAAACCAAAGTTAGTGATCGCCACAAGAGAAACTCTTGATAAGATCTATGGCTCAGTCAAGAACCTAAGAGAGGAATACTCTCACAATTGGACAAACTAAATTGAACATCAAATTCTGGTTTTTTTCTTTTATTCATCCAATTCAGGTACATTATATAGAGAATGACTAGAGTAGTGCTAACCAAAGGTCACCACAAATCAGCCTAAGATGACTCTCCTAACCCTAGCAGCCCCACTAATGCTTACATTAATGCCTCAACTAATTGGTATTGATGGCAATTAGTGCATGAAACTTATTATGCTTAAGTGTTGTATTAATTCATTCTAGAAGTTACCAAAGGCATGCAAGCCAATGGTCACTCTTCTTTGTCATGTTTTTAACAAAGCTAATAAAACAAAATAAACACAATCAGCCCCACTAATAAGCATTAAATTCCCACTAAAGGCAAAGCTTAGTGGCACTTAACTTCACCTAAGTGCTTATTAACTTAGTACTATCATACCTAATGCTTATTTAACTTAAATAGACACTCTAAATCAGCCATACAAACTATAAAATTTGTGCACACACTTGGGCAGCCCAACTTCATTAGTTTTCATCTTGAATCAAGCAATTGACATCTTCAGAACCTATGGTTTCAAGACTTGGGCTTGCTTCCAACATAGTTTCCCCCATTTGTTTCAAGACTTCTTGGGACTTCTTAGTTCTTATTCTTGTCATGGGTCCAATTAGTAGGTACCCCCCTTAAGTCCTCATAAATGACGCCCCCAAGCCAGCGACAATGACACGTCTCCCAAGTAGACACAGCAATTAGAGCTGAAGTTCACATGCCAATAGTCTGGACCCCCACGGAATGTCAGACGCACGTTTCCCAAAAATCCATGAGGTCGGGCCGTCATAATCAAAAGGATGCTAGTCAAGGTTAGACCAGAAGCCGGGGAAATCGGGTTCTTCCTTTTCTTCACCCCCGTCTTCAGAGAATCACATATATAGATATACAAAAATAGTAGAAACATAGGAAAAAGAGGTAAGACATTCAACATTCATTACCAATTGAGGCAGTAAAGAACAAACGGCGCATGATGCCCATATAACATTTTAGAAATGATAAATAGCATTAAAACAGATAATAAGCAATTTAGCATATATAGGCAGCTATAGCAAGAATGAAACAACGTATTAAATTTCCATATGAACAAGTAACTATCAAATCGTATGGCGACTCATTATGCACATGCACATGATACCAACAATCTTACTCCATGAAGCTAGACACAAAACAGTCGGAGAGAATGATCAGGAGATATATCTGTATCGCAGCTACCGAGGCCATCAAGTGCTTAAAATTTTCAATTCATCAAAATGCGCATCATGGCATTGTACATGACATTCTACACAGATCTCGATATAGGAGAGTGTCTCGGTCCGGATCGTCGATGCATTTGCATCTGTCTGTCCCACGGACAGAAGAGCTACCAACTGTTCATTGTGAGGTACCCGCACCCTAACTCCCCTAAGGTCAACAAATGACCTACACTTGTCTATTCGCACCCGCACAAAGGTGTGATTCAACTCCTAGGCAACTTGGCTTTAACAAAATGTCCAACGAACTTTTCAATGCATGACTTAATCATGCTCAATGCACATAGCTTCAATGCATACTCATATGTACATTTACAAATTCACAGTCATAGCATTCCAAGTCTAAGATTATATGTTATGTCATTTATCATCAATATTCAATCCCGTTCAAGGGTCCACACTAAGTCAAAAATAAGTTTCTAGGCATTCATGCCCTATTCAAAGTCATCAAGTAAGTCAAATCTTAATTTCATTATGTCGCTCACAACCTTTATCACACTCATGTTCTATCTCTATTCAAAGTTCTTATAAGTTGTAAAACATACTCCCGTTCCTTGTTTTTCCTTCTTTATGAATCCCTAATTAGTTTCTATTCATCCAATTATTCAAGATTATTACACATACATTAGTCCAAGAGCCTTGAGTCAAGTGCCCAAGGGGACCTTGAACCTCCAACGGGCTAGAAAAGTCTCAAATCTATTGTTGATCATGTTACACGGCCGTGTGTAAAATACACGGCCCCGAGTACATGGCCGTGTGGTCATACATGGCCTAGGCCGTGTACTCCTCTAGAGTGCACCAGAAACACGTTTTAGTCACATAGGGAGATACATGGTCGTGTATTCATACACGGCCTAGGCCGTGTATCCCTCTGTGGACGCAAAAAATCACCAGGAAACCATTCTAATCACCCAACATCCCATAATCCATCAATGTACATAAAAAAAACATATCATTCAAACACTTGAAATTCAACCAAAACAATCAAACAAAGGGGTTTCCCAAAAATGGGTTTCACCCCACCAACACAACAACAAGTTCTTAACTACCAAAATGGGTTAAAGAGAATGGATCTTGCTCTTACCTAAGAGAAACATGAAGAAAGGATGCTCCTTTTTGCTTAGAAATTTCGTTCTTAGCTTCCTTAAGACCCTAGAACATTCAAACTTACAAAATCAAAACCAAATCTTGAAATAGATATCCATGGTCACCAAAATGACCATGGGTCACGAAAATGAGGAGAGAGGGAGAGAAAGCCATGAGCTTTTACCTTAAAGCTCCAAGCTTTGAGCTTCAATGGTGGAAGGGGATGAAGGTGGAGAGAATGGTGAGCTCTTGAAGATGATTCCAACACAAAGGAGTCTTCAAATAAGATGTAAGTCCATGAGATGTGTGAGCTCGAAAATCAAATGGATGTGTGGGTGGAAGGATGTGGCTGCTGTGGAGTGAAAATGGGAAGGGAAATATAAGATAAAAAGAAGAAGAAGATACATGAGGGAGAGGGGAAAGCAGAAAGAGAATAGAGAAAATGAAGAGAGAGGAAATGATAATAATATTTATGATTTGGGAATGAGGGAGATAAGTGGAAGAGCACAATTTTGGGTTGTCCAACAGCTGCTGCTGCAGTGGAGAGTAAGGGGAAAATGGGGAGAAATTTCCCTCCAAAATGCTAGGGTTAATTATGTGTGTAAATTTTACAAAAAGTAAAACTTATTTGACATAAAGTAGATTTTTAGATAAAATGATAAGGATTTTTACTACAAGTTATTGCCCAGTGGACAATTATTGATATTTAGGGAGTTAGTATTTATTGTTCAATGAATAACAAGGGGTACAGTTAAATTTAAAATTTAACCGAATGTGCAGTGAGTTTACTTATCAGGTAAAATCTCGAAAGACGTAAACCTCGTAAATTATGCTCAGCCTCGGGTTTAGTAAAATCCCCTGTCGACGTTTCCACAGTTCAAAGTTCACCAGCCTCAGGGAAAACTCTTCGTTTTTTCGGCTCTGCTCAATGCGCATGTAAAATGAAGAATATATTAAAATATTCAACATTTCCAGAAAATTTCACAAAAATAATCAAAAATCACAAATATTAAAAAATGTCTATTCATCACAAAACAAACAATTTCCGGGCTGTTACACTGACTCTGCTCAGTGTGCATGCAAAATGAAGAATATATTAAAATATTTGTCGTTTCCGGAAAAATCCAGGAAAATTCTCAAAAATCATAAATATTGTAAAATGATTATTTATGATAAAATAATTAATTTTCAGGGTGTTACAACTCTCCCCTTCTAAAAATAAATTTCATCCTCGAAATTTTCATACCTTAGAATAGTTGTGGGTATTGCTCCTTCATCTTGTCTTCTAACTCCCATATTGCATCTCCAATTATTTCGTTCCAGATTACCTTTACTAATGAGATCTTCTTGCCTCTTAGTTTCTTTATCCTTCTATCCTCAATTCTTACAGGAGGTGCCTCATAGGTTAAGTTCTCTTTTAATTATACTGCGTCTGGTGCTATGACATGACTTGAGTCAGGAAGATATTTTCGCAGTTGCGACACATGAAAGACATTGTTAATGTTTGAGAGGAAAGGGGGTAAGACTATTTGATAGGCTATTGGACCTACTCGATGAATAATCTGGTATGGTCCAATAAATTTTGGAGTGAGTTTTCTAGATTTCAAGGCCTGGCCTACCCCAGTCGTAGGTGTGACTTTCAAAAATACATGCTCGCTTTCCTTAAACTCAAGAGGCTTTCTTCTTTGGTCTGCATAACTCTTTTGTCGGCTCTGAGTCGTCTTCATCTTCTCCTGAATCATCTTAACCTTTTCAATTGTGTGCTGTATAACATCTGATCCAATAGTAAGGCGCTCGCCGTCTTGGTACCAACATAAAGGCGTACAACACTGCCATCCATACAGAGCTTCATAGGGTGCTATCCCTATGGTCGAATGATAACTGTTGTTGTAAGTGAACTCTATCAACGGTAGAACGTCATCCCAACTTCCAGTCTGTTCTATGGTGCAAGTTCTAAGCAAATCTTCCAATGATTGGATCGTCTTCTCCGATTGACCATCAGTCTGTGGGTGATAAGCAGAACTTAGATGTAACTTCGTCCCTAATGCTTCTTGTAGACTCTACCATAAATTTGAAGTAAATCTCGAATCCTTATCCGAAATAATACTTGTAGGCACACCATGCAGCCTAACAATCTCTTTAATATAGATCTGGGTCAGTCTCTCCAGTTTTTATCTTATGTTGATCGGGAGAAAATGTGTTGATTTCGTGAGTCGGTCCACAATTACCCAAATTGAGTTATGACCTTTTCTTGTCCTTGGAAAACCTACTACAAAATCCATTACAATGTTGTCCCACTTCCATTCAGGAATAGACAATGGTTGCAGCAATCCTGCTGGTCTTTGATGTTTCACTTTAGCTTTCTGACAAACCAGACAAGTTGATACACGTCTAGTGACGTCACTCTTCATTCCATGCCACCAAAATAACTTCTTCAAGTCTTGATACATTTTTGTTATGCCCGGATGCATATTCAGCTGACTTGTGTGAGCATGGTTGATAATATACTCTTTAAGCTCTTGGTCACGGGGAATACAGACTCTACCTCAGAATCTCAGAATTTCATCTGTTCCTTCCGCAAATGCTGTTTCGTTACCTTGCTTCATCTGCTCTCTCACTTCTTGTAAGAACTTATCGACCTTCTGCTTTTCCCGTATGTCATCCATTAGCTCACTTGAGATGGTGACCATGTTCATGCAGATCTTCCCTGTTTCTAATTCCACAAAGGACCATACATCGCTGAACTGCTCTATTAGATCCTTTTCCTTGATCATCAGGGCAGAGACACTAATCATTTTTTTGCTCAAGGCGTCTGCCATGACCTTTGCCTTGTCGGGGTGATACAGAAGTTGGAAATTGTAGTCCTTCAGGAATTCCAGCCACCTCCGTTGCCTCATGTTCAACTCCTTCTGATCATACAAGTACTTCAGACTTTTGTGATCACTGAAGATATTGAACGTCGCTCCGTAGAGAAAATGCCTTTATATCTTCAAAGCAAAAACCACAGCCGCTAACTCCAAGTCGTGCATTAGGTAGTTCTTCTCGTGCACTCGCAATTGCCTTGAAGCATAAGCCACTACTCTTCCATGCTGCATAAGCACAGATCCTAGTCCTTGGTATGAAGCATCACAGTACACTTCAAAGGGCTCATTCGGATCAGGTAGCACTAATACTGGCAAGGTAGTTAGTCGATTCTTTAGCTATTGGAAACTCTGTTCACAGTTGTCGATCCACTCAAAAGCTTGGTTCTTTCTTGTGAGTTGAGTAAGAGGTCCTGCAATTTTGGAGAATCCTTCAATGAACCTCCTATAGTATCCAACCAAACCCAAAAAACTTCGGATTTCTGTCATTGTCTTTGGTCGTTCCCACTGTAGAACTGCCTCTACTTTTGACGGATCCACTGCAATCCCATCCTTTGAGATCACATGGCCCAAAAATTTAACTTCTTCCAGCCAAAATTCACATTTTGACAGTTTGGATACAATTCATTCTCCTTCAAAATTTGAAGAACTATACTGAGGTGTTCAGCATGGTCCTTCTGATTTTGAGAGTATACCAGAATGTCATCAATGAAGACCACAATGATTTTGTCCAAGTAAGGATGAAAAATTCAGTTCATGTAGTCCATAAAGATAGCTGGTGCATTCGTCACGCCAAACGGCATCACAAGATACTCGTAATGACCGTATCGGGTATGAAAAGCAGTCTTGGGTATATCCTCTGTCTTCACTCGTATATGATGATACCCAGATCACAAATCGAATTTTGAAAACACAGCTGCTCCCTTCAGTTAGTCCATTAAGTCATTAATTCTTGGGAGAGGATATTTATTCTTGATTGTCACTTTGTTCAGCTGTTTGTAGTCCACACACAATCTTGATGAACTATCCTTCTTGCGAACTAACAACACGGGTGCTCCCCAAGGTGACACACTCGGTCTGACGAATTACTTTTCCAGAAGCTCCTCTAGCTACTTCTTAAGCCCAGCTAATTCTGTTGGTGCCATCCAATAAGGTGCTATAGACACGAGACCAGCTCCCGGTACAAGGTCAATAGCAAATTCTATTTCTCGCGCCAGTAGTAAACCAGGTACATCCTCAGGAAAGACTTCGAGAAACTCATTTACCACTGGAATTGTATTCACATCAACCTCGCTCTCGACTTTCAAAGAAGACAGTAGCATGTATCCGTGAGCTCCTTCTTTCAAGAGAGCTTGAACTTGGTTGGCCGTTAGAAATCTAGAATCCTCATCTATGGGAAAAACTATAATTTTTCTTGAACAATATAATAGAACATGGTTGGAAGAAAACCCGTTAATCCCTAAAATTATATCTAGTTGGGAAAGAGGTAAACAAATCAAATTGACAGAAAAGATTTGACCTTCGACAATCAAAGGCCAATTTAAATAGACTTTGGTAGTAACTACCGGTTTATCAGTGGGGGTAGAAACAGTTAAGTCAAAAGGTAAGGTAGACACTGGTAAACCAAGTCTTTGCACACAGTCATATGATATGAAAGAATGGGTTGCCCCAGAGTCATACAATACAGTTAAAAGGTTAACTTCTATGGTGCCTTCTCCTTGAATCAAGTCTTCAGACTCACAGGCTTTAGCTCCGCTCATGGTATAGACCCTGCCTCCTGCTTGTGGCTTTGCAGCTCGGGTAGCATTGACTGAAAGCTCAGCCTTAGCTTAGTTACAGTCTCGGGATACATGGTCAGGCTTGCCACATCTATAGCAGATAATTCCCTTGATGGAACAATCCCTTGTTAGGTGATCATTCCCACACTTCATGCATCTCTGGGAAGATGTCACACTCAGTCCAATTCGGTTCCCACCAGAACCTCCACCAGAGCTTCCACCCGTGGTCTATTGCTGATTTCCCATTGGTCAAAAATAGGGCTTCTTTTGGAAGCGGTTAGAACTGTTGCCACCTTCTCTTTGGAACCTTGTAGGCCCAAAGTTCCTGTTCCTCGTATATCTAGATTGCTCCAGAGCTTCTACTTCACAACACGTGTCTAGTAGCTCCGAAAACTCATTGATCTTCAAGGTGATAACAGCCTTCTTCACCTCATATCTCAGTCCTTTGGTAAATCTCCGACACTTCCAGGCTTCATTGGGTTGGTGCTGAAAGTACGTTGAAAACTGTGACAAGTTTTCAAATCTTGCTGCACACTCACTAACGGTCGTATTCCCTTACCGTAAGTTAAGAAATTTCGACTCCTTTGCGTGCCTTGCGCTCGCAGGAAAATACTTATCCAAGAATTTGTCCTTGAATAAATCCTAAGTAATCTTGCGGTTTGCAGCTTCCAGCATTCTTTGCACTTTATTCCACCAATGTTCAGCATTGCCCACCAACATAAAGGTAGTATAGGTCACCTTCTTGTTCTCAACGCAGTTCATGCCCCGAAAGACCTTCTCTAACTCCTTGATCCATAGACTAACCTTGTCCGGATTGAACTCTCCTTTGAATTAGGGAGGATTGTGGTGACAAAACTCTGCTAAGTTCTGAGCATCTGCGTAGCTTCAAGCTGTTAAGCAGCCCTTTCTTGTTGTTGAGCAACTCTCTCTTGTTGTTGAGTAGCTCGTTCAGTTTGTTGTGCGATGGCCTCAGCCATTCTCTGCATCGCCTCAATAGCAGCTGCCATTTCTTCACGTCGTGCCATCTTACTGTCTCAAGTCAGAGTAACTGAAAGACACAAGGAAAGTTAGTTGTATCCACTAGGAATACCAAATAATACATCTCTGTGTTTAGTTTTTCAGAGAACACACAACACAAATAAGACAGATTCAATCACAAGACCCAAAGAAACAAAAACCGGGGCTCTGATACCAACTTAATGCAATGTCCCTTGTTAGGAGGAGACGTCACATTGTCCATCAAATATTTTTGCGGAAAATAAAAGTGAAATAAAGTAAGACCTGGTTCATTACATCATTAAACTTATTTGATTTTAGTTGTATAAATAAAGTGGTGAATATTTTTTTTGTACGTATATATATATATATATATATATATATTTATACTCAAGAACACTGCTCATTAATTCAAGGTATACAAAGGTATTAACATTTATAAAAGATTCATAAGTACGTACATATATCTTTGTCTAATCGTAAAGCGAACACATAAACTTTAATGGAAAACATAAAGACTAAACCATACATCTATGCATAAGATACGTCATATATATATATATATATATATATATATATATATATATATATATATATATATTTTATGTCTTGTTCAAATACAAACTATGAGTCAATAATTACATCAAGGCTCATCAAAAAGAAGCCTAAGCTTTACCCGCCCCCAAATATGATATTCATATATAGATTTATACCAAATCTGTTTAGCTACAAAGCCTGATATACCAAAAAGCAAAATTATACTTACCCAAAGGATCATGCATATACAGCCCACCAAAATAATAAAACATCAGGCCCCCAAAATAAAACACAAGTAGCCATCAGTAGCTACCAGCAATATCAGTCCCACAAATGAGGAGGAATCGTGTCAGGATCCTCATCAGGATCCTCTGCGAGATCCTCCTTGGGAACTTCCTCGGGATCTTCCTTATTCGAGGAGATCTCCATAGGAGCCATCGAGTTACGAGCCGGAGCCCGAGCAGTGGAATCAAAAGAATCCTCCTGTGGGGTGTAATAGCAGGTACCCCACATCTTTTTGATGGGCAGATAAAATTCCAAGCGTAAGCTGATGCAGCAGGTAAAGATCGGTGGTTCATGACGCCCCCAAGCCAGCGACAACAACACGTCTCCCAAGTAGACACAGCGATCAGAGCTGAAGTTCACATGTCAATAGTCTGGACCCCCAAGGAATGTCAGACGAACGTTTCCCAAAAATTCATGAGGTCGGGCCGTCATAATCAAAAGGATGCTAGTCAAGGTTAGGCCAGAAGTCGGGGAAATCGGGTTCTTCCTTTTCTTCACCCCCGTCTTCAGAGAATCACATATATAGATATACAGAAATAGTAGAAACATAGGAAAAAGAGGTAAGACATTTAACATTCATTACCAATTGAGGTAGTAAAGAACAAACAGCGCATGATGCCCACATAACATTTTAGAAATGATAAATAGCATTAAAACAAATAATAAGCAATTTAACATATATAGGCAGCTATAGCAGGAATGAAATAACGTATTAAATTTCTATATGAACAAGTAACTATCAAATGGTATGGCGACTCATTATGCACATACACATGATACCAACAATCCTACTCCATGGAGTTAGACACAAAACAGTCAAAGAGAATGATCAAGAGATATGTCTGTATTGCGGCTGCCGAGACCATCAAGTGCTTAAAATTTTCAATTTATCAAAATGATTGTACAAGACATTCTACACAGATCTCGATATAGGACAATGTCTCGGTCCGGATCGTCAGTGCATTTGCATCGGTCTGCCCCACGGACAGAAGAGCTACCAACTGTCCATTGCGAAGTACCCGCACCCCTACGCCCCCAAGGTCAACAAATGACCTACACTTGTCTATTTGCACCCGCACAAAGGTGTGATTCAACTCCTAGGCAACTTGGCCTTAACAAAATGTCCAACGGACTTTTCAATGCATGACTCAATCATAGTCAATGCACATAGCTTCGCTTCAATGCATACTCATATGTATATTTACAAATTCACAGTCATAGCATTCCAAGTCTAAGATTACATGTTATGTCATTTATCGTCAATATTCGATCCCGTTCAAGGGTCCATACTAAGTCAATAATAAGTTTCTAGGCATTCACGCCCTATTCAAAGTCATCAAGTAAGTCAATTCTTAATTTCATTATGTCGCTCGCAACCTCTATCACACTCATGTTCTATCTCTATTCAAAGTTCTTATAAGTTGTAAAACATACTCCCGTTCCTTGTTCTTCCTTCTTTATGAACCCCTAATTAGTTTCTAGTCATCCAATTATTCAAGATTATTACACTTACATTAGTCCAAGAGCCTTAAGTCAAGTGCCCAAGGGGACCTTGAACCTCCAAGGGGCTAGAAAAGCCTCAAATCTATTGCTGATCATGTTACACGGCCGTGTGTAAAATACACGGCCCCGAGTACATAGCCGTGTGGTCATACACAGCCTAGGCCGTGTATTCCTCTGGAGTGCACCAGAAACACGTTTTAGTCACACAGGGAGATACACGGTCGTGTATTCATACACGGCCTAGGCCATGTATCCCTCTATGGATGCAGAAAATCACCAGGAAGCCATTCCAATCATCCAATATCCCATAATCCATCAATGTACATCAAAAAACAGACCATTCAAACACTTGAAATTCAACCAAAACAATCAAACAAAGGGGTTTCCCAAAAATGGGTTTCACCCCACCAACACAACAAGTTCTTAACTACCAAAATGGGTTGAAGAGAATGGATCTTCCTCTTACCTAAGAGAAACACAAAGAAAGGATGCTCTTTTTTACTTAGAAATTTCATTCTTAGCTTCCTTAAGACCCTAGAACATTCAAACTTACAAAATCAAAACCAAATCTTGAAATAGATATCCATGGTCACCAAAATGACCATGGGTCACAAAAATGAGGAGAGAGGGAGAGAAAGCCATGAGCTTTTACTTTAAAGCTCCAAGCTTTGAGCTTCAATGGTGGAAGGGGATGAAGGTGGAGAGAATGGTGAGCTCTTGAAGATGATTCCAACACAAAGGAGTCTTTAAACGAGATATGAGTCCATGAGGTGTGTGAGCTCGAAAATCAAATGGATGTGTGGGTGGAAGGATGTGGCTGCTGTGGAGTGAAAATGGGGAGGGAAATATGAGATGAAAAGAAGAAGAAGATACGTGAGGGAGAGGGGAAAGCAGAAAGAGAATAGAGAAAATGAAGAGAGAGGAAATGATAATAATATTTATGATTTGGGAATGAGGGAGATAAGTGGAAGAGCACAATTTTGGGCTCTCCAACAGCTACTGCTGCAGTGGAGAGTGAGGGGAAAATGAGGGGAAATTTCCCTCCAAAATGCTAGGGTTTATTATGTGTGTAAATTTTGCAAAAAATAAAACTTATTTGACATAAAGTAGATTTTTAGATAAAATAATAAAGATTTTTACTACAAGTTATTGCCCAGTGGACAATTATTGATATTTAGGGAGTCAGTATTTATTGTTTAATGAATAACAAGGGGTACAGTTAAATTTAAAATTTAACCGAATGTACAGTGATTTTATTTATCAGGTAAAATCTCGAAAGATGTAAACCTCATAAACTATGCTCAGCCTCGGGTTTAGTAAGATCCCCGTTGACGTTTCCACAGTTCAAAGTTCACCAGTCTCAGGGAAAACTCTTCATTTTCCCGACTCTGCTCAATGCGCATGTAAAATGAGGAATATATTAAAATATTCAGTATTTCCAGAAAATTTCACAAAAATCATCAAAAATCACAAATATTAAAAAATGTGTATTCATCATAAAACAAATAATTTCTGGGGTGTTACACTGACTCTGCTCAATGTGTACGCAAAATGAAAAATATATTAAAATATTCATCGTTTTCGAAAATATCCAAATTTTTTTTCAAAAATCATAAATATTGTAAAATGATTATTTATGATAAAACAATTAATTTTTGGGGTGTTACAGATATGCACATATTTTGCTTGGAATGACATGTTATGGTAAAATTTTTATTCTTGAGCTTGTGACCAATTCTCTTTGTTCAAATATGGAAATTCACAAGCTCATAAGTAATTATAATCCTTTCTCTTTAATGCGTAATTGTCTTATATACTTACTTAGAGATTGGATAATTAAAAGTTATATGTCTTTTTGTTTGAAATTGCTTGATATGTTCATATCTTGAAAACAAGAAGTAAATGATTCATTTTTGTGCCTTGAACTTACCTTTGAACTTCAATGATTCTTACATTGAAGTATATCTTGAAATAAATCATAACTGATTTTAAAATTTATAATTCCATGGCTTTTTAATTCTTACATTACAATAAGGGATTTTTTGTTCTTGATTGACATGTGTGCGTACTAGAATTCCTTACTTGATATTACATATCTTATATGATCATTATTTGCCCCAAAATGTTTATTTATGTTTTGATAATGATCAAGTTTTTTTTTATAAACTTGAATCTTGCTTTAAAAATGCTTAAACTATGCTTTTAGATTCAAGTGCATATGTTCTTCCTTTATTCTTATTAGAGCTAACATTACATGGTTGATAATATGGTACATGTTTTACATTATATACCAACCTAAATTATACTTGTAAATGAGATTAAATGATATTTGATGCTAACCTATGTTTTAGAAAACTTTTAGAATTAGCTTTGCAAGTATCTCTATGTACTTCAAATATAGTTATCAAATATTAAAATGTCAAGCATATGTAGATAAATGAGAAGAGTTGACTGAAGAAGGATACAAGGAGACTTTCTTCAAGTACAATGAAATGAAATACTCAATGGAAGAAAGCCCAAACTTAAAGGACCAATAAATAAAGAACATTCTAAAAAAGCATCAGTCTCTATCTAACTCAATAAGTATCTTTATCTCTAAGCTATTGTGGTATTCTATATGCTATGGATTGTATAATACTTGTTGATAATTTGATCTTAAATTATTAGATGATTTCTTTACAAGGGAAATATGTTTAGCATTGACAAAGTGCCTAATTTGATATTAACTTGCTAATTTTGTCATTGTATATAAGGTAGATGATATTAGTTCTATACATACTTTGATCCCTATAGCATATTTCATTAAGGTGAATGTTTGATATCTATGATTTTCTTGATCTATGATTTCTTAGTAGTATAACACCTAAGAGAACATGCTCTTTTTTTTTTTGAAGTTACTAGTTTAATTAATTTTTTTAAAAAGTAAAATCTCTTATCATATTTAAAAGAAGCTTTTAAAGTTTCATATTCTTGAGAATCATTTGAACTTGTCTTAACACCTTGAAAGTATTTCCACCTTCTAATTGTCTTGAAAATTTGGAAATCATTAGATATGTGCTATAAATGTAGTACTCTCTTCATTTGCTTTGAAAAATTTTATTAAATCCTGAGGGAATGTTTAAGAAAGTTTCCAAATTAATTTATTGAAATGTTCTATAGAGCTCATCTTGATACTTCAAAAGATAAGTCTTGCTCTTCAAATTGTTTTATTTTCTCAAGACTCTTGTTCAATGAGAAAGAGAGGAGATGTACTTTCAAATATTCTTTTGACTTGGGTTTGATCACTCTCAAGGAATATGTAGTTTTAATATAAAAACTCTCTACCCTTCTAAAATTCTTTTGAAAATATAATGTGTTTTTGTAAAAAAAATTTTGAAAGGGGGAGGAGTTTTAAAAAGGTTTTTGATTAATGGATTAAGAATAAGTATCATTTGCCTTGCTTTTCTTTATGGTAATATGCTTACATGGTCTTGGCATGTATATTTCCCTTTATCTATCTTGTGCTTCAATAAGGGGGAGCTTATCTTCTTTTTTTATAACTTCTTATAATAATTTGTTGATTTGTAATAGTTGTTTATCCTTCTTATCTTACATATCTTTCTTCCATGTCCTTGTGGACTAAAAATATATGCATGACTATGTTAAACTATTATATTTTGATAATATGTATATTTTGAGGGGGAGTCTAGATCTTAAATTGTTACTTATATCTCTTGGTTTACATTCTTGTTTGACATGAAGTGTTTTATTGTTAATACTATCAACGTGTCAACAAAGACCATATCTTATTCTCATTCCCTTTATCAATGAAAGAAGGTAAACATTTTTAAATTTCAATATCTTTTGACTCTTTCATTGAGAAATGCTTGATATGTGGCAAGATTGTATGATATTTCGTTTGAAAACCTTAATTCCATGATCTTATGTGGATATTTCGTAACTTTCATCAAACGGTACTTATTTATCATATGGTATGCAACATATTATATGTTAGATATAAATTATTAAGCTTATTGCTATCATATGCTAAATGTTGATATACCAAAATATGACAAGCATTAGATGAATAATCTTTTATATCTTGAAAGCAAGCTTATTTTATTTCTCTATTTTTGAATCATATGTAGAATCAAATAGGGGGAGATAATTATGATTTGAATAACTTGAAGAAGTTTTTAGAATTTGATGATCCGACTCTTTTTGACAACATGAGTTTTATCTATAGGGGGAGAGAAAATATTATCTTTCCTTCCAAAGCCTTTTTATTGATGTCAAATAGGGGGGTGAAAATTGGAAAGAAAAATATGTTCTTGTACTTATTATTTGATATGCTTACATGAATATCTATTCTTTTGTATTGCTCAACATATTTTTTCTTTGGTGATTTTTATCATAAAAAAGGGGAGATTGTAGAATTAACTTTGCCTCAATGATTTAATATATTAAGTTTTGATGATGACAAATACAAGATAAAAATAAGGATGCTTATGCTTCATAGTTGTGCTTAATAGATGACAAATACATTACAAAAGAATATTGATCATATTACATAGATGTGCTTAATGAGATATATTGGATCATGCATGATCATGTACTTCATCTTATTATATTTCATATAAGAATCATACATATTCTTTATAGCATCTTTTATAAGATATATTCAATAATTTTTTACATGAGCTATAATGAATTAATATTGGATTTTACTCTATCTAAATGACAATGTGCAAAGTGTTCTTTGTTGCGTCCTATATAGAGCATATCCTTTAATAATTGATAAATATCTTATTTGGATGTGTCTATGAAAATCTTATATGCATGTTAGACTAACTAGAGTTATACTTTTATGAATCACACATATAAAGATATTGAATTATGAATTTGGACTAACTATGTTTATTTAAGTAAGCAATACTTTGTAGGATAGTCTAAGTACCAAGAGTGAGCATTACAACAAGAAAGCAAAAGATTACAATTATGCTCAACTTAAGAAGAATGAGAATTATAATATATTCTAAGTATTTGCAAGATTTGAAGAGAAGAAACTTTTGGAAGCTTGGATTACATCAAGAAGCCTAAGGACTAGAATTGAGGATGGCAATATTAAGTCCAAGTTTTTCAAGAATAGCTTATAGGACTTAGAT
Source organism: Ormosia semicastrata (assembly GCA_029884595.1). NCBI lineage: Eukaryota > Viridiplantae > Streptophyta > Magnoliopsida > Fabales > Fabaceae > Ormosia > Ormosia semicastrata. The sequence goes on along the minus strand of JAQQTO010000044.1, from coordinate 44,496,274 downwards.
CTTTCTTATGTAAAGGTAAATAGGAATCACACTAAGCTCAAATATGTTTTAAAATCTTTAAAAGTGTTTCTTACATTCTAAAATGCCCAACAAACATGTTTTGAAAAGCTAGTCTTGGTGGAAATTCAAATCTATGAAAAATAGTTAAGTTTGTGTTTTGTAAAACTGACCTTTAGTTACTCTTTTAATCATAACTTTTAAAATACTTTGATTTTTGTTCTGAATTTTTATATGAAAATAGACTCAAAGATCTTTCCAATGAGTGATCATTTACTGTAAAAGGATAAGAAACGAAGAAGTTATGACCATTTAAATTCAATTTTCAAAATCAGAGTGCAATAACCGATTATAGATTTTCCAGAACCGATTATTCACCAAGTTAGGAGCGTTTTCATGTTTTTAAAACTCATAACCAATTAGGTCATTTCCCTAATTGGTTATTGAGCTAATTTCTAAAAGCTCCTAACCAGTTAGGCCTTTCTTCTAATCAGTTATTGGGCAAGTCAGGAGCAAATTTTAAAAACTCCTAACGGATTAGGCCCTTCCTCTAATCAGTTATTGAGCAAGTCAGGAGCAAATTTTAAAAGCTCCTAACCAATTAGGACTTTCCTCTAATCGGTTATTGGGTAAGTCAGGAGCCAATTTTAAGAGCTCCTAACCGATTAGGATTTTCCTCTAATCGGTTATTGTGAAAGTCAGGAGCAAATTTCTAAGGCTTTTAACCGATTAGGACAATCTCCTAATTGGTTATTTAGGTAACCAGAAAACATTTCCTAACAACTCTATTGGAGCATTTAATGCCCCCAACAACCACCAACGGCTCTAAAAATGTTTGGGCTATAAATGAAAGTGTTTGGGCATCAAAGAAACGTTGGAGAACAATTTGAAAATCATCCTTGAACATTAAATTCATGTTTTACTATCTCTTTTTCCAATCCTCTATTTTTGAGCTATAAGTGTGTGAACCCTTTATATCCATAGAACTTCAATTTGTATTATCCACTCTTGAGAGAGTTTCATTTTATATACATTTTGTTTAAGTTGTAAAGAGGGTGAGGTATCCCTCTAGAGAAAAAGGTGAGGTATCCTTTGGTTGTAAAGACGGTGAGGTATCCCTCAAAAATTGTAAAGGGTGAGGTATCCTTGTTTGAGGCTCAAGCACTAAGGGTGAGGTATCTCAAGGTATGTTGATTACTCTAGTTTGTAAAGGTCATCAAGCACTTATTGAAACTTGAGGATATAATGAAAAATCTCAGGTGGTTTACTTGAGGACTGAACATAGGCTACAAGTAGTTCGTGGCTGAACTAGGATAAATATTGTATTTGCTTCTCTCAACTCTATCTCCTTTACATTTGTGCCTTAATTATATATGCTTGAGTTGAATTTGATATCTAGTTTATTTGCTTGATTTATCCTATAGTCCAAGTGATATTTGTGAAATCTCTAATAGTTGTAATTTTGTTAAGCTTATTCCGCTGCATGTGTTGATTAAAAATATCAAAATGTATAATTTCTCAAAGGTATTTTAAAAATTGGTAATCACCCAATTCACCCCATTCTTGGGTGATGGTTGCCATGACTAACATAACTTTGATATCATGTTAAAAATAAAAATAGAGAGACAAATATTAATAATTGGTATATATTTATGAATGAATGTATACAGGATGATTATCCTTTATTTATAGAAGAAGGCTGTTGTATAGAAAAAAAAATAAAATATAATTATGTATTAAATCAATCTAATGATATACTAAATCAATTACAATCATCCCTAAAATCAATCATAATCTCAATTATAATTAATCATGCTAACATCCCCTTTCAAACTCAAGTGGATATAGAAAAAACTAACTTGATTTTGGAAACCAGAGTGCGGAATCGACCAGGATGATGATTAAGTCTTGAGTCTAGAGTATGGAGTTTGGAGTTTAGAGTCTGGAATCTAGGATAAAGTCTGGAGTCTGAGAACGAAGTCTGCCATCATAATAGAGTCTGAAATCTAGGACAAAATCTAAAACAGAGCCTGAAATCTAGTATAAAGTTTGGTATCAGAATGGAGTTTGGAATCTAGGACGAAAATATGAGTCTAGAATAGAGCCTGAACGGAGTGGACAATTATGGTCTGGACTGAGAGCCTAGGCTCTCTAATACCAAGATAGAAATTCTCCTCAAGGTGGATAACATGACTTTGATATCATGTTAGAAACAAAAACAGAGTGATTTGTATATATTAAAGCAAAGTCTGAATGCAGCAGAACACCACGGTCTCGACCAAAAGCTTGAACTCTCTAATGCGAAGTTAGAAATTCTTCTCAAGGTGGATATCATGACTTTAATATTATGTTAGAAATAGAAATAGAGAGACAAATATTAATAATTTGTATATATTTCTGAATAAATATATACAAGAAAATTAGCCTCTATTTATACAAAAAAATTGTACACAACTAAAGCTTTCTTCGATGAGTAATGCTGTAGCACCAAGAAAGTAACCCGACTTTTTGGAACCCGACACACATGGCTGCATTTTCCCTTTTTTTCTTTTTCATTTATCTCTTCTTTCCCTCGTTAAACCATTGTCAAAAATCAGAACAAATATTACTCATAGAAGCCGCAACCCCCATCACAACAGAGGCTGTGATTTGTCGCTGCTCAGGCATACCTCGGCGGAGCCACCGAACTGGCGGAGGAACGACACCATCGTCATTTGTCAGCCATCAACCCAAGACAGAGCACCCAGTAGAAGAATGACACCACCGACCCAGCGGAAGAACAACACCATCGTCGTCACAGAGCACCCAGGAGGAGCATCGCCACCCTCTGCCACTAGCCCAACCTTGCCAACGACCTTCATCCACCGTTACCGCTGCCAGCAAAGCAGGTTTGAATCATACATCTCTCTTTATTAATTACCATGGTGCATTACTGTTCGTGAAATGGATTTATAGGTACCGGGGTTGATAAGAGTGGTGGTCTACCACCAGAAATTTTAGGTGGCAAGAAACATGGATTGCCAAGCCTCAGAGGTATGTGCCACACCCTTGCTAGCCCCATTGATTCGTATTAGTTGGAGCTTTTAATAACTATTTTGGATTACGATTAGATCTTTTTCCCCTTCAAATGAAGTGTGGGAATATGAATATTTCAAATTATTGAAGTTGAAATATATTCACCCCCTATCCCTCAAAAAACAAGAAAAAAATTGTGCCCAATATTTTTATAAGGCTAATCCTTTCATTGTTCTACTGAATTTACATGGTGCTCGGCAGGGGAGGGAAGCTAAAAGTTAGGAAAATATTAGTATTTTGTTCTTTTTATTTTGTGCATTCAGGAGAGACCAGCAACAAATCCCTTGAGGCCATGGTGAGTTTATAACCTTATAGCATTATATATATCTTTTCCCACTAGAAACTTGCAAAGCGTGGTGTTCATTATGGCCTTAATGGTCCACAAGTGAACTTGTAATGTCAAACTGAGATAAATTAGGTGAGTTTTTTTTGTCATACTTTATATTTTATCCATTAACTCCGTTGCCTCTTTTTCTTCCTCAAGTAAAGAACACTGGGAAAGAGTCCTTACAATGGGGTAATAATATATTCCTTCTACCTAGCTAGGACACCATTTGCTTTTGTTATACCAATATCTGAATTTTCTAATGATTATTGATTGTTTTTAGTTGTGTAATAACTTATATTTGCCAAAGTTGCAAGCCAAATTGAGTCTAACTATATTTTCTACTTTTCTTATGCTCATGTTCTGTCATGTTCTGTGTTTACTCTGTTTGATCAAGCACTTTTCTTCAATTTTGCCATACCAACTGTGTGCATGGTCTGCTCCATAATCATGTTCGTTGTAGGAAAAAGGATTTACGTGCATGTGAAGCCAGAAGGAAGCATTTTTTCGGGTATTGCACAAGTTCTAGTGGCTGCCTATAGAAAGAGAAAAATTAAACTTCCTAGTCAGAAGCATGTAGATGGGATTTTTTATGATGCCCCACTGAATGGAACGGTTGTTTAGTCAAAGCTCCTTTTGACCAACCAATTCAGGTAGGATATCTCTATCATTGGTATGAGTATCTAATGTTTATATTGTAATGGGTAATTTTGTCATTCTGCTATATCATTGACCAATAACTAGAGTTGCTACCAATAATATCATGAAAGAAATCTATACAGATTGCTTCTAGAACTTGGATTGTTTCTATACCCAAGTTTCAACTTTTGGAATTAGTATTCTTTTTGTAAGTAATTTTGATGAAGTAATGCTAACTTGTGAAATTTGAAAGATTATTATATAAATGTTCTAATTACATCAGCTTATTTATCTTTTGTTAGGGTCTTAAATAAAGGAGTAATTATAATGGAGGGGGAGGTAAACCCAAATGGAGCAGAGTAAATCAGTGGAAACTAGCCAGCATCCAACAAGTAGAAGAGGTTAAATGCTTAGCAAGAATTTTTCCAATTTGGGCTGCTGGTATCCTTAGTCTCACTTCCATGACACAACAAGGAACATTTACCGTATCACAAGCCTTGAAAATGGACAGGCACCTTGGACCCAAATTCCAAATCCTAGCTGGCTCACTTAAAGTCATATCATTTATTACCACAGGTTTGTGGATGCCATTCTATGACCGAGTCTTTGTACCAGTACTAAGAAAATTCACTAAGCATGAAGGGGGTATCAACCTGCACTCTTAAGCAGTGCAAACAATAACTGCTTATTAGCAACCCTTGAAGATTAATAAATTTTGGGATATTTTGATCTTTTCAATTACTTGGTCCTTTCTTGTGGACTATTTTTTCCTCTATAATTTTCAATCTATTTTCTGTTTCTGTGAATGTAAAAAATGGAGTCTTTCTCACTTTCTCTAGAATTTTAATTGTGCTCACCATAGTGGCATATGCTCTATTTCTGGTATTCACAACAATAGTTGCACCATCATTTATTTTGTTCAATGCAGAAAAATAGTGCAGTTACTGGAGCAATCACTGGGGTAACCCTTGCTCTTACATTGGAAGACTCAGGATATGTAAGCTAAAGAATGTGACTGAGTCAATTGAGGCTATTGATGACATCTGAATAAAATCAAACAAATGGAAGAAAAGACTTTAAGCTTTGGATTTCATACAAGAAATGGGTTGGCTCCATAGAATTCATGTGAAAGTTAAGCTTGGTCCCATGGCACCTATCATTCTATCAAGAATCTCTTCCATTTAAATTTGTTCATGTGGCTTGTTGACTTCTCCATGGACCATGAGTGATGTGTTTTGTGACGAACAAGTTCTTATACATCATGTTAGAGGATGGTTTTGATGCTGGATTCGTTTGTATTTGGAAGTAGTCTTGTTTTGTAATGGGATTTTATGTTAACCATGTAGGATGGTTTTGACCATTATGTAGGGCTTATGTTGTATTTGGAAGTAATGTTGGTTTGTAATGGAATTTTGTAGCCACCATGGGGTTTTTTTGTAATGGGAATGACATGTACCATGGGGTTTTTTGTAATGGGAATGACATGTACCATTGCTTTATCTATTGAAATTGGCATTTGTTCACACATAGCATTTTTTTGGAAGCAATGCATATTCTACTTGAGTTATAATTAGTGACCATTTTGATAATGCATATTCTACTTGGATATCTATTTTATCCTTGTAACAATAATTAAAATTGAGGGAGTACAATTTGCAAATGTAACCAAATTCTAAATCATATAGTAGTAGCAACATATAAATTCATGAACTTAAATCATATAATCTTTTTTCCTTTGCTAAACCATGTTTGAATTAGTAAATGTGTAAAACTCATGATTTTTAACCTTGCTTTTAGGCAATCATCTAAATCCAGTGACAGTAGCAGGCATATAAATTAAATCCAGTGAACATTAATATAATATACATAATAATAAAATAGAAACATGTGGTCAATTCATTAAGCCTGCTATGTTTTGGACAACGCAGAACATGATAGTAGCAACATGTAAGTGCCACCATGTGTCCCCATCAGGTAAGTGTAGCAAAGCAAAATAGAAATATAAAATTGAACACCATGATATAAAATTTGATAACTTCATTGATCTCTTACTTGAACAATCACAATTGTTGTATGCTTGGACTTTGAAGTTTTATTTAACAAACCCAAAAAACAGCAGTTCACTTTACATTTCATTACTGAGTATGACAAAGCCAAAAAAACCCCACATCCCTTTACATCCCTTTACCAAGAATTCTTGTACATTCTTTTTATAATTCAACTACTTAGATGACACCCTATTCTTAAATGACACCACCAAAAGCCGCAATTGATACATATTGAGCGCAACCATGTTGAGTTCAACTACTTAGAAATTTCACCACTAGGTAATGACGATTCATCTTGTGAAGCGGAAGCCGATCCTTGATATTGGTATTATACCTACAAAAAAAAATATGTGTATTACCTTCAAATGCATACTTGTTTAGATATATAAAATATAATTGACATTTGGGTATTACCTTCTCGTTTCTTCCACATTGTTTGCCTTTCTTGCTACATTCTTCTTTTCTTTTTCTTAACTTCTTCACAATTTGATCAACTTTAGATTCCTTTCATTTTGATGGGGGATGCCCTTTACTACGAACTACTAAAGGATCAAGCACCTTGGTTTGCTCTTGAGAAATCATTCAGATGTTTGATATGATTGGACATGTTGCACTACAATGATTAGATATCTCTTGGCAACTTAACTCAACTTTCAAGTGATCAATCCATTTCATCACTTTCATAACATCACCACCACTATTTACTCCCACACTTGCAACTTCATAGAAGGCATTGCACACCTTATCAATCCACTGAGTTTCAATATTAGTAGTGTAATTATTATAACTGCGTTTCACTAATGAGTGCCTTCATTTCAAATCCTTCCTCCAAAGAGAGAACACATATTTAGAAGGCACTGACTCTATTTTTCTTACATGATTAAGCACAAAAAGGATGTGTCGACACAAAATACCTCTATACTCAAACAAATGACATGTACATTTCACTTCGAAATCTTCTTCATTGAAATACACAATGAAAGGTATGTATTTCATTCTATCATTAACATTTTTTGTTTCAACAAAAAAAGTTGAAATTGATCCTTCTTGCCTCTGAAAGTAAGCATTACAATACATGACACAAGCCACCTCCTCTTGGAACTCTTTTGAATTTTGCATTGGTATAAACTTTTTGAAATTGGCACTTGATACCATAAACACTCACACAAGGGATTAATATGTTGAAGGAATTGAAATCTCCTAAGCACTCTTTCTCAACCTTATCTCTTAGAGCATTGTCATATTGTTCCATAAATTGCTTCAAGGTTGTCTTCAAGTTAACATAGCCATCAAAGATGCATTCATGCTTTCACTTCTTTGTGTTGTAGACATCCTAGTCCAAAATGTGTCCTTCACATACACAGGTACCCAATGATGTCTCTCGTTATAAAGCCCATTCAACCGTTCATTGTCCTAAAGATTGTAATCTACAATCATTTTTTTCAACTCGCCATAAAATCTTCTTTACTAAAAGATTCATCCATAACACCATGCAAAATCAATTTGATTGACTTATAGTCAGAATATCCCCTTAACTTCTCAAGAACTTTCTTCATTACATGCCATAGGAACCAATGATGACGAGCCTTTGGGAAAATAACCTCAATTGCATTTTGCATTGCTTTGTCTTGATCAGTGATAATATCACTAGGAGCTCTTCCAGACATACATGCCAATCATGTCTTAAACAACCATGTAAAAGTTTTAGTATCGTCATTTGACAATAAAGTGCAACCCAGTAATATTGATTGTCCATGATGATTGAATCCTACAAAAGGAGCAAATGACATATCATATTTGTTTGTCAAATAAGTGGTATCAAATGTCATAACATCACCAAAATATTCATATGTAGTCCAACTTCTTGCATCTGCTCAAAAAACATTTCTTAATCGACATTTCTCATCCAAGTCCATCATATAATAAAAGCGACTATTTTGCTCTTGCATTAAATGAAAATATTCTTGTACAGCTTCAGCGTCTCCTGTCCCAAATCGCAGCTTTATAGCTTTCTCAATATAGTTTCTACAATCTTTCTGACAAAATGTTAAATTCTCATATCCTCCAACGTCAACAACAAGTGACTGGAAATTTTTATTTATATTAATCCCAGCCCGATCATGAATCTCAAGCCTCTTTTTCACTCGAGACTCTATTTTTCTATTGCATCTAAAAAATCGTGCTTTGCTGGGACTCATTTCATGATTGTGATCAAGGAAAACACTAGTAATCTTCACATTTCCATCTACCCCCAACCATGCATTAAGTTTGGCCTTACACTGTGTTTTGGTGGTTGTATTTGGGTTCAAAAGCTTGCTTGCTTCGCTGGCTTATTGACTTCCTAGCACAAGCACAAGATACAGTAAAATATTTCTTTCCATCAATATCTCTTTTTTATGTTCTTTTTTTAAAATAGCAAAACCTTTTTCTGGGCAAATTTAGCATAATATGTTTCAACCTCCTTTTCAGAATCAAACACCATCCCGACTCTAGGTTCTTTAATTTCCTCATTCATTTCTTCTTTAGTTTCGTCAATATCGTTTGTTAATTTTCCTTTATCATGCTCAAGTTCATCATTCTTATTTTCTATGGCTTCATCTGAAGGCTTGTTGTTGTTGACATAAGAAGAAGATCCCTCCAAAGCAAATTCTGTTTCCATTCTATCAAATTTAACACAAAATAACAAGTTAGAAAACAAAATAACTCGTCACAAGCAGCAATATATAGCAATTGAAAACTAGTAAACTGATAGAATTAAAATGAGACCATAATTGCCCAATATTCTTTCTTGCTAACAATAATATTGAGTTCCTAAATCAAAAAACCAAAATTAATTTTTTTTGTTAAAAAAACCATTCAGGTCTCAATGAAAGATTTTAAAACAAAGACACTCATGGTAGAAAGCCACAAGCGTGAACCAATCTCATAATCAAAATCATGTCTTTGGGACCTCATTTTCTCAACTTAGAAACAAACCGAAAGGAAGAATGCAAAATTTATAATTATTTCAAACAGGATATCATAACATATTTTCAACCTAATTAATTTGTTTTGACTTCCCATATGGTAATCCAACCTATGATTCAAATCATATAATGCAAAATGCAAAGAATATGGCTCAGACGTAGGTAACAAGAAATGTATGAGCGAACCTGCTTTGTTGGTAGCGGGAGTGGTGGATGAAGGTCATTGGTTGGGCTGGGCTAGTGGCAGAGGGTGGCAATTCTCCTCCTGGGTGCTCTGTGACGACGATGGTGCCGTTCTTCCACTGGTTCGGTGGTGCCATTCTTCTGCTGGGTGCTCTGTCTTGGGTTGATGGCTGAATGACGATGATGGTGTCATTCTTCCGCCGGTTCGGTGGCTCTACCAAGGTGTGCCTGAGTAGCGACAAATCACGGCCTTTGTTGTGATGAGGGCTTACAATTTCTATGGGTAATATTTGTTCTAAGTTCTGACAATGGTTTAACGAGGGAAAAAAGAGAGAAATGAAAAGGAAAAAAGAGGGAAAATGCAGTCATGTGTGTCAGGTTCCAAAAAGTTGGGTTACCTTTTCTGGTGCTACAACATTTCTCTTCTTCCATTATTCTGCACGAAGAAAATTCTTCTATAGCATCTCATTTTTATTTTATATTATGTTTCTCTGTCTTCTAATTTCTAACTTTTAGACATGAATAATCAAGATTTACTTGGAGGAACTAGGATAGTACAAGATTTTTCCCACACAACCAGCTGTAACTAACGTGGCACGAATCAACGACTGTGAAAGAAGAGTAATTTTTTATTAAATACAATCTATCATATATATTTAAATTATTATTTGATATATGTAAGATTATAAAATTTATAATAAAAAATATTTATCATTTATAATATTTTTATTATATTAAATAATAATTTAAATATTTAAAAAATAATATAATAAATCATATTTATCTAAAAATCTCTTGTAAAAGAATTTGAAAATAAGAAATAACAAAATGCAGTAACTGTCGGTCTATCACACAACTCCCGGAGCCAAATTTCAACGAAAATAAAATAAAAGAGAATGATGCTTCTATTGAAAGATGCTCATTACAAATCTCATTTTCTATCTTTTACATTTAGGAGTATGCAGCAAAATTATAGTGTATATAGATAAAAAATAATATAAATTTAATTATAATTAAATAATGAAAATCACGCTAATACAAATCTCATGTAGGTGGCGTGATGTATATGTGTGAGCTATGAAGCATAGACACAAACACGGATATTGAACACGATAAGACATAGATACAGAGATATACTAAATTTAAAAAATTATAGGACACAGATACAACATATATGTATATAAATTAATATCAAAGTAAATTAAAGAACTTGATTTATGTATATATATAATTGCAAAATTTAAGAAAAAAGATTCATGATTCTTTAATATCAATTCTATAAGCTTGAAGATTTATAACATCTTAATATATGTCATATGTGCTAATATTTGCTACCTAATAAGTCATTCCAAAAAAATATGGAGCATAGTTTCTATTGACATTTTTTTACAAAATCTCCTAAACTAACTTTTCTTAATAAGATTAACCATGTACAAGTACATGTGTATTAAAAAAATTAACTAGAGGGAATAGTATTGTGAGACAAGCTTTGGTGATGACCAAGTGGATGACTTGGTATGGGCATAGGTAAAAGGAGCAGATGAAAATATTAGTGTGTGAAAAGATAAAACTTAAAAAACTAATAGTGACGTGTAAAAAGATAAAAAAAACTTAAAATATGGGTATGTGAAAATAGTAACTTGAGACGTCAATCATGTGATTAGGCTTGGGTGAGTTACGGACTTACTAATTGAATGTTAGTCATAGAAATAATTTTTTTAAATAAAAATATTCATGGGTCGTGTCCAAGCCGTGTCCTAGACATGTCAAAGCGTTTCTTAGCCGTTTTCAAGACGTGTCCAAATTGAAAAAAATAATCTTTTCAATCGGATATATTTGGACACACGGGACACATGTGTCCGACACATATATGTATTTGACACGCGGACACGCCTAAAAACAACGTGTCCATGCTTCATAGCATGTGAGTGATAGTATTGCTGTTATCCATGCAATTTTTTACTCACAACAATTAGATATAGAAGGGATATAATATGATATTAATATGTGAATATGACAAATTTTAAAAATTATAGAACTAAACATGATACTATTAAGATATAACATATAAAATTAATATAATATTACCATAAAAATATAAATCTTAAATTAGAATAACGATATCAACATTTTATTAGTTAGCTTTAATAATTCTAGACATAACAAAATATTATTATTTATCTAATTATTGTATTATCTCACTTCTATTGATATACAATTTAAAAAAAATTAAGATATTTAAAAAAAATAAAATATATAGACTAAAAGTATTAAAAAATATCTAAAATAGGATATATATCGAATATCATTTTTCCCACTTCCATTTAAATGAAATTTTATCAAATATATTAATTACAGGTCATTTTCACCCCTAAACTAAAATTTAAGTTGGACGTTTGCTCTAACATTCTCTGCTCTACTATAATCCTTTTTTTTTTACCTTATATATTCTAACAAACAAGCTATCAAAGTATAACTAACAGTAGTATTAATAGAATGGCCTAGTTTGGCAACTTTCGAAGTTGATTCAAAATTGTTTAAGATAAATTAGTCATATAAATTCAGGTTATTTTGTAACTAGTTTTAATTTATCCTTACTTTGGTTAAAATGTATCTTAAATTAGTTCTAAAATAATTTTTAATTTTTTTATATGTGTAAGCAAGTTTAAAATTTAAATATTAAGATAGAAACAAAATATGAAAGAGAAAGAAAGAATAAAAAGGAGTATAAAAAATCTAAAAAAAATAGATTAAAAAAAACTAACATTTTAAAGAACTGGATTTATCTCAAATTTATTTCCGATATAAACTAATCTTTTAAAAATTTAGTAATAATCAAACAATATTTATTTAAAAATCAGCCCCACTATACTTATTGTTCTGAAGTGATTCAGAGGTGTACTTGAGATTGACACGTCACGGTAGTTTCCTCCTTGCATAACAACAATAGTAGAGCGTGTTGAAATAGGGGGAGTTGGTACTTGCAAAGGGACTCCAACGTTCAAGTCAGGCTGTACACAAGTAGGGTTATGCTATGAGTGATAATTTACTGATATTTGTTTAAGGTTACTTAGCATGATATTTATAAAGGTTGGATAGATACGTTCTCATAATGGAGAGATACATTCCCATAATAGTACCAGGAAGAGATATGTTCCTTGTTTAGTTGTAGAGGATCCCTATATTATCGGAGTACTAGTATGGTAGTTATGGTGCTATAATTCCATAAGATCATGATTGATAATAATAGATATCATAAAGATTTATCCATTGTGCAAATCTCGCGGTAAAGCTATTACTATCCAGTGTTAAGGTCCGATATATATTACTGGGGTCTCATGATAAGTGTACTCCTACTGAGGGTGTTGATGTCAGATTTTGGCGTACTGCGTGCTGAGTTGACCTATGGGTTATGAATCCAGATTATGGTCCAGAACAGTTTCTCTCAGCTTGGTACTTAAGTGGAACAATTAAGTGTTAAGGTACCAAATTAGAAAAGTACATAAGGTGCATAGTGGATATGGGAATCCAAATGGGCCGAGGTCCATTATTGTGGAATACCTCTGGGGTTGGCATGTGAAGTTGGAATTCGCGGTGGATTACTAGTTTTTTTACCATCCTGCTATCCAAGATGTGTCCTTTATTGCCCCCGTGCATGGTTTGACAGGGTCTTTGTCTTTTCCTGTAGCATTACTTTGCAGTGTGTAACAGTCAGAGCTTTCTTGAGGAACTATTGCTCTGACTTTATTAGGAATTAAAGATCCTCTAAGAGGATATCATTTTTGTACTATTTCCAAACTGCCCGCTACTCCCGTGACCAATCAGAAATGGGGAGCATTAAAGAGTGGCTTCCAACGTGCAATCAGTTCACTTTTTATAGGGCCAATCAAAGTGCTTCATTTTCTCTATAAATAGGGAATGTTTGTATTGAGGCCAGCATTCCTTTTGTTGCATTCCTTTTGCTTTATGATTTTGCTTGAGAATATTCTCTTTCAGAGAATGACTTCCCTTTCATTTTTTGTATGCACTTGGAGGGTTTTGCCCTTTGCTAAGATCATCATCCTGTTCTTACCAAAGTCTTTAAAGGTGTTTGCTTTTCTGCGACCAATTCCTCTAGTTAAGGTCTTTCTTTCTTGGTGTAATGGTTCAGTAAGGACCAAGTAATTGCTCTACCTGTCTAGGTCAACATACATCTAGGTAGTAGAAGCCTCTCTCTTTTGGCATACGTGAGAGTGTTTGATCTACCCGCTTTTGCCGGGAAGGAGTGAGGTTCCTGTCGTGGTGTATGGAGATACTCGGAGATGCTCTACCTTTGCCCCTCCTCTTTTCCAAGTGCTTTGGAGGTACCAGACCAATCTTTTGGTAGGTCTTCTAAGGGCAGCTGGATGTGTAGGAGGGTTCTTCTGAGGAAAGCTCTTTCGGAGCTACCTAGGATGGAGCATCCTGTTCAATAGGGAAGAGACTGATGTTGGTTTTTGAGGGGACCATGGAGATGGCAGTGACTCGGGGGGCCGTGACTGTGATGTTGGTTTCCTTCCCCCAAGTTCTCCAATGTGCATTCTTTATAGTACACTTTTGATGTATTTTTCCTTTTCTTTTTGTTAAAGCTGATGATGTATGGAATGTGAACAATCAATAATAATAGTTCTTTTTTGAATTCTCTATCTTGTATCTTTTTTTTTTCTCTTTTCGTTCTCTATTTTGCTCTCTTTCTACTAGGGTGAGTCCAACACTCGCCCTGTAATAATGCTATGTTGCCCCCAAATTAGTACTTGGTTGGTACAGTGAAGTGGCAATCTTAAGTTCCTGCCCCCGGGGTCTGCATTTCGTGTGGGGTTAAGGATTTTAATTTAGTTGTTGATCGCCATTTGATATTCTTCGTATTACATATGGACTTCTCAAGTGCATCCAGGGGCCATGTTAAAAATTCATGCTTTGTGAGAAATTTTCAGACTCAACTTCCTGAGGTTGCGTGTCTCTCAACCTTCTGTGCAACCATCCTTTCAATTGTTGCGACAACTAAGATAGCCACGTGGCGCACTATGGTTGGGTAGTCGTGCTTAGTGCTTCGCGCACCTTCATGGGCTTCTTTCGAAATTTGAACTGTTAGGATGAAAATGCCCCCTAACTGTCTAGCCTCTATAAATAGGGGTTAAAGCTCCATTTTTCCATTTTTACTATTTCTTTCTAAAACTTGGTGGCCTGAGACAATTTCTTGGCCTGAGATGATTTCACGGCAGAGGAGAGCAGTTTCCAATAGTTTTCAGAAGTTCGAATTCTTAGTTTTTCAACTTACCCTCACTTTCTTCAAGGTATTTCTTCTTTCTTTTATTTGTTTTGGTTATTTTTGCATCATAGATGTTAGCCATGACAACCATTACCCAAGAGAGAGGGTGAATTGGGTGATGACAAGTTTTAATGCAACTTTGACAAATTATGCATTTTGATATTTTCAATCAACACATGCAATGGAATAAGTCTAACAAGTGTACAACTATTATAGATTACTAAAATACAACTTAGGTTATGGCACAAATCATGCAAATAAGCTAGATATCAAGATCAACTCAGGCATATATAGTTAAAGCACAAATATAAAGAGATAGAGTTGAGAGAATTAAACATAAGGATTTATCATGGTTCAGCCACCCCTTGTGACCTACGTCCAGTCCTCAAGCGAACCACTCGAGATTTTCCACTAAACTTTAAGCTTGAACGGGTGCTTGAAAACCTTTACAGATTGGAGCACTTAACAACACCTTGGGATACCTCACCCTTGTGCTTTGAGCCTCAAAACAGGGATGCCTCACCCTATATAACCTTTGAGGGATACCTCAACCGCTTTACACCTTTGAAGGATACCTCACTTTCTTCTCAACAAGGGATACCTCACCCTTTTTCACTAGAGGGATACCTCACCCTCTTTACATAATAAATAAAGTGTTTGAACGACATAAACTCTCTTAAAGAGTAGATTGATACAAATTGAAGCTCTAGCAATGTCCCTTTGGAATATCTCAAGTTTTCTCACAAAAACAGGGCAAAAACATTTTCAGGATTTGATTCTCGTATATGAGTGTTAGATTGATGTTCTAAATTGAAGTTCAACCCTTAAAGAAGCCTCAAGGCAAGTATTTATAAGTTTTGTAAGTAAAGGAGTCATTGGGACATTTTTAGCCAAGCATTAAATGCCATTAACATAGCCGTTGGACTCTGTCAGATTGCTTGTAATCGATTACACAACAAATGTAATCGATTACATTATTGTTCCAACATGTTCTTGGCTTTCTAGGCTCTGTGTAATCGATTACATTCTTGGTGTAATCAATTACAAGGCCTCTAGCTTGCTTTGCAATCGATTACCATTTCCATGTAATCGATTACATAACTTCTTGAACGTGTTCTTTGTAACGCCCCAAAATTTCTTATCCTATAAACAGTAATTTTGACAGCTAACAGAATTTTACTGTTTAGTAATTTATGGATACTGTAAAATTATTTTGTTTATTCCATCAGCGTATTTGATCGTTTTGAGTGATTTACTCCGTGTCAGGAAAATAATAATTTCCAGGCCGGGGAAAATCTTTCTGTATTTATTTCTCTTGACTGTTAATTATTTTTAACAATCTGACTTGATTTTCATACATTTTCTAATTTTTGTGATTTTATGTGTGATTTTGAATTTTTTTTCTGTTTGTGAGCCCCACGAGGTGTTTGTGGGCCCAGGTGACCTTACGTGGGCCCAGGTGGGTCCCGCAAAGTGAAAATTTTTCTACGCATAGAAAAATTTGTACTGTTTAGACGGAGACAGGGGATCTTACTAAACCTGAATCCGGAAATAGTTTTAAAAATTTTCTTGTATTGTGTTTGGCATTGTATTTAATTATCGGGCGATAAAAATACAGTAAATATATTCTTTCGTGGGGTTTTTAGTAGATAAAAATAAAAATTATATTGCTTAAGTCGACACTGATGGTTTGGATATCTACCATTGATTTAATTAATGATTAAGAAATAAGCTTAATAAAGAAGTATTAGATAATCACCATTGATTTAATCAATGGTGTGAGAATAAATTTAGTTAGGTAAGCTTCAATATCAACCGTAGATTTAATCAACGATGTAAATTTGATTATATAAAGTGACCATTTACAACCATTGAATTTAGAATTAATCAAGGGTAGAGATTTGGTCTTGTAAAGTAACAAGGACCATTTATGACCATTGGATGAAGAATTAATCAAAGGTGGAGATTTGGTCTTCTAAAAAGGTTATGACTAATTATAACCCTTGGATTTAAAGTTTGAAGAAGTAATCTTGACCTTTTATTTTGGAGACACATCTAATGGTTAGAATTTAAAGGAGAAGGATCCAATGGCTTAGATTTAGTCTTCTAAAAATTAAAAGTCTACCTAAATCCTAACCATTGAATTAATCAATGGCTAGGAATGCTTCAAATAATTGTATAAAAAAAAAAGATGACAACTTCATGCATTATGGAAGGGGGGGACGGTTTTGGAGTGCTTGGACAAGGAGGAGACAATTTTTTTTAGTAGCCTTTTAGGCTAAAGAAAAGATGAAGTCAACAATGATTTGATTAGTAACTAATTAAGCTTAATTTGATTAATTTAATGGCCTAATTAACAAGTTAAGTAAACTAAATTAAATATTAAATTATTATAATCTAATTCTTAATTAGATATCCTAATTTTAATTAGAGATTATAATATATGAAATAATATGTCTAATTAATTAGTTATGTAATTAGAAAATTAGTTAAGATTGATTAGGAAACTTAATCTAATGAATTAACTAATCAATTAGCAAGTAATTATGACAACTTTGGAGTGCATGATGAAGGGGGGACGGTTTTGGAGTGTTAGGAAGGAGGAGACATGTTTAGACATGCTTGTATAGCCTTTTTAGGCCAAAGAAAAAGATGACAAAGTGGAAGACTTTGTGCATCATGTGATAGCCTTCAATTATGCCAAATGAATTCATATCTCTCCATTCTTTCACTCCCACGGTAGCAGCACCTTTGGTTACACTCTCCATATTCATTTTTCTATTTCACCAAAAAGCCGTCATCAAATTTTCTCAAATTCTCTCAAAGTTCCAAGAATACAAAACAACCATTTTCCTTCCTTTTCTCACCTTATGATTCGGCCAAGCAACCCACAAGTACCATTACTCACCTATAATTTTCACTCACATCATTTCCTAAACCTAAACACCATTCTAAGAACATCTCTAATTATGAGTTTTTCCAAAATCATTCATCTTGAGCTTCAAATCCAAGCTTCAAGTTTCTATCAAAAATAAAAAATTCCATCTTTGTGCTTCAAGAGAAACCATTCGGTCAAGACACTCAAAACCACCATCCAATCTCTTTTAATTTCATCCAACCATAGATCTTGAATCTACATGATATTCTAAGCAACTTTCATGTTGGAGATTTTCTCTAAATCATTCATCTTCATGAACTTTCTTCAAGATCAAAGTTATTGAATTTTTGAGGTGAAGTGTAAGGAAACTTCATTTCTTTTCTCTTTTTCATGATCTAAATCATGTTTAATTCATGGTTCCTCTTAATCAAGCTTAGTATACTAATTTCTATGTATTTTGTTTTGTATTTGAGAAGCCCTTGGTGGTGAAGGACTTGGAAAGAGAAGCAAAACAAAGAGTTTTTGAGGATCTTCAAGAGGTAAGAGGGAGATCCATCTCACCAACCAATTATGGTGGTGGGAGATGGTCTTATATTTGATGGATTGTGAATTCATGTGAGAATTCCAATCCATGATTATGTAATAATTAATTGTGTGTTTATGAGCTTTGCTTTATTTTCTTGTGCTTTGATTATTTTGTCTATGCTTAATATGCTTTGCATGATTTTATGGCTTTGATAGTATACTTATAATATGCATGATGAGTATATTGCATGTTTGTGATATTTATGATGTAATATATATATGTATGCCATGATGTGTGGATGGAAAGAAAATTGATATTGGTTCCAATGGCTAAGGAAGAGTTACGGTTTTGATGCCCTTGATTTGGGTCAATGTTGAAAATTTTCAAGAACAAGGAAATTAAATTTTTATCCCTAGAACAATGAGAATTTCAGCCAAGACACCTCAAAATAGGTGTTTACAAATTAATATGTTTATGGAAGAATAAAATTGGATTGATTTGAGGAATATGGAGAATGAACTAAAAGTTTGTTTTTTTTGAGAAAACATGAACACAAATTTTAGAATAAAATTTTATTGATTTATTTTGTATAGAAACAAGAATGGAATTTATTTAAGTTAGAAGAAAAATATTTCATGGTTCCAATGGCCATCTATAAGGTTTTGATAATTTAGAAAAATGTTTTGATGCTATGAAATACAAGAATTTTTAAATAAGGATTTTTGAAAAGGGAATTAAGTGTTATAAATTAAGTGAAGTGGAATTTTCATAAATAAAAGAAAAAGAAGATTGATAGTATTGAACTTCAAATTAATCAATTTTTAGAAGTGATTTAGAAATATAAAGGAAAACGTTTGTAACTTAAAATTTCTAACAGAGAATTTATTTATTGGGTTTTGGAAAATGTTAGGAAATTTAAATTAAGAAACAATAATTAAATCAACTCAATATGATTTTGTAGGACTAGATTAATAAAAAGTGATTTTGAGAAAATATATATTAAAAGATTTTTGACTAAGAATGAAAAAGAATTTGCAAAGAAAGTGAAAATAAATTTGAACAAATGGGTTTGTTATATGACCAATCGGTACTTTGGTTTTGAAAATAAAACTTTAATGGTTTTGTTTGTGTAAAACCATATCAATTTAAAAGGAAAAATGTTTTGATAATTTTTCAAATAGTAATGCCTAGATTTTGATGAAACAAAGTAATTTTCCAAGTGAAAATATAATTGATTTAATACAAGAAATTTGAAAAGGGAATCAGAGTATTTTACTCACTTGAAAAATTAAGTTTTGTAAACAAAAATGTTTTCAAACTTCAATTTATTTTGAAGTAGGTTAATTTGGAAATGATTTAGAGAAAAATGGAGAATATAATGGTATTTTGAGAATTTACTCAAGTATAACTTATTTTCAAGTTTTGAAGTACGTTTGGAAATTTTAAGATTTGAAACATTGATTTATATCAATGGAAAATTAATTTTGTGGATTATATTTGAAAAAGAATTTCTTGAGTAAAGAAACGTGAAAAAAGATTTTCTTGAGTAAGAAAATGTGAAAAATGAAATACAAAGTCATAATATTTTGAGAAAAGATGAAATGAAATTTTTGAAGGTTGAGAAATATTTTTTTGTAATAGAATTATGGTGAAAAATTATTTACGTATCTTAAAAACTTATTGAAAATGATATTGACTTATTTGAAAGTCCAAAATAATGTTTGGAATATTGAGGAATATTTTATATGATTGTAAAATGGTGAAAAATAATTTACGTATCATAAAAATGATTTAAAATATAGTAAAATATTTCTACGCAATTTGAAATATGTTAAAATATTTCTACGTGATTTGAATTACGTTTAAATATTTTATGTAAGCTTAAATATTTTACGTGATTTGAAATATAGTTGAAAAATCACTACGTGATTGAACAAACGATAAAACATTTTTACGCGATTATGAAAAATGGTGGAAAATTAGTGGAAAATTGTTATGAGATTTGGAAAGCGTTTAAATATTTTACACTATTAAAAATATTATTGAAAAACATACGCAATTTTGAAACAGTGGAAAAATAATATGCGATTTGAGAAACGTATATTTTTACGCGATTGAGAAAGACATTGAAAAATTAATACGTGATTTAAAAGTGCAATAGAAGAGCTGCGGCATTTTGAAAACGTAACAAAAGTGTTACAATATCGTGAAAATATAACAGAAACGTTTCAGAATTTTGAAAATGTAACAGAAACATTTTGGAATTGTGAAAACATAATGGAAATGTTACGCAATTTTGTGAAAACACCGCGAAAGTGTTTTATAACTATGAAAACATGATAACATGATTTCGTGTTGAAAATATAGTATAATTACTGTTGAACCAGTGTATAGACACTGTATGAGAAAATGACGTGTTTTGCCTATGACTGGTATTTGGTGCATTTTGTATGCATTGGAAATAGATGCCTGTGAATGGATTTGGTGCATTATACATGCATTGGAAAAGTATGCGTTGAAGCATATGATATAAATTGAACAAATGAAATTGAAAAGATTTGGCCCTTTGGGGTTGGACTTGCACTGATATATTCGTGCATTGTATAAAATATAGCTAATAGCTATTATGGCCCTTGTGGTTGAAGAGGGAATGAGAATTGATAGTGAGGTCTATAATGGATCTTGGGGCGTCGAGTAAGGCGGTCGACCAGTGGACAGTTAGCGAGTACCCTGTGCCACTTGGCGATGCAGTCCGTTGCAACGCATTGACGATACCCGACAAGAACACGATTCTTTTCAACGACTGGGAGATTGTCTTTGGGCTAAGGCTGACAATTAACCAAAGCATTCTTCTCGAAATTGTGAAAACCTCCATGGAGTCGTTTTTGATAAACTGAGTCTTTGTACATATGCATAAATCTGAGCATTTATATCTGTGTGATATATTAATTAGGGAATATTGGTTATTGGTTATGATAATTGTTTTGAGTACTTGGATGATGATTGAACTGATAAATGATTAGATGATGATAGTTGATTAATGCTGATAGCATGATTATGGTATGATCTATCTGTATGATATAGCTATTTGTGTTATCTCTCACTGTCTTTGCCATGTTGGTATTGGTGTAGGTGATCTCACCTCTTTGTTATATTGTTTTTTGTGTCATGCATCTTGTTAAAATCAAATAATAGAAGGATTGAGTTGTCTTAGACATAACGGGCGATGGATACTCTGAGATTGGTGACAACAATAAGGAGTGGACATTCAGGACTCGAAGGTGTGCAGTGTTGACAAAGGAACAGATGTCTGATGCATCAAGATGGACGAGAAAAAGGAATAAGTATGTTAAAGTTTTCCGTTAGTATTGTACTGTGCTATTAAGTAGGACCCGTCATGGGGTTTGCTACTGTCAAAAAAAAAATAAGTCTGTTAATTTTATATTTCTCTTTAAATTGTGATATTAATTGGTGTCAATATTACATAATGAATAGTTGAAATATGATTTTCAATATTACCTAATATTTTCAGTAAATTTACGTTTCAATAAAGAAGAAATTTTGAAACCCATCTTTTATAACTCAAACTTTGTGCGAACTTATTTTCAGATTATGAGTCGGAAGTCAGAAATGTGATGCCCTAGCTAGGGTGTTACATTAGTTGGTATCAGAGCTAGGGTGTTACATTAGTTAGTATCAGAGCTAGGGTGTTACATTTAGTTGGTATCAGAGCACGGTTTGAGTCTTTTGGGATTTGTGGTTAGGTCTATTTTGCTTGTGTTGTGTTCTCTGTGTTTGTTTTTCGAAAGGAAATAATGTTGTTTATAGTGGATATTAGATCCATTGTATTTCGATCCGCACGCCTCGAGAAAAAAAAAGGGAATGGCTCGGGATAGTTATACTTGTGTGGAAGTGAAACATGTTACTAGTAATGCGATTGCAGCTACGGAACAACGGAGCAATGTGGAAAGACGACTGCACGAACAAAGGACCGCTGTTCAGTGGAAACTGGAAGTTGAAGTTTAGGATCTGATGGAAGAGAATCAGTCTTGGAATATAAGATTTTGTAATTATGGAACCTGGTATTTTTTAGGATATTGAGAAAGTAATTGATTTCGATGGAAGATGAATTTACAACCATTGAGAAAACCAAAAGCAATAAGTGATGTGAAAGAAAGTACTTAAATGAAGGAATGTACGTCAAGAAAACAATTTGTGGAAAAGTTGGACACATTTCTAAAGAGTATAATCTCGATGTGTTCTTTGAAAATAGAGTTTTCTATTAGTAAAAAATTTTAGATAGTAAGGGAAGTTGTTACTCACGAATGGAGCAGGAGTGTTACGAGCGGAAGATTTAATCAATGGAGATTGCGTCATTGGAGCTAATCCTATAAATCATATCTTGAATATTTCTATGAATAACCTATTCCTTATGACATATGATTGAGTAGATCAATTATATGTTAGAGTTATTCGTTATCCTCTGATTTGTTTACTCCTATTTCTATTCTTAGCTAATCGAGCTATTCAAATTATTCAAATTATTGTTATAGATCAAATCTTTATATTAGTTTGATCCGTTGTTCAAAATTTTTGTGTTAGTTTGATCTGTTTCATAAACAGACGTGGTCTTTGAAAATGGATTGGTTATTTTCCAACCATATCCAATGAGATTATTTCAACAGATCAGAGTAATCTAGAGAAAATTCATTTTTGAAAATCAAGTTACATCCAATTCTTTCTTTGGATATGTTCGATAACAGTTCGATTCGTTTTGTTATCTTCCATGATGTTTTCTTTCATCTCCTGCAATTGAAGGAATATCTTGCAAGAAATGATATTTTTATATTTGTATCCGTGTTAACGTACCTGAGTAACACAGCAGAAGCGTGGTGAATTCTTCCAAAGATTGGAACAATTCTTCTATGGGAAAATTTAAGATGGTAATGGAAAATCGTAGAATTTTTTTTTTTTTTACTAAGTATCCTAGTATAGTCTTTGTGGAAAGGAGAACTCGGTTAGTGAGACATTTCTTGTTAAAAGCAAAAATCTAGAATATGTAGTGATACGAAGATAAGGAAATTTTAAGTAATACATTACATTAGCTGAACATTACATTACATTAGTTGGAAGTCATCTGAGAAAAACTATTCTAGGCATGAATGAAGATCGGTTGTTATTATGTTGGTATTAGAGATATGGAGATTCTTTCTTTCTAGAGTAACATTCAACATCTTCAGTAATTATAGAGTCTGAGATATCTATTTGATAAAGAAGTTGAACATCAAAAAAGAGATTTTGTTGGTTAGAATAGTATAGCAAGATGTAAGAGAGGAAGCTTCATGAGAATTGGAAAATAAGATGAAAGCACCATATCCGTATTTATTCGAGGGTGTGAAATCATGTTTCTCAAATTTCGAGGACAAAATTTCTTTTAGAGGGGATAATTGTAACACCCCAAAATTTCCTATCCTATAAACAAGTAATTTTGACAACAATGTAATTTTCTTGTTTAGTAATTTCGAATCTTGTAAAATTATTTTGTTTATTCCGTCAACGTATTTGATCGTTTTGAATGATTTACTCAGTGTCGGAAAATAATAATTTCCTGTAGGGAAAATCTTTCTCGTATTTATTTCTCTTGATTTGTTAATTATTTTTAACAATTTGACTTGATTTTCATATATTTTCTAATTTTTGTGATTTTATGTGTGATTTTGAATTTTTTTCTATTTGTGGGCCCCACGAGGTGTTTGTGGGCCCAGGTGACCTTACGTGGGCCCAGGTGGGTCCCGCAAAATGAAAATTTTTCTACGCATAGAAATATTTGTACTGTTTAGACGGAGACAGGGGATCTTACTAAACCTGAATCCGAAAACAGTTTTAGAAATTTTCTTGTATTGTGTTTGGCACTGTATTTAATTATCGGGCGATAAAAATACAGTAAATATATTCTTTCGTGGGGTTTTTAGTAGATAAAAATAAAAATTATATTGCTTAAGTCGACACTGGTGGTTTGGATATCTACCATTGATTTAATTAACGGTTAAGAAATAAGCTTAATAAAGAAGTATTAGATAATCACCATTGATTTAATCAATGGTGTGAGAATAAACTTAGTTAGGCAAGCTTCAATATCAACCGTAGATTTAATCAACGGTGTAAATTTGATTATATAAAGTGACCATTTACAACCATTGAATTTAGAATTAATCAAGGGTGGAGATTTGGTCTTGTAAAGTAACAAGGACCATTTATGACCATTGGATGAAGAATTAATCAAATGTGGAGATTTGGTCTTCTAAAAAGGTTATGACTAATTATAACCCTTGGATTTAAAGTTTGAAGAAGTAATCTTGACCCTTTATTTCGGAGACACATCTAATGGTTAGAATTTAAAGGAGAAGGATCCAATGACTTAGATTTAGTCTTCTAAAAATTAAAAGTCTACCTAAATCCTAACCATTGAATTAATCAATGGTTAGGAATGCTTCAAATAATTGTATAAAAAAAAGATGACAACTTCATGCATTATGGAAGGGGGACGGTTTTGGAGTGCTTGGACAAGGAGGAGACAATTTTTTTTAGTAGCCTTTTTAGGCTAAAGAAAAGATGAAGTCAACAATGATTTGATTAGTAACTAATTAAGCTTAATTTGATTAATCTAATGGCCTAATTAACAAGTTAAGTAAACTAAATTAAATATTAAATTGTTGTAATCTAATTCTTAATTAGATATCCTAATTTTAATTAGAGATTATAATATATGAAATAATATGTCTAATTAATTAGTTATGTAATTAGAAAATTAGTTAAGATTGATTAGGAAACTTAATCTAATGAATTAACTAATCAATTAGCAAGTAATTATGACAACTTTGGAGTGCATGATGAAGGGGGGACGGTTTTGGAGTGTTAGGAAGGAGGAGACATGTTTAGACATGCTTGTATAGCCTTTTTAGGCCAAAGAAAAAGATGACAAAGTGGAAGACTTTGTGCATCATGTGATAGCCTTCAATTATGCCAAATGAATTCATATCTCTCCATTCTTTCACTCCCACGGCAGCAGCACCTTTGGTTACACTCTCTATATTCATTTTTCTATTTCACCAAAAATCCTTCATCAAATTCTCTCAAATTCTCTCAAAGTTCCAAGAATACAAAACAACAATTTTCCTTCATTTTCTCACCTTATGATTCGCCAAGCAACCCACAAGCACCATTACTCACCTATAATTTTCACTCACATCATTTCCTAAACCTAAACATCATTCTAAGAACATCTCTAATTATGAGTTTTACCAAAATCATTCATCTTGAGCTTCAAATCCAAGCTTCAAGTTTCTATCAAAAATAAAAAATTCCATCTTTGTGCTTCAAGAGAAACCATTCGGTCAAGACACTCAAAACCACCATCCAATCTCTTTTAATTTCATCCAACCATAGATCTTGAATCTACATGATATTCTAAGCAACTTTCATGTTGGAGATTTTCTCTAAATCATTCATCTTCATGAACTTTCTTCAAGACCAAAGTTATTGAATTTTTGAGGTGAAGTGTAAGGAAACTTCATTTCTTTTTTCTTTTTCATGATCTAAATCATGTTTGATCCATGGTTCCTCTTAATCAAGCTTAGTATACTAATTTCTATGTATTTTGTTTTGTATTTGAGAAGCCCTTGGTGGTGAAGGACTTGGAAAGAGAAGCAAAACAAAGAGTTTTTGAGGATCTTCAAGAGGTAAGAGGGAGATCCATCTCACCAACCAATTATGGTGGTGGGAGATGGTCTTATATTTGATGGATTGTGAATTCATGTGAGAATTCCAATCCATGGTTATGTAATAATTAATTGTGTGTTTATGAGCTTTGCTTTATTTTCTTGTGCTTTGATTATTTTGTCTATGCTTAATATGCTTCGCATGATTTTATGGCTTTGATAGTATACTTATAATATGCATGATGAGTATATGACATGTTTGTGATATTTATGATGAAATATATATATGTATGCCATGATGTGTGGATGAAAAGAAAATTGATCTTGGTTCCAATGGCCAAGGAAGAGTTACAGTTTTGATGCCCTTGATTTGAGTCAATGTTGAAAATTTTCAAGAACAAGGAAATTAAATTTTTATCCCTAGAACAATGAGAATTTCGGCCAAGACACCTCAAAATAGGTGTTTACAAATTAATATGTTTATGGAAGAATAAAATTGGATTGATTTGAGGAATATGGAAAATGAACTAAAGGTTTGTTTTTTTTTTAAGAAAACATGAACACAAATTTTAGAATGAAATTTTATTGATTTATTTTGTGTAGAAACAAGAATGGAATTTATTTAAATTAGAAGAAAAATATTTCATGGTTCCAATGGCCATCTATAAGGTTTTGATAATTTAGAAAAATATTTTGATGCTATGAAATACAAGAATTTTCAAATAAGGATTTTTGAAAAGGGAATTAAGTGTTATAAATTAAGTGAAGTGGAATTTTTATAAATAAATAAAAAAGAAGATTGAAAGTGTTGAACTTCAAATTAATCAAATTTTAGAAGTGATTTAGAAATATAAAGAAAAACGTTTGTAACTTAAAATTTCTAACAGAGAATTTATTTATTGGGTTTTGGAAAACGTTAGGAAATTTAAAGTTAAGAAACAATAATTAAATCAACTCAATATGATTTTGTAGGACTAGATTAATAAAAAGTAATTTTGAGAAAATATATATTAAAAGATTTTTGACTAAGAATGAAAAAGGATTTGCAAAGAAAGTGAAAATGAATTTGAACAAATGGGTTTGTTATATGACCAATCGGTACTTCAGTTTTGAAAATAAAACTTTAATGGTTTTGTTTGTGTAAAACCATATCAATTTAAAAGAAAAATGTTTTGATAATTTTTCAAATAGTAATGCCTAGATTTTGATGAAACAAAGTAATTTTTCAAGTGGAAATATAATTGATTTAATACAAGAAATTTGAAAAGGGAATCAGAGTATTTTACTCACTTGAAAAATTAAGTTTTGTAAACGAAAATGTTTTCAAACTTCAATTTATTTTGAAGTAGGTTAATTTGAAAATGATTTGGAGAAAAATGGAGAATATAATGGTATTTTGAGAATTTACTCAAGTATAACTTATTTTCAAGTTTTGAAATACGTTTAGAAATTTTAAGATTTGAAACATTGATTTATATCAATGGAAAAGTAATTTTGTGGATTATATTTGAAAAAGAATTTCTTGAGTAAAGAAAGTGGAAAAAGATTTTCTTGAGTAAGAAAATGTGAAAAATGAAATACAAAGTCATAATATTTTGAG
The DNA here is from genome assembly GCA_029884595.1 of Ormosia semicastrata. Taxonomy (NCBI): domain Eukaryota; kingdom Viridiplantae; phylum Streptophyta; class Magnoliopsida; order Fabales; family Fabaceae; genus Ormosia; species Ormosia semicastrata. Next base: position 44,469,032 of record JAQQTO010000044.1, on the reverse strand, counting down.
AAAAGATGAAATGAAATTTTTGAAGGTTGAGAAATATTTTTTGTAATAGAATTATGGTGAAAAATTATTTACGTATCTTAAAAACTTATTGAAAATGATATTGACTTATTTGAAAGTCCAAAATAATGTTTGGAATATTGAGGAATATTTTATATGATTGTAAAATGGTGAAAAATAATTTACGTATCATAAAAATGATTTAAAATATAGTAAAATATTTCTACGCAATTTGAAATATGTTAAAATATTTCTACGTGATTTGAATTACGTTTAAATATTTTATGTAAGCTTAAATATTTTACGTGATTTGAAATATAGTTGAAAAATCACTACGTGATTGAACAAACGATAAAACATTTTTACGCGATTATGAAAAATGGTGGAAAATTGGTGGAAAATTGTTATGAGATTTGGAAAGCGTTTAAATATTTTACACTATTAAAAATATTATTGAAAAACATACGCAATTTTGAAACAGTGGAAAAATAATATGCGATTTGAGAAACGTATATTTTTACGCGATTGAGAAAGACATTGAAAAATTAATACGTGATTTAAAAGTGCAATAGAAGAGCTGCGGCATTTTGAAAACGTAACAAAAGTGTTACAATATCGTGAAAATATAACAGAAACGTTTCAGAATTTTGAAAATGTAACAGAAACATTTTGGAATTGTGAAAACATAATGGAAATGTTACGCAATTTTGTGAAAACACCGCGAAAGTGTTTTATAACTATGAAAACATGATAACATGATTTCGTGTTGAAAATATAGTATAATTATCTTGTTGAACCAGTGTATATAGACAATCGTATGAGAAAATGACGTGTTTTGCCTATGACCGTAGGTATTTGGTGCATTTTGTATGCATTGGAAATAGATGCCTGTGAATGGATTTGGTGCATTATACATGCATTGGAAAAGTATGCGTTGAAGCATATGATATAAATTGAACAAATGAAATTGAAAAGATTTGGCCCTTTGGGGTTGGACTTGCAATCCGATATATTCGTGCATTGTATAAAATATAGCTAATAGCTATTATGGCCCTTGTGGTTGAAGAGGGAATGAGAATTGATAGTGAGGTCTATAATGGATCTTGGGGCGTCGAGCGCGGCGGTCGACCAGATGGACGGTTAGCGAGTACCACATGTGCCACTTGGCGATGCGATCCGTTACAACGCATTGACGATACCCGACAAGAACACGATTCTTTTCAACGACCGGGAGATTGTCTTTGGGCTAAGGCGACAATTAACCAAAGCATTCTTCTCGAAATTGTGAAAACCTCCATGGAGTCGTTTTGATAAAGCGAGTCTTTGTACATATGCATAAATCTGAGCATTTATATCTAGTGTGATATATTAATTAGGGAATATTGGTTATTGGTTATGATAATTGTTTTGAGTACTTGGATGATGATTGAACTGATAAATGATTAGATGATGATAGTTGATTAATGCTTGATAGCATGATTATGGTATGATCTATCGTATGATATAGCTATTTGTGTTATCTCTGTCTTTGCCATGTTGGTATTGGTGTAGGTGATCTCACCTCTTTGTTATATTGTTTTTTGTGTCTGCATCTTGTTAAAATCAAATAATAGAAGGATTGAGTTGTCTTAGACATAACGGGCGATGGATACTCGAGATTGGTGACAACAATAAGGAGTGGACATTCGGGACTCGAAGGTGTGCGGTGTTGACAAAGGAACAGGATGTCGATGCATCAAGATGGACGAGAAAAAGGAATAAGTATGTTAAAGTTTTCCGTTAGTATTGTCTTGTGCTATTAAGTAGGACCCGTCATGGGGTTTGCTCTTGTAAAAAAAAAAAATAAGTCTCTGTTAATTTTATATTTCTCTTTAAATTGTGATATTAATTGGTGTCAATATTACATAATGAATAGTTGAAATATGATTTTCAATATTACCTAATATTTTCGAAATTTACGTTTCAATAAAGAAGAAATTTTGAAACCCATCTTTTATAACTCAAACTTTGTGCGAACTTATTTTCGGATTATGAGTCGGAAGTCGAAATGTGATGCCCTAGCTAGGGTGTTACATTAGTTGGTATCAGAGCTAGGGTGTTACATTAGTTAGTATCAGAGCTAGGGTGTTACATTTAGTTGGTATCAGAGCACGGTTTGAGTCTTTTGGGATTTGTGGTTAGGTCTATTTTGCTTGTGTTGTGTTCTCTGTGTTTGTTTTTCGAAAGGAAATAATGTTGTTTATAGTGGATATTAGATCCATTGTATTTCGATCCGCACGCCTCGAGAAAAAAAAAGGGAATGGCTCGGGATAGTTATACTTGTGTGGAAGTGAAACATGTTACTAGTAATGCGTTGCAGCTACGGGAGCAACGGGAGCAATGTGGAAAGACGACTGCACGAACAAAGGACCGCTGTTCAGTGGAAACTGGAAGTTGAAGTTTAGGATCTGATGGAAGAGAATCAGTCTTGGAATATAAGATTTTGTAATTATGGAACCTGGTATTTTTTAGGATATTGAGAAAGTAATTGATTTCGATGGAAGATGAATTTACAACCATTGAGAAAACCAAAAGCAGTAAGTGATGTGAAAGAAAGTACTTAAATGAAGGAATGTACGTCAAGAAAACAATTTGTGGAAAAGTTGGACACATTTCTAAAGAGTATAATCTCTGATGTGTTCTTTGAAAATAGAGTTTTCTATTAGTAAAAAATTTTAGATAGTAAGGGAAGTTGTTACTCTGAATGGAACGGGAGTGTTCTGAGCGGAAGATTTAATCAATGGAGATTGCGTCATTGGAGCTAATCCTATAAATCATACTGAATATTTCTATGAATAACCTATTCCTTATGACATATGATTGAGTAGATCAATTATATGTTAGAGTTATTCGTTATCCTCTGATTTGTTTACTCCTATTTCTATTCTTAGCTAATCGAGCTATTCAAATTATTCAAATTATTGTTATAGATCAAATCTTTATATTAGTTTGATCCGTTGTTCAAAATTTTTGTGTTAGTTTGATCTGTTTCATAAACAGACGTGGTCTTTGAAAATGGATTGGTTATTTTCCAACCATATCCAATGAGATTATTTCAACAGACTGTGAGTAATCTAGAGAAAATTCATTTTTGAAAATCAAGTTACATCCAATTCTTTGCTGGATATGTTCGATAACAGGTTCGATTCGTTTTGTTATCTTCCATGATGTTTTCTTTCATCTCCTGCAATTGAAGGAATATCTTGCAAGAAATGATATTTTTATATTTGTATCCGTGTTAACGTACCTGAGTAACACAGCAGAAGCGTGGTGAATTCTTCCAAAGATTGGAACAATTCTTCTATGGGAAAATTTAAGATGGTAATGGAAAATCGTAGAATTTTTTTTTTTTACGGAAGTATCCGGTATAGTGCTGTGGAAAGGAGAACTCGGTTAGTGAGACATTTCTTGTTAAAAGCAAAAATCTAGAATATGTAGTGATACGAAGATAAGGAAATTTTAAGTAATACATTACATTAGCTGAACATTACATTACATTAGTTGGAAGTCATCTGAGAAAAACTATTCTAGGCATGAATGAAGATCGGTTGTTATTATGTTGGTATTAGAGATATGGAGATTCTTTCTTTCTAGAGTAACATTCAACATCTTCAGTAATTATAGGAGTCTGAGATATCTATTTGATCAGAAGAAGTTGAACATCAGCAAAGAGATTTTGTTGGTTAGAATAGTATAGCAAGATGTAAGAGAGGAAGCTTCATGAGAATTGGAAAATAAGATGAAAGCACCATATCCGTATTTATTCTGAGGGTGTGAAATCATGTTTCTCAAATTTCGAGGACAAAATTTCTTTTTAGAGGGGGATAATTGTAACACCCCAAAATTTCCTATCCTATAAACAGTAATTTTGACAGCTAACAGAATTTTACTGTTTAGTAATTTCTGGATACTGTAAAATTATTTTGTTTATTCCGTCAGCGTATTTGATCGTTTTGAATGATTTACTCCGTGTCAGGAAAATAATAATTTCCGGGCCGGGGAAAATCTTTCTGTATTTATTTCTCTTGACTGTTAATTATTTTTAACAATTTGACTTGATTTTCATATATTTTCTAATTTTTGTGATTTTATGTGTGATTTTGAATTTTTTTCTATTTGTGGGCCCCACGAGGTGTTTGTGGGCCCAGGTGACCTTACGTGGGCCCAGGTGGGTCCCGCAAAATGAAAATTTTTCTACGCATAGAAATATTTGTACTGTTTAGACGGAGACAGGGGATCTTACTAAACCTGAATCCGAAAACAGATTTTAGAAATTTTCTTGTATTGTGTTTGCACTTGTATTTAATTATCTATAGATAAAAATACAAAATATATTCTTTCGTGGGGTTTTTAGTAGATAAAAATAAAAATTATATTGCTTAAGTCGACACTGGTGGTTTGGATATCTACCATTGATTTAATTAACGGTTAAGAAATAAGCTTAATAAAGAAGTATTAGATAATCACCATTGATTTAATCAATGGTGTGAGAATAAACTTAGTTAGGCAAGCTTCAATATCAACCGTAGATTTAATCAACGGTGTAAATTTGATTATATAAAGTGACCATTTACAACCATTGAATTTAGAATTAATCAAGGGTGGAGATTTGGTCTTGTAAAGTAACAAGGACCATTTATGACCATTGGATGAAGAATTAATCAAATGTGGAGATTTGGTCTTCTAAAAAGGTTATGACTAATTATAACCCTTGGATTTAAAGTTTGAAGAAGTAATCTTGACCCTTTATTTCGGAGACACATCTAATGGTTAGAATTTAAAGGAGAAGGATCCAATGACTTAGATTTAGTCTTCTAAAAATTAAAAGTCTACCTAAATCCTAACCATTGAATTAATCAATGGTTAGGAATGCTTCAAATAATTGTATAAAAAAAAAGATGACAACTTCATGCATTATGGAAGGGGGGACGGTTTTGGAGTGCTTGGACAAGGAGGAGACAATTTTTTTTAGTAGCCTTTTTAGGCTAAAGAAAAGATGAAGTCAACAATGATTTGATTAGTAACTAATTAAGCTTAATTTGATTAATCTAATGGCCTAATTAACAAGTTAAGTAAACTAAATTAAATATTAAATTGTTGTAATCTAATTCTTAATTAGATATCCTAATTTTAATTAGAGATTATAATATATGAAATAATATGTCTAATTAATTAGTTATGTAATTAGAAAATTAGTTAAGATTGATTAGGAAACTTAATCTAATGAATTAACTAATCAATTAGCAAGTAATTATGACAACTTTGGAGTGCATGATGAAGGGGGGGACGGTTTTGGAGTGTTAGGAAGGAGGAGACATGTTTAGACATGCTTGTATAGCCTTTTTAGGCCAAAGAAAAAGATGACAAAGTGGAAGACTTTGTGCATCATGTGATAGCCTTCAATTATGCCAAATGAATTCATATCTCTCCATTCTTTCACTCCCACGGCAGCAGCACCTTTGGTTACACTCTCTATATTCATTTTTCTATTTCACCAAAAATCCTTCATCAAATTCTCTCAAATTCTCTCAAAGTTCCAAGAATACAAAACAACAATTTTCCTTCATTTTCTCACCTTATGATTCGGCCAAGCAACCCACAAGCACCATTACTCACCTATAATTTTCACTCACATCATTTCCTAAACCTAAACATCATTCTAAGAACATCTCTAATTATGAGTTTTACCAAAATCATTCATCTTGAGCTTCAAATCCAAGCTTCAAGTTTCTATCAAAAATAAAAAATTCCATCTTTGTGCTTCAAGAGAAACCATTCGGTCAAGACACTCAAAACCACCATCCAATCTCTTTTAATTTCATCCAACCATAGATCTTGAATCTACATGATATTCTAAGCAACTTTCATGTTGGAGATTTTCTCTAAATCATTCATCTTCATGAACTTTCTTCAAGACCAAAGTTATTGAATTTTTGAGGTGAAGTGTAAGGAAACTTCATTTCTTTTTTCTTTTTCATGATCTAAATCATGTTTGATCCATGGTTCCTCTTAATCAAGCTTAGTATACTAATTTCTATGTATTTTGTTTTGTATTTGAGAAGCCCTTGTTGGTGAAGGACTTGGAAAGAGAAGCAAAACAAAGAGTTTTTGAGGATCTTCAAGAGGTAAGAGGAGATCCATCTCACCAACCAATTATGGTGGTGGGAGATGGTCTTATATTTGATGGATTGTGAATTCATGTGAGAATTCCAATCCATGGTTATGTAATAATTAATTGTGTGTTTATGAGCTTTGCTTTATTTTCTTGTGCTTTGATTATTTTGTCTATGCTTAATATGCTTCGCATGATTTTATGGCTTTGATAGTATACTTATAATATGCATGATGAGTATATGACATGTTTGTGATATTTATGATGAAATATATATATGTATGCCATGATGTGTGGATGAAAAGAAAATTGATCTTGGTTCCAATGGCCAAGGAAGAGTTACGAGCTTTGATGCCCTTGATTTGAGTCAATGTTGAAAATTTTCAAGAACAAGGAAATTAAATTTTTATCCCTAGAACAATGAGAATTTTCGCCAAGACACCTCAAAATAGGTGTTTACAAATTAATATGTTTATGGAAGAATAAAATTGGATTGATTTGAGGAATATGGAAAATGAACTAAAGGTTTGTTTTTTTTTTTAAAGAAAACATGAACACAAATTTTAGAATGAAATTTTATTGATTTATTTTGTGTAGAAACAAGAATGGAATTTATTTAAATTAGAAGAAAAATATTTCATGGTTCCAATGGCCATCTATAAGGTTTTGATAATTTAGAAAAATATTTTGATGCTATGAAATATAAGAATTTTCAAATAAGGATTTTTGAAAAGGGAATTAAGTGTTATAAATTAAGTGAAGTGGAATTTTTATAAATAAATAAAAAAGAAGATTGAAAGTGTTGAACTTCAAATTAATCAAATTTTAGAAGTGATTTAGAAATATAAAGAAAAACGTTTGTAACTTAAAATTTCTAACAGAGAAATTTATTTATTGGGTTTTGGAAAACGTTAGGAAATTTAAAGTTAAGAAACAATAATTAAATCAACTCAATATGATTTTGTAGGACTAGATTAATAAAAAGTAATTTTGAGAAAATATATATTAAAAGATTTTTGACTAAGAATGAAAAAGGATTTGCAAAGAAAGTGAAAATGAATTTGAACAAATGGGTTTGTTATATGACCAATCGGTACTTCAGTTTTGAAAATAAAACTTTAATGGTTTTGTTTGTGTAAAACCATATCAATTTAAAAAGAAAAATGTTTTGATAATTTTTCAAATAGTAATGCCTAGATTTTGATGAAACAAAGTAATTTTTCAAGTGGAAATATAATTGATTTAATACAAGAAATTTGAAAAGGGAATCAGAGTATTTTACTCACTTGAAAAATTAAGTTTTGTAAACGAAAATGTTTTCAAACTTCAATTTATTTTGAAGTAGGTTAATTTGAAAATGATTTGGAGAAAAATGGAGAATATAATGGTATTTTGAGAATTTACTCAAGTATAACTTATTTTCAAGTTTTGAAGTACGTTTAGAAATTTTAAGATTTGAAACATTGATTTATATCAATGGAAAAGTAATTTTGTGGATTATATTTGAAAAAGAATTTCTTGAGTAAAGAAACGTGGAAAAAGATTTTCTTGAGTAAGAAAATGTGAAAAATGAAATACAAAGTCATAATATTTTGAGAAAAGATGAAATGAAATTTTTGAAGGTTGAGAAATATTTTTTTGTAATAGAATTATGGTGAAAAATTATTTACGTATCTTAAAAACTTATTGAAAATGATATTGACTTATTTGAAAGTCCAAAATAATGTTTGGAATATTGAGGAATATTTTATATGATTGTAAAATGGTGAAAAATAATTTACGTATCATAAAAATGATTTAAAATATAGTAAAATATTTCTACGCAATTTGAAATATGTTAAAATATTTCTACGTTGATTTGAATTACGTTTAAATATTTTATGTAAGCTTAAATATTTTACGTGATTTGAAATATAGTTGAAAAATCACTACGTGATTGAACAAACGATAAAACATTTTTACGCGATTATGAAAAATGGTAGAAAATTGGTGGAAAATTGTTATGAGATTTGGAAAGCGTTTAAATATTTTACACTATTAAAAATATTATTGAAAAACATACGCAATTTTGAAACAGTGGAAAAATAATATGCGATTTGAGAAACGTATATTTTTACGCGATTGAGAAAGACATTGAAAAATTAATACGTGATTTAAAAGTGCAATAGAAGAGCTGCGGCATTTTGAAAACGTAACAAAAGTGTTACAATATCGTGAAAATATAACAGAAACGTTTCAGAATTTTGAAAATGTAACAGAAACATTTTGGAATTGTGAAAACATAATGGAAATGTTACGCAATTTTGTGAAAACACCGTGAAAGTGTTTTATAACTATGAAAACATTATAACATGATTTCGTGTTGAAAATATAGTATATTACTGTTGAACCAGTGTATAGACATTGTATGAGAAAATGACGTGTTTTGCCTATGACTGGTATTTGGTGCATTTTGTATGCATTGGAAATAGATGCCTGTGAATGGATTTGGTGCATTATACATGCATTGGAAAAGTATGCGTTGAAGCATATGATATAAATTGAACAAATGAAATTGAAAAGATTTGGCCCTTTGGGGTTGGACTTGCACTGATATATTCGTGCATTGTATAAAATATAGCTAATAGCTATTATGGCCCTTGTGGTTGAAGAGGGAATGAGAATTGATAGTGAGGTCTATGATGGATCTTAGGGGCGTCGAGGCGCGGCGGTCGACCAGCGGACAGTTGGCGAGTACCCTGTGCCACTTGGCGATGCATTCCGTTGCAACGCATTGACGATACCCGACAAGAACACGATTCTTTTCAACGACTGGGAGATTGTCTTTGGGGTAAGGCTGACAATTAACCAGAGCATTCTTCTCGAAATTGTGAAAACCTCCATGGAGTCGTTTTTGATAAATTGAGTCTTTGTACATATGCATAAATCTGAGCATTTATATCTGTGTGATATATTAATTGGGGAATATTGGTTATTGGTTATGACAATTGTTTTGAGTACTTGGATGATGATTGAACTGATAAATGATTAGATGATGATAGTTGATTAATGCTGATAGCATGATTATGGTATGATCTATCTGTATGATATAGCTATTTGTGTTATCTCTGTGCTGCCATGTTGGTATTGGTGTAGGTGATCTCACCTCTTTGTTATATTGTTTTGTCTTGTGTCAGTGTATTGTTAAAATCAAATAATAGAAGGATTGAGTTGTCTTAGACATAACGGGCGATGGATACTCTGAGATTGGTGACAACAATAAGGAGTGGACATTCAGGACTCGAAGGTGTGTAGTGTTGACAAGGGAACAGATGTCTGATGCATCAAGATGGACAGAAAAAGGAATAAGTATATTAAAGTTTTCCGTTAGTGTTGTACTGTGCTATTAAGTAGGACCCGTCATGGGGTTTGCTACTGTAAAAAAAAAATAAGTCTGTTAATTTTATATTTCTCTTTAAATTGTGATATTAATTGGTGTCAATATTACATAATGAATAGTTGAAATATGATTTTCAATATTACCTAATATTTTCAGTAAATTTACGTTTCAGTAAAGAAGAAATTTTGAAACCCATCTTTTATAACTCAAACTTTGTGCGAACTTATTTTCAGATTATGAGTCGGAAGTCAGAAATGTGATGCCCTAGCTAGGGTGTTACCTTAGTTGGTATCAGAGCTAGGGTGTTACATTAGTTGGTATCAGAGCTAGGGTGTTACATTCTTGCCTTTCTGGGTTCAATGTAATCGATTACATTACTAGTGTAATCGATTACAAGGCCTCTGACTTGCTTGTAATCAATTACATGCTCCATGCAATCGATTACTACCTCTCTGTTTAGCTTGTAATCGATTACAAAACATGTGTAATCGATTACCTTGGCATTTGAACACATTTTTCAAGTCCAATTAAGTATGTAAGTCATTTCTAACACTTAGATCATTGGATTAAGCATAAATGCCTTCATAAATATTGAATCCAAGATTAAAAATAACATTTCTTGAAAAACATGTTTAACTTTGAATTTACAAGTTGATTTTGAAAACGATATTTGGAAAATCATTTGAGAATCATTGAGATACTTAAAGGGCATTTTACATTGATATTCTAAGACCTATATCTAATATACCTTTTTTGATCTTGGTCTTTATCTTTTGATCTTGGTCATCTTTTTTGATCTTAATCTTCATTTTTGGCTTTGTTATTATCAAAAACCCATTTGATATGCTTCAAGACATAAGCATTCACATTCTCTCCCATTTTGATGATGACAAACTAAATATTCAACAGAAGGAGAAATATTTGCATTTATTTGATTATCAGATAATTAAGTGAAATTCTCCCCTGTAATGTATGCATGAGATAGAATATGTGAAAGCGCAAAACTCCCCTGTACACATGCAATATATTTCACTAATCTCTCCCCTGTTGTCATTATAAAAAAGAAGACATAAGCATTCTAATTGGATAAAATCATTTTAGCCCAGCAAGATCAATATCAGAGTATACACCATTTAGCACATCAATATGTGATACCAATAGCAGATGCATATGAAGAACAGAACATCAAGATTGAGCAAAATTATGAAAAATAAGGTGTTGTAATCGATTACTAGACTACTAAAGCTCAGTTTTTGCATTTAAGACAGTAAAGGACCAAACTTGAATCAATCAAAAATGTTCCAAATCATTCCAAATCAATTCCAAACATCATGAAAGCATACCTAGGCATTATAGAACCTTATGTTACAATAAGAATAAACATAATCATGTGCATAATATTCAAATTTTATCAAGTATACATGACTCTATCATTTACATAAGGCCTATATGGAATATACCTCATATTCATTGTCTTTTTAAGTGAATGTGCATAAGAGGTTAAAACATTTGATACCTTGGCCTTGGTAATCAAGGAAACTCTTTTCCTTACCCATTGCTTCTCTTTTGGTGTTTTGAACTTTACAAGTTCCATATTTTGCACGTGAGAAGTTTTAGTTGAAGCCATCTTCCTTCTTTGACCAAAACTTCTACCAATGGGCATTGGAAGCATTCCCCTTGATGATTCCCTTTTCACTTGGCCAATTTGTCCATCATTTTGAGAAAATTTCTGCATAATTGAAACACTAGGAGGACATTTTGGTACTCATTTCATCTTAGGTCATTGAATATTAGTATTAGAGCCTTTAAGACTTTTAGGAACCCACATCATATTATTTCTCATATAAGAATTTTTTCTATAATTGCATAAATGAGAAATATGTTCTAGATGACCACAAAAATTGCAAACAAGTGAATTTAATGATGGTTTGGTTCTTTGAAGATCATCTTTGGAAAACTTAGGCTTTATGTTGTTATAACATTCTGTATTATTTTTGCCACAAACTTTACTTGAATTTCCATGTGGAATAACATCAATTGCATTCTTACTAACACACATGGATTGTAAGCAAATAGAATCATTAGCTTTGATAAATTCAAAAGATAAGTCCTCAACTTGATTTTCTAAATCAATGCACTTTTCACAAGAAATTGAGATTTCATATTTCAAATGCATTTCCTCATCAAGAAAAGCATATTTATTTTTCAAAATTTCAATTTCATTTTCAATGGGGGAAATGTTTTCCAAACAAGATGAGTTTTTCTTTTCTAAATTCAACAAGCCATCATACAATTCATCATATCCACATTGCAGCTCATCATTGGAAGGACTATAATATAGTTTAGCATTATTTACTTCAAAGTCCTTTTTAAGGGAATCATCATCTTCCTCATTGTTGACCATTAAGAAATCGAGAATATCTTCCTTCTCAATTTTGTTTTGCTTTACCTCTTCTTCAAATTGAGCACCATCATCACCAAGAGGCATTGAGCTCATATTCTTACTTTGAACATGTTCTTGAGGACATTTTCCATGACAAGCTTCCTTTAATGACTTTTTGGTCTTTTTGCTCTTTATATACAACTTTATGCACAAGATCGTCATTAACAAGATAAATAGCATCAAGAGCATCCTATATATTTTTTGCACTAGAGCAATTCTTAATTCTAGCATAAGCATCATCATTCAAATGACTTCTTAATATTTGCATAGCTGTAATATTCAAGGAAAAACATTTCTTATCGTAGGCATTCCAAGATTGTTTTAATTTGCAAGAAAATCCATTAAGCATAATATCCCACAAATCAAGATCAATATATTGCATATAAATTTCCATTCTAGCTTTTCAATAAATAGAATTCACACCATCAACGAATGATGGTTTATTAATTTCAAAATCATTCATTTTGAAAATCTTTTAATGGTTGCCAAACAAACAAGGATCTTTAACTACAAGCGGTTAAGCTTTTAACAGAGCACGAAGCTCTAATACCACTTGTTAGCCATGACAACCATTACCCAAGAGGGGGGTGAATTGGGTGATGACAAGTTTTAATGCAACTTTGACAAATTATGTATTTTGATATTTTCAATCAACACATGCAATGGAATAAGTCTAACAAGTGTACAACTATTATAGATTACTCAAATATAACTTAGGTTATGGGACAAATCATGAAAATAAGCTAGATATCAAGATCAACTCAAGCATATATAGTTAAAGCACAAATATAAAGAGATAGAGTTGAGAGAATTAAATACAAGGATTTATCCTGGTTCAGCCACCCCTTGTTACCTACGTCCAGTCCTCAAGCGAACCACTCAAGATTTTCTGCTAAAATTCAAGCTTGAACGGGTGCTTGAAAACCTTTACAGATTAGAGCACTCAACAACACCTTGGGATACCTCACCCTTGTGCTTTGAGCCTTAAAACAGGGATGTCTCACCCTATACAACCTTTGAGGGATACCTCACCCTCTTTACACATTTGAAGGATATCTCACCTTCTTCTCAACAAGGGATACCTTACCCTTTTTCACTAGAGGGATACCTCACCCTCTTTACATAATAAACAAAGTGTTTGAATGATAGAAACTCTCTCAAAGAGTAGATTGATACAAATTGAAACTCTAGCAATGTCCCTTTTGAATATCTCAAGTTTTCTCACAAAAACAGGGCAAAAATATTTTCAGGATTTGATTCTCGTATATGAGTGTTAGATTGATGTTCTAAATTGAAGTTCAACCCTTAAAGAAGTCCCAAGGTAAGTATTTATAAGTTTTGTAAGTAAAGGAGCCATTGAGACATTTTTAACTAAGCATTAAATGCCATTAATATAGCCGTTGGACTCTGTCAGATTGCTTGTAATCGATTACACAGCAAATGTAATCGATTACATTGTTGTTCTAATGTGTTCTTGGCTTTCTGGGCTCTGTGTAATTGATTACTTTCTTGGTGTAATCAATTAGAAGGCCTCTGACTTGCTTTGTAATCGATTACCATTTCCATGTAATCGATTACATAACTTCTTGAACGTGTTCTTACCTTTCTGGGTTCAATGTAATTGATTACATTACTGGTGTAATCGATTACAAGGCCTCTGACTTGCTTGTAATCGATTACATGCTCCATGTAATCGATTACCAGCTCTCTGTTTAGCTTGTAATCGATTACAAAACATGTGTAATCGATTACCTTGGCCTTTGAACACATTTTCAAGTCCAATTAAGTATGTAAGCCATTTCTAGCACATAGATCATTGGATTAAACATAAATGCCTTCATGAATATTGAATCCAAGATTAAAAACAACATTTCTTGAAAAACATGTTTAACTTTGAATTTACAAGCTGATTTTGAAAACGATATTTGGAAAATCATTTGAGAACCATTGAGATTCTTAAAGGGCATTTTACATTGATATTCTAAGACCTATATCTAATATACCTCCTTTGATCTTAGTCTTTATATTTTGATCTTAGTCGTCTCTTTTGATCTTGAGCTTCATCTTTGGCTTTATTATCATCCAAAACCCATTTGATATGCTTCAAGACATAAGCATTCACATTCTCTCCCTTTTTGATGATGACAAACTAAACATTCAATACAAGGAGAAATGTTTGCATTTATTTGATTATCAGATAATTAAGCGCAACTCTCCCCCGTAATGTACGCATGAGATAGAATATATGAAAGCGCAAAACTACCCCGTACACATGCAATATATTTCACTAATCTCTCCCCCATTGTCATTATAAAAAAGAAGACATAAGCATTCAAATTGGATAAAATCATTTCAGACCAACAGGATCAATATCAGAGTATACACAGTTTAGCATATCAATATGTGATACTAATAGCAGATGCATATGAAGAACAGAGCATCAAGATTGAGCAAAATTATGAAAAATAAGGTATTGTAATTGATTACCAGACTACTAAAGCTCAGTTTTTGCATTTAAGACAGTAAAGGACCAAACTTGAATCAATCAAAAATGTTCCAAATCATTCCAAATCAATTCCACACATCATGAAAGCATACCAAGGCATTGTAGAACCTTATGTTACAATAAGAATAAACATAATCATGTGCATAATATTCAAATTTTGCTAAGTACATATGACTCTATCATTTACATAAGGCCTACATGGAATATACCTCATATTCATTATCTTTTTAAGTGAATGTGCATAAGAGGTTAAAACATTTGATACCTTGGCCTTAGTAATCAAGAAAACTCTTTTCCTTACCCATTGCTTCTCTTTTGGTGTTTTGAACTTTGCAAGTTCCACATTTTGTACTTGAGAAGTTTTGGTTGAAGCCATCTTCCTTTTTTGACCAAAACTTCTACCAATGGGCTTTGGAAGCATTCCCCTTGATGATTCCTTTTTCACTTGACCAATTTGTCCATCCTTTTAAGAAAATTTCTGCATAATTAAAAAACTAGGAGGACATTTTGGTACTCATTTCATCTTAGGTCCTTGAATATTAGTATTAGAGCCTTTAAGACTTTTAGGAACCCACATCATATTATTTCTCACATAAGAATTTCTTCTATAATTGCATAAATGAGAAATATGTCCTAGATGACCACAAAAATTGCAAACAAGTGAATTTAATGATGGTTTGGTTCTTTGAAAATCATCTTTGGAAAACTTAGGCTTTTTGTTGTTATTACATTCTATATTATTTTTGCCACAAACTTTACTTGAATTTCCATGTGAAATAACATCAATTGCATTCTTACTAACACACATGGATTGTAAGCAAATAGAATCATTAGCTTTGACAAATTCAAAAGATAAGTCCTCAACTTGATTTTCTAAATCAATGCACTTTTCACAAGAAGTTGAGGTTTCATATTTCAAAGGCATTTCCTAATCAAGAAACGTATATTCATTTTTCAAAATCTCAATTTCATTTTCAGTGGAGGAAATGTTTTCCAAACAAGATGAGTTTTTCTTTTCTAAATTCAACAAGCCATCATGCAATTCATCATATCCACATTGTAGCTCATCATAGGAAGGACTATAATCTAGTTTAACATTATTTTACCTCAAAGTCCTTTTTAAGGGAATCGTCATCTTCCTCATTGTTGTCCATCAAGAATTCAAGAATATCTTCCTTCTTAATTTTGTTTTACTTTACCTCTTCTTCAAATTGAGCACCATCATCACCAAGAGGCATTGAGCTCATATTCTTACTTTGAACATGTTCTTGAGGACATTGTCCATGACAAGCTTCCTGTAATGACTTTTGCTCTTCTTGCTCTCTATATACAACTTTATGCACAAGATCGTCATTAACAAGATAAATAGCATTAAGAGCATCCCATATATTTTTTGCACTAAAGCAATTTTTAATTCTAGCATAAGCATCATCATTCAAACCACTTCTCAAGATTTGCATAGCTCTAATGTTCAAGGAAAAACATTTCTTATCATAGGCATTCCAAGATTGTTTTGATTTGCAAGAAAATCCATCAAACACAATATCCCATAAATCAAGATCAATAGATTGCATATAAATTTCATTCTAACTTTCCAATAAACGAAATTCACACCATCAAAGAATGATAGTTTATTAATTTCAAAATCATTCATTTTGAAAAGCTTTTAATGGTTGCCAAACAAACAAGGATCTTTAACTACAAGCGGTTAAACTTTTAACAAAGCACAAAGCTCTAATACCACTTGTTAGCCACGACAACCATTACCCAAGAGGGGAGGTGAATTGGGTGATGATAAGTTTTAATGTAACTTTGACAAATTATGTATTTTGATATTTTCAATCAATACATGCAATGGAATAAGTCTAACAAGTGTACAACTAGTATAGATTACTCAAATATAACTTAGGTTATGGGACAAATCATTAAAATAAGCTAAATATCAAGATTAACTCAAGCATATATAGTTAATGTACAAATATAAAGAGATAGAGTTGAGAGAATCAAGCACAAGGATTTATCCTGGTTCAGCCACCTTTTGTCACTTACGTCCAGTCCACAAGTGAACCACTCGAGATTTTTCACTAAACTTTAACCTTGAACGGGTGCTTGAAAACCTTTACAGATTGGAGCACTCAACAACACCTTGGGATACCTCACCCTTGTGTTTTGAGCCTCAAAATAGGGATGCCTCACCCTATACAACATTTGAGGAATACCTCACCCTCTTTACACCTTTGAAGGATACCTCACCTTCTTCTCAACATGGGATACCTCACCCTTTTTCACTAGAGGGATACCTCACCCTCTTTACACAATAAATAAAGTGTTTGAATGATAAAAATTCTCTCAAAGAGTAGATTGATACAAATTGAAGCTCTAGTAATGTCCCTTTTGAATATCTCAAGTTTTCTCACAAAAATAGGGTAAAAACATTTTCAGGATTTGATTCTCGTATATGAGTGTTAGATTGATGTTCTAAATTGAAATTCAACCCTTAAAGAAGCCCCAAGGCAAGTATTTATAAGTTTTGTAAGTAAATGAGCCATTGGGACATTTTTAGCCAAGCATTAAATGCCATTAATATAGCTATTAGACTCTGTCAGATTGCTTGTAATCGATTACACAGCAAATGTAATTGATTACATTGTTGTTCCAACGTGTTCTTAGCTTTCTGGGTTCTGTGTAACCGATTACATTCTTGGTGTAATCGATTACAAGGCCTTTGACTTGCTTTGTAAGCGATTACCATTTCTATGTAATCGATTACATAACTTCTTGAACGTGTTCTTACCTTTCTGGGTTCAATGTAATCGATTACATTACTGGTGTAATCGATTACAAGGCCTCTGATTTGCTTGTACTCGATTACATGCTCCATGTAATCGATTACCAGCTCTTTGTTTAGCTTGTAATCGAATACAAAATATGTGTAATCGATTACCTTGGCCTTTGAACACATTTTTCGAGTCCAATTAAGTATGTAAGCCATTTCTAGCACTTAGATCATTGGATTAAACATAAATGTCTTCATGAATATTGAATCCAAGATTAAAAACAACATTTATTGAAAAACATGTTTAATTTTGAATTTACAAGCTGATTTTGAAAACAATATTTGGAAAATCATTTGAGAATCATTGAGATACTTAAAGGGCATTTTACATTGATATTTTAAGACCTATATCTAATATACCTCTTTTGATCTTGGTCTTTATCTTTTGATATTGGTCATCTCTTTTGATCTTAATCTTCATCTTTGGCTTTGTTATCATAAAAAGCCCATTTGATATGCTTCAAGACATAAGTATTCACATTCCCCCCCATTTTGATGATGACAAACTAAACATTCAACAGAAGGAGAAATATTTACATTTATTTGATTATCAGATAATTAAGCGTAACTCTCCCCCGTAATGTATGCATGAGATAGAATATGTGAAAGCGCAAAACTCCCCCGTACACTTGCAATATATTTCACTAATCTCTCCCCCGTTGTCATTATCAAAAAGAAGACATAAGCATTCAAATGGGATAAAATCATTTCAGCCCAGCAGGATCAATATCAGAGTATAGACCGTTTAGCACATCAATATATGATACCAATAGCAGATGCATATGAAGAACAGAACTTCAAGATTGAGCAAAATTATGAAAAATAAGGTGTTGTAATCGATTACCAGACTACTAAAGCTCAGTTTTTGCATTTAAGATAGTAAAGGACCAAACTTGAATCAATAAAAAATGTTCCAAATCATTCCAAATCAATTCCAAACATCATGCAAGCATACCTAGGCATTGTAGAACCTTATGTTACAATAAGAATAAGTATAATCATGTGCATAATATTCAAATTTACCAAGTACACATGACTCTATCATTTACATAAGGCCTACATGGAATATACCTCATATTCATTGTCTTTTTAAGTGAATGTGCATAATAGGTTAAACCATTTGATACTTTGGCCTTGGTAATCAAGGAAACTCTTTTTCTTACCCATTGCTTCTCTTTTGGTATTTTGAATTTTGTAAGTTTCACATTTTGTACTTCAGAAGTTTTGGTTGAAGCTATCTTCCTTCTTTGACCAAAACTTCTACCAATGGGCTTTGGAAGCATTCTCCTTGATGATTCCTTTTTCACTTGGCCAATTTGTCCATCCTTTTGAGAAATTTTCTGCATAATTGAAAAACTAAGAGGACATTTTGGTACTCATTTCATCTTAGGTCCTTGAATATTAGTATTAGAGCCTTTAAGACTTTTAAGAACCCACATCATATTATTTCTCACATAAGAATTTTTTCTATAATTGCATAAATGAGAAATATGTCCTAGATGACCACAAAAATTATAAACAAGTGAATTTAATGATGGTTTGGTTCTTTGAAGATCATCTTTGGAAAACTTAGGCTTTTTGTTGTTATTACATTCTATATTATTTTTGTCACAAACTTTACTTGAATTTTCAAGTAGAATAACATCAATTGCATTCTTACTAACACACATGGATTGTAAGCAAATAGAATCATTAGCTTTGACAAATTCAAAAGATAAGTCCTCAGCTTGATTTTCTAAATCAATGCACTTTTCACAAGAAGTTGAGGTTTCATATTTCAAAGGCATTTCCTCATCAAGAAAAGCATATTCATTTTTCAAAATCTCAATTTCATTTTTAATGGAGGAAATGTTTTCCAAACAAGGTGGGTTTTTCTTTTCTAAACTCAACAAGCCATCATACAATTCATCATATCCACATTGTAGCTCATCATAGGAAGGACTATAATCTAGTTTAGCATTATTTACCTCAAAGTCCTATTTATGGGAATCATCATCTTCCTCATTGTTGTCCTTCAAGAATTCGAGAATATCTTCATTCTTAATTTTGTTTTGCTTTACCTCTTCTTTAAATTAAACACCATCATCACCAAGAAGCATTGAGCTCATATTTTTACTTTGAACATATTCTTGAGGACATTTTCCATGACAAGCTTCCTTTAATAACTTTTGCTCTTCTTGCTCTCTATATACAACTTTATGCATAAGATCGTCATTAACAAGATAAATAGCATCAAGAGCATCCCATATATTTTTTGCACTAAAGCAATTCTTAATTCTAGCATAAGCAGCATCATTCAAACCACTTCTCAAGATTTGAATAGCTCTAATGTTCAAGGAAAAACATTTCTTATCATAGGCATTCCAAAATTGTTTTGATTTGCAAGAAAATCCATCAAGCACAATATCCTGCAAATCAAGATCAATAGATTGTATATAAATTTCTATTCTAACTTTCCAATAAATGAAATTCACACTATCAAAGAATGATAGTTTATTAATTTCAAAATCATTCATTTTGAAAAGTTTTTAATGGTTGCCAAAAAAACAAGGATCTTTAACTCCAAGCGGTTAAGTTTTTAACAGAGCACGAAACTCTGATACCACTTGTTAGCCATAGAAACCATTACCCAAGAGGGGGTGATTGGGTGATGACAAGTTTTAATGCAACTTTGGCAAATTATGCATTTTGATATTTTCAATTAACAAATGCAATGGAATAACTTTAACAAGTGTACAACTATTATAGATTACTCAAATATAACTTAGGTTATGGCACAAATCATGCAAATAAGCTAGATATCAAGATCAACTCAGGCATATATAGTTAAAGCACAAATATAAAGAGATAGAGTTGAGAGAATCAAACACAAGGATTTATCCTAGTTCAACCACCCCTTGTGACCTACGTCTAGTCCTCAAGCGAACCACTCGAGATTTTCCACTAAACTTCAAGTTTGAACGGGTGCTTGAAAACCTTTACAGATTGGAGCACTTAACAACACCTTGGGATACCTCACCCTTGTACTTTGAGCCTTAAAACAGGGATGCCTCACCCTATACAACCTTTGAGGGATACATCACCCTCTTTACACCTTTGAAGGATACCTCACCTTCTTCTCAACTAGGGATACCTCACCCTTTTTCACTAGAGGGATACCTCACCCTCTTTACATAATAAACAAAGTGTTTGAATGATAGAAACTCTCTCAAAGAGTAGATTGATACAAATTGAAGCTCTAACAATGCCCCTTTTGAATATCTCAAGTTTTCTCACAAAAACAGGGCAAAAACATTTTCAGGATTTGATTCTCTTATATGAGTGTTAGATTGATATTCTAAATTGAAGTTCAACCCTTAAAGAAGCCCTAAGGCAAGTATTTATAAGTTTTGTAAGTAAATGAGCCATTGGGACATTTTTAGCCAAGCATTAAATGCCATTAATATAGCTGTTGGACTCTATCAGATTGCTTGTAATCGAACACAATAAATGTAATTGATTACATTGTTGTTCCAACGTGTTTTTGGCTTTCTGGACTCTGTGTAATCAATTACATTCTTGGTGTAATCGATTACAAGGCCTCTGACTTGCTTTGTAATCAATTACCATTTCCATGTAATCGATTACATAACTTCTTGAACGTGTTCTTACCTTTCTGGGTTCAATGTAATTAATTGCATTACTGGTGTAATCGATTACAAGGCCTCTGACTTGCTTGTAATCGATTACATGCTCCATGTAATCGATTACCACCTCTCTGTTTAGCTTGTAATCGATTACAAAACATGTGTAATCGATTACCTTAGCCTTTGAACACATTTTTCAAGTCCAATTAAGTATGTAAACCATTTCTAACACGTAGATCATTGGATTAAACATAAATGCCTTCATGAATATTGAATCCAAGATTAAAAACATCATTTCTTGAAAAACATGTTTAACTTTGAATTTACAAGCTGATTTTGAAAACGATATTTGGAAAATCATTTGAGAATCATTGAGATACTTAAAGAGCATTTTACATTGATATTCTAAGACCTATATCTAATATACCTCATTTGATCTTGGTCTTTATCTTTTGATGTTGGTCATCTCTTTTGATCTTGATCTTCATCTTTGGCTTTGTTATCATCAAAAACCCATTTGATATGCTTCAAGACATAAGCATTCACAATAGAGTGGTTATGCGCTCCTTTTTGGAGTGTAATTTCTTTCTCTTTTTTTAATAAAAGGAGTTAGGGTGTTAGTTTTTGTGTCTCTTCAATGGCGTTACCCTTTGGAGCACTTCCTCTATCGTATTGTGTGCGGCGGAGATGTCCTTCTAAGGCTTAAACCTTGGTGGGCACAGAGGCCGTATGTGGGCAAGAACAATCTTTTTTGTCTGCCCCCTTCTGTGTTTGAATCTTTATGTTAATTGATTCTGACAATTGCTCACCAGCCTCTATGAGTGTTTCTAGGAACTCGATGGCTAGAAGAAGAAGAATGACTAGACCTTAAGCACCGGCTCCAGAAGTTCAGGTGTCTGTTGACGAAGATCCCATCCAGATTGCCCATGGTCCAAGGCTGGTATATCTATGGGTTAGGGATGGCGCGTATGATCGAATATCCATGTTCTAAATTAGAGTAGAGCTTGATAGACTCCAAGGCTACTTGATGCTAACGAAGGCAGGTAGAAGGGAATATGAGTTCCAAATCCTATCTCCGGAGAACGAAATAGTGTGCTCCTCATGGCAGGTGGGTGCGTACTCCATGTTCTTGTACGAGGACTTTTTTACTCGATTTGGACTCCGGCTCCCTTTCAACAACCTTCAGCTTGCTATCCTTCGCATTCTCCAAGCTGCTTCAACCCAAATCCACCGCAACGGTTGGGCAAACATCCTTGCCATCGATAGAGTTTACCGGTTGGTTAGGTTGCGGTGCTTGAAAAGGGTGTTTTTTATTATTTCCATACCTGGTGGAGTCTTCAGGGTGGTGCTACTGCTCAAAAGACTTGGCTTTCAGTCTGGTCAAGGCTCGGTCAAAAGATCTTCCATGTCTACCAAGATAGTTACAAGGACTTCAAGGAGAAGTTCTTTAAACTAATGGCCGCTCCTGGTACTCATCCTTTCTTACTGGACAATGATGGGGAACTAAAATTTAGACTATATTGGACTGAGAGGGCCTGGTATGTTCTTATTCTAATGATTGAAAAGGAGAAACACCACCTAGACGACGATGAGATCGGGTGCGCTGACTTTTTTTATAACTTGGGTTCAGGAAATGGGTCTTATTTCCTCCAAGAATGTGCTGGATACCTTGGAAGATACAATTCTCTGGGCCATTCTAGGTAGTGTAGACTACAGTCCGCATTTAGTCTTGTGCATGATAATAATCAAACTTTTTATTATAAATTTTCTTGCTATTTGACTACTTGCACGTTTTCTAATCTATTTCCTTTTTTTGCAGATAACATGGCTGTTAACGCAAGCACCACGTCTTCTATTCAAGTGCTTCAAGCTTTAAGGGTGACGAAGAAAAGAGATAGACCTTTCTATGCTCCGGTCGCCGCTACTCTGCCTCTCGTTATCCAAGAACTAGGTTTGGATTCCCCTGCACAATCCCTCTAGGGGAGGAAGAGGAAGGTCATTGAGGGTACCAGGGAGGAAGACCACAGTAGGAGGGCACCTACTATGAAGGGAGATGCTAGGGCCTGGATAGGCCCTCTGCTTCTAATTACTGGAGAGAGACTGCCTAGGGACTTCATTGATAACATTTTCTTTAGTGAGAATATTGTTAAACTCATCACTCGGAATAAGGTGCTAGAGACTCTATCATTATTTCAGACTTTCACCTTCTAGACTACTGCCGAAGCTCAATTTTTGAGAGGACTGTGGTGGCATTTGACAAGAAGGCGGAGGACCAGCTGAAAGCAGTCGAGGTCAAGGGGAAGAGGCAGTTGGATTTGGCCCTTAAAGGTAAATAGTACAAATATAGCACAGATATAGGGCACAAATAACTACATATCATGGAGTTATCACACCCCCAAACCTAGGTTTTTGCTAGTCCTCGAGTACAACAAAGTATGATTGTGGAAATAAGTCTGCCCCAATGGTTTAATATGTTAAGTTTTGATGATGACAAATACAAGACAAAAAGAACAATGCTTATGCTGTAACACCCTAAATTTTAGACTATGTTACAGTAATGATTGAATTTCACTGTTTTGCATTTTTTGTGTTACAGAAAAATATTTTGACTGTTTTGAGATTGTTTTTGATTGTTTTGTGTGATTTGCTCTGGGTCAGGAAAATAATAATTTTCGGGTCGGGAAAAATCTTATTTGATTTATTCAGAGACGGAGGATCTTACTAAACCCGAATCTGAGAAACACAGAAAAAAATATTTTAATTTTTAGAAATTATTTGTGAAATAAAAATATTTCATGAAAAATATCTGCCGTTTTATTTATAGCAGCTTCTACTATAAATTATTTGACCCGATATATTTTAACTGACAGAAAATGTGCTTAGAATATTTTCTGTAACCTAATTCAAAATGAACCAATAAAAACAAGTCAAAAATGGTGGTTGGACTTTTCTAAACCAATAGGAATTTGTCAAATATAGTGGCATAGACTTTATTGTGGACCGTTGGATGAAAAACTTGATAAAGAAGCCTTTGATAATTACCATTGATTTGATCAATAGTGTGAGAACAATCCTGATAAAGCAAATTATGATATCCACCTTAGATTAAATCAATGGTTAGGAGATGAAGTTAATTTCAATGGTTAGGATTTAGTCAATAATAATGGCTTGACTAGTTACTAAGTAACTAAATAAACCTAATTTAGTTACCTAAATTGCCTAATTAAGAAATTAAGTGAACTAACCTAGTTACTAATTAGTTATGATCTAGTTACTAGCTAAATATCCTAATTCCATCTAGAAGCCATGACTATGCATGACATATGCAATGACCTATTTAATTAGTTAGCTATGTAATAGATAGTTAATTAAGTGTAACTATAAAACCTAATCTAGTTAGTAATTATTTGATTAAAGAGTAACTAGGATTAAAATTGAAAACAAACTTAGTTAGTTTTCCTAGAAGGCCACACGGCCAAGGAGGCCAAGGAGGCTTCTCAAGCCTTCTTGAATGGTCTTTTGTGACCATTAGATGACCAAGTGGTGACATAGGCCATGTGCCTTCCTAATGCGAATACAACATGATATTTTACTATCAAGTTTATCTCCTAATTTTTCCTATACACTCTCACACGGCTGCACTCTTTTCTTTCACTCCTAATATTCACTTTTCTCTCACCTAAAAAGCTAAGCATTCTTTTTCTCTCAAAAATCCCAAGAACACCAAGACCACTTTTCCTTTTTTTTCTCCTTGGAGTTTCGGCCAGCCCTCTAAAACCCTAGCTCCAATCTTCTATAATTTTACTTCTCTACATTTCCTAAACCTAAACCCTATTCTAAACACTTTTCATTTAGAAAGTTTTGTCAAAATCCCACTCCTAGTACTTTAAAATCCAAGCTTTGGTTTATTTTTCTAAAAGTAAACTTTTGATTCTTTGATTTTAAATTAAGTTTTTGATTTTCTAAACCACGATTGTTCCATGGTTCTTTATTATTAAGCCTTGTTTATGACTTTGGTAATTGTTTAAGAATTTTTAGGGATTTATTAAGGTTCACACGAAAATCAAGAGGAGGAGGAACTTGAAGATCTTGTCTTCAAGAGGTAAGAGAGAGATTTGCCTCACCAACTAAGTGTTGGTGGTGAGGAGATGGTTGTGTAGGGTGAAAAACCCATAAGGGTTTATTCACTTATTGTTTATTACTTCTTTGTTTGTGATTGTGGTGTTTATGATTTTGTATTTGTGGATTGCATGCGTGATGGCATGATTATAGTTTTGATACTATGCTTGTATGTATGAATTTGGAAGCATGCAAGTGTATGTGTAATTTAGGATGTGAATAACATGATGGAACGATTTCATGAGAGCTCCAAAGAGCTTAGAGGCATACAACCTTACTATGTAAAAGAGGACCAAGAGTCCTAAAATGATGGTTTTAATTGAGGATTGAAGGTTTAATTGAGAAGGAAATTGTTTTGAAAGAGTTTGAAATTATCAGCAAGCAAAATGCTTTTTAGAAAACAAATTGATACAATTAAATAAATAGATTATGAAATAGAAACAGATGTCAATATTTGAAGTTTACTGACGTATAGCTCACCCTATGGGTTTTGAAGCGCGTCCAAAAAATTTGAGTTGTAAGATTGTGAGTAAATCGAGGAATTATCATTTTCTGGGAAACAGTAGAAATACTTATTTTTAGAGGTGTTATATTGCAAATATTTTCTAAGAGGGACTATATTACAATTATTATTTTTAGAAGGACTATGTTGTAAATATTTTATAAAAGAGGGACTATTTTATAAATATTATTTTCAGAGGGACTATTGTGAAAATATTATTTGAATAAGGACTATAATGTAAATATTATGTTATGGAGGGACTATTATGCAAATATGAAAAATAAAGTTAATTTTTGGTATTAAATGAGAAAAATTGTATTTTTGAGTTAAAACGTGTGAGAAATATTTTACGCGATTGAAAATGCATTGAGAAATCAATACGCAATTTGAAAATACGACAGAATTGTTGCGCGATTGAGAAAACACAAAAATATGATTTCGTGATGAAGAAATAGTAAAGATACTGTCAAATCAATGTGTGAAACCTGAATATGAGTTAATGAATTTGAACTATGAATGGTGCATAGTACATGCATTGGAAAGGTTCGATGGACTGTATGAGGCTAATTGTCTAGGAGAGAATACACCTCTTGAGTGGGTGTGATATGCGTAGTGTAAGTCACTTGTTGATTTTGGGGGCATCGGGGTGCGGGTTGCCTACAGTGGGCAGTTGGTAGCTCTTCTGGATTGTAGGTTTGACCAACGCAACACACCGATGATCCTGACCGAGATACTATTCTTAATCAAGATCTGATAAAGACTGTCGTGTATATGCTAGATGTGCAAATGAAAGCACGTGGTTTGAGGCATGTTGGTACAGAAAGATCTTTTCGATCTCTCTCTCCGACCTGAGTTTTAGCTCCATGGAGTAGGAAATTGAGTCTATGTGCATATGCATAAGTATTGAGCATTGATATCAGTGTGATATTTGAACTGTTGAATATTTTGAAGAATACTAAGGGTATTATCATAATTATTGCTTATGATAATTGAACTATTGAATAATTGGATATTATTGAGGGCATGATCATAATAATTGTTTATTACATATATTGTGGTGATATGTTGATGGCATAATTGTAATTATGGTATGATGTATTTGTATGATATGTTGCATGTGTTTATCTCCATTACTACCATACTAGTATTGGTGTAGATGATCTCAACTCTTTGTATGCCTATTTGTATTGTATTTATAATTTTAAAGACGTTGAGCAAGGACTTGAGCAAGAAGGTGAGGAGGACCAGATTTCTGTAGAGGAAGCAGAGTTTTGAGAAGATGGAGATGCCCAGTTTTCTAGGGTATATGAGGTTGACGTTTCGTGGTGGATTGGAAGCGTGACACGCTGATTTAGATAGAGAGTATATTTACTATATAGGAGATATGAACATTTCTCCGAGTAGGCTTTATCATGGAAACCCTTACTTTAGTGTGAATATTAATGTACACTTAGAGTTTCCATTATCCATTAGGCAGTACTGGGAAACTTAATACCGTACTCCTAGTGAGATTAGTATTGTGTCGTCTGCGCGGACACCTGTCCGTAGAATTTCGCATCAGTTCGGATTCCTACCTACTGAGGAATCTGAGCAGGACCCATCTGAGGGTTCTCTTATTTAGTAGTACTACGGCAGTATGTTAGTTTCAATTAATTCTTAAATATTTTGAGAGTCTAGTTTGTAAATATTAAAATATGACAATATTAAGACTTGTGTATATATGATGTAAATTATTTATGATGATGTTGTAATGTTTTTATTTTCTGCTAAGTTTATCTTATTGTTATTAAGAAATTTTACAACTCGTATTTACATTACAAAGCACGATTTATAATAAAGGGGTAATTTGATAAATAAGTAACATAAATGTGATACCCTAATGTGGGTGTTACATATGCTTCATAGATGTGCTTAATATATGACAAATGCATTACAAAAGAATATTGATCATGTTATATAGATGTGCTTAATGAGATATATTGTATCATGCATGCTTATATACTTTATCTAGTTATATTTCACTTAATAATCATGCAATGAGATATATGTAACATTCTTCATATAATATATCCAATAATACTTTATATGAGTTGTATTAAATTAATATTGGAATTGGTTCTATTTAAATGAAAATGTGTAAAGTGTTCTTTATTGCATCCTATATAGAGATATCCATTAGTAATTGATAAATATCTTATTTTGATGTGTTTATGAAAGTCTTATATGCATGTGAGACTAACTAGAGTTATACATTTATGAATCATGCATATAAAGATATTGAATTATGAATTTGGACTAACTATGTTTGTTTAAGTGAGCAATACTTTGTAAGATAGTCTAAATACCAAGAGTGAGCATAGCAACAAGAAAGCAAAAGATCACAACTATGCTTAACTCAAGAAGAATGAAAATGATGAGATGTTCCAAGCTTTTATAAGATTTGAAGAGAAGATTTTCTTTGGAAGTTTGGATCACATCCAAAACCCAAAGGATTGGTTATGCAAGATCAAGTCCAAGATCTTCAAGAATAGCTTATAGGACTTAGATCTTATGTAAAGGTAAATGGGAATCACACTAATCTCAAATAAGTTTTAATATCTTTAAAAATGTTTCTTACATTCTAAAATGCCCAACAAGTGTTTTGAAAAGCTAGTCTTGGTGGTAATTCAAATCTATGAAAAATAGCCAAGTTTGTGTTTTGTAAAACTGACCTTTCGTTACTCTTTTGATCATAACTTTCAAAATACCTTGAGTTTCATTCTGAAATTATTTCATATGAAAATAGACTCAAAGATCTTTCCAATGAGTGGTAGTTTGCTTTAAAAGGATAAGAAACGAAGAAGTTATGATCATTTAAAGTCAGTTTTCAAAACTGGAGTGCAATAATCAATTATGGATTTTCCATAACCGATTATTCACCATGTCAGGAGCATTTTTCATGTTCTAAAAGCTCCTAACCGATTAGGCAATTCACCTAATCGGTTATTGTGAAAGTTAGGAGCATTTTTCATGATTTTAAAGCTCCTAACCGATTAAGCAATTCACCTAATCAGTTAGTGTAAGAGTTAGGAGCATTTTTCATGTTTTCTTTCAAGCTCCTAACCAATTAGACATATTTCCTAACCAGTTATTGTAAATCACAGAAGCCAAAAATTAAAGCTCTTAACTGATTAAGAAGTCCACCTAATCGGTTATTCTAAATGTCAGAAGCCAAAGCTTAAAGCCCCTAAGTGATTAGCTACTTGTTGTAATCGGTTAGGAGATAATTTTGGAGTTAGTTTTTGACTCCTAACCAATTTGGAGAAATATCCTAACTGGTTATTTGGGCAACCAGAAAACACTTTCCAACGGCTTTATTTTGACATTTAATGTCTCCTAACCATCACCAACGACTCTAAAATGGCTTGGGCTATAAATACAAGTGTTTGGGCATCAAAGAAATGTTTGAGAACAATATGAAAATCATCCTTGAGCATTAAATTCGTGTTTCACTATTTCTTTCTCCAATCCTCTATTTTTGAGCTTAAAAGTGTGAAACCTTGATACCCAGAGAACTTCAATTTGTATTATCCACTTTTGAGAGAGTTTCAATTCATCTATACTCTGTGTAAACTGTAAAAGAGGGTGAGGTACCCCTCAAAATTGAAAGGGTGAGGTATTCCTTGAATTTGAGGCTCAAGCACAAAAGGTGAGGCATCCCAAGGTGTGTTGAGTGCTCCACTTTGTAAAGGTGTTTCAGCACCTGTTCAAGCTTAAAGGTTTAGTAGAAAATCTCGGGTGGTTTACTTGAGGACTGGACGTAGGCCACAAGTGGTTAGTGGCTAAACTAGGATAAATCCTTGTATTTGCTTTTCTCAACTCTATTTCTTTATATTTGTGCTTTAATTATATATGCTTGAGTTGAACTTGATATCTAGCTTATTTGCTTGATTTATTCTATAGCCCAAGTGGTATTTGTGAAATCTCTAACAGTTGCATCTTTGTTAAACTTATTCCGCTGCATGTGTTGATTGAAAATATCAAAATGTATAATTTCCCAAAGGTGTTGTAAAAATTTGTAATCACCCAATTCACCTCCCTCTTGGGTGTTGTTTGCCATGACTAACAAGTGGTATTAGAGCTTCGTGCTCTATTAAAAGCTTAACCGTTTGGAGTTAAAGATCCTTGTTTATTTGGCAACCATTGAAAGCTTTTCAAAATGGAAGGTTTTGAAATTGATAAACCACCATTCTTTGATGGTGTGAATTTTGTTTATTGGAAAGCTAGAATGGAATTTTATATGCAATCTATTGATCTTGATTTGTGGGATATTATGCTTGATGGATTTACTTGCAAATCAAAACAAACTTGGAATGCCTATGATAAGAAATGCTTTTCATTGAACATTAGAGCTATGTAAATCTTGAGAAGTAGTTTAAATGATGATGCTTATGCTGAAATTAAGAGTTGCTCTAATGCTAAAGATATATGAGATGTTCTTGATGTTATCTATCTTGCTAATAATGATTTTTTGCATAAAGTTGTATATAGAGATTGTAACATTCTCCCTAACCTAATGATCCTAATTAGGGTTATAAAAGCTCGGCAATACTGGTAAAAGTTATCTGATAATTTTGGTAATTTTCAAAACCAGTTTGAGCGTAATTCTATAACACTAAATACAGAGAAATAATTAAAGTATCTGCGTAAACAACTAATATAATGAAAATAAATATAAAAAATTTATTTCCCAACTGGAAACAATTGATAAAAGGTGTTCAAATTTTTGAGAAGCAAATGAGCTAGTTTGATATTTTTAAGGACACTGATAGGGATAAGTGAATAGTAAAGTAAATAACTAATTAACTCAGAAAATTATGAAAATATTTGGAGATGGTAAGTATGACATGGAGAATATTTTGGTATAAAATTCCAATTAAGATAAGTATCAGTAAGAAAATTTACTTAATTCTTGAGTTTAATTCAAATTGGGACTGAGTAATGAAGTTTAACAGATAAATAGCAGTATATGAAAAATATTAGAAAAATGAAACCAAGGACTAAGATGAATTCTAAAATTTTCATAACACTTGTGGTAACTTGAAAACTTAGTTTTGAAAGATTAAAGAGTGCTTAACAGATATAAAAGTTACTAACTTAAAATTTGGTCATCTTTGACCACAACCACCGCCCACCATTTTACATCTAGAATTCTCTATCTTTTTCTCACTTTCTCTTCACACTTCTTTCGGCCAAAAACAGAAGCGACAGGGCACTTCTCATAGCAGAAAAATCGTGAGAAACAACAAGGAAAAGAGAAGAGAAATAAGAAGCTAAATCAAGAAGAAAAGCAAGGAAATTCAAAAGAGCAAGGCTAGGAGTGAGGTAGGGGTTTATGTCATTAACTTGTTCCTCTTTTCTATTAATTTTAGATATGTTTGTGACCCTCATGTACGACCAAAATAGATTGTTTGTGGATGATTTTCCATTGATTTTTTTTACTTAGAAATTATGAAGTTGGCTCTTGATGTCCAAGTGTTCACATTGGGTTGTTGAATTTCTTGGTTGGTGACTTTCTTTACTTGTTATTGATGTCACGATTGAATCCATGCAAAGCTTATTATTTTTATTGACTTTGAAAACTTGTCTTGGTTTCAATTAAACAAAAGAGTGTGTGTGTGCGCTTTCATTTTCAACAAAGGCTGTTATATGTGTGAAACCGTGTGTGTGTGTGCTTTGGGATTTTATAAAGGCTGCTGTGTGAGAGAACTCTCACTTAGCAAACCGTGTGTGTGTGCCTTGATTTTCTATAAAAACTGCTCAGCTGTGTGTGTGTACTATTGTGTGTTTCAATGTTTTATTTTTTATAAAAGTTACTCAACCATATGTGCTTTGAATTTCTATGATTGTTGTTGAACTGTCACGACCAAACCATGACTAAGTAGGATAAATTATAGTCTTTGTGGCCTTTGTGGTCTTTTATGAGTTGAAATGTAATTAATCATGTGAATTAAGAATTTGCATTGTATGAATTATGAATTTGAGAATGTGTTCTGATTGCACCATTATGTATTGGAATTATGAATTTGAGATGTATATTGAGAATTTTAGAATAAGCT
The DNA here is from genome assembly GCA_029884595.1 of Ormosia semicastrata. Classification (NCBI taxonomy): domain Eukaryota; kingdom Viridiplantae; phylum Streptophyta; class Magnoliopsida; order Fabales; family Fabaceae; genus Ormosia; species Ormosia semicastrata. The sequence goes on along the minus strand of JAQQTO010000044.1, from coordinate 44,437,375 downwards.
CCCTTTGATGCAAAGATTAAGCTAGAATGATATATTGAATGGATGTATGAATAATCAGTGCTCAAGGAATCAGAATTTGTATTTGAATTGAGAATGAGAATTGAGCAATTATCCTTGAATGAGGAGGTAATTGTCCATGCTTTCCCACTCAGTGTCCTTTAGTAATTGAATTGTTGGTTCACTTAGTATAGTGGATTCGGAGATGATCCTGTAAGAGGGTAGGGTATTCGAGATTTCATTTGAACCATGGAGATGACCTCTCGTGAGGAAGGGAGATCCTATGTTCTTGAATAAATTCCTCTTAGTATCAGTATAATCTTCATGTATTAACTCCCTCATAGGATACTAGTGGTAGTGTGAGACCCTGAATCACTCCCTACCATGAGAATATTGGACTCGAGCTATATGAGGTGGCTCCCATCCTTGTGATGTTTGAGATATGGGTTCTGTGGGATAAGCAATAATTTGGTGAATAAGAATTTGAATGAGCACTGTGAATTGAATTGAATTAGTATGTTATGATTATGAATTAAATGTGTGTTTGAGTGTCTAAATGAATTTGACATTTTAGTACTGTGATTAAAGATGTTTTCTAGAAATTATTTATGAATGTGATACATATATATTTGATGATGGATATTTTTGAAAACTGTTAAATGGAATTCTATTTCAGGAAGAGGAGGGACTAAATTTGGTAGTTTGGCCACCTTCCTAGTTATATATATAATTATGTATTTATTCTAAGTTTTAAAAGAATGTAATTTTTCTTCGAAATAGCTAGAATTATTATGATGACACTATTTTTCATAATAGAATATACTGAGAATTAGTATTGTCACCCCTTTATTATTATGCATTCCATGATAATTTCAGGTTCAGCACTTGTAGCATTAGGGTACGAGTTGAAAAGGATATATATTTTGTTTATTTTGAATTTGCATTTTTGTATATCGGATGAATGGAAAAAGGTCTACAAGACCTAGCATATGTTTTGTACTATTATGTACACTTGTACAAACTTCTATAGCGTATGTAAATTATTACACCTTGACCAGGCTCATACTTTTATATAATAATGTAAAATATAATTTGAAGTTTTTAATAAATATCTTACGTAATATACTTACTATTATTACTATAATGTAATGCTAGAAACATGAATAGAAATAATAGTAAGGGAGTTACAGAGAGCAAGAAGAGCAAAAGTCATTGAAGGAATCTTGTCATGAAAAATGTCCTCAAGAAGATGCTCAAAGTAAGAAAATGTGCTCAATGCTTCTTAGTAATGATGGTGCTCAATTTGAAGAAGAGGCAAAGCAAAAAAAAATTAATGAGGAAGAAGGTGATTCCCTTAAAGAGCCAAATATGCTAGAAATTGAGACTACTTCATATATGGCTAAAAAGGACTTTGAGGTAAATAATGCTAAACTAGATTATAGTTCTTCCTATTATGAGCTACAATGTGCATATGATGAATTGTATGATGACTTGTTGAATTTAGAAAAGAAAAACTTATCTTGTTTGGAAAACATTTCCTCCATTGAAAATGAAATTGAAACCTTGAAAAATGAATATACTTTTCTTGATGAGAAAATGCCTTTGAAATGTGAAACCTCAACTTATTGTAAAAAGTGCATTGATTTAGAAAATCAAGTTGAGGACTTATCTTCTGAATTTACCAAAGCTAATGATTCTAATTGTTTACAATCCATGTTTGTTAATAAGAATGAAATTGATGTTATTCCATATGGAAATTCAAGTAAGGTTTGTGGCAAAAATAACATAGAATGTAATAATAAGAAAAAGCTTAAGTTTTTCAAAGATGATCTTCAAAAGACTAAGCTATCATTAAATTCAATTGTTTACAATTTTTGTGGTCATCTAAGACATATTTCTCATTTATGCAATTATAAAAGAAATCCTTATATGAGAAATAATATGGTATGAGTTCCTAAAGATCTTAAATGCCCTAGTACTAATATTCAAGGACCCAAGATGAAGTGGGTACCAAATGTCCTCCTAGTATTTCAATTATGCAGAAAATTTCTCTAAAGGATGGACTAATTGGTCAAAGGAAAGAGGAATCATCAAGGTGAATGCTTCCAAAGCCCAATGGTAGAAGTTTTGTCAAAAAAGGAAGATGGCTTCAACCAAAGCTTCTCAAGTACAAAATGTGGAGCTTGCAAAGTTTAAAACACCAAAAGAGAAGCAATGGGTAAGGAAAAGAGTTTGCTTGATTACCAAGGCCAAGGTATCAAAAGTTTTTACCTCTTATGAACATTCATTTAAAAAGACAATGAATATGAGGTATATTACTTATAGGCCTTAGGTATAGGATAAAATCATGTGTACTTAGTAAAAGTTAAATATTATATATAATACATGATTCTATTCATTCTTGTTACATCTTTTGCTCACTATCTTGCATATTTCTTGATCAAAGGGTATTCTATGACTATGTATGCTTTCTATGCTTTAAATTATCTATATATCGTGAAAGTAACCAAGCTATTGGCTATGTGCTTAATGGTAATTTATTATTTAATTTGTTTTTCTCAATTTACATACTATGAAAAAATTGATCTTTATGAGAGCATAATGAATTAATAATCAATGACTAACCTCTATAGATCCAAAATTGGTGGATATCAAAGAAAGTACTATGAATTGTGTTGTAGGGTGACTATTAACTCAAGCATGTATTGAAGTGAAGTGAAACTATGCTACTTGAGACTCAAAAATTTGAAATGGTTCAAGTTCTCCAAGAGTGATGAAAACATAAAAAGAATGGCATGGAGAACCACAACATTCTCAAGGAGCCTTAAGGTATAGAAGTTGGAGTCATCTACAGAAACTCAAAGAGTGCACTTTTGGTGACATCAATCTCTTATCCTTATTTATGCTTTAAATTGAATATCATGTGATATTTGGATAAGTATAGATTTGTTTTTATGCCTTAACATGCCTTAAGTTGTGCTTTTCTAGCATTGTGTCTTGAAAATGTCTTTACATATGCTAACATGCTAGATATGTACACACTTTATTTGGAATGACATGTTTTATGGTAATATCTTTGTTCTTGAGCTTGTGACCAATTCTCTTTGTTTAAATATGAAAATTCACATGCTCATAAGTAGTTTTAATCCTTTCTCTTCGATGCTTAATTGTCTTATATACTTACTTGGAGACTAGAAAGTTATAAGTTATATGTCTTCTTGTTTGAAATTGCTTGATATGTTCATATCTTGAAAACAAGAAGTAAATGATTCATTTTTGTGCCTTGAACTTGCCTTTGAACTTCAATGATTCTTACATTGAAGTATATCTTGAAATAAATCATAACTGGTTTTAAAATTTACAATTCCATGGCTTTTCAATTCTTGCATTACAATAAGGGATTTTTTGTTGTTGATTAACATGTGTGCATACTAGAATTCCTTACTTGATATTACATGTCTTACATGATCATTGTTTGTCCCAAAATGTTTATTTATGTTTTGATGATGATCAAGTTTTTCTTGATAAACTTGAATCTTGCTTTGAAAATGCTTAAACTATGCTTTTGGATTTAAGTGCATATGTTCTCCCTTTATTCTTATTAGAGCTAACATTGCATGATTGATAATATGGTACATGTTTTACATTATATATCAACCTAAGTTATGCTTGTAAATGAGCTTAAATGATATTTGATGTTAACCTATGTTTTAGAGAACTTTTAGAGCTAGCTTTGTAAGTGTCTCTATGTGTTTCAAATATAGTTATCAAATATTGAAATGCATATGTGGATAAATGAAAAGAGTTGAATGAAGAAGGATATGAGGAGACTTTCTTCAAGTGCAATGAAATAAAGTACTCAATGGAAGAAAGCACAAACTCAAAGGACCTATAAATAAAGAACATTCTAAAGAAGCATAACTCTTTATAGAACTCAATAAGTATCTCTTTCCCTAAGCTATTGTGATATTTTATATGCTATGGATTGTATGATACTTATTGATAAATTGATCTTAAATGATTAGATGCTTTCTTTACATGAGAAATATGTTTAGCATTGATAAAGTGCCTAATTAGATATTAACTTGATAATCTTGTCATTGCATATAGGGTGGATAATATTAGTTCTATATGTAACACCCTAAATTTTAGATTATGTTACAAAACTGACAGAATTTCACTGTTTTGTGTTTTCTGTGCAATATAAAAATAATTTGATTATTTCAATACTATTTTTGATTATTTTGTGTGATTTGCTCCGGTTCAGGAAAATAATAATTTTCAGGCCGGGAAAATTCTTATTTTAATTAATTGGAGCTGGGGGATATTACTAAACCCAATTCTGATTGATATATATATTAATCTTATAATTTTTAGGATTTAACTGTGTAATAAAATAATTTTATATTATTATAATATTATTTTATTTAACAAGATCTCTCTTGTCTCAAAAATAGTAAAAAATTTATTTGTGGACCCGAAAAAGTTCGTGGGGCCCACGTTTAGTGTAGCAGTCAACGATTCTGACTGAACAGAATTCTGAACCAATAAGAATGAGTCAACGAAAGAAGCATAGACTTTATTTAGGACCGTTGGATGAAAAGCATAATTTAGATGCTTTTAATCTTAACCGTTGATCCGATCAATGGTGTAAAATGAATCTAGATAAAATCACTAAGCAATATCCACCTTAGATTACATCAAGGGCTAGGAATTAAAGTTAAAATCAAGGGTTGAGATTAAGTCAAACTTAGTGGCTTGGACTTTAGTATGAACCATTGGATGAAGACTTAGTTAGGAAGCCTTTAACCTTAGCCGTTGATCTAATCAATGGTGAGATTAGAATGCTAGTTTTATGACTAATTGATATCCACCTTAGATGTAATCTATGGTTAGGAATTAAAGATGAATCAATGGTTAGAATTAAGTCAAAAATAGTAGGCTTGAATTTGGTTAGTAGCTAATTAAGCTTAATTTGACTAATCTAATTACCTAATTAGCAAACTAAGTGAACTAGTTTAGTTCTTAATTAATTATAATCTAAATATTAATTAGATATCTTAATATTGATTAAAGGTTATAATATATGCTAATATATATTAAACTAATTAGTTATATGATTAGGATGTTAATTAAGATTAGTTAGGAAATTAAACCTAATTAACTAGTGAATTGATTAGCAATTAATTAGACTTAAATGGAAAAGAATTAAACCCCTAAAACTCAAGGAGGCCACACGGTTTGGGCAGCAGCCAAGGGGGGCTTGGTGGCTAAGTTCTACTAGGTTCTTGAAGTCTCCAAATTGTCATAAACCATGTGCACTACCATGTGCATTCAATTGGATATTTACCTAGCAAATTCAAACACTCAACCTCACCACTACACACTCACGGAAGCCCCTCATTTCTGCACATTCAATATTACTTTTACAATTATCACAAATCAAGTTTCCATTTTCTCTCCAAAATACCAAGAACCCAAGCTATTTTTCCTTCCATTTCTTTCTCTCTATTCGGCCAAGACCTCAAACCCACACCAACCAACTTCTATAATTTTATCTTTTGGCTTTTCTTAAACCCAAATCCTATTCTAAACACTTTTCATTAACAAAGTTTTTCCAAAAAACTACTATATCTTGTCCAAAATCACACTTTTGCTTACTTTTCTAAGGGTAAGTCTTGATTTTATGGTTCAAAATTTGATTTCTAATTTTTCTAACCATGTTTGTTCCATGGTTTGTTATTATTAAGCTTTGTTTGTGAGTTTACTAATTATTTTAGAATTGTTAGGAATTGATTGTGTTCCACTCGAAAACAAGGAGAAGGAGGGGAGCTTGAAAAGCTTGTCTTCAAGAGGTAAGAGGGAGATTTAACCTCACCAACCAAGTTTTGGTGGTGTAGGGATGGTTTTGTACGGTGGAAAAATCCATAAGGGTTCTTCACCGATTGTTTGATGCTATTTGATTGTGTTTGTGTTATGTATGATTGTGTTTTTGTGCTTGCATGTGTGATATTATGTCTATTGCTTTGATATATGTTTGTATGTATGAAATTGTGTGCATGAAAATGTATGAGTAAAGTAAGATGTGAATAATATGATGAACCGATTTTATGAGAGCTCCAAAGAGCTTGAGGCTTACGGCCATTCGAGGCTAGAAAGGACCAAAGTCCTGAAAATGATGGATTCAAATGAGAATTTAAGATTTGAAATGAAAAAGAAATGAATTTGAACAAGTTTGAAGGTTGTGGAAAAATAATCGGATATAATTAAACTGATGAATTAATATGAGAATTGAGAGATTTAAATGAATTTGGGACAAATTTGAGTATAGCAAAGTAAAATGATTTTTGGGAAAATGAATTATTATCAATATGACTTTTAGAGGGGCAATAATGTAATTTTCATTTTTTAAAAGGGGCAATATTGTAATTATGATTTTTAAAGGGGTAATATAGTAATTTTCATTTTTAATAGGGCCATATTGTAAATAACAATTTTTGAGGGCCTAAAACGTAAGTATTATGTTTGGAGGGACTATTTTGAAAATATGAATTTTATGAGAGACTATTTTGTAAATATGAATTTTATGAGGGACAATTTTATAAATATGAATTTTACGAGGGACTATTTCGTAAATATGAATTTTACGAGGGACTATTTCGTAAATGTGAATTTTATGAAGGACTGTTGTGAAAATATTATTTAAATGAGGATTATAAAGCAAATATTATGTTTCGAGAGGTTATTATGCAAATATGAAAAATGAAGTTGAATTTTGGTGTTAAATGAGGAAAATAGTATTTTTGATTTAAAACGTGTGAAAAATATTTTACGCGATTGAGAAACGATGAAAAATTGATACGTGATTTAAAAATGCGACAAAACTGTTGCGCAATTGAGAAAATGCAAAAAATATGGTTTCACGATGAAATTACAGTAATGACACTGTTGGGCCAATATGAGGACCCTGAACTTGAGATAAAGAAAATTTAATTGAGAATATGATAGAATGAATTGAACTGAGAATGATGCATTTGTATATGCATTGAAAAGGTCCGATGGACTGGATAAGGCTATTTGCCTAGGAAGGAGAGAATACACCTCTTGAGTGGGTGCGATATGCGTAGTGTAGGTCTTTCGTTGACCTTGGGGGCATTGGGGTGCGGGTTGCCTACAATGTGCAGTTGGTAGCTCTTCTGTACGTGGGTTAGACCGATATAACACACCAATGATCCAGACCGAGACACTATCCTTAATCAAGATCTGATAAAGACTATCGAGTATGTGCTAGATGTGCAAAACTGAGCACGTGGTTTGAGGCACCTTTGTACCGACATGATCTTTACGATCACTCTTTCCGATCTAAGTTGTAGCTCCATGGAGTAGGAAATTGAGTCTAGGTGCATATGCAGAGATACTGAGAGTATTATCGTAATTATTGTTTATGATAATTGAATTATTGAACAATTGAATGTTGATAAGGACATGATTGTAATTATGGCTTATTGTATGAATTATGATGATAAATGATATTGTTGGCATAAGTGTAATTCTGTATGATGTGTTGATATGATATATGATATGTGTTAGATAAATGATAATGGTGACATAATTGTAATAATGTATGATGTGTTGGTATGAGAATTTGTATGTGTTTATCTTCATTGCTACCATACTAGTATTGACGTAGGTGATCTCACCTCTTTCTATGTCTATTCTATATTGTATTATAATTTTAAAGACGTTGAGCGAGATTTAAGCGAGAAGCTGAGGAAAAGCAGATTCTTGTTGAGGATGCTGAGTTTTGAAGTGATGGAGGAGTCTCGTCTCCTTATGTATATGAGATTGAGTAGACTACATCTTGGACATTAGTGTGAATATTAATATTTAGAGTTCTCATTGTTAATTAGACAGTATTGGGAAGTATACTATCGCACTCTGAGTGCGATTAGTATAGTGTCATCTGTGCGGACACCTATCCGTAGGACTTCGCGTCAAGTCGGACTTCTATCTTCTGAAGAGTCTGAGGAGGACCCGTCTGAAGGTTCTGCTGTGTAGTAATACTTGGGCAGTATGTTAGTTTAAATTAAAGTTTAAATATTTTGAGAGTCTAGTTTGTAAATATTAAAATATGATAATACTATGATTTGTGTATATACGATGTAAATAATTTGTGACAATGTTGTTATGTTTTTATTTTCCACTAAGTTTATCTTACTATCATCAAGAAATTTTATAACTCGTATTTACATCACAAAGCACGATTTTCCAATGAAGGGGTAATTTGGTAATTGAGTAACACGAAGTGTGACGCCCTAAGGAGGGTGTTACACTATACATGTTTTGATCCCTATAGCATATTTTATCAAGGTGAATGTTTGATATTTATGATTCTATTAATCTATGATCTCTTAGTGGTATAACACTTATGAGAATGATGCTCTTCTTTTGAAAAGAATTTCTGGTTTGATTAATTTTTTTTAAAAGCAAATTCCCTTATTATATTTCAAAGAAGCCTTTCAAGTTCCATATCCTTGAGAATCTTTTGAACTAGTCTTAAGAACTTGAAAGTATTTTCACCTCCTATTTTGTTTTGAAAATTTGGAAATCTTTGGATATGTGCTATAAATGTAGTACTCTCTTCTTTTACTTTGAAAAGTTTTATTAAATCTTAGAAGAATGTTTAAGAAAGTTTTCAAATAAATCTTTTAAAATATTCCATAGAGTCCATCTTGATACTTCAAAAAATAAGCCTTGTTCTTCAAAGTATTTTATTTTCTCAAGGCTCATGTTCAACGACAAAGAGAGGAGATGTACTTTTATATATTCTTTTAACTTGGCTTTGATTTCTCTCAAGAAATATGTGGTTTTAATATTAAACCTCTCTACCATTCTAAAATGCTTTTGAAAATGTAATGTGTTCTTGTAAAACTTATTTTGAAAGGGAGAGAAGTTTTAAAATGGTTTTTGATTGATGGATTAAGAATATGTATCTTTGCATTGCTTTACTTTATGATAATGTGCTTACATGATTTTGACATATATATTTCTCTTTATCTATCTTGTGCTTCAATAAGGGAGAGCTTATCTTCTTTTCTTATAACTTCTTATAATTATTTGTTAATTTGTAATGATTGCTTATCCTTCTTATCTTACATATCCTTCTTCCATGTCCCTGTTTACTTAAAATATATGCATGACTATGTTAAACTTTTATATTTTGATAATATGCATATTTTGAAGGGGAGTCTAGCTCTTAAATTGTTGCTTATATCTCTTGGATTACATCCTTGTTTGACATGAAGTGTTTTATTGTTACTACTATTAATATGTTAACAAAAATCATCTCTTATTCTCTTTCCCTCTATTAATGAAAGAAGGTAAACATTCTTAAACTTCATATCTTTTAATTCTTTCATTAAGAAATGCTTGACATGTGGCAAGTTGTATGATCTCTCATTTGAAAACCTTAATTTCATGACCTTATATGGATATTTTATAACTCTCATCAAGTGGTACTTATTTATTGTAACACCTTGATTTTTGTTTCTTTCTTTGTTATTTGTGTTTTTTTAATTTTTATGATTTTTGTGAATTATTTGATTTATTTTGATTATTTTATTATTATTTTGAGCTTTTGTGTGTTTGAAGGCTGGCTCGAAAAAATAAAAATTTTTTGGGGCCAAAAAATTTTGGACTGTTAATGTGGGGTCGGGGAAGCTTACTAAACCCAAAACTGAAAATAGTTTTCAAAAAATTTCTTTATCTGAGTTTTTGTTCCATTCTATTATCCATTGGACAATAAATAGCAGTATCATTTGTCCATTGGATAATAACCAACCAGTAAATATCTCAGAAGAGCTTAGTCATGAGTGTAGAACTTTCTTTCCTATGACTCACCTATGTGACTCATCCAATGACTCATCACATGACACCATTTGTGACACACTTATGACTCATGGCATGACTCACTCAAGTGACTCACCATTGTGACTCATTATGTTGCATCAATGGATGGCAAGCTTGGAGGAGAAGTTTTAATCTCCACCCTTGATGTGATCCACGATTTTGAGAAGCTTAAGTGATCAATTTGATCACTCCTTCCTCTATGTCTATCTTGTTTAAGTGTTCAAGAAAACAAATATTAAAGAGCTATCACAAAACACTCTCTCATTTTCTCTTCCCTTGAGTCCCATGGCCATAGAGTGTTTGGAGAGCCAAAGTTGGTTTTGATATCTCATTATTCACTTATCATCTTTTCATGAAACAAGAACACAAAAAAACTCATTCTTTTTCTTTCCTTGAGCCTCACGGCCAACCCCTCCCTAAACACCTTTCAACTTTGTTTCATCTAAATTAAATACATATCTTGAATCCAAACACCATTTAAAGACACTTTGGTGTTGTGACCATCTTCTAATTCATCCATATTCAACCTTTTTCTTCAACTTCAAGTTTAAGGGTTTTTAGGTGAAGTTCTTGATCTTCACTTCTAAATTCATTTCAAAGTTCTAAACCATGATTTTGATCCATGGTTATCTTATCATTAGCCTTAAATCTTAATATTTGTGTGTTTGATTTGTTTTAAGGGTTTTCTTGGAGGTAGATCTTGTTACAAGATGACATCAAGGAGCTTTGGATCATCACCTTAAGGTAAGAGGGAGATTAACCTCATCAACCATGTTTTGGTGGTGAGGAACGAATTTGTTATTTGTAAGTAAAAAATTCATGTGAGGATTTATTCACTTGATTGTGTGTATTTGATGATTTATGCTTGTTTGCTTTATATGGCTTTATTGCTTTAATATTATGCATGAACTTGATATGGTAGGATTGTGATGATTAAAGTATGCAGTATACTATAAATTGTGTTAGAAAGGAAAGAAATTTTGGTTCCAATGACCATTATGGCTCACAGCCATATGCCCTCAAAAGGGTAATCCAATGCAAAAAAAGTTTATTAAATGTTAACCTAGATGATTTAGTGATAAGAAATTTAATTATGGACTTACAAGATAAGAATAGAAATTAATAAATTTTTATCATTAAACAAAAAGTGATTTTCGGCCATGATGTTGGAAAATAGGATTGCGAAGTAAATTGGAAATTTAAAGTATTTTATTTAGGAGGAGATATCCATGAGAAAAATATTTTGTTAATCAAGAACTTAGATGATTAGGGGACTAAATTAGGATTAAAGGATTTACAAGTTAAAAAGAAGATGAATATAATTTTATAATTTAAGGAGTAATGATTTTTGACTATATCAATGGAAATAATTTTTAAGGATAGTTTGGAATTTAAAATATTTTATTTAAGAAAGTTTTCATTTAGAGTAATGAATAAAGATTTTGAGATATCTTGAATTAATTAAAATAATATAAGTTTTTGTGGAAAACATTTGGAAATATTAATTAAAGGAGATTTAGTGAGAAAATGTTGGAATTAATGTCCAATTTTTATAACAAATGAGAGAAGTTTAAAGATAAGCTTAGAATATCAACAAAATGTTTTACGCGATTAGAAATATGTAGAAAAACATTTACGCAATTTAAAAATGATGATTTTTAGCTACGCAATTAAGAAAATATTTTAAAATCTTTACGCGATTGAGAAAACGTTGAAAAAATGTTATGTAATTTGAAAATGTAACAAAAGTGTTACGCGATTGTGAAAATGCGATAAAAGTGCTTTGCGATTGAGAAAAACAACAGTTTGCTATCGGGCTAATGTATTGGACCCAGAAATATCAGTTTATGGTTATAGCTGGTAATGGCTTGTGTTATGCATTTAAGTCATTGATCATGCATTTTACAGACGGTTTATGTTGAGCCTATTTGCCTAGGAGATGAATTACACCTTTATGCGAGTGTGAATTGCGTTAGTGAAGGTCTATGAATGACCTTGGAGGTGTCGGGGCACGGGTATCCCACAAGTGGACAGTTGGTAGCTCCACTAGGTCGTGGTGACTGTGCATGCAATGCACTGACGATCTCGATGAAACACTGCTCTATTCTCGATCTGGTGTAGAATGTCTTGTATAAGCCTTGATGCGTACGCTGATACTTTTTATAAGCACTTGACTTGAGGCTGACGATATATAGACATATCTTCTGGATCATTCTCTCTGATATTGTGTTTTAGCTTTATAGAGTAGGAAATTGGCATATTGTGCATATGCATAGTTAGTTGACATTTTATTGTGATATATACATATGTTCGTGATATTATTTGTTATTTGATGCAATGAATATATTTGTTATTGTTGTATATGAATAGCATTGCTGTTATTGTTGTTTCTTTGCCGCCATGCTGGAATTGATGTAGGGGATCTCACCTCTTTGTATTATTGTTCTGTTTGTTTCTATTTTATGCTTATGTCTGTGAAGACTACGATGGCGGCAAAGAGGGATTTGCTAGGTTTTGTTAGACTATAGTTTCTCGAAGGTGCTGATGTTTGGCGTGTCCATTGGGACACAGAGCATATAGAATATTGTGGTGACATTATTCTATCAGTAAGTAGGACTTGCCATAGGGTCACTACTTTTTCTTTTGTTACTGTATATGTAGAGTTTTTTATACCTATCAGGGAGTTGTGGAATGATCTTCACTATACTCCTAGGGAGGACTCCGAGATATCTTTTACTCGGATTTCTATCTGTCGAGACATTCCCGGCTAGGGAATTTGCATTCTGAGGAGGACTCTTCTCATTAGGTGTTGTGAATTTGGGTCAGTCTAGGTTGGTTATATTAGATGTTTTATGTTTTTGGGTATATAAGTATGATGTACTTATGGTTGTAGTAAACTATGTGTATATGTAAAGTATCTTATTCAGTTCTTATGTCTTATATTTCTATAATTTGATAAGTTTATGTTAACCGCGAGAAGAAATTTTGAAACCTGTATATTATGATATTAAATCTTTTATAACTTGGGGTTAAGTTTTAATTTATTAGTAAGAAATGTAATGCCCTTCGGAGGGTGTTACATTAGTTGGCATCAGAGCTTAAGTTCGAGTCTTTTGGGTTTATGGTTAGGTTTATCTTATTTGTGCTGTGTATTTCTCTGTGTTTGGTTTCTGAAAGGAGACAATCTTGCTTAAATATCTATACTTAGTTTTCATTTTGTTCTGATTAGTCTATCGTTGAAGAAAAGCAATGGCTTGTGGTAGAGGTGCACATATGGAAACAGGACATGATAATGATAGTATGGATGCAGCTGCGGTAGCAATGCAAAGAATGGCTGATGTTATAGTACAGCAAAACCAAAGGGCTGCTCAATAGCAAGAAGCGATAGCTGAGACATAGAATTTGTTAGAGTCTCGCCATAACAATCCATCACAGTTTAAAGGCGAATTTGATCTGAAGAAGGCAGATCTTTGGATCAAGGAGTTAGAGAAAATTTTTAGAGGTATGAGGTACACAGACGAGAGGAAGGTGACTTATGCTACCCTTATGCTTGTTGGAGACACTGAGGATTGGTGGGTAGGAACACAACGATTATTGGAAGCTGATGGAAGGTTTATCACATAGGAAGTTTTTTGGAGTAAGTTTTTGGAGAAGTATTTTCCAACTAGTACGAGGCATGCCAAGGAGATGGAGTTCCTTGGGCTGAAACAAGGGGGAATGACAGTCAGTGCGTATGCTGCTAGGTTTGAAAGCCTATCAAAATTCTCTCGATACTGTCAACTCTAGCCTAATAGTATGGCTGCAACTGCGGTAGCAATGCAAAGAATGGCTGATGTTATAGTACAACAAAACCAAAGGGCTGCTCAATAGCAAGAAGCGATAGCTAAGACACAGAATTTGTCAGAGTCTCGCCGTAACAATCCATCACAATTTAAGGGTGAATTAGATCTGAAGAAGGTAGATCTTTGGATCAAGGAGTTAGAGAAAATTTTTAGAGGTATGAGGTGCACAGATGAGAGGAAGGTGACTTATACTACACTTATGCTTGTTGGAGACACTGAGGATTGGTGGGTAGGAACACAACGATTGTTAGAAGCTGATAGAAGGTTTATCACATGGGAAGTTTTTTGGAGTAAGTTTTTGGAGAAGTATTTTCCAGCTAGTACGAGGCATGTCAAAGAGATGGAGTTCCTTGGGCTGAAACAAGGGGGAATGACGGTCAGTGCGTGTGCTACTAGGTTTGAAAGCCTATCAAAATTCTCTCGATACTGTCAACTCTAGCCTACTAATGAGTGGAAGTGTCGGAAGTTTGAAGAAGGGTTGAGACACGGCTTGAAGTGAGCGGTTCTACCTTTGGGAATTGGACAATTCCCAGCTTTGTTGGATAAGTGTCTCTAGATTGAAGAATTGGATCAATCTCGGGATACGAGATCCCGTAACTTTGGACCATCTCGGTTCTAAAGGGGGAGTGATGGTAATGGCAATTGATTCCATCAGGAACTGTATTCACGGCCATCAGGAAATCAACAACAACAACAAACATATGGAGGAAGTACTAGTGACAGTAGATTCAGTCAGACCGTGGAATTTTTACCACATTGCACGAAGTGTGAAAGAAATCACTTAATGAAGGAGTGTACGAGCAAGGAAATAATTTGTTTTAAGTGCGGGAAGTCCAGACACATTCCCAGAGACTGTACCCAATCGAAGGATGAGCTTTCCATTAGCAATGTACGTGCGACAAGATCTCAAGCAGGAGGAAGAGCCTATATGTTGAGTGGAGCAGAAACCTCCCAATCTGAAGATCTAACCTAGTGAGATTGTACGATAGGAAGTAAGCCTTTAATCGTACTGTTTGACTCAGGGGCGACCCATTCTTTTGTTACCTACGATTGTGTGAACCAATTTGGGTTTGTCTGTGTTTTCATTTCCTTTTGACTTGAATATTGCTATTCCCACTGCTAAGCCTATTGTTACTACACAAGTCTGTTTAAACTGTCCTATTACTATTAGAAATCAGAACTTTTCTGTGAATTTGATTTGTTTATCTCTTTGACAAATAAACATGATCTCAGGAATGAATTGATTATCTTCTAACCACATCTTGTTATATTGTTCCAATAAAACTTTAGTGTTCCCTAAGATTGAGATTTTTGGATTTGAATCCAGAAAGCTCACTCCTAAATTTATTGGACCATATCAAATTCTTCATTAGATAGGTTTGGTAACCTACCAAATAGCTTTACCACCTTTTCTTTCTAACCTTCATAATTTCTTTCATGTATCTCAATTGCGAAAGTATATTCCTAATCCAAACCATGTCATAGCATCAGATACAGTACAATTAAAAGAGATCTTAACCTATGAGACACTTTCTATTAAGATCGAAAATAGGCAAGTGGATCAACTCAGAGGCAAAGGAATTGCCTTGGTAAAGGTTATCTGTAACGATGCGAATGGAGATGCAACATGAGAATTAGAAGACAAAATGAAGGAGCATTATTCGCAGTTGTTCTAAAGTAAGATAATTTTGGGGACGAAATTCTTTTTAGGGGGGAGTATTGTAACACCCCGATTTTTCTTTCTTTCTTCGTTATATGTGTTTTTCTAATTTTTGTGAATTATTTTGTTATTATTTTGGGCTTCTGTGTGTTTGAAGGCGCGCCCGAAAAAATAAAAAAATTTTCGGGCCAGAAAATTTTGGACTATTAATACGGGGCCAGGTGTGTAACGCCCCTTTTCGGAAGGGAACGTCACATTATCAATTACAATGCAGAAATAAAATTATATGAGTTAAGACCCGGTTCCTTTTAATAGTATATATTTACTTGATTATAGTTGGGTATTTAAATTGGCGAGTATTTTTGTTGTTGATATAATAACCATAAGGATAATGACAACAAATGGAAATAAAGGATAAAGGCAGGAATGAAGCGTACATTGGAAATTAACATTTCATATTCATATATATTTATCAAACTGTTTAGTTACAAAGCCTGGTACATCAAAAAGCAAAACTATACCTGCCCCCAAAGGATTATACATACAAATCCCCACGGTATCAGAATATACAGCCCACTACAAACAAAACATCAAGTCCCCAAAATAAAATACTAGTAGCCTTCAGTAGCTACAGTAAAGTCAGTCCCTCAAGTGAGGAGGAATCATGTCAGGATCCTCTTCAGGATCCTCCTTGGGGTCGTCCTCAGGGACCTCCTCGGGATCTTCCTCAGGATCTTCCTTATCAGAGGAAATCACCATAGGAACCGCAGAATTACGGGACGGGGCCCGAGCTGTGGAATGAAAAGAGTCTTTCCACGGGGTGTAATAACGGTCACCCCATATCTCGCGTATCAGAAGTTGAAATTCCAGACGTAGGCTAATACAGCAGGTGAAAACAGGCGGCTCATGGCGCCTCCAGGCTAGAGATATTGATACATCCCCCAAATAGACGCAACGCTCAGAGCCAAAGTTAATGTGCCAGCACTCTGGCCCTCCTAAGAAGGTCAGGTGCACATCTCCTAGAAATCTGTGCGTGCGTGTCTCCATATTCTTCAGCAGTCGCTAGTCGAGGTGAGGCCAAAAACGGGGAAGTCTGGGGCTTCTGCTTCCTTGCAATCGTCTTCAATAGGACGCAATATACAGACAAACAATAATGGAAAGACAAGAAAAAGGTAAGATATCCTACCATCATTACCAATTATAGCATCAAGAAACAAAACGGCGCAAAGCGCCTACATAGCAGTTTTGACAACAATAATGGAAATAAACATTTAGTAGCAGTTATGATCAACCAAGTAGTTCCAAGAAGTCATATATATATATATATATATA
Source organism: Ormosia semicastrata (assembly GCA_029884595.1). Classification (NCBI taxonomy): domain Eukaryota; kingdom Viridiplantae; phylum Streptophyta; class Magnoliopsida; order Fabales; family Fabaceae; genus Ormosia; species Ormosia semicastrata. The sequence continues at coordinate 44,420,635 of JAQQTO010000044.1, read as the reverse complement.
TATATATATATATATATATATATAAATACAACAGCTTTTAATTATAATGACAATGAATGCCAGATAATTCATGGACTCACTATGCACATGCATTCAATAGTCAGAATCCTACTCCATGGAGCTAGACACAAAACAGTTAGAGAGAACGATCAGGAGGTATGTCTGTATTCTTGGTTGCCCAGGCCCTCAAGTGCTATAATTCTCAAATTATCATCGTGCACATCATGGCATTTTACAAGACATTCTACACAGATCTCGATATAGGACAGTGTCTCGGTCCGGATCATCAGTGTGTTTGCATCGGTCTGCCCCACAGATAGAGAGCTACCAACTGCCCATTGTGAGGTACCCGCACCCTGACGCCCCTAAGGTCAACGAGTGACCTACACTTGTCTATTCGCACCTGCACAAAGGTGTGATTCAACTCCTAGGCTACAGGCCTTAACCAAGTCCAACAGATAATTTCTTTCTTTTTGTTCAATGCATGACTCAATCATACTTCAAATGCATGTCATATCAGTTAACAACAAGATTTAATCCCATTCATGGATCCACAACAAGCCAACAGCACATTTTAAGGATAACCACAATCCCATTCATAGTCATGATAGAAGTCAGCCATTAAATTCATTATGTTCCTCACAACCTTACCCATACTCATGTTCTTTCTTCATTCAAAATTCTCACTAGCTGTAAGACATGTTCACGTTCCTTTTTTTCCTTCTTTATGTATCCCTAATTAGTTTCTAGTCATCCAATTATTTATGATTAATATGGTTCTATTCGTCCAAAAATCTTGAGTCCAGGAAGATACACGGCCGGAATCACCAGCAAAGCGACAAATTTAATTGCTAGGTGTTGGGTGATAAACTATACTTGTGAATTCGATGGAGACAATGTATTTAGTGAAAAATTGAGGCTGCCATTCGACAAAAATAACATGGCAGAATGATGAAAGATGGGAGGAGATTATATAACAAGATTAGCTAAAAATCAATTCCTGTCGAATAGAGGTTCTGTCGAACGTAGATCAAAACTGTCGATTATACTAGAAGATTAGCAGAAATTTTGATTTGACGGATGGTGTTGACGTTGGAGAAATCTTCCAAGTGTCGAACCGAAGAAAACACTATGGTCAGAAACTCTAATTCGACGGATCTGGAGAAGTTCCTCTACTAAATGGTCAGAAACTCTAATTTGACGGATATTGACACGGCACTAAATGATCAGGAGATCAAATTCGACGGATATGATCACTTGATGAATGTTGACATTCAAACTCGACGAATAATGACTTTGGGGAAGTTTCTGTTAAATGGACAGAAAATCTACTTGACGGATATGTCACTCGACGGATGTTGACATTCAAACTCGACGGGTTTGGCATTGGAAAAGTTTCTCTCCTAAGTGTTCAAAAACCCTACTTGACGAATTTGGCATTCTAACTCGATGGATTTGGCATTGGAGAAGTTTCTCTCCTAAGTGGTCAGAAACTCTACTCGACGAATTTGGCATTCTAACTCGACGGATTTGGCATTGAAGAAGTTTCTCTCCTAAGTGGTCAGAAACTCTGCTCGACGAATTTGGCATTCTAACTCGACAGATTTAGCCTAAAGATTAATTTCGACGGGCATGGTCAGGAGTTCATACTCGATGGATTTTGACACTGCACTAAATGATCTGGAGATCAAATTCGACGGGTATGGTCAGAAGTTCAAATTGTTACTATTCTTCATATACAATCTCCAAATTTCTGGGCTCAAAACCGTGACCATCCGAAAACCAATCGGACGTCATTTCCTTCCATATTATACGTTCCAATACATTCAGTTATGTCAAAACACATAAAAACAATCAAATAGCACACATACATCACAAACAACATGCACACAAGAATGACCCTCAATACCAATCACAGACAACGTTCCTAAATGCTTAAAGAGGTTGAGGAGGAGTGTCTTCCTCTTACCTTAGAGAAGCATAAAGAAAGGCTGCTCCTTTTTGGTCAGAAATTTCGTGTTCAGCTTCCTGGAAGTCCTTGAACATTCAAACTCACAAAATCAGAACCAAATCTTGAAATGGATACCCATGGTCACCAAAATGACTGTGAGTTACGAAAATGAGAAGAGAGGAAGGGAAAGCTGAGAGCTTTACCTTAAAGCTCCAACCTGTAAGCTTCAAAGGTGGAAAAGAATGAAGATGAAGAGAATGGTGAACTTTGAAGATGACTTCCTCAATGATAGTGGTCCTCCAAACACAAAGATGGTGCAAGGAGTGTGACGGCTTGAAGATGGAAATGGAGGTGTGGGTGGTAATGATGTTGCTGCTGTGGAGTGAAAAGAGAAGATAGAAAGATGAGTGAGCAGTGAGCTGCGTATTGGGAGGAGGGGAAATGGGAGAAAGAAAATGAATTATGCCCCCCCAAGGTCAAACGTGCAGCACCAAAAAGGGAGGAGAGAGAAGGGAGTGGTTGGAGGAAGCTTCCTTGAGAAGCTTCGTGCGCTTCTCGATAAAGTGCATAGTAAGCTTGTCTCCTTAATTAAAAACACCTGACAGATGATTAATTACACTTTTAGAATTATTTTCTCAGTGAATAAAAGTTACAATTGATGAAAATAATATTTTATTATTCATCAGATCATTTTATGATACCGCGACTTTATCTAGCAGATAAAACCTCAAAAAATGCAAACCTCGCAAACTGTGCCTGACCTCGGGTTTAGTAAGATCCCTCGTCGACACGTTGACAGTTCAAGGTTTACCAGCCTTAGGGAAAATATTCTATTTTTCGGCTCCGCTCAGTGCACACGCAAAATGAGAAATATATTAAAATATTCATCATTTCTAGAAAAATCCACAAAAAATCCTAAAAATCATAAATATTATAAAATAATTATTAATAATGAAATAAATAATTTTCAGGATGTTACAAGGTGAGCTTACTAAACCCGAAACTAGAAACAGTTTTCAAAAATTTCCTTCATTTGAGTTTTTGTTCCGTTCTATTATCCATTAGATAATGTTATTATCCATTGGACAATAAATAGCAGTATCTTTTGTCCATTAGTTAATAACTAACCAGTAATATCTTAGAAGAGCTTAGTCATGAGTCTAGAACTTTCTTTCCAATGACTCATCATATGACACCATTTGTGACACACTTATGACTCATGGCATGACTCACTCAAGTAACTCACCATTGTGACTCATTATGATGCACCAACGGATGGCAAGCTTAGAGGAGAAGTTTTCATTTCCACCCTTGATGTGATCCACGGTTTTGAGAAGCTTAAGTGATCAATTTGATCACTCCTTCCTCTATGTCTATCTTGTTTAAGTGTTCAAGAAAACAAATATCAAAGAGCTATCACAAAACACTCTCCCATTTTCTCTTCCTTTGAGTCCCATAACCATAGAGTGTTTAGAGAGCCAAAGTTGATTTTGATATCTCTTCATTCACTTATCATCTTTTCATGAAACAAGAACACAAAAAAAACTCTCTTTTTCTCTCCTTGAGCCTCACGGCCAACCCTTCCTTAAACACCTTTCAACTTTGTTTCATCTAAACTAAATACGTATCATGAATCCAAACACCATTTCAAGACACTTTGGTGTTGTGACCATCTTCTGATTCATCCATCTTCAACCTTTTTCTTCAAGTTCAAGTGTAAGAGTTTTTAGGTGAAGTTCTTGATCTTCACGTCTAAATTCATTTCAAAGATCTAAACCATGATTTTGATCCACGGTTATCTTAGCACTAGCCTTGGATATTAATATTTGTGTGTTTGATTTGTTTTAAGGGTTTTCTTGGAGGTAGATCTTGTTACAAGAGGACATCAAAGGAGCTTTGGATCATCATCTTAAGATAAGAGGGAGATTAACCTCATCAACCATGTTTTGGTGGTGAGAAACGAATTTGTTATTTGTAAGTAAAAAGTCCATGTGAAGATTTATTCACTTGATTGTGTGTATTTGATGATTTATGCTTGTTTGCTTTATGTGGCTTTATTGCTTTAATATTATGCATGAACTTGATATAGTAGGACTGTGATGATTAAAGCATGTAGTATGCTATAAATTGTGTTAGAAAGGAAAGAAATTTTGGTTCCAATGACCATTATGGGTCATGACCATTATGCCCTCAAAAAGGTAATCCAATGTAAATTTTTTTTATTAAATGTTAACCTAGATGATTTAGTGATAAGAAATTTAATTATGGACTTACAAGATAAGAATAGAAATGAATAAATTTTTATCATTAAACAAAAAGTGATTTTCGGCCATGATGTTGGAAAATAGGATTGAAAAGTAAATTAGAAATTTAAAGTATTTTATTTAGGAGGAGATATCCATGAGAAAAATATTTTGTTAATCAAGAACTTAGATGATTAGGGGACTAAATTAGGATTAAAGGATTTATAAGTTAAAAAAAAGATGAATATAATTTTATAATTTAAGGAGTAATGATTTTCACTATATCAATGGAAATAATTTTTAAGGATAGTTTGGAATTTAAAATATTTTATTTAGGAAAGTTTTCATTTAGAGTAATGAATAAATATTTTGAGATATCTTGAATTAATTAAAATAATATAAGTTTTTTGTGAAAAAAGTTTGGAAATATTAATTAAAGGAGGTTTAGTGAGAAAATATTGGAATTAATGTCCAATTTTTATAATAAATGAGAAAAGTTTAAAGATAAGCTTAGAATATCAACAAAATGTTTTACGCGATTAGAAATATGTAGAAAAACCTTTACGCGATTTAAAAATGATGATTTTTAGTTACGCGATTAAGAAAATGTTTTAAAATCTTTACGTGATTGAGAAAATGTTAGAAAAATGTTACGCGTTTTGAAAACGTAACAAAAGTGCTACGCGATTGTGTAACCCATATATTATGATATTAAATCTTTTATAACTTGGGGTTAAGTTTTAATTTATTGGTAAGAAATGTAATGCCCTTCAGAGGGTGTTACATTTATCATGTGGTATGCAAGATATTATATATTAGACATAATTTCTTAAGTTTATTGCTATCATATGCTAAATGTTAATGTATCAAAATGTGACAAGCATTACATGAATAATCTTTTATATCTTAATAGCATGCTTGTTTCATCTCTCTATTCTTGAATCATATGTTGAATCAAATAGGAAGAGATAATTATGTTTTGAATAACTTGAAAAGTTTTTGGCTTTGATGATCCTACTCTGTTTTATAACATAAGTTTTATCTACAAGGGGAGAGAAAATATTATCTTTCCTTCCTAAGCCTTTTTGTTGATGTCAAATAGGGGGAGTGAAAATTGGTTATTTGATATGCTTACATGAATATCTATTCTTCTATATAGCTCAACATATTTTTCTTTGGTAATTTGTCATCATAAAAAAAGGGGAGATTGTGGAAATAAGGCTGCCCCAATGGTTTAAAACATTAAGTTTTGATGATGACAAATACAAGACAAAAAGAACCATGCTTATGCTTCTTAGATGTGCTTAATATATGACAAATGCATTACAAAAGAATATTGATCATGTTACATAGATGTGCTTAATGAGATATATTATATCATGCATGATTATGTACTTTATCTAGTTATATTTCACTTAATAATCATGCAATGAGATATATGCAACATTCTTCATATAATATATCCAATAATGCTTTATATGAGTTGTATTAAATTAATATCGGATTTGGTTCTATTTAAATGAAAATGTGCAAAGTGTTCTGTGTTGCATCCTATATAGAGATATCCATTAGTAATTGATAAATATCTTATTTGGATGTGTCTATGAAAGTCTTATATGCATATGAGATTAACTAGAGTAATACATTTGTGAATCACGCATACAAAAATATTGAATTATGAATTTGGACTAACTATGTTTGTTTAAGTGAGCAATACTTTGCAGGATAGTTCAAGTACTAAGAGTGAACATTACAATAAGAAAGTAAAAGATCACAATTATGCTCAACTCAAAAAGAATAAAAATGATAAGATGTTCCAAGCTTTTTCAAGATTTGAAGAGAAGATTTTTTTCAGAAGTATGGATCACATCAAGAAGCCAAAGGATTGGTTACACAAGATCAAGTCCAAGATCTTCAAGAATAGCTTATAGGACTTAGATCTTATGTAAAGGTAAATGGGAATCACACTAAGCTCAAATAAGTTTTAACATCTTTAAAAGTGTTTCTTACATTCTAAAATACCCAACAAACATATTTTAAAAAGCTAGTCTTTGTGGTAATTCAAATCTATGAAAAATAGTCAAATTTATGTTTTGTAAAACTGATATTTGGTTACTCTTTTGATCATAACTTTCAAAATACATTGAGTTTCATTCTTAAACTTATTTCATATGAAAATAGACTCAAAGATCTTTCCAATGAATGGTCATTTGCTTTTAACAGATAAGAATGAAGAAGTTATGACCATTTAAAGTCTGTTTTCAAAACTAGAGTGCAATAACCGATTATGGATTTTCCATAACCGATTATTCACCATGTTAGGAGCGTTTCTCATGTTATAAAAGCTCCTATCTGATTAGGCAATTCACCTAACTGGTTATTATGAAAGTTAGGAGCATTTTTCATGATTTTAAAGCTCCTAACCGATTAGGCAATTCACCTAATCGGTTAGTGTAAAAGTTAGGAGTGTTATTCATGTTTTCTTTCAAGTTCCTAACTGATTAGACATATTTCCTAACTGGTTATTATAAATCACATGAGCCAAAAATTAAAGCTCCTAACCGATTAGGAAGTTCACCTAGTTGGTTATTATAAATCCATTTGATTGACTCTTAACCGATTAGGAGAAATGTCCTAACCGATTATCTGGGCAACCAGAAAACACTTTCTAACAGCTTTATTTTGGCATTTAATGCCTCCTAACCACTGTAACACCTGTGGAAGCTTGATAGACTTGTATATGGTTACAGAGGTAGCCTAATACCTAATTATCATATCTGTGAAGTTTTGTGACAATCTAAGTATGTTTAGTCACTTTGCTGTAACTCTATATGTGAAATATAGTTGTTTTTAGCTCTGATTTTGAATTAAATTTCTTAGTTTGTAGAAATAGGTGTGGAGAACTTGTTCTTAGGTCATAAATATGTAGAAGTAGATGTGGTTAAAGTTTGAGATTTATCAGAGTTAGTTTGACATTTTTAAGCATACTGGTTGTGTGTTTTAGTGCTGGATTGACCCCAGTAGATATGGAAAAGTTTGAATTTGGTGTAACAAGATTTAATGAATGTTAGGGTTTGTTTTAAACTTGTTGGAAGTTGGGAAACTTGGTTTGGTGATAACTAGGTGTTCTTAATTGTTTTGGTGAATTTTGGTCACTTAAGTGACCAAAATAAGAGAGCACGACCCTTGTTTATGTTTCTTGGCCTATTTAAGGCTAATATGAGAAGTTGTTCTCATTTTCTCATCTTATCTCACGGCTGCCATAGGAAATGCAAAGGAGAAAGGAGATCAAAGTGCTAAGGGAGAAGGATCAACAACTAAGCAAGGGAGAGAGCTTAGCTTTGCAGAGGAACGGTTAACTGACTTCATTTATGGGAATTGAGGTAAGGGGAACGTTAGTTTTTCACATATTATTTCAATATTTTACATTAGGTCTTGAGAGTACTTGATGTGAATATTGGGTTCATAGTGTGATCTTGGTATTTTTACCTTGAATCTTGTTGGATAAATTGAGGATGACTTGTTTTTGAGTTATTGGGTGTAAGGAAATGGATTTCTAGCCCTTGCATCCCTTTAATCCCATTGAGATGAGTTTTAGGAATTTAGGTTTTATATTGGATGATTTTCCATGATTTGTAATTTTGACTAAAATTGAAGTGAATTAAGAGTTGCTATGTGTAGTTGGACCTTGGTAGAGGTTAGAAATAACTTGAAATCGAGTTTTGAGTGATTGAAAAATGGTCTAGTTCTAATGGAACAGTGCTTGTATTTGTAGAATCCTGCAAATTTTGAGTTCTGCAGTGGCCGCAACAGTGCAAGGCGTAGCACACTGCTACGTGAGTGTGATGCACATCTAGTTTTTGGGACCCAAGAGATGGGCGCTGCGACGTGGTACCTTGAGTGCCGCGACGTGTTAAAGATCAGGGGTGTGCGACGTGTCGTGGTACAAGGATGTTAGAATAGTTCCTGTCAGGGTATGGACTGGCTATGCTTCGGCATGTTTCGTGTTGGTTATGCATTTCCTGTCTCTTACATGTGATTGTTTGAGTGGAGTTACATGTTTTGCCTTTGAGATATTTGCTTTAGATACTATGGCACGATTACATAATATTGAGATATTTGCTTTGGATTATTCTATGTTTACAGAAAAATATGGTAGCACGAAGGTGACCGGCAGCAAGAGGACGACCACGTGGAAGCCGGAACCGAAACCTTGAGAATGAGAGTTCATGTATAGCTGAGGCCATGATGGCAATGGCCGAAGCGATGCATGAGTAGACGGCTGCAAATGCCACAATAATGAGGGAGCAGGCAGCTGCAACTGCTAGGGTGCTTGAGAGGCTAGAGGCCAATCAAACACAGCCTACACCATAATCGGTACCACCACTTAGGCGTGAGGTATAGGAGGAGAGAAACCAGGACTTTCATGACCTTTCTGAGTTTTGAAAGGTGAGTCCACCATCGTTCAGAGGAGATTATGACCCGAAAAGGGCTGAGGAATAGATAGCTAAGTTAGAGAATATTTTCAAAGTTATGAGATGTTCAGAGGAGCAGAAGATGTATCTTGTAGCGTATATGCTGAAAGGGGAAGCTGAGCACTGGTGGAACTGTGCAAAGATATTGATGGAGTTAGTTGGGACCCAGGTTTCTTGGGAAGTATTTAAAGTTATCTTTTTGGAGAAATACTTTCCACAACCCGTGCAAGAAGAAAGAGAGGTGGAGTTCCTACAGCTGTAGCAAGGGAACATGATGGTTGGACAGTATGTAGCAAGATTTGGGGAGTTGTCCAAGTTTTCTTCTTCACTCCAGTACAATCCAAATGACAGTTAGAAGTGTATGAAGTTTGAAACTGGGCTGAGAGAGAGCATGAAGAGGTTGGTGAAACCTTGAGATTAGGGATTACCCTTCCTTGGTTAACAAATGTAATGTTGTTGAACCCTTGAGTTTTAGACCACAGCATGAGCAACAATCACACGAATCCCACAAAAGGAGAAGTTCAGGAAGTAGATCAGAGGGGAGTGCTCCACAGATTAGAGACCATAAAGACAGAGAAAAGCAAGATCAGAGGGATAATCATGAGCAGTTGTGTGCTAAATGTGGTAGGCACCACAGAGGTAAAACTTGTGTAGCTGAGCAGGTAACATATTACAAGTGTAGCCAGCCGGGCCATTTTACAAGGAATTATCCTCCAAGAAAGTAGGCAAAGTTGGAGGGTAGACTGGGGAGAGTCTTCAATATATAGAATGTGAAGGCATTACCAGCCTATAGTTCAGGAAAAGATGAGTACATGGTTGTACTTGTTGTGTAATTTTGTTTTCTTAAGGTTTGGTTGTACCTGTTGTTGTGTGTGAGTTGTTTGGGACTTCTTACCATAGGTAAACCAAATTTTGAGGATAAAATTTTAAAAAAGAGGGGAGAAATGTAACACCTTTGGAAGTATAATAGACTTATATATGGTTACAGAGGTAGCTTAATACCTGATTATCATGTCTGTGAAGTTTTGTGACCATCTGAGCATGTTTAGTCACTTTGTGGTAACTCTCTGTGTGAAATATAGTTGTTTTCAGCCCCGATTTTGACTTAAACTTCTTAGTTTGTAGAAATAGGTGTGGAGAACTTGTTTCGAGGTCACAAATATGTGGAAGTAGATGTGATTAAAGTTTGAGATTTATCGGAGTTAGTTTAGCATTTTTAAGCATACTGGTTATGTGTTTTGGTGCCGGATTGACCCTCAGTAGATATGGAAAAGTGTGAATATGCTGTAACAAGATTTTTAATGAATCTTAGGATTTGTTTTAAACTTGTTGGAAATTTGGAAACATGGTTTGGTGATAACTAGGTGTTCTTAACTGTTCGGGTGAATTTTGGTCACTTAAGTGTCCAAAATAAGAAGACACGACCCTTGTTTCTGTTTCTTAGCTTATTTAAGGATAATATGATAAGTTGTTCTCCTTTTCTAATCTTATCTCACGGCTGCCATAAGAAAAGCTAAGGAGAAGGGAGATCAAAGTGCTAAGGGAGAAGGATCAATAACGAAGCAAGGGAGAGAGCTTAGCTTTGCAGAGAAACGGTTAATCGACTTCATTTTTGGGAATTGAGGTAGGGGAACCTTGGTTTTTCACACATTCTTTCAATATTTTACATTAGGTCTTGAGAGTACTTGATGTGAATATTGAGTTCATAGTGTGATCTTGGTGTTTTTAGCTTGAATCTTGTTGGATAACTTGAGGATGACTTGTTTTTGAGTTGTTGGGTGTAAGGAATGGATTTCCAGCCCTTGTATCCCTTTAATCCCACTTAAGATAAGTTTTGGGGTTTTAGGTTTTATATTGGATGATTTTCGATGATTTGTAATTTTGAGTAAATTTGAAGTGAATTAAGAGTTGCTATGTGTAGTTGGACCTTGTTAGAGGTTAAAAATAACTTGAAATCGAGTTTTGAGTGATTGGAAGAGGTTCTAGTTCCAATGGAACAGTACCCATATCTGCAAAATTATGCAGATTCTAAGTTCTGCAGTGGGCGCCGCAGTGCAAGGCGTAGCACGCCGTAGCATGAGTGTGATGCACATTCAGTTTTTGGGACCCGATAGATGGGCGCCGCGACGTGTTGAAGAATAGGGGTGTGCGCTGCGGCGTGGCACAAGGATGCCTCGACGTGTGCAGCATTTTCCTGCTAGTACTTGGACACGAGGCTTAGGTGCCGTAGCGTGGCATAGGGCATGTCGTGTAACACCCCCTCTATGAGGGCATTACATTTAATTACCAACTCCTTTAATTAAATTAATTAACCAAGTTGTAAAATAGTTAATATTGTAAAATATGAGTTTTAAAATTTCTTTTTAATGGATAATATAAGCTGACCAAAATAAATAAAAGACTCAAGTCATAAGAACCAAATAGAGGGTTTTTCTTAAAACAAAGTTTACTACATCTTTAAGTACATCATCTCATGTTCCAAAAGCATAATATTTAAGTACTCTAAAAAGTAAATATATACATATAGCTACCAAATGAAGATTGAGCCTTGTCCAAGTCCAAACACCTGAAGAATAGGGTCCTACACTTGATTTTCATCTAGATCCCCTTCGCGATCCCCAGCAGACAAAGCCCCCAGTCGGGGCATGACACTACGGGTGGGAGTTCGAGTAGTCGACTCCACAGAGTCCTCCCTAGAGGAAGCTCTCCAATCATCCCAAAGCTCCCCAAGGGGTATGTAGAATTCCAAGTGAACAACTGCATCCATAGTAAACGTAGCCGCCTCATGCTGGGTCCTACTCCAAAGTAAAGTGACATCTCCGTCATACCGAATGTGCCCCGTGTCCCACTGAACACTCCACGCTTCGATGCCCCCGTGAAATTGTAGCCTAGTGAAACCTCGTAGATCTTGCCTTGCTGTCATCATAGTCTTTTCCATCATAAGTACAAAAACAAAAATAGACAGAATAATACAATAGAAGAAGTGAGATCCCCTACATCAATACCATCATGGCAGCAAGAAACACAACGAAGGACAATAATGCCTTTCATATACAACGATATCAAGGAATGACATATATAATCATATTAACACAGGGATATGATAGATCAGTAGGTATAGTCATGTTATCAACTAATATATAATTCAGCAAGGTACATCAAATACATAAACACTGACCAAACCACAACAAGATGTACACTGACTATGCATATGCACAATGTGTATACTGACCATCCTTATGCACAATGCGACCAGTTTCTACTCCATGGAGATAAGATTCAGAGATGAACGTTCCAGAAGATCTATCCCCCCTCAAAAGATAGTCTACGCTGGATCATGAAAAGGATAATGTTTGTCGGGTCCTCGTCGTGTGTTGCAACGATTTTTCACGGCCAGGGGTATACAATGTGATAACAGATCACTAAGTGGATCACCTCACCTTGATGCCCCCTGAGATCCATCATGGATCACACTATCCTCTAAGTTCTCATTCACTCCTAGGCACAAAAGCTAGTTGTATAATGTTCAATGCATGAACAATGAAATCAAACTACCGTTATACTATTCCTAATGTATTAAAGCAACTGCCTATACAATTGTCTAATACCATTAGTATCAATGATATTATATAACCGCCCATACAATTATATAATACCAATGATCCACCCAGGTCCAGTACTTTGGTTCCACAATCCACTCGAGTCTAATACGTCAGCCCAAAAGCACAATGCTAAATCCACAATCCATTTGGGTCTAGTACGTCGCCCAAAAGCACAATACTAATGCATTCTTTCACAAAATATCTCAGTCGTTCAAATTCAAGAGTTATCACTATCAATTCACTTGAAACATTTGTACAAATTTCTTTAGCATATAGAACCATTGTTTCACCATTAGGCTTTAATTGTAACACTTTCAAGAACAGGGTAGAAATCAATCCTAATCACCAAACTCTTCTAACCAAGTTCCTCGAGTAATCTTTCCTTATATTGTTTACTAAAACTTAAAAAGAAACCACATCGCCTTAACCTCACAATTCTTTTCCTTTTCCTCTAAGTCTTTCAAGTTTTCACTATTCCTTTCTCAAGCTTATTTTTCCTCTCGAAATCGAAAATTGCTCTTTTGCTAAATGATAAAATTTATTCTTTTCCATTCTTATCTTATGAATCCTTAATTAATTTTTTGATTATCAAGTCAACTAGATTCACCACTAATAAATCATTTTCTATTATTCCAATTATCCCCAAAATTATTCCCATTAGTATATCCAAAAGTTATTACTCCTCAAATCATGACATTATAATTATCTTCTCTCTCACTTATAGATCCTTTAACCTTAATTTATCTTCCAATTCACCTAAACAATATTTTCTAAGTTCTTTCTAAAACTTTCATCATTCAACTTCTAAATAAAATCATTTCCATCCTAATTACTCTTCTATCCCATTCTTAATATTTTAGGTTTCCAATTCATTTTTTCATTCAATTATCAAATATCATGGCCAAAATCCATTCTTTTCAATGGTAAAAACTTGTTTCTTTCCTCTTTTAACTTGTAACCTCATGAATCATATTTTTGTCATATAATCATCTAAGTCCTTAATCAATAAATATTTTTCTTATGGATACCTCTTCCTAGGCCAAGAAGGCCGCGAGCCTCAAGAGATCAAGGGGACCAAAAATTATTCCTTTACAACATAATTATAGCATGCCACATACTTTAATCATCACAATTAATTAAATTCATGCTTACTATCAAAGTCACATCATCACATATATCCATTAAGCCATCACAATCAACTCTTGCATACAACAACATCATATAATCATACAAAATCAAATAAACATAAATCAAAAGTCACACAATCGAGTGGATGAATCCTCACGTGGACTCTCCACTCCTAATACAACCATTCGTTCCTCACCACCATAGCATGGTTGATGAGGTTAATCTCCCTCTTACCTTAAATGTAGCTTCCTAGCTCCTTGTAAGTCCTTGTGTAGCAAACTTTCTCCACCAAGAGGTTCTTCGAAACAAAGCAACCACACAAGAATTAATATCTAGGGATTGAATAAGATTACCATAGATCAAAATATGGATTTACATCCTTTAAAATGAAGTAAGAAAGAAGATTCAAGAACTTTACCTTAAGACTATTGAACTTGAGATTTGAAGCAAAACTTAAAGAAATACTTGAAGATGGATGAACTAAAGATTGATTCTTCATACAAGAGTATCTTAGAATAGTGTAGAGACTCAAGATCTAAGGTTATCTTAAATTATGGAAGGTTGGGTGATGGGTTTTGGGGTTTGGCCGTGGCCTATCCAAGAGAAAAAAAAGGAGTTTTGTATTTTGGCTTCTTGATTTTTGATAGAAAGATAGAAATGAACTAAGTGATAGCAAAAAATCACATCTTTGGTCCTTCAAATTGGTCTTGGCCGTTAGGTGTAAAGTAAATTGAGAGGAAAGAAAATAGAAATGAAGAATCACACCTTAAGAGCTTCAAGTTAGGGCTTGAAAGAAAATGATGAATATGAAAGAATTTGATGATGATCACAACATAGAAAATCATCCAAAAGGTGTGTAGATTCTAAACATATGATTGATTGGAGCAAACAAAATGGAAGAGAGAAATTGAGAGTGGTGGCCGTGAGGTATAAGGGGAAATGAGAGAAAATGAGAGAAAAGAAAAGTGAGAGAGAAAATGATAGCTTTTGTGAAAAGATGAAAACTTTGTCATCTTTCCCCCCCTCCAAAACCGTGCACCTCTTGGGAGAAGGAGTAAGGCTTATTTTGCAAGCTTCTCCCAAAGCTTCTCCACAATATAAAAAAATATAAGTTTTTGTGAAAAACGTTTGGAAATATTAATTAAAGGAGGTTTAGTGAGAAAATATTGGAATTAATGTCTAATTTTTATAATAAATGAGAAAAGTTTAAAGATAAGCTTAGAATATCAACAAAATGTTTTACATGATTATAAATATGTAGAAAAACCTTTACGCGATTTAAAAATGATGATTTTTAGCTACGCGATTAAGAAAATGTTTTAAAATCTTTACGTGATTGAGAAAACGTTAGAAAAATGTTATGCGTTTTGAAAATGTAACAAAAGTGCTACGCGATTGTGAAACCCGTATATTATGATATTAAATCTTTTATAACTTGGGGTTAAGTTTTAATTTATTGGTAAGAAATGTAATGCCCTTCGGAGGGTGTTACATTTATCATGTGGTATGTAAGATATTATATATTAGACATAATTTCTTAAGTTTATTGCTATCATATGCTAAATGTTGATGTATCAAAATGTGACAAGCATTACATGAATAATCTTTTATATCTTAAAAGCATGCTTGTTTCATCTCTCTATTCTTGAATCATATGTTGAATCAAATAGGAAGAGATAATTATGTTTTGAATAACTTGAAAAAGTTTTTGGCTTTGATGATCTTACTCTTTTTTACAATATAAGTTTTATCTATAAGGGGAGAGAAAATATTATCTTTCCTTCCTAAGCCTTTTTGTTGATGTCAAATAGGGGGAGTGAAAATTGGTTATTTGATATGCTTACATGAATATCTAATCTTCTATATTGTTCAACATATTTTTCTTTGGTGATTTGTCATCATAAAAAATGGGGAGATTGTGAAAATAAGGCTGCCCTAATGGTTTAAAATATTAAGTTTTGATAATGACAAATACAAGACAAAAAGAACAATGCTTATGCTTCATAGATGTGCTTAACATATGATAAATGCATTACAAAAGAATATTGATCATGTTACATAGATGTGCTTAATGAGATATATTGTATCATGCATGATTATGTAATTTATCTAGTTATATTTCACTTAATAATCATGCAATGAGATATATGCAACATTCTTCATATAATATATCTAATAATGCTTTATATGAGTTGTATTAAATTAATATCGGATTTGGTTCTATTTGAATGAAAATATGTAAAGTGTTCTTTATTGCATCCTATATAGAGATATCCATTAGTAATTGATAAATATCTTATTTAGATGTGTCTATGAAAGTCTTATATGCATGTGAGACTAACTAGAGTAATACATTTGTGAATCATGCATATAAAAATATTGAATTATGAATTTGGACTAACTATATTTGTTTAAGTGAGCAATACTTTATAGGATAGTCCAAGTACTAAGAGTAAACATTGCAATAAGAAAGTAAAAGATCACAACTATGCTTAACTCAAAAAGAATGAAAATGATAAGATGTTCCAAGCTTTTGCAAGATTTGAAGAGAAGATTTTCTTCGGAAGTTTGGATCACATTAAGAAGCCAAAGGATTGGTTACGCAAGATCAAGTCCAAGATCTTCAAGAATAGTTTATAGGACTTAGATCTTATGTAAAGGTAAATGAGAATCACACTAAGCTCAAATAAGTTTTAACATCTTTAAAAGTGTTTCTTACATTCTAAAATACCCAACAAACATATTTTAAAAAGCTAGTCTTAGTGGTAATTCAAATCTATGAAAAATAGTTAAATTTGTGTTTTGTAAAACTGACTTTTGGTTACTCTTTTGATCATAACTTTCAAAATACATTGAGTTTCATTCTTAAACTTATTTCATATGAAAATAAACTCAAAGATCTTTCCAATGAATGGTCATTTGCTTTAAACGGATAAGAACAAAGAAGTTATGACCATTTAAAGTCAGTTTTCAAAACTAGAGTGCAATAACCGATTATAGATTTTCCATAACCGATTATTCACCATGTCAGGAGCATTTTTCATGTTATAAAAGCTCCTAACCGATTAGACAATTCACCTAATTAGTTATTATGAAAGTTAGGAGCATTTTTCATGATTTTAAAGCTCCTAATCGATTAGGCAATTCACCTAATTGGTTAGTGTAAAAGTTAGGAGCATTTTTCATGTTTTCTTTCAAGCTCCTAACCGATTAGACATATTTCCTAACCGGTTGTTATAAATCACAGGAGCCAAAAATTAAAGCTCTTAACCAATTAGGAAGTCCACCTGATTGGTTATTCTAAATGTCAGAAGCCAAAGCTTAAAGCCCATAACCGATTAGGAAGTCTGATCTGTTGATTATTCCTATATTTTAGTTGCCTTATAATTGATTCATTGAACTCTATTTGTGCTTAATTGTCATCATTTAGCTTAGTTTCTGATATCAAACCCTAATTGGAACATTGCTATGAAACTTTACTTAAATGTGTTCATTTGCACTCATAATTGAATTATGCTTTTTAGTCACTGGGCTTCTTAAGGTTCAATTAGGTTTAATTAAGTTGGTTTTGACACATTTTATGATATTGAGCCTAATTGGATCATTGAGGGAATTATTGCATGACTTAGTCCTAATTTATCTCTTTGACAATGTTCAGTGAACTAGCTATAATTTGAGTTTCAAATATCTAATTGATGTGATTTTGGTCTTGTAGGAAAGCTAAGACAATTCTCTACTACTTTCATGAAGACCTCAAAGGCCCAATCACACGTTTGGATAGCTCAAATTAGAGTTGAAACAAGAACTAGGGTGCTGATCCTAACAGCTTGACCTTTGCATACTATTCATAGCATATCTCGAGCTACAAGTTGTCAAAGGAGCTGACATTTTGATGGTTGATAGTTAAGATCTAAATCTACAACTTTTATGTTGAACACTTGTCCAGATTTGGAGGTCTAAGGGGTCATATTGAGCTTAGAAGTCAGATTACATGGCCAGAGTCAAAATACAAGGCCTGCGTCAGAATACAGGGCCTAAAAGTACACGGCCGTGTGAGAATACATGGCCTAGGCCATGTACGCCTCTGACTTTGCATTTGAAACAATGAATTTTGGACCCCCAACTCAGTGTCATACACGGCCTAGGCCGTGTATGCATACACGGCCGTGTATGACCTCCAGACATCAATTATTGCAAACTTCTGCACGAAGTTTGTGTTGGAGGCTTATATATTGACACTCTTGGCACGTTTTGAAGGGGGTTCTGACCTAGGAGAGCAGCTACAACTCCTTGGAGAAGGAGAGGGGAGTCTTGGATCAAAGATTGGAGTCTCGGGTTCGAGCAATCGGAGATCCATCATCCTCAATCCTCAGAAACTCGTTTGCTTTAGTTTTTCTTCTGCACTTTGTTTCTCATGTTGTTCTTTCTCAGTTTTTCTTGTGATTTCCTTCTAGCTATGTGTAACTAAACCTCTCTTGGTTAAGAGGGTGATGAAACCACTAGTATTGATGTTATGAATCTTGCATATTTGATTATTTCAATACAGTTATGTTTTTATTCATATATTTCTGAATCTATTATTGGTATGAAGGTTTTTATACATGTTCCCTCTTGAAAAGTGGTAGATCTGGGTTTATTATGCGTGGTTGCGGTAGTAGATCTAGCGAAATATATGATGTTCATGTGGGTATAATTATCTTTATGCTATTTGCCAGTTATGAAGAGGTAGATCTGGGTTTATTATGCGCGGTTGCGGTAATAGATCTCAAGAAATATATGTTCTAAGTAATTTAATCTCGGTGGTGATTAGATCTTAGTGTGATTGGTTTTCTAAATCTTAATGCAATTGTTGGATAGTTGTAAGAGCGGTTGCTTTATGACTAATCAGTGATTAGGAGTTGATTTAAGCGGTTGCTGAATTGACCAACATGTAAGGAAAATAGAGATTTACTCTCACAATTGCATAAAAACATAATTGAGCATGTTGGAATAAAATGATATGTGGATTTACATTATCATATAAATCTAGTGGTGGATTCAATCTCTTAACTAATTTTCTTATATTGTTAATTTTAGTTAATTTATTGTTATTGCCTTTGAAATTATTCATTGTTCATCAAAACTCCAAAATCCCCTATTTACTGTTTATTGTTAATCAAAGTTTAAATTGGGAATTACTTGATAGTGTTAATTGAATTGGTTTTCTGTGGATCGACCATTACTAACTACAACTAGTTGTAAGGTTTTTTTTTAATTTTCTGGTGGGCCTGACAACTGATTTTTATCTGAATTTTAATTACTATATCCTCATGCATCAAAGTCCACCTGATTAGTTATTCTATCTCTGAGAGAGAAAGGAAAGAGCCTTAGGCAAATGACATCTTTAGAAACTCCATTATGCCTAAAGGTGTCGCAAATCTCCAAGAAGTTAGATAGATGATCATTGGGATCTTCACTGGACAAATCACCAAATTGCATTGAAGTTTGTATCATTTGGATTATGGTCGGTTTGATCTCAAAATTGTTTGCACGAATGGCCGGCCGTCTAATGCTAGATTGCAAGTTATCCATTTGATAAGTTGCAAACTCCCTCAAAGGTCGCATGTGATTATGCTCATCTGCCATTTTACTAGTACTTATATCAAATAAAAGAAATGGAAACTTAAATTAATATGAACAAAAATAAACTTGATCTAGAACTAATTAAGCTCCTTGTCAATATTAGCAAAACAGAAATAAGTCGTACTCCCCGATAACGGTGCCAAAAACTTGTTGATGCTTTTGCTTACCGCAAGTGCACAGGTCGAACAAGTAATATAGTAAAGAGTAGGATATCGCTTCCACCAGGAATACGTAAGTGTTTAAAGCCAAATATTAACCAATAGCTTACTTAATACTATTTAAGAACATTCAAATTTAGAAAAGGTTGTGTAAGTTAATTGTAAAGATGTAAATACAGTAAATTGAACTTAAAGATATTGATTAGAAAATAGGGAATCCTTTTTCACCCTTTACTTCAATTATTGACATGCAATCCTTTTAAACAACATAAATGAGATGAGATTTTTTAGCTTGAGAAACTAACTTAGTTAAAAACTTATGTCTAGGTCATTTAACCATGCTTCATTTACCTAGTTCACTATGTTTCCATGAGATCTAATGCAAACTTCACTCATTAAGAACAATTCTCAATAATAGCTATGCATGACCAATAGGTATATGTCTATCCCATTAGCTAATTAACTTATTCCAACATTAGAATGAAATTAAACATGCACTAACCATATCCATGATCTTAAACCTAAATCCTTATCTCTAGGTCAACATATTTAATCAAAACACATTAAATGTTGGCCAAACACTCAAGAGTATAAAGAGAAATATAATTAAATAAAACCCAAATAATCTAAATTAACTCAAAGGATTATGAAATCATCAATATTCATAGAAAGATCCAAAGAAATCCCTACACATAACTTAGCTAGCCATGAAATATGAAAATATATGCATATACATCATGCTCATGATAATGGAAAAGAGAAAGTAAAAAAAATAGAAGAGAAAAGCTCAATGATGATGATCCATGATGCTTTAATCTTCTTCCAAGATGAAGATGACCTCTAACCTTGGCTACTTTTGCTTCCTTTCAGTCCCATAATGAAAACCTAGCCGCTGCTCTTTGAAAATGTAAAAACCCTTCTGATGAAATCTGATGAAATAGTATTTATAGGGCCCAAAACTATGCTTCACGCTACGACATTCACCATATTACGCCATGTCGCGCATTCAAATTAGGTCACCATGCCACGATATCCACTCCTTTGCGCCACGGTGCTCTAACCTCTGGTTTTTGTTTTGAAGCATAGGAATGCACCATGCCGCGACATTGACATGCCTGCACTGCAGCGTGAGATGCTGAATTTCACACTTGGATTTCTCTTCCAATGCTGGCCTAATTCTTCCATAAATTAGCTTGTTTAGGACTCTTCCTACAATAGAAAAATCACCAAATTACTAACAGTTACAAATTCACTTAATCACTTAAAGAATATGCAAGATTTACACAAGTTTATATAGGAAGATATAAAAATGGAATTTGACAAATATAAGCCTCAAATCATCCATATATGCATCATAACAAGGACTAAACTATCAATATAGCACAGATATAGGGTACAAAAAAACTACATATCATGGAGTTATCAATAGGAGTATTAACGGTAGATTAGGTTATGTGCGTTATGGAGGAAGAACACCTAAGAGCAGTGAGTAATCGCCAATTGCCAAAGACAAGTGGCAAAATTATGAGGGATATAGCATGTATGTGTCACAATCTCTCATTTGTCTATAAATAGGAGGTCTTGGTAATTAATAAAGGTCATGAACACTTAATACTTCTCACCCGCAAGAGGAAGCAAGTTACTAGAGATAACTTTTTTCTCATTCTTAGGCTTTAGTTTGTAGGTTCAACCTTAGTTCTTAGATTAGTCCTTACAATGTAGATTTTCTTTAATCCTATAGTTTTGAACCAATTTATTCAAGTGAATTTAGGTTCTTATTCAATTCGTGCATTTCATTTTACTATCTTATAATTGTATTATCTTATTACTTAGTAAATTACAACCGGTTAACTTTGAATATTACATGAGTATTTTATCAAGCATCATGTAGCCAACAATACTGAAATTGTCATATGATTGAAACCACTAAATATAAAAGTAATATCAGTTGTCAAACTCATTCAAAAGAGAGAGTTAGTTCCCATTTCTATTTTAATTAAGGGACCAAAGTTAATTGGCCACGTGTTAGCTTTGTTGGCCGTGTGTCATTCTCTATCTGTCAATTAAACTTTTTACTCTAAAAATAGTAAGATAGCAAAATTTCTCTTAGCAAAATTGTGGAAGTATTGGGAGCATAATAAGAACTTTTATTATGGCACACATGCTATAAAACCAAACATATCAATATGTGACATGTGGTAGTACTGAGGCTGCAAAAAAAGTGCCAAGTGTATGTTAAGTCTACAACTCGATAATACTAAAGCCTTTGAGCACAAGCAATACTAATGTTACCAATGCTTTTTCACATAAATTGTTTAAGTGTTGTCTTGATCTACCAAGTGGAGAATCAATTTCTAATTAATGTTGAAGTTACTCATTGAAGTAGTACTAATGCTATTTTATGACCAATGATAATACTAATTCTATCAAGTAAAGAAGAAACAAAAGACATGATAATACTGAAGTTATCATGCGGTCGACACCTTCTCATCTAGCTTGACCAAGGAGTAGCAAAGTCATATTTCTAGTACTTCCATAACTCAACCCTGTCTCACAAGGGAGTAAATGTCATCCATGCATCTCCAGTTCTACCTTCTTCACAACCTATGCATGATAACAAATACCACTAGCCAGGCAAACTTAGCATACTTTACCTAGAACCTTTACTCATCACTTCATAAATGACTTTAAAGACAATCTCATATTATTCAAGGCCCTAGAAAGTAACCTATAGTATTCTACAATCCCTGGAATGCTCCAGGTACCTCAAGTCATATCACAAGGTTCACCCCAACCAAATGAGAGGCTCTAACTAGGAAACATGCCCTATTGGCTCAACTCTATCACATAAAGGAACCACCATGTCTTTTGCAAAACTTAAAGCTTAACTCTGATAAACAAGGAAGCACACAACACCTAATACCATATTTCATCACTTCATAAGTGAATCACAATGCAACCTCATGTTGCTCAAGGTGTTAGGTATTTACCTATGGCATTCTACATCTCTGAGGATGCCTAAGGTTTTATCACTCCTCATATATACTAGATGGTTATTCTCTCCAAGAAATACCACTATTTGTGTCACTACACTAATACACTTGTATCCAAAACCTCACATTATCACTTTACAAGTGATTCCATAGTCAACCTCACGTTGAACAAGGTTCTAAACATTTCCTTATTGCAAACCAACTCACTTGGATGCATAAAAGTTCTCAAGGCTACCCTATGGCATGCCATCACTAAATGGAAGCCCTAGTTTTCCAACACACTACCCCTTGACACTCCACCTCAAATTCAGTGTTTAGGGCCCCTCAACTGTATTCGAAGGTATTTCCCACAATTTGGATGCATAAAGGTTCTCCAACCAAGTCTTAAGGCAAATTCCCTCACAAGGGTGCCTATAGGTTTTCCAACTTCTCTCATATGCAAGGTGATAATTTCCTCCATGAAATACCCTCGTTAATATCTCAACAAACTTAAAAAGGCATATATAAGTGATCCTAGTTGAAAGAGAACTCCATTTCACTAAGATAAGAATCTTGTGAAATCTGAGAACGGGTGCTCAGGTGCTCTACCTACGGCGCTTAGTCGCTCAGGTGGCAGAGCGTCTCCCCTGTTCTTCCCAGCAATAGGTGATAATCACATATTCTATACATTAATAAACCCTCATGTTTAGTCATTTACACCTTCCATGTCCTTAATTGTTTGAGCTTAGTTATGTTTTATAAGTTTGGGCTCAAATTGGGCTTAATTGATAATTCCCAGCATTGTTGAGGTTTTACACAGTTTTTGTATTTTGGCTATATCTTGAGTTCTAGATATTTGATAATTATGTATTTTACCTTGTAGGAAATTTGAGAGGAAGCTCTAAAACTTTGATGAAGTGCTCAAAGTCTCAATCGGATTTCTAGTGGATCAAATTGGGCCTGGAAGTCAGAATACAAATTTAGTGACCCTTTGATATTGTTTTGATTATAACTTGAGTTGTAGAACTCCAAATTGCTTGGGGTTTGGGCCCAATTGCTCATAATGGACCCAACTTTGTATCTATATGGATTCTAATCATGTGAGGCCAAAATAAGAGGTAGTTTTAGGAGTTTTAGGTAGAAATCTAAGGCTAGGCAGAAAAATACCTCTTATCTACACTTTTCTCTTCTTCTCTCTAGAACTTCTTCCTCCTCCTTCTCTCTAGAATTTCATTTTCTCTTCTTTTATTTTTTTTTTTTTGAGTTCTCCCCTTCTCATGGAAGGGTAGGGCCTTTAGATCAATCCAAGAGATTGAATAACTTGATACTTAATCTTGATATTTTGTTTTAATTGTTATATTCATCTATTAATCAAGTTTCTCTTCTTCTTCTTCTCTTTGTTAATTCTGGTTGTTTAATTAGAATTTTCATATGTTAATTGCTTAATTATCATGTGCAAAGAGATGAACTCAGAGTTTAAACAAGGCATTGAAGGTGTTTGATGAAATGTTTAACTTGGTTGGATCTTGGCTTTTAAGTTAATTTTGGTTTGAATGGGTGCTTAATTTGTCTAATATTAATTAATTGAATCCTGGAAGCATTTCTAGTAGAAGATCCATGGATCATTGAGAGACGTCTTGAAGTGATCTAAGACTAAGGACTTGATTGATAATTGAATGGACCTATAATAATCAAGGATAGATTAAAATCAAGTTTGGTTAATTCTCTTGGATTGGTTGCTTTATTGATTCTGTTTTATCCATTTTTGTTTGAATTCTATTATTTACTTTTTCTATATGCTCAATCCCTTTCCTAATTTTGGCTTGATCTGATCCAATTGCAATTACAATCCTTGAGAGATAATTCGGTATTGACTCCTATGCTATAGGCCATAAGTATAACTCGATTACAATTTTGATTGAGTTCGACGCTCGTCAAAATTTTGAAGCCGTTTCCATGGATTGATAGTTGTAATCTGATCACATTAAGTGTCATACTAACTCTTGTTCTTACTAATAACTAAATCTTATTTGTTCATTCTAATCATAACTGCCATTCTACTGCATTGCAATTCTGCTGCATAATTCTAGTTACTGTTGCATTGGATTTTGCTACATTGCATTACATTTTGTTATTGTGCATTGCATGATTTCCTACCAATTACATTGCATACCATAAGATAATTGATAATTCTGCTGCAACACTAACATAATTGCTCAATTATCTGTTGCATTGCAATTCTGCTACTTAGTTACTATTCCTTTAGTTTTTGCTGTTGTTAGCCATCCTTTTGCTGCCCTTATTGATAATTACATTGCAAGATATCCTTGTAAGTATCATTCACTCATTTTGGATGCGATCCTACTTTCCTAACACTGTTTTATATACTATTTTATACCCTGCTAGCACTTTTTCACCATTTTATAATCTCTTCGGGTGCAAGGGCAGACTAGTGCAATCCTGGCTATGGAGTTTTGAGCTGAGACTTGGTCTCCAAGGTTAAATCACCATTCTGAGCAAAGAGATCCTCTTAGGATTATCCCCTTGGATTTTAGCCAAATTCTATCATCTAGTAGGAGTTTTGAGAAAATTGGGGACATAGCGATAATTTCTGCAATTGTTTTGGTATCTCTGAATGGGCTGATTTTTTGCTAGAAAATAGAAAGAAATCCATCTTGGAGGGGCAGGGACAATGTGCCTGCGTATTCATTTTAAGCCAAATTCCATCATTTAGACCATTTTTGCAATTTTTGAAATATTTTCTCTGTATGATAATTTTCTAAAAAAGTGTAGTTTTCATCTTGTGGTGGTCCCATGATTTTTAAAATTCATTTGATATGTTTTTTTTATTTATGTTTTCTAGCCATTTCTGTAGTGTAGATTTGCATGATTTTGTATTTTTGGCATCCTGACACTTGCTTAGCCCTGATTGGTGCATGACTAGGTTTAATCCTGATATCTTGCTTGAATTTGATCCTGAGATTGATAGAACATTGCATAGGTTGATTAGTGCTCATAGGCTAAGTGAAAGAATTGCTTCTGAATTTAATTGCGACATTGAATTTATCATTATTGAATTTGTCATTGCTGAATTTGTTATTGCATCCGAGAGTTTTAGTGATTTTGCAACCATGGCTGATAACATGCATGATAGGACCCTTAAGGAACTTGCTGCTCCTAATGTAACTTATCAGTCTTTGTGCATTCAATATCCTAATCTTGATGCTGAGTTTGAGTTAAAATCTAGATTGATACACTTGTTGCCCAAGTTTCATGGTCTTGCAAGTGAGGACCCCCATAAGCACTTAAAGGAGTTCTATATGGTTTGTTCAACCATGAAGCCACATGGGATTCTTGAGGAGCATATCGAGTTGAGGACATTCCCTTTCTCTCTTACTGATGTAGCCAAGGATTGGCTTTTCTACCTTTCACCAAGTTCTATCATGAGTCGGGATGATATGAAGAGGTTATTCTTGGAGAGGTTCTTCCCTACATCCAGAGCAGCTGCCATTAGAAAAGACATTTGTGGCATAAGACAAATGACTGGTGAGACCTTGTATGAATATTGGGAGAGATTCAAGAAGTTGTGTTTGAGCTATCCCCACCATCAAATCAGTGATCAACTCTTGATTCAATATTTCTATAAGGGCTTGCTACCGATGGATAGAAGTATGGTGGATGCTGCCTCTGGAGGTGCCTTGGTGGATAAAACCCCTACTGCAACAAGAGATTTGATAGCAAATATGGCAGCCAATACTCATCAATTTGGCACAAGAGTGTTGGGAATTGCGGATCAAAATATCGCGCAGTGGAATAATAGGATTCCCATATAGGATCCATGCGAAAAGTCCATAATCCGAGTTTTTTAAAATTTACCTCTTGAAGCGTGATAAACACAAGCGAGGTGAATCACCAACACCGTAATAGCGACAATGTTTCTGCGGTATCCACACGAACAGACTTGCAAAAGGAGTCACGCCTCTGTTTCGCGGTGCTAGCTGCGAATAGAAGAGAAGAACCTTTCACTGTCTCTCACTCACTTTCTTAGGTGCGGCTAGGGTTGTGATGTAACATCTATAGCAGCCCCTTAACAAGACTATTTATAATAGTGGCTGCCTTAAGTGAGTGTGAGCGAGTAGCAAGGTAAGGCTGTGCAACCCTAAAACCCATCTCACATGAGTTAGGCCCACAATTGAATCCGAGTCCAACTTGGATCCTTATTGCTCCAATTTAGTCTGTTCTAAGTGTGCGACCTGCAAGTTCTCATGACGTTGGTAGTAATATTAAAATCTCATTTTAATATTACAAACAAGCGATGTGGTATCTAGCAACACATCACTGCTACCCAAGTAATGAGAATGTCAGTGATTTGACATAACCTATCCGTGATCAATGTTTCCGTGTAGTTTAGTCCCTTTGTCCAGATATCCAGTTGAACACAAGGCATGGAACGTGTCACCCTTGTTTAATTCAATCTTCGGTTTCGATTCCCGAGTAGACATAGTAATAACAAATGAGATCAATATCTCATATTGACTCATTTGAGCATGGCCATGCATTTCATAGTCTCACTCAATCGGGGGGCTCAAGATATCACTCTGTTATGTAGGAGGACAAATCCCATCTAGCTCACTCACATTCCTCCACATGCATCGCAATATGTCTAATAACCAACTTTATAATCATCTTGTTACAGATGACGTTTGATGGCATTTAAAACACACAACTCCTCATGTAGGAATCGTAGTGATTTCGGTCAAAGAACCACATACACCATTATCACTATGAGAATCGCTTATGACACTCATGTAACGATCCACGTAAGCGTTCTCATGGTGGGTCTGTCCAATACATCATTACTCTAATATGTATCTATGTGTAGACTTGATATCTCATATCCATGACCCGTGAGATGTGGTCATCAGTCTACGCACATACTAGTCTCAATGCATTATTGTTGTCCTAATTAACAATAATACTTGACTAGGGACATTTAAGAATAGTATTTTATCCAATAGGATCTCACCATCAAGTCATCCACTTGATGTCCTATGGTATCAAACTTACTATTCTAAGGACTTTATTATGTCTATCAAAAAGAACACAATAAATGAAATGCCTCATATATCAAAAATAGCATAATATAATGTATGTCAATACAAACAAAATGTATTGGCCACTAGGGCATACACCAACAAAGAGTCCTTACCTCAACTAGAGGAGTCAATGAGGTTCAATTGTCTCAAGTAGACTAACAGAGAATGAAACACAAACTTGATGAATTGACTTCTCTGGTGATGCAATCAGCAGTGGGACAACATGTACTTATTTCTATACAAGAGTCTGCAAGGGTGTGTGGAATTTGCTCTTGTCCATCTCATCCTACAGATGCTTGCCCCACACTTTAGGATGGTGGTTCTATTTTTCCAAAGCAATCAGTTGCAGCAGTTAGCATTTTTCTTGGTAGACCTCAATATCAGCAGTCCCAGTAGCCAAGATATGATCCATTTTCTAATACTTACAACCTTGGCTGGAGGGACCATACTAACTTGAGATATGGGAATTCTGGTCAACAATAACAGCCCCACCAGTAACAGCAGCAGCAATTTAGATATCAAGTTGCAGGTCCAAGCACCAAATACCAACCACCTACATTCAGATAGCAATAAATTGTGCAGCCACCTATGCAGCAGCCCCTTATGCTGCCAAGTCAAGCAGCCACTCCAGCCGAGCCATCATTGGAAGATTTGATGAAACAGATGGCCATAAATAATATTTAATTCTAGCAAAATATCAATGCCACCATTCAGAACCTGCAAACTCATATTGGGCAGCTGGCCACCAATGTGAGTAAGCTAAAAAGCCAAGGATCAAGCCAATTACCTTCACAAACAGTCAATAATCCAAGAGGTAATGTAAGTGCCATTAGCTTGAGAAGTGGCAGAGAAGTTGATGGTCCTAGTCAACTAGTTCAGCAACCTGAGCAGCAACCTAAGATAGACCAGAAATAGCAAAATTCACAGAAAATAAATAGTTCAGTGTAGAAATCCGTGACACAGAAGAAATGTCCATAGAATCCAGATTTGGCCATTCCACTACTCTTCCCAAATAGAGTCACACAGTCCAAGCAAACAGTGCAAGCAAAAATGGAAAGAAAAGTCATGGAGACATTCAGGAAGGTGGAAATCAATATCCCCCTCCTAGATGCAATCAAGCAGATTCCAAAGTATGCCAAATTTCTCAAGGAGTTGTGTACTCACAAGCGAAGACTTAAAGGTACAGAGAAGATTAGTGTGGGTAGAAATGTTTTTGTAATGATTTAGCCGAGTATGCCATAGAAATGCAAGGATCCTGGAACATTCACCATTTCTTGCATAATAGGCAGAAAGCAATCCACTCATGCAATGTTGGATTTGGGTGCCTCCATTAATGTCATGCCTAAATTAGTTTTTGAATCCTTGCATATTGGAGAGTTGAAGCCTACCGAAATCATCATTCAGCTAGCAAATAGGAGCATAACTCATCCATTAGGAGTACTTGAGGATGTTTTGGTAAGGGTAAATGTGTTAATATTTTCAGCAGATTTTTATATTCTGAACATGGAAGATGAATGTACATCTAGTCAACCACTATTAATTTTAGATAAACCTTTCTTGAAAACTGTTAAGACTAATATTGATGTGTATGCTGGTACCATTTCCATGGAATTTGGTGATGACATAGTTCAATTTAATATCTTTGATGCCATGAAACATCCTTTAGAAGAGCATTCTATTTTTTAGTTAAATGTCCTTGATATGCTGGTTGATGATGTGCATTTTGATATGCTAGCTGGATTTCTTGAGATTGTGAGATTTCTAGATGGTGTTGTTGTTTCTGCACTTGCTATTTCTAATTTTGCTGATTTTGCTAAATCTATTTTTTCTGCTACTGATTATGATACTTTTGCTGATTGTGATAATTATGATAATCTTTCTGTTAATTGTGATAAATCTGCTATTTCTGATCAATTTCCTGTTTCTGATCTTACTTCTATTTCTGATAAATCTGTTATTTTTTATTATGGTAAATCTGCATCTTCTGAGATTCTTGATGTTGTGAATGGTAAATATGCATATTTTACATTACTTTATTCTATGAGATATGATCCTGCTATTTGGGAAGTTTCTGCAACCAGGTTGATACCTTCAATACAAAAACCACCTACCCTTGAGCTTAAGCCTTTGCCTGAGCATCTGAAGTATACATATTTGGCGGATGATGAGCAGCTTCTGGTGATTGTAACCAGAAACCTCCTTGCTGACCAGGAGGCAAGATTGCTATAAGTTTTGAGAGCAAATAAGAGGGCCATCAGATGGACATTAGCAAATATTCCTAGCATTAGCCCTTCCACATGCATGCATAGAATTTTACTCGAGGATGGAGCTAAATCAGTGCAATAACCCCTGAGGAGAATGAACCCTCTGATTCTGGATGTGGTAAAGAAAGAGTTAACCAAGCTACTACAAGATAATATTATTTACCCCATATCTGATAGCACTTGGGTGAGTCCTGTGCAGGTTGTCCCTAAGAAATTTGGAGTGACGGTTGTGGCCAATCAAAAGAATGAGTTGATCCCTACTAGAGTGTAGAACAGTTGGCGAATATGCATTGATTACAGGAGGCTCAACCAGGCCACTCTGAAAAATCACTATGCCTTTCATTGATCAGATGTTGGATCGATTGGCTGGGAAATCCCATTATTGCTTCCTAGATGGATACACTGGTTACTTTCAGATTCACATTACACCTGAGGATCAGGAGAAGACCACATTCATTTGCCCTTTCAGCACCTTTGCTTATAGGCGGATGCCTTTTGGCCTCTGCAATGCCCCTGGTACCTTCTAGTGGTGCATGGTAAATATTTTCTCTGACTTTCTAGAGGAGTGCATGGAGGTGTTTATGGATGATTTCACTATATATGGTTCTTCTTTTGATTCTTGTTTGCATAGTTTATCTAGAGTACTACATCGATGCATTAAAACTAACATTGTCCTAAGATTTGAGAAATGTTATTTCATGGTAGAACAGGGTATAGTTTTGGGTTATGTAGTGTCTAGCGAAGGTATTGCTGTTGATCCTGCAAAAATAGATATTATTACTTGTTTATCTTACCCCACATGCGTGCAGGAAGTTCATTCTTTTCTTGGACATGCAGGTTTCTACAGGCGCTTTATTAGAGATTTTAGTCAAATAGCCCTTCCGCTATCCAACCTATTGCAGAAAGATGTGGAGTTCTTGTTTGACCAGAAATGCATGCAGGCCTTTGATCATTTGAAGTGAGGTTTGACTAGTACCCTTATCATTCAGCCACCTGATTGGACACTTCCGTTTGAGCTAATGTGTGATGCTTCTAACTATGCTATGGGAGCTATCTTGGTACAAAGAGTGGGTAGAGCTTCCCATGTGATCTACTATGCTCCACGAACTTTGGATGCTGCTTAAGCAAATTACACAACCACAAAAAAAGAACTTTTAGCTATTGTGTTTGCATTAGACAAGTTTTGATCTTATTTGCTTGGTTCTAAGGTTGTGGTATTTTCTAATTATACAGCTCTGAAATTTCTTCTGAAGATGCTTGAAGCTAAACCACAATTGATTAGATGGATGTTGCTATTCCAGGAATTTGATGTGAAGATTCGAGATAAGAGTGGAGCAGCAAACCTGATGGCTAGTCACTTGAGCAAAATTGAGAGAGCCTCAGATCCCCTTCCCATTGATGATTCATTTCCTGATGAGCAGTTTTTACAGCTGCAAGGTAACGTCATTTCTCCTTGGTTTGCAGATATGGTAAATTACCTAGTTTCTGGTGTTTTCTTTCTATGTTTTACTAGGGCTCAGATTGATAAGTTGAAGAGTGAGTCTATGTATTATGTGTGGGATGATCCTTATCTTTGGAGATTTTGTAGTAACCAGGTAATTAGGAGATGCATTCCTGATCATGAGTTTGATTTTGTTCTTAGCTTTTGTCAAGCATTTGCATGTGGTGGACATTTTGGACCTACTCATACAGCTAGGAAAATTTTGGACTCTGGTTTATTTTGGCCTACCTTATTCTATGATGTATATGTGTTTTGTAAATTTTGTGAACAATGCCAGAGAACAGGAAATATTTCTCGTAGAAATGAGATGCCTCAGCAACCATTGTTATTCTGTGAGATATTTGATGTATGAGGTATTGATTTTATGGGTCCTTTTACTGTAACATTTGGTTTTGTTTACATTTTTCTTGCTGTGGATTATGTATCTAAATGGGTGGAGGCTACGACCACGCAGATTGATGATTCCAAAGTTCTTGTGAATTTTGTTAGATCACAGATTTTCTGTAGGTTTAGAGTCCCGAGGGCCATTATTTGTGATTAGGGTTCGTATTTCTGCAATCGGAGCGTGGAAACCTTGATGAAAAAGTATGGAGTCTTGCATAGAGTTACTACACTTTACCACCCCTAAACTACTGGGCAAACCGAGGTTTTCAACAGAGAGATTAAGTAGATACTTCAGAAAATAGTTCAACCTAACAGAAAGGACTGGAGCAAGAGGCTTGAGGATGCTTTATGGGCTTACTGGACTACTTATAAGACACTGATCGGGATGTCTCCATATCAGATTATTTTTGGCAAAGCATGCCACTTGCCGGTGGAAATTGAGCATCGTGCATTTTGGGTGGTAAAGAGGTGCAACTTGGACCTAGATCAAGCCGGTATGAAGAGAAAATTACAGTTGCAACAATTGGAGGAGATCCGCTTGGAGGCTTATGAGAGTTCCAAACTCTATAAAGAGAAGACCAAAGCCTTCCATGATAAGATGATTATGAGAAAAACATTTGAGATTGGTCAAAAAGTTCTCCTCTATAACTCCCATATCAAACTTATGCCTAGAAAGCTCTGATCTAGGTTGCTTGGTCCATTTGTTGTTACTAAGATTTTCCCTTATGGTGCTGTGCAGGTTACAAGTGAGAATACCAACAAAGCTTTCACAGTCAATGGACATTGTCTCAAACCATTTTATGAGAGAGCTCAAGAGGACATTGTGGAGGAGGTCCACTTGCAAGAAGCCGTCTACCCCACTTCATAAGGATATTTCTTTTATTTCCCTCTCTTTTATTTTACATGTTCATGTCCTTCATTCATTGATGATTTTGATGGATGTTATTTTTCTTTTGAGCTTTACATTGAGGATAATGTGGAATTTAAGTGTGGGGGAGGAATTTTAGCATTCTATTTTTACTATTTCTGTTTTTACTATTTTTAAATTCTGTTTTTACTATTTTAGATTTTGTTTCCTGTGACGCCCCTTTTTAATCCCAAGGGAACATCTCACTTTCAATTACAATGCGGAAATAAAATTTTATGTGAGTTAAGACCCGGTTCATTTTAATAATATATACATTTACTCAATTGTAGTTGGTTAAGTAAATTAGCAAGTATATTTTTTTTTTCTATTCATTACATTTACGTTAACGATAATCAATATCCACGGTGACGAGACATACATGGGAAATTAACATTTCATTCATATATATATACAATTATCAACAATTTAGTTACAAAGCCTGGCATAACAAAAAGCAAAACTATACCTGCCCCCAAAGGATTATACATACATATCCCTACGGTATCAGAATATACAGCCCACTACAGACAAAACATTAGGCCCCCAAAATAAAATACTGGTAGCCCTCAGTAGCTACAAGTAAAGTCAGTCCCTCAAGTGAGGAGGAATCGAGTCAGGGTCCTTTTTGGGATCCTCTTCGGGGTCGTCCTCGGGAACTTCTTCGGGATCTTCCTCAGGATCTTCTTCGTCAGAGGAAATCACCATAGGAATCGCAGAGTCACGGGACGGGGCCCGAGCGGTGGAACAAAAAGAGTCTTCCCGTGGAGTGAAATAACGGTCACCCCACATCTCGCGTATCGATAGCTGAAACTCCAGATGTAAACTAATACAGCAGGTGAAGACAGGCGGCTCGTGACGCCTCCAGGCTAGAGATAACGACACATCCCCCGTATAGACGCAACGCTCAAAACCATAGTTGATGTACCAGCACTCTGGCCCTCCCAAGAAGGTCAGGCACACATCTCCCAAAAATCTTTGCGTGCGTGGCTCCATACACTTCTGCAGTCGCTCAGTTGAGATGAGGCCAAAAGCCAGGGAAGTCGGGGGCTTCCGGTTCCTTGCAGTTATCTTCTATGGAACGCAGTATACGAAAGAGACAGAAATGGAGAGACAGAGAAGAGATAAGACATCCTACCATCATTACCAATCATAGCATCGAGAAACCAAACGGCGCAAAGCGCCCACATAGCATTTATGACAGCAATAATGGTAATAAACATTCAATAGCAATTATGATCAACCAAACAGGTTCCGAGCAACGTATACATATAGATATATCGAAGTACAACAGTTCCAATTATAATAACAATGCATGCCAGATGATTCATGGACTCACTATGCACACTTGCCCTCAATAACCAAAATCCTACTCCATGGAGCTAGACACAAAACAGTCGGAGAGAACGATTAGGAGGTATGTCTGTATTCTTGGCTGCCCAGGCCCTCAAGTGCTAAAATTCTCAAATTATCATTTTGTACATCATAGCATTTTACAAGACATTCTACACAGATCTCGACATAGGACAGCGTCTCGGTCCGGATCGTCAGTGTGTTTGCATCGGTCTGCCCCACAGACAGAGAGCTACCGGCTGCCCATTGTGAGGTACCCGCACCCCGACGCCCCCAAGGTTAACAAGTAACCTACACTTGTCTATTCGCACCCGCACAAAGGTGTAAGTTCAACTCCTAGGCTACCGGCCTTAACCAAGTCCAACGAACAATCTCTTTCTTTTTGTTCAATGCATGACACAATCATACTCTTCATGACCAACTAGGTCCATCATGCTTCAAATGCATGTCATATCATTTATCATCAATATCTGATCCCATTCATGGGTCCACAATAATCCAATAGTACATTTTAAGGATATCCACAATTTCCATTCATAGTCATGATAACAATCAACCCTTAAATTCATTATGTGCCTCAAAAGCTCACCCATACTCATGTTCTTCCCTGTTTATGAATCCCTACTTAATCTCTAATCATCCAATCATTTATGATTTATGTACTTTTATTAATCCAAGGGTTTTGAATCCAGGAAGATACATGGCCAGAATCACCAACAACGTCACAGATTTAATTGCTAGGTATTGGGTGATAAACCCTAGTTGTGAATTCGATGGAGACTATGCATTTAGTGGAAAATTGAGGCTGCCATTCGACGAAAACAAACATGGCAGAAGGATGAAAGATGGGAGAACATTTTATAACAAGATTGGATAAAAACCAATTTCTGTCGGATGGAGATTCTATCGAATAGAGATCAAAACTGTCGAATTTTTCCAGAAGGTCAGCAGAAGTCCAATTTCGACGGATGTGGGTGTCAACGTTGGAGAAATCTCCCAAGTGTCGAACCGACGAAAAACACTGTGATCAGAACTCTAATTCGACGGATCTTGACATTCTACTCGACGAAGATTAACTTTGGGAAGCATCTGATAAACGGACAAAAGATCTACTCAACAGGTATGTCTCTCGAAGGTTATTGGCATTCTAACTCGACGAATATGTCACTCGACGGATGTGGTCATTCAAATTCGATGGATTTTACATTGGAGGAGTTTCTCTCCTAAGTGGTTAGGAGTTCATACTCGGCGGATTTTGATAATGCACTGAATGACCAGGAATCAAATTTGACGAGCATGGCCAGGGGTTCATACTCGACGAATTTTAACTTTACTAAGTGATCAAGACATCATATTCGACGGGTTTGGCCAGGGGTTCATACTCGACAGGTTTTGACTTTACTAAGTGATCAAGACATCACATTCGACGGGTTTGGCCAGGGGTTCATACTCGACAGGTTTTGACATTGCACTTAGTGGTCAGAAACCCAAGTTATTACCACTTCTCACTAATAATCCCAAAATTTTAGTCTCAAGGCGTGGCCATCCGAGAGCCAGCCCGATAGCGTTCCTTTTAGATTATACGTTCCAGACATATATATCAAAACACACAAATAATCAAATAGCATATATATATATATATATACATCACCAGCAGCATACAAACAGAGATGAATCACAGTACCAATCACAAACAACGTCCCTAAATGCTAAAAGAGGTTGAGGAGGAGTGTCTTCCTCTTACCTTGGAGAAGCACAAAGAAAGGTGGCTCCTTTTTGGTCAGGATTTTGTTTCCAGCTTCCAGGAATTCCTTAAAGATTTAAACTTGCAAGAATCAGAATCCTAATATTGAAATGGATACCCATTGTCATGAAAATGACAATGGTTTACGAAAAAGAGAAGAGAGGGAGAAAAAGCTAAGAGCTTTACCTTAAAGCTCCAACCTTTAAGCTTCAAAGACGTAGGAGAATGAAGATGGAGGAAATGGCAGAACCTTGAAGCTGATTTCCTCAATGATGGTGGTTCTCCAATCACGAAATGGTGCTAAGATTGGGACGGTTTGAAGAACAAAATGGAGGTGTGGGTGGTGTTGCTACTGTAGAGTGAAAGAGAAGAGAGAAGATGAGTGAATAGTAGCAGCATATTTGGAGGAGAGGAAATGTGAGAAAAAGAAATGAATTAGACCCCCTTAATTTCAAACGTGCAGCACAAATTTGGGAGGAGAGAGAAATGATAAAAATAATGGTTGGAGGAAGCTTCCTTGAGAAGCTTCGCACGCTCCTCGATAAAGTACATAGTAAGCTTGTCTCCAAATTAAATACATCTAACAGATGATTAATTACATTGTGGAATTATTTTCTCAGTGAATAAAATTTACAATTGATGAAAATAATATTTTATTATTCATCAGATGATTTTATGATACCGAAATTTTATTTAACAGATAAAACCTCAAAAAATGTAAACCTTGCAAACTGTGCCCGGCCTCGGGTTTAGTAAGATCCCCCGTCGACACGTTGACAATTCAAAGTTTATCAGCCTCAGGGAAAATATACTAGTTTCCTCGGCTCCGCTCAGTGTACACGCAAAACGAAGAATATATTAAAATATTCATCATTTTCAGAAAAATCCACAAAAATTCCTAAAAATCATAAATATTATAAAATGATCGTTTATAATGAAATAAAGAATTTTTGGGATGTTACAATACTCCCCTTCGAAAAAGAATTTCGTCCTCGAAATTTGCATACCTTAGAATAACTGTGGGTGTTGCTCCTTCATCTTGTCTTCCAGCTCCCAAGTTGTATCTCCGGTCACATCGTTCCAGATTACTTTCACCAATGCGTTCTCCGTGCCTCTTAATTGGTTTATCTTCCTATCCTCGATTCTTACAGGAGACGTCTCATAAGTTAAGTTTTCTTTTAATTGTACTGCATCCGGTGCTATGACATGACTTGGGTCAGGGAGGTATTTTCAGAGTTGTGACACATGGAAAACATTATGAATGTTTGAAAGGAAAGGAGGTAAGGATATTTGGTACGCTACAGGACCTACACGACGAATAATTTGGTATGGTCCAAGGAATTTAGGAGTGAGTTTTCTAGATTTTAAAGCCCGGCCTACCCCAGTCGTAGGTGTGACTTTCAGGAATACATGCTCGCCTTCTTCAAACTCAAGAGGTTTTCTCCTTCGGTCTGCATAACTCTTTTGCTGACTTTTAGCCGTTCTCATCTTTTCCTGAATCATCTTAACCTTCTCAGTTGTCTGCTGTATAATCTCTGGTCCAACAGTAAGGCGCTCGCTATCTTGGTACCAACACAGAGGTGTTCGACATCGTTGTCCATACAGAGCCTCATAGGGTGCCATCCCTATGCTCGAATGATAACTATTATTGTAGGTGAATTCTATCAAGGGTAGAATGTCGTCCCAACTTCCAGTTTGCTCCATAGTACAGGCTCGAAGCAAATCTTTCAAAGATTGGATCGTCCTTTCTGATTGACCGTCAGTCTGCGGATGATAAGCAGAACTCAGACGTAGCTTCGTCCCCAACGCTTCTTGCAAACTCTCCCAGAGATTTGAAGTAAATCTCGGATCTCTATCCGAAACAATACTCGTAGGCACACCATGTAATCTAACAATTTCTCCAATATAGATTTGAGTCAATCTCTCTAGTTTGTATTTTATGTCGATCGGGAGAAAGTGCGCCGACTTTGTGAGTCGGTCCACGATTACCCAAATCGAATCATGACCTTTTCTTGTCCTTGGCAATCTGACTACAAAATCCATTGTAATACTGTCCCACTTCCATTCCAGAATAGACAACGGTTGCAGCAACCCCGCTGGTCTCTGATATTCCACCTTAGCTTTTTGACAAACTAGACAAGTCGATACACGTCTAGTGACGTCACTCTTCATTCCATGCCACCAAAACAACTTCTTCAAGTCTTGCTACATTTTTGTTATGCCTGGATGCATACTCAGCTGGCTTGTATGAGCATGGTTAATGATGTATTCTCTAAGTTCCTTGTCACGAGGAATACAAACTCTTCCACGAAACCTCAGAATTCCATTCGTTCCTTCCGTAAACTCTGTTTCACCTCCTTGCTCCACTTGCTCTCTCACTTCTTGTAAGAACTTGTCAATCTTCTGCTTTTCCTTTATGTCATCCAGTAGTTCACTTGTAATGGTAACCATATTCATGCAAATCTTTCTAGGTTCTAACTCCACAAAAGACCACACATCTCTAAACTGCTCTAGCATATCCTTTTTCTTGATCATCAGGGCAGAGATACTGATCATCTTCCTACTTAGAGCATCTGCCACAACATTTGCCTTGCCAGGGTGATACAGAAGTTGGAAATTGTAATCCTTCAGGAATTCTAACCACCGTCGTTGCCTTATGTTCAACTCCTTCTGATCATACAAATACTTCAAACTCTTGTGATCACTGAAAATATTGAACGTTGCTCCGTAGAGAAAATGCCTCCATATCTTCAGAGCAAAAACTACAGCCGCTAACTCCAAGTCGTGTGTCGGGTAATTCTTCTCGTGTACTCGCAACTGCCTTGAGGCATAAGCCACAACTCTTCCATACTGCATAAGTACAGATCCTAGCCCTTGGTATGAAGCATCGTAGTACACTTCAAACTGCTCATTCGGATCGGGTAGCACTAACACCAGTGAGGTAGTCAATCGATTCTTCAACTCTTGGAAACTTTGCTCACAGTTGTCAGTCCACTCAAAAGCTTGGTTTTTCCTTGTGAGTTGTGTAAGTGGTCCAGCAATCTTGGAGAATCCCTCAATGAACCTCCGGTAATATCCATCTAAACCCACGAAGCTTCGAATCTCCGTCACGGATGTTAGTCTTTCCCATCGCAGCACTGCCTCCACCTTCGATGGATCCACGACAATCCCATCCTTCGAGATCACGTGACCTAGAAACTTAACTTCTTCTATCCAGAACTCACACTTTGACAGCTTGGCATACAATTCCTTCTCCTTCAGAATCTGAAGAACTATACTGAGGTGTTCGGCATGGTCCTCCTGATTTTGAGAGTATACTAGAATGTTATCAATGAAGACCACAACGAATCTATCCAAGTAAGGATGAAAGATTCGGTTCATGTAGTCCATAAAGATAGCTGGTGTGTTCGTCACACCAAATGACATCACCAGGTATTCGTAATGACCGTATCGGGTACGAAAAGCTATCTTGGGTATATCCTCCGTCTTTACTCGTATCTGATGATACCCAGACCACAGATTGATCTTCAAAAACAGCGTTGCTCTCTTCAGTTGGTCCATTAAGTCATCAATTCTCGGGAGTGGATACTTGTTCTTAATCGTTACCTTGTTCAGCTGCCGATAGTCCACACATAATCTCGAGGTACCATCCTTCTTGCGAACTAACAGCACTGGCGCTCCCCATGGTGACACAATTGGCCTGACAAATTGCTTTTCCAGAAGCTCCTCTAGCTGTTTCTTGAGCTCAGCTAACTCAGTCGGTGCCATCCTATACGGTGCTATAGACACGGGACTAGCTCCCGGTACTAGGTCGATAGCAAACTCTATCTCTCGAGCCGGTGGTAAACTAGGTACATCATCAGGAAAGACTTCGAGAAACTCGTTCACCACTGGAATTGTGTTCACATCAACCTCGTTCTCGACTTTCAAAGAAGATAGTAGCATATATCCGTGAGCTCCTTCTTTCAAGAGAGCTTGAACTCGGTTGGCCGTCAAAAATCTAGAATCCTCCATTATGGGAAAAACTATGGCCTTTCTGGAACAGTCCAACAGAACATGGTTGGAAGACAACCAGTCCATCCCTAAGATAATATCTAGTTGGGAAAGGGGTAAACAGATCAGATCGACCGAAAAGGTTTGACCTTCAACAACCAATGGACAATTTAGACAGACTTTGGTAGTAACTACCGGTTTATCAGTAGGGGTAGAAACAGTTAAGTCAAAAGGTAATGACGACACAGATAGACCCAGTCTTTGCACACAGTCATATCATATAAAAGAATGGGTTGCCTCAGAGTCATACAACACAGTTAAAAGATTACCTTCTATGATACCTTCCCTCTGTATCAAATCTTTGGATTCGGAAGCCTCAGCTCCGCTCATAGTGTAGACTCGCCCTCCAGCCTGTGGTTTCTTGGCTCTTGTAGCATTCACTGAAGGTTCGGCCTTCGTTTGATTGCAGTCTCGGGACACGTGGCCAAGTTTGCCACATTTGAAGTAGATGAATCCCTTCATGGTACAGTCCCTTGTGAGATGGTCTTTCCCACACTTCAAACATCTGGAAGGATATGCCGTGTTCTGGCCAGTCCGGTTCCCAGTAGAACCTCCACCAGAACTTCCACCCATGGCTTGTTGTCGATTCCCCGTGGGTTAGGAGTACGGCTTCTTCTAGAAACAGTTAGCACTGTTACTGCCGCCTCTCTGGAATCTCGTAGGCCTAAAGTTTCAGCTACTCATGTCTCTACATTGCTCCAGAGCCTCTACATCACAACAAGTATCCAGTAGTTGTGAGAATTCATTGATCCTCAAGGTGATCACAGCCTTCTTCACTTCATACCTCAGTCCTTCCGTAAATCTTCGGCATTTCCATGCTTCATCTGGTTGGTTCTGAAAGTACGTCGAAAACTCGTGACAAGTTTTCAAATTTCGTCATTAACGTACTCGCTAACAATATTTCCTTGTCGCAGTTGAGGAATTCGACTCCTTCGCATGCCTTGCGCTTGCAGGAAAATACTTATCTAAGAACTTTTCCTTGAATAAGCCCCAAGTAATCTCTCGATTCGCGACTTCCAAAGATTTGCGCGCACTCCATTCCACTAATTTTCGGCGTTGCCTACCAAAGATAAATGTAGCATAGTTCACCTTCTTGTCCTCGGCGCAACTCATTCCTCGAAAAACTTTCTCCAATTCCTTGATCCACAGACTAGCCTTGTCCGGATCAAATTCCCCTTTCAATTGAGGAGGGTTATGGCGTCGAAACTCTGCTAAATTCGAGCATCAACAGTGGCCTCTAGCCGTTGAGCGGCCTCGCTCTTGTTGTTGTGCAACTCTCTCTTCTTCTTTGGGCGCTTGCTCGGTTTCTTTGTCGTGCGACGGCCTCGACCATCCTCTCGCATCACTGTAATAGCTGCCATATCTTCCCCTCGTGCCATCTTACTTTCTTAGATCAGATTAACTGAAAACATAGAAAAGTCAGTTGCATTCACTAGGAACACCAAACCATACACCCTTACGTATACTACTCAGAGAACACACAGCACAAACAAGACAGACTCAAACATAAGACCGAAAGAAACATAAACCGGGGCTCTGATACCAACTTAGTGTGACGCCCTTTTTTAATCCTAAGGGAACATCTCACTTTCAATAACAATGCGAAAATAAAATTTTATGTGAGTTAAGACCCGGTTCATTTTAATAATATATACATTTACTCAATTGTAGTTGGTTAAGTAAATTAGCAAGTATATTTTTTTTTCTATTCATTACATTTACGTTAACGATAATCAATATCCACGGTGACGAGACATACATGGGAAATTAACATTTCATTCATATATATATATAATTATCAACTGTTTAGTTACAAAGCCTGGCATAACAAAAAGCAAAACTATACCTGCCCCCAAAGGATTATACATACATATCCCTACGGTATCAGAATATACAGCCCACTACAGACAAAACATCAGGCCCCTAAAATAAAATACTGGTAGCCCTCAGCAGCTACAAGTAAAGTCAATCCCTAAATTGAGGAGGAATCGAGTCAGGGTCCTCTTCGGGATCCTCTTCGGGGTCGTCCTCAGGAACTTCTTCGGGATCTTCCTCAGGATCTTCTTCGTCAGAGGAAATCACCATAGGAATCGCAGAGTCACGGGACGGGGCCCGAGCGGTGGAACGAAAAGAGTCTTCCCACAGAGTGAAATAACGGTCACCCCACATCTCGCGTATCGGTAGCTGAAACTCCAGACATAAACTAATATAGCAGGTGAAGACAGGCAGCTCGTGACGCCACCAGGCTAGAGATAACGACACATCCCCCGTATAGACGCAACGCTCAGAACCATAGTTAATGTACCAGCACTCTGGCCCTCCTAAGAAGGTCAGGCGCACATCTCCCAAAAATCTTTGCGCGCGTCGCTCCATACGCTTCTGCAGTCGCCCAGTCAAGATGAGGCCAAAAGCCAGGGAAGTCGGGGGCTTCCGGTTCCTTGCAGTTATCTTCTATGGAATGCAGTATACGGACAAGACAGAAATGGAGAGACAGAGAAGAGGTAAGACATCCTACCATCATTACCAATCATAGCATCGAGAAACCAAATGGCGCAAAGCGTCCACATAGCATTTATGACAGCAATAATAGTAATAAACATTCAATAGCAATTATGATCAACCAAACAGTTCCAGGCAGTCGTATACATATAGATATATCAGAAGTACAACAGTTCCAATTATAATAACAATGCATGCCAGATGATTCATGGACTCACTATGCACACTTGCCCTCAATAACCAAAATCCTACTCCATGGAGCTAGACACAAAATAGTCGAAGAGAACGATTAGGAGGTATGTCTGTATTCTTGGCTGCCCAGGCCCTCAAGTGCTAAAATTCTCAAATTATCATTTTGTACATCATGACATTTTACAATACATTCTACACAGATCTCGACATAGGACAGCGTCTCGGTCCGGATCGTCAGTATGTTTGCATCGGTCTGCCCCACAGATAGAGAGCTACCGGCTACCCATTGTGAGGTACCCGCACCCCGATGCCCCCAAGGTCAACAATTAACCTACATTTGTCTATTCGCACCCTCACAAAGGTGTAAGTTCAACTCCTAGGCTACCGGCCTTAACCAAGTCCAACGGACAATCTCTTTCTTTTTGTTCAATGCATGACACAATCATACTCTTCATGACCAACTAGGTCCATCATGCTTCAAATGCATGTCATATCATTTATCATCAATATCTGATCCCATTCACGGGCCCACAACAATCCAATAGTACATTTTAAGGATATCCACAATTTTCATTCATAGTCATGATAACAGTCAACCCTTAAATTCATTATGTGCCTCAAAAGCTCACCCATACTCATGTTCTTCCTTGTTTATGAATCCCAAATTAATCTCTAATCATCTAATCATTTATGATTTATGTACTTTTATTAATCCAAGGGTTTTGAATCCAAGAAGATATATGGCCAGAATCACCAACAACGTC
The DNA here is from genome assembly GCA_029884595.1 of Ormosia semicastrata. Classification (NCBI taxonomy): domain Eukaryota; kingdom Viridiplantae; phylum Streptophyta; class Magnoliopsida; order Fabales; family Fabaceae; genus Ormosia; species Ormosia semicastrata. The sequence goes on along the minus strand of JAQQTO010000044.1, from coordinate 44,377,730 downwards.
ACAGATTTAATTGCTAGGTATTGGGTAATAAACCCTAGTTGTGAATTCGACGGAGACTATGCATTTAGTGGAAAATTGAGGCTGCCATTCGACGAAAACTAACATGGCAGAAGGATGAAAGATGGGAGAACATTTTATAACAAGATTGGATAAAAACCAATTTCTGTCGGATGGAGATTCTGTCGAACAAAGATCAAAACTGTTGAATTTTTCCAGAAGGTCAGCAGAAGTCCAATTTCGACGGATGTGGGTGTCGACGTTTGAGAAATCTCCCAAGTGTTGAACCGACGAAAAACACTGTGATCAGAACTTTAATTCGACGGATCTTGACATTCTACTTGACGAAGATTAACTTTGGGAAGCTTCTGATAAACGAACAGAAGATCTACTCGACAGATATGTCTCTCGATGGTTATTGGCATTCTAACTCGACGAATATGTCACTCGACGGATGTGGTCATTCAAATTCGACGGATTTTACATTGGAGGAGTTTCTCTCCTAAGTGGTCAGGAGTTCATACTCGACGGATTTTGATAATGCACTAAATGACCAGGAATCAAATTTGACGGGCATGGCCAGGGGTTCATACTCGACGGATTTTAACTTTACTAAGTGATCAAGACATCACATTTGACGGGTTTGGCCAGGGGTTCATACTCGACAGGTTTTGACTTTACTAAGTGATCAAGACATCACATTCGACGGGTTTGGCCAGGGGTTCATACTCGACAGGTTTTGACATTGCACTTAGTGGTTAGAAACCCAAGTTATTACCACTTCTCACCAATAATCCCAAAATTTTAGTCTCAAGGCATGGCCATCCGAGAGCCAGCCCGACAGCGTTCCTTTTAGATTATACGTTCCAGACATATATATCAAAACACATAAACAATCAAATAGCATATATATATATATATATATACATCACCAGCAGCATACAAACAGAGATGAATCACAGTACCAATCACAAACAACGTCCCTAAATGCTAAAAGAGGTTGAGGAGGAGTGTCTTCCTCTTACCTTGGAGAAGCACAAAGAAAGGTGGCTCCTTTTTGGTCGATTTCGTTTCCGGCTTCCAGAATTCCTTAAAGATTTAAACTTGCAAGAATCAGAATCCTAATATTGAAATGGATACCCATTGTCATCAAAATGACAAAGTGGTTTACGAAAAAAGAGAAGAGAGGGAGAAAAAGCTAAAAGCTTTACCTTAAAGCTCCAACCTTTAAGCTTCAAAGACGTAGGAGAATGAAGATGGAGGAAATGGCAGAACCTTGAAGCTGATTTCCTCAATGATGGTGGTTCTCCAATCACGAAATGGTGCTAAGATTGGGACGGTTTGAAGAACAAAATGGAGGTGTGGGTGGTGTTGCTGCTGTAGGGTGAAAGAGAAGAGAGAAGATGAGTGAATAGTAGCAGTGTATTTGGAGGAGAGGAAATGTGAGAAAAAGAAATGAATTAGACCCCCTTAATTTCAAACGTGCAACACAAATTTGGGAGGAGAGAGAAATGATAAAAATAATGGTTGGAGGAAGCTTCCTTGAGAAGTTTCGCGCGCTCCTCGATAAAGTACATAGTAAACTTGTCTCCAAATTAAATACATCTAACAGATGATTAATTTCACTGTGGAATTATTTTCTCAGTGAATAAAATTTATAATTGATGAAAATAATATTTTATTATTCATCAGATGATTTTATGATACCGAAATTTTATTTAACAGATAAAACCTTAAAAATGTAAACCTCATAAATCGTGTCCCGGCCTCGGGTTTAGTAAGAAGATCCCCGTCGACACATTGACAAATTCAAAGTTTACCACCTCGGGAAAATATACTAGTTTCCTAGCTCATTCGATGTACATGCAAAACAAAGAATATATTAAAATATTCATCATTTTCAGAAAAATCCACAAAAATTCCTAAAAATCATAAATATTATAAAATGATCGTTTATAATGAAATAAAGAATTTTCGGGATATTACAATACTCCCCTTCAAAAAGGAATTTCGTCCTCGAAATTTGCATACCTTAGAATAACTGTGAGTGTTGCTCCTTCATCTTGTCTTCCAGCTCCCAAGTTGCATCTCCGGTCACCTCGTTCCAGATTACTTTCACCAATGCGATCTCCGTGCTTCTTAATTGCTTTATCTTCCTATCCTCGATTCTTACAGGAGACGTCTCATAAGTTAAGTTTTCTTTTAATTGTACTGCATCCGGTGCTATGACATGACTTGGGTCAGGGAGGTATTTTCGGAGTTGTGACACATGGAAAACATTATGAATGTTTGAAAGGAAAGGAGGTAAAGATATTTGGTACGCTACAGGACCTACACGATGAATAATTTGGTATGGTCCAAGGAATTTAGGAGTGAGTTTTCTAGATTTTAAAGCCCAGCCTACCCTAGTCGTAGGTGTGACTTTCAGGAATACATGCTCGCCTTCTTCAAACTCAAGAGGTTTTCTCCTTCGGTCTGCATAACTCTTTTGTCGACTTTGAGCCGTTCTCATCTTTTCCTGAATCATCTTAACCTTCTCAGTTGTCTGCTATATAATCTCTGGTCCAACAGTAAGGCGCTCGCCGTCTTGGTACCAACACAGAGGTGTTCGACATCGTCGTCCATACAGAGCCTCATAGGGTGCCATCCCTATGCTCGAATGATAACTGTTGTTGTAGGTGAATTCTATCAAGGGTAGAATGTCGTCCCAACTTCCAGTTTGCTCTATGGTACAGGCTCGAAGCAAATCTTCCAAAGATTGGATCGTCCTTTCTGATTGATCGTCGGTCTGCGGATGATAAGCAGAACTCAGACGTAGCTTCGTCCCCAACGCTTCTTGCAAACTCTCCCAGAGATTTGAAGTAAATCTCGGATCTCTATCCGAAACAATACTCGTAGGCACACCGTGTAATCTAACAATTTCTCCAATATAGATTTGAGTCAATCTCTCCAGTTTGTATTTTATGTCGATCGGGAGAAAGTGCGTCGACTTTGTGAGTCGGTCCACGATTACCCAAATCGAATCATGACCTTTTCTTGTCCTTGCCAATCCGACTACAAAATCCATTGTAATACTGTCCCACTTCCATTCTGGAATAGACAACGGTTGCAGTAACCCCGCTGGTCTCTGATGTTCCACCTTAGCTTTTTGACAAACTAGACAAGTCGATACACGTCTAGTGACGTCACTCTTCATTTCATGCCACCAGAACAACTTCTTCAAGTCTTGGTACATTTTTGTTATGCCTGGATGCATACTCAGCTGGCTTGTATGAGCATGGTTAATGATGTATTCTCTAAGTTCCTTGTCACGAGGAATACAAACTCTTCCACAAACCTCAGAATTCCATCCGTTCCTTCCATAAACTCTGTTTCACCTCCTTGTTCCACTTGCTCTCTCACTTCTTGTAAGAACTTGTCAATCTTCTGCTTTTCCTTTATGTCATCCAGTAGTTCACTTGTAATGGTAACCATATTCATGCAAATCTTTCCAGGTTCTAACTCCACAAAAGACCACACATCTCTAAACTACTCTAGCATATCCTTTTCCTTGATCATCAGGGCAGAGACACTGATCATCTTCCTACTTAGAGCATCTGCCACAACATTTGCCTTGCCGGTGATACGTGAAGTTGGAAATCGTAATCCTTCGAAATTCTAACCACCTTCGTTGCCTTATGTTCAACTCCTTCTGATCATACAAATACTTCAAACTCTTGTGATCACTGAAAATATTGAACGTTGCTCCGTAGAGAAAATGCCTCCATATCTTCAGAGCAAAAACTACAGCCGCTAACTCCAAGTCGTGTGTCGGGTAATTCTTCTCGTGCACTCGCAACTGCCTTGAGGCATAAGCCACAACTCTTCCATGCTGCATAAGTACAGATCCTAGCCCTTGGTATGAAGCGTCGCAGTACACTTCAAACTGTTCATTCGGATCGGGTAGCACTAACACCGGTGAGGTAGTCAGTCGATTCTTCAACTCTTGGAAACTTTGCTCACAGCTGTCAGTCCACTCAAAAGCTTGGTTTTTCCTAGTGAGTTGTGTAAGTGGTCCAGCAATCTTGGAGAATCCCTCAATGAACCTCCGGTAATATCCAGCTAAACCCACGAAGCTTCGAATCTCCGTCACGGACGTTGGTCTTTCCCATCGCAGCACTACCTCCACCTTTGATGGATCCATGGCAATCCCATCCTTCGAGATCACGTGACCCAGAAACTAACTTCTTCTATCCAGAACTCATACTTTGACAGCTTGGCATACAATTCTTTCTCCTTCAGAATCTGAAGAACTATACTGAGGTGTTTGGCAAGGTCCTCCTGATTTTGAGAGTATACCAGAATGTCATCAATGAAGACCACAACGAATCTGTCCAAGTAAGGACGAAAGATTCGGTTCATATAGTCCATAAAGATAGCTGGTGCGTTCATCACACCAAACGGCATCACCAGGTATTCGTAATGATTGTATCGGGTACGAAAAACTGTCTTGGGTATATCCTCCGTCTTTACTCGTATCTGATGATACCCAGACCGCATATCGATCTTCTTACCTTGTTCAGCTGCCGATAGTCCACATATAATCTAGAGATGCCATCCTTCTTGTGAACTAACAGCACTGGCGCTCCCCATGGTGACACACTTGGCCAGACAAATTGCTTTTCCAGAAGCTCCTCTAGCTATTTCTTGAGCTTAGCTAACTCTGTCGGTGCCATCCTATACAGTGCTATAGACACAGGACCAGCTCCTGGTACTAGGTCGATAGCAAACTCTATCTCTCGAGCCGGTGGTAAACCAGGTACATCATCAGGAAAGACTTCGGGAAACTCGTTCACGACTGGAATTGTGTTCACATCAACCTTGTTCTTGACTTTCAAAGAAGACAGTAGCATGTATCCGTGAGCTCTTTCTTTCAAGAGAGCTTGAACTCAGTTGGCCGTCAAAAATCTAGAATCGTCCATTATGAGAAAAACTATGGCCTTTCTGGAACAGTCCAACAGAACATGGTTGGAAGACAACCAGTCCATCCCTAAGATAATATCTAGTTGGGAAAGGGGTAAACAGATCAGATCGACCGAAAAGGTTTGACCTTCAACAACCAATGGACAATTTAGACAGCCTTTGGTAGTAACTACCGGTTTATCAGTGGGGGTAGAAATAGTTAAGTCAAAAGGTAATGACGACACAGATAGACCCAGTCTTTGCACACAGTCATATGATATAAAAGAATGGGTTGCCCTAGAGTCATACAGCACAGTTAAAAGATTACCTTCTATGATACCTTCCCCCTGTATCAAATCTTCAGATTCAGAAGCCTCAGCTCCGCTCATAGTGTAGACTCGCCCTCCAGCCTGTGGTTTCTTGGCTCTTGCAGCATTCATTGAAGGTTCGACCTTCGTTTGATTGCAGTCTCGGAACACGTGGCCAGGTTTGCCACATTTGAAGCAGATGAATCCCTTCATGGTACAGTCCCTTGTGAGATGGTCTTTCCCACACTTCAAACATCTGGAAGGATACGCCGTGTTCTGGCCAGTCCGGTTCCCAGTAGAACCTCCACTAGAACTTCCACCCATGGCTTGTTGTCGATTCCCCGTGGGTCGGGAGTACGGCTTCTTCTGGAAATAGTTAGCACTGTTACTGCCGCCTCTCTGGAATCTCGTAGGCCCAAAGTTTCGGCTCCTCATGTCTCTAGATTGCTCCAGAGCCTCTACATCACAAAGAAGTATCCGAGTTGTGAGAATTCATTGATCCTCAAGGTGATCACAGCCTTCTTCACTTCATACCTCAGTCCTTCCGTAAATCTTCGGCATTTCCATGCTTCATCTGGTTGGTTCTGAAAGTACGTTGAAAACTGTGACAAGTTTTCAAATTTCACTGCGTACTCGCTAATAGTCATAGTTCCTTGTCGCAGGTTGAGGAATTCCGACTCCTTCGCATGCCTTGCGCTTGCAGGAAAATACTTATCTAAGAACTTTTCCTTGAATTAGCCCCAAGTAATCTCTCGGTTCGCAGCTTCCAGCATTTGCTGCACTCCATTCCACCAATTTTCAGCGTTGCCTACCAGCATAAATGTAGCATAGTTCACCTTCGTGTCCTCAGCGCAACTCATTCCTCGAAAAACTTTCTCCAATTCCTTGATCCATAGACTAGCCTTGTCTGGATCAAATTCCCCTTCGAATTGAGGAGGGTTATAGCGTCGAAACTCTGCTAAATTTTGAGCATCAGCAGTGGCCTCTAGCTGTTGAGCAGCTCGCTCTTGTTGTTGTGCAACTCTCTCTTGCTGCTGGGCAGCTTGCTCAGTTTGCTGTGCGACGGCCTCAACCATCCTCTGCATCGTTGTAATAGCTGCTGCCATATCTTCCCCTCGTGCCATCTTACTTTCTTAGATCAGATTAACTGAAAACATAGAAAAGTCAGTTGCATTCACTAGGAACACCAAACCATACACCCTTACGTATACTACTCAGAGAACACACAGCACAAACAAGACAGACTCAAACACAAGACACAAAGAAACATAAACCGGGGCTCTAATACCAACTTAGTGTGACGCCCCTTTTTAATCCCAAGGGAACATCTCACTTTCAATTACATTGCGGAAATAAAAATTTATGTGAGTTAAGACCCGGTTCATTTTAATAATATATACATTTACTCAATTGTAGTTGGTTAAGTAAATTAGCAAGTATATTTTTTTTTTCTATTCATTACATTTACGTTAACGATAATCAATATCCACGGTGACGAGACATACATGGGAAATTAACATTTCATTCATATATATATATAATTATCAACTGTTTAGTTACAAAACCTGGCATAACAAAAAGCAAAACTATACCTGTCCCCAAAGGATTATACATACATATCCCTACGGTATCAGAATATACAGCCCACTACAGATAAAACTTCAGGTCCACAAAATAAAATACTGGTAGCCCTCAGTAGCTACAAGTAAAGTCAGTCCCTTAAGTGAGGAGGAATCGAGTCAGGGTCCTCTTCGGGATCCTCTTCGGGGTCATCCTCAGGAACTTCTTCGGGATCTTCCTCAGGATCTTCTTCATCAGAGGAAATCACCATAGGAATCGCAGAGTCACGAGACGGGGCCCGAGCGGTGGAACGAAAAGAGTCTTCCCGCGGAGTGAAATAACGGTCACCCCACATCTTGCGTATCGGTAGCTGAAACTCCAGACGTAAACTAATACAGCAAGTGAAGACAGGCGGCTCGTGACGCCTCCAGGCTAGAGATAACGACACATCCCTCGTATAGACGCAACGCTCAGAACCATAGTTGATGTACCAGCACTCTGGCCCTCCCAAGAAAGTCAGGTGCACATCTCCCAAAAATCTTTGCGTGCGTGGCTCCATACGCTTCTGCAGTCGCTCAGTCGAGATGAGGCCAAAAGCCAGGGAAGTCGGGGGCTTCCGGTTCCTTGCTGTTATCTTCTATGGAACGCAGTATACGGACAAGATAGAAATGGAGAGACAGAGAAGAGGTAAGACATCCTACCATCATTACCAATCATAGCATCGAGAAACCAAACGGCGCAAAGTGCCCACATAGCATTTATGACAGCAATAATGGCAATAAACATTCAATAGCAATTATGATCAACCAAACAGTTCCAGGCAGTCGTATACATATAGATATATCAGAAGTACAACAGTTCCAATTATAATAACAATGCATGCCAGATGATTCATGGACTCACTATGCACACTTGCCCTCAATAACCAAAATCCTACACCATGGAGCTAGACACAAAACAGTCGGAGAGAACGATTAGGAGGTATGTCTGTATTCTTGGCTGCCCAGGCCCTCAAGTGCTAAAATTCTCAAATTATCATTTTGTACATCATGACATTTTACAAGACATTCTACACAGATCTCGACATAGGACAGCGTCTAGGTCCGGATCGTCGGTGTGTTTGCATCGGTCTGCCCCACAGACAGAGAGCTACCAGCTGCCCATTGTGAGGTACCCGCACCCCGACGCCCCCAAGGTCAACAAGTAACCTACACTTGTCTATTCACACCCGCACAAAGGTGTAAGTTCAACTCCTAGGCTACCGGCCTTAACCAAGTCCAACAGACAATCTCTTTCTTTTTGTTCAATGCATGACACAATCATACTCTTCATGACCAACTAGGTCCATCATGTTTCAAATGCATGTCATATCATTTATCATCAATATCTGATCCCATTCACGGGTCCACAACAATCCAATAGTACATTTTAAGGATATCCACAATTTTCATTCATAGTCATGATAACAGTCAACCCTTAAATTCATTATGTGCCTCAAAAGCTCACCCATACTCATGTTCTTCCCTGTTTATGAATCCCTACTTAATCTCTAATCATCCAATCATTTATAATTTATGTACTTTTATTAATCTAAGGGTTTTGAATCCAAGAAGATACATGGCCAGAATCACCAACAACGTCACAGATTTAATTGCTAGGTATTGGGTGATAAACCCTAGTTGTGAATTCGACGGAGACTATGAATTTAGTGAAAAATTGAGGCTGCCATTCGATGAAAACTAACATGGCAGAAGGATGAAAGATGGGAGAACATTTTATAACAAGATTGGATAAAAACCAATTTCTGTCGGATGGAGATTCTGTCGAACAGAGATCAAAACTGTCAAATTTTTCCAGAAGGTCAGCAGAAATCCAATTTCGACGGATGTAGGTGTCGACGTTGGAGAAATCTCCCAAGTGTCAAACCAATGAAAAACACTGTGATCAGAACTCTAATTCGACGGATCTTGACATTCTACTCGACGAAGATTAACTTTGGGAAGCTTCTGATAAACGGACAGAAGATCTACTCGACAGGTATGTCTCTCGATGGTTATTGGCATTCTAACTCGACGAATATGTCACTCGACGGATGTGGTCATTCAAATTCGACGGATTTTACATTGGAGGAGTTTCTCTCCTAAGTGGTCAGGAGTTCATACTCGACGGATTTTGATAATGCACTAAATGACCAGGAATCAAATTCGACGGGCATGGCCAGGGGTTCATACTCGACAGGTTTTGACTTTACTAAGTGATCAAGACATCACATTCGACGGGTTTGGCCAGGGGTTCATACTCGACAGGTTTTGACATTGCACTTAGTGGTCAGAAACCCAAGTTATTACCATTTCTCACCAATAATCCCAAAATTTTAGTCTCAAGGCATGGCATTCCGAGAGCCAGCCCGACAGCGTTCCTTTTAGATTATACGTTCCAGACATATATATCAAAACACACAAACAATCAAATAGCATATATATATATATATACATCACCAGCAACATACAAACAGAGATGAATCACAGTACCAATCACAAACAACGTCCCTAAATGCTAAAAGAGGTTGAGGAGGAGTGTCTTCCTCTTACCTTGGAGAAGCACAAAGAAAGGTGGCTCCTTTTTAGTCAGGATTTCGTTTCCAGCTTCCAGGAATTCCTTAAAGATTTAAACTTGCAAGAATCAGAATCCTAATATTGAAATGGATACCCATTGTCATCAAAACGACAGTGGTTTACGAAAAAGAGAAGAGAGGGAGAAAAAGCTAAGAGCTTTACCTTAAAGCTCCAACCTTTAAGCTTCAAAGACGTAGGAGAATGAAGATGGAGGAAATGGCAGAACCTTGAAGCTGATTTCCTCAATGATGGTGGTTCGCAAATCACGAAATGGTGCTAAGATTGGGACGGTTTGAAGAACAAAATGGAGGTGTGGGTGGTGTTGCTGCTGTAGGGTGAAAGAGAAGAGAGAAGATGAGTGAATAGTAGCAACGTATTTGGAGGAGAGGAAATGTAAGAAAAAGAAATGAATTAGACCCCCTTAATTTCAAACGTGCAGCACAAATTTGGGAGGAGAGAGAAATGATAAAAATAATGGTTGGAGGAGGCTTCCTTGAGAAGCTTCGCGCGCTCCTCGATAAAGTACATAGTAAGCTTATCTTCAAATTAAATACATCTAACAGATGATTAATTACACTATGGAATTATTTTCTCAGTGAATAAAATTTACAATTGATGAAAATAATATTTTATTATTCATCAGATGATTTTATGATACCGAAATTTTATTTAACAGATAAAACCTCAAAAAATATAAATCTCGCAAACTGTGCTTGGCTTCGGGTTTAGTAAGATCCCCCGTCGACACGTTGACAGTTCAAAGTTTACCAGCCTCATGGAAAATATACTAGTTTCCCCGGCTCCGCTCATTGTACACGTAAAATGAAAAATATATTAAAATATTCATCATTTTCAAAAAAATCCTCAAAAATTTCTAAAAATCATAAATATTATAAAATGATCGTTTATAATGAAATAAAGAATTTTCAGGATGTTACATTTCCTGTTTCTATTTTTACTGTTTCCTATTTTTAATTTCTGTTATTTTTTATAATTTTTTTCTGTTTTAATTTTTACTGTGCTGATTTTTTGCTGCTGCTGCTACTAAATTTTACTGTTGTTGAATTCTACTATTTCTGATTTTTGTTTCTAATTTTTTGTTTTTGCTATTTTTGCTATTTTAAAATTCTATTTTCTGTTTTTAAAATGTGTTTGTGTTTTTAATTGTTTTCCAATGATGTTTTGAAGTTTGTGAAGTTTAAGAGTTTGAGACAATTGAAATTCAAGGTTCATAATATGATTGAATAAATTTTCTTTCTTCTTGAATTTGACATGCTTGGTGGTGGATGTTTGAATTGGTGGATTAAGTTTGATGGATGCATACCTTGTGAGATTTTGAGCCTATTGGTGGATTTAACATTTGCACTATTCTCCTCTTTCTTGCGCGATTTTCACTCATGTCTGTTAATGGTCACTCTAGAACTTACTTTGATTCTTTTTTAGACTACATTTTTCACTTGCATGCATGAACATGATTGAAGCCTTCTTTCTTTTATTAGCTACTTTAGCCAAATAGCCAACCTTGCATCATTTTCCTTTGATTATTACCCCTTGAGCCTATTTGCCTATTCTTTGTCTTAGCTTATTATATGCCTTATGTGAAAAATCTTGTTTTTACCTTACCTTAGGGAATGAGAAAGCATTGGTTCATTTTCATTGGAGGAGCTCTTTTGCTTGTTGGTATTAATAGTTCAAGTGTGGGGGGTTATGCAAATTGATGTGTAATATGCAAGGTGTTTGATGATAAAAATAAAAAGAAGAAAAAAAAGAGCCAAATGAAAAAAAAAATAACAGAATGTAAAAAAAAAAAGAATAATGCAATAAATGTTGTGAAAAAATAAATATAAATAATAATAATAAAAGATAAGAGAAGGAAAGAGAAGGAAATATGTAAAGAGAATGTGCATTATTTAGAGTTTGAGTATAAAATTTCATGTTTGTTACTTGTCATTTGAGTTCCTTCCCAATGCTCTTTTAGTCTCTTAGGTGTTTAACTTGTCATATCCATATTGTTTCCATCCCTTACTGATGCGTGAGATCCGCAAGTGTATGGTTTCGTCGTCAAGTAATAAAAAGATCGAATCCACAGGGACTGTGTCTATGAATACCAATTAATTAATTAATTTAATTAAATTAAACAAAAGGGAATATGATTGTTAATTAAGAATAACGTAGTAACAAAGCAATTAAATAAAAATCAAAGTGCAGAATTTAGAACAAAATTAGCAAGTTATCAAGAAGGGGTTTTTCAGATTCAAGAAAGTTTCCAAGATTGGGATACCACAATGATACAAGATAAATCCTAATTGACAACCCTTTTATTAAATCTGAAATTCAATTGAAGGTGAATTACCCTAAATTAGTTAATGTTCTTTCTCAAGATACAAGATCCGTACCCAATTAAACCAATTCCTACTTTCGTGGTAATTGAATTTAAATTGAACCCATTACGCTTTGTGGTAATTCATTGAATGCTCGAAAGGCTAAAACTACTCTCGTGATTTAGACCTTAAGTTCAATTCTTATGGTTCCGACACCTAGGTTCACCTCTCAGTACGTTCCTAAATGCCTATAAGATGCAAATAAGTGGCCAGCAAATTCACATAAATAAGAGCAATAAGAATTGAATCAAAGAACATTCAAGATCAATAAAAGGGGAAACAACGTCAATTAATCATTATCAATGTATCAAAGGGCATTGCCCAATCCTAGAAACAAAAGAAACTACTCAGACATAGAGAAGAAGGAACAAGAAAACATGTTCATAAACATCCAAACTCGTAATTCAAGAGAGAAGAGGGAAGAAAGATCAAGAACCAAAGCCTCTAATGTGCCTCTCCAAAACCAAATTAGAACCCCCTAATTGTATTCAGAACATCTATTTATAACCTAGGGTTTTAATTGGCTAAAAAGCCCCCATAAGAAATAAAAATAAAAACTTAAAAACTACTGCGCACTAAGATCCACAGTCGTGGTTTGATCCACGGGTAGGCCGTGGATCTCTCTGCCACAGACCAATTTTGCATCATTTAAGTTCCACGGCCGTGGATGGTTCCACGGTCAGGCCGTGGAACTCTCTGGAATTCTCTTTTCCTTCTTTAAGTTGCTGCTCGATCCATGTCGTGGTTTGATCCACAGGCAGGCCGTGGATCCCTCTGGAATGGTCTTTTTGCACCTTTTTACTATCCATTAAGCTCCAACTTCAAACATGCAAGTATTCCATTCAATCCAAGGCCAATTCAACATTAATCCTGCACAAGAACACCAAAAACACCGCAATTATCTCAACTAAGCAAAAATAAACCAAAAGAGAAACTAAAATACCTAAAATGCTCAAGAATGCATGCAAAACAAGAACAAGACATGATGTTGTTTCACACACATCAAATCCCCCCAAGCTTAAGATTTTGCTTGTCCCTAAGCAATAATTAATGCCAAACCAAGAAGTAGGATCAAAAGACAATAAAAAATAAGGAACCCGAGAAAATAATATCCAAGCAATAGGCTAAGGCAAATAAAGAATCTGAGAGGTAATCAAAATCAAGTCCAATTAGAGGCTAAGTTCTCAGAAATCATGCATCCTCACTAATTGAATTAAGTTCACTCCACTAACCACACTCAAAGTGTTTAAGGGTGAAAACCATACGCTCAAAATCCTTCAAAGAAATTACACTTCTATATGCTTGATAAGAAACCAGATTTTCACTAATAATCAGCATGCATGCAAGAATCAAAAGGTCTTTCAAGGGTTGTAATGGGGCCATGGGAATGATGATAGGTAAGGTAGAGAAAGGAAGGTTTTCACAAATGGCTCATCAAGATTTTCAATAAACACAAGAAATCCAATAGAACATAAATGGAGCAAAGACAATTTTTTTTTCAATCTAAAACATAACTCCACATTTGAAAGAATTTTCTTCCTTACTTTTCCTTCTCCTCTTTCTCCTCTTTTTCAAGCTTTCATCTCATGATATTTCTTTTATTTTCTTTTTCTTTTTTCATTTTTTTCATTTGAGAAAGAGAAATCTCAAATACATATAATTCCTAACACAACTTTCAAACAACTTTCAAATCCAAATTGCACTATTTAATATTCTAAATGATTACCAACAATGTATCATCATAGGCATCAAGAAAAACAATTATGCAATAGGCTCAAAATGGGCAACTAGATGATGAAAGTGTAACAATTTCAGAAGGCCAGAAAAATACCTAAGATGCCTTAATCACATTCAAGCATGCAACCAAAAATTTTGCCTCAAAATGGTTTCAAATCAAGTTCTAGAGCATAAGATCAATGAAGAATATCACTCAACACAAAGAATGGGAACAAAAATCATACAGTGCATAAGTACTATATAAGCTCAAAACTCACATTTAGAGGTTTAAAAAAAAATTCATAAGAAGCACAAATTCAGAGAACATATGCTAATTATCAACTATCAAAAGATCACCTTTACTATCAATTAAAACAATGCTTGTAGCTTACCACAAGAATCAACAATTGGGTTCCAAATTAATACCATCTCAAAATCCTCAAAAGAGAGGGGCACAAGTTCAACCAAAAACCCAAGAGATATGATGGTGTGAAAATGTAACATGAAAATGTAATGCAAAACAAGACATGAGATTGCATGAGACTCTAAATGACAATACCAATTATCTAAAATGAAAATGAAAATATGAAAATATCCCCCCAAGCTTAGAACCTACATTGTCCCCAATGTAAAAATCTAAAACAAGAGAAGGGATAAAAGAAAAGAACTCACTGCGGTGGTGGAAAAACTTCTGATGTTCAATCCATGGCCATGAAATTTTCCATGGACTGGTGTGGAATTTTCTGACTTCACCCTCCTTCTAATTTAAGCTTTAAAAAAGGACAAACCTAAACAAGATACATGAAATAAAGATCAAACCAGTAATCCAATACACAAAATCAAAAAGAAAAAAAATTTAAAGAAAAAAAATAAATAAAGAAACTTGGGTTGCCTCCCAAGAAACGTTTGTTTAAAGTCATTAGCTTGACTTTGGTCTAGTTTCAGTGCTCAGGTGACGTCAATGGAGTAGTGCTCAGTCCCTACTCCTTCAAAGTGTTTCACTCTCTGGCCATATATCATGAAAGACTTATGGCCTTCTTTCTTCACCTCAAGCACACTGTAGGATAAAACTTGAACAATCTCATATGGTCCTGACCATTTCGACCATAACTTACTAGGACAGAAATGTAGAAGCGAGTTATTGACAAGAACTTTATCCCCGAGTTTAAATCTACGCTTCTCGACACACTTGTCATTCTGCTTCTTAGGTCCTTTCTTGCAGGGCTTAGATTCCTCAAATTTTGTAGTACCCTTAGGCAAGGTCTTTTCTAGCATAGCATCAGTCACTGATTCCTGCATACCTGAAAGCACAACACTATCCACAACATTAGTAGCATCTATGCGATTACAAGAATTTGAGAAATTAGAATTATTTTTTAGATTTAAAAACATCAAAAACTACTTCCTCATCATTCAATCGCAAAGTCAATTTTCCTTCGTGGATATCAATGATCGCCCTTCTAGTGGCAAGGAATGGACGCCCAAGTATGATCAACATTGTAGCATCAACTTCCATGTCAAGCACAACAAAATCCACCGGCATGTAAAACTTACCAACCTTAATGGGAACATCCTCCAAGATGCCTATGGGGTACTTGATAGACCGATCCACCAATTGAAGTGAGATAGTTGTGAGTTTTAGTTCACCCACCTCCAACTTCTTACACACAGAAAGAGGCATAAGACTAACACTAGCCCCCAAATCACACAGAGCTTTATCAAAATTAGTGTTGCCAATCAAACAGGGAATAGAGAAGCTACCTGGATCTTTTAACTTAGGAGGCAATTTATTTTGAATTAAAGCACTACACTCCTCAGTTAAAGCTGCTGTCTCATAGTCTTCTAGCTTCCTCTTATTAGACAAGATGTCCTTAAGAAACTTAGCATAGGTAGGCATTTCTTTTAACGCCTCAGTGAAGGGTACATTAATGTACAATTTCTTTAGGACATCTAGGAACTTCCTAAACTGCCTATCTAACTTCACCTTAGCAAGTCTTTGAGGGAAGGGAACTGGGGGTTAGTAAGGTTCAGGGGGAACATACTTAGACACCTTCTCAGTAGTTTCCTCCTCTTCTAAGGGTTATGCCTTAGTCTTTTTTTCCTTATTCCCCTCATCTTTGTCACTCTCCCCATTACCCTTAGGATCCTCTAACTTCTTTCCACTCCTCTGTGTTTGATGCTCATCTGTGAAGACTTGTTTTGATGATAACAAACAGGAAGAATAAATGAAGATGATATATAGATCAAGTCCGAGTTTATATTTTGTTTAGCATTAGGACTTAGGATCTATTGTACGGAGCTCACATTGATATCTCGTTGTTTTTGAAAGAAAAGAGGAAAATTGTTTTAAACTCAGTATCCTTGAAAACATCCTTTTGAAACTCTTTTTTAAACTGAGTTATTCGAATAAAGCTTTGCTTATTCGAATAACCATGCTCACGTGGTTTGTTTTCTAAAAGATGTTATTCGAATAAATACCCCGTTATTCGAATAACCAAGGCTTTTCAAAAATCTATTTTATAAATGGCTATTCGAATAAACCATCTCTTATTCGAATAAATGAAGTTTTCAGAACTTAGCCTTGAGTAAGTTATTCGAATAGATCATACGTTATTCGAATAAAACCCTTCTTTTAAAACATGTTATTCGAATAGAGGAGTCGTTATTCGAATAAACGTGCGTTTTCACAAACTCTGGAGTTAACAGAGTTATTCGAATAACAGGTTGGTTATTCGAATAACCCATCTTGAATGAGTTTTTCAGAAACAGTGTTATTCGAATAAGCCTTCGCTTTATTTGAATAAACACGGAACTTGGTTTACGAAAATGGAAACAGACAGCTTTCAAATTTGTTTTTAAATGACATTAATTATACCCAACGGCTGATTAACCTAGTTTTCCCTATAAATAGCAAGCCTGGGTCACGTTTTCCATTACCCATTATTCTGAACTATTTTCTGATTACTCTGTGTTTGTGAAAACTATTTTCTACGCTCTTCTTGCTTAAAAACTTTGAGATATTTCTGTGAGAGCTCTATTAGCACTTCAACTTGTATTATATACTCTGTTTGAGAGGTTCTCTTCATCTCTATTTTCTGATAATCTGTATCGAGGGTGAGGTATCCCTCAAGGTTTGTATAAGGGTGAGGCATCCCTGCAGGCTAAGACTTTAGCACAAGGGTTTAGTGTCCCTGTGTGTGAAAAGTGCTCTAATTTGTAACGGTAGCAAGCACCTATTGAAGCTTGTATACTTAGTGAAAAATCTCAGCTTTCGAGGATTTGGACGTAGACCACAAGTGGGTTAGTGGTCGAACCAGGGATAAATATCGTGCTGCTTCTCTTTTCCCTAATCTCTTTATTTTATGCAATTTATTTTATTGCACATTTATTTTACTGTTGTTCTTTATTGCTTCTTTTCTTCTTCTCATTCTTTCTCGTGCATTTATTTATTAAGCTTTTGATATTCATTTTAATTAAAAAGAGGTTTTGTGAAAAAGTTTTTATACTCAATTCACCCCTCTTGAGTACTGGAAGCCACTTGGTAACAAGTGGTATCAGAGCTAGACTCTTGTATAAAGAGCTTAGCAGCTTCAAGAGTATA
The DNA here is from genome assembly GCA_029884595.1 of Ormosia semicastrata. Taxonomy (NCBI): domain Eukaryota; kingdom Viridiplantae; phylum Streptophyta; class Magnoliopsida; order Fabales; family Fabaceae; genus Ormosia; species Ormosia semicastrata. Next base: position 44,360,611 of record JAQQTO010000044.1, on the reverse strand, counting down.
TGGCTTCTTCAAATGGTTTTTCAGAAGGATCCTCCATAAATCGACCACCCTTTTTCAATGGGGATGGTTACGCATATTGGAAGGAAAGAATGAAAATCTTCATCGAAGCTATTGATCTAGATGTTTGGGATCTTGTCAAAACAGCGCTTTTATACCCACACATGAGGTCGATGGTGTAAGGACCGAAACACCACGAAATAAATGGTCGATGAAGACAAAAGAAAAGTTCAATTTAATTTAAAAGCCAAAAATATTATTACTACTGCTTTGGGATATGATGAGTTTTTTAGAATTTCAAATTGTAAAACTGCTAAAGAAATGTGGGATACTTTGCAAGTTACCCATGAGGGTACTAGTGAAGTTAAAAGGTCGAGAATCAATTCTCTAACTCGTGAATATGAACTATTCAGAATGAACCAAGGAGAAAGCATTCAAGAAATGCAAAAGAGGTTCACCCACATAGTTAATCATCTTGCATCTTTAGGAAAAAGCTTTTTTAATGAAGATTTGATTAACAAAGTGTTGAGATGTCTTAGCAGGATTTGGCAACCCAAAGTGACAAATATATCCCAATCGAGGGATCTGTCCACAATGACTTTAGCTACCCTCTTTGGAAAACTTCACGAGCACGAGTTGGAGTTGAGCAGATTAAGCCAAAGCGAAGAGAATGATAAAAAGAAAAAGGGAATAGCACTCAAAGCCACTTCTTCATTAATCGACAATGATGATGAAGAAAATGAAGAAGGCTCAGAAAACGTTGAGGTAAGTGAAGAAAATTTAAGTTTGTTGGTTAAAAAGTTTGGTAAATTTCTCAGGAAAAAGGGAACGCAAAGAAGACCTCCCTTCCCTCCTAAAAAGACACACTTCAAAGGCGAAAGAGCTTCATTGACTCCAACTTGCTATGAATGTGGCAAACCTGGTCACATGAAAATGGAGTGCCCAGTTTATCAAAAGAAGAAGGAAAAATTTGAAATGAAGCCCTTCAAGGAAAGAAAAGGAAGAAAAGCCTACATAGCGTGGGATGAAAACGACATGGACTCAACTGACAGTTCAGATAGCGAAGAAGCTCAACTGTGTCTCATGGCAAAAGGAGATGAAGAAGAAAGTGAAAACGAGGTGTGCTTGAAAGCCAGGAGTTCAAATTGGTATCTTGATAGTGGCTGCTCCAAGCACATGACCGGGGATGACTCAAAGTTCACCGCACTTATTCCCAAGAATCATGGACACGTCACTTATGGCGATAATAACAAGGGTAAAATTCTTGGAATCGGTAAAGTCGGTAAGAACCCTAACTCTTCCATTGAAAATGTGCTGCTTGTTGAAGGCTTGAAACACAACTTACTTAGTATTAGTCAATTATGTGATAAAAGAAATAAAGTTATATTTAATTCAAACTGTTGCATAATTGAAGATAAAAATGACAAGCATGTTAAATTTATTGGTCATAGAGTAAACAACATCTATATGATTAGTCTTGATGATATATCTTCAAATGATGCGAAATGTCTTTTGAGTAAGAATGATGATTCATGGTTATGGCATAGGAGAATTGCACACATTCACATGGATCACTTAAAGAAGTTGGTCTCTAAAGAGCTAGTAATTGGACTACCCAAGCTTAATTTTATAAAAGATAAATTATGTGATGCATGTCAAAAGGGTAAACAAATAAAGGTCTCTTTTAAAGCGAAAAATATAGTTTCTACCACTAGACCTTTACAACTTTTGCACATGGATCTGTTTGGACCTTCTAGAACTATGAGCTTTGGTGGGAATTACTATGCTTTAGTGATTGTAGATGATTTTTCTAGGTTTACATGGACTTTATTTCTTGCAAATAAAAACGATGCATTTCTAGCTTTTAAAAGACTTGCCAAAATTATTCAAAATGAAAAAGGTTTTCAAATCTCTTCTATAAGAAGTGACTATGGTGGGGAATTTGAAAATAATGTTTTTGAAAATTACTGTGATGAACATGGCATTAATCATAATTTCTCTACCCCTATAACTCCGCAACAAAACAGAGTTGTAGAAAGAAAAAATCGTTCTTTAGAAGAAATGGCGAGAACTATGCTTAATGAGGCTGCTCTTCCTAAATACTTTTGGGCAGATGCTATAAGTATAGCTTGTTATGTAATGAACCGAGCCCTTATAAGGCCTATTTTAAAGAAAACCCCATATGAGTTGTATAAGGGAAGAAAGCCAAATGTCTCACACTTTCATATTTTTGATTGCAAATGTTTTGTTTTAAATAATGGAAAAGATAATTTAGGCAAGTTTGATGCTAAGTCTGATGAAGGTATATTTCTTGGCTACTCAAATCATAGTAAAGCTTTTCGCATTTACAATAAAAGAACTATGACTATTGAAGAATCTATACATGTTGCATTTGATGAAACTGACCAAAGTGGATCGAGAAAGGATCTTGTTGTTGATGATGTTGCAGAAATCTTGGCGGAAACACATTTGGACAGTAAAGAAAAGGAAATCAAGGAGAAAGAGGATGAACAAAGACAAGAAGATTCGCAAGCTTTGGAACTTCCCAAAGAATGGCGAACTTCAAAATATCACTCCTTTGATCAAATTATCGGTGATGTATCTAAAGGTGTAAGTACTCGTAACTCCCTTAGAAATACTTGTAATCACTTAGCGTTTGTTTCTTAAATTGAACCTAAGGATTTAATTGAAGCTTTTGATGATGAACATTGGATCTTAGCTATGCATGAGGAATTAAATCAGTTTGAAAGAAATCAAATTTGGGAATTAGTTGCTAGACCTAATAATCACCTTATAATTGGAACTAAATGGGTTTTAGAAACAAACTTGATGAAAATGGATTAATAACTAGAAACAAAGCTAGATTGGTTGCTAAAGGGTATAATCAAGAAGAAGGTATAGATTATGAAGAAACCTATGCACCTGTAGCTAGACTAGAAGCTATTAGAATGTTACTTGCTTATGCTTGCATCATGGATTTCAAATTATATCAAATGGATATCAAGAGTGCTTTTCTAAATGGTTTTATTCAAGAGGAGGTATACGTTGAACAACCTCCAGGTTTTGAAAATCATGAATTGCCCAACCATGTTTTTAAACTTAAAAAGGCTTTATATGGCTTAAAGCAAGCTCCTAGAGCTTGGTATGAAAGGTTGAGTAAGTTTCTTTTGGAAAATAGTTTTTCAAGAGGAAAAGTCGACACTACTCTTTTTATTAAAAATAAAATGCATGACATTCTTCTTGTGCAAGTATATGTGGATGATATTATCTTCGGTGCTACTAATGAATCCCTTTGCAAAGATTTTGCTAAGTCAATGCAGAATGAGTTTGAAATGTCAATGATAGGAGAATTGAACTTCTTCCTCGGACTTCAAATCAAACAAACGGACGAAGGGACTTTCATAAGTCAAACAAATACTGCAAGGAATTGCTCAAGAGATTCGAAATGGAAAGCGCTAAACACATGGCCACTCCGATGGGCACGTCTTGCTACTTGGACAAAGATGACGGAGGTAAATCAGTAGAAATAACAAAATATAGAGGTATGATAGGATCTCTCCTTTATCTTACTGCTAGCAGGCCCGATATTATGTTTAGTGTGTGCATGTGTGCTAGATATCAGGCAAACCCTAAGGAATCTCACTTAAGTGCTGTCAAACGAATAATGAAATACCTAGTAGGCACTTCACAAATGGGCCTATGGTACCCTAAGGGTGCCTCTTGTAGCCTAATAGGTTATTCTGACTCTGATTTTGCTGGGTGCAAATTGGACAGAAAAAGTACTAGTAGGACATGCCACTTGCTTGGTAGTTCTTTAGTTTCTTGGCATAGCAAAAAACAAAATAGTGTGGCTTTGTCTACCGCTGAGGCTGAATATGTTGCAGCCGGGAGTTGCTGCGCTCAAATCCTATGGATGAAGCAACAACTCTTAGACTACGGTCTTCAACTTGATCACATCCCGATAAGATGTGATAACACTAGTGCAATAAATATCTCTAAGAATCCCATACTGCATTCTAGAACAAAGCATATAGAGATAAGACATCACTTTATCAGAGATCATGTACAAAGGGGACTGCATTCTTGAGTTTGTTGAAACATCTAAGCAACTTGCAGATATCTTTACTAAACCCTTAGCAAAAGAAGCATTCTTTTATATTCGAGGAGAATTAGGCATAATTGATCAATCAAATATTTGAATTGCTTATTTGTTGTTGATCATTACCATGTTTGTATGCCTTAAAATTCATATATGTATATGCTTCTGTGTGAGTTTTTATTCGAATAAGCAAAGCGTTATTCGAATAAACTCATTCTCTGCATGTTAATATATCAGCCTTATTCGAATAGAATTCAGTTTATTTGAATAAACTGATACCTTTGCTTATTTCTGTGTTTTTTATCTCTGCTTATTCGAATAAAACATTCTCTATTCGAATAACCAGAAACCTGCGCTTATCAGTGTTTCTTTCTGCCCTTTGCTTATTCGAATAAACCCCTTTCTATTCGAATAACCAGCGTCTGTTTTTTTATCAGTCTCTGATCTTGGTCTCGGTCTATTCGAATAGACCCCAGGTTATTCGAATAACCTGAACCTTGTTCTATCAGTGCTGACTGTTTGGCCTCGGTCTATTCTAATAACTCCCATAGTTATTCGAATAAACCCTTTCAGCTAGCCAAAAAGCTTGGCTTTCCCAGTCGTTTTATTCGAATAGAACACCTCTTATTCGAATAAACCCTAGCTGCCTCACCTCTTCAGTTTCCTACACGCCTGTCTGTTCACCTTTCCTGCAAGGTTTATTCGAATAAAACCTCTGTTTATTCAAATAAACACGGGGTTCTTTAAATAAACCCCTGCGCGCCCAAAGCCTTTCACCCTTCATCTTCTCTACTCTTCTCTGGCTCTTTACTCCTCCCTCTCTAAACCTTTCACTATCTGGGTCTCTTCCTCTCTCTCTCACACCTTCCTCCATGGTCTCCTCCTCCAGCAAGCGTCCACGCACGAAGAATGCTCCAGGCACCAACCCGCTTGATCTTCGAAGGCTCTCCTCCAATGAAGAGCACCGTGTACGCTTTATCTCTCACTTCTGGGAGCGAAACTTGGTTCAACCCAAGTATCTGGATCTATCTTTCTTCCAGCAGCACCGCGGCTTCGACTTCCTGACCCTGCTGTAAAACCAGGGAGTTCTTCAGCTTTGCGCTCACCGGGCCACCATCTACCCAGCCTTGGTGAAGATGTTCTTCTGCAATCTGGCTTTTGATGGCCAGAATCTCCTTTCTGAGGTATGTGATCAGAACATAGTGATCACACCACTGGATTGGTCCACTCTGTTCGTGCTGCAGTTCTCCGGTGCCCTTGTTGAAGAGGATGACACACCCTTCCTTGAAGACTTCAACAAACTTCAAGCAGTTAAGGACCTGCTGAAGCCTGGCCTGGCTCTTCCTGATAAAGGCCTCAAGGGTGGAATGCTGAAAAGCCAAGATAGGCTTCTACACTACGCCTATGCTCACATTCTGGCTCCTCGCGGTGGAAACTACGCCTACTTCAGTGAGGAAGATGTCTTCATGCTATGGTTTCTGAAGAATGGCTATCAAGTCAACTGGCATGTGTTCATTATGAGGCACATGATGAGGGCCAAGGGCAAGGACAAATCAGACCTACCTTATGGCATCATCGTCACTACCTTGCTGAGCAAGTATCCTCAGGTCTTGGAGACTGAGCGGGCCATTGCTCTGACTCATCACAACGTCTTTGGCGCTCACACCTTACGGAAGATGAAGATGATTCAAACCGATGAAGGTTGGGTGTACCCAGATGAGGTTGCTGAGGATGAGCTTGACCCTGCTGACGCCCCTGCTGCCCCTGCTGCTCCTGCTGATGTACCTGCTGCTGCACCTGCTCCTGTCACTTTGGAACAGATCATGGCCACCTTGCAAGACAACCGAGCTTACATGGAACATACCTTCTCTATTCTGTTTGACAGAATAGAAGGCGTTGAACGTGAGGTTGCGGCTCTTCGATCTGCTTCACCTGCTCCTGCACCAGCGTCTTCACCACCACCTCCGGATGCTTACTTTTAGTTTTCTTTTGTTCTTAGGCTGTTTGTGTTTGGATCTATGTAATTTATTTTCTGGCTTGTGTATTTGAACCATTTTATTAATGCATAAATGATATTTCTTGTTGATCTATTGATTTGAATTTGTTCCCTTTTCTACACTTTGCTATATGTTTATGAGACTTACCCCTCCTTTTTGCTCATGACAAAAGGGGAAGAAATATTTGATCACTTGACTTTAATTGAGAAAAGACAGGTATTTTTTAAATAGGATTGGATTCAAATTGAAAGGGGGAGCTGCGCACTTATCTGATATATATTACCTTTTATTTAAAGAAGGGGAGTAAGCTTTTATACCTTTTGTGAATTCCAATTATATGCACTAATGCTTTTCTCTTTGATATTGATAGTTTGTCATCATCAAAAAGGGGGAGAATGTGTTTGATGCTCATCTGTGAAGACTTGTTTTGATGATAACAAATAGGAAGAATAAATGAAGATGATATATAGATCAAGTCCGAGTTTATATTTTGTTTAGCATTAGGACTTAGGATCTATTGTACGGAGCTCACATTGATATCTCGTTGTTTTTGAAAGAAAAGAGGAAAATTGTTTTAAACTCAGTATCCTTGAAAACATCCTTTTGAAACTCTTTTTTAAATCGAGTTATTCGAATAAAGCTTGCTTATTCGAATAACCATGCTCACGTGGTTTTTTTCTAAAAGATGTTATTCGAATAAATACTCTGTTATTCGAATAACCAAGGCTTTTCAGAAATCTGTTTTATAAATGGCTATTCGAATAAACCATCTCTTATTCGAATAAATGAAGTTTTCAGAACTTAGCCTTGAGTAAGTTATTCGAATAGATCATACGCTATTCGAATAAAACCCTTCTTTTAAAACATGTTATTCGAATAGAGGAGTCGTTATTCGAATAAACGTGCATTTTCACAAACTCTAGTGTTAACAGAGTTATTCGAATAACAGGTTGGTTATTCGAATAACCCATCTTGAATGAGTTTTTCAAAAACAGTGTTATTCGAATAAGCCTTCGCTTTATTTGAATAAACACGGAACTTGGTTTACGAAAATGGAAACAGACAGCTTTCAAATTTGTTTTTAAATGACATTAATTATACCCAACGGCTGATTAACCTAGTTTTCCCTATAAATAGCAAGCCTGGGTCACGTTTTCCATTACCCATTATTCTGAACTACTTTCTGATTACTCTGTCTTTGTGAAAACTATTTTCTACGCTCTTCTTGCTTAAAAACTTTGAGATATTTCTGTGAGAGCTCTATTAGCACTTCAACTTGTATTACATACTCTGTTTGAGAGTTTCTCTTCATCTCTATTTTCTGATAATCTGTATCGAGGGTGAGGTATCCCTCAAGGTTTATATAAGGGTGAGGTATCCCTGCAGGCTGAGACTTTAGCACAAGGGTTTAGTGTCCTTGTGTGTGAAAAGTGCTCTAATTTGTAACGGTAGTAAGCACCTATTGAAGCTTGTATACTTAGTGAAAAATCTCGGCTTTCGAGGACTGGACGTAGACCACAAGTGGGTTAGTGGTCGAACCAGGATAAATCATGCTCGCTTCTCTTTTCCCTAATCTCTTTATTTTATGCAATTTATTTTATTGCACATTTATTTTACGCTGTTCTTTATTGCTTCTTTTCTTCTTCTCATTCTTTCTGTGCATTTATTTATTAAGCTTTTGATATTCGTTTTAATTAAAAAGAGGTTTTGCGAAAAAGTTTTTATACTCAATTCACCCCCCCTCTTGAGTACTGGAAGCCACTTGATAACATCCTCAAATTCACAGCCTTACAATGTTCATTGCCTGGGTTGACTTCAGGTTGACCAGGAAACTTACCTTGCTGCCTAATAAGAGAAGTGCTTGCTTGTTGGGCAATCTAGGTTTCTAACATCTTATTATGAATAACTAAATTGTCAACCTTAACTGACAACTCTTTAATTGCCTCAGTTACAACTTGCCCATGGTGCCTAAACTCCTCATTTTGCTTAGACTGACTCTCAACAAAATTCTCAAGAAGAGACTCAAGTCTAGATTTTTGTACCTGTGGGATTCCAGAAGAGGGTTCAGCATTACCTTGCCCAGCTTGGTACTGATTATTCTGGTAAGAGAAGTTAGGATGTGACCTCCAACCAGGGTTGTAAGTTTGAGAATATAGATCATTCCTCCCCTTTTGGTTCAAGTCATGGAAATTGTGGCATGATTCCACTTGCTCCACCGGTGCACCATGTGAGGATCCAATTCCAACTTGGCATTTGGCACCTATATGTCCCTGTGCTCCACAAATCTCACAAAAATTATTAGAGGCACCTATGGCATTACCATGAGCTTTCTCAAGCATGTCAAAAAGTTTATTCAAAGAATCAAACTTTGACATAATTAAATCAACACTATCTACCTCAAACTTACCTCCCGAGGGCTTTCTTGGGTTGTGCCCTCTTTCATTAGCCCATTGGTGATAATTTGAAGCCACACTCTTAATTATCCCATAAGCTTCTGTGAGCCTTCTATTCATCAAAGCTCCACCAGCTACGGAGTCAAGAGACATCTTCAAAGAATATTCCAAACCATTATAGAAGGTGTGGACGATTAACCATTTCTCTAACCCATGGTATGGGCAGGCTTCCAGCAAAGCCTTATATCTATCCCAAGCTTCTGACAATGACTCGCCATCTTTCTGAACAAAGCTTGTGATTTGGGTCCTTAGGTGAGCAGTCTTGGAAGGTGGAAAGAATTTATCCAAAAAGGCTTGCTCCAATTGGTCCCAAGTAGTTATCGTCTCAACAAGAACAGACTTCAGCCAAGCTCTAGCTCTATCTCTCAACGATAGAGGAAACAGACAGAGACGAATAGCATCAACAGAGGCACCTTCGATCTTAAGGGTCTCACAGAACTCCAAGAACATATTCACATGATCATTAGGATCCTCTGACGACAATCCTCCAAAATGGTTCTGCCTTATCATAGAAAGTAGGGTAGGAGGTATGGTGAAGTGTCTGGCTTCAATGTCTGGCCGAGCAATTCCAGATCACAAACCCCGAGCGTTAGGGGCTGCATACTCTTTTTACGATTTATTATCCTCAGCTGCTGCCATGACAAGTGGTGGTTCAGATATTTCTCTTACTCTTTGCCTTTGTTATCTTCTCCTTTTATGTAAAGTTCTTTCAATTTCAGGATCTGCTTCAATAAGAGTCCCAGAACGTCTAGTACTTTGCATAAACAAGAGAAATTACCTGCAGAGAGTCAAAGAGAAATTAAGAACGTAAGAACTAAATAAAAGAAAAAGGTTTAAAATAATTAAATTAAAAATTAAATTAATATTCAAGAAAAACACAGTCCCCGGCAACGGCGCCAAAAACTTGATGCGTGAGATCCACAAGTGTACGGTTTCATCGTCAAGTAATAAAAAGATCAAATTCACAGGGACTGTGTCTATGAATACCAATTAATTAATTAATTCAATTAAATTAAACAAAAGAGAATATGATTGTTGATTAAGAAAAACGTAGTAACAAAGTAATTAAATAAAAATTAAAGTGCAGAATTTAGAACAAAATTAGCAAGTTATCAAGAAGGGGTTTTTCAGATTCAAGAAAGCTTCCAAGATTGGGATACAACAATGATACAAGATAAATCCTAATTGACAACCCTTTTATTAAATCTGAAATTCAATTGAAGGTGAATTATCCTAAATTAGTTTATGTTCTTTCTCAAGATACAAGATCTGTGCCCAATTAAACCAATTCCTACTCTCGTGGTAATTGAATTTAAATTGAACCCATTACGCTTTGTGGTAATTCATTGAATCCTCGAAAGGCTAAAACTACTCTCGTGATTTAGACCTTAAGTTCAATTCTTATGGTTCCAACACCTAGGTTCACCTCTCAGTACGTCCCCAAATGCCTATGAGATGTAAATAAGTGGCCAGCAAATTCACATAAATAAGAGCAATAAGAATTGAATCAAAGAATATACAAGATCAATAAAAGGGGAAACAACATCAATTAATCATTATCAATGTATCAAAGGGCATTACCCAATCCTAGAAATAAAAGAAACTATTCAGACATAGAGAAGAAGGAACAAGAAAACATGTTCATAAACATCCAAACCCGTAATTCAAGAGAGAAGAGGGAAGAAAGATCAAGAACCAAAGCCTCCAATGTGCCTCTCCAAAACCAAATTAGAACCCCCTAATTGTATTCAGCACATCTATTTATAACCTAGGGTTTTAATTGGCTAAAAAACCCCAAAAGAAATAAAAATAAAAACTTAAAAACTGCTACGCACTGCGATCCACGGCAGTGGTTTGATCCACGGTCAGGCCGTGGATCTCTCTGCCATAGACCAATTTTGCATCATTTGAGTTCCACAGCCGTGGATGGTTCCACGGCCAGGCCGTGGAACTCTCTGGAATTCTCTTATTCTTCTTTAAGTTGCTACTCGATCCATGGCCGTGGTTTGATCCACAGGCAGGTCGTGGATCCCTCTGGAATGGTCTTTTTGCACCTTTTTGCTATCCATTAAGCTCCAACTTCAAACATGTAAGCATTCCATTCAATCCTAGGCCAATTCAACATTAATCCTCACAAGAACACCAAAAACACCGCAGTTATCTGAACTAAGCAAAAATAAACCAAAAGAGAAACTAAAATGCCTAAAATGCTCAAGAATGCATGCAAAATAAGAACAAGACATGATGTTGTTTCACACACATCACTTACCTTAGCCCCATTACAACTTTGAATAAAATTCTCTTGATTTGTGTGTGCATGTGTTTGAGTAGTGGAGAAGTAGAAAATAAGCAAGCTTATGATAGTACAATTTTCATGGGTTGAATTGAGTGAAATACTTACCTTGTAAACACTTGAGGGATTGAGAGTGTATCTTGTGAGAATCTATCATTCTTGATTCATACTTTTCAATTTGAAGCTAACTTGCTTGTTGGTTTGAGATGTGAAGAAATTTTAATTCATGAATGTTTTGTCCCCTTGAATTTTTTATTGCTCTTCTTGCTTGTAAACTTTTGCATTCTTGAATGTCATTGGAATTTGAATCTTTTAGAATTTTTTATTTTTTAGTTTTTATGTTGATCCCTTGTTCCCTAATTTTGATCTTATATGTTTTGCCCAAAAATGTAAAAAATTAAGTGTGGGAGAATTTAATAATCACATATTCTATACATTAATAAACCCTCATGTTTAGTCATTTACACCTTCTATGTCCTTAATTGTTTGAGCTTGATCATGTTTTATAAGTTTGGGCTTAAATTGGACTTAATTGATAATTCCCAGCATTGTTGAGGTTTTACACTATTTCTGTATTTTAGTCATATATTGAGTTCTATATATCTGATAGTTATACATTATACCTTGTAGGAAATCTGAGAGGAAGCTCTACAACTTTGATGAAGAGCTCGAAGTCTCAATCGAATGTCTATTGGACCGAATTGGGCCTGGAAGTCAGAATACGAATTTAGTGACCCTTTGATATTGTTTTGATCATAACTTGAGTTGTAGAACTCCAAATTGCTTGGGGTTTGGGCCCAATTGCTCATAATGGACCCAAATTTGTATCTATATGGATTCTAATCATGTAAGGCCAAAATAGGAGGTAGTTTTAGGAGTTTTAGGTAGAAATCCGAGGCTAGGTATAAAAATACCTCTCGTTCTACACTTTTCTCTTATTCTCTCTATAACTTCTTCCTCCTCCTTCTCTCTAGAATTTTGTTCTCTCTTCTCTTATTTTTTCTGAGTTCTCCCTTTCTCATGGAGGGGTAGGGCCTTTAGATCAATCCAATAGATTGAACAACTTGATGCTTAATCTTGATATTCTATTTTAATTGTTATATTCATCTATTAATCAAGTTTCTCTTCTTCTTCTTCTCTTTGTTAATTCTGGTTGTTTGATTAGAATTTTCATATGTTAATTGCTTAATTATCATGTTCAAAGAGATGAACTCAGAGATTAAACCAAGAATTGAAGGTGTTTGATGAAATGTTTAACTTGGTTGGATCTTGACTTTTAAGTTAATTTCGGTTTGAATGGGTGCTTAATTTGTCTAATCTTAATTAATTGAATCCTGGAAGCATTTCTAGTAGAAGATCCATGGATCATTGAGAGACGTCTTGAGGTGATCTAAGACCAAGGACTTGATTGATAATTGAATAGACCTATAATAATTAAGGATGGATTAAAATCAAGTTAGGTTAATTCTCTTGGATTGGTTGCTTTATTAATTCTATTTTATCCATTTTTGTTTGAATTCTGTTATTTACGTTTTCTATATGATCAACCCCCTTCCCAATTTTGGCTTGATCTGATCCAATTGCAATTACAATCTTGAGAGATGATTCGGTGTTGACTCCTATGCTATAAGCCATAAGTATAACTCCCTTACAATTTTGATTGAGTTCGGCGCTCGTCAAAATTTTGGAGCTGTTGCTAGGGATTGATAGTTGCAATATGATCACATTAAGTGTCATACTAACTCTTGTTCTTACTAACAACTAAATCTTATTCGTTCATTCTAATCATAACTGCCATTCTGCTACATTACAATTCTGCGCATAATTTTGGTTACTGTTGCATTGGATTCTGCTACATTGCATTACATTTTGTTATTGTGCATTGCATGATTTCCTCACAATTACATTGCATAACATAACACAATTGATAATTCTGCTGCAACACTAACATAATTGTTCAATTATCTTTTGCATTACAATTCTGCTACTTGGTTACTGTTCCTTTGGTTTTTGCTGCTGTTAGCCATCCTGTTGCTGCCCTTATTTATAATTACATTGCAAGATATCCTTGTAAGTATCATTCACTCATTTTGGATGTGATCCTACTTATGCAAATTCTCCAATGGAACAGTAAAATAATCTTCTAAATTATGCAGATTTGCTGTCATCCGGGGAGCGCTCAGGTGCCCTATGCAGAGCACTTAGGCATTAATAGACTAGAAAGGAGTTTCATGCAGTAGAGCGGAGAACGCTTAGGTGCTTAGTGTAGAGGGCTTAGGCACGCGATGCGAGACAGCACAAGGGTGTGTTCTACCTAGTGAGCACTCAGGCGCTCAAGGAGAAAGCACCAGAATTCAACAAAAAGTTGATTTTGATGTTTTGAAGTCCTTGGCCCATTAGAATTTTCCTAAGGTGTGTTAAGGCACAAATAGGGATATCTCATGAGAGGATTTATCACCTAGCAATGCCATGAGAATGCTTAGACCTTTGAATATCCAATAGCAATGGATTGACATAGGTTATGAATAATATACCACTAGACGTAATTCGGTAAGGGAATGATCCTTTGGTATGTATATTATATGTATGATGTAACATCTTGAAAAATCATGTTAGGCTTGTATAAGGTTACATAGGTAGTCTGATACTTGTTGAGCATGTTAGTTAATTTTCGTGACAAACTGAGTTAGTTTAAGTACTTTGTTGCAACATAGAATGTGGTAAATAGCCTAAAATGACTTAGAAAATAGCATAAACTGCTATTTGAAGGGAAACATGTGTGGATAACTTGTTTCTAGATCACAAATGAGTTAAGTAAGGTGTGGTAAAAGTTTTAAGACAATCGGACTTAATTTGGTATTTTTAGGCATATTAGTTATGCTTTTAATGCCGGATTGACCCCCAGCAAATATGAAAAAATAGAGAAAAAGTGCAACATGATTTTTAAAGAATCTTAGGATTTATTTTGAGTCTATTGGAGGTTCGGAACTTTGATTCAGAGGAATCTAAGTGTTCATAGCAGATCGGGATTTCTAGTACCATATTAGTGGTAACCCTTTAAGAAGCAAAGTGAGGCTTCTTTCCTCACTCCCACGGGAGAGAGCCAAAAATAGAAAAGAGGGGAGGAGAAAAGGGAAAGAAATGGGGCAGTCGTAAGAGAGAAAGAAGAGAAGAAAAAGAAGGAAACCAAGGGAAGAAAGAAGGGAAATCAAAGGTGAATGATCCAAGAGCAAGTTCAAGGCTTCAAGATCTTCAACCAAGCAAGAGGTAAAGGTGCTTTCTATCTTTGATTCTTCATCTTTTCTAGGTTTTGGACTTAGGTCTTTAAATGGAGAAGTTGGGTTTTAAAGAGGGAAAACTAGTTTCTTTAGCTTGATTCTTGATTTCATTGATTAGAATTGGTTATTTCAATTCAAAGAAAACAAGATAGATGGATTTATCCATAGTTTGAACAAGTTGGTTCTTGAGTTGGAACCTAGGTTTTCAAGGAACCAAGTGAGTGATTTTCGGTGTTTGATCCAAGTTTAGTGAATTAATAGGTTGCAATGGTGTTACAACATGTTTAGAAGTTGTACGTAGTGTTAGAAACCAACTAGAAGCCAAGTTTAGAGGATTGGAAGCTGAATTGGATTAATGGAACAGTGTAGAACTGAGTGGTTTTTGCAAAATTCTGCAGAAAACAAGCTCGCGCCACAGCGTGGATAGCTCACACCGAGGCATGAGACTAGTTTTGGCTTCAAGTGCCACGGTGTGCAAAAGGAGTGTCGCGGTGTGAGGGTCTGAAACTCACCAAAATGCTGATTTTGATGGTTTGAGTCCCCTAGTTATTAGATTCCTTTGTTTATGCCTTTTTAAGAGTGTTGAGGCACTAGAGAAGGTATTTCTTAGAGAGAAAGACCTAATGGCATACAAGGGAAAATAAAGGAAAAGTTGTGTAATTAATTAAGTATAGATTGTCATTGTTTAAAGTTCAGTCTATGAGTGACAAAGTGTTGCTTAGATATCACATGGGAAATGATGAGGAAGTGAAAAACAAGTGTATAGGCTAGATGGCAAGAGTTGAGTGCCATAGACCCTAACTGGCAAAGGTGAATGCCATAGTATGTGAAAGCTCTTAAAGAGTGGAATAGAGTTAGTAATGCAAAGTTAGAAAGTATACTAAGTCTAGTTAGCATTTGGATAAGTGTCGTAGTGCATGAACTACTCCTATAGAGAAGAGGTAGTCTTAGTAGTTGGACTTAGTATAGAGCTATGTGGTGGTTATGTTAGAGTTAGGACATAACTCCGCATTTTCACACACTTCACATCACATATACTTGTTATCCCTAGAGATCAGAAAGTGGAGGCATCCACTCAGTTTGGTGGCGATATCCACCCAGTTTATGGTAGACTACTTGGTAGTCTACTTAGTAGGATTAGGAGGATACATATTATGGTAACAAATTTTGCCCCTACTAGGTAGGCTATAGGAGGTCACACGTTATTATGGCAGAGTATCTTCTTAATCAAGGGGGAATAGTTAAATATCACGACACTACACCTACACTTACACTGCACATACTTTTCTTTGAGCATACATCATTTCATCACTACATTATTTATTATTTGTTTAGATTGGAATTTGTGTTTGGTTTTGCGTATGTTTTATTCTTGAATTGTGCCTTCTGTAATAGCTGTATGGGCAGTTGTCTGGTTGATGATTTCTAAATGATTGTATGGGTAGTTGTTTGTTATCGTCATGGTTTCAGTTATCAGATTAAAAGTATAGAATTTCTTAGGAACGTTACATAGAGAGAGGAAGTTTTGTAATCGTTCTTATACAATGAGTTTTAATATGCTTATCAGTTTAAGTTGGATTTATTCATTTTCAAATGTTTAGACTTCTGGTTTTAGTTACTTATACTGAGAAATGTAGTTTCTCACCCCGTTTGTTGCCATGTAAATCCAGGTGAAAGTTCATCCAAAGGCAAGAAGAAAAAGTATAAAGACTAGGATAGTTTTTGTGCTTGGTAGTTTAAAGCTTTGTATTTATTTACTTTGCTTTTAGTTTGTATAAAGTTTATGTACACAATGGGCCTTTTTGTGGCAATACGTATGTATATAACTTTTAGTTTTCGCAAGGCTCTCCATTATTATTTGCTTAAATGATATGGATTAGTATGATGTTTAATTTAGAAGTAGCATAACTAATACTATTTATCCTAGAGTATGCTTGATATACTAGGATACCAGTATTAAGGTGTTACATATGAACCTTTGAGCGTTCAAGAGTTATGGTTTGCTTAAGGTAAACATCTAGCATCTTAGGCCACTATTATGGTTAGATGTATGTATAAAGGGTTTTCTAGTAATATTGATTGTTGTGAGCATCCTTAGATGTTGTGCACCATCATTAAGGCCAAGGGAGATAAGTGGGGAGTCCAGAAAGTTCTTTTGAACAATGATTCAGCCTGAACTTCCTGATAGTGCCAGGGTACGTGTAATGTGAGGGTGAGTTTTCCCTCTATTTACCACAAGAAAATACACTAAACTAAAAATCCTAGATGAACGTCTTGGTTCTAAGTTGAACTAAGTATGTATGTATGAATGTATGTTAACTTGGTTTATCTGGATGTTAAAGTTAAACCTTGTAGATCCTTTAAACATATCCTATTTAGTACGTGTTAAGATTACGTTTATTATCTTATGTATGCTGGTATTGGTTTACTCATACTGAGAATTATTGATTCTCACCCCGCTGTGTTGCCATGTAATTCAAGGTGAAAGATTTTCCAAGAACAAGAAGAAAAAGGAAGCTAAAGATTAGGCTAGCTTTATGATTTATATTACAACTGTTGTATTTGATAGTACTTCTTTTGTAATGTAAAGAGTTATGTAATACTTCAAGCCTATGCTGAGGCTAATGCTGTATATATATACATTATGTTATGATAAGTATGTTTTTCGCATTTCATATGGCTTTCTATAATGTTTCCAATGAACATTATGGATATATGTATAAGGTTAATATGTATGTAGTGATGTTGTAATGCTAAATATCCCTTTGTGTATTATACATATTGAGATATTGGTGTTAGGACATTACACAGAAACTGTAAGCAAAGAAAGGAGAGAAAAGGAAGGAAAGAAAGAGGGAAAAGAGGAGAAAAAGAGAAGGATCAAGGGGAAATCCAAAGTGGGAAACTAGATGCACTACAAAGAGGTAGGGGAGTTGTTTCATAGCTTCATCTCTTTCCTTATTTCAACTTGTTCTTAATGAGGACTTGATG
The DNA here is from genome assembly GCA_029884595.1 of Ormosia semicastrata. Lineage (NCBI taxonomy): Eukaryota > Viridiplantae > Streptophyta > Magnoliopsida > Fabales > Fabaceae > Ormosia > Ormosia semicastrata. The sequence continues at coordinate 44,343,503 of JAQQTO010000044.1, read as the reverse complement.
AATAGAAATAGAATTGAATGTTGTTTATCGTTTTTCTTGCTTGATTCTTGTTTGGAAACTTGTTGATGGCTTGATTTTGGGATGTTTGATGATTGGTTGTGTTTAAGGACTTGGTTATGTCCATTTTCCTCCATAACCTTAAAAGTGAGAAACTAGGTTCTTTGGATTATTTCTTGATTGTCAAGTTATGTAAAAATGGATTAAGTTGATATTTAATTATTCTATCATGTTTTAGATCATGTTTAGGATTAGTTGATATCTAGAATTCATGAAATTGGTGATTGGAATTAGTTTGGACAACCAATTTTGTAGAAAGCATTTTGCAGAATCAGTTCTGCTATACAGGCGCCTAAGCGTGTGAGCACGAGCGCTCAAGCGTCCAATGCCCAGAGAACAAGGCAAATGCTCTGGTCTACGCGCGCCTCAGCGCCAACAGTGGGCACTCGAGCGCCCCAATACCAGAGACTTTGCTGCCTGATACACGCAATGAGCGCTTGAGAGCCCATCCTAAAGCGCCTAAGTGCTCTAAGCGTTGGAGCGTTCCCGAGCTTAATGCTTGAGCACCCAATACAGAATTCATAGAATTTTTATGTTGTTTTAACAGGGTTTCCTACTTGCTTAGATCCCTTATGCATGTTTTTTAGCATATGTTAAGGTATTACTAGGGGTATTTCAAATGGGGAAACAACTACCTAGTTAGTATATGAAATGTATGAGACTTAGAACAACCTAGAGTAATGGTTTGATCTGAGTAAATGTCCAGCACCTTTAGCAACTTAGTGTTCCGTTAGATATCACTTAAGATGTGATAATGTGGTGTATTAGATACTAGTAGACTAGGATGTATTGGTAGTGTTTTCCTATGAGTGTGACCTTACATGATGTAATGTCATTTGGCCAGAAAGAAAGGAATCAAAAGTTCCTAAAGGGGTAAGTTATTCCAAACCAAGAGCTAGGGTTACATGTAGTATGAGGGCAAAGTTTCCTCTCTACAACAGGTAAATATAAGAAGCTAGAGTTCCTAGTAACACATGCCTAGATCTTAAATGAGCTAAGTATGTAAGAACGTATGCATGTAAGTTTAACTTGGTTTACCTAGTTATTAAAGTTAAACTTTGTAGAATATGTAAACATATCTTATTAGTGACATGTTTAAGATTATGTTTATTATGCTATGCATGACTAGTCTTGGTTTACTCATACTGAGAATTATTATTTCTCACCCCCACTATGTTGCCATGTAATTCTGGTAAGAGTTCTTCTAAGAACAAGAAGAAAAAGGAAGCTAAAGATTAGACTAGTTATAGTTTTATCTGTTATATTACAATTGTTGTATTTTTATGTACTTCTTTTGTGATATAAAGAATTATGTAATACTTCAAGCCTTTGCTAAGACTAGTATTGTATTTATATATATATATATATATATATATATATATATATATATACATTTTGCTATAAGTTTTATGTTTTTCGCATTTCATATGACTCTCTATGATGTTTCCAACGAACATTATGGATATACTTATCAGGTTATTATGTATGTAGTGACGTCGTAATACTGAGTATATCTTTGTGTCCTACGCATATTTAGATATTAGTATTAGGACGTTACATCTTTTGTGGCCGAGATTGCTTTGCCTGCTATTTGTAGCTTTTTGGAGACACATGGCGGTTAGTGAGTGGATATCGTTGTTTGGGCTTCACACTACCATCCTTTCAAACATTTTGGAATGCCCAACATGTTTATACCATGATGGTGGCAGTTGAGGCGTTGTTGGCCTATAAATAAGGGAGTGGGTGAAAACCTCCCACTTTTGCTGCTTCTCAGAATTCTCTAAAAGACTTTTTGATGAACTAGGTGATTTCCAGCGAGCACTTTCATGGTGGTTCATGGTGCGTACATGGAAGTGCACATTATCAGTCATTTTTTTCAGTTTTCTTCAACCTCCCCCCACCAAAAAGGTACTGCCCACTCCCTTTTCTCCTTCCTTTTTTGCTCCCCCCTTTTATTCTTGGCGAGGAGAGAGGCAAAGAGTGACAATGAGGAGGATATCAATTCTTTGGGGGGTGTTGTTTAAAACGCCGCCTATGCATGTAACGCGACATAGGGGTTTCTATGGGGACAATATCTTTACTAGGGCACAAAGGTTGCTTTTTGGTGATGAGGTCCAAGATATGATCTAGAGGGTGGACGTCATGCTAAGAGCAGCAAGGCTCAAGCCGCCGCGTCCATTATCTGAGATCTCAAAATAATTGAAAAATAAGGAGTTTAATTCTTCATATATTTCTGATGTTGAAAGTTCGACCTCTATAGATTCTCCTTTTGAGATCCGTTACATAGGAAAAGAAAGAAGGCTATTGCCCTATCTACAGCCTCGGTTTGTGCATCCAACGTAGCCCTAAGCACTAAATTGCATAGATGGGTGAGTTCCAAAGTAAAAAATATATTGTCGCGGTATGATACTGACGAAGAGGTAGCCGCTCTACGAGTTTACTTATAATTGACTAATGACGATATTTAGGACAATGAATCTAAGGTCCATCTGATGGGTGATGAAGAGCAGATTTGCACAACGCAAACTTCGGGGGATAAACATTCTATATATCTATACGAAGTGATGTTTACCAAGCTCGAGATCTGTCTTCTATTTTCTCACTTTGAGATGGGTGTTTTGAATCATCTTCGGTTGGCGCCCACGCAATTACACCCAAATGCTTAGGCCTTCTTTATCTAGGCATGCCAAGTCGGCACTTGGGCCTTCTATGCACCATCCCCACTTTCTTTTATTTCTTTCAAGTGGTGCGGCCCGACGGGGGTGGTCCGACTAAGGAGTGGGTGACACTACAAGCTAAGTGTGCCTGCAAAATCTTTGAAACTTTCCTTGAATCATACATGAATTTCAAGAATAAGTAATTTAGATTGGAGGCGACTCTCAGAACTAGGATATTCTTTCTTACTATTGAGGGTGAGCTGGCAATGTACCTTTATTAGATTTCCCGACCTTTATTAGCTTATTTGAAGCACGTAATTAATAAATGCAGCGGAACATGCATAATAAAGGCACAGCAAATATAGATTACTCAAATACAACTTGAGTTATAGGATAAATCAAGCAAATAAGCTAGATATCAAGTTCTTAGAATCAAAACATTAAAATGACAAGATATGCAATAAATAAATATACTGCACCAAATACTAAAATTAAAGAGTGTAGGGAAGAGAGAATCAAACTCAAGGATTTATCCTAGTTCAGCCACCAACCACTTGTAGCCTATATCCAGTCTTCAAGCTTAACTTGAGAATTTCTTCACTATTTCCTAGACTTCACGGGTGCTAGGAAAACTTTTACAACTAAGAGCACTTAACACATTTTGGGATACCTCACCCTTAAAACTTTTGAGGGATACTTCACCCTTTACTCTACCAAGGGATACTTTACCATTTTATCTCTTGAGTGATACCTCACTCTCTTTTACAGGAAAATAAAGAAAGATTAAATAATAAGCTCTCAAAAGAGTGGATATTACAAATTGAAGCTCAATAGGTATTAAAGAATCACATAGTAAAGGTCAAAATAGGGGTTTATAAGAAAAGAGAGTTAGAACTCGTATTCAATGCTCAAGAATGATTTTCAAATGTTTTTCCCACTTCATTTAAGTCTCTAAAGCTTTGTATTTAAAGTCCATGAAGAAATAGAATCGTTGGAGGTGGTTGAGAGCATTAAATGCTAGTAATTAGCTGTTATTTTTCATTTTCAGACACCCAAATAACAGATTATTGGTTTCATATGACAGTTTATTGCATGCGAATAACAGGTTACATAACAAATTATTTACGTTTTCAAAAAAACACTATTACATGCGAATAACAAATTATTGTGAAACCATAATCGATTAGGTAGTTTAAAAAACAAAAGAAACTGACTTGTCAAATAACTTGTTATGGGCACTCCATAATTGGTTATTCCTTTTAAAACAACAAAATGCGCACTACTGACTTGTCAAATAACCTATTTTGGTTTCCAGATAATTTGTTATTGGTTCCAGATAATCTATTATTGGCTATCAAGAAAAGATGATTTTTAAAAGTCTTTGCAACCAAAGATTCCCAAAACCTTTCCAACCTTTCTAAAATCATTTTGCTCAAACTTGATAAATATTTTCACAAGTATTAAACATGATTTTTCATAGAAATTTAAGTTGAATAAAAATGACATATGAGCTTAATGTGATTTATCTTTACCTACACAAGATCTAAGTCCTATAAGCTAAACTTGAAGATCCTTTGGACTTGATCTTTGCACAACCATTTCTTTCTTATTTGTTATCATCAAAACCATTATCATTGCCAATGCTAATTACACTTTCTGGAGTCCTCAATATGGAGAAAGAATTGTCCTTTCAGTGAGCTCATTGAACAGGCCCTGTTAATGTAACATTTTGAAAATTTTTTTGTTTCATGATAAATAGTCATTTTATAATTTTTATAATTTTTGTGAATTTTTTTGGATTTTTCTAGAATTATTAATTATTTTAATATATTTTTTGATTTACGTGCATACTGAGCAGAGCCAGGAAAGTAAAATATTTTCCATGAGGCCGGAAAACCTTGGAATATGAAAATGTCAACGGGGAATCTTACTAAATTCGAGGTCGAACACAGTTTATGGAGTTTTTGTTTTTCGAGATTTTATTTGATAAATAAAATCGTTGTACTATGAAATTATCTGATGAACAATAAATACTATTTTTATTAACTGTAATCTTTTTTCACTAAATAATAGCCTTAGTAAAGTGTTAGTCATCTTTTGTAGATAGCACTTTAATGACATCATCAAAGATGACATCATATATGTGACATCATCATTTGACTTTTGGAAAAATGTTCCAAAACTTCCTAAAGAAGCTTTGTACAAAGCCTCCAAAGGAAGCTTTGTTTTCTCTCTCCTCCCTTCCACACTCCACGACAATGAGGCCCATTTTGGAGCTAAAAATTAGCTTTTCACTTTATCACTTTTCATTTTTAATTTTGAAATCACCAAAAGCTATCACCTTTCTTCTTTCTTCATCTTCTTTTTCCTCTCAAGTTTCTCTCTTCCTCTCTTCTCCACGGCACCAACACCATTGGGAGGCCATTTTCTCTAGCTTGATTAAATAATCTCATTTCTTGCTTCTTCTCATTATCCTAAGACTTTTCTCTTTGGTGATCATCCCCTAAATCTTCCTTTTTCATCTTCTACCATTGAAGCCCAAACTTGAAGCTATAAGGTAAAGTTCTTGGCTTTTCCTTTCTTTTCTTCTCTTTTCCATTTTTCTTGGTCACCTATGTGACCAAGGACTCCTCTTTTCATGGTTTGAGTGAAAATTTTAAAAAGTTGCTCATCTTAGGATTTTCTTGGAGGCTTAGACAAATTTTGCAAGGAAATGACCAAGAAGCTTGCTTTCTTGTGTTGTTTTCTATAGGTAAGAGGGAGATGATCCTCTTCAACCTATCTTGGTGGTGAGGAAATGTTTTTGGTGTTGTTGATGAGGAATCCATATGGGATTGCTCTCTTTGTTGTGTTGTTCTTCATGATTTTGTAGCTATTTTGACTTGTATGAATTTATTTATTGTCATTGTGCATCTTGATGGCTATGGAATTATATATTGGATTGCTTGGATTGATACATGGAAAATCTAGGGCTCTTTGCCTCTTTTGGATTCATGGCCAAGAGGCCAAATTTTTGGGTGTTCAAGATTTAATTTTTGTAGAAATTGGAACTTAAGAAATTAAGTGTTAGGTAATTAACAATGTGATGGAAAAATTAGTTGGACTCTTGTCCTTGGGAGGTCATGGCCTCAAAGGCCATATTGGCTGAAAGTTATGCATCAAGCTAAGGCTTAGGTGATTAGGTAACTTAAGAATTTATTATGGATTCATAAGATGGAAAGAAACTTATTTGATGACCTAGGGTGATTCTTTTGAACTTAAGGGAAGAACAAGAATGTGTGTGAGACTTGGAGAACCTTAGATAATTCTGTAAGTAAGTATGATTTAATTTGAGTAAAGGACTTGGCTAATTAAGAGAAATAGAGCTTGAAAGAGAATTGCAAGAGAATTCCTCTAGAAAAAGATTTTATAAGAAATGTTAGATTAAAGTGAAACTCCATAATGAACCTTAAAAGTGTATTGTCATATTTGAGAATTTGATAATATGTTAATATGGGTCTATGAGTGGGACCAAAATTCTGTTGATGTTTAACTTGGCCAAATAATGGCATGTTATGGGATGAGAATATCATTGTTGAATATACATGAATACGCATTGAGTCATCATGCATTGTGAAAGTCTGGTGGACTATTGTTAAGGTCATGTTGCCTAGGAGAATGAATCACACCTTAGTGCGGGTGCGAATAGACTAGTGTAGGTTATAATGTTGACCTTGGGGGCGTCGGGGTGCTGGTGTCTCACAATGGTCAGTTGGTAGCTCCTCTGGGCCGTGGGATAAACCGCTGTAAATGCACTGATGATCCGAACCGAGACACTATACTATATTGCCATCTTGTGAAGAATGCCGCTGTATAAAGCCTTGTTGCACAAAATTATTGATTTTTTTTCTGGAAATCACTTGATTTTAGGCTGACGAGATATTGGCATGTCTCCCTAATCATTCTCTCCGATGTTTGTGTCTAGTTCTATGGAGTAGGATTTCGATATCATGTGCACGTGCATAGTGAGTCAACATATTATTTGACATTTATTCATATAATGATTGGAACTATTGTCTTATTGATGTTATAACTGCCTGGATTTGTTAAGTTGTTTACTATTTGCATCTTAATGTTGCTTATTATTCTCGCAATGCTATGTGGGAGTCCTGCGTTGTTCTGTTTCTTTACTGCCATAATTGGTACTAAATGTAGGATGTCTCACTTCTTTTCTATATTCCTGATATTTTGTCTATTTGCATGTTTCTCTGAAGATGTTGGTGAGGAAGGGGAAGTGCACGAATTCCCTGGCTTTTGGCCTGATTTTGACTAGTTACCTGTTTTGGTCATGGCGTCCCGTTCGCATGGCTTTTTGGGTTATGTGAGATTTACTTTTCATGGAGGTCCGGACTGCTAGCACATAAACCTGAGTACGGATCGCTACATCTACCTCGGAGACATGACTATATCTCTGACTTGGGGACGTTATGATCCACCTATCTTTACTTTTAATGCTCACTTGCATTTAGAGTTTTACTTGCCCATACGTGATATGTGGGGTGATCGCTATTACTCCCCATAAAAGGATTCGTTCTTATCCTCTGCACGAGCCCCTGCTCGTAACTCGGTTGCTTCGATGAGGATTTCCTCTAACGAGGAAGACCCTGAGGAGGATCCAACTATGGTTCCTTCTCATTCGCTTTAGGGGCTGATGCTGTTGATGGCCGCTGATAGCTATCTGTAAATCTTTTTGGGGGCTTGATGTTTTGTCTTTTGGTGGGCTGTATATGTGTAATCATTTTGGGGCATGTAAAGCTTCTGCTTTTTGTATATCTAATGATGTACCTAAACAAGTATGATATAAGTGTGTATATATATATATATATATATATATATATATATATATATATATATATATATGAATGTATGGTTTACTTCTCATGATGCTTTCTGTTGTAACCATGTATTATCATTTTTAGTACAAAAAAAAAAGATTTCACCAAATCGTTTGTACGATTACAACTAAATAGTCTTATCTATATTATAATGAGCTGGGTCTTAGTTTATACATTTTATTTCCATTTTGTGGTTATGGTGTAACGTTCCTTCCTCAAAAAAGGGGCGTTACAGTTAACAGCTCCCAATTTGGAGAAGCTTGTCGAGGCAGATATCGCTCACCAAATCTAGTTGGGTGAGGTCCGCTGTCTCAATAACGCGGCACTCCTAGACTTTCTTGGGAAATATATCCCAAAAGCCAATAGGGCAAAACTTGAAAGTGAACTGGAAAGGTTGCAGGATGAGAAACGGACCTTGAAAAGGAGAAACTGGCCAAGATAAAGGACCAGAATAAGTCTCTAAAGCAACAAATGTCTGATTTATGGAAACAAGTGGTTGACTCTGAGGTTTTGGTGGCTGATTTCCACACCAAGGTAGGGAAGCTCAAGCAAGAGAATGAGGTCAGGATAGAGGACATCAAGGTGAAATAGGAAACATTCATCAATGAGATCTTTACAAATGCATTGGAATAATTAAGGACTCTCAATCCCTCTGAACTCATCACTGAGGGTGCGAAACCTCTCCGCCATGTGAGGGATGAGTTCATTGTTGACATAACCTTAGGTTCCTCCGCTCCAATCACTACTACCCCCACCAACGAGGTTATCATCGTCGATTCTCCTAAGTAAATCATATTTTCTTTCCCTTTCTTTTATTTCCCCTTATGTGGGGCTTTTTATTGCTATAAGGACAAGTCCCGATGTCAAGTATTTTTAATTTTGTATGGACAAGTTCGGACTTCGAGCGTTTTCTTTTTGGTTCCTATTAAATACTTAACTATTTTCTCCATTACTTCTTCACTTTATTTCTGCGTTCCGTAATCTTCTTTGGGTCCAAAGCCCAAAAGCTTAGTGTTAATTTGAATTGTTTAGGGACTTCAAAAACTTTGTATTGATAAATCAATGCTTTCTTTTAAGACCGCTAGGGGTGAAAATAGGTCAGGCCGCTTGTCAGGGGCCTATGGCCTGGCCTGCTTAAGGCTTGGCTTGGTTTGACCTATTTACTAAACAAGTTAGGTCAAGGCATTTTTAAAAGTTTGTTTAACTAAAAAATTCAGGCCTCAAGTCATCTAATAGGCCTTTTAGGCCTAACAAGTTGACTCGACCTATTTAACTATATATAATATAATATATATTATTATAGTAATTATAATTATTAAATTATTATATATATACATATTAATTAAATTTTAATAAAATTCAGTAATTAAAACCTACGTTAATAAGTTAGAATAGAAATTGCTATTAGAATTATGTTATAACTTGACACTCACACCTTACTTTTATAGATACTTACCACTTCCTTACTCTAATCTTTGGTCGATATAAGACATGAAGATATATCAAGTTACAAAATTATTAGAGGCATATAGTTGCAAATCATTTAATGCTTGGTATTTGTAGTCAGCATGGCTGCATATCTTTAATATGATGCCATGGTTAATGCTAACAAATCCTTTAATATTAGCTTGTTTTGAATTGCAGACCTAGAAGTTTGTACAAAAACTATTTAGTTTTCAATTTTATTTGGAAACTATCTTTTCTCATCTCTTGTAACATGTTGAAAAAGTAGGCTACGTGAATGCGTTTGGCTTTACTATATTTTAAGTCCTCATTTTCTCATCCTTCTTCATGATTTGTTGTGTAGTCTATTCCATCAAGAACACTAATGAAATGTTGAGTTCTATTATCATCTAAAGCTAAGTCGTTAAGTCCCTATGCTAAAATAAATGATTTGATCTCGTTTACTCAATGATGCACTGTGCAAACTACTAACACGGGATACTTTTTGAATTTTTAAGTTAAAATGGGATACCTTTTGTATTGAGTGAAACAAAATAAGAAAGACGGATTGTAATGTAACCAAAAAAAGGAGAAACAAATAAGACGTGATAAAAAGCACGCCTAAATTTCACTTCATTTGTAGTCAAGGTGATTGCCTTGGGCTAAGATTGTAACATCTCGAAAAATTTATTCATTTCATTATAAATAACCATTTTATAATATTTATGATTTTTGGGAATTTTTCTAGATTTTTTCGAAAACGTTGAATATTTTAATATATTCCTCATTTTTTGTGCACACTGAGCAATGTCAGTGTAACACTCCGAAAATTGATTGTTTCGTGGTAAATAGTCATTTTTCAATATTTGTGATTTTTGAGAATTTTTGTAGAATTTTTTAGAAATGTTGAATATTTTAATATATTTCTCATTTTGCGTGCACACTGACCGGAGCCGAGTAAACGAAAATTTTCCCTGAGGCCAGAAAACTTGGAACTGTAGAAACGTCGGCGTGGGATCTTACTAAACACGAGGCTGGACACAGTTTATGAGATTTTCATCTTTCAAGATTTTATCTAATAAATAAGTCACAATATATTTTATTATCTGTGGAATAATAAAATATTATTTCTGCTAACTGTAATTTTTGTCCACTGGAAAATAGCTCTAGTAGATTATTTCTATCTAGATACTTTTATGACATCATCTAAGTGACCACACACTTCACTTTATCGAGAAGCGTGCGAAGCTTCTCAAGGAAGCTTCAAGGAAGTTTCCTACCCAACCACTTTTCTCTCTCCTCTCTAAAAGTGCTGCACGGTTGGGGCTAGGGAGAAAACACATTTTCATTCCCTCATTTTTTCTCCCTCACACAGCTCCCTCTCCCTCTCCCTCTTTTCCTCTCTTCTCCTATACATACACCTCCATTGTTGAACCTTCAAGCTTCCATGCTCAAGCCAATATAGACCATTGCTTCCCCTCCCCATCTCCAAGCTCTCTCTCACTTGTGGGACTCCTCTTTGCTCCTCCATTTTTGTCCTCCATAGCCAACTCCAAAAGCTTCAAGTTTTGAGGTAAAAGCTCTCAACTTTCTTCTCCTCTTGTCCTCATTTTCATGGTCCATGGTCACCTTGGTGACAATGGCTACCATTTCCACTCTTTGATCTTAATTTTTATGGATTTGAACACCCAAGGTTTCTGTGGTGGTGAAGCATGAAATTTTTAAGCAAAAAGGAGCTTGCTTTTCCTTGTTCTTCATTAAGGTAAGAGGAAGATTATTATCTTCAACCCATTTTGATAGTGAGAAACGTCTTTGTTGTGTTGATGGGGTGAAACCCATTTATGGGTACCTCTTTGCTTGAGTGATTTTGGTTGTGTATTGGTGTTTTGATTGGTAAGATTTAGTTGTATGTTGATAGATCTTGGATTGTATGAAGGTTGGTCTGATTTCTGGTGAGTTTCTGTGTTTGCAGAGGAGTACACAGCCTAGGCCGTGTGATCGTACACGGTCGTGTACTCCAGCGCGCCAGAACAGAAAGTCCAAAGTAATACACGACCGTGTATTTTGGACAAGTCGTGGCCGTGTATCCTCTCTGAGCTGTGTAATCTTGGATTATGAAGGATTTTAGGCTTTTTCTAGCCCCTTTGAGCCTCCGGTCCCCTTAGGCACTCATTATGAGGCTTTAGTACTAAGATAAACTTATTAAACATAATTAATTGAATGATTAGAAGTTGATTAGGGATTCATAAAATGGGAAAAACTAAGAATGATAGTTTGCCTTATAGTTTAGAACAATTTTGGAATAAGAAAGAACGAAAATGTGAGGAGGGTTGTGAAGAACTTAAACTAAATATTCTAAGAGAGTTAACGCGAGAACATAATGGAATTAAAACATAACTTTCATAGTAACTTTGAATAGTATGTGTTCACCTTTGAGATTTTAGTATTGATTCGTTGTGGCATGTGAATTTGGATAAGTTATGCTATCATTGTGAATCTATATATATATATATATATATATATATATATATATGTATGTATGCATTGAATCCATATGCATTGAGCATGACTGAAGCATGCATTGACATTGTGATTATGGAACCAAAGTACCAGACCAAGAAACATCAGGTAGACGATTTAGTTAGATGTGGTTTGCTTTTATAACCAGAAACATCAAGTAGACGATTTAGTCAGAAAGGACTAGTTATCAGAGGAAACCCAGTTAATAGTGATACTATGTAGTCGTATGGACAATTATATAATATCACTGATGAAAATGATATTGAACAATTCTATGGACGGTTGTTTCAATACCATTGGGAATGGTACAACGGTGGTTGAAATATTGTTAAGGCCAAGTTTCCTAGGAGTTGAATCACACCTTAGTGCGGGTGCGAATAGACAAGTGTAGGTCACTTGTTGACCTTGGGGGCGTCAGGGTGCGGGTACCTCACTATGGACAGTTGGTAGCTCTTCTGTCCGTGGGGCAGACCGATGCAAACGCACCGACGATCAGGACCAAGACACTGTCATATATCGAGATCTGTGTAGAATGTCTTGTACAATGCCATGATGCGCATTTTTGATAAATTGATAATTTTAGCACTTGAAGGCCTCGGCAGCCGTGATACAGACATATCTCCTGATCATTCTCTCCGACTGTTTTGTGTCTAGCTCCATGGAGTAGGATTTTTGGTACCATGTGCATGTGCATAGTGAGTCACCATATCATTCAACATTTACTCATTTAAATGACAATTTAATCTATTGTTTCATTACTGCTATATCTGCCTGTATATGCTAAACTGTTTATTACCTGTCTTAATGCTATTTGCCATTTCTGAAATGTTATGTGGGCGTCATGCGCCGTTTTGTTTCTTTACCACTATAATAGGTAATGATGTAGAATGTCTTACCTCTTTCCTGTATTTGTTGCTATTCTGTGTGGTCTTGGTTAAAGTCTATGAATGGGGCGAGGTTGAATCTCCTAGATTTCGCTTAGTTGATCTTCTGCATTCGGTAAGTACACCTTGAAGGGACTCTATTGGTTTCGTCATGATTGAGTTCACCAAAGGTGCCAAGGCTTGGTGAGTCGTTTGCGCCGACAAGCGTATACGATATGTTGGGGACCTGACCTTGACCGTGAAGAGTACTGCGATTGAAGATCTTATCCTGTATTTCTCACTACACCGGTGTGTCCAGAGTTACCTTGCGCCGTCGTTCAACACTTGAACCTCAGGCACCTCCTTGACGGCTTGACATCAACACTTGATGCTGCTGCCGCAAAACAAGAATAGGGTTTCCAAAACCCCTTCCACTGCGCCTCTTGTGTAAAAACAAGGATTCTATAACCCCTGATGCCGCAAATCAAGAACAAGGTTTCCTAAACCCTTGCGTGGCGCATTGAGAATAAGGATTCCATAACACTGTACGTATCACATACATCTTAATACAAGCTTCACAAAAACATACATTTTAATACAAAACTATTTTCACAGAACATATGAACATCTTCATGGATTTTTGAAAACAACATCACGATTTTGCATACAACACATAAAACAGAATATGTTTTCGCAAAAGGTTTTTATACGTTTTCTGAAATAACATATTAAAGATCACATCTTTCATCAAAAACAAGAATGGCAAACATGTTATCTTATGCAAAATGAAAACAAAAACCGAATCATGGTTTCGCAAGACTCTCTGATACGACTGTTGGGAATTGCGGTTACATCACGCAGTGAAAAAAGTAGGATTCCCACCGAGGATCCATGCGAAAAGCCATAATCTGAGTCTTTTTTTAATTATTTACCTCTTAAAACGTGATCAAAAGGAAGGACGTGAATCACCAATACCGTAATAGAAATGATGTCTCTACAGTATCCACACGAACAGACTCACGAATGTCTAACGTCCACAAAGAAGAGCCTTCTGTCTCTCACACAGTGCTAGCTGCGAAGAGAAGAGAAGAAACCCGTCGCTCTCTCACTCACTTTTCTGTAGGTGCGGCTAGGGTTCTGAAATTATGTCTCTAGCAGCCCCTTAGCAGTACTATTTATAATAGTGATTGCCTTAAGTGAGTGTGAGCAACAGCAAGGTAAGCTGTGCAACCCTAGACTCATCTGTTATGAGTCTGGCCCATATTTGAATCCAAGTCCAACTTGGATCCATTGCTCCAATTTTAGTCTGCTCTATGTGTGTGACCCTGCAAGTTCTTATTACGTTGGCAGTAATATTAAAATTCTATTTTAATATTACAAGCAGTGAGCGGTATCTAGCAACACATTGTTGCTACCTAAGTAATAAGAATGTCAGTGATTTGATATAACCTTTCCATGATCAATATTTCCGTGTCGTTTAGTCCCTTTGTCAAGAGATCTAGATTGAACACAAGGCATGGAATGCGTCACCCTTGTATAGTCCAATCATTCGTTTCCTGATACTCGAGTAGACTTTGTAACAACAAATGAAATCAATATCTCATATTGACTCATTTCAGCATGGCCATGCATTTCGCAGTCTCACTCAATTAGGGGGCCCGAAGATATCGCTCCTGTTATGTAGGAGTGACAAATCTCATCTAGGTCACTCACATCCCTCTGCATGATTTGCAGTATGTCTAATAACCAACTTTATAATCACCTTGTTACAGATGGCGTTTGATGGTATTAAAATACACAACTCCTCATTTAGGAATCGTAGTGATTTCAGGTCAAAGGACCACAGACACCATTGTCACTATGTGAATCGCTTATGACACTCACAGAACGATCTATGTAGTGTTCTCATGGTGGGTCAGTCCAATACATCATTACTCTAATATGTACCCATGTGAAGACTTGATATCTCATATCCATGACCGGTGAGATATGGTCATCAGTCTATGCACATACTAGTTTCAATGTATTATTGTTATCCTAATTAACAATAATACTTGACTAGGGACATTTAAGAATAGTGTTATAACCAAAAGGATCTCACGATCAAGTCATCCACTCAATAACCTATGGCATCAAACTTACTATTCTAAGGGCTTTATTATGTTTATCAAAAAGAACACAATAAATGAAATGCCTCATATATTAAAATAAGCATAATAGAATGTATGCAAATACAGACAAATGTATCAGCCTCTAGGACATACACCAACATTACGTACTCAGGATCAAATGGAGTGCCTAACTCCTTAGTCGTGGATATATTGTGGGTCGTTTATACTTTATTTTGCATTACCTGTAAAAAGTGTATTTTGGGTATATGTATGTTTTAAGGTGATTATCCAGTCTTAAATGCTGAAAATTGAGTATATCTTATAATTCATATTTTCAACTGGCTGTAAATGTAACTATTCATTCATGGCTCATATTTCTTGTATATGCACAAATGTTTAAATTTTGGAAAATTGGTTGTTTGATAATCGTAACACGCCAAAATTTAGTGACCGTGACATAATGACGATTGTGCCGTGGTTATTAAATCAAGGGGTGTTACATTAGGTGGTATCAGAGCTCAGTTCACCCTGTTGAGCCGGGGTATGGACTGACAATGCTTAGACATGTTAGAAGTTTCTCTGTATGTTGTGTACTTCCTTGTCTCTTGCTTGAGATGTTGGGAAAGGAAGGCATGACTTGCCATAGGTCGAATGTTGGTAGCTACTGTTGCACAGTTACATGATATTGAGTATTGGCCCACTCAATGTGTAATGTTCTGTGTTCACGGGAAACTATGACTTCACCTAGGCGTATTAAGGTAATAGAAGTTTTTTTAGTAAGAAGCTCAGCTGGTATGGCTGAACTTGTTTAGAATTTGTTTGCATTTACACCCTTGCTGTGTTACCTCTAGGATTTGTTTGAGCCAATGGGTTAGAAAAAGGGTAGTTAAATAAGACTTGTAAGGTTGTGGACTGAGGCGTCCAAGAGGTTTTGGAAAACCGATTCCCTTGGGAAAAGAATGTTTGGCGTAAGTTTGGTTCGCGGAGCTGCTTGAGAGTTAAATACTTACGGGAGATCGCGCCATAGAAGGCAGAATGAAGGAGCTAAAGTTAGAATTTTTGGGTTTGGTGGTTTTGTTTGTCTTACTACTTTGGGTGACTCTTTATGGTTGGTTTCCGTAAGGAGACAATAATGTTTGAATTGATTGCTTTTGATTTTTCTTATGTTTTGATTCATTTGTCCTTGAAGGGAGGAAATGGCTCGGGGTAGACATGAGCACGTGAATGCAGGAAGTGACGATGATGATACGACTGTGGCATTAGGAGTAATGCAAAGGATGGTTGATGTAACAACACACTAGGATCAGAGGGCCGCACAATAGCAGGAATTAGAAGTTGAGGTCCAGAATTTGATGGAAGAAAGTCAACTTTGGGGAAACTCTGGATTACCTAAGTTCCAAAGGAGGAATAATAGAAAGGTTAATCAGTTTAAGTAGAAACCGTATACACAACGACCGAAGGAGCAACAATGATAGCAAACGCATGGAGGAGGTGCAGGTGGTAGTAAACCCAATCCGACCATGGTATTATTATCAAGGTATAAGAAGTGTGGAAAGGACCACTTAACAAGGGACTGTATGATCGAAAGAATAATTTGTTTTAAGTGCGGATAGCAAGGACATGTGTCAAGAAATTGTACCTTGCATAGGACAAAGCCTTCCATTAGAGATGGATGTACTTCAAAATCTCACGAAGAAGGGAGAGTTAATTCCTCAAGGGAAGTGAAAGTCTCTCAGACTGAAGGTCTAAACGAGGGAGCTTGTACTGCGATGGATGACCCTATGACTTTACTATATAATTTCGGGGGAAACCCATTTCTTTATGACATGTGAATGTATGAGTTCATTAGGGTCGTTTGTGTCTTTGTCATCTTTTGACTAAGTTATTTCTACTTCTACTACTAAGAACTTGTTGATGGTAGCTAAGTTGTTTGAATTATCTTATGACTTGTTATTGACAGAATCCTTTCGATTAATCCGATTTGTTTACTTCTCTCACAAATTAAATATAATATTGAAAGTAGATTGGTTATTTTCCAACCTTATCTTGTTAAATTGTTCTAATCAAACTTTAGTGTTTTTCTGAGACAAGAGATTTCTGGATTTGAATCCACGAAGCTCATTCCAAAACTTTGTCGAACCATGTCAAATTCTTCATCAGATAGATCTATGCCGAAAGTAGTACGATTAGAAAAGAACATAACCTATGTGACGTTCTCTATTAAGATCGAGGATAGATGGCTTAATGAAACAACTGAAGGAAGCCGTTGTTTCCTCCAAGATTAACTTGTGTTTGGGCTATCATTGAATGCGCTCAAAGGTGGAAGACTTTTCCAAAACAACTTTTCTGACGCGTTATGGGCGCTACGGGTATTTTGTAATGTCATTACGTGTAACGAACTCTTCGATAGCATTCATCGATTACATGAATAGGATCTTCTTCTTTGTTGAAGTAGATTTGTCGTTGTCCTTATTAGTGACATTCTGATCTATTCTTAACGGACGGAGGAATGTATCGAACCTCTCATTGTGATTCTTCAAATCCTGAAGAAAAATGAGAAGGTATGTGTGAAGTTAGCCAAGTACGAATTCAAGTTAAAGGCAATTTAACTTTTGGATCCCATGATCTCAAAGGAAGGAGTTGCTATGGATCCGTCGAAAGTTAAAACGGTTCTTCAATGAGAACGACCAACAACCGTAACGGAGATTCGTAACTTTACAAGATTAGCTGGTTGATATGGGAGACTCACCACTGAATTCTTCAAAATGGCGAGACTTCCCGTCTAACTTATGCATGAGAGTCATGTTTGTAGGATTGATGCTTATAAGAAAAGATTTTCGGGGATTGAAGAGACACTCGACTACCTTGCCGATGATGATTCTGCCCAATCCCAACGAACCTTTTAGGATGCCTAGTGATGCTTCGCATTGGAAGTTTAGAACATGTGCTTGATCAGAATAGAAGGAATGGTAACGTACACTTTGAGGGCATATGAGAAAGATTACTTGATCACAACTCGATGTTAGCCTTGTGGTTGCATTGAAGATTTGGAGGCATTTTCTACAAGGAGAAATTTTCAAAGTCTATAGTAATCTCAAGAGTCAGAAGTATTTTGACTGATCGGAATGAGTTGAAATATGAGGCAGAGACGATGATTAGAAGTTCTGAAAAAATAAATAAAAATAAAATAAAAATAAAATTTTGATTTTCCCATTTTAGTATAAGCCCAAAAGAGGCGAATGTCATAGCAGATACCTTAAGAAGAAAACAAGCTTAGTTTGTCTACTATGGTAAGCAAGGAGAATAAGTTCGATAAAGCCACTCAGCGACGTACAGTTGTTGGGGAGTTAGTTGTTGGAATGGCTGAAGACTCAAAGAGCGTAGAATCTTTTACTAAATCGGCCTACGACATCAACACGCTTTTGCTCGTTAATACAAGGTACTCAATGGACGGAGGTAACCTTAGTACCGATGATTCGGATTGATGCAGCTGGAGACGCAGCGTGAGAACTAGAAGACAAAATGAAAGAAACATAGCCGCGATTGTTCTAAGATATGATAAATTTCGAGGACGAAATTCCTTTTAGAATGGGAGAGTTGTAACATCCCGAAAAATTTATTCATTTCATTATAAATAACCATTTTATAATATTTATGATTTTTGATAATTTTTCTAAATTTTTCCAGAAATATTGAATATTTTAATATATTTTTCATTTTTCGTGCACACTAAGCAGTGTCAGTGTAACACTCTAGAAATTGATCGATTCGTGGTAAATAATTATTTTTCAATATTTGTGATTTTTGAGAAATGTTGTGAAATTTTCTAGAAATATTGAATATTTTAATATATTTTTCGTTTTACGTGCACATTGACTGGAACAGGGAAAACAAATTTTCCCTGAGGCCAGAAAACTTGGAACTGTAGAAACGTCGACGAGGGATCTTACTAAACCCGAGGCTAGACACAATTTACGAGGTGTTCGTCTTTCAATATTTTATCTGATAAATAAAGTCACAGTATATTTTATTATTTGTGGAATAATAAAATATTATTTTTACTAACTGTAATTTTTGTCCACTGAGAAATAGCTCTAGTAGATTATTTCTATCTAGTTACTTTTATGACATCATCTAAGTGACCACACACTTCACTTTATCGAGAAGCATGCGAAGCTTCTCAAGGAAGCTTCCTACCCAACCACTTCTATCTCTCCTCTCTAAAAGTGCTGCACGGTTGGGGCTAAGGGAAAACACATTTTCATTCCCTCATTTTCTCTCCCTCACGCAGCTCACTCTCCCTCTCCCTCTCTTCTCCTACACACACCCTTGTGGGGATGTCACATTTATAATGCAATAAAATAAAAATGAAATAAAATCCTTACCCAAGATGTAAAACATTTGATATGTAATTAATATTAGTGGTAAATTTTTTTTTCTTTGATACTTATAACATTAAATAAAATAACACAGAGCACAAAATAAAACAAAGTATAATTACCCATAATATACATATGATTTTTGTCTTAAATACACAAATAATTTATAACTACAAATATTTAACAAAACAGTAAAAAGACAACATAGTACTAAAACATAACATTGCCCAAGTGCACCTCGAAAGATTTCTAGCCCTCCGATGGATCATCCTCAGAGAGATCATCGAAGGACAGAACTCCTGGAGGTCCCACAGCTCTACAAACACGAGTCCGAGCTGTTGACTCACTACTGAGCTCGCTAGGCGCATGGAAGATTCCTTCCCAGTAACACCTAAGAGTCAGAGGCAACTCTAGATGTAAGTATAAAGTAATAGTAAATATAACATCTCCATCAAACTCTCTACATAGGGACACAGTTAGACGTCCCACATAGACAACAGATCCTCTATCCTCTCGCATACGCCAGGCCTCCGAACCTCCGTGAAACTCAAGTCTCACAAAACCGAAGAATCCCGACAACGCTATGATCTCAAGATCAGTCCTAATGGTAAGGATGATCTATCAGCTTGCCTTCCTCGTACAGTTCGCTCGGCTGTTGCTCGTCCGGATACTGTATCTCAAGAGGTTGTTCCTCCTCCTCTTCCTCAAACTCTTTACGGAAATATAAATATAATACAAAGAAATATATATAGAGAGGTGAGACAATCTACATCACTACCAGCATGGCAATAAAGAAAACGACAATACAACAGATATCATAACAATACATACCATCACATCTCATACAGTATAGCAAAGCAATACATCATACATTTTATCACAGATTATAGTAAACATTAAAATACAAATAATGAATGAACACACACTGACTCGTTCCTACTCTATGGAGCTAAACACAGATATATGAGAGAATGATCCGAAAAGAACTAATAGTACCTCAGACTGCCCAACCAAACTATTGCAATGTCCCACGTCATGTCTATAGCCCACAGTCCAAAACATCGTGTAGTAATACACAGTCCAATACATCGTGTACCATAGGCATTATACTAATTAGTCTCCACAAGATCTCGATTAAGAATAGTGTTTGTCGAGATCATTAGTGTGTTGCTCGTTACTACGGCCCAGAGGAGCAACCCACTGCCCATATTTGGAATTATCCGCACACTAATGCCTCCAAGTTCATGTAATGAACCACACTATGCCTATCACACCACAACACGGTGTAATTTCTCTCGTCAACCAATCGCCAATTATCAATCAAATTGACACAACACTCTAAGCATGATCACAAATTACCAAAATACCCTTATTCTCAATATTTCACCATATTTACAAAAATACCCTCAGTCTCAATATACTAAGATATAGCATGTCTCCACTTGACAGTACTATCTCACAACATATCCGGGTCCATCACTTTGGCCCGACAGTAAAACTCGCTGTATCGTTTAATCGCGTAGAAATTTTATCAAGTTTTCACAATCGCGTTGCTTTTACAAACGTTGTAAAATTGCATAAATATATTTTGATGTTTTTGAACATCGCGTAAAGTTTTTAAATCATTTTCTCAATCGCGTAAGATTTTTAAATCATTTTCTTAACCATATAGCTTAAAATCATTATTTTAAATATGTGTAGACTACATCTAGTACTTTTAAACTACGTAGAATATTTCCCTTACATTATAAATATATTATGAAATCTTTTCATTTTATTTATCTGATTGTAGTAAATTTGGCAGCATTTTACCTAAAAAATTAGTATATGGTATTTTTAATGTTTTTCACTAAATTCTGTTTATTTTAATCTTACCCAACAGTTACACCTTGAAACTTGCTAACGCGCTTCAAAACTCATAGAGTGAGCTCTACGTCAGTATTTTTCAAGTGTTCTCTTTAATTCTTGCTTAAGATAAATTCTACTAATTTAGAATTCTAGAACTAAGTTCATTCATTTTATTTCTCAAAGATTCATTGGAATCAAGTTCTTTTGTAAATTAATTACTCAACCTATCTTAGAAAATAAAATGGCATGTTGGCCAAAATCAATCTAAATCATTCTCAAATTTATTATTTTACTTACATTCATTAAATCATTATTTCGAAAATGGTTGAGAACATTTTGGTTCTCTGTTTCTTGGTAAGGCCGTGAGCTTCAGTGTTCTTTGGAACACTCATAGAATCGTTACATGTTATTCACATCCTACATTATTAATCATATAATTATAACACATGCAATATATAAACACATGCAATATATTTTAAAGCTATAAACATGCTTGCAAATAAAATAAATCACAAATAGGAAAAATAATAAACAAACACATAAAATGAATCCTTATGGATTCTTAACACACAAACAATCCATTCTCCTCATCACCATACAAGGTTGATGAGATTAAATCTCCCTCTTACCTCTTGAAGACAAAGGTTCTCTAGTCTCCTCCTTCTCCTTGCTTTCTTGAAAACTAACACAAAACTCTAATAATTCTTAAATAATTAGTAAAAACGCATACAAGGCTCAATATTGAAAAACCATGGAACAAACATGGTTTAGAAAATCACAAATCAAACTTTAAACCAAAGAATCAAAACTTACCCTTAGGGAAGTGAACAAAAGCTTTGATTTTGAACTAGAAAGAATAGGTTTTTGACAAAACCTTGTGAAGGAAAAGTGTTTAGGATAGAGTTTTGGTTTAGGAAATATGAAGAGGTAGAATTATGGAAGATTGATGGTGGTGTTTGGGTGCTTGGCCGAATTTGAGAGAGAAAATGGAAGAGAAAGTTGCTTGGTGTTCTTGGGAATTTTGGAGAGAATAGAAAGCTTAGATTTGGATAAGTGTAAAAGTGAAATTTGAGAGTATAAAGGGAGGGGGCTGCCGTGTGGTTATTGTGGGAGAGGTTGAGTGTTTAATTTAGATAGTAAATATCCATTTGTGTTCACACTAAGTAAGCACATGGCTTATGTCATTTGGATGGTTCAAGAACCATGTAGAACTTGTGAATTTTGCCTCCATGGCCGTGGGGTTCCTAGGGGTTTAGGGGACTTAATTTGATTTCACTTAAAGTTAATTACATACTAATTAAATAGGTAATTAATTAGGTTAAGTCTCCTAATAATATTTAATTAACATTCTAATTATATATAATTAATTAGTTTAATATATATTAGCATATATCATAGCCTCTAAACAAAATTAGGATATCTAATTAATATTTAGATTATAACTAATTAATAACTAGATTAACTTACTTAGTTTGCTAATTAGGTAATTAGATTAACCAAATTAGGTTTAATTAGCTACTAAGCAAAGTGAAGCCACTATGTTTGACTTAATCTCAACCTTTGATTTTAACTTTAATTCCTAGCCCTTGATGTAATCTAAGGTGGATATTGCTTAGTGATAAAACTTGGCCTTACTATATTTTAAGTCCTCATTTTCTCATCCTTCTTCATGATTTGTTGTGTAGTCTATTCTATCAAGAACACTAATGAAATGTTGAGTTCTATTATCGTCTAAAGCTAAGTCGTTAAGTCCCTGTGCGAAAATAAATGATTTGATCTCGTTTACTCAATGATGCACTGTGCAAACTACTAACACGGGATACTTTTTGCATTTTTAAGTTAAAATGGGTTACCTTTTGTATTGAGTGAAACAAAATAAGAAAGACAGATTGTAATGTAACCAAAAAAAAGAGAAGCAAATAAGACGTGATAAAAAGCACGCCTAAATTTCACTTCATTTGTAGTCAAGGTGATTGCCTTGTTCTAAGATTGTAACATCTCAAAAAATTTATTCATTTCATTATAAATAACCATTTTATAATATTTACGATTTTTGGAAATTTTTCTAGATTTTTCTGGAAATGTTGAATATTTTAATATATTCCTCATTTTCTGTGCACACTGAGCAGTGTCAGTGTAACACTCCGAAAATTGATTGTTTCGTGGTAAATAGTCATTTTTCAATATTTGTGATTTTTTAGAATTTTTGT
Source organism: Ormosia semicastrata (assembly GCA_029884595.1). NCBI lineage: Eukaryota > Viridiplantae > Streptophyta > Magnoliopsida > Fabales > Fabaceae > Ormosia > Ormosia semicastrata. Next base: position 44,320,541 of record JAQQTO010000044.1, on the reverse strand, counting down.
GGAATTTTTTAGAAATGTTGAATATTTTAATATATTTCTCATTTTGCGTGCACACTTACCGGAGCTGAGAAAACGAAAATTTTCCCTGAGACCAGAAAACTTGGAACTGTAGAAACGTCGACGTGGGATCTAACTAAACCCGAGGCTGGACACAGTTTACGAGATTTTTGTCTTTCAAGATTTTATCTGATAAATAAAGTCAGTATATTTTATTATCTGTAGAATAATAAAATATTATTTCTACTAACTGTAATTTTTGTCCACTGGGAAATAGCTCTAGCAGATTATTTCTATCTAAATACTTTTATGACATCATCTAAGTGACCACACACTTCAGTTTATCGACAAACGTGCGAAACTTCTCAAGGAAGCTTCAAGGAAGCTTCCTTCCCAACCACTTCTCTCTTTCCTCTCTAAAAGTGCTGCACGGTTGGGGCTAGGGGAAAACACATTTTCATTCCCTTACTTTCTCTCCCTCACGCAGCTCACTCTCCCTCTCCCTCTCTTCCTCTTTTCTCCTACACACACACCTCCATTGTTGAACCTTCAAGCTTCCATGCTTAAGCCAATATAGACCATTGCTTCCCCACCCCATCTCCAAGCTCTCTCTCACTTGTGGGACTCCTCTTTGCTCCTCCATTTTCGTCCTCTACAGAAAACTCGTTTTAAGGTAAAAGTTCTCAACTTTCTTCTCATCTTCTCCTCATTTTCATGGTCCATGGTCACCTTGGTGACTATGGCTACCATTTCTACTCTTTGATCTTGATTTTTATGGATTTGAACACCCAAGGTTTCTGTGGTGGTGAAACACGAAATTTTTAAGCAAAAAGGAGCTTGCTTTTCCTTGTTCTTCATTAAGGTAAGAGAAAGATTATTCTCTTCAACCCATTTTGGTAGTGAGAAACGTCTTTGTTGTGTTGATGGGATGAAACCCATTTGTGGGTACCCCTTTGCTTGAGTGATTTTGGTTGTGTATTGGTGTTTTGATTGGTAGGATTTAGTTGTATGTTGATAGATCTTGGACTGTATGAAGGTTGGTCTGATTTCTGGTGATTTCTGCGTTTGCAGAGGAGTACATGGCCTAGGCCGTGTGATCGTACACGGCCGTGTACTCCAGCGTGCCAGAACAGAAACTCCAGAGTAATACACGGCCTAGGCCGTGTATTGATACACGGCCATGTATTTTGGACAGGCCGTGTAGTCGTGGGCGTGTATCCTCTTTGGGCCGTGTAATCTTGGATTATGAAGGATTTTAGGCTTTTTCTAGCCCCTTTGAGCCTCCGGTCCCCTTAGGCACTCATTATGAGGCTTTAGTACTAAGATAAACTTATTAAACATAATTAATTGAATGATTAGAAGTTGATAATGGGAAGAACCAAGAATGATAGTTTGCCTTATAGTTTAGAATAATTTTGGAATAAAGAAAAAACGAGAGTGTGTGGAGGGCTGTGAGGAACTTAAACTAAATATTCTAAGAGAGTTAACGTGAGAACATAATGGAATTAAAGCATAACTTTCGTAGTAACTTTGAATAGTATGTGTTCACCTTTGAGATTTTAGTATTGATTCGTTGTGGCATGTGAATTTGGATAAGTTATGCTATCATTGTGAATCTATATATATATATATATATATATATATATATATATATATATATATATATATGTATGTATGCATTGAATCCATATGCATTGAGCATGATTGAAGCATGCATTGACATTATGATTATGGAACCAAAGTACCAGACCAAGAAACATCAGGTAGATGATTTAGTCAGATGTGGTTTGCTTTTATAACCAGAAACATTAGGTAGACGATTTAGTCAGAAAGGACTGGTTATCAGAGGAAACCCAATTAATAGTGATACTATGTAGTCGTATCGACGATTATATAATATCACTGATGAAAATGGTATTGAACAATTGTATGGACGGTTGCTTCAATACCATTGGGAATGGTACAACGGTGATTGAAATATTATTACGGCCAAGTTGCCTTGGAGTTGAATCACACCTTAGTGCGGGTGCGAATAGACAAGTGTAGGTCACTTGTTGACCTTGGGGACTTCGAGATGCGGGTACCTCACTATGGATAGTTGGTAGGTCTTTTGTCCATGGGGCAGACTGATGCAAATGCACCGACGATCAGGACTGAGACACTGTCCTATATCGAGATCTGTGTAGAATGTCTTATACAATGCCATGATGCGCATTTTTGATAAATTAAGAATTTTAGCACTTGAAGGCCTCGGCAACCGCGATACAGACATATCTCCTAATCATTCTCTCCGACTGTTTTGTGTCTAGCTCCATGGAGTAGGATTTTTGGTACCGTGTGCATGTGCATAGTGAGTCGCCATATCATTCAACATTTACTCATTTAAATGACAATTTAATCTATTGTTTCATTACTGCTATATCTGCCTGTATATGCTAAGCTGTTTATTAACTGTCTTAATGCTATTTGCCATTTCTGAAATGTTATGTGGGCATCATGTGCCGTTTTGTTTCTTTACCACCATAATAGGTAATGATGTAAAATGTCTTACCTCTTTCCTGTATTTGTTACTATTCTGTGTGGTCTTGGTTAAAGTCTGTGAAGGGGGCGAGATTGAATCTCCTAGATTTCGTGTGAATGCTTATGTCCCTATTGGTTCGTAATCCGTAAATCCGCAAGCGCACGGGTCTACAAGTAATATAAAGGAGAGTTAGAGTATCGTGTCCCAAGGGATTGAATAATTAGAAGAATGTTAAACTTAACCAAAATTCACAAATTTTTATCCAAGCAAACGAAGGAGAATGGGTTGCAATTAAAAATAACAATTTAAGAGAAACAAAATAAGAAAACACCAAACACCAATTCCACAAGAGAATATGAGAATGATTAAAGCCTAGGGGTCCCTATTCACTTGCTACTTCAATGAATAATTGCAATTAACAAGCACCAATCAATGAAATGATATTTGTTAGCTAATAACCATCAATAGATAAGAGCCTATGTCTAGGATAATTACCTATGTGAAACCTAGTTAATCCACTATATGTCCATGTGAGTTAACATAAGAATCACTCATTGAGACCAATTATCAAACACTTGCCATACATGACCAATGGGTATGTGTCCATCCCATTAGTTAATCAACACACTCATACCAACAGAATGTAATTGAACATGTATCAACCATACCATATCCATATTCGCAACACCCTATTTCTAGTTCAATTGGAATAGTAAAAACATGCAATTGATGGCCAATCAATAACAAGCACTAAGCATAGATATGGATGAACAAAACCAATTTCATTGAAAGGATACCCAACTAATTACAAATTAATCAAATCCATAGCAAGATCCTAGAGAGCCCATAGATTAGAGTTTAGTTACACATCATGAAAGAAAAGAAAACTAATGGAATCATAGAACCCATCAAGTTACAAATCAAGAGAGAAAAGGGAAAGAATGAACAAGAATGGTGAGAATCCAATGCTTGATCTTCCTCCTTGATCTTGATTCTTCACTTGAATCACCTCAATCTTCCAAGGTTTTCTCCTCCTCCCATTTTCTCTATGGATTTCATGGTTGATCCCCAAAACAGCATATCATAATCCCCTCAAAAATCAGATAAAAGGGCCAAATTCGCGGACTAGGGGTTTTACCACGCCTAGGCATATTTTTGCCTAGGCGTGGTTATGAAACACGTGCAGTCTGGTGTTGGACACGCCTAGGCGTGACTTTACCACGCCTAGGCATGAGTGTCTCTGTCTGAAATTCCTAAAAACCTAGGCGTGGTTTTTCCACGCTTAGGCGTGGGTTTGTCAAGCCTAGGCGTGGTTTGGCAGCAGCATCTCCTTTTTTGCTTTTTTTTTTTTCAAATTTGAGCTCCTTTTTGAGTTCCCTGGCCCTTCCAAAGCTTTTCCATGTTGAATACCTACATCAAGACAATGTCAAAGTCCATCAAATCATAATCAATCCAATTTCTTTAAATAAAATCCTCAAAGATTCAATTCTCAAACATTTGAGTTAACAAACTTAAATCATTAAAGTCATGCATGAATCAACCTTTGGCCTCTAAAACTTAAGGATAGCATGCTCATATACATTCAAAATCAAGTGAAATAACTTCATTTCTAGAAGTTATCACACCCCCAAACCTAAAGATTTGCTAGTCCTCGAGCAAACTAATCCAAACAAGGGAAGAAGGAATACACTCCAATACAAAGAATAGAAAACATGGGCAAATTGAACTAGAGCATATCCAGCTTCCAATCATCATTCATACCCTCAGAAATCATTTCTCAACCTCACACAAGGTTCACACATGCAAGAAATTTTCATCTATCGTGATTATCCTTGAATGAAATTTGTGTACATGAATGATTTCCCAAACTCATGTGTTTAAGACCCTTTCCTAATCTTGAAGAGCAGGATGGATGAATTTATAAAATGCACAAGCACTCTCAAAAGAATGTCTTTCATCCCTTTCTCCACTAATGTAGGCAACACAAAATCAAAGATCATAAGGGTCTTTTAAGCTTGTAATGTGAGGCTAAGGGTAATGGTTAAGAAAGAAGGGGAAGGAATTAAATTCAAATATCAAACACATAATCACACATTTCCATTGAATCAAGCCAAGCATGCAAGATGTACAAAAGGATCCAATATGAAAAATCAACTCTCTTTATTTCATTTTTTTTTCTTTTAGAAAAACATATGTACATGTTTATTTTCTTTGCAAAAAGAGGCTGCATTTTGTGCAGCTCACACATTTTTCTCTCTTTTTTGTTAATTATTTTTTTTCTTCTTTTTTTTTCTCATTTTGAACAAGAGTTTGTTCCAAATAGATCTTGGTTTCCTAGTATCACGCAAAACACTTTGACTCACACTTACAAAAATGCCCAATCATGTGTTCAACAAAGGACCTGTAATGAGGGTAAGAAATTTTCTTAACACAAGCAAGGGTGAAGGGGTAGAGATTGTGGGTTTTAAGAAAGAAAAATTAGGCCACACACATGCACACTAGGCTTCAACGGGGGTACTAGGGAACTCATTCAGTTAATGTTGGCTTGAAAAGGCCCAATCGGTCTAAAGAATTGCCCTAGTCATTTCCTCAAAAATGCATCGCCTAAGATTTCGCCTCGAAAGGGAATCAGACAAGCCACAAAGAAGCAAATTGACTCTACATATGCCAATCATAAATTTTCTCCAATCATGCATTTCATTCATATTCTAAGGTCTACCACATATATAAGAGGGAAATACACTCACTCACAATTATGATAACAAGTGTAAGCATAACATTTGAATGTCTACATGTGATTTCCCATGCAATGAGGCATATCTTTGATCCACACAATCATTGGATACTCAAATCAGATACTGGTATGTACAAATTCAAAATGCCACCAAGCACACTCATCAATTTAGTGTAAATTTCCAAGCAGCCCACTAATCCTAAACAAGCTCTCTCAAATCCATCAAAACTACTTCATAAAAAAGATAAGGTAAATGCAAAGTTAAAAAGATAAGGTAAACAAAATCAAACGTAAACAAGAATTCAAAAACTCAACAAAATCAAAAGCAGGTAGATAACTAAACTAGGAATGTAAAAACATCAATAAAGAAAAATAAAGATAAGGTAAAGAACTTGGGTTGCCTCTCAAGAAGTGCCCCGTTTATAGTCCTAGACTGGACTTTCTCTATAATGGTAACTGGGAGATGTAGCTTTGTCACCAAGATAGGCATAGCTCAAATGAGATGGTAATAACTTGAGCTCTCTTAATTCTTCATCTTCCCTTTCATATTTAGAACGCATAGAAGCTTCAAAAGGGTCACACGGGACATTAGCACTAATTCTTTTAGTTCCCGTCCCACCAAGCATATTCACATACGAACATTCTTCAAAATCTTGAGGTAATTTCATTGCTTTGAAAATATTAAAGGTTACCTCTTGATCTTGCACTCTCACGGTAAGCTCCCCTTTTAGAACATCAATGAGAGTTCCTCCAGTTGCAAGGAACGGTCTTCCAAGGATGAGAGGGACATTTCTATCTTCCTCCATATCCAAGATGATGAAATCAGCTGGGAAAATGAACTTGTCCACCTTGACTAAGACATCTTCTATGACTCCCTTAGGGTACTTGAGAGAACGGTCAGCTAGTTGCAAAGTAACCGAAGTCGGCTTTACCTCCCCCAAACCTAGTCTTTGGTATATTGAAAAGGGCATGAGATTTACATAGGCCCCTAAATCACATAATGCCCGACTAGAGAATTTCTCACCAATGGTGCAAGGAATGGTGAAGCTTCCGGGATCTTTGAGCTTGGGAGGAAGTTTATTTTGCAAGATAGCACTACATTCCTCCGTGAGAGCAACGGTTTCAAACTCACTAAGCTTTCTCTTCTTGGACAAGACGTCCTTCATAAACTTCACATAACTAGGCATTTTTTCCAAAGCCTCAGCAAATGGTATGTTAATGTGAAGTTTCTTGAAAATCTCCAGAAATTTTTGAAATTGAGCATCAAGCTTTTGCTTAGCTAACCGGTTAGGGAAAGGTGGAGGTGGTGTATACGGCTTGTCCTCCTTCTTCTTGTCTTTAACCTTCCCTTTTGCAATTTCCTCATTTTTCTCCACCTCTTTGCTCAAAACCACTTCATCTTGTGCCACCTCAACTTCTTTCTCAAGTAGCTTGATCTTTGAATTTCCTTCAATTTCCTTCCCACTCCTCAATGATATGGCCTTGCAATGCTCAGGAGGGGCACCTTTTGGATTATTAATAGTGTCACTTGGAAAAGTGCCTTGGGGCCTATTATTTAGAACTTGGGCTAGTTGACCAACTTGAGTCTCAAGATTCCTCAAGGAAGCCGCTTGACTTTGCATCAAGGCATCATGGGAAGCAAGCCTTGAATCAGTTTTAGTCATATACTCTTGTTGGCTAGTCATGAACTGAGCAAACATCTTCTCCAAATTGAAAGTTAAAGCTGAACCTTGGGATTGAGGGGAGCTCTGTTGTTGGAAACCTGGAGGGGCATGTGGTGCTTCTCTGGGCTGATAGGAAGAAGAAGGGCCTTGAGAATTTCCACCCCAAGAAAGATTAGGATGGTTCTTCCAAGTAAAGTTATAAGTATTACCAAAAGCATTATTGTGACTACTTGGGTGGAACTGACTGGCATATTGCACACTCTCCAAGCTAGCTGTGCAACTCGCAGTAGAGTGACGGTCCCCACAATTATCACAAATCTTAGTTGAGACATTACCTCTGCTCGCCACTGAATTAACTGCCATGGTGTCAAACTTCTTGGATAGTGCTGCCACTTGAGCTGAAAGTGATGTGAGAGCATCAACTTCATGTATACCGGCCACCACTTTCCTAGGAGTAACCCTCTCTGCTGGCCACTGATAGTTATTAGTGGCCATTTCCTCCAAAAGGTTGTAGGCAGCATCTACAGTCTTGCTCATGAGAGTCCCTCCAACTGCTGCATCAATTATAGATCGAATGGATGTTGTCAAACTGTTATAGAAGGTATGGACCAACATCCATTTTGCTATGCCATGATGGGGGCACTTCCTCAACATCTCCTTAAAACGCTCCCGAGCCTCATATAATGTTTCTCCTTCAAACTACCTGAAGGACAAGATATCATTTCTGTACTTCATTGACTTCATGGGAGGGAAAAATCGATCCAGAAACTTCTGAGCCAGCTCTTCCCAAGTAGTGATGGAATGTTCAGGTAATGATTGAAGTCATGCCTTGGCCCTATCTCTTAAGGAAAAAGAGAAAAGCCTCAAGCGAGCTGCATCATCAATCATCCCTTGATGCTTGAAAGTATCACAAATCTCTAAGAAGTTGGCTAAATGAGCATTAGGATCTTCATGGGGAAGATCCGCAAATTGCAAATTATTCTACACCATTTGGATAATAGCAGGCTTGATCTCAAAAGTTTGTGCCTGTACAGCTGGCCTTCTAATGCTAGATCGAATGTCCCTAGCATTTGGAATGGCATACTCTCTTAAGAGTCTTTCAGCATTCGCTTCTTCTGCCATCTCCGAGTCACTATCCAATTCAAGTGTCTTCCCTTGTACTAGTCGTTCTCTTAGTAATCTATGAAAAGTCCTTTCGATCTCAGGATCATAAGGAAATCGAGATACACTTTGAGTCCTTCGCATACAAGAGCTAAGTACCTGAAAAACAAAACAAAACAAACGAAACTTGAAATAAGAATTGTGAATAATTGTAAGAAATAACACAAAATCTAAACTCAATCCCCGGCAACGGTGCCAAAAACTTGTTGGTTCGTAATCCTTAAATCCGCAAGTGCATGGGTCGACAAGTAATATAAAGGAGAGTTAGAGTATCGTGTCCCAAGGGATTGAATAATTAGAAGAATGTTAAACTTAACCAAAATTCACAAATTTTTATCCAAGCAAACGAAGGAGAATGGCTTGCAATTAAAAATAACAATTTTAGAGAAACAAAATAAGAAAACACCAAACACCAATTCCACAAGAGAAGATGAGAATGATTAAAGCCTAGGGGTCCCTATTCACTTGCTACTTCAATGAATAATTGCAATTAACAAGCATCAATCAATGAAATGATATTTGTTAGCTAATAACTATCAATAGATAAGAGCCTATGTCTAGGACAATTACCCATGTGAAACCTAGTTAATCCACTATGTGTCCATGTGAGTTAACATAAGAATCACTCATTGAGACCAATTATCAAACACTTGCCATGCATGACCAATGGGTATGTGTCCATCCCATTAGCTAATCAACATACTCATACCAATAGAATGTAATTGAACATACATCAACCATACCATATCCATATTCACAATACCCTATTTCTAGTTCAATTGGAATATTAAAAACATGCAATTGATGGTCAATCAATAACAAGCACTAAGCATAGATATGGATGAACAAAACCAATTTCATTGAAAGGATACCCAACTAATTACACATTAATCAAATCCATAGCAAGATCCTAGAGAGCCCCTAGATTAGAGTTTAGTTACACATCATGAAAGAAGAGAAAACAAATGGAATCATAGAACCCATCAAGTTACAAATCAAGAGATAAAAGGGAAAGAATGAACAAGAATGGTGAGAATCCAATGCTTGATCTTCCTCCTTGATCTTGATTCTTCACTTGAATCACCTCAATCTTCCAAGGTTTTCTCCTCCTCCCATTTTCTCTATGGATTTCGTGGTTGGTCCCCAAAACAGCATATCAGAATCCCCTCAAAAATCAGATAAAAAGGGCCAAATTCGCGAACCAGGGCTTTTACCACGCCTAGGCGTATTTTTACCACGCCTAGGCGTGGTTATGAAACACATGCAGTCCGGTGTGGACACGCCTAGGCGTGACTTTACCACGCCTAGGCGTGAGTGTCTCTGTCTGAAATTCCTAAAAACCTGAGAGTGCCACGCCTAGGCGTGGGTTTGTCAAGCCTAGGCATGGTTTGGCAGCAACATCTCCTTTTTTACTTTTTTTTTTCCAAATTTGAGCTCCTTTTTGAGTTCCATGGCCCTTCTAAAGCTTTTCCATGTTGAATACCTACATCAAGACAATGTCAAAGTCCATCAAATCATAATCAATCCAATTTCTTTAAATAAAATCCTCAAAGATTCAATTCTCAAACATTTGAGTTAACAAACTTAAATCATTAAAGTCATGCATGAATTGAACCTTTGGCCTCTAAAACTTAAGGATAGCATGCTCATATACATTCAAAATCAAGTGAAATAACTTCATTTCTAGAAGTTATCAGTCCCCAAAGCATGTCAAATAGTTTTTGATGATAACAAAGACAAAAGTGAAGATCAAGTACAAAAGTGAAGATCAAGCGCAAAAGGAAAAATTAAGATCAAAGAAAGAAGTCAAGAGGTTTATTTAGTTATAAGACTTAGAACATTAATGTTAAATGCTCTTAAGATTTCTCAAATGGTTTTTCAATATATCATTTCAAAATAAGTGGGAAATTTCAAAGTTAAACATGGTTTTCAAGAAACTTGAGTTTCTATCTTAAATCTAACACTCTTAAAAGGATTTATGTTTAATCAATTGTCTTGAGGTGTTAGAAATGGCTTACAAGCTTTATTGGACTTGAAAATGTGTTCAAAGGCCAATGTAATCGATTACATGATGTTTGTAATTGATTACACAACAAACAGAGGCCTTGTAATCAATTACATGAGCAATGTAATCAATTACAAGCAAGTCAGAGACCATGTAATCGATTACACAATTAATGTAATTGATTACAATAAGCCCAGAAAGGCAAGAACACGTTCAAAGAGTCATGTAATCGATTACATGGATATTGTAATCGATTACAAGCAAGTCAGAAGCCATGTAATCGATTACACCAATAATGTAATCGATTACACAGAGCCCATAAAGCTAAGAACACGTTGGAACAACAATGCAATCGATTACATTTGTTGTGTAATCGATTACACGCACCCTGACAACGTCCAACGGCTATATTAAATGCATTAAATGCATGGCTAAAACCCTCCAACAGCTCCATTTATTGAGAAACTTTAAATACCAATGTTGGGTCTTCATTTGAGGTTGACCTTGAACCAAAAACTGATTACCAATACTTTCAAACGTGATTCAATCCTCAAATCCACTCTTGCTCTATTTTTTGTAAAAACGTGGGATAATCTTTGAGAGTATATTAGAGCTTCAATTTGTAATCATCTACTCTAGTGAGAGCTTCATTCAATCAATCTATATTGCTTTGTAAAGAGGGTGAGGCATCCCTCCAAAAGTGTAAAGGATGAAGTATCCCTTAGTTGAAGAGACTCAAGCTCCAAGGGTGAGGTATCCCAAAGTGTTGAGTGCTCAAGGTTGTAAAGGTTATCAAGCACCTATTGAAGCTTGAAGAAATAGTGGAAAATCTCTAGCGGTTGCTTGAGGACTGGACGTAGATCACAAGTGGATTGGTGATCGAACCAAGATAAATCAGTGTGTTTGTTTTCTCTAAACCCTTCTCTTTACATTGAGTACTGTTTTATTGAATTGCTTGAATATTGGTCCCTTTGGCTATTGCATTTATAAGTGAAAATGTTTATCTCTTATATCCAATCATCTCTAATCATCAATTAGCTTCAACAAAAATTGTTTATCAAACGATTTGCGAAAGATTTGTGAACTTAGTTTTTATACTCAATTCACCCCCCTCTTGAGTATTGAGGCCACTTGGTAACATTTCGCTTGGTTGATCTTTTGCATTCGGTAAGGACACCTTGAAGGGACTCTATTGGTTTCGTCATGATTGAGTTCACCGAATGTGCCAAGGCTTGGCGAGTCGTCTGCGCCGACAAGCGTATGCGATATGTTGGGGACCTAACCTTGACCGTGAAGAGGACTGCGATTGAAGATCTTATCCTGTATTTTTCACTACACCGGTGTGTCCGGAGTTGTCTTACGCACTCGGGATCCAATGGAGTGCCCAACCTCTTAGTCGTGGATATGTTGTGGGTAGTTTATACTTTATTTTGCATTACCTGTAAAAAGTGTATTTTGGGTATATGTATGTTTTAAGGTGATTATCCAGTCTTAAATGTTAAAAATTGAGTTTATCTTATAATTCATATTTTCAACTAGCTGTAAATGTAACTATTCATTCGTGGCTCATATATGCACAAATGTTTAAATTTTGGAAAATTGGTTGTTTGATAATCGTAACACGCCAAAATTTAGTGACCGTGACATAATGACGATTGTGTCGTGGTTATTAAATCGAGGGGTGTTACAAAGATTATATGATTCTTAGTTTGCTCTGACATTAGATGGATAGTCACGGTCTACTTTGCTTTACGATTGACTTAGCATTAGAGTCATTACTAAAAACCAAGTTAGCAATGTTTCTTTTCAGGTCACTATCAACTATTTCCACCAGTTTTCAACTAGTTTGCATATACTTTTGCAGTTATTTTGAATATGCAGTTAAGTTTAGCACTTTAGAAGCCATCAAGATATAGGTTTCCATTTTTGAAAATGAAAAGGATCATTATTCATTTAAACAGTTATGCCGTAATAGTAAGGAGCTGATATATACAATGTAACACTTTAGAATGGTCCTTCCATGGGATTACCTCATCTTGCAGTTATTGAGAAATCAGAAAGTAAGAAGCCAATGATCCATTTTATATGCAACTTGGTATATCTCTAAGTCCCACATCAACCAAAGACTAGACAAAAAAAATGGTGAGCATCTATAAAAGTAAGAAGTGTTAAGTTATAACAAAAGTATATACTGCCTTATTAGAGTTATGTTATTGAATTAGAATATTAGATTTTTAATGTAATATTTTAAAAATTATACATTTATTAGCCTATTTAAAAGGCCTAGGCCCATTGGCCTATTTCACGATTTAAGTTTGTTAGCCTATGTAAAGGTGTATTGATCTATTTAAAGGTAGGTCTATTAGCTTATGTACAGGTTCGTTGGCCTATTTCAAGGCTTAGGTCTGTTAGCCTATTTAAAGATCTGTTAGCGTATTTAAAAGTAGGTTTGTTAGCCTATTTAAGGGTCTCATTCTTATTGTAAAGTAGGCCTTTAAATAGGCTTTCAGATCAGGCTAGGCTTTTAATAAGGCTAGACCAAGCCTTAAAAATTGACTTATTACAGACTCACAAGTCAGGCTCAGACCTTAAAATTAAGATACAGACTAGGCCTATTTAAGGCAAAGTCTGGCTTGACCTATTAGTTTCCACCCTAAAGACCGCGGATAATAGAGAGCGTTAGAAAACAAGTGGGACCCCAGTGGCTGACAGGCCATCCTGTGGGTTAAGGTTAGGTTTCTTTAAGCATGGGCTAAAACCTAGAACTGATGTAAGATGGCAAAAGATGGTCTTATGGGTTGCTCATTTTAACCTTAGGTGTGTGCAATTAGGATAGCAGACCTCGGAAGGGTGTGTATTCCTCAGACCTCTTCAAGATGGTGAAGGCCATCCTATGGGTTGTGCGACGCGTATTATCAATATAACTAAACCCCAAGGGACGTGTATCTCTCAGACCTTATCAAGGCAGCGTTTGGCCTTGTGGATTACGCAATAATTGTAGAACAAGTAACAGAATAGATGAATAACTGACATCTTTATTGAATGACGTCGAGAACCGATGTGCTTACAAGATTAATAAAGTAAATAGAGTCAGAAAAGACTAGTACAAACTAAGTTTAACTATAGTATTTCCAAAGTTTGGTTGCATTCCAGTAATTCTTGAATTGTTTTCCAATGACGGTCTCCAAATTATAGGCTCTGGTTCTTGTTTTGAAGGTGATCCGGTATTGGCCCTCCTAGTTAATTGCTAGCTTTCCTTGGGAAGCATTCTTGCCTCTAATATCTGCTCTGCATAAGACGAGGTCACCGAGTACAAACCTTCGTTGGATCACTTTGGTGTTATATCAGTTTGTTATTCTTTGTTTCGCTACAACATCACAAATACAGGCAATTCAGCATTGTTCTTCTAGCAAGTCTAGATTATAGCAGATGAGTTCTGAGTTGGAATCTTCTAAGAAGTGTTGTTTCCACCAACTAGGTTCTCTAATCTTGATCGGGATCATTGCATCACATCTATAAGTCAACTTGAATGTAGTTTTGTAACACCCTCGATAACATGTTAGGCTTGTATAGGGTTACAGAACTAGTCTAATACTTGTTTGACATGCTTGTAAAGTTTGGTGACAAATTGAGTTAGTTTAGACACTTTGCCGCAACATAGAATGCGAAAGCCTAAAATGAGTCAAAAAATGGTTTCAAAAGTTAAGTTAATGGAAATAAATATAGATAATTTATTTCCAAGTCACACATGAGTTAAGTAAGATGTAGTTAAAGTTTGAAGGTAAACTGAGTTCGTTTGGTATTTTTAAGCACACCGAGTAAGTGTTTTAATATTGGATAAACTTAGTGTAGATATGAAAAAGTATGGAAATGAGGAGTTTGGTAATTAGATGAATCTTATGATTTATTCTAATACCTAAGGAGGTTAGGAAACTTGATTTATAAAATCAAAGTGTTCCTAACTGATATAAAAGTTACAGCATAGTTTAGTAATTATTCTTTAAGAAGCCTTTTGCTTCTTTCTCCCCAATTTCACACGGCAAAGGCAAAAAGCGAAAGAGAGGAGAAGAGAAAAGAAAAGAGAAACCGAAGGGGGAGAGAGGAAGAAAGAAAGAGGAGAAAGGGAAAGATCAAGGCCCAAGAATGATCATCCATTCAACAAAGAGGTAGGAGTGTTTGCTTTCGTCCATTTCTTTCTATCTTCATCTTGTTTCTTAGTTTGACTTGATGAGGAAAAGTAGACTTGGGTGAGTATAGTGAGTTTAGATGTTAGTTTCTTCTTTCTTTAAGTGAAGTAAGTTTAGTTAAAGCTTATTTGATGTATGGAGTTTAGTTTGTGGTTCTTGGAACCAATAGATGATGCTTGAGATGTAAGAAGGGGAAAAGGGGTTTTACATTGAAATTGAGTTTTGATTTATGCTTGGTTGATTCAAGAGGTAGTTTGAGGTTTATAAGGTGATTAGAGACCCTTAGTGATGATAGAAATCAAGTAGAAATTGAGTTTGGGGAAGAAATCTTGGTTGGAAAATTAGAATTATGCATAAACAGCTTCTACATAATCCTATTTGATGCACGGGCACTTAGACGCCATAGATTGGCCGCCTAGGTGCCCTAAGTATCGCAAAACAGGGTAAGCTTCTGGGCTGCTGGCACTCAGGCGCCAGTGTTTGGGCACTTAGACGCCCATCGCCCAGAGAGACTTTCCTTTGGCGCTGCCGGGTGAGCGCCCAAGCACGTGGTGAGCGCTCAGGCACTGGTTAGCTGGCGCTTAGGGGCCTAGAGTAGAAATGAACATGGTATTTTTCATGAGGAATTGAGCTCCCCTAATGGTTTAGATCCTTTAGTTATGCCTTTTAAAGAGTGTTAGGACACTACTAGAAGAATTTCCTAGAGAGAAAGGTTATTTATTATTCAAGGAAAAAGTAAGAGGAGTATGAGCACCCATTAGATATGGATTGCCTTAGTTAAGAACTTAGTCCCATGAGCAACTTAGAGTTGAATTAGTTATCAATTGAGAAGTGGTCAAGAGAAGGAGAATTTGATATAAGCAAACAAGTTAGTGGACAAGAGATGAAGGACATAGTACCTAATGGCAAGAGTTAAGTACCATAGTGCCTAGTTAGTAAGAGTTGAGGGCCATAGTGCCAAATTAGTAAGAGTTGAGGATTATAGTGCATGAAAGCTCTCATAAAGGAGGTAGAGCTAGTAGTGCAAAAATAAACTTAGTATAGAGTTATTTGTGGTGGTTATGTAAGAGTTAGACATAACACCACATTTCTCTCACACATGCATACACATATTTGCTATTCCCAAGTTGTGTAATGTTGTGGAATAGTCCACTCATTACAAGGTAGGTAAAAGAGGTAAAGGATTCCCTCCCTACTAAGTAGGTTAAGGAGGTAACATATTCCTTCCTTACCGGGTAGGTTAAGGAGGTAACAGATTCCCTCCCTACCCAACAAAGAACCGGGTTCCTGGGAATAGTCAAGTTTCATGACATTTCATGACATTGCATTTACACTATCATATACCTTTGCTTGAGCATAATCATACAATCATAGCATTACTTGATATTTGATTGTATTTGTGATTGATGATTCCTGTGTATGTGTGGCTTTGCTCAATGGTATTTTATAATTGTATAGGCGATTGTATAATATCATTGATTGTTTATGTATGGGTGGCTTTGCTCAATGGTATTTTACAATTGTATGGGTAGTTGTATAATATCATTGATTGTTTTAAATTTGAAATAGTCCAAAGGTACAGCTTGCTTGGAGACATCACATAGAGAGTGAATGTGATAGCTCCTTGAGTTATGAAAAGTAGTTTGTTAATAGTTCCAGATGTATTTATGATGTTTATGGGTTGTATGTTCATGTGAATATACAACTGCTAGTATTGGTACACTTATACTGAGAATTTTTTATTCTCACCCCGTGTGTTGTCATGTAAATCTAGGTGGAAGTTCATCCAAGAGTAAGGAGAAAAAGAAGACTGAAGAATAGTTTTGTTTTATGTTTTATCAGTTTAAATTTGTATATCTTGTATATTTATTTTGAAAAGTAAATAGTTGTATAAAGAACATTATGTAATTTTTGATAAAGTTGTATGTATATAAGTGGATAACGTTTCCACAAGGCTCTCCATAATGATTTATTTACATAAATGTTATGGATTAGTTTAATGTTTAAGTTAGAAGTAACATAACTAATACTATTTATCCAAGTATATGTCAGATATACTAGGATTTCAGTATTAGGATGTTATAAGTTTCACTTGTAGTTCAGTGGAGGGTGGTCCAGTATACCCAAAGTATATGGTCAAGCTATTCAGACCACTTTCCTTTAGCTTCATCAAGTCTTCTCTTAAGACTTCGGATGATGACCCAGTTTGTGGCTTATGCTTGTCCATTTGTCTAAGAATGCTTTACTGAGGAGAAGTGATGTTGAATGTGAAGTCTAGAGAGAAGTTCCTCAAAATTCTTATCAGTGAATTAGGTATCATTATTCGTAATAATGGAATCCGGGATCCCAAAGCCATTGATGATGTTTCTGTATGTGAACTTCTGTACTCGGGCCTTGTTTAAGTCTATATAATCTACACACATGCACCATTTTTCATTTGCCTTTTTCACCAAAACCACGTTGAACAGCCAAGTGGTATAAGAGACTTCCCTAATGAAGCTGACATCTAGGAGTTCCTTCACTTGTTTTTCAATTATTTCTTGTCACTTTAATCCGACTTTCCTTTTGCTCTATGATACCAGTTTGGCATCCGGGTTACTAGAGAACCGGCGAGAGATAAAGTTAGGGTTCAATCCCGACATGTTGAGTGAGGTCCATGTGAAAAGGTCTTTGTTTTTATCAAGGAAAGTGCTCAGCTGGGTACTCTCCTCTGGGTTTAACTGTCCTCAAATTTGGTAACTTAGTCCGACATGCCTCCAAGTTGGAGGAGCATGAGTTCTCCTTCTGGTTAGGGACATGTATCTCGTATCTCTTCACGTATGTAATACCCTAAGTAACATGTTAGACTTGTTTATGTGTTCCAAAGGTAGCATATAACTTGCTTAGCATACCAGTGAAGTTTTGTGACAATCTAAGTTCGTTTAGGCACTTAGTTGCAACATAGAAGTTGAAAAGTAGCTTAAAATGACTCAGATAAGGGCTTAAAAGGTTAAGTTGAGGGAAACAGATGTAGAAATCTTGTTTTTAAGTCACAAATGAGCCAAGTAAGAAGTAGTTAAAGTTTCAAGAGAATGTGAGTTAGTTTGATATTTTTAGGCATACTGGTTGTGCTTTTAATGCCGAATTGACTATCAATGGATATGAAAAATCATGAAAATGGTAAAACAATAATTTAGATGAATCTTATGATTTATTCTAAAGTTGTTGGAAGCTGAAAAACTTGAATTAACATAATTCAAGTGTTTTTAGCAAATAAGAAAGTTATAACAAAATAGGATATTTTGGTAAACTCTCATTTCCTCTCCCTCTCATGTATAAGCAGCTGTTGCTGCAAAATGAGAAGAGAAACAAAAAAAAATAGAGAAGAAAGAAATGAAGGAAGAGAAGAGAGAAAAGGGAAGAAAGGAAGAGGAAGAAGGAGAAAGGGAAGAGGAAGATCAAGATCAAGGATCAAAGCTTGAAGATAGATCATTCAATCAAGAGGTAAGGGGTTTCTATTCATCATCCTCCTCTTAATTCTCATTGAATGAAGTTTGGGGTTTTTGAATGGAAATAGGGGTTTAGAGAGCCAAATATGTTGGTGTATACCCTAGAGGCTGATATATTTTAATAGTACTTACATACATTATATTATGTTATGTTGTAATATATGAGACATTTTATTTATTGTGTTATTTATGATAAACATAATAAAATTTTTAGAATAGTAAGTTTGATGCCATAGGACATCAAGTGGATGACTTGATCGTGAGATCCTATCGGATAAAATTAAAACACTATTCTTAAATGTCCCTAGTCAAGAATTATTGTTAATTAAGACAACAATAATGCATTAAGACTAGTATGTGCGCAGACTGATGACCACATCTCACGGGTCATGGATATGAGATATCAAGTCTTCACATGGGTACATATTAGAGTAATGATGTACTGGACTGACCTGCTATGAGAACGCTACATGGATCATTACGTGAGTGTCATAAGCAATTCTCATAGTAACAATGGTGTATGTGGTCCTTTGACTTGAAATCACTATGATTCCTACATGAGGAGTTATGTGTTTTAATGCCATCAAACGTCATTTGTAACAAGGTGATTATAAAGTTAGTTATTAGACATACCGCAAATCATGCAAAGGGATGTGAGTGACCTAGATGAGATTTGTCACTCCTACATAACAGGAGCAATATCTTCGGGGCCCCTGATTGAGTGAGACTGCAAAATGCATGGCCATGGTCAAATGAGTTAATATGAGATATTGATCTCATTTGTTATTACAAAGTCTACTCGAGTATCAGGAAATGAAGGATTGAACTATACAAGGGTGACGCATTCCATGCCTTGTGTTCAATCTAGATATCTTGACAAATGGACTAAACTACACGAAAACATTGGTCACAGAAAGGTTATGTCAAATAATTGACATTCTCATTACTTGAGTAGCAGCGATGTGGTTCTAGATATCGCTCACTACTTGTAATATTAAAATAGGATTTTAATATTACTACCAATGTTATGAGAACCTGCAAGGTCACACACATAGAGCAGACTAAATTGGAGCAATAAGGATCCAAGTTAGACTGGGATTCAATCATGGGTCAGACTCATAACAGATGAGTCTAGGGTTACACAGCTTATCTTGTTGCTGCTCACACTCACTTAAGGCAGTCACTATCATAAATAGTATTGCTAAAGGGGTTGCTAAATACGCATAACAAAACCCTAGCCGCACCTACAAAAATAGTGAGTGAGAGAGTGACAGGTTTCTCTTCTCTTCGCAACTAGCACTGTGTCAGAGACGTGGTACTACTTTTTTGCGGACGTTGGACGTTCGTGAGTCTGTTCGTGTGGATACCACAGAGACATCGTCGTTGTTACGGTGTTGGTGATTCACGTCGTTTGTTTTCATCTCGCTTCAAGAGGCAAACTCAAAAACACGGATTATGGTATCTTTTCGCATAGATCCTTGGAAGGAATTTTTGTTTTTCCGCTGCGTAATGTATCCACAATTTCCAACAAAATCCATGTTCTTGGCTTGGTTCTTGATTCCAAGGATTAGGTTAAGTTAGTTTAAGCTTAGTAAGTGTAAGATAGTCATTCATGACTCAAGATCAACCATTAGGATCCATAGATTTAAGAATTGGACATTGGTTTGAGTTATGTGATTTGAACCTAGATCCTTGCCTAAGAGAATTCATAGGTTGTAATTGAGTTACAATAAGTTTAGGGGCATGGTTGAGTGTTAGAAATCACTAAGAAACCAATTTTTAGATGATTGGAAGTAAGATTTGAACCATGGAACAGTGCCACGATTTTGCAGTTTGAGCTGCAGTAGGTCTGGTTAAGAGACATGGCCCGTGTCCGAAGACACAGGGATGTCGTGTCCCTCTCTACCTATTCTAATACGTGAAACTATGCTAACAGAGCAAGCCACAGGGGGGAGGGGTCATGTCATCAGACATGGCCCATGTCTAAGGCCAGAATATTCAAAAATGTCATTTTTTATGTTTTCAAATTCTTGACTAGATGAGATCATTAGTATATGTTTCCTAAAGTGTGTTAAGGCACAAATGGGGATATTTTCAAGAGGGAAATTATCACTTAGCATGTATGAGAAATCTTAAGTCTTTCAACATTCAAAAGTGAAGGACTGCCCTAGGTAAGGACATAGCACCTTAGGTAACCTAGTGTTGCATTAGATATCACTCAAGATGTGTTGAGATGGTGCAATAGAGACAAGTATACTAGGATGAATTGTAGGGTTTACTCTAGTAAGAATAAGGAAGGTATGATCCTTAGGATATCCAAGAGTAATGGATTACCTTGGGAAGGTACCTAAAACCTTAAGCAACAAAAAGTTGTAAGTAAGTACCACTCTTGTGTTAGATTCACTTGAATGGAGATAAGATTGTGTATTTAGTTCCAAAGAGAGGATGTTATGTACTAAGTTTCTAGTTAAAGGGGACCTTGTGCATTGTAGAATACATAATATGATGAATGTTGACTTGTAAGCTTGTCATATTCATTACGTATGCAAAGTTATAGTAAAATGCTCATTTATTTTCTTAAGCAAGGTTGAATGAGGCATTAGCTAAGATAAGCTCTTTCACTAGGATGAGTTGAGTCTAAAGGAACATTAAGGTGATGTTTATGTAAGAGGTAAACATAACACTATGCTTTTCACACACTAGTTGGTTAATCTAGTTTGTATATGAAAGCTAAGAATTTTAGTGCAACCCAAAAGTAAGGGTTTGCTAAAGATAAGTGTTTAGCACCTATGGTAACTTATTGTTACTTAGTTTCACTATAGATGTAATGATGAGAGGTGTTAGATATAAGTAAACTAAGACAAGTTGGCATTGTCTACCTGTGAATGTGACTTATATGACATGACGTCATTTAACCAAGAAGGAAGGGAGTCAAGAAGTTCCTAAGGGGACAAGTATTCCTAACCAAGTGCTAAGGTCGCATGTAGTGTGGAAATTCCAATTTTTCTTATCTACAAAGGGGTAAACATGAAAGTCAGAATTTTCTAGTAAAACATGCCTAGGTCTTAGATGACCTAAGTATGTAAGAATGACTGTACGTATGTCTATGAAAATGGTCTAGTAGTATTAATCTTAGTGAGTATTATTTGATGCCCATTCATGAAGGCCAATGGAGATAGATGGGTGTCCAAAGACTCTTTTGAGTAAGGATATAACCCTGATATCTCGATAGTGTCAGGGTTAAAAAAGATAAGTGGGGAGTCCGAAAGGTTCTTTTGAACAAGGATTCAGCCCAAGCTTCTCAGCATGCCAGGATATGTTTGATGTGAGGATGCGCTTTCCCTATATTTACCACGAGATCATACACTGATCCAATTCCTAATGAACTTCTTTGTTTTCAACATAAAACTCTGCATGTATTTCAAAACAAAACATTGCACAAGTTTATCTTTAGGATCTCTCTTAGGCATAATCATATTGCATATCATCTGCATTGCATTTATAGACAATTGTATGGGCATTGTCTGTTGCTATTGGGATTTACAATTGTATGGGTAGTTATTTATATCCAATGTTATGCAAGCTATCAGTTTAGACCACACTATATAGTAGTGTACAGTTATGAGAATTAGTAGAGAAAACTCCTATGTTAGTAGTTATAGCAATTGTTATATTTGTTATATAATGTTATAGTTAGCTGGTATTGGAATTGCTTTTATTAAGAATTATAATTCTCACCCGAGTTGTTCTTCCATGTAAATCCAGGTAAAGACCCTGCTAAGGGAAAGAAGATGAAGCATGAAGACTAGTATAGTTTTTATATGCTTTAGTAGACAAAGCTAATGTATAAATTTTATATTTGCTTTGTATGTTTTAAGTAGTATGTATTACAATATGCCCTTTTGTGACAAGTGTTATATATATATATATATATATATATATATATATATATATATATATATATATATATATATATATATATGCATTTTTGCTCTCTAAGGCTTTCTATAATTACTCAGTTGTGATTATAAATACATGTTATTTAGTTATGTAGAAGTGACGTTTCTAATACAGAATATCCTTGTGTATCTATGATATACCTAGATATCTGTATTAGGATGTTATATTATGGTATCAGAGCAGTTTATCCTGTTAAGCCGGGGTATGGACTGATTGTGCTTAGGCATAAGTAACAGTTTAGTAGAATATTATGCTTTCTTTTATCTCTTTATGAGATATGCAAATGGAATTGCATGACTAGCCTTAGGTATGGATGCTATTGGCTACTGTTACAATGTTACATGATATTGAGCCTAGCTAACTCAATATGTAATGTTCTGTGTGTACAAGAAACTATAGCAACTACCGGGCAAACCTATGAAACTAGGAGACTGGTTAAGGAGGAGATAACCAGAGCTTTTAGAGTAATGGCTGCTGTATTAAGAGAGTAGACTACCATTAGTAGAAATTTATTTAAAGCGATAGAATAGGACTCGCGTAGTTAGTTGCGGGAACGAGAAGGAATTTATGAAAGATCAGTATTTCTTAAAGTTCAGGAAAGTTACTCCTTTGTTTTTCAAGGGAGAGTTTGGTTCAATTAGAGCCGAAAGATGGCTTCATGTGAAGTAAGAGATTTTTGAGGTCATGGCGTGCGCTAATGGATAGGAGGTGACTTTGCTTCGTAAGGGTTAGCAGGAAGAGTCGAAAGCTGTTGAGATAAAGCAGAGAGGTTACTAGAAGAGGTTGGTACTCGAATCACCTAGTTTTAGAGCTACTTTCCTAGACAAGTATTATTCCCTCGAGTTATGGAAGGCAAGAGAAATTTGGAAATTTCTAAGGTTTGAGCAAAGGGATATTACTGAGGACTGATGTGAATTTTAAGTTGCAAACTTTAGTGCAGGTTGTTTCAAGTAATAAATTCTCAAGAGTCTGAGGTTTATCTACAGGGAATTGATGAAGAAAAATTCTTTGAGGTACGGAAACTATTTTGTCATAACAATAAAGGTAATAAACTTGGTCACAAATAAAAAGGATTTACTTAGATTAGGAGATCCACTCTCGGTAAGTAAATTAAGGACAAAATTAATTCTTTTTATAACTCAATTAGAATCCACGTATAATGGAGGTTCCAACCGAAAAATAAAATATTTAAGTTCATTTAAGATTATATACGTAATTATATTATGGTTCCTTAAATTATTTACTAACATCACCACTTATAAATGGGCTCAAACATTCATTGTACTAACCTCTTGTTTACAATGAATCAAGATCTCCACTTTACAAGGAGGGTTTCTAAATTGATTGGAAACAAAATACAACACATATAATGACCACTTGATAATATATCATTCACGCACAAGAAAGAAATTAATCTAACCTTAATTTATTACTAAAAGCTTCACCCTTTCACCTACGTAAAATGAAAATTAGTACTTGTAACCAAGAGGAAAGAAACAGAGAAGAAGAAGAAGATGAACATAACTTTAATTTAGAACAAAAGAAAACTACATGAAGAGAAACAAATAACACAATAACATGATCTTGATCTCTAAACCAAGATGATCAAATGAGCAGCCAATGCTCCCTTTTATAAAGCTTAAGGGAAACAAAATGACAATGGAGTGGTTTAATAAGTGAGTGGATGAGTGGGTGAATGACTGGAAAATGTCAAAGGAGTTGTTTGATAATTGTGAATGAGTGAAAAATTATTAAGATTCTTGTCTCCGAAATGATTCAGTGTTGAACTCATGGCTGTCATCAACAAATGGAAAAGTGATCTTTATAAAAGTTGTAGGCTTTTGTCTTAGCTTTCTAATGTCGCTACTTTTAGCCCAAAATCATTCCTACAGCTCAAGATATGATCCAATCTTTGCACACTGTTCAGGCCCAGCTATAACTCCTCTATTCTAACTTCTAGGCCCAATATGACCTATTATACTTACGAATTGACTCTTGTGTTCTTCATGAAATTTGTAGATTTGGGTCTTAAATTTCCAATGCCAATGGTTTGGTATCAATTGGACTCCTATAGCTCAAATAATAGGCTGATGAGTGCGCAGAGGTCAAACTGTCAAGATCAACACTCTAGTTCTTACTTCAACTCCAATTTAAATTATCCAAATGTGTGATTTGGCTCTTGAGGCCTTATAAAATTTGTAGATAATTGTCTTAGCTTTCCTACAAGACCAGAATCATATCAATCAGATATTTGAAACTCAAAATATAACCATTTTACTGAATGCTGCCAAATAGACAAATTAAAACCAATTCAAGCAATAATTTTTTCAATGATCAAATTAAGTTCAATATCAATAAATGTAACAAAACCAACTTAATATTACGCCTAATTGAACATTAAGAAGTCCAGTGAAAGGATTATAAAATGAATAAAATATATTGCTATCAAATTCCACCACATTTATCTTTTGCACTCCCAGGCAAAACATATAAGACCAAATCTAGGGAACAAGGAAAAACAACACAAACTCAAAAGCTAGAAATTCTAAAAGACTTAATTTCTAATAATATTTAAGAATAAAAAAGTTTATAAGAATGAAGAGCAACTAAAGATTCAAAGGATCAAAACATTTGTGAGGTAACGTTTCTTCACATCTCAAACCAACAAGCAAGGAAACTTCAATTGAAAAGCATGAGTCAAGAATGATAGATCTTCACAAGATTCGCTCTCAATCCCTCAAGTGTTTAAAAAGTAGGTATTTCTCTCAATTCAACTCGTGAAAATTTCACTACCATAAACTTGCTTATCTTCTACTTTTCCACTACTCAAAACACAAGTACAAAAAAATCAAGAAGACTTTATTCAAGGTTATAATATGGTCAAGGTAAAGGAAGGAGACAATATAGATATGACAAGTTAAATACTAAAGAGAATAAAAGAGCATTAGGGTTGAGTTAAAATAGCAAACATGAAAAATTCATCCCAACATAATGCAAATTCTCTTTACATATTATTTTCGCTTCCCCTTTTTACTTTGTTGACCTTTCTTTACACTCTATTTTTTTTAGATGACTACTTTTTCTTTTTTCATCAACCGTTTTGTACATGCACCTCCACACTTGTTCAAGAACTCTTCCAATGTTAATGCTTTTTTATTCCCTAAGGTTAGGTAAGAACATGTTTTTTTAAGGTATGTAATGAGCTAAAAACAAGGAATAATCGAACAAGCTCAAAGGGGTTAAGCAAGGAAAATATACAAGGTTGGCTATTTGGTTAAGTAGCTATTTCAAGAAAAATGTCTCAATCATGTTTATGTATGCATGTGAAAATATAGCCTCAAATAGAATCAAAGCAAGTTCTATAGTAATAATTCCATGAGTGAAAATACACAAAAAAGAAAAAGAATAGTGCAAATGTTTAATCCATTCATCAATAGGCTCAAAATCTCACAAGGTATATTTCTATCATTCTCATTCCACCAATTCAACATACATAACCAAGCATGTGATTTTTAAGAAAGAAGACAATTTACTCAATCATGATATGTTTCCTGAATTTGAATTGCTACTTCCACACAAAATAGTTATCTACCTAATTACTCTTTACTTTATTACCAATTTTTGATGCGTCTCAAGAGTAGATTACCTGTAACACCCCAAAAATTTGCTCGTTTCATGACATATGTTCATTTATAATATTTGTGAATTAAGTGAATTTTTTTAAAATTATTTGAATTGTTTGATTATTTTAATATATTCCTCGATTTGCATGAATATCGAGCAGAGTCGGGAAAATGAAATATTTTCCCCAAGGCCGAAAAACCTTAGACTGTGGAAACGATGACGGGGGATTTTACTAAACCCGAGGCCAGACACAGTTTACAAAGTTTTCATTTTTCGAGATTTTATCTAACGGATAAAATTTGGGTATACTCTATTGTCCATTGGACAATAGATACCGGTAGTGCTAACTATAACTTTTATCTGCTGGGTAATAGCTTGCAGTAAAAATCTAGTAGATTATTTCTATCTAGTCACTTTTATGATATCATCTAAGTGACATCGTCACATCACCATATGACAACATGATTGGACCTTTTTGGGGAAACGTACGAAGCTTCTCAAAGAAGCTTTGGGAGAAGCTTGCAAAGGAAGTGTTGCTACTTCTCCCAAGGTGTACACGATTTTGGAGGAGGAGGAAAAGATGACAAGATGTCATCTTTTGACCAAAATCTACCATCTTTTCATCTTCCAAAATTTCTATCACTTTCTCTCTCTACCCAAAAGTTTCTATCTCATTTTCTCTCATCATTTTCTCTCTTCCATTTCTCCTACACCTGACGACAACTGCACTTAATCTTCCTCTTCCATTTTGCTTCCTCCATCCAATCACATTTCTAGGATCTACACATTTCATGGATGATTTTCTATATTGAGATCATCATCAAGTTCTCTCATCTTCATCATCTTCTTTCAAAAACCCTAACTTGAAGCTGTTAAGGTGAGACTTTGATTTCTATTTTCTCCTCTTATTTTCTCTACATCCCCATGGCCAAGACCATTTTTGGAGGGCCACCCTACACTTAGTTCATCACTTATTCATCCTTTCATCCAAGCAACCAAAGACTAAACACAACACTCTCACTTTTCCAATTTGAAGCTCATGGCCAACTTCCAAATTACACCACCAAATCTTCAATAATTCAAGATAACCTTGGATCTTGAGTCTCTACCCCATTCTAAGACACTCTTGTGTGAAGAATCAAACTTTAATTCATCCAACTTCAAGTATTGCTTTAAGCTTTGCTTCAAATCTCAAGTTCCAAAGCCCTAAGGTAAAGTTCTTGAATCTTCTCTTTTGCTTCATTTTAAAGAGTGTAAAGCCATACTTTGACCTATGATAATCTTATTCAAGCCCTAGGTACTAATTCTTGTGTGTTTGCTTTGATTCTAAGAACCTCTTGGTGGAAACAATTTGCTACACAAGGACTTACAAGGAGCTAGGAGGCTACACTTAAGGTAAGAGGGAGATTAATCTCATCGACCATACTATGGTGGTGAGGAATGAATGGTTGTGTTGGGATTGGAGTCCACGTGAGGATTCATCCACCCGAATGTGTGATTTTCATTTATGCTTGTTTGATCTTGTATGATTATATGACGTTGTTGCATGCAAAAATGATTGTGGTGACTTAATGGATATATGTGATTTTGATAACAAGCATGAATTTAATAATTTGTGATGATTGAAGTATGTAGCATGCTATAATTATGTTGCAAAGGAATGATTTTTGGGTTTCCTTTGGCCCTTGAGGCTCGCAGCCATTTTAGCCCAAGAAGAGATATCTATGAGAAAGATATTTGGTTATTAAGGACTCATATGATTAGGTGATAAATACATGATCTATAAGGTTACAAGTTGAATGAGAGAAGAAACAAAATTTCACCATTGAAAAGAAATTGATGTTGGCCATGATACTCGATAATTAGAAGTAAGAGTGAATTGGAGACCTAAAATATTTGATAATGAGAGGGAAGAGTAATTAGGATGGAAAGAATTTTATTTAGAAGTTGAATAATAGAAGTTTTAGAAAGAATGTTAGGAAATATTGTTTGGGTGATTTGGAAGACAAATTTGGGTTTAGGGATTTATGAGTAAGATCAAAGATAATTATAATTTCATAATTTTGAGGAGTAATAACTTTTGGATGTACCAAATGGAAAAAATTCGGAGATAATTGGAATCATGGAAAATGATTTATTAGTGGTAAATCTAAGTAACTTGACAATCGAGAAAATTAATTAAGAATTTATAAGATAAGAATAAATTTGCTCTTTATGCAAAAGAGTGATTTTCGGTCTTGAGAGAAAAGAAAAAAAAAAAGCTTGAGAAAGAACTAGAGAAAATTTGAAAGACTTAGATGAAAAGGAAAGGAATGGTGAGGTAAGGACATTGTGGTTTCTTTTTTTAGGTTTTCATAAATGATATAAGGATAGGTCATTCGAGGAACTTAGTTAGAAGAAGCTCATGATTTGGAGTAATTTCTATCTTCATTTTTTAGAGTATGATAATTAAAGACTAAAGAAGATCTAATGTTTCTATATACTAGAGAAATTGTGAGAATGCTCCACGTGATTTGATAATAATGATTCTTGAATTTGCATGACTGAAATCCTTTGTGATAGCATGCATTAACATTGTACCTTGGGCCGACGTACTAGACCTAAGTGGATTATGAATTTAGCCTTGTGCTTTTGGGCCGAAGTGCTGGACCTGAGTGGATCATTGGTATTATGTAATTGTATGGGTGATGCATACTTTTTAATTGTCACATTTACAAATCTAAGTGTAGATTGTCTCAAGTAATAAATTTCTCGGTGAGTCCGAGGTCGATCCACAGGGAATTGATGAAGATTAATTATGGTAAGATAAATATTTTGTTGTTATGGTAAAAAATTATTTACTTGGGTAAAAAGATCTACTCTTGGTATATAAAGTAAAAGTAAGATTAATTCATTTTATAACTCAATTAGAATCCTCGTAACATGGAGGTTCTAATCGGAAAATACAACATTAAAAGTCCATTAAAATAATATACGTAATTATATTATGTTTCCTTTAATCATCTATTAATATCATCACTCATAAATGGGATCAAGCATTCACTGTGCCAATATTTTGTCTACAACAAATCAAGATCTCCACTTTACAAGGAGGATTTCTAAATTGATTGGAAACAAAATACAATACGTATAATGACTGCTTGAAAAATATATCATTTAAGAAAAGTCCATTAAAATAATATACGTAATTATATTATATTTCCTTTAATTATTACCACCACTTGTAAATGGGTTAAAGCATTCACTGTGCCAAAATATTGTCTACAATAAATCAAGAACTCCTCTTTACAAGAGTAGTTTCTAAATTATCAGAAACAAAATATAACTCGTATAATAGCTACTAGAAAGATAAATCATTAAAGCACACGAGAGGAATAAATTTAACCTTATTTTATTACCAAGAGATTCATATTTTGACCCAAGTAGACTGAAAACTTATTTACACATAGACTAAAAGAGAGAAAAAGAGAAAAAGAGAGAGAGGAAATTGGAGGGAGACTGAGGAGAGAGGCTGGGCACTGCCCAAAAGCCTCTCCCCAGCGTCTTCCCCCAAATGAATTGTGTCTTCCATTTGAAATGTAAATGCCTATTTATTAGCAAAGTTTGGTTACTGTGCAATTGCATAGTAACCAAACTTAGTGATTAAGTCTATTACGTAATCAATGACATATTTTATTTTTTTTCTTTTTTTTTAAATAATAATTGAGCAAATGCACAACCGTGCGTCCAGTCATTTTTTCATTTTTGAGAGAAGTGGTCTTCATGAAAGTTGTAGGCTTGGATATTTGCTTTACAATGGCTTTGGTTTGAGTCCAAAATCATGCCTAGAACTCCAGATATGGTCCAATTACTGCAGAGTGTTTAGACCCAATTTCAGCTCCTCTATTCTGACTTCAAAACCCAATATCACCTATTAGACCTCATAATTTGGAAAAGTGTTCAACATGAAAGTTGTAGGGAATTGTCTTAGCTTTCCTACAAGACCAAAATCACATCAATCAGATATTTGTAACTCAAGTTATAGCCAGTTTACTAAACATTGCCAAAGAGATAATTACGGCTAATTTATGCAATAATTTATTTAATGATCCAATAAGGTCCAATATCATAAAATGTGTCAAAACCAACTTAATTAAGCCTAATTGAACCTTAAGAAACCCAGTGAGAGGATTATAAAATGTATAAAATACAGTATTATCAATGGGCAGCTATATAATATCATTGATACTAATGGTATTGGACAATCGTATGGGCGGTTGCCTTAATACTATTGGGAACGGTACAACGGTAGTTTGATTTCTTTGAGCATGCACTTGAGTATTAGACTATCGACTTGTGATGTCTAGGAGTGAGCGAGAATTTGGATAAGTGTGATCCTGGATGGATCTCAGGGGGTGTCAAGGTGAGGTGATCCACCTAGTGACCACTGTCACATTGTATACCCCTGGCCATGGAAAATAGTTGCAACGCACGACGAGGACCTGACAAGTACTATCCTTTTCGTGATCCGGCGTAAACTGTCTTTTGAGGGGGAACAGATCTTCTGGAATGCTCATCTCTGAACCTTAACTCCATGGAGTAGGAATTTGGTTGCATTATGTATAAGGATGGCCAACATACACATTATGCATATGCATAGTCAGCATATCTGTTATTGTGACATGATCCACACATATGTATATGTGTTTTGATGTACATTGCTGAATTACTTATCAGTTAATAACATGATTATGCTGTTACTCTATAATAATCTTGTATTGACATGATTATGTTTGTTGTTCTATGATATTCCTACATTGACATGATTATATCTACTATTATTTGATGTTGTCGTGTGTGAAAGGCATTACTGTATTTTGTTATGTTTTTTGCTGCCATGATGGTATTGATGTAGGGGATCTCACCTCTTCTATTGTATTATTCTGTCTACTTCTGTTTTGTATTTACGATGAAAAGTCTGAGATGGCGGCAAGGCAAGACCCGCGAGGTTTCACTAGGCTATAGTTCCATGGAGGCATCGGAGCATGGAGTGTTCAGTGGGACGCGAGGCGCGTCCGGTACGATGGAAATGTCACTTTGATTTGGAGCAGGACCCGACATGATGCAGTTACGTTTACTATGGACGCAGATGTTCACTTGGAGTTCTAAATGCCTCTTGGGGAGCTTTGGGATGATTGGAGAGCTTCCTATAGGGAGGGCTCTGTGGAGTCGACTGCTCGGACTCCTGTCTGCAATGACATGCGCCAACTGGGGTCTTTGTCTATTGGGAATCCCGAAGTGGTTTTGGACGAAGATCGGGTGCAAGAACCCGTTCTTTAGATGTTTGGACTTGGACAAGGCTCAATTTTCATTTGGTAGTTATAATGTATAGGTATGTTTATTTTGGAGTACTGAAGCTTCATGTTTTTGAGGATAATGATAGTATGTAAGGTTCATGCTTTTGGAATGTAAGTATAATGTACTTAAGGGAGTAGTCAACTTTGTTTTATGAAAAGCCTTTTTAGTTTTCTATGACTTGAGTCTTTTATTTATTTCAGTAAGCTTATATTATCTATTAAAAGGAAATTTTTGAACTCGCATTTTACAACATTGGCTGTTTCACAACTTGAACGTTTTTTTTATTTTTAAGAATGTAAGAGTCGTAATAAAATGTAATGCTCCTCGGAGGGGGTGTTACATTACCTCAATGACATAATTTACTTCTTACTCTGTCATCCTTAATTAGTTTTGCTATTAGTAAGTTGTTGACAAACATATCAATCAACACATTTTCCTAAAAAAAATTCATTTTTTTAATTTTTTTTCACTTCAACTACCTTTTCTCCCAACCAGAACACAACATTATCCTCAATGTCAAAACATAGATAGGTAAAAGATAAAAGATATTACCTGTTGTTGCAATTATTAAAAAAAAACTTACAAAAAATAGAAACAAAGTACGATGAATAAAACTAAAGGTAAAGGAAAGCTATAGATGAAGTGTTAGATCACATTCACATTCCTTGCTGCTTCCTTCTGACCAATCTATCTGAGCTATTACTGGATTAGGTTTATAAATAAAAGCTTGTAATTTATCAATTAATTTATCAACAGTGGAAGCAAATATAAGGAGTCATCTTGCCAAAGGTGTGATACAGTTCTGTTCCACTGCATGGTCAAGAAAAGATAACAAATTATCAAAGAAATTATTAACATTCAACAAACATATGGGTTTATGGTGGATGTTCAGTTTGCCCCAAGAGATAATTTGAAAAACTTCTTCCAAAGTACCAAAACCACCCGATAAGACAATGAATGCATCAAAGTTTTCAAGCATTACTCTTATTCATCCATGCATAGATGATACTTCTTTCTAGTGATGTTCTTTCGAGTTAAAGATTCAAGAATGATACATAAAACTTGACTGTCTCTTAGATGTGAAGAAAGTGATACAACACCTATTAACCCAATGCTACCTCCCCCATACACAACACGAATCTTCCTCGCAGCAAGTGTTCGACCAATAGTGCTTGCTGCGTTTACAAACTCTAAACCCTTCACATAACTTGACCAGTAACACCCCGAAAATTTATTTTTTTAATCATAAATAATCATTTTATAATATTTATGATTTTTAAAAAATTTACTGAAATTTTCTAAGAATGTCGAATATTTTAATATATTCTTCGTTTTACGTACGTACTGAGCAGAGTCAGTGTAACACTCCAAAAATTATTTGTCACAAGATGAATGATCATTTTCTAATATTTGTGATTTATAGGAATTTTCTTGGAATTTTTCGGAATTGTCAAATATTTTAATATATTCCTCATTTTGCGTGTACACTGAGTAGAGTCAGTGAAACACTTCGAAAATTATTTGTTTCATCATGAATAGTATTTTTCTAATATTTTTTGATTTTTGAGAATTTTTGTAGATTTTTCTGGAAACGTCGAATATCTTAGTATATTTCTCGTTTTGTGTGCGCACTGAACGGAGCAGGGAAAATGAAATATTTTCCCTAAGACTAGTGAACCTTGAACTGTGAATATGTCGACGGGAGATCTTACTAAACCCGAGGCTGGACACAATTTACGAAGTTTGCATTTTTTGAGGTTTTATCTGATAAATAAAATCTCTATACGCTCTGTTAATTAAAATTTTGCGGTACGCTCTATTATTCATTGGATAATTAATACTAGCTTTGTGCATTGTAACAATTATCCATTAGGTAATAGCTTGTAGTAAAATCCTAATTACCATATTATTTTAACTATTAAATCACATTATCTTATCCTAATGTAATCTACTTTATGTCTAATCACATCTCCTTTATTGAAAAAGCTCCCAAGCTTCTCAAGGAAGCTACTCACCTCTCTCTCCTCCCTCTCTCCTCACAGCTGCTACACATTTTGGAGCCAAGGGATTTGTGCTTCACTTAATTATTTCATACTATCTAAATTCAAAAGAAAACTTAAAAGCATCTTTCACTTTTCTATTCACTTCTCCCTCTACCTTCATCTTTTTCTCAAGTTCTCCTCCTTCTCTCTAGCCACACCCACACGGCCAACCCTCCTTCAAGCCCTCAACCATCACAAAATTTTTAACTAAACACATTTTCTTAATCTCCTTCATCATCTAAACACATCTAAAGTTGGTGATTTTTTGAAAAGGTTTCATCTTCACCATCTTCTTCTTCAAGCTTCAAGCTTGGAACTTTTGGGTGAGATTCTTGTTTCCTCCCATCTCTTCTTCCATTTTCATTTTTAAGGTCTCCTTTGTGACCATTTATTCCTTATTTTTCAAGCTTTGGTATTGGTTTGATGAGATTGAAATTTCTAGGGTTTGTGGTGATGTGAATCCAAAATTTCAAGGAGCTTCAAGGGAGTTCCATTGGTTGTTTTCTTCTCTTAGGTAAAAGGAAGATTATCCCCCTCAACCTCTATTGGTAGTAGGAGACTTGTATTGCTTGTTGGTTGTGAGAAACCCTTGTTAGGGTTATTCCTTGTAATGTGTGATTTTGGTGATTATGTGTTGGTTTTGTCATGTATGAATTGTTGATTTAATGTATGTATAAATTGATTATCTTGATTGGTTTGGATTGATTGGAAGCATGAAATGGAGGCAAGGGTTCCTTACCCCCCTTCCATATAGCTCACGGCCATAACCCTATTTTAGGGTGTCCATGATTGAAAATTTGTGCCAAGATGGAAAAATGATTAACCAATATATGATAAGTAATGTGATGACGAAAAATTTGGGTACTTAATCCCCTAGGGAGGCCACGGCCTCTAGGACCATTTAGGGCTTGATTATGTAACTTTAGGTAATCTTGGAACTTAAATAATCAAGTAATTAATTTATTGGTAATAGGGTGGAAAAAATTTGTAAATTGGAAGATTAGAAAATAATTAGGGATTCATAAGTTGGTAAGAACCAAGAATGAAATTTATTATAAGACTTAGGGTAATTTTAATTAAAGAAAGAACAAGAGAGTGTGAGACTTTGAGACCCTTAGAATAATTTTCTAAGTGTGTATGTGAATAAATTACAATAGAGAACTCAATTAATCAAGAAAATTCCTCTAGAGACAAACTTTGTAAGAAATGTTACATTTAAGTAAGAATTCATAATAAACCTTGAAAGTGTATTATTTTGTTTAAATTCAGATAATATGATATTGTGGGTCCATGTGAGGGACCAATGATGTGTTGATACTTATTTTGGTCAATTGAGGCATATTATGAAAAAGTATATGATAATAAACATACATGATTATGCATTGAGTCATCATGCATTGTGAAAGTCCGTTGGACTGTTGTAAGGCCATGTTGCGTAGGAGATTGAACACACCTTTGTATGGGTGCGAGTAGACTAGTGTAGGTCATTCTGTTGACCTTGGGGGAGTCGGGGTGCGGGTACCTCGCTATAGGCAATTGGTAGCTTTTCTGTCCGTGGGGCAAACCAATGCAAACGCACTGACGATCCAGACCGAGATGCTGTTTTATATCGTGATCTAGTGTAAAATATCTGTACAATGCCTGGATGTGCACGTGGATAAACTAATGAGTTATAGCACTTTGGCCGCGGTAGCCGAGTTGCAGACATGTCTCCTGATCTTTCTCTCCGACTGTTTGTGTATAGCTCCATGGAGTATGATTTTGATGTTGTATGCATGTGCATAATGAGTCTATATATTATCTGGCATTGAATCCTTATGATATATTGGAACTGCTACTTTACTGATGTATAATTACTTAGAACTGCTTAATTGTTTAACTACTGTTATTTAATGCTTATTATTATTATTTTTAAAATGTTATGTGGGCGCTTTGCGTCGTTTTGTTTCTTGCTACCATAATTGGTAATGATGGTAGGATGTCTTACCTCTTTTCTGTATTTCTATTATTTCTGTCTGTATTTATGTTCCATCGAAGACGTCGGCGACAGAGGTGAAGCTCACGAATTCCCTGGCTTCTGGCCCGACCGTGACTAGTACCTACTTTTGAGATCATAGCAGCATGTCCACGCAGATTTTTGGGTTATGTGTGTCTGGCCTTCCTTGGAGGACCAGACTACTGGCACATTAACCTTAATTCTGATCGTTGCATCTACGAGGGAGACGTAACGGTATCGTTGGCTTGGGGGCGTCATGATCCACCCATCTTCACTTGCAGCGTCAGTTTACATTTGGAGTTTTACTTGCCCATTAGGAAGATGTGGGGTGATCGTTATTACACCCCACAGGTGGATTCTTTTATCTCCACTGCTCGAGCCCCAGCCCGTAATTCGGTGGCTCCTATGTGGGTTTCCTCGGATGAGGAAGACCCTGAGGAGGAACTCGAGGAGGATCCTGACACGGTTCCTTCTCCTCTTAGAGACTGATACTGTCGATAGATAATGATGACTATCAGTGTTCATTTTGGGGGCCTGATGTTTTATTATTTTGGTAGGTTGTATATTTATGATCTCTTGGGGCATATATGTATAATTTTACTTTTTGTATATCAGGCGCTGTAATCAAACAAGTTTAATATAATGATATATCATTGTGCATGTATGTTGGTTTGATGTATGCTTTATTTCTATTTTACTCTTCACTGCAATTATGCCTTATCACTATTTTTATTAATTATAACAAAAAAAAATACTCTCTAATTTAATCACACGATTATAACCAAGTAAATTTACATTTATACAAAGAACCGAGTCTTAACTTTTATTTTTTATTTTTCGCATTCTAAATGACAATGTGACGTTCCCTCCCAAAAAGGGGCGTTACATGACCCACAAAATACACAGACATTAGTAAGTCTACGAACAGAAGCTCCCTCCATTTCTACACTCACTCCCTTTGAATGATGATGAGTTGGAGGAAAGTGAAGAAAATAGAGTGTTTAAATAGGGAAGAGAATGGAAAAGAGTAATGATAGCACCTATATGGGTAGGTTGGCTGCTGTCAAAAAAGCTTGAAATTAAGAAACACTATTTTTTAATTTAATTTTTTATTTTTTTATTTCTTATTTTCTTTATTTTTTTTTAGACTTCAAGAAAACTATTAGGGTAAAGAAGTCTAGAAAACCTTAAAGGACCTCGCCCAAAAGATCGTCTGTCCAAAACCAAAATACAACAAAATCATATAAAGATAAAATTATAATAACAAATGGTGGCATACCTTTGAATTGTGTGTCACCGGTGTAATAAACACCCACTCCCATTTATTTGAAGAAAAGAAAAAGAAAATAAAAAGAAAAGAAAGAAACCATCAAGGGTTTCCATCCTGGGTTTGGAACTTGGAGAGCTCACACTTGGGTTCGTAACATGAACAAAGATTCTAAAATCTGAAACCCACAATGTTAAGATCCAGAACGTCCCATCTCAGGGTGCTGAGAGCCTTTTCTAATAAAAGAGAGGATCAAGGTCAAATGCCTCATACGCTTTGGCAGTCGCGGGTTACTTCTCACTAATAACCAGAGTTGGACGCTTATGCCTGTCCATCAACTCCACAATGCCTAGATGGTGAACATTGGGTTGTGAAGTGTGGCACTCTACAGAGCATGGTACATAAACTTTTTTTAAAAACTAGCGTGCAAAGGTCCCCAAGTCAATGATGGGTCTACCACTGGCAGGGGCTCCACACTCAATTAAGAGCATGGTACTTTTTCAATCGCCCTTCTTCTTATTTTTTTTTTAAGGGATGAACAAGATAATATATACATGTTGTGATTGTGGCTCACATCTTCCTTTAGTTTTACGTTCAGTAATGGCTTAAACACCTTCTATGAGTCGAGGATAAGCTTCTCATCCAATTTTCTTATAAATTGGCAAACAGGGTCTTTTTGAGTCATATTCCCAAGACTGTAACGTTTTGCTCGTCCCTAAAAAGATTCCACAAATTAAGAAGTCCACGATGCAAAACTCCACTAGAATGTGTCTCAAGAGTCAATAAGATATCATTTAATGATTCCTTATTTAGTCCATTTTTAATAAAGTATATTTTATCTTCTCGGTTTATGGAAACCATTCCCAAAGAACGACATCGCGTGTTACAGTTCCATCGCACACATTTGTAACAAACTTGCATTCTTTTCGCTCTTCTCCTTTTAGAATACAAACTTTTACCGAGACCCGACATGTATGGGACAAATGAATTGAAGATTCACTAGCTAAACGAACCTTTACTTCGATTATCCAGCGTATATCTTCTGGGATGCCCTTGTGCATTAACAGTCTTAATCTTTCACACCTAACTTTGTAGATTTTTGTTAGAGTATTTTGAGGAAGAGAAGGAAAATATTTTCTTAAATTTAAGAGAATGACATCCATTTTAAAGGAGAAGGAATTAGTTATTATGGAAAACTGAAAAACAAACCAACTTGAGAGTCACGGAGTACCGTTATCCGCCATTTAACCGGAGTCACAAAGAACTGCAAAAAGAAAACAACAAAATTAAAATAAATTCTTCTCATAACATGGATTAGAAAGAGAGATGAATTCTACCTCAATAACTTAGTTTTTCAGAAATGATTTGAGTCTTTGTTCCTTGACCTTAAATACATTATTATTCCTAGAGTTCTCAATGTCTATGGCCCCATGAAAATACACATGTTTGATAATAAAAGGGTCATTCCACCTAGAACTCAATTTTCCAGGGAATAGGTGAAGACAAGAATTATAAAGCAAAACTTTTTGACCAATTTCAGAAGATTTTCTCACAATTGATTTATCATGAAAAGCTTTTATTCTACCTTTATAAATTTTTTAGTTTTCATATGCATCATTTCTCAATTCCTCAAGTTCATTTAAATACAATTTGCGTAACTTGCAAGCATCATCAAGATTTAAGTTGAAAGTTTTAATGGCCTAAAATGCTTTATGCTCCAGTTTTACAGGAAAGTGACAAGATTTTTCATAAACTAACCGATAGGATGACATGCCTAAAGATGTTTTAAAAGCAGTATGGTAAGTCCAAAGTGCATCGTTTAGTCTTAAAGACCAATTTTTACGATTTGGGTTAACCATTTTTTCTAAAATTTGTTTAATCTCTCTATTTGCTAATTCTACTTGTCCACTTGTCTGAGGATGATAAGGGGTGACAATTTTGTGTGTAATGTCATATTTCTTTATTAAAGATTCAAATGATTTATTGCAAAAATGTGTTCCCCTATCACTGATGATAGCTCGAGGGATTCCAAATCGACTCAAAAGATTTTCTTTTAGAAATTTAAAAACAGTTTATGATCATTGTGTCGACATGGAATCACTTCAATCCATTTTGAGACATAATCAACTGCAACCAAAATATACACAAATCCAAATGATGATAGAAATAGACCCATGAAATTAATTCCCCAACAATCAAAAATTTCAATCACAATGATAGGTTCAGAGGCATAATGTCTCGTTTAGAAATGGAACTCAATTTTTGACAATTTTTACAACTTTTACAAAAAAGTATAGTTGTCCTTAAATAAAGTGAGTCAATAAAATCTACACTGCAATATTTTCGTAACTATTTTCTTTGAAGAAAAATGACCTCCACTTGTTCTGAATGACAAAATTTAATGACACTACCTACCTCACTGTCAAGTACACATCTCCAAAAAATTTGATCAGGACAATATTTGAACAAATATAGGTCATCTCAATAAAATATTTTCACCTCAATCAAAAACTTCTTTCTGTCTTGGTGTGTCCACTAAGGCGACATCTTACCTGTTATAAGAAAATTGACAATGTTAGCAAACAAAGGCATGGAATTGACAGAAAATAAAAATTCATCAAGAAAAGAATCATTGATAGGAGTGTTATCAAAAGATGAGCCTTTTATAAGTCTGGACAAATGATCTACAACAACATTTTCGACTCCTTTCTTGTCTTTTATTGTGATGTTGAATTCTTGAAGTAACAAGATCCAACGTATCAACCTAGGTTTGGCATCCTGCTTAGACATTAAATATCTAACAGCAGCATAATCGATGAAACCAATAGTAGAAAAACTAATTAAATAAGCTCAAAATTTGTCCAATTCAAAAATTACAGCAAGTAGTTCTTTTGCAGTAATGGTGTAATTTATTTGTGCACTATTCAAAGTTCGACTTGCATAATAAATTACATTAGGCATACCTTCCTTTATTTGGCCTAAAATAGTGCAAATAGCAAAATCATTAGCATCACACATCAACTCAAAAGGCAAAGACCAGTCAGGGGATTGCATGATAGGAGCAAATGTCAAAAGACTGATTAATTTTTCAAAAGATTTCTGACAATCTTGAGTCTAATCATATGGTGCATCTTTTGTTAGAAGACTACACAATGGTCTAGATATGGCACTAAAGTCCTTAATGAATCTTCTGTAAAATCCTGTATGTCCTAAAAAAGAACGAACTTCTCTGACTATTTTTG
Organism: Ormosia semicastrata; assembly: GCA_029884595.1. Taxonomy (NCBI): domain Eukaryota; kingdom Viridiplantae; phylum Streptophyta; class Magnoliopsida; order Fabales; family Fabaceae; genus Ormosia; species Ormosia semicastrata. Next base: position 44,281,316 of record JAQQTO010000044.1, on the reverse strand, counting down.
GGAAAGGCAAATAAGCAATTAATTCAACTTTAGTCTTATCAACTTCAATTCCCTTCGAAGATATCACATGACCTAACACTATTCCTGAGGTAACCATATAATGGCATTTTTCCCAGTTTAACACAAATCCTTTTTTTTCATATCTTTTAAGAACTTTTTCCAAATTATCAAGACAAATTTCAAAAGAATTTCCAAAAACTGTTAGGTCATCCATGAAAACCTCTAAATAATGCTCAATCATATCAGTAAAGATACTTAGCATACATATTTGGAAAGTTGTTAGAGCATTACAAAGACCAAAAGACATTCTTCTATATACAAAAGTGCCAAAGGAGCACATAAAAGTGGTCTTTTCTTGATCCTCTAATGCAATTGGTATTTAATTATACCCTGAATAACCATCAAGAAAATAATAGTAGGGGTGTCTTACTATTCTTTCTAGAATTTGATTAAGAAATGGTAAGGGGAAATGATCTTTCCTAGTAGTTGCATTCAATTTTCTAAAATCAATACACATACGCTAACTAGATGAGACTTGCATAGGTATTAATTTACTTTTTTCATTTTCAACCACTATTATTCCAGATTTCTTAGGCACAACTTGTGTAGGGCTTACCCACTTGCTATCAGAGATGGGGTAGATAATTCCAACATCAAGTAATTTGAGAACTTCAGCTCTAACTACCTCTTTCATGTGTGAATTTAATCTTCTTTAAAGTTGTTGAGATGTTTTAACATTATCTTCTAAATGTATTCTATGTATACAAATTAATAGATTAATACCTTTTATGTCCTTTAATGTCCATCCAATTGCACTTTTATGCATTTTAAGTACTTCTATCAATATACCTTCTTGTTCTTTGATAAAGGGTGAGGAAATTACCACTGAAAAGCTTTATACTTCTCCCAAAAATGTGTACTTCAACCCAGTAGGTAATGGCTTTAGTTCCAGTGTGGGTACTTTTTCATGGGTATTATCATTCATGGGTTTTAGCTCTTCGAATCTCGGCTTCCATCATTTGTATTCCATTACCTGTGTATAGTCAAGTAAAAAGTATACTTCAAAAATATCATTATCTAATTGTATGCCTGAATCAAATGAATTAATTAAATAAATTTCTAATGGGTCAGAAGAACTCCTGGTTTGAAGATGATCATCTATAATGGCCTCAATTCCTTCAACTTCCTCCTTGTCGTCATAGACTTCTTGTGGTTGCTTGCACATATTGAAAACATTAAGTTCCAATGTCATATTTTCAAATATTAGCTTCATCACTCCATTTCTGCAATTTATCAAAGCATTAGATGTTGCTAAAAATGGGCAACCTAAAACAACAGGAATTGACTTGCTACTATTATCCATAGGTTCAGTTTCCAAGACAATAAAATCCACAGGATATATGAATTTATCAACTTGTACTAACACATCTTCTACTATTCCTTTTGAAATTTTAATTGATCTATCGGCAAGTAGAAGAGTTACAAAAGTTAGTTTTAACTCACCCAGGTTGAGTTATTGATAAATTGAATATGGAAGCAAATTAACATTGACACCAAGATCAATTAAAGTTCATTCAATTTTATGTTCTCTAATAATGCATGAAACTGTAGGACAACTAGGGTCTTTATATTTCAACGCATTATTGTTCTGAAGAATAGAGCTTACCTGTTCAGCCAAAAAGACATCCTTTTTCACATTTAGTTTCCTTTTAACAGTGCACAAGTCCTTAAAAAATTTGGCATAACAGGAAATCTATTTGATAGCATCTAACAAAGGAATATTGACCTTCACTTATTTAAAAATTTCAAAAATTTCACTGTTATGGTTCAATTTACTTAAATTGTTTAATGCTTGAGGATATGGGGGTGAAGGCGAGGGTTTGGTCTCCTTTTGGCCAAGTAGCTTATCAACTCCTTCCTTATCTTTGGGAATTGATTCGTCATCTTTCTCACAATGTTCAGGAATTTATTTTTCAACAATATTTCCACTCCTAAGAGTTATCACTGACTTGACTTGATTTATTTGTTGGCTTTCTAAACTACTCTCATTTAGGTTGTATTGACCCTTGGGATTCGGTTGAGGTTGAGAAGGAAATTTTCCTTTCTCGTGAATGGTGAGTGCAGAAGAAAATTTAGCAAAAATGTCTTTTATGTCAATCATGGCTTGAGTGGTTTGGTTATTAATAGCCTCTTGCTTTTCCATGAATGCATGCAATGTTCCTTCAAGATTTTTCCTATATAGTGAGACATAGGGTGCATATCCTTGAGAATTTTGAGAGTCCCGCTGTTCCTGAGGAAGTGGTGGTTGCATAAATTGTGACTGATTATTAATCCTCCAACTAAAGTTTGGGTGATTTTTCCATCCCAGATTATATGAATTTGAAAAAGAAGAGGTGAATGGATTTTTAAAATTGTTCATTGCATTTACTTGCTCATGCACAACTTATTTAAAAATAGAAATTTTTGGACATTCATTTGTTGAGTGTCCTAATTCATCACAAATCCCACAAATTTCTTCATTTTGCACATATTTGGTTTCTTTCACTTTCCCTGATTTCATGGCTTTAACCTTTATAGCCAAATTGGAAAACCTAGCATTTAGATCTTCTTCTTGACTAAGATGATATTTTCCTTTACTAGCATTTGCAAGGTTATATCCAATTGAATTTTCAAAATGATTAGTATCATGCCAAGATTGAGAATTTTCAGCCAAATGGTCTAAATAGTCTAAAGCTTCTTCTAGTTCTTTATTAAGAAACTCACCATTACACATTGTTTCCACAAATTGTTTTGTTTCAAGTGTTAACCCTTCATAAAAGAAACTTATAGTGTGTCATTTTCTAAAATCATGATGTGGACAAAAATTTAACAAATCTTTAAAACATTCTCAACTTTGAAAATATGCTTCATTTGAATTTTAGAAAAAAAAAATTTGGATTTGTCTTTTCAAAGCATTGGTTTTATGTGTTAAAAAAATTTCTTTAAAAACTCACCTTGCATTTCTTACTATGTGCCAATTGATCTTGGTTTCAAAGCGTTAAGCCAAGTTTTTGCTTTATCTTTCAAAGAAAAAGAAAACAATTTAAGTTTAACAATCTCTTCAGTGCAAGTTTGGTCATTAAAAGCGATACATACTTCCTCAAATTCTTTTAGATGTAAATATGGGTTTTCAGATTCTAAACCATAAAAATTAGGAAGTAATGAAATCATACCCGGCTTAAATCTAAAATTGTTAGCATTGAGTGGAAAGATAAAACATGATGGACCAGAATTTCGAGATGGTTGCAAATATTCAAGCATGGTTCGCAACGGTTGATTTTCAAGTTCATTATATACACTTTCATTTTCAGTCGTTGTGTTTAATATGTGTGATTGTGATTTAAACAAATCAATATATAAAGTACCAGTATTAACTTTAACTAAACGACTAGAATTCGAATCACGATATCAATTAAGCATAAACAAGTAACTTAAAATAAAATTAAAAATGTACAAGTAGGCGGTATAAACTTGCCATTAAATATCATAGTTAGTAAATTAGTAAGTTAATAAATTAATAAGTTAGCAAGTTAGTAAGTTAGCAAGTTAGTAAAGAACAAGATGAAAAAAAAGTAGAAGAGCAGACGGACTGCTTTACATGCTATACAAAATAATAAAATAGAAAGTAAAATACAGAAAATAAAGTACAGAAAATAAATTTAAAACATAAAAATCGGAGAGAGACAGAGCTCCACCAGAGCCGAGGAAGGAGAAAGAAGAGAAGAGTCAATATTGAAATATTATTAAAAGATAAAGTAAAAACCAAAGAACCGACAAGCCTATTTTTTGCTCCGGCATGAGAGAAGAAAAGAAGAAAATTTATTTTATTAATGATTGAAGATTACAAAGGGAGAAAGGGAGAAGGGAGAGTTTCTCTTAGTAAGTTAGTAAATTAGTAAGTAAGAAAATTAAAAGAGTAGAAAAAATATATATATACAAAATGGTAAGTTTACTTAAAAAAAGAAAACCTCAATAAATTTGTTCTTCAAATCAATTCCCGGCAACGGCGCCAAAAACTTGATGTGAATTTTAAGTTGCAAATCCAAGTGCAGGTTGTTTCAAGTAATAAATTCTCGGGAGTCCGAGGTCGATCAACAGGGAATTGATGAAGAAAAATTCTGAGGTATGAAAAATATTTTATCACAACAATAAAAGTAATAAACTTGGTCACAAATAAAAAGGATTTACTTGGATTAGGATATCCACTCTTGGTAAGTAAATTAAGGGCAAGATTAATTATTTTTATAACTCAATTAGAATCCACGCATAACGGAGGTTCCAATCGAAAAATACAATATTCAAATTTCATTTAAGATTATATATGTAATTATATTATGGTTCCTTTAATTATTTACTAATACCACCACTTATAAATGGGTTCAAGCATTCATTGTGCCAACCTCTTGTCTACAACGAATCAAGATCTCCACTTTACAAGAAGGGTTTCTAAATTGATTGGAAACAAAATACAACACATATAATGACCACTTGATAATACATCATTCAAGCACAAGAAAGAAATTAATCTAACTTTAATTTATTACCAAAAGCTTCACCCTTTCATCCAAGAAAAATGAAAATTAGTTACTCATAGACAAGAGGAAAGAAAGAGAGAAGAAGAAGAAGATGAACATAACTTCAATTTAGAACAAAAGAAAACTACAAGAAGAGAAACAAATAACACAATAGCATGATCTTGATCTCTAAACCAAGATGATCAAATGAGCAGCCAATACTCCCTTTTATGGAGCTTGAGGGAAACAAAATGACAATGGAGTGGTTTAATAAGTGAGTGGATGAGTGGGTGAATGAGTGGAAAATGCCAAATGAGTTGTTTGATAATTGTGAATGAGTGAAAAATTATTGAGATTCTTATCTCCGAAATGATTCAGTGTTGAACTCATGACTGCCATCAACAAATGGAAAAGTGGTCTTCATGAAAGTTGTAGGCTTTTGTCTTAGCTTTCCAATGTCGCTGGTTTCAACCCAAAATCATTCCTACAGCTCGAAATATGGCCCAATCTTTGCACATTATTCAGGCCCAGCTACAACTCCTCTGTTCTGACTTCTAGGCCCAATATGACCTATTATACTTCCGAATTGACTCTTGTGTTCTTCATGAAAGTTGTAGATTTGGGTTTTAACTTTCCAATGCCACCGATTTGGTGTCAATTGGACTCCTATAGCTCCAGAAATGGGCTGATGAGTGCGTAGAGGTCAAACTGTCAAGATCAACACTCTAGTTGTTGCTTCTACTCTAATTTAAATTATCCAAACGTGTGATTTAGCTCTTGAGGTCTCATAAAAGTTATAGAGAATTGTCTTAGCTTTCCTACAAGACCAGAATCACATCAATCAGATATTTGAAACTCAAATTATAACCATTTTACTAAATGCTGTCAAATAGATAAATTAAAACAAATTCAAGTAATAATTTTTTCAATGACCCAATTAAGCTCAATATCAATAAATGTAACAAAACCAACTCAATTAAGCCTAATTGAACCTTAAGAAACCCAATGAAAGGATTATAAAATGAATAAAATATATTGCTATCAAGGAATGTCAGGAGTTCTTTTCTTATTGTACGTTCAATCCAGATGAAAACTGGAAGTGAGTAAAATTTGAAGTAGAACTTAGAGAGGGCATCAAAAGGGTTGTGAAGCAAAAAGTAGGTTAAGGACTTATTCACTCTAGTTAGTGAGTGCAGAGGTGAAGTAGCAGATAATCTCAAAACCTCGATGGAACAAAAGTTAGAAGGTTAAAAGGTTCCCTAAAGAGGAAAAGATAAGATGTTGAAATCAGTGAGGGTTCCTCTTGGTCTCAATTTTTATCAGCCAGAGGAACATAGGTTCAAGTGGTAGCTTGGGGAATGATGAGTTTGAGAAATGTGCTTTTAAGATGAGCAACCTTAAAAGGAAGAGGTAAATCAGACTTCAAGTTACCAAGATGCGCAAGCAGGATATAGATCAGAATGCGTAGTGGAGGCGACGAAATCTTCCAACTTGGTATGAGGTAAGAGCACATATAAAGAGAAATCTTTTAAGGTATGTATAAGGAGAGTATGGATTTACTTTGTAAATCATGTTGGTCTACTTTGTGAATCTAGTTTGTTTACCTAGTTGGTATGGTTTAGTTGCTAAAGAGAGACAAATGATGTTATGTTCTTGTTTAGTTTGAATGTAAGACTGTGTTCATGTTAGGAGTCAAACGAAGGAACTATCGAGATTAAATGTCTTTGTCTAGAAAGGATGATCGGGTGGATCAGTTGAGAAAAGCTTTGGATCTTCTCACGAGATGATCTAAGACTTGGTTGTCAGAGAAGTAAAGTTGAGAAGAGTAGATCTCCAAGAGTTTTCCAGGATTACGAAAGGATATGAAGAGTATGTTAGAGGTAGTTTTGGAAAACTTCTAGAAAAGAGAAGTGGTTAAGTGCCAAGTAAGCTGAAAGTCAGTTTTGGGTTACAAGTGGTACAATTTAAAGGTTATGTAATTTCTTAAGGAAGAAATTGCAGAGAACCCTAGTAGAGTTTAAGCAGAGGTACAATGGGAAGAGTAACCATTGTAACCAAAGGCAAAGAGTCTATCAGTAGACTTTCTCATTTAGTGCTACCTAGATTAGGCCAGCTAAGAAAGGTAGTACTCAACAATGGACTCTAGAGAGTGAGTGTGGTTTCCAAGAGTTGAAGAGGAGGTCGATTACTACGTTAGTGTTGGTAATTCCATATTCTCGTGAGAATTTTGAGGTAGTTAGTTATACTTTGAAGATGAGACTGGGGTGTGTTCAGATACACAAGAGGTAAGTAAACGCCTACGCATCAAGGCAGTTAAACCTGCAAGTGAGGGACTACCCTAGGTATGATTTGGAATTAGCCACAGTGGTATTTGCCTTGCAGTTATGGAGACATAACTCATGAGGAGTCTAATTCGAGGTGCTCAGTGATCATGATAGCTCAGGAATGCTTATTGATCAGAGGAAGCTGAACATGAAGCAGAATAGATGGATGGAGTTTTTCAAGGCTTATAACCTTGAGTCGTAATATCATTCGGGTAAGACCAAAGTAGTGGTTGATGCACTAGGTAGGAAATTCCTACAGGTATCCCAGATGATAGTCCAAGAGAGAGTGAATTTCTTGAGAGTTTTGAGAATTGAGTCTCGCGGTGACTATGATTCCAGATAATCTCTTAATGAGCAAGGTGGACATAGTAAGAAGCCTAAGGATTCAAATTTTTAAAAGCTTAGAGGGAGAATGAAACTCTAAGGGACAAGAGTGAGCATATCTTCTTCAGAACCCAAAAGGATTTTTGAAATAACGATTGATGGAATGACGAGGTTTAGAGATAAACTTTGTATTCCAAGTAAGTCAAAAATCAAGAAAGAGATTCTAGAAGGAGTTCATAAGAGAATGTGTACCATCTATTTAGAGGCTACCAAGGTTCTTCAAGAGTTAAGACAGATGTTTGGTGGCCTAGTATGTTAAAGAACATAGCAAGATATGTTGACTTGTAGGTAATGGTGGATAGATAAAGTAACCTTTTCACTTTTTGCCAAGTAGAGCTAGCTACTTCCTTGATAAGGTAGTTCAACTACTTTTGAAGGAGATAGTTGGAGTGCATGGCGTTCCAGTGAATATAATGTCTGAAAGAGATCCTAAATTCACATCTGATTTTGGAAAGTCTTACAAAAAGAAGTTCAAAATTAAGTTATGTTTTAGTACAGCTTATCATCCACAAACAAAGGGGTCTAGAGCTTAGAGATAAGTAGATTTCCTCTGATAGAAGTGTAGTTGAGAGAAGCTAGTATTGAAAAAAGATTACATGGTAGTAAGACATCCATGTTAAGAAAGTTACCCAGAGTTATTTGCATGAGGTGAGAAATTTTGGGGACAAAATTTTAAAAAGAATGGGAGAAATGTAAAACCCTTAGTAACATGTTAGACTTGTTTATGTGTTCCAAAGGTAGCATATAACTTGCTGAACATGCTAGCGAAGTTTTGTGACAATCTGAGTTCGTTTAGGTACTTAGATATAATACAGAAGTTGAAAAGTAGCTTAAATGACTCAGATAATGGCTTAAAAGGTTAGGTTGAGGGAAAGAGGTATGGAAATCTTGTTTCTAAGTCACAAATGAGCCAAGTAAGAAGCAGTTAAAGTTTCAAGAGAATCTGACTTAGTTTGGTATTTTTAGGCATAGTAGTTGTGCTTTTAATGCCGAATTGACTACCAGCAGATATGAAAAATCATGAAAATGGTGAAATAATAATTTAGATGAATCTTATGATTTATTCTAAAGTTATTGAAAGCTAAAAAACTTGAATTAACATAATTCGAGTGTTTTTAGCAGATAAGAAAGTTACAGCAAAATATCCTAAGGATATTTTGGTAAACTCTCATTTCCTCTCCCTCTCATAAATAAGCAGTTGTTGTTGCAAAATAAGAAGAGAAATAGAAAAAAAAACAGAGAATAAAGAAACGAAGGAAGAGAAGAGAGAAAATGGAAGAAAGGAAGAGGAAGAAGGAGAAAGAGAAGAGAAAGATCAAGATCAAGGATCAAAGCTTGAAGATTGATCATTCAATCAAAAGGTAAGAGGTTTCTATTCATCATCCTCCTCTTGATTCTCATTGAATGAAGTTTGGGGTTTTTGAATGGAAATAGGGGTTTGTAGAGCCAAATCCATGCTCTTGGCTTGGTTCTTGATTCCAATGATTAGGTTAAGTTAGTTTAAGCTTAATAAGTGTAAGATAGCCATTCATGGCTCAAGATCAACCATTAGGATCTATAGATTTAAGAATTAGACAATGGTTGAAGTTATGTGATTTGGACCTAGATCTGTGCCTAAGATAATCTATAGCTTGAAATTGAGTTACAAAAAGTTTAGGGGTATGGATGAGTGTTAGAAATCACCAAGAAACCAATTTTTAGATGATTAGAAGTAAGATTTGAACCATGACACAATGTCACGATTTTGCAGTTTGTGCTACAGTAGGTCTGGTTGAGAGACACGGCCCATGTCCGAAGACCCGGGGGTGTCGTGTCCCTCTCTGCCTGTTCTAATACATGATACTATGCTAACAGAGCAAGCCACAGGGGGGAGGGGCCGTGTCATCAGACATGGCCCGTGTCTGAGGCCAGAATATTCAAAAATGTCATTTTTTATGTTTTCAAATTCTTGGCTAGATGGGATCATTAGTATATGTTTCCTAAAATGTGTTAAGGCATAAATTGAGATATTTTCAAGAAGAAAATTATCACCTAGCATGTATGAGAAATCTTAAGCCTTTCAGCATTCAAAAGTGAAGGATTGCCCTAAGTAAGGACATAGCACCTTAGGCAACCTAGTGTTGCATTAGATATCACTCAAGATGTGTTGAGATGGTGCAATAGAGACAAGTATACTAGGATGGATTGTAGGGTTCACTCTAGTAAGAATAAGGAATGCATGATCCTTAGAATATCCAAGAGTAATGGATTACCTTGGGAAGGTACCTAAAACCTTAAGCAACAAAGAGTTGTAAGTAAATACCACTCTTGTGTTAGATTCACTTGAATGGAGATAAAGTTGTGTATTTAGTTCTGAAGAAGAGATGTTATGTACTAAGTCTCTAGTTAAACGGGACCTTGTGCATTGTAGAATACACAATAAGATGAATGTTGACTTGTAAGCTTGTTACATTCATTAAGTATGCAAAGTTATAGTGAAATGCTCATTTATTTCCTTAAGCAATGTTGAATGAGGCATTAGCTAAGATAGGCTCTTTCACTAGGATGAGTTGAATCTAAAGGAACATTAATGTGGTGTTTATGTAAGAGGTAAACATAACACTACGCTTTTCACATACTAGTTAGTTAATCTAGTTTGTATGTGAAAGCTAAGAATTTTAGTGCAACCCAAAAGTAAGGGTTGCTAAAGATAAGTGTCTAGCACCTATGGTAACTTATTATTACTTAGCTTCACTATAGATGTGATGATGAGGGGTGTTAGATATAAGTAAACTAGGATAAGTTGGCATTGTCTACCTGTGAATGTGACTTATATGACGTGAGGTCATTTAGCCAAGAAGGAAGAGAGTCAAGAAGTTCCTAATGGGACGAGTATTCCTAAGCAAGTACTAGGGTTGCATGTAGTATGGAAATGAGAAGTCAGAATTTCCTAATAAAACATGTCTAGGTCTTAGATAACCTAAGTATGTAAGAATAATTGTATGTATGTCTATAAAAATGGTCTAGTAGTGTTGATCTTAGTGAATATCATTTGATGCCCATTCATGAAGGCCAAGGGAGATAGATGGGTGTCTAAAAGACTCTTTTGAGTAAGGACATAACCCTAATATCTCGATAGTGCCAAGGCCAAAAGAGATAAGTTGGGAGTCCGTAAGGTTCTTTTAAACAAGGATTCAGCCCAAGCTTCTTAGTGTGCCAGGATACGTGTGATGTGAGGATAAGTTTTCCCTATATTTACCATGGGATCATATACTGATCCAGTTCCTAATGAACTTCTTTGTTTTCAACATAAAACTCTGCATGTATTTCAAAATAAAACATTGCACAAGCATATCTTTAGGATCTCTCTTAGGTATAATCATATTGCATATCATCTGTATTGCATTTATAGACAGTTGTATGGGCATTGTCTGTTGCTATTGGGATTTGCAATTATATGGGTAGTTATTTATATCCAATGGTATGCAGGATATTGGTTTAGACCACACTATATAGTAGTGTGCAATTATGAGAATCAGTAAAGGAAACTCCTATGTTAGTAGTTATAACAATTGTTATATTTGTTATACAATGTTATAGCTAGCTAGTATTGGAATTGCTTTTACTGAGAATTGTAATTCTCACCCTAGTTGTTCTTCCTTGTAAATCCAGGTAAAGACCCTGCTAAGAGAAAGAAGATGAAGCATGAAGACTAGTATAGTTTTTATATGCTTTAGTAGACAAAGCTGATGTATAAAGTTTATATTTGCTTTGTATGTTTTAAGTAGTATGTAGTACAATATGTTCTTTTGTGGCAAGTGTTGTGTGTGTGTGTCTATATATATATATATATATATATAGGATCTTACTCAGGTGAGAGGAGTGTTTATTGTGAGAGGTGAGAGGAGTGAATCTTGGATCTTTTATGAATGGTTAAGATTAGAACATAAATGCATATGACTTTTTTAAGTGGTCACATGACCTTCAAGTAACTTTTAATCTTGACCATCCATGTATAGTTATATGGTCAAGATTTATTCCTCTCACCCTCTCACAATAAAAACTCCTCTCACTAGGTATATCCCCTATATATATATGAGTTTAAGTTTTTTCGCATTCTCTTAAGGCTTTCTATAATTTTTTTTTTTGATAAAAGAAGAAATTTATAGATAGAAAAAGAGAGAATTACAAGCAAAAGGGAGGATAAGGGATCCTCCTATAACAAAAGTAATAGATAGAAAAACGAAAAGAGAGAATCAATGTAACAAAGCTTCCCAATCCCTCATCATATCTGTTAGGGATACCCCAAAAAAAAGACCATGAGCTTTACACCAAGTAGACGCCAACCGCCTAGTCTTATCCATAAGTAGGTTGAGAACGGAAGAGACACCCTTGAAAATACGAGAATTACGCTCGAGCCAGATGCACCAAATTGTAGCATAAATAGCACATTGCCACAAAATTTTAGCCTCTTTCCTTCTACCAAAACCATAGAAGTTAACCATCAAAAAATGATCTAAAGATCGAGGACAGACCCAATATTCGCCAAAAATGCCAAACAAAGACTGCCATAAAGAGTTGGCAGCAGAGCAATGTAAGAAAAGGTGAGAAGCTGATTCTGAACATGTACCACACATAACACACATATCAGGGGAAAGGGCCTTATGAGGCCTACGAACCTGCAATATATCATTAGTATTAATTCTATTAAGTACCGCAGTCCAAATAAAAGCCTTGACCTTAGAGGGAGCTTTGGATTTCCACAAGGGTTTATCGAGAAGAAACCTAACCCTATTCGAAGAAAAAGTTAGGTACTGAAAATAAGATTTGCAAGAAAAAACCCCAGAAGAGTCTAGAGACCAAAACCTTTTATCCGGGTAGGAGGAAAGAAGAACAGAATCCAGTAAACCCAAAAGGAACTCCAATTCAGAGAACTCTCTATCATTTAAGTTTCGAAAAAAGTGAAAATTCCAAGAGGAAACTGAATTTTGGACATTACAAAAAAAGTTGATAGGAGAATTATGTAGAGTAGAAAGACGATACAGGCGGGGGAAAGCACAAAAGAAAGGAACATCTCCTATCCAGAGGTCCTCCCAAAATCTAATGTGAGAGCCATTACCTATTTTTAAGGAAAGCAAAGTCTTAAAAGTAGAATAGCCTTGAGAAATAAACTTCCAAGGACTAAAATGAGAAGCTCGGCTTGCTGTGTTAGCATCCCAGCCATTTGGGTCCAAACCATACTTACTTCGGATTACCTGATGCCAAAGAGAATGAGGCTCCAAAGGAAAACGCCAAAGCCATTTTGCCAGAGCAACGTTCTTAGACACCAAATTACCAAGACCCAAACCCCCTTCCTTCTTAGGGCGACAACACACCTCCCAACTCACTAGATGATCACGTTTAGAAACCGAAACACCCGACCACAGAAAGTCCCGCATAATCTTTTCAATAGAGTGGGCCACACCAGCAGGGATACGAAATAAAGACAAGTAGTAAATAGGAATGCTGGAGAGGCAAGCTTGAACAAGAGTGATACGACCCCTAAGAGAAAAGTAAGCACCTTTCCAATTATCTAAACGCTTAGAAATTTTCCTCAACACCGGGTCCCAAAAAGAAGCACCTCTTGGATTCCCACCCAAGGGAACACCCAAATAAAAGAGGGGCCAATCCAAGACCTGACAACCTGCCATAGAAGCTAAGGAGGAAAGAATATGCGAATCCACATTTATACCAGCTAAGCCACTTTTAGACATATTGATTTTCAACCCAGAAGCACTCTCAAACAGCCTGATCAAGGAGAGAGCGTTGCAAAAACTATCAGTGTCCTCTTCAAAGAATAAGATGGTATCATCTGCAAATTGCAAATGTGACACAGCAATCCTCTCTGAACCAATTTTAGCGCCTTTAATAAGATCATTCTCAACAGCTCTAGAAATAAGACGACTAAGGACATCTACCACCAAAGTGAACAAGAAAGGAGACAGGGGATCACCTTGACGCACACCTCTCTGACCTCGGAACCAAGCTTTCGGTTCACCATTGATAATCACCGAAAAAGTACTATTTGAGAGACATCCTGCAATCCAACTTCTCCACTTAGAACCAAAACCCTTTTTTTCCATAACTCTATCCAAAAAGCTCCAACTGACTCTATCATAAGCTTTCTCAAAATCCAATTTAAGAATCAAACAATGCCGATTGTTAGCCCTAACATCATCAACCACTTCATTAGCCACCAAAGCCGCATCCAAAATTTGACGACCAGCAATGAATGCACTCTGATTCTCAGAAATAGTGTCTCCCAAGACCTCGGCAAGACGAGCGACAAGTTTCGTGATGATCTTGTACAAGCTAGTAACTAGACTAATAGGTCTGTAGTCACTAACTCTAACTGATCTATCCTTCTTAGGAACCAAAGAGATAAAAGTGGAATTGATATTGACCCCAAGTTTACCATTTTGATGAAATTCAGCAAACACCTTTACAAGGTCAACTTTAACAACATCCCAACAAACTTGGTAAAAGCCACTCGTAAACCCGTCAGGACCCGAGAGCCTTATCTTTCTCTAAACTCCAAATTGCCTTCTTTATATCTTCTTCCTCAAAAGGTCTCTCCAAAAAGCAAGCCTTCTCGACTGAAATAGCACACCAATCCAATCCATCAAAGAACGGCCTAGACATATTCTCCTCGGAATAAAGAACCTTATAAAATTGGGTAATTTCCTCAGCAATAGTCCCAATGTCCCTTATCATAACCCCATTAGAGCCTTCTAACTCTTTAATCAAACTCTTCCTCTTCCTCCCTGTCGCCACCTTATGAAACAACTTTGAATTTGCATCACCATCCTTGACCCATTGTAGTTTTGTCTTTTGTCTCCAACTAGCTTTCTCCTTTAACAAGATCTCCTCAAAATCAATAAGCAGAGAATCCCGTCTATTCCCTTGATCACAAGATAAGGGCCCTTCTTGCTCCAAAATATCAAGGGCCTCAATCTCTCTAAGAATTTCATCTTTTTTAGTTTTAATATCACCAAAAACAACCTTGTTCCACTCTTTCAATCTTTCTTTCAAGCATTTTAACTTCCTCATGAACTTGAAACTTTCCCAACCTTGAACAATTGTATTCTCCCAAACATCTCTAACCAACGGGGTAAAGGAAACATGATTGAGCCACATATTCTCAAATCTGAAAGGAGAAAGACCCCACTTGATTTTATTTGACTCCAAAATAACCGGAAAGTGATCAGAGACAGGCCGAACAAAAACCTCCTGGACCAAATCTGGGAAAGCTTCTTCAAAGGCACTTGGAAACAAACTGTCCAAACGGGAGGAAACTAAAAGACCTCTATTAGCGTACCAAGTAAATTGTGCATTAGATAAAGGAAGGTCCCTCAAATTACAATCTCTGATGAAGGAGTCAAAACCTTTCATACTTGATGTAAGACGACCACCTCCTAGCTTCTCCTCCGGAAACCGGACTACATTAAAATCACCTCCTATACACCAAGAGGGGGCACAAAAACCGTAGACAAAGCTAAGCTCCTCCCAAAAGATAGGACGAAGGTTTGGCCTAATAGGACCATACACGTCAACCACCAGTGACCCCTCCCATTAAACTCAAGGAAGACAGAGAGGGAGAAAGTTCCATGAAGAGTATCAACTTTGTTAGCTACCTTAGTATCCCAAATAATCACCATGCCTCCTGAAGCACCAACAGAAGGAAAGCACACAAAATCTTTAAACCTCGAATCCCAAATATCTCTAATAACCAGACTATCAAAGACCTCTAGTTTGGTTTCCTGAAGCATAACAATACCAGGGCTTGCCCTCAAAAGAACTTCCTTAACTTTTGCTCGCTTACGAGGATCACCCAGGCCTCTCACATTCCAGCTGAGGAACTTCATTTATGCCGATCTTTCTCCCACTTGCCTTTTAGACCTCCATAGTTTACTGAAGTAGATAACCTTTGAAGCTCCTTCTTTAAACTTTGCTTTTTCCGAAAATAAGTCTTTGGCGAAGAAACCACAGTCACCTCCTCTCCTTTAGAGTTTATCAACCTAACGCCCATGGCTTTCAACAAAGAGTTTGGGTCTTGGTTGGCTCTACCGTCCCCCACACTGTCAATGGCTATGACGTTCTCCTCGTGGTTGAGAAATTCCAAAGGAAGCATGATTACGAGAAGGTAAAGGTAGGATGCCGTCACCTAAAGGTTGCTTCTCATTTTGATCCCCTGAAAGCGAAAGAACTGAAACAAGAGAGGAGGAAGAATTAGGTAAAGAGGGAGGAACAAAAGAGAGGAGAGGAGAAGAGGGCAAAGAAGATTTAGAAGGATCACTCCCTGTAACATTCAAGTCCAGAATATGGTCATTCGCGTTACTTAAAAGATTGTTACCAACAATAGTGAAATCGGTCGAGGCAGTAAAAACAGTGACCTTTCCTCCCGCATGAGGATTATCTTCAAATAAAGCTTTAAGACCTAGAGTCTCATCTCCAGGGACCTGAGTCTCTTTGGGGTCTTCAACCTCTTTACCTTGAAGAGATTCAATAAGTAACCCATCTTCCTCCTCAAACACCGAAACAGACTCTACGTCATCCTTTAGGCCCAGAAAATCAGAGTCTGAGTCTGAACTATAAGAACGTGCACACCACCCATCATTTAGTCCGTCACCCACTTCTCTTTCTTCCTCGCTTCGTGTAGTTACAACTTGAGAGTCGGAATGAGTCTTTGGATTTTGAACCACCTAAAAAGAGTTAGGCAGATCAAAAAGATGAAGCGAGGTACGCCTATCTTTGATAACTCTTTTCGGAACCCAGATTTTTTTAAGTTGAATAGGTTTCTTGTTAAGTGGACTAAAACTCAACCGATCAAAAACACTACGTCGCTGACCATGAGGCCCATTGAGACCCAATCTAGAAAAGACACTGCCTTTGTGTCTAGCGGGCTTAGGAGAAAAAAACTGCCTACTAATACCATCCGTCTGTCGGCCACCTTTCACCCAAGTGACCTGTCTTTGCCTGCTAGAAGAGAAGACAACGTGTAGAGTCCATTGAGAAGAAAGCTCAGATGTTCTTGGCTTCGAAAGGGAAAAATCTCTCCTTTTGCTAGGACCTGCATCTGTGCTAAGATCTGTTCTCCTCACAGCATCTGCATAGCTATATCCAAAACCCGGCTCTTTAGAAGAACCATGCAAGATGAGATTGCCTTTCTAATTGAAACCAACGAAGAGATTTTCTTGGGTAATGGTTTAGGATTCAACAATGCTGCCATTGCATCTCCAAAAAGCCTCCACCCTTTTCCAAGAGGCCCAGCAGGCACAACAATAGCCACATTTTTCCCTCCACCAAAAAATTCTCATTATAGAAAGGAATTTGCCCCGTTATTCCTCCGTTTTAAGATCATAAAAGAATTTCCAGCTTCTCTGAAGTGCCGAACAAAATGGGAATCATGTGGCTCCTCTAACAAAAAACGCAGCTCATAAAATAGCCAAAAAGCAGCTTCTCGGCCTAAAGAAATCCCAAACAAACCACTTTTGCTACGCTCCAACAGTCTCAAACGAAACCGCTGACCAGTATCTTCCACAGAGATGTCATAAGACTTGGCCTCAAGAGCGACGTCTTATCCCTCCCATAGAGAAGAGAGAGCAGAACTGAAACGATGACGTCCGGCCTTAAAACAGCAGGAAAACCGTAGTAAAACCTCCGGAAACGAAACCCAGAACGTGCTGAAGAAGGCTAGAAGGAGTGTGAACCTGACCCACAAAGCAACAGGGGAAACAACCAGTCAAACGACCACCAGAACGGAAGGAGGAGACGCCGGCGAGCAGAACGTGACAAACGGCGAGTCAAACAGAGTCCGGGACGGTGGCGCGTGGCCTGCACGCGCCGCCAGGAGGAGAAGCATGAAACCGCGCGTGAGGGCGCGTGGAGGGGACCTCCGGTGAGCCGCTCAGAGGGACGACCGGCCGGATGCTTCTGAAACAGATCGAGCCCTCACCTTGGTGAAGGCGGGTCCTGCTTCGAAGTAGCGTTCACCTGCGATTTCTCCATCGCACCCATCGCAGTCGCCAGAGAGTGCAATTCTAATTTAAATTGTACTTTTTTATTATCCGAAAAGCAAAATTGTTTTAAGGCTTTCCATAATTACTTAGTTGTGATTATGAATATATGTTAATTAGTTATGTAGAAGTGACGTTTCTAGTGCTAAATATCCTTATGTATCTATTATATACCTAGATATTTGTATTAAGATGTTACAACATACATCCAATTTGATCAAAAGGACGTTGAGGTGGTTTATAGTGGCCAAGTTGGACTTATGCTGCTCTGTTTTCTTTGGGGCCTTTGCTATCTTCAAATTTTCATTATAACACCTTCAGGCCATGGCCTGGCCTCCCTTGACCATGATGATCGCATTGTCTTTATTTAAGAACTTCATGGCCAAATGAGTGGTCGAGATCACGGCACCAAAGGCGTTCACAAAAGGGGGCCCAAAATGATGTATGATAATCACATATTTTATATATTAATAAACTTTCATTTTTAGTCATTTACACTCTCCATGTACTTAATTGATTGAGTTTGATTATGTTTTGTAAGTTTGGACTCAAATTAGACTTAATTGATTTTTTTCGCATGATTTACGTCTTACACAGTTTCTGTATTTTGGTCATATCTTGAGTTCTAGATGTCTACTAATTATGAATTTTACCTCATTGGAAAGATAAGAGAGAGATCTACAACTTTCATGAGAGTTCGAGGTCAAAGTCGAACATCTAGTGGAACTAATTGTGCTTGGAAGTCAGAATACGAGTTTTGTGATTGGAACCTAAACAGTGTGCAGCAATCAAAGCATAACTCGAGCTGTAAGATCTGGATTGGACTGAAATTTTGGTATTTTCAACTTAAGACTCATATCTACAACTTTCATGAAGAATACAAGACTCAAATCGGACTCCTTGGAGGTCATATTGGGATTGAAAGTCAGAATAGAGGAGCTGTAATCGGGCCTGAATACTGTGCAGTAATTGGGCCATATCTCGAGCTGTAGGTGGCCTTTTGAGGTGATTCTGACGGCATTTGAAAGTTAAGATCCAAGCCTACAACTTTCATGAAGATCACTTTGTCAGATTATGAAGAGACTTCAGAACTGAATGATTTCGGAGACAAAGAATCTCCATAATTTTTCACTCACCAAAAGTCATTTGGCATTTTCCACTCATTTTCCACTCATCCACTCACTCATGACTCAGCCCCCTTGTCATTTTGTATCCCTAATCCTCTATAAAAAGGAGCCTTGACTGATCATTTAGGAGTCTTGGTGTTAGATATGAAGATCATGTTATTGTATTGTTTGATTATCTTGTTGTAATTTTCCTTTATTCTAAATTGAAGTCATGTTCTTCTTTTTTTTCTTCTCTCTTTCTTTTTTCTTGTCTATGAGTAACTAAGTTTCATTTTACTTAGGTGAAAGGGTGAAACTCTTGGTAATGAAATAAGGTTAGATTCATTTCTTTCTTGTGCTTAAATGATATGTTTTCAAGTGGTCATTATACGTGTTGTATTTTGTTTCCAATCAATTTAGAAACCCTCGTTGTAAAGTGGAGATCTTGATTCATTGTAGACAAGAGGTTGGCACAATAAATGCTTGAGCTCATTTATAAGTGGTGGTGTTAATAAATAATTAAAGAAATCATAATATAATTACGTATATAATTTTTAATGAGCTTTGATTGTTATATTTTTCGATTGGAACCTCCATTATGTGTAGATTCTAATTTAATTATAAAAAGAATTAATAGTGTCCTTATTTTATTTACCAATAGTGGATCTCCTAATCCAAGTAAATCTTTTTTATTTGTGACCAAATTTTATCACTTTTATTGTTGTGACAAAATATTTTCCTTACGTCAAATAAATTTTTCTTCATCAATTCCCTGTGGATCGACCTCAGACTCCCGAGAATTTATTACTTGAAATAACCTGCACTTGGGTTTACAAACTTTAATCTGCATCATTATAAGTAGACGAACAATTAACTACCAAGAACTTGACCTTGATCGTTTTGAAAAAGGGGTATTTTCCCAATTTCAACGTATCTTGTCGGGGTTATTTTATCACCAATAAACCCAATGAGTTTGCCAATGTATAGGATCATGTTTTACTGGAGAGCTCCAACTTCTTGTAAAGATCCATAAACATAATGTCCGCCGAGCTTCTTTGGTGAACAAATATATGGTGGACTTCGACATTTGTGATGACTCCAAAAATCACCAATGGATCATCATATTCTGGCATCAGATTTCTGTAATTGTAAAGGCAATCCGAAACTCAAGTTAAGCTATGCAATAGGATAGGAGTGTTTACGGTTCAGATTCATACTTGAGTGGCTTAGCCTATTATAGAGAGGGTTTTCTTAGTGGTTAAGCAAGATAGGAGGGAATCCTATTTTGAGTTGTGCATTCATAAGCAGTTATGGCTATTGATAAGGCCTACAATTACTCCTACTACGTGGGATTTGCTTGGAATGATTGCCTCCTAATTGCATAGCCATTAATAGTGGGGTCATTTCAGGTTGGAGTTGTGGTCTGGGGTGCATGGCGCCGAGTTGCTTCCCGTTGAACTTAGTACTAGATCCCGGTTTAGAACAGTATTATTTGTAATAAAAAAAGTTAAATGATTTAAAACTTATATAATAAAAAAATCACTTGTACAATTTATTTTTCGGGGGTAAGATAGGAGAATCTTATTGAGACCTAGGTGGAGAAATGGGAAAATGTAGTGTGAAGAGATCGAACCACCCCTGGGCCCAAACACAACTTGAACACCACAACCCCCTAGTGATCAAGAAGGCCATTGATTCTCTTGTACAAATTTTAAAAATAAGATAAATATACTTATATTTAAAGAATAGGAACATGTACAATTTAAATAAAAAAAATGAGAGGAATTTTTCTTTTTTAAAAAAAAGCCAATTTCAAAAGCCAACCAACTTGACAACTTGTTATGATTTAGAAAACTTAGAGGCTAAAGAATCTTGGTTATAAACAAAGCTAATGCCCTAGATGTGTGTAGACCGAGAGAACAATAGACAGAGGGATTCTTTGGGTTATGAAAGATGATGTACAAGAAGATTTGCGTCTAGGTCTAGGCTCATAACTTGCTGGGCCATCAAGGGGAGTCAAAAACGCCGAGGAAATTTGCTTCAATGGACATATTGAGGAACTACACTAATGGGCCTAACACTACTCAACCCTAAATCTTAAGGTATTATATTTATAAGTACTTCTACTTTATATGATCCTTATTTTGTTTATCTTTTTAAAATGTGAGACTTCTTCACTCACACCTAGGGATGGCAAAATCTCCCTGTTATTGGGAATCCTTGCAAGGACTTCCCCATTCGAGGACCTGAATTGGGAAAATTTTCTCCTGTGAGGACAAGGACGGATATAAAAATCCCTCAAAGCAGATTCGGGGATAAGGAGGAGATTGTATCCCTTACCCCACAGGGTCCCTATCACCAAAAAATTGTTAACTTATCCTTAATGATTATATTATATATATTTATTAATACTTTATCCTTTTTAGTAATTTCTATCCATTTTAAATTTTTTTATTTTTGTATAATTTCAAGATCCCTGCAAGTCAAGGAACGAGGATAGAGAGAAAAAAATACCCTGAGGTGGGGACCAAGGATGGGAGAAAGATTGGGGACCCAGGAACAAATAGCAAAAAGGTACTCCCCGCACCCTGCTCGCACGAGTGTCATCCCTACTCACATTCTACATTCTACTTACACTTGAATTTCAAATACAACTATCTATATCTTTAAAAACGAAATCAATGGTAAAAATATTTTGTATCGATACACCATTACTTAATAATATAGAATTGGCTCATATAAATAATGTCTTCATATTGTTTCCTCATAGATAATCTTTTCAAACTCTCGTTATGCTATCATTATGAGTTCTAACCTCACAGTGAAACTTAAAAGGTACACACTAGGTACACACTTTTTCATTAATGACTTGTCTAATATAATGTCCCACCAGCTTCCTTTCATTTGTAATGACACACTATGCTTCATAAGTTGATTGTATTGAATTGGATTTAGAGAAATAATCATCTTACATCACTTTTCAACACTACTTTTTACACTTGATTAATGATGTACAAATTCGTAATTAATCACATGTATTGATTAGTTAATAAGTAAATTCATAGTTTAAGATTGAAACTTGAATTTACTTATTAACCAACTAATACACATGATTAACCACAAATTTGTACATAACTAACCAAGTGTAAAAAGTGATGTTGAAAAACGATATAAGAATATGAGTTGTTGGATTTAATATGTTAACTGCTAAATATCTAAGGGCACAATCTAGCGCACGAGACTTTCACCATTCTAAAGTATAATATATGGAGAGTCAAGTGTACATAGCCTTACCACATGAATGGAGAAGCTGATTCCGAAACTAAAAGATGTGACTACCAGGTCACAAGGTAGCATCATGACAGTTTCACCAAAGCTAAAAAATTAATTAATTGAACATAGTTTGCAGTTGCAACTAGTACCCTAATACTTTATTTAATGAGATCTTCTCATCAGTCGACTTCTCTATTTTGCCCTCAAATACCAGGAAATTTATACTGCGGTACTCATAATAGACGCTTGTGGGCACACATTGTATCAAACAATATACTTGGTCCATTATCACCAAGCCACAGTATAACTTAGGGAGGATTACTAACATGGGAAGTCCTCGTCCCCAACTCATTTCCTCCATCTGCCCTTGACCAATGCGGCTTCAGGAGCACATTGCCTTCTCCAACAGCTCCTGCAATTGCCCATTCTGATATGCCTCTGTAGCCAAAGAAAGAGTGAGAGGAGGGCAATTATTTTCCAGAATCAAATGATGGTACACGGTCTGATCTGATGTTAAAATGGCAAACCTAATAAATGATTCGAATGCAGTCAATTATAACAGCAGACTAAACAGATGAAAGCTGGAGGACCTATTTGAAAGACACAATTTTTTGTTCTTTCCAACTACTATGAATCAATTACAAGGAAGTAATGATGCAGCCCAGGAATTTGTTTATATTCAGGGTTGGATGGAAAGGGAAATTATGGAAATAGGTTGGGTGGGTATGTGGGATAAAGCGTATATGTGGGAAAAGTCCATCTCCTTGGACAGAAATCTTATATTATCATAATTCTAATCCAGGAATTCATCGATTAGTTTATTTGTAAAATTGTATTGGAAACTCATCAAGGAATTTCTCACCCCCATTTTTACCCCCATACCAAACTGACCCTAAGTTGAAAAGAAACACCAAAATGTGTAATCTGTATATGCTTCACTGAAACTGTTCTGAGTTCTCTTAATTTCTCTCAAAAGTATATAGAAAATGACTATTTTAGACCCCATAGGACCCTAAATCTGAGTGGACTCTTAAATGATTAAATTAATGACTTTTGACTGACTCTTAGACTAATTTTAACTACTTAGATCCCTAATTACGAGATTAGACTTTCCTAAACTTAATAACTTATCAAATACAGAGAACCAAAACTCTTGAGTAGTTCTAGACGTAATTAAATAGAATCGTGACTCTTTAGTAAATAAAATATCTATTATAATAATTATTTTTCTGCATTAATTCTCCAAGTCTGGACAGAACTTGTCTCCGGCTTGATATGTCTTGAATAGCTCCGAACAACTTTGTTCAAAGTCAGCTGCAGTAACCCAAATGATGCTTTCTGAGTCCCTTTTTTTTTCCCTTCCAATTGACAAGAAATTTTGTATATTTCCATATAATCCAAGTGCTTTCTGAAATTGACTTTCCCTTCCATTCCACAAGATATTTCTTGTTCCTCCAAGTCTTTGAAAGACACTCCGCTCATCAAAAACATCTACAACTTCCTCACATGCTTCTGACACCACATGAAATCTAGGAATAGTTTGTCCTTCATTAACATCTTCATTGGATCCATAATGTTGGATGAGAGCATCTGCAGTCTTATTTTTCCTTTCTTGCGACATTAATAACAATATGTTAAAAATCTTTGCTGCTGGCTGTCTTGCTTGTGATCGTTCACTTTTTATTGAAGATAACTTGACTACTTGATCTCCACACTTCACATTAGTGTTGAAAATGCTGGTTTTATGAAAATTGTCCTCTCTAGAATCCTTAGGAGTTGCAATAATGTGTTGCATTACCGTTGTCACTTGTGTTACTCCTTCAACATTTTCTGCATCATCTTGTTTAAGAGGAAACGTTCTTTGTCTTCTTGCTTTTCAGCTTCTTTATATGTACAAAAATTCAAATATCTGGTAACTTCATCATCATCTTGTTCTAAAGGCGTTTGCTCTACATCCTCTAGCTTTTCAGCTTCTAAATCTTCAAAATTCATGTTTCCTGAAACTTCTTCATGATCATCTTGCTCGCTAGGACCTTCTGCTATATTAAAATCATAATTTCTTCGTATGACTTTTGGAGCATTTGGCTGGAGTCTCCAAGTTTCTAAACTTGCAACTTGATTAGATAGTGATAAGAATCCAAAAGATAAATGGGCTGCAACTAAAGTATACTCAAGGAGAAAACGTGTGGGTCTTGAAAATGAGCAATGACAAACAAGACCTTAAGTGTAACTAACTTGCTGTGCTGGCAGGTAATAGTGGAATGAGTGATTTTGTTGAGTGATTCTGTTGAGGCAAGGGGTATTTCTCGTGTGGGGGGGTAAGAGATGAGGTAGGCAAGTTTTGGCTTGGGAATTGGGAGGGCCTAGACACTCTTTACCTGTCTAGAATTTTCTTTCTTGTAATCAGTTTTTCTATTCCAAGAATACATACCAGAGCTAGATATCATACTTATATCTGCTCGTAATTCAGTATATTCACTTTTCTTCAATTCTGAGTTTTCTGGATTCTATCAATTTGGTATCAAAGCTCCACGATCTTGGAGCACAACTGAATGGTTCACACTCGGTTAACCATGGAGTCTCGCATGGACACGATGGAAAAGAGCCTATTGGAATGGAGAGCGGAGAGTCTTTCAATGCAGGAACGACTGGAAGAGTTCATGCAACTGATGAAGTCACGACACAAGGGGAGCTTGAGAGGACGATCATGACGCCAGCATCGTGCTAAGCCGCGTGACGACGACGGTGGAAGCAAGGAGGAGAAAGGAAGCCAAGCTAGATCGACCAACACGTGCGATTCACCTCACAAGGATCATGGGTGGTCTCGGGATTCAGAAAGGGAGTCTTCAGGGGACAATCGGCCTCCAAGGTGGAATGAAGGGACGAGGAAGCTCAAAATCCCAGTTTTCTCAGGGGATGATGCGTATGGATGGATGAACAGGGTAGAACGTTACTTCAAGGTAAATGAGATGGAGGAGTGGGAGATGTTGGGGGTAGTGATGGTAGCAATGGAGGGGAAGGCTCTGAATTGGTATCAATGGTGGGAGGAACAGACTCCTTGACCAAGCTGGAAGTAGTTCAAGGAGGTTGTGATCAGAAGGTTCCAACCGGGGATTATCCAAAATCCCCTTGAACCATTATTGAGCACCAAACAGTGTGGGACTATTCGAATACAGGGAACAGTTTGAGCTGGTGTCTGGACCAGTGAAACACACTGATAAAGCAATGCTGAAGGGGATTTTTTTGAACGGGTTGTGTGAGGAATTGAAGGCTGAATTGAAGCTATATGATCTACAATCCCTGTCAGATCTCATGGACAAGGCCCAATTGCTTGAGGAAAAAAAATTGGGCATTAAGAAAAGGAGGATCGGGAGAGAAAGGAGGAATTTACATTAGGGGGACAAGTACTTCCAAACCTGGGACAGGGGAGGGAGGAACCAGATCCAATATAGGGAATGAAGGAGGGAAAAATGCACTGCTAACACAGAAAACTCAAGGCTTATACAGACATGCGGTGGAACCAAAACCCCCTGATGGAGTGGCAGAGGAAAAGAAGGAGATGAGGCCGAGGAGATTATCCCAAACTGAATTACAAGAGAGGTAGGAAAGGGCTGTGTTTTAAATATGGAGAGAAATAGGGACGTGAACACATTTGTAAGTTTAAACATTACTAGCTCTTTTTGGTAGAAAGTGAGGAATAGGAAGGAACTGAATTAGATGAGGAAGTGGAGGACTCTGGTTTGGAGTTGGAGGCTAAATCTTTGCAGATTTCTATGAAGGGCATTATGGGGATGACCTCCAACAAATCCCTTAAACTGTGGGGCAGAATTGGACAGCAGCAGGTCTTGGTGCTCATTGACTGTGGGGCCTCTAGTAATTTCATTTCAAAGAAGTTAGTGCAAAAGTTAAACCTACCAGTCCAAGACACCTTGGCTTACACAGTGGAAGTGGGAAATGGCTGCCGAATAAGAAGCAGAGGAGTATGCAAAGATGTAAAGGTGGGGATTCAGGGAGTGGAAATTCAGCAAAACTTCTTTCTCTTCGATTTGGGGGGAGCTAAGTGGAGCTAGGAGTGGATTGGTTGGAAAGCTTGGGGGATATCCAAGCAAATTTCAGAGAACTTACTCTGAAGTGGGAGAAGGATAGGGTGAAGGTGGCCTTGAAAGGGGAACCATCTCTTTGCAAGGCTCAAGCCTCATACAAAACCATGCTGAAGGCCCTAAGGGATGAAGGGGAAGGTTACTATATAGAGTATCAAGAGTGGCAACCAGAGGAGCAGCAAATGGGGAAGTTGACCAAGGAAATACAAGAGGTCTTGCAGGAGTATGCTGAACTGTTCCACGAACCACAAGGACTCCCTCCTCAACGGGACCATGAGCATGCAATTCACCTCAAGGAAGGAGCTCAAATCCCCAATATCCGTCCTTACAGGTACCCTCACTATCAAAAGAACGAGATTAAGAAGATAGTGGATGAAATGTTGGTTGCTGAAATAATTAGACCTAACACTAGCCCTTACTCAAGCCCCATGATTCTGGTCAAGAAGAAAGATGGAGGATGGAGGATGGAGGTTTTGTGTTGATTACTAGACTTTAAACAAACTCACCATACCGGATAAGTTCACAATCCCAATAATTGATGAGTTACTTGATAAGCTTGGGGAGGCTGTTATTTTCTCCAAATTAGATCTTAAATCCGGTTATCACCAAATTAGAATGAGAATGAAAGACATTTCCAAAACAGCATTCAGGACACATGAGGGGCATTATGAGTTCTTGGTGATGCCTTTTGGGTTGACTAATGCCCCCTCTACTTTCCAAGCTTTGATGAATAAGGTATTGAAAACCTACTTAAGAAAGTTTGTCCTGGTTTTCTTTGATGATATCCTGATTTTTAGTAAGGATCCACAAGCTCATGGAAAGCAATTGGGAATGGTTCTAAAGCTATCAAAAGAAAACCAGCTGTTTGTCAACCAAAAGAAATGCACTTTTGGACAGTACCAACTTGAATATTTGGGACACATCATTTCTAACAAAGGGGTGGCAGCAGACCCCAAGAAAGTGGAAGACATGCTAAATTAGCCTCAACCAAGAGATATTAAAGGATTGAGAGGGTTATTGGGCTTAACTGGGTATTATAGGAGGTTTGTGAAGGATTACGGGAAGATAGCTTGGCCATTGACACAACAACTCAAGAAGGATAATTTTGCATGGGGTCTGGAAGCTCAAAAAGCTTTTGATCAGCTGAAAACAACCATCACAACACTGCCTGTTCTTGCGGTTCCAAATTTTGAGAAGGTTTTTGTGCTGGAAACCGGTGCATCTGGTAAAGGGGTAGGTGGAGTACTTATGCAGGAAGGCAAACCAGTGGCTTATATGAGTCAAACACTATCGGATAGGGCTCAAAATAAATCAGTATATGAAAGGGAACTTATGGCCATCGTGTTGGCTGTACAGAAATGGAGACATTATTTAATGGGGAGGCACTTCATAGTCCATACAGACTAGAAGAGTCTCAGGTTCTTGATAGATCAACGGATTGGTGGCGACGAGCAGCAGAAGTGGGTCTCCAAGTTGATGGGATTTGATTTTGAGATAAGGTATAAGCCAGGAAAAGAAAATGGGGCAGCAGATGCCCTATCAAGGAAGCTCCAATTTGCAGCCATTTCAGCAGTCCAGTTCAATGAGTGGGATGGGCTAGAAGAAAAGGTTCAGAATGATAGAAAACTGAGAGGCATCATATAGGACTTGTTGCAGCAACCAGATTCAAATTTAGGTCACCACCTCAGGAAGGGCAGATTGATGTATAAGGGCAGAATGGTGATTCCTAAGAGTTCTCAAAAAAGGTCACAGTGGTGCTTAAAGAATTCCATGATTCAGCTATTGGAGGTCACTCTAGATTTTTGAAGATTTACAAAAGAATTTCTAGACTGCTATTTTGGGAAGGAATGAAGAAGGACATCCAACAATATGTACAAGCTTGTGAAGTGTGCCAAAGGAACAAATACCAAACCTTAACCCCTGGAGGTTTGCTGCAGCCGCTACCCATTCCAACCAACATTTGGACTGATTTGTCTATGGATTTCATTAGAGGGCTTCCTAAGGCTTATGGGGTTGACACTATCATGGTAATAGTGGATAGGCTCACCAAGTATACACATTTTATAGCTCTTGCACACCCCTATACTGCCAAAGGAGGTTGCTGAAATTTTCACCAGCAAAGTGGTGAAATTATATGGTTTTCCCTCTTCCATTGTTTCAAACAGAGACAGGGTTTTTCTTAACACTTTTTGGGCTGAAATGTTCAGACTTGTAGGGACTAAATTGAAGTATAGCTCAGCCTACCTTCCTCAATCAGATGGCCAGACCGAGGTGGTGAATAGATGTGTGGAGACTTACTTGAGATGTCTCACGGGTACTAAACCCAAATAGTGGCCCAAATGGTTAGCTTGGGCAAAATTTTGGTATAATACCAATTACCATTTAGCTACAAAAATGATCCCATTCAAGGCACTATATGGCAAGGAACCTCCTATAATGGTAAGAGGAGATGGGACATCATCTATGGTGGAGGAAGTAAACAGATTAGTGGTTGAAAGAAACCAAATGCTGGATGAGTTGAAGGAGCAATTGGTGTGGGCCCAAAACAGAATGAAAACTCAAGCTGACAAACACAGAAGGGAAATAGAATACCAACTTGGGGATGTGGTTTACTTGAAGCCAGCCTTACAAACTCAGGAATTTGGCTAAAAGGGCAAATCATAAATTGAGCCCCAAGTTTTATGGACCTTATGAGATCTTGGAAAAGATAAGTCCAGTAGCATACAAGCTTAAATTACCGGAAGGCAGTTTAGTACATCCAATATTTCATGTTTCATTACTTAAAAAATTATTTCACCTTTAACTACAGTTTTACCTCTGCCTCCTTTTTTAGCAGAAGATTGGGAATTAAAAGTGCAAATGTACCGAGAGGTGCTGAAATACGAGAAAAATGTTTGAAGGAATAGGAGAGGTGCTGATTAAATGGCAAGACTTGCCTGAATTTGAGTTCTTGGGAAACTATGCAGTCCATACAGGAGCAATTTCTTGAGTTTCACCTTGAGGACAAGGTGAGTCTTTTGGGAGGAAGTGTTGATAAGAATCCAAAAGATAAATGGGCTGCAACTAAAGTATACTCAAGGAGAAAACATGTGGGTCTTGAAAATGAACAATGACAAACAAGGCCTTAAGTATAACTAACTTGCTGAGCTGGCACGAAATAGTGGAATGAATGATTCTGTTGAGGCATGGGGTATTTCTCGTGTGGGGGGGTAAGAGATGAGGTAGGCAGGTTTTGGCTTGGGAATTGGGAGGGCCTAGACACTCTTTACCTGTCTAGAATTTTCTTTCTTCTTGTAATCAGTTTTTCCATTCCAAGAATACATACCATGGCTAGATATCATATTGATATTTGCTCGTAATTCAGTATATTCACTTTTCTTCAATTCTGAGTTTTCTGGATTCTATCAGATAGATTATGAATGTCTTCTACAATTTGCAGCAGCAAGTCATCTCTTTCATGATTAGACAGTTTTCTTCTAAATTCTCTTCCACTTTGTTTTGCCATTGGAGCACAATATGATGTGCCTCGAAATTCTCTTTTGCTCCATGTTGCCATTGGAGCACAAGAAGATCTGCCTTTAAATTCTCTTCCACTCCGATGCCATTGGAGTACAAGATGGTCTACCACAAAATTCTCTTCCAGGCCATGTTGCCATTGGAGTTCAAAACAGTCCCTGAAAAACCTGCTCTGATGCCAAACTGTAACTGATGCAGCCCAAGAGTTTGTTTATATTCAAGGTTGGATGGAAGGGGAAATTATGAAAATAGGTTGGGTGGGTATGTGGGATAAAGGGTATATGTGGGAGGAGCCTACCTCCTTGGACAGTATAGGAAGAAGGAATGTTGGAATGTATGAATATTATTCCTTGAATCTTTCTGTACAGAGAAGGTTACAATATATATAGGCTAAAGCTATTAATTGTTATCCTAAAAATAAGGGAGAAAAATCAGCCCTAATAAAAACAAGAATAAGAAACGTATCTGTACATATCTGATATTAATGTTAATATATTACAACACTCCCCCTCAAGCTGGTGAGTGAATATCAATCATTCCCAGCTTGCAAGTAAGACTTTGAAATCGCTCTGTGGGAAGCCCCTTGGTGAAGACATCTGCTAATTGGTGCTCTGAAGGGACGTACTCTGTAGTTATAAGGCCATCATCTAATTTTTCCTTGATAAAATGGCGATCAATCTCTATATGCTTTGTCCGATCATGTTGAACCGGGTTGTGAGCAATGCTGATTGCCGACTTGTTATCATAAAGTAACCTCATAGGAGCTTCATACTTTATCCTGAGATCATCGAGTATGATTCTCATCCATAACAGTTCACAAATTCCTTGTGCCATAGCTCGAAATTCAGCCTCTGCACTTGACCTTGCAACCACATTCTGTTTCTTACTTCTCCAAGTCACCAAGTTTCCTCCTAAAAACATGCAGTAACCTGAGGTAGACCGCCTGTCGACAACTGACCCGGCATAATCTGCATCTGTATAGGTTTCAATGGTCAATGTTTGTTCTTTCCGAAATAGAAGTCTTCTTCCTGGGTTTGTCTTCAAATACTGAAGAATTCTATTCACAGCTAGCATATGTCTCTCACGAGGATCATGCATGAACTGGCTAACCACACCGACAAAGATAGGCTATGTCGTCCGGTGTGAGACAAATATATCAGTTTTCCCACAAGTCTCGATATTGTGTCTTATCCACCCTTGGGCTCTCCTCATTGTTTCCAATCCTGTGATTTTGTTCAATAGGCACCCCTGTGGTTTTGCAACCTAGCTTACCTGTTTCCTTCAGAAGATCCAGGACATATTTCCTTTGGGAAATAAAGATGCCTCATTTGGAATAGGCAACCTCTATCCCAAGGAAGTACTTCAGCTTCCCCAAGTCCTTCATTTCAAACTGTGCAGCTAATTTTTCTTTTAAGACCTATTTCTCAACCTCATCATCACCAGCGATGATCATGTCATCAACATAAACTAGAAGAAGTGTAAGCTTGCCTTCTTTGGAATGTTTTATAAAAAGGGTATGATCTCCTTGGCTCTGCCTATAACCTAAGGACACCATAGTATTGGTGAACCTCCCAAACCAAGCACGAGGAGACTGCTTGAGTCCATATAAGGCCTTCCTTAACTTGCACACCATATTCCCTCCACCGGTAGGTCCATATCCTGGTGGAATGTCCATATATACTTCCTCCTCCAAATTCCCATGGAGAAAAGCATTTTTAACATCAAATTGATGCAAGTCCCATCCAAAGTGTGCTGCCAAGGAGAGAATGATCCTGACTGTGTTCATCTTTGCTACTGGGGCAAATGTTTCCTCATAATCAATCCCATATGTCTGAGTATACCCTTTTGCAACCAGCCTTGCTTTGTACCTGTCTAGAGTACCATCAGACCGATATTTCACTGTGTAAATCCATCTGCACCCAACTATCCTTTTGTCCTTCGGCTTCTCAACAATTTCCCAAGTCTCATTCTTGTTTAAAGCACTCATTTCTTCATGCATGGCTTGAACCCAATTCTTATCCATTAATGCTTCTTGTACTGAAGTAGGGACTCTGGTAGAATCTATTGTTGAAATAAAACTCTGATGCTGTACTGATAGGTTTTTAGTGGACACATACTGAGATATGGGGTATTTTGCACAAGTTCTTCTGGCTTTTCTTAAGGCTATTGGCAAGTCATCAGGGTTAGGTTCACAAATATCATGTAAAAAATTATTCAAAGGCTCAGAATCAGGAATGCTTACCTCTGGTTCGGGCGACTGAAGCTGCTGTTGGACCAGGTTGAGTTTTTTCCGATAATACACCTGCTTGTATCGATCTTTACGTGTCTCTAAAGTACCAGAAAATGATGCCACATCCTTTATCAGAGGAGGGATAGATGACTCAGTAGATTCAACCAGAAGAGGAACAAAAGATGACTCAAGAGACTCAGCTTCTTGACCACTCTCCCCCTGAAGCTGAGGACGAAGGTGAAAAGACTCAGACTCATGAAAAGTGACATCCATGGAGACATAGACACGACGACTTTGAGGATGATAACATTTGTACCCCTTTTTGTCTGGTGCATACCCTATGAAGATACATTTGACAGCCCTAGGATCCAACTTACCACGATATTGACTATGGATATGAACAAAGGCAACACAGCCAAAGACACGACACAGGAGATTCTTCATGGTAGGAACGGAAGGGAAGAAGGAAGTCATGACTTGCACAGGACTAAGACCATCCAAGACACGGGAGGGCAATCTGTTTATCAAGTATGCGGCAATTAAGACTACTTCCCCCCAATAAGACTTAGGGACAGACATTTAGAATAAAAGAGCTTTTGCAATTTCTAGGAGATGACGGTTCTTTCTTTCTGCAATCCCATTTTGTTGGGGAGTATCAACACAAGTTAACTCATGTAACACACCATGTTCTTTAAGGAATTTTGTGAAATGTTGATTCACATATTCCTTGCCATTATCAGATCGTAACCGTTTTATAGATTTTCCAAACTGGGTTTGAACCATGCGATAGAAATTCAAGAATATTTGAAATACTTCAGATTTATCCTTCATAAGAAATATCCATGTGACCCTAGTGCAGTCATTAATAAATGAAACAAACCATTTTGCACCAGATATATTAGAATTAGAGGAAGGTCCCCACACATCAGAATGAATAAGATCAAAAGGTTCAATACTTTTATTATTATTTGGAGAAAAAGTTGTGCGATGGTGTTTCGCAAACTGACAAACATCACAAAGAAAAGACTCAACAGACTCATTGGTAAACAATTGCGGAAATAAAGACCTAAGAAGACTGAAAGGAGGATGACCAAGGCGTTTGTGGTGAAGCCATATCTGAGATGCAGCAGAAGCGGAACTTGTCGCATGATTGGATGTGGACATCATCGGACTAGTACGACCATGAGGCCGATGTAGAACATATAACCCTCTCTGTTCCTTAGCAACCCTAATCGTCCTCCCCGTGGTAAGATCCTGAAACACACAATGAGAGGGAAAGAAGGTCACTGTA
Organism: Ormosia semicastrata; assembly: GCA_029884595.1. Taxonomy (NCBI): domain Eukaryota; kingdom Viridiplantae; phylum Streptophyta; class Magnoliopsida; order Fabales; family Fabaceae; genus Ormosia; species Ormosia semicastrata. Next base: position 44,248,505 of record JAQQTO010000044.1, on the reverse strand, counting down.
CAGTTTAAATTTGTGGTAAGCTTATGAATAGAAATAAGGTTATTAGACAAATGAGGGACATGAAGCACATTATATAAAGGAAGGGAAGGGTGAAGTGAAATAGTACCACATCCTAAAACAGGGACATGGGATCCACTAGCAACCGTGATGTGATGCTTACCAGATAATTTAGAGTAAGTGAAAAAATATGAGGGATGAGGAGTCATATGATCAGTAGCACCGAGTCAATAATCCGTAGAGATCCTCAGATACGACTAGAAACATTAAAGGAAAAAGAGCTTAAATTCTTACCACCATGGTTAGAGAACAAGTGCCGAAGGCTTACTCATAGAGTCCAAGAGAGTGCGCAAACGATCCAACTCGGCTTTACTAAGCGCCGAATGGCCTCCCCGGATGGTGGTGCGAGACCTCTTCACCCTCAATAACCAAGTCGGACACCGTCTCGATTAACTTGACTTTGTTGATCGCTTTAAAACCCCCGAGCGACCAAGAACCTTATCTCTGCCATGGAGTTTAAAACAAGTGTCCTTAGTGTGACCGGACTTCTTGCAAAAGGACACCGGCCGTCACGTTTGGCAGACGACTTCCAAGAAGATGAGCCAGGCCTTTCAGATGATAACCCATCAATAGGACCTTTGCCAGTGGCCAAAGCAAAACCATCACCGGAATTACCATTATTCAACATGACCGCCCGACGACTCTCTTCCTCCCTAACTGTGTAGAACACCTCGGAGAGAGAATGAAGCTTGTCCTTACCTAAAATCTGAACCCGAATACGATCATACTCAGAATTCAACCCAGAGAGAAACTTAAAGACCCGTCCACGCTCAATAAACTTGGTTAAAGTAGCAGAATCCTCAGTGCATTTCATCTTGAGATCGTGGTTTTGATCCAACTCAATCCATAAACCATTTAGAGTACCATAATAATCATTGACAGAAAGAGATCCTTGCTTGGTATTAAAAATGGTGTTTTCTAAATCATAACATGCAGCAATATTTTGTTTCATAGAATAGGTTTGACTCAAACTATCCCAAATTTCACGTGCAGAAGTAAAAAACATACAATTCTTACTGATATCAGGTGTCATAGAGTTCCATAGCCAAGTCATAATCAAAGAATCTTCATCATCCCAAATGCCAAACTGTGGGTCATCGGCCTTCGGAGGATCCCCGACAATGTGCGACAACTTCCGACGACCCTTGAGAGTGGTGCGAATAACCTGGGCCCATTGGAGATAATTCTTACCATTGAGGTGATAAGTAGAGTGTAACACTGGAAGATCATGGGGATTCAGGGCTGCAACAGCCACCAGAGGCGTTGGAACGACAGCCGGAGGCGGCGTATTGAGGGGTGGAGGACTGGGTGTCTACTGTAGACATGTCGGTTGGACCCGAAAATGGTCAAAAAGTAACGGGGAGGAGCCGACGAGCAGAACGGAGGTGATCGCGCGGTGAACGGCGGTCTGGAGGGCGGCGCGTGGCTCCCACCCGCGTACAGTGCAACGGCGAGGTGGCGGCGCATGGCTGATCGGTTTGGGATGGGCCTTTCGATGGTGGCCGGAAACAAGCCGACAAGCAGTCCGGCGGTGGTGGTGAGGCAAAAAAAAGGCGGCGACAGGTGGCTGGTGGTGGTTTTACGACAGCAATAAGGCTGCAAAGGAAGGAGGAGACAGGAGTAAGGTTGCTCAAAAAACGAAGAAAAAACAAAGGCAAGCCCTAGGAACGACCTAGGCTGCTGATACCATATAGGAAGAAAGAATGTTGGAATGTATGAATATTATTCCTTGAATCTTTCTGTACAGAGAAGGTTACAATATATATAGGCTAAAGCTATTAATTGCTATCCTAAAAATAAGGGAGAAAAATCAGCCCTAATAAAAATAAGAATAAGAAACGTATCTGTACATATCTGATATTAATGTTAATATATTACAATAGACAGAAATTTGATATTATCGGAATTCTAATCCTAAGTTGAAAAGAAACACCAGAATGTGTAATCTGGATATGCTTCATGGAAACTATTCTGAATTCTCTGAACTTCTCTCAAAAGTACATTGAGAATGACTATTTGTAGACACCATAGGACTCTAAATCTAAATGGACTCTTAAATGATTAAATTAATGACTTTTTTATACCAAAAAAAAATTTAATGACTTTTGACTGACTCTTAGACTACTTTGTAGTTTTTACTTAGACCCTTAATTACGAGATTGGACTTTCCTAGACTTAATTAACTTATCAAATACAGAGAACCATAACTCTTAAGTAGTTCTAGACTTAAATACATAGAACAGTGACTCTTCAGTAAATAACATATCTATTATAATAATTATTTTTCTGCATTAAGCAAGGTATGGATATGTAACAAAAGATTAATATGTATACACTGGCATTTTGTAAGCATCAATTTCGCAATAGCTGATAAAAAAGTGCCTCTGTCACTAGCATGATAGAATCTATATCATGTTAAATTTGAATCGTAACAAAACATCTAATAAAAAACAGATTAATATGTATAAACTGGCATATTGTAAGCATCAATTTCACAATAGCTGATAAAACAGTGCCTCTGTCACTGGCATGATAGAATCTTTATCATGTTACATTTGAATCAATCTGGTCAGCTTTAATTTTTGTAATTTGTCATTTAAATCAATCTATAGATATTACTCCTTTTCTTTTTCTACTTATGTTCAAGTTAGTGAATTTTCAATCTCCCAAGAATGAGAAGGAAGTTGTATGCCAATCCTAGAATAATATTTCCATAAGTTAAGATGATGATTTCTAGTAGCAGCTTGGTTTTCATATTTCCTTGGTCAGATGTAAAATGTGAAATTCATTATAGCTCTATCCTTTAACTCATCTATTTTGGCTCTCCTATTTACAATTAATAATTTACTATCCATGTCGATAATGTTACTTTAATGATTCCATCACTTAAGCAAACCATATTCTACAAGCATCAGAAAAACAAGGCATGCATGTCAACAAGCCAGCACTGACTGATAAGGCCATTATTGTTGTAAATGATGACTGAGGCATGTATGTTAACAAGCAAAGACCTGAGTGACATACCAACAGTGATATCACAGCCACCAAAGAACTCTCCTTCAATGTAGAGTTGAGGAAAGGTTGGCCAGCTGGAATACTCCTTCAGTCCTTGGCGCAATATCTCATTTTCCAGTATGTTTATTGTTTCAAAAGGCACATTCAGAGACTTCAATATTTGCACCACCGTGTTTGAGAATCCACACTGTGGAAACTCCTTAGTTCCCTTCATAAAAAGAACCACTTTGTTCGATGTAACAACTTTATCCAAGGTAGACTTCAATTCAGGAGTCAACGCTGAAAATTATTAAAAGAAAAATCCAAGTTGTAAATTTTGCTAGTGAAAACCTAAAAAAACAGATAAAAGGGGTACTTATTTCACCAATATTGTTGGGACTTGTGAAAAATCAATTTAATTCCACCTATGCATAGAATTAGCCCGAAAGGGGTTGGGAGTGAATTGTGAGTGAAGAGTTGATATTTCCAATTCATTTGGAAACCAAGAAGCTAGTAAATTTAGCATGCTTAAATCCAAACCCATGAAAGAAATTGAAAGGGAAGCGGGGTAGCAGTACCAGAGGAGCACCGAATGGTAGTGGAACTGCGTTTGAGTTTGGGTTGGAAGAGGAGCTTGTGGGACAAAGCAGTAGTAGGAGGGGAGAGGGGTCGTAGAGACAGTGTTGTTGAGGTTGTTCTTGTTCCTCGAACGTGAGAGTGGAACGATGATGATGATGGTGCTGTTCTTGGTTGGAACTGAAACGGCTTAACGCACCAACAAGACGACATGTTTGATGTGCTTCCACTTCTTCTCAAATCAAACCTCCGCACACTCCCACCACACAACTCACGTTCCTCCAAATATATCTCTCTTTCGCTTCAAGTTCAATTTTTACGAGTTGTTTGGATATTTGGTAAATAATAAAACGGATTGAAATGGATGAAATGGGGTATAATTTTATTGTATAGATTTTTAAAATTAGGATATGTTATTTTATTTTATATCATTCTAAACCTTTTTTTTTCTCAAAATTAGGTGAAATAAGATAAAATAGAATAATATATAAATAAAAATATTATAATTCTTGTTATTTTATTTTATTTTATTTTACTAGTTATTTTAAACAATGTAATAAAAACTTTTTTTTCATTTTATTCTTAAATATTTAAATAATAGTATTAAATTTTTATACTATTTTACTTCATTCTATCTTATTTCATTTCATTTCAATCACCATAAGTTTTTTAACCACCATAAGTTTATGGTGAGTTAGGTTAAAATATTATGTGATTTTTATACTAAAAGATAGTGTGATTTTTTATAAAAAAAAAAATAAGGTTACGTAGTTATTACATTTTTAATAAAATACAAGTTACTTTTTATCAAAATTAACAAAGTTTTTATAAAAATATTGGCTTCAAAAATATTATTCTAGTTGTATTTGTTAAAAGAAAATTACTTAAATAAAATAGCATAAAATTATTATTATTGAAAATAACTAGGCCTCACATTCAATTTTATCATTTTTTATTTTTCTCTTTTCATTCATTCTCTCATTTTCTTTCTCTTTATTAATTTTTAAAATTTGCAATGAAAGATGGAGTAAGTAGCATTACTGTGAGATCATTTTCCTTTAAAAACCAAAAACAAATCTATTATGTTATCATAGTGTTCTATCCTGATTTTTGAGATGGTTACAAGAGGGAAAAATTGTGGGTTCGTAATCTTGTGAAACGTATGAGAATGGAAACTTTGACTTTACTGGCCTGAGAGAGAATAGATGAAACACTCATGGTATAGCCTTCGGAGGACTGACTAGAGTGCCTTAACACTTGTAGTTAAAAAGATGGCTAAAGTCTGCTCAAGTTAGAATCCGCTTAAATTAATATTCAGATTGATATTCTGAAGGTGAAGAAGATGAAGAATGTACATAGTTTTTTATAGTGACCTATGTGTAACTTGTGTTTTTAGACTCTCTTGGAGGTCCTATTTATAGAGTTTTTTGAGTCTGTAAAAGGAGCAAAGAGGTAAAATGAGAAAGAGTATTGAACAAGTTATTTGTGTAGGTATAGAAGATAGAGTGGTAGAATTAGTTGTCAAGCTTTAACATTTGAGCTGGATTGATGTGACTAGTCCTTGTGAAGTTCGAGATTTCAAAAGGTGTTAGAGCGGACAACAATGAGTACTGTGTCAAAGCAACAATTGGAATTGGTGAAAGAGACAAGTTTGTGATCCGCTTTCTCTAACCATCTCGTCTAGGATGCTTGGGTCCTGGGCAAATCCATCTCGTGTCTACCAAGAAGGCGCATTTTGCAAGGTATAAACACCTCAGGTGCTTCCTTCATCCAAAACATTCCAAGTCACATAATCTGCTTAGTTCCCAAGATAACAAGACTTTGTGGCGTCGCTTAGGCTTCATCCTGTACCTAGGCAGTGCAGGCCCACTGAGTGCCTTGTTATCTTATCCCTTTCTAAGGGGTTCAGTCCTCCTAGGGCGAATCTGGTTGAACTTCAAAGTTTGCTCCGCAACATTAGCCCCCTACACTTAGAAAGAAGAGAAAGGACATTTCTTCTTTTCAAGTGCAATCTTTCTTCCAAGTGCAACGGCCTCACAACTTTCACCGCTCGTATTCTAACAACTTGTGCTTCATTCAAAACTAATCTACAAGCAACTTGTTAACAAAATAATAATATCTTAAATATACTTGTAAAAGAAAGTTTAGGAACTTCCCTTTTTTTCATGGTTATGTGATTCTGATCTTCAATGGCTAAACAACAAGAGTCAAGATGTTAGTCAGACTGCAGCTAAGCGCAATGGAACCTAGGCAGATTCAGATAAGGCAACTTACTTTTCTTGTGTACAAGTCAAAGCGTGTTTTTTTTAAGGGCCTTTGGATGCAAAGCATGAAATTGTTCCTTCCAAAGCGAAAGCCCCCATTCAAGTCTCTTGTAAAGGCATCTGTTTCCTTTTGTTGTCGCTTTGACTTATGTGCTTCAGTTTTACATACATATGTTCAAATCTTTTGAAGTCTCAGAGTGCCAAGATCTTGCTTAAATTCCGGGTATCTTGTATAGGCAGATTCATGACTTGGAGTTCTTGTTTTGGTGCACCTTTAGGTTTACCTGCTAGATTATTAAGCTCGAAGCGTACTTGGGAGTTCCTGTTCTAGGTGGATCAAAGTATAACTCACTTATATTTTCTTGTTAGAATACTAGGCCTGAGTGCACAGGGGAGTTCTTATTCTAAGCGGATCAAAGTTTGACTTGCACTTAGGATTTCAGATTTTAGTTTTCAAATATTCATATTGCTACGTCTGAGCGCACTTGGATGCTTTCTATTTGAACATCCCAAGTTTGATGTGATCCTAGGATTTCAGATTTCAGATTTTAGATCGTTAGGCTTGAGCGCACTTGAGTATTTTCTACTTAAACATTCCAAGTCTAATACGTCTCTAGGATTTTCAGATTTCATATTCCAAATTGTTAAGCCTTAATGCACTTGGGTGTTTTCCACTCATACATCCCAAGTCTAATACGCGCCTAGGATTTCAAATTTCAGATTGCTAGACCTTAGCGCACTTGGGTGTTTTCCGCTTAAACATCCTATGTCTATGCGTGGTTAGGATTTTCAGATTTCATATTTTATATTGCTAGGCCTGAGCGCACTTGGGTGTTTTCCGCTTAAACATCCCAGGTCTAATGTGCGCCTAGGATTTTCATATTCAGATCACTATATCTATTGTGGTTTATTGAGATTGAAGGGCGCCTTGAAGTGGCATTGAGGGTGCACTGGGCGGATTTATTTTCAGATTCTCTTCCTCTCCTTTTTTATTTTTCTTTCATAAAGCCTGTAGTAATTTGCCGGCGCAGCTACGCAGGTGCCGGGTACGCACCATAGGCCAACCTTCAAAACTATACCTTGTTACACCACAGGCCTTCGTGAAAACAGTAAATCAAAGGCAATATTAAAGAAAACTTTCAATGCTTGACAAGACTTATGGGATAACTCCGTGTTATCTTTTCCTATTTATCATTCATCAACAGGACATTCATATAGGAAGTCAGATAAGTTAACATTAAGATAAATACTGTAAAAGGAGATCAGATATAACATAGAACTATACTGATTGGAAAAGTCAAATTAAAATGAAGGCTATTTAGTAAGCCTTGTATAAGTAAATAAAGGCAACTTAGTCAGAATGCATTCTGGTAACCTTGAAGGTTAAAAAAGATAAAAGTTTACATGCTATCAAAGCTGAATTTAGGGACTCATCTTTTATAGGCTTGCTTGACAGTGATATGCCAGCTGCTTACTTGGGTTGCAGTTCTGACTAATTTTTCCACACTAGCTCCTTACTCCAGGACCTGATTCTCCCAGCCATTTTTTACGGTTGAAATTGACTCTCATGCAAAAGGCGTTCAAGCAGCTTTTCATTTCTTTTTAGCTTAATTTAGCTACTACTCCCTTTTCATAATTCCTTTTTCCCATGATACATGATGGAGCTCCTCACATGTAGTTGAGAAATATATGATAAAACCTAGACACGCAAAGACTATTGCAGTATAACATGCAATTTGAACACGAAACTGAAATTTACACATACAATTTACTCATGATCAATCAGCCAAGACATTATGAAACACATGGATAGTCAAGCCACTAAACAAAAAATTCTATTCTTCACGGCAGTGGGTGATAGCTTAGTGTGCATAGATTTAACGATTTATTGGGTCAATTAACAATAGACTTTGTTTATGTCTGGGACTTATCCTGATTATCATGCTCGTGCATAAATGCATAAAATTTACAGGGCAGTTAAGATATGCGTATGTACAAAAGAAAATGTGCATAATGACCCAATAATGTAAGCATCTGAAGAACAGCATGTGTATAATCATAGGTGTTGCTGTAAAGTATGTACTCATGGCAATCATTGTCATCTACTCCAGGAATATGATGTCAAATTAATCAAGAAATTACTGGTAACTAAGTTAATCAAGAAATTAATGTAGATTAATTCTAAAGCAAAATAAGAATGCATAAACCGATAGCAACCGAACAGGTGGCAATCCAGGCCAACTTTCCCATACTAATAACTGACTATCAGGAACCTCCAACTAAATTCTAAGATTAGCTACAGCTCTGAAGTTCAGCAACAATTTATTCCTTTGATTTAAACCTTGGTACTTCAGACTCCAGTCAAAGTAATTCCTATGTTCCGTGATTCCAAAGGCCACAGGGTAAATCCAATAACAAACCCGCCTTATATCTTGATAATTGTATTAGTCATGTTATTCTATACACTCGAGTTCAGTATGATACCTGAATGAGGTAGATCGCTTAACCCCAAGCAGCCAAATCAACAAGGCAGAGAACAAAACAGTCACTTGGCAAAAATGGAAATTATGCAGAACCTGACGTTACTTTAAAAGCAAACTAGTATTGGTGTGCTACGGATTGTGATTTAAAATTAAGAACAAATTTAGTTGCCAATTCCATCAAATATATAAAAATCTTGCAATCAGTTATAATTAGCAATGGTCGATCTACAAAAAAACTAATTTAATTGACACTAAAACTGAATCTTAATTCAAACTCTAAAATTAATAAACAGTAAAGAGGGAGGCTTGTTTGTTAAAACTATAAGAAGAAATTAAATTGAAAGCAACAACAATAAATACGATTTGAATTACCAATTAAAAGATATTAGTTAAGAGATTGAATCCACCATTAGATTTACATGATAATGTTAACCTACATACCCTTTATTCCAACATGATCAATTATGTCTTTATGCAATTGTGAGATTAATTCTCTATTTTCCTTAAGTTTTGGTTTATTTAGCAACCGCTCAAATTAATCTCTAATCACTAGTTAGCTATAAAGCAATCGTTCTTATATCCACCTAATGACAGCATTAAGATTTAGAAAACCAATTACACTAAGGTCCAATCACACACCGGGATTGAATTACTTAGATCATATGTTGTCCAATCACACACCGGGATTGAATTACTTAGATCATATGTTTCACTAGTCCTACCACCGCAACTGCGTATAACAATCCTAGTTTTACCACATTCGAAAATAGCAAAGAGTATAAAAACCTTTATACTGAATTAAGAACAGAAACATATGAATAAAAACGTAACTGTATTGAAATAAAGAGGTATGTAGGACTCACAAAATCAAAACTAAGGTTTCATTTTCTATTAACCAAACAAGAAGTTTAGCCACACATGGCCAATTCAAAATCACAAGAAAAACAAAAGAAAAACATTGTCCAAAATAAAAGAAGAGAAGAAAACTAAATATCAAACTAGTTTTCAAGGATTGAGGTTGATTGATCTTCTATCGCTCGAACCCGAGTCTCCAATCTTTAATCGAATCTCCCTCTTTCTTGTTCTTCGTATTTCCCTTAGTTCCTTGACGGCTTCCAATCCAGAGATAACTATTTTGGAACCCTAAACAATTATATTTATAACCCTCCAAACCTAGCTCCTCGTCCAAACTTAAAATTAAAATTCTGATACGCAGACACGGGCCGTGTTTGATGACACGGCCAACCACGTGTTTGAGTCTATAAACAATTCCAAAAGGATTTGAAGGTAGAGAGGAACACGACCTACCCCGTGTCTCAAGACACGGGCCGTGTCCTCGGGAGTACACAGAATTGGATCCTATTGAAGTACCAGAGAAGGACACAGCCCACCCTGTGTCTGAGGACAGGGCAGTGTCACTTAATTTCTTCACATTTGGCCCTGATTCTTCACATATTCTCTTTTCTCTTTGCTTCTAGGGTTGATATTGATCTCTTCGAGTCTTCAACTCTCTCTCTCTCTCTCCTTAAGTGGTGAACAAGCTTGGTTTGAAACTAATGGACTCCAACACTCAAAGATCTCCTGAAAAACACAATTCAATTATAAGTGTTTGTAATCACAGTTAAGCATAGTTTCACAATAAACATTAGATTAAGCTTTATATCAGAAACGTAACTAAATGTTAACAATTAAGCACATATGAAGTCCAATTATATTAAACATAAGACACTCAAGATATGAAAATAATCGACAGATCAAATAACCCCACACTTAGCCTTTTACACTCTTGGACAAAATATAAAAGATGAAGCTCATGTATCCCAACAAGCAATGAAAGTGTAGAACAATGAGCAAAGACCTACACACCTTAGTTTTTTCAAGAAATCTAAGCAATCAGGAATTTCCTCCTTTTACAATCCAAACTAGCAAGTAAAGTCAATCAAATTTCAGGGTTAATTCAACATGAAAAATCCTCACTAAAATGTTCTCTCACTCAAGTGTTTTGGGCTTGTGTTTACTCTCAACCTACTCATGAAAACACGCTCTACCATATGCTTGGCAAGCCTTTACTTCTCTACCACTTAAGTCACATGCACACAAAGATCAAAAGGTCTTTATTTAAGTTGTAATAGGGTCAAGGTCAAGGTAGGATACATCAAGGATAACAAAGTTAAACCATAGGAATTAGAAGAGCAAATGGGAATATATTCAATCATTACAATAAAAGTCACCTAAGCACTCTTTCTTCAACCTCAATTTTCTTTTTGCCTTTTTTCTTTTTCTTGTCCTTTCTCCATACAATAGTCAAATTTTTCCTTTTCTTCATTTCTTTCATTCTCATTTTTTTGCATCACATCCAAGCACCTTTGTTTTGCCAATATATATATATTTTTTATGCATATATAGCTAGGCAAACATATTGTTAAATACCCCCACACTTATTCAAGACCAATCCCCAACACAACTAAGCTCTTCTACTCCCTAAGGTAGGGTAGCATAATGGTTTTTCGCTTTGAGGCTTGTATTGAGCTGTAAATGAAGAAAAAGTCAATTAGGCTCAAAAGGGGTAAATAATGGATAAAATGCAAGGACGGTTGTTTAGCCAGTAGTTATTTCAAAGAAATGTCTTTTTCATTTCAAATGTGTGCAGTGGTCATTTGCAACTTAAAAGAGAGTCAAGACAAGTTCTGAAGAACACATAATCATGAGTGGAATCACACAATAAAGAACCAAAATGGCCTAAAATTAGCCATTCACATCAAAGCCCAAAATCTCACTAGGTCTCAATTTATCACATTCAAATTAACCCTTTCAATTTTTTTTTTCAAAACCTCACATGACGGATTTGGAAGCAAGAAAATCAGCTCTTTCAGGCTTAAAAATCAATCAATTTTTAAAAAAAATCGATCGTTTGCTCACTGCTCAAATCACTTCTAAAAATCGATTAGAAAAACATGCATGAGATATGCAATTAAGATCAGAATATGCACTTAAACTCAGACCCCCCCACACTTAAAGCAGACAGTGTCCTCAATGTTAAAGCATACACATAGCCGAAAAAATAAACACAATTAAACCAACCAGCATATGCAAAAACATTAAGAAACCGAATCCATAATCATTAAACAATAGTCATATTCCAATAGATGACCCGATACAATGTCCAAATATCCAATCAAAATCAAAGCAGAACCCCAAAATAACAATGGGGAGACATTAAGATGGGGGAGTTAGATAAGACAATCTCTGAAGTAAAACATCTAATTTGCTGTCAATGGTAGCCATCCTTTGAGCAATGGAGTCCTCTAGCACCTAGAATCTATCATCAAATCGCTGGAAGCGGTCATCTAATCTCTGGAATTTAGATGCATGGTCCAATTCCAAGCGATCAAAACGTGCTAGGACATCTGCATAAGAAATAGCTCGAGCTCAAGTGGATGGGCCTGTGGCTGCTACAAAATGAGAAACAGACTCCGGGGGTGGTAATGCTTCATCATCCTCCTAGGCCTCAAGTGTCGGAGCTCGCCTGGGTAAGATAGCTCCATCTGCTCCAACTTAATGTAGGGCACCATTCTAATGGACACACATTTTCATAGCCACCAAAATAGGTCCATCAATAGCACAAGGACCTCAGACAGTATTCTTCTCCAGCAAATCCAAATAATCATAGTGGGCAGCAATAACAAACATAGCCCCCAAGCAAAATACGGCCAGCTTTACTGGCCCCTACATGTTGAAATTGGTTACACAACCAGTACCCCTTATTTATCGATTCCCCATTGACCATACAAGAAAGGAAAATTAATTCATTCCTACTAAGGGTCCACTGACTTTCTCCCCTAGCACAGATGGTATTAGCTAACCACTTTTGGAAGTACCTATAGGCAGGAGATCGAAGTTTAGAGGCCTTAGAGATTTTAGGATCATAATGATCAGAATCGGTCACAGTCAAAGTAGACCAAGCAGTCTCCGGATGAAAATCATAGGGAAAACAATTGTGGCCCACTAGAAAATCAAAAATGACACTAAATTGGTGAATGTCTAAGGTATGGGGTGTGCCTAAAAGTTTAAATTTAATCTCACCAAGCCACTCGGCCTGATTACTCAAAGGGTATAGTTTGCACTCAAATGTTGAAAGAAATTCGCGAGTCAAATCAGCGTAGGTAGGCTTATGCAAATTTGCAAACTCGACCCAGCTAATACGACCCAACAAATCGAAAGCCTCCTCAAACAACCCAATGAACCTCAGTGTGTCCACATCTAGAAATCTGGTGGGAACCACCTCCTTCCTATCTAAAGGATTAATGGGTACCTGTGTTGGAGATGGTGCACGGGGGGTGGGGAAGGTGCTCGTTCCCTCCTGGGAATGTGCTTCATACGCTTCTTTGGAGGCATTGACGGTGAAACTAAGAGAAAGGCAGATTAGAGCAAGGAGAAGATGAAATCTGAAGATTTGGAGGTTGTTTTGGGTGTGGGCAGGGTAGAAAAGGGAAGTGTGTGGAGTAGGTTACAGTGGTGGGTGACTATGCAAATGAGGAGAGAAAGAGATGAAATGAAACGATGGTGGTGGGGAGCTGGTGGAAGAGGATGAGCTGCGCAAGTGATGGGGGAAAGAGAGGAAGAGAGGAACGGTGCAAGAGAGGAAGAAATTAGGGCTGAGATTGGGAAATAAAACCCTAAGGGAGGGTTTTAATGAATTGTCACATGAACACGGGACGTGTCATGTGACACGGCCCTAACCGTGTAAGACTCTGAGAGGAAAATAGGCCTCTGAGCACGAAAACACGGGTCGTGTCTTGTGACACCCCCCAGTGTTTGGCACTAGGAGCAGCAGGGGTTCATTCATTTGATAACACGGGTCATGTCTCATGACACGACCCCCTCCCCCGTGTACCTCTCTGCGAGAGAGAAAGGTTTGCACACCACGAAAACATGGGTCGTGTCAATTGACACAGCCCCCACCGTGTAACTCTCTGTGAGAGAACAAGGGCTTCTGTCATGGAGACATGGCCCATGTCACTTGACACGGCCTTCCCCCTCTGCTACTCTGTGAGCACCAAAGACTTCAACTGCCTAGGGACATACGGTGTGTCCAGAAACACACCCCCTATGTTTTCCATTGACTTGGCAACTCAGAAAACCACACTAATACCACACAAAATGACCATGTTTCAAAGTTGCTCATCCACCTAAATTCTCATAATGGCTTCATATACTAATCAAACACTTAACTGAAACATTTGAGCACAAATCTAGCATTCCAAAACACAAGGATATCCAAAGATTCATGAAAAATCATTCAAGGAATTCATCAAGAATGATGTTACCTATGAAACTAATCAAGCGAACAATAAATAAACAAAAGATAAAAGGGATAGAGAAAGCAAATTTGGTTGGGTTGCCTCCCAATAAGCGCTTGTTTTATTGTCCTCAGCCCGACATTGTGACACTCCTTAGTGTTCTTCATAATGTGGATGGAGAATGGTCATCTCTTCGACTTCTGCATTCTCTGGAAGCTCATGGTAAGGCTTGAGACAGTGTCCATTGATCTTGAATATTTTTCCAAATGCCTCATTCATGATCTCCACTGCTCCAGTAGGAAAAACATTAGTTATCATAAATGGTCCAATCCATTTAGAACGTAGTTTACCTGGAAACAATTTGAGTTTGGATTGGTATAGCAACACTCTTTGTCCTTTGTTAAAGCTCTTCTTGGAGATCATTTGGTCATGGAATGCCTTGGTTTTGGCTTTGTAAGTGAGGGCACTCTCAAAAGCCTCAGTCTGTAATTCTTTCAACTCTTGCAATTGGAGTTTCCTTTGCTTTCCAGCACCTTCCAAATCCATATTGACTTGCTTGATGGCCTAATAAGAGCGATGCTCTAGTTCTACAGGTAAATGACAGGGCTTCCCATACACCAATTGAAATGGTGATATGCCAATGGGGGTCTTATATGCAGTCCTATAAGCTCAAAATGCATCATCAAGTCTAATGCTTCAATCCTTGCGCGTTAGATTCACTATTTTTTCAAGGATGGACTTGATTTCCTGATTGGACACTTTGATTTGCCCATTTATCTGTGGATGGTAAGGAGTAGAAGTCTAGTGCACCACACCATATTTCTTCAAGAGAGCCTTAAATGTCTTGCTGCAAAAATGAGTCGCTTGATCACTAATGATGGCCTTTGGAGTTCCAAACCTGGAAAAAATGTTAGACTCCACAAAATTCACAACAGTTTTAGAGTCATCAGTTTTAGCGGCCTTAGCTTCCACCCATTTAGACACATAATCAATAACTAAAAGAATGTATGAGAAACCAAAGGAGGGAGGGAATGGTCTCATAAAGTCAATGCCGCAAACATCAAAGATTTCCACAAAAATTATCAGAGTCTGAAGTATTTGATTTCTAGGACCAATGTTACTTGTTCTTTGACAGCGGTCATAAGACTTATAGAAGTTGTAAGCATCTTTAAAAATTGTAAGCTAATATAAACCACTGCTAAGCACTTTGTTGGCCGTCCTCTTCATGCCAAAATGTCCTTCACGTGCATAAGTATGATAGAAAGAGAGTATGGAATGAGTTTTTGAATCCGGAATACACCTTCTAATCACTTTGTGGAAATAAGTTTGCCTCAATGGTCTAATATATTAAGTTTTGATAATGACAAATACAAGACAAAAAGAATGATGTTTATGCTTGATAAATGTGCTTTATAGATAACAAATGCATCACAAAAGAATATTGATCATGTTACAAAAATATGCTTAATGAGATATATTGTATCATGCATGATTATGTACTTTGTCTAGTTATATTTCACTTAATAATTATGCAATGAGATATGTGTAATATTCTTCATATAATATATCCAATAATATTTTATATTAGTTGTATTAAATTAATATTAGATTTGGCACTATCTAAATGAAAATGTGTAAAATATTCTTTATTGCATCCTATATAGGCATATCTATTTGTAATTAATAAATATCTTATTTGGATGTGTTTATAAAAGTTTTATATGCATGTTAGACTAACTAGAGTTATACATTTATGAATCATGCATATAAAGATATTGAGTTATGAATTTGGACTAACTATGCTTGTTTTAAGTGAATAATATTTTGTAGGATAGTCCAAGTACCAAAGTGAGTATTGCAACAAGAAAGTAAAAGATCACAATTATGTTCAACTCAAGAAGAATGAGAATGATAAGATGTTGTAAGCATTTGCAAGAATTGAAGAGAAGAAATTTGTGGAAGCTTGGATTACATCAAGAAGCCTAAGGACTAGAATTGGTATATTTTTCTTTTAGGTTTTTTCCTATGTAAAGATAAAGGTTTTACAAGAAAAGAGCTCAAATATATTTTTAAGTCTTTAAAAATGGTTCTTACATGTTTAAATGCCCAACAAACTGTTTTTAGAAAGTTAATCTTGGTGGTAGTTCAAACCTTTGAAAAATAACCAAGTTTGTGTTTTGTAAAACTGATATTTGGTAACTATTTTGATTATAACTTTCAAACTACTTTGATTTTTATTGTTAAACTTATTCCATATGAAAGTATACTCAAATATATTTCCAATGAGTGATCATTTGCTTTAAACGGATAAGAAATGAAGAAGTTATGACCATTTAAAGTCAGTTTTAAAAAATAGTCAAGTTTGAGTTTTGAAAAGCTAACCTTTAAATACTCTTTTGATCATATCTTTTAAAATACTTTGAGTTTTTTCTAAAATTATTTCATGTGAAAATAGACTCAAAGATCTTTTCAATGAGTGGTCATTCGCTTTAATCGGATAAGAAATGAAGAAGTTATGACCTTTTTAAAGTCAGCTTTCAAAACTAGAAATGCTGTAATCGATTACACAAGTCCTGTAATCGATTACAATGTTGACAGAAGCCATGTAATCGATTACCAGAAGTATGTAATCGATTACCAAGTGCCCAGAAACGTTCCCAACGGCTATAAATGGCAAGTTTTCATAAAAAAATCATTTCTAAATACTACCAACAACTATTTTATCACTTGGGCTCTATATATAAGTGTTGTATGAAGCATATACAACTCTTGAACACTTGATTTGATCATTGAATCACCAAAATCATATTTTGAGCTCTTTATTACAAAATCCTTCTATTCCTTTGTTCTGCAATTTGTATTATCCACTCTTGAGAGAGTTTTCTATCATCCATACTTTGTTCTTCAAGTTGTATATCTACTCTTGTGAGAGTTTCTATTCTTTCTATTCACCTTGAAATCATTGTAAGAGGGTGAGGTATCCCTCAAGAGAGAAAAGGGTGAGGTATCCATTGTAGTGAGACTCAAACACAAAGGGTGAGGTATCCCAAAGGTATTGTGAGTGCTTTTGATTGTAAAGGTCATCAAGCACCTGTGAAGCTTGAAGAATTGGAGGTTCTAGCACAAGGGTGAGGTATCCCAAGGTATGAGGAGTGTTCTTGTTTGTACAAAAGTTTTCTTAGCACCCATGAAGTCTAAGAGATAGTGAAGAAAATCTCAAGTTAAGCTTGGGAACTAGATGTAGGTCACAAGTGGTTGGTGGTTAAACTAGGATAAATTCTTGAGTTTGATTCTCTCTTCCCTACACTCTTTAATTTCAGTATTTAGTGTAGTATATTTATCTATTGCATATTTTGTCATCTTGGTGATTTGATTCTATGAACTTGATATTTAGCTTATTTGCTTAATTCATCATATATCCCAAGTTGTATTTGAGTAATCTATAATAGTTGTATCTTTGTTGTGCATGTTCCGCTGCATTTATTACTTATGTGATTCAAAATGCTTAATTTCTCAAAGTTGCATTAAAATTTGTAATCACCTAATTCACCCCCCTCTTGGGTGATGGTTGTCATGACTAACAAATGGTATCAGAGTTTCGTGCTCTGGTGAAAGCTTAATCGTTTAGAGTTAAAGATCCTTATTTATTGGCAACCATTAAAAGCTTTTCAAAATGAAAGGTTTGGAAATTAATAAACCACCATTCTTTGATGGTGTGAATTTTGTTTATTAGAAAGCTAGAATAGAAATTTTTATGCAATCTATTGATCTTGATTTATGGGATATTGTGCTTGATGGATTTACTTACAAATCAAAACAAACTTGTAATGCCTATGATAAGAAATGTTTTTCCTTGAACATTAGAACAATGCAAATCTTGAGAAGTGGTTTAAATGATAATGCGTATGCTAAAATTAAGAGTTGCTCTAGTGCTAAAGATATATGGGATGATCTTGATAATTTTTATCTTGCTAACAATGATTTTTTGTAAAAAGTTGTATATAGAGAGCAAGAAGAGCAAAAGCCTCTAAAGGAAGACAATATTGAAAAATGTCCTCAAGAAGATGTTCTTGAATCTTGGATGGACAACAATGAAGAAGATGATGATTCCCTTAAAAATGACTTTGAGGTAAATAATATTAAACTAGATTATAGTCTTTCCTATGATGAGCTAAAATATGCATATGATGACTTATATGATGGTTTGTTAAATTTAGAAAAGAAAAACTCATCTTGTTTGGAAAATATTTCCTCCATTGAAAATGAAATTGAAATCTTAAAAAATGAATATGTTTTTCTTGATGAGGAAATGCCTTTGAAATGTGAAACCTCAACTTCTTATGAAAAGTGCATTGATTTAGAAAATCAAGTTAAGAACTTATCTTCTAAATTTGCCAAAGCTAATGATTCAAATTGCTTACATTCTATGCTTGTTAATGAGAATAAAATTAATATTATTCCACATAAAAATTCAAGCAAGGCTTATGGCAAAAATAGTTTAGAATGTAATAACAATCAAAGGCTCAAGTTTTTCAAAAATGATCTTCAAAGGACCAAGCCATCATTGAATTCACTTGTTTGCAACTTTTGTGGTCATCTAGGACATATTTATCATTTATGCAATTATAGAAGAAATTCTTATATGAGAAATAATATGAAATGAGTTCCTAAATATCCTAAATGGCCTAGTACTAATATTGAAGGACCCAAGATGAAATGGGTACCAAAATGTTCTCTTAGTATTTTAATTATGCAGAAAATTTCTCAAAAGGGTGGACAAATTGGTCAAGTGAAAAAGTAATCATCAAGAGGAATGCTTCCAAAACCCATTGGTAGAACTTTTTATCAAAGAAGGAAGATGGCTTCAACCAAAGCTTCTCAAGCACAAAATGTGGAACTTGCGAAGTTCAAAACACCAAAAGAGAAGCAATAGGTAAAGAAAAGAGTTTCCTTGATTACCAAGGCCAAGACATCAAATGTTTTAACCTCTTATGCACATTCACTTAAAAAGATAATGAATATGAGGTATATTCCATGTAGGCCTTGTGTAAAGGATAGAATCATGTGTACTTGGTAAAATATGAATATTTTGTTTAGCACATGATTATATTAATTATTGTTATACTATAGCTCATTAATTTATTAAATATCTTGGTATATGAGATTCTACAATGCCTAGGTATGCTTGCTATGATTTGAATTGTCTATATATCATGAAAGTAAGCTTGCTTTTGGTTATGTGCTCAATGATAATTGATTATTTAAATTTGTTGTGCTCAATTTACATAGTATGAAAAAATTAATATTTATGAAAGCATAATGGATTAATGATCAATGACTAATCCCTATGGATCCAAAATTGATGGATACCAAAGAAAATGCTTTGAATTGTGTTGTAGGGTGACCATTAGTTCAAGCATGCATTGAAGTGAAATACAACCATGCTACTTGAGGTTAGGAAAACTTAAAATGGTCCAAGTTTTTCAAAAGTGATAAAAACATAAAAAGAATGACATGGAGAACCATAACATTCTCAAGGAGCCTTGAGGCTTGGAAGTTGGAATCACCTATAAAAACTCAAAGAGTACACTTTTGGTGATATCAATCTCTTATCCTCATCTATGCTTTAAATTGAATATCATGTAATATTTGGAGAAGTAGAGAGTTATTTTTACATGCCTTATGTGATCATTATTTGCCCCAAAATGCTTATATATGTTTTGATGATGATCATGTCTTTCTTGACAAACTTGAATATTGCTTTGAAAATGCTTAAACTATACTTTTGGATTCAAGTGCATATGTTCTTCCTTTATTCTTGTAAGAACTAACATTGCATGATTGATAATGTAGTACATGTTTTACATTGTATATCAACCTAAATTATGCTTATAAATAAGTTTAAATGATATTTGATGCTAACCCATGTTTTAGAGAATTTTTGAAATATAGTCATCAAATATTGAAATGTCAAGCATATGTGGATAAATGAGAAATGTTGAAGGAAGAGGAAGATGAGGAGACTTTCTTCAAGTGCAATGGAATGAAATACTCAATGGAAGAAAGTACAAACTCAAAGGACCTATAAATGAAGAACATTTTAAAGGAGCATCACTTTCTATCTAACCCAATAAGTATCTCTATCCCTAAACTATTGTGGTATTCTATATGCTATGGATTATATGATACTTGTTGATAAATTGATCTTAAAATATTATATATTTTCCTTACATGAGAAGTATGCTTAGCATTGACAAAGTACCTAAGTAGACATTAAATTGCTAGTTTTGTCATTGCATATGGGGTGGATGACATTAGTTTTATACATATAGCATATTTCATCATGATAAATGTTTGATATCTATGATTCTCTTGATCTATGGTTTCTTAATAGTATAACACTTATAAGAATTATGCTCTTTTTGAAAAAAAATACTTATTTGATTAAAAAGTTTTTTTTAAGGCAAAATCTCCTATCATATTTGAAAGAAGCTTTTAAAGTTCTATATCCTTGAGAATCCTTTGAACTTGTCTTAAGACCTTGAAAGTATTATCACCTCTTAATTATCTTAAAAAATTGGAAATCATTTAATTTGTGCTATAAATGAAGTACTCTCTTCATTACTTTGAAATGTTTTATTAAATCTTGAGAGAGTATTTAAGAAAGTTTCTAAATAAATCTTTTGAAATATTCTGCAAAAGTGTTTTATCTTTCTAAAACTCTTGTTTAATGAGAAAGAGAGGAGATGTACTTTCAAATGTTTCTTTGACTTGGATTTGTTCACTCTCAAGGAATATGTGATTTCAATATAAAAACTCTTCTACCCTTCTAAAATGCTTTTGGAAATGTAATGTGTTATTATAAAATTCTTTTTGAAAGGGGAATAAGTTTTAAGATGGTTTGTGATTGATGGATTAAGAATATATATTTTTGCCTTGTTTCTCTTTATGGTAATATGCTTACATAGTCTTGGGATGCATATTTCCCTTTATCTATCTTGTGCTTCAATAAGGGGAAGCTTATCTTATATATCCTTCTTCCATATCCTTGTTGACTAAGAACATATGCATAACTATGTTAAACTATTATGTTTGATATTTTGATAATATGCATATTTTGAGGGGGAGCCTAGTTCTTAAATTGTTGCTTATATCTCTTGGCTTACATCCTTATTTGACATGAAGTGTTTTATTGTTAATACTATCAACAAGTCAACAACGATCATCTTTTATTGTCTTGCCCTCTATCAATGAAAGAAGGTAAACATTCTTAAACTTTATATCTTTTGATTCTTTCATTGAGAAATACTTGATATGTGACAAGTTGTATGATCTTTCATTTGAAAACCTCGAATCCATAATCTTACATGAATATTTTGTAACTCCTAACAAGTAATATCAAGTGGTACTTATTTATCATGTGGTATGCAAGATATTATATGCTAAACATAATTTCTTAAGCTCATTGCTATCATGTACTAAATGTTGATGTACAAAAATATGACAAGCTTTGCATGAATAATCTTTTATATCTTGAAAGCATGCTTGTTTCATCTCTCTATTCTTGAATCATGTGTAGAATCAAATAAAGGGAGACAATTATATTTTGAATAACTTGAAGAAGTTTTTGAAGTTTGATGATCCTACTCTTTTTGACAACATGAGTTTTAGCTATAGGGGGAGAGAAAAATATCACCTTTCCTTCCTAAGCCTTTTTGTTGATGTCAAATAGGGGGAATGAGAATTGGAAAGAAAAATATGTTCCTTGTGCTTATTGTTTGATATGCTTACATAAATATTTATTCTTCTATATTGCTAAACATATTTTTTTTTGGTGATTTGTCATCATCAAAAATGGAGAGATTGTGGAAATAAGTTTGCCCCAATGGTCTAATATGTTAAGTTTTGATGATGACAAATACAAGACAAAAAGAATGATGCTTATGTTTGATAAATGTGCTTTATAGATGACAAATGCATCACAAAAGAATATTGATCATGTTACATGAATATGCTTAATGAGATATATTGTATCATGCATGATTATGTACTTTATCTAGTTATAATTTTACTTAATAATTTTGCAATGAGATATGTGTAACATTCTTCATATAATATATCCAATAATGCTTTATATTAGTTGTATTAAATTAATATTAGATTTGACTTTATCTAAATGAAAATGTGCAAAATATTCTTTATTGCATCTTATATAGGCATATCTATTTGTAATTAATAAATATCTTATTTGGATGTGTCTATGAAAGTTTTATATGCATGTTAAACTAACTAGAGTTTTACACTTATAAATCATGCATATGAAGATATTGAGTTATGAATTTGGACTAACTATGCTTGTTTTAAGTGAGTAATACTTTGTAGGATAATCTAAGTACCAAAAGTGAGCATTGCAACAAGAAAGAAAAAGATCACAATTATGCTCAACTCAAGAAGAATAAGAATGATAAGATGTTCCAAGCATTTGCAAGAATTGAAGAGAAGAAATTTGTGGAAGCTTGGATTACATCAAGAAGCCTAAGGACTAGAATTGGTATATTTTCATTTTAGGTTTTCTCCTATGTAAAGATAGAGATTTTACAAGAAAAAATCTCAAATATGTTTTTAAGTCTTTAAAAATGGTTCTTACATGTTTAAATACCCAACAAATTATTTTTGGAAAGTTAATCTTGATGGTAGTTCAAACCTTTGAAAAATAGCAAGTTTGTGTTTTGTAAAACTGACATTTAGTTACTATTTTGATTATAACTTTCAAACTACTTTGATTTTTATTGTGAAACTTATTGCATATGAAAATATACTCAAATATATTTTCAATGAGTGGTCATTTGCTTTAAACGGATAAGAAATGAAGAAGTTATGACCATTTAAAATCAGTTATAAAAAATAGTCAAGTTTGAGTTTTGAAAAGCTGACCTTTGATTACTCTTTTGATCATATCTTTCAAAATACTTTGAGTTTTTTTTTAAATTATTTCATGTGAAAATAGACTCAAAGATCTTTCCAATGAGTAGTCATTCGCTTTAATCAGATAAGAAATGAAGAAATTATGACCTTTTAAAGTCAGCTTTCAAAACCAGAAATGCTGTAATCGATTACACAAGTCCTGTAATCAATTACAATGTTGACAAAAGCCATGTAATCGATTGCTAGAAGTGTGTAATCGATTACCAAGTGCTCAGAAACATTCCCAACGGCTATAAACGGTTAGTTTTCATAAAAAATCATTTCTAAACACTATCAACAGTTATTTTATCACTTAGGCTCTATATATAAGTGTTGTATGAAGCATATACAACTCTTGAACACTTGATTTGATCATTAAATCACCAAAATCATATTTTGAGATCTTTATTGCAAAATCCTTTTATTCCTTTGTTCTTCAATTTGTGTTATCCACTATTGAGAGAGTTTTCTATCATCCATACTTTGTTCTTCAAGTTGTATATCTACTCGTGTGAGAGTTTCTATTCTTTCTATTCACCTTGAAATCATAATAAGAGGGTGAAGTATCTCTCAAGAGAGAAAAAAGTGAGGTATCCATTGTAGTGAGACTCAAACACAAAGGGTGAGGTATCCCAAAGGTGTTGTGAGTGCTCTTGATTGTAAAGGTCATCAAGCACCTGTGAAGCTTGAAGAATTGGAGGCTCTAGCACAAGGGTGAAGTATCCCAAGGTGTGAGGAGTGCTCTTGTTTGTACAAAAGTTTTCCTAGCACCCGTGAAGTCTAGGAGATAGTGAAGAAAATCTCAAGTTAAGCTTGGGGACTAGATAACAAGTGGTTGGTAGTTGAACCAAAATAAATTCTTGAATTTGATTCTCTTTTCCTTACACTCTTTAATTTTAGTATTTAGTATAGTATATTTATCTATTGCATATCTTGTCATCTTGGTGATTTGATTCTATGAACTTGATATCTAGTTTATTTGCTTAATTCATTATATATCCTAAGTTGTATTTGAGTAATCTATAATATTTGTACTTTTGTTACGCATGTTCCGTTGCATTTATTACTTAAGTGATTCAAAATGCTTAATTTCTCAAAGTTGCATTAAAATTTACAATCACCCAATTCACCTCCTTCTTGGGTGATGGTTGCCATGGCTAACACACTTGATCTACACAATGCTTCCGTAGGTAAGGATCATCCCATATGTAATACTTGTAATTACTCTTCAGTTTATCCTATTTTGCTTTGTTTAAGCCCTTTGGAAAGTCCTTGGTGGCTAAGTAGTTGGCAATATCAGCATACCAAGGAATTGTATTCTCGATGACCATTAAATGCTTATCCGAAAAACTCTCTAGGATAGGTATCTCCTCTTCTTCAGTCACCAACCTACTCAAATGGTCTGCCACCAAGTTTTCACTCCCCTTTTTGTCTTTAATCTCCAAGTCAAACTCCTGGAGCAGTAAAATCCATCGGAGCAATCTAGGCTTCACTTCCTTCTTCATGAGTAAGTACTTCAAAGCTGCATGATTAGAAAAAACAATTACTTTAGATCTAATTAAATACGATCTGAATTTTTCAAAAGCAAAGACTACAGCTAGAAGTTCTTTTTCAGTAGTAGAATAATTAAGTTGAGCATCATTTACAGTCCTTGATGCATAGTAGATAGTATAAGGCATCCTATCAACTCGCTGTCCTAGGACAGCCTCTACTGCGAAGTCACTAGCATCACACATCAGTTCAAATGATAGTTCCCAATTTGGTAGCCTAATGATAGGTGCCATAGTCATTAATTCCTTGAGCTTAGTGAAAGCGTCCATACACT
Organism: Ormosia semicastrata; assembly: GCA_029884595.1. NCBI lineage: Eukaryota > Viridiplantae > Streptophyta > Magnoliopsida > Fabales > Fabaceae > Ormosia > Ormosia semicastrata. The sequence goes on along the minus strand of JAQQTO010000044.1, from coordinate 44,224,042 downwards.
TCTCATCGAAATTGAATAGAACGTCCTTTTGAAGAAGTTTGCAAAGGGGCAAAGATATATTGGAGAAATTCTTTATGAATCTCCGGTAGAAACCTGCATGACCAATAAAAGAACGAATTTCCTGTACACTAGTGGACGGGGGTAAGGATCGCATAAGCTCTATCTTAGCTTTATCAACCTCAATGCCCCTAACAGAGACTACATGACCCAACACTATATCCTCCTCCACCATGAAGTGACATTTTTCCCAATTCAGCACAAGGTTAGTGTCAATGCATCTCTTTAGCACCAATGTCAAGTGTGCCAAACAATTGTCAAAACCATTCCCAAATACACTGAAATCATCCATGAAGACCTCTATGATGTTCTCTATATAATCATAAAACATGTTCATCATGCATCTTTAAAAGGTCTCTGGTGCATTGCAAAGTCCGAAAGACATTCGTCTATATGCAAAGGTGCTGAATGGACAAGTGAAAGTAGTCTTGTCCTAATCTTCTGGAGCAATGGCAATTTGATTACAACCTGAAAATCCATCCAGAAAATAGTAGTGAGAATGACCAGCTAATTTTTCCAACATTTGATTAATAAAAGGTAAAGGGAAATGGTCTTTTCTAGTGCCAGCATTTAATTTTCTATAGTCTATACAAACACGCCACCCTGTTTGTAGCCGAGTGAGAATAAGCTCATTTTCAGCATTTCTTACCATAGTAAGTCCAGATTTCTTTGGCACTACTTGGACCGTGCTTACCCACTTGCTGTCAGATATGGGGTAGATCACCCCCACACTTAAGAGTTTCAGTATCTCCTTCTTTACAACTTCCATCATAGGAAGATTCAACCTCCTCTAGGGATCTTTCACTAGTTTAGCTCCCTCCACCATTAAGATTCTGTACATGGAAATGGAGGGACTAATACCCTTGATGTCTGTGATAGTCCAATCAATGGCTGTCTTGTGCTCCTTCAAAACAACCACCAATTTCTCTTTTTATTCTTGGGTGAGTGACTTAGCAATTATCACTGGAAGTGTGTTCATCTCCCCCAAGAATGTATACTTGAGATGATCAAGTAATTCCTTCAATTCCAACTCCAGTGCCTGTAAAATAGAGGGTTTAGGAGCATCATTAGTAACTAGTAGCTCAACATATGAAACCTCATATCCTTCTGAAATGGAGGAGAGCTCATGCAACGCTGTTACTATATCATGAATGTCCTCGCTCCATGGCTCTCCTTCATCATCTCTCTTTTCTTCTTATACATCTAAGCTATGAGTCAATACTGTATCAAGAGCACTAAAATGATTAGACTCAAAAGCTACAAAAATTAAGAAATCAAAAGCATCAAAAGAATTAATTAAATAGGAAGAGTGCACATCACTTTGGTATCGCAAATCTGATCAATTCCCCATCAAATTCCATGGTCAATGTCATTGAGTACACATCAATTTTTGTCCGTGCAGTCTTCAAGAATGGTCTTCCCAACAAAATAGGAGCAGAGTTGCGGGATTTATCCTCTTCCATGTCCAGCACATAGAAGTTTTTTGGAAAGACTAGCTCATTCACCTGCACTAAAAAATCCTCAACAACACCCTTTGGGTATGCGTTAGATCTATCTGTCAATTGAATAATAATACTAGTTGGCTCTAAATGACCTAGATACAAAGATACATAAATGGAATAAGGCATGACATTTATAGATGCACCTAAATCTAGCATTGCCCTCTCAAACCTTATGTTACCGATAATGCATGGTATGGTGAATGTGTCAGGGTCCTTACACTTAGTTAGGAGTTTCTTATTAATTATAGCTAACACATTTGCTCCCATTTGAACCTTATCATTACCTTTTAACTTCCTATTGTTAGTGCACAATTCCTTTAAAAACTTGGCATACCTAGGTACTTGCTTAATGGTATCTAACAGAGGAATGTTAACTTTCACTCTCCTAAAGGTCTCTAAGATCTCTTTCTCAATTTCATCATTCTTTTTCTTAACCAACCTACTAGGGAATAAGGCCTTAGTGATATACTTAGGAAGGGGTTCAGAATTACTTACCTTAGGGGCTTTGGGTTTTTGCCCCTCCTCATTTACCTTCTCAAGCCTTTCATCTTTCTCTTCAATGACTTTTGAAGACAATGTTGGTTCATCTAATGTCTTCCCACTTCTCAGTGTGACAGTACTAGCATTTTTCCTCGAATTCACTTTTGGTTGGGAGGGAGGTAAAGTTGACTTTAAACTTTATTGATTTCTGTGGCTAATTGCACCACTTGGTTCTGAAGGTTACTGATAGTGGCCCTTGTTTCTTGTTGAAATTGAATGTTATTAGTGGTCATTTGTCTCATTAGCTCCTCTAATGAAGGCTCAGGTTGCCTAGGAGCTTGAGCTTGTTATTGTCTCTAAGGGAAAGGTGCTTGCCTCTGTTGAAATCCAGGAGGTCCATAGGCTAGAGGTTGATTCTGGGGCTGCTTTCCATAACTCAAATTAGGATGATCCCTCCATCCCGGATTATATGTATTAGAGTAGGGGTTGTAGTTTTTGGAAGGTCCAGAATATCCCCTTACTACCTTTACCTCTTCGCTTGTGTCCGCATGTAGAGTGAGATACATATCAGTGGGGTGTCCAGGAGAACAATAAATCCCACAATCATTCATCGGTGCTTTTCCATTATCCATAAGTCGTTGAACTATGGCAATCAATTGTGTCATTTGTTGCTGCAAACTAATCGTTTCTGCCTCTGTAACTGCTCTCACTCCAGTGTCATTCCAAGTGAAAAATTGTTGAGTATTCACAGCCATTCTTGAGATCAGGCTTCTAGCTTCTTGAGGAGTCTTATCAACCAAAGCTCCTCCACTAGCAACATCAATCATGTTGCGGTCCATCATGAGTAAACCCTCATAGAAATACTAAATTAGAAGTTGCTCACTGATTTGATATTGAGGGCAACTAGCACACAACCTTTTAAACATTTCCCAATAATCATGAAGTGATTCCCCATGCCTTTGTTGAATGTCGCAGATTTCTTTTTGAATGGTTGTGGCCTTAGAGGCAGGGAAGTATCTATCCAGGAAAGCCTGAGCCATGTCCTGCCATGAATTAATCGATCCAGGTGGCAAATAGTATAGTCACTCCTTTGCAGAATCCTTCAATGAGGATGGAAAAGCTCTGGGCTTGACTTGTTCTACTGAAATTCCTACAGGCTTTATGCTAGAATAAACCACATGTATCTCTTTCAAATGTTTGTTAGGGTCTTCCCCAGCTAATCCATTGAAAGATGGTAAAAGATGGATTAGGCCGGATTTCAACTCAAATGCCTCTTCATTTTCTGGAATTTCTATGCACAGAGGCTGTTGGTCCAAGTTTGGAGCACCCAACACCCTTAGAGTATTTTCTGTCATCGCCTCCTCTTCAAATGTCTCAGAACTTGATAGATCTATATGGCGGGCAGCTTCGATGTCAACAGGTGTGAATTGGAAGGGAAATTGAGGATGTAAACTGACTTCTTCAAAGTAGTGCCTTAAATTCCTCAAATGCTCGTTCACTTCTTCACTAGACATGAACACCTGCAAAACAATCAGAAAGAAGGAATTAAAGTATTAAAAAATGAAACAAAAACAGAGTGAAAAATAAGAAGCAAATGAATAGTGCAATTGGACAATTAGTTCCCTGGCAATGGCACCAAAATTTGGTGTACTACGGATTGTGATTTAAAATTAAGAACAAATTCAATTGCCAAGTTTTACTAAATATATAAAAATCTTACAACTAGTTGTAATTAGTAAGGGTCGATCCACATAGAACTAATTTAATTGATACTAAAATTGAATCCTAATTCAAACTCTAAAAATAATAAACAGTAAAGAGGGGGGTTTGTTTGTTAAAATTATAAGAAGAAATTAAATTGAAAGCAACAATAGTAAATACGATTTGAACTACCAATTAAAAGATATTGGTTAAGAGATGGAATTCACCATTAGATTTATATGATAATGCTAACCTACATACCTTTTATTCCAACATGATAAATTATGTCTTTATGCAATTGTGAGATTAATTCTCTGTTTTCCTTAGGTTTTGGTTAATTTAACAACACTCAAATTAATTCCTAATCACTAGTTAGCTATAAAGCAACCGCTCTTATATTCACCTAATGACAACATTAAGATTTAGAAAACTAATTACACTAAGGTCCAATTACACACCAGGATCGAATTACTTATGTCATATGTTTCACTAGTCCTACCACCGCAACCATGCATAACAATCCTATTTTTACCACTTTTGAAAATAACAAAGAGTATAAAAACCTTTATACCGAATTAAGAACAGAAACATATGAATAAAAACATAACTGTATTGAAATAAAGAGGTATGTAGGATTCACAAAATCAAAACTAAGGTTTATCTTCCCTTAACCAAACAAGAAGTTTAGCAACACATGGCCAATTCAAAATCACAAGAAAAATAGAAGAAAAACATTGTCCAGAATAAAAGAAGAGAAGAAAACTAAAGATCAAACTAGTTTCCAAGGAATGAGGTTGATTGATCTTCGATTGCTCGAATCCAAGTCTCCAATCTTTGATCGAATCTCTCTCTTTCTTGTTCTTCATATTTCCCTTAGTTCCTTGACGACTTCCAATCCAGATATATCTCTTTTGGAACCCTAAACAGTCATATTTATAACCCTCTAAACCTAGCTCCTTGTCCAAACTTAAAATTAAAATTCTGATACGCAAACAGACACGGCCAATCCCGTGTTTGAGTCTGTCAACACAATCCCAAAAGGATTTGAAGGCAGAGAGGAATACGGCTTACCCTGTGTCTCAAGACACGGACCGTATCCTCGGGAACATACAGAATTGGATCCTATTGAAGTACCAGAGAAGGACACGGCCCATCCCGTGTCTGAGGACACGGGCCGTGTCACTTAATTTCTTCATATTTGGCCCTGATTCTTTATATATTCTCTTTTCTCTTTACTTCTAGGGTTGATATTGATCTTTTCGAGTCTTCAGCTCTCTCTCTCTCTTTCCTCAAGTGGTTAACAAGCTTGGTTTGAAGTTAATGGACTCCGACACTCAAAGATCTCCTAAAAAATATAATTTAATTATGAGTGTTTGTAATCACAGTTAAGCATAATTTCACAATAAATATCATATTAAGCTTTATATCATAAACTTAGTTAAATGTTAACAATTAAGCACATATGGAATCCAATTATATCAAACATAAGATACTCAAAATATGGAAATAATCGACAAATCAGGTATTCCGTGACAAAGATTTTATTTCTAACTTTTCTATAGATTAAAGACCAACATGTTAGCTTTTTAGCAGAAACAAACGGTGTCTGATTTCGAGTTATATAGCTCAACTTATGATCAAGAGAACAACTGCTGCCAGAATCAGAAATTTATGCAGAAATTGACCTTACTTTGAAAGCAAATTGGTATTGCATGACAGAGGTATAAAACTTGAATTTTTATAGATTAAAGACCAACATGTTAGCTTTCAAAAGAAACAAACAGTGTGTGATTTTGATTTGTACAGCTCAACCTATGGCTAAGAGAACAACTGCTGTCAGAATAAGAAATTTATGCTAATTCTGCAGAATGCAGATCTGGTTTTGCATGCAAAACTGGTATCAAATTATTAAGAGAAAATATCTGAAATTTTCACATATGAAAGCCCCATGTTTCAGCTTCACAACGCAACAAACGGTGAGCAGATCAGATGCCTATAGCTAAAGTAATTCATAAGAGAATGAACACTACCTAGAACGAAAATTATGCAAAACAAGCCTGCCATACAACACCGGTTTGCAGCAACAACCGGCGGAAATTTCCTTAACATCAAGCTTTATGTTTTATGTTCTCAAGGAACCACGTTCATAACCCAGCTGTCGAGATTCTGGTCAATCAATGCTGCTGCAAATCCTCCGAAACCAGCTCGCAAGTCCATAACATTTCTTAATCTCAACTTCTTCCAGTGTAAAACACGAACATAGCTTGCTATTATCTCATTCCAGTATTTTGATTCTGCCTTAAATAGCTCATTTCTGGATATCAAATTTTATGCTTTGAAGCCTATCAGGTGGAGTTCGCAAACGTGCATGCCATCTGGTAACATTTGCTCGGTATCCGTTCTTAGGCAATTGAGAGATGCATGGTTTTAGATTGACATAACAAACACTGTCAAGGTTACCACTAGGGTCACACATTGGAGGTTTAGTTCCTCCCTCACGGTTTAGATGCCAGCTATTATCAAAGGTTTCTGCCATATTGCAATGTACCCATCTTTTTTTAGAAACTTCCAACAGAGTCGAGTAGTAAGATTAAGCATCTTTTCCCATTGTTCTTCGAAAACTTCCTTATGCTTATAAACTGGTTAAGCAACCCAGACAAAGTACCCTACTGCTCTAAACATTCTATCAACTTTAAGCAGCAATATCCCATCATCTCGAGTCCAATTAATTCTACAGCGTGAACAAAGTATCAAGTCAAAAGCTTGACTTAGATATAATAAACGTCTAGTTGCAAATGTCGCTGCCATTGCCGGTACGCCAAGCTCAAGAGCTTACTGGAGCTGATTCTCATGACCGTCCTTGGGAGCAACGAACATGGTGATGACATTCCGTGACAGTAAGTATGCCCTAAGACTTGCCACACCGCAGCCAACATCAAGAACAAACCCTGTATGCTGCTGACCAAATGTAATTTCAGGAATCATCCTCGCAATATGGTCCAAGTACTCATCTGCCTATGTATAAATTGCGTACCACCTCCTAGAAGCTTAAACTTATCCTTGTCTCTGGAAATCCAGTTTTTGCCATCCTTATCTTCAACAAGACGAGTGTGAGGAACATTATTGTACCATATCTCATCTCGGCTTCTGGGCCATGGAATTGGGGTACTGTACCCTTTGGGGCCAGTAACCAAGCAATTGAACCTTCGACCTTCCTCAGGGCAATGCCGCTCCAACCTTTCCCCTTTCTCCGTTGATTTCAGCTTCTGAATCACTTTTGCGTTATCCAAACAAGGTATATACTCGCTCATGCTTGCGCGGGCATAACCCAAACTTCTTGATCGCTAATTTGGTAGCAGATGCAGGAGCAGAAGAACCACCTTCCTTCGTCTCAACTTGGGTCTTGCTGACCCAATCATTCACCATCCTCTGATCAAAATCCCCGCCCTCGAACTCCTCATACATGGTCCCATTCTTGTCGTTGTGGAGCTGCTAGGGTTTCTTCCGGCGGCGGTTGGGTCTGGTTGTTGTCATCGATGAGGGTAGAGACATTGAAGGATTTGTTGCAAATCGGGGAAATGGAAACCACCGAGTTCGAGTTTGGGTCCGGGTCCGGGTATTGGGTGGTGGTAATGAAGAGAATGAGCTGCTGGTAGCCATCGGACCAGTGCTTGCCGAAGTAGAAGAAAGTGATCGTGAGGAAGAAGAAAGCGGTAATGTTGGCCGGCGACTTGAGGACATCTCTGATATGCGACCAGAAGCGTGGGCTTGCCAGAAAAATGGAGAACTTGTAGACATTGCCGAAAAGATGATGCTTAACTCGCCGGAAAAAATGGTGCGTCAAGGAAATGGCTTCTAGCCAGAACCAGTGTGCAATCCTTAAGACCTAACAAATGGCCCACTGACGGAGCCGCTCATCCCAATGACTAAAGAACCATTCAGACAAAGACCCACCACATGAGAAGCAAGGAATCAAGCCAGGGTGACCGGAAAGCATGGAGCTTCTGGAAGATTTCGAGGTTGGAGACCCCATATACGTCTGCCCGGTGGAGTCGCCAAATATTTTAGACTGAGTTTTGAAATGGTTACACGAGAGAGAGATTGTGGGTTATTAACCTTGTGAGACGTATGAGAATGGAAACTCTAACTCTGGCTTGAAATAGAACAGATAAAGCACTCTTGGTAGAGTCTTGGAAAGACTCGCTAGAGAGATGGCCAAAATTTACCCAGGTTAGAATTTGCTCATATTAATATTCAGACTGATATTCTAAAGACGAAGAAGATGGAGAATGTACACGATTTCTTACAGTGGTATGTGTGTAACTTGTGTTGATAGGCTCTTTTGGAGTTCTTATTTGTAGAGTTTTTAGAGACTGTAAAAAAGACTGAGATATAAAATGAGAAAGAGTATTAAACAAGTTATTTTTGTAGGTATATGATAGAGTAGTTAGATAGGCCGTCAAGTTTTAACTTTTGAATTGGATTGTAGTGGATTATTATTTTTTAATTTATTTCTTAAGTGATTAATTGTAGAAAAAAAAATATAAAAAAAGTTATTAATAGAATTCAATTGAAATTTATGAATTTTTTTTTATAATTTTGTGTTTTTTTATAATTGATGATTTAAGAAAAAAAAATTAAAAAAATCTTAATAGTAAGTAACCCTTGAATAGTTCAAAGTTTTAAAAGGTGTAAGAGCATACAGCAATTGATACTTGGTTAAAGTAACAATTGGAAATGGTGAAAGGAACAAGTTTGTAATTCACTTTCTCTACCCATTTCATCTAGGTTATTCGGATCTTAAGTATCATCTCGTGTCTATCACAAATATGCATTCTGCGAGGTATAAACACTTCAAACGTTTTCTTTATCAAAAGTTTTTCAAGTCACATAGTCTGTATAGTTCCCAAGATAACAACTTTGTAAGATTATCTAGACGTCGTCCTGCACTAAAGTGATGTAGACCTACTGAATGCCTTGTTATCTTACCCTTTCCCAAAGAATTCAATCCACCTATAATGAATTTAGTTAGACTTCAAAATTTGCTCCGCAAGATAAAATTTTATTAGTAACAACTAATGTTACATAGGCCGAAAATGTTAACTAAAATTTTGATATAATTCAATTAAATTTAATAATAGTTGTTAGACTAAATAAAGGGATATGATTACTCATTCATTCAATAGTTAAAAAACATGCTAACTCATTTTATCAAAAACTCTAGTTAAAAGATTTTGATTGTCTTGCAATTTTCCATTAAATAATGACAGTTTTCCGGTACATAAACGTTAGTGTATGAACTCACCGTTACTTATGTAAGGATCCAACCGAATGAGATTATCTCAATTTTCCAAAAGGCAGAGACACAAACAGCTACTGTATCCTTCTGCCATTATACGCTGTGCAAAAGGAATGATAAGTCCAACGTAGAAATTTGTTTTGTGTCATTATCTCTTGGAAAATAACATTGTCATGTTCTTAAAAAAAAGGGAATTCAAATCTGAGATCCACTAGTCATGTCTCTAAGTATTTAGTTATAGGGTCTTTCTCTTTTATAAAGTTATGGTGTCAAGTCTTTTAGAAAAATGAGAACATCCAAATCCTAAGAAAAAAAAAAGATTTAAATAACAGTCCGAAAACTTAATTTCCTTTTGTTTAAAGGGTCATTTTTAATATACACCCAGCTATGCAAGGTGTATGGTGCACCTAGTGCATCTCAATCGTTGATTGTGTTGAAAAACACATCAATGGTTATGATAAACGACCTGTAACCTGTTGTACTGTTCACCACCATTGTTCACTGTTCACGCCGGAAATATAATTCGCGTCAAAAAATACTGTTCATGTTGAAAAAATATTATTCACATCGGAAAATACTGTTCATAGCCAAAAAAATATTGTTCACACAAGAAAAAATATTGTTCATCACCGAAAATTATACTGTTCATAGTCGGAGTTACTGTTTACGTAGTTACTATTTTATTTTTAAGTTGCATAACTGTGTAAAAAATTATCGTTAAAATAATACCAGTTAAAACTATACTAGTCTTTATATTTTTTCATAAATAATTGTGCATATTAAAAACTCTACAGATTTTATTGTGTGTAAATATTACCAGTTAAAATCTGTAGAGTTTTTAGCATACATAGTTATTTATGTAAAAAATATAAGGACTAGTATAATTATAATTGCTATTATTTTTACTTGTATTATTTACATAGTTATACAACTTAAAAAAATAAACAATATAGCCTAAAAAAGTGGTGGCCAACAGATGGTGGCCGATTGGTAGTGAACAATTCTTGATCGATAACAATAATGATGATAATGTGCAAAAAATAAAAAATAAAAAAATTAACTTGAAAAAAAATTAACCTGAAAAAAAAACTAACTTGAAAAAAAATGTTAACCTAAAAGAAAAAAAAACTTGTTATTGCAGATAAAAGGCAGTGTGTATTATACACCCAAAGCTGACGGAGTGTATAATAGCACCCACCTTGTTTAAAATACCTTGAAGTTGCTTTTGTGATTAATCATGTTCATTAAATACTAAGAACATGAATGTGCTGTAGAAATAAAAATACTAAAAACTTAGGGTAAGTTTATGGCACACCCCTTCTATTAGGGTGTGTGAATGCAAAACTTGACAAAGATAGATGGTTGTGATTTATTTTTATCTTATCACACATCTTATTTGGAAAAACGTATATTACCACTTTTATTTATCTATTATCACTTCTCTTTAACTAACTTTTTTTTCTTCCTAAAATGTCAATTATTAAATAGATAGTTGAATCTAACATATTCACTTACTAATAGATGATATCTTAGGGGGGAAAATAATAATTAAATAGGAGTAACAATAAACAAACAGGAATGACAATAGATACTCCTCATTTGGTGTTCTTTTTTCTTTCTATTGTTCTACTAGTACACCATTGCCTCCCTTCTCTCGTCAACCAAATCCTACAGATCACCAATTCCTCTCCCTCTTAGAACTCACCAGAAGGCTTCTAATTCAGATACATGTTGCAGATGCACTGGTGTGCTCTTGCGTGGGAAGGAGCGACAATTTATTGGATCAGGTGGAAATGATGGATGAGAGGAGGGAGGGAATCTTGCGGGGGTTGGTTAAAGAAAGGAGCATTGGATGACTTGTGTAGCTTACCATATGGGATAAAAGGTTGTAACATCAATGATAACTAAGCCACTAGAATTGGGCTAGTGGTGAAGGTTTTGAGTAATTTTACATGAGTTCATAAGTTCAAACCTCTTTGCCACCATTGTTCCAAAAGAACATAAATGATAACCATCAATCTAATCCATTGGCCTATATTCTGTACAGCGCCGATTTGAAGGGGTACAACATGTCTCTAAAGTCTAAACTTATAGAGTCTATTCACCTAGTTGATTTTCACTCTTATAAGCACACTCAATAGCTGGGAATTACAAAAAGGATCGCGGGTAAGGGTCAGAAATTTTTAAGTCATTTTAGCAACGCTCAATAGCATGATATTAACTGAATATACAATCCAGAGTTTGGTATATCCCCTTTCAACCAGGCAAAGGAAATTGGTGTAGTTAAGTCAGAGAATCAACGAAAATAAGCTATCGATCTTCATCTGTTGTAATGTCAATCCCCATCAATGACAACTCTTCACGCAGTAAATTGACATTCTTGAAATGTACACCTCTGATGCCAACTTCAATTGCTGCCTCCACATTTTTTTGCCTGAGACAATAACCGTATAAATCATGCACACTTTAACATAAATTAGTTCGAAAATTTTCTAATTAGCCAATTCAAATAAATTCAACTCTGCCAATCCACCTCACAGTATGCTTACACAAACCATTTATTTTGTCGCAGAATAGACCAATTTTGGATCAGTGACAGGAAATGCCTGCCCAACATCAAGCAACCCCTTTCTCAAGAATCATAAAGAAAATCATTTTTATGAAGATTAAAAAAAGGAAGATTGTGGTAGGGAAAAGAGAAATAATCTGCTTAGATCAGAAATGTTTGCTGCTTCTTGAGAAAAACAAAATGATATTGTGTGTCAAGATGCTAGTAGATATATATATATAGATGCATACACAAGTATATATGTATTATTGATAAGTGATAAGTGACATTGTGGACTGATTCTAATAATTGATTTGGTGTATAAAAAGAGTAGGAACCTGTCATCCACAAAAATACAATTCACTGGATCAACTTCAAGATGCCTCAGAACTTCCATACAGAATTCAATGTCAGGCTTCCTCTTTCCTGAAACACATGGTAAATGGGTCAATACTATATAAGGTTTGCATGAAAGGATAGTTTGAATTTTTGCTTTAACCCTCTCTAATTAAACAATAAAGCTCAACTAAGAGACAGTAGAATCATAAGTTTGTTTAGTCCCACTAGAATCTAGAAAATATCAAATAAAAAGATGACATAAGAGTTATGAAGAGAGTAGGATAGAGAGGAAGAGAGAGAGCCAAACAAATGGCAGATTATGTAATGTATTATACCATTTGTACACGAACAAAATGTCCAAGATAAATATTTCGATAGTTTTAATTTGTCTTCAATCAAACGGTACCTACATTACAAAACATTCTTTAGAATGCCATGAATAACAAAAATGAAATCACAATAGAAGAGCAACTGTCTTACCATATAGGATAGTTTGTAAAAGCATGCATCTCATAGTTATTTTGCTTTAAGGCAAGAAGCAATTGTTCAATGCCTTCTATATATGAATAGCCGCTTCTCATACAAGTTTTAAGGCCTGTCATAGAAACCCACATGCAAGTCAGTAGCTTTATCGAAACAGAAGGGGGCTTGGCATTCAGCGTACTTTAAGAGTGCTCTTCTTGAATTTCAATGTTGAGACCCCAAATATAGAGCAATATCTCCTAGCACATAAAAAGTTAACATGATACAGGACAAGGGAAGCTCACAATAACCATATATATTGCGGAATGGGGTCTTATTCACAGCACTGTAACACTAGTACTGTTCACGATATGAACAGTACTAAACTGCAGTAGTCTTAACAGCAAACCAACCCAAAATATAATTATCATTGATCCCCCATGCCTTGCATCAAAACAATTTTACACCTCTTTAAATATGATAGTTATGAGTTCCTACAAGAAGATTTATGGCAAGTATTGGTAGAACAAGTAACAAACAAGCAATCAAATATTAGGAAATTAATGCAAGCCCAAAATTGTCTAGGCAAGTTGACTTAAAGATTCCTTTAACACCTGTACCATAAAAAATAAAAATAAAAGATTCCTTTAACATTCAATTTCAGACTGCTATTGAGTAACTGCTCAATCACCGCCTTGAGCATCCTAGGAGTTAACTGTTACAACTATCAACTTCCAGAAGGACCAGAATAATGTTTTTAGAAAAAGTCACTAGAAATCTAACATGTTCCAGAATGTATATTGACACGGAAGAACTGTAGCCAACTTTTAAGTCATCTGAATCAGCTTGATCTTTTAAATAAAATTTTGAAATATGCATGTTGCAATTCTTAAAAATGAGTGTCAATGCATTAAATTAAATTAGTAATCTAAAGTACGATAAAATTTATTTGTATTTAATTTACGACATACATGATTGATACTAAGTAATCAGCACTAGCAACAAAATCTTAGACCAACCTTCTAAATCAAAATCCCTTCCATCCTTAAAAAAATTTCTTGCAAGCTCCATCTGGAAGAAAGTGAGACAGATAGATAAGAAAAGTGTTAAGAAGAAACTATCAAACCACTCTATGAAGAAGATCTAAGAAATTAGAAAGGGATGAATGAAGACCATAGCAACACAACCACTCCAACCCCAAAAGGGAGGGGCGGGGGGGTAAAGGATCCTGGTGAACAAGAAATAGCCCAAATCAATAAACGAAACACCATACAAGTACATGTTCAGATATGGCTGGTTATATAATACATTGAGGAGGAAATAAGCATATATATCATATATGATTGAAAGATATGAAAAACCCCCCAAATACCAAGATATGGCAAAATCCAAATAAGTTGTTGTGATTCAGATAATACTAATTTAATTGCTGTTTAAAGTTCTGTTTTGACCTACGCATAATATGAAGACGAATCAAGTTACCACCAACAGACTTTGCCTCATTATGTATATGTTTTGCAGTGAATTATGGTTTTATTTTACCTCGTCAATCAATCCCTTTTCAAATTCAATCCACGCGGTTGGGTGCTTGCAATCTATAAGTTCCTTCAAAGACATTCTGAAGGTGACCAAATAAATACAAAAAATAAAAAGTAAAAACAATAGCCAATGAAACAAGAGGAGGGGTGAATGATTAATGATGAGATTGGCATACCCGAAGAAGGCAGGGACGTCGTGGTAGAAAGGGTCGCGAACAAGGGTATCCATTATATCGAATAGCAGAATGGGAAGCTTCCTTTGACTGCTGCTGTTGCTGTTGGTGTTATTTTTGTTGTTGGAGAATGGCAATGCCATGTTTGTGATTGAAATTGAAGGTTTCAATCTGAAATTGAAATACAAACGTGTTGTTGGCCTTGTATGGAGCAAACAGATTGAGGGTGCTCCCAATAACAAGCCCTTCCCCATTTTCCTATTTCATTCGAAGTCATGACTCATGCTTTCAGTTCGTTTGTACTCTTCTGTCCAATCCGCTATTTTAATATATAATTTCAAATATTTTTAGTATAATAAATATAAAAAAATAGGTTAATTGCGTTTTTTTTTCTGTGTTCGTAATTGGTATAATGTGTTTCACTCGCGGTTGTAGAATGAATTTCCAACTTGGATGGGGTTCAATAATGAGAAATTCTAAAGTAATACTATGTTTAGATGATAGATAATAAGGGGAATAGAAAAGAAATGAAGGGAACGGAAATAATTTTTTTTGTTTAAAAATTTTAAAATATATGAGAACGGAACAGAACAGATAGGGAATCATTTTTTCCTTCTTCCCCTCAAATGTCTAACTTTTGTTCCCTTCAAAATTGAGGTGAAATGAGGGGAATACATGGGTAATGAAGTTCTATTCTATTTTGTTAATGAAACTTCCAAACAAAGAGAATGAAAATTATGTTTCATTTCAATCCTTTCTTTTCTACTCTATTCTTACCTATTTCGTTCCGTTCCTTTAATGAAAAAACATCTAAACACAAGGTAAATGTTATGTTAAGATGGGAACAATTTAAAATTTAAAAGAATTTAAAATGTAAGGAAATTAAATTACAATAATTTAATTCTTTTCATTTATAAATTTTTTTGTTTGGGTATTTATTTTGGGAATTGAAATTTTGTTGTCCATACTACAATGTTTTTATTCTCTCAAACATTTCATCAATCAGCTTCTAGGTCATAAACGAGGCAACCCTTGATCATGGAATTCTAGGAACCACATATGAAAACTTTGTCAAGACTTTGAGGTCCCTTAAATGCATCTCCAGTCAAGAGAAAGATGAGAGAGAGGCAAGGGAGAACCATGTCGATGACAACACAGTAGAACTTGTGTAACACTCTAAAAATTATTCATTTCATCACAAGTAGTCATTTTATAATATTTATGATTTTTTGGAATTTTTTTGGAGTTTTTCGAAAATGTTGAATATTTTAATATATTTTTCATTTTACGTGTGCACTGAGCAGAGTCAATGTAACACCCCAGAAATTATTTTTTTATTATAAATAGTCATTTTATAATATTTATGATTTTTGAGAATTTTGTGAATTTTTTCAAAAATATTGAATATTTTAATATATCTCTCGTTTTACGTACACATTGAGCGGAGCCGAGAAAATGAAATATTTTTCCTTAGGCTGGTAAACTTTGAACTGTGTAAACGTCGACGGGAGATCTTACTAAACCAAGGCCGTGCACAATTTACGAGGTTTACGTTTTTTGAGATTTTATCTGATAAATAAAATCACAGTACGTTCTGTTAAATAAAATTCTGTGGAATGCTCTATTATCCGTTGAACAATAGATACTGACTTTGTGAACTGTAACAATTATCCATTGGGTAATAACTTGTAGTGAAAATCCTAATCACTTTATTACTTTATTACTTTATCATCTTCTCACATTATCTAAAGGAAATCCACTTTTTGTCTAATCAAATTTGCTTTTGAAAAAACTATCAAGCTAATCTTAATTTTAGAAGCCAATTTCCCTCCCTTTTCTCACTCACACTCCACGGCCATGAGGCCTTTTTGTGAGCCAAAAAGTGGCTTTTCACTTTATCATTTCACATTACTAATTTTTAAAATCCCAAAGCTATCATCATTTTTACTATCAACTTCTCTCTCTACATTTTCTTCTCTCATCTTTTCTCTCAAGTTCTCCTCCTTCTCTCTTCTCCCCCATGCACGGCCACACACCCTTCCATACCCCCTCTGATTGCAAAAAATTCAAAGTAACCATATTTTCTTAATCCCCATCACATTCTATAAACACCTTCCTAGTTTGAATCTACTTGAAAAGCTTCCATCTTCATCATATTCTTCAAGCTTCAAAGTTTGAAGCTTTAGGGTAAGATTCTTGATTTCTCATCTTTTCTTCTTCATTTTCGTTTTAATGGTCTACATCATGACCATTTATCCTTTTTTTCTCAAGTCTTGGTGTTGATTTGATGAAGTTGTAATTTCTAGGGTTTTTGGTGAAGCTTGGCCGAATTCATCAAAGAGCTTCAAGGAAGTTCTTTTCTTGTTTTCCCCTTAGGTAAGAGGGAGATTGTCCACTTCAACCTCTAGTGGTAGTGAGAGACTTTATTTTGTGTTGGTTGTGAGGAACCTTAGTTAGGGTTACTCTCTTTGATGTATGATTTTGATGGCTATGTGTTGATTTTACCTTATATGATTTATTTGATTGAAAATATATATATATTGATGACCTTGAATTGATTTTGGTGGATTAGAAACATGAAATGGAAGCAAGGGTTCCTTGACCTGTTCAATATGGCTCACGGCCATAACCCTAGAATAGGGTGATCATGGTTGAAAATTTTATATCAAGATGGAAACATAACTAACCAAGTGTATAATATGTAATGGAGTAATGGAAACCATTTTTGGGTCCAAACATGTAACTTGTGTAATAATTAGGGAACTTGGATATTAGTGGGTAATAATTAATAGATTGATGAAAAATTTGAGTTTCTAATTCCATTAGAAGGCTCACGGCCTCTTAGGAAAAATGGGAGAAATTGTTGTGTTAAAATGGAAGCTTAGCTAATTAGATAATTAGAATTAATTAGGGATTCATAAAATAGAAAGAATCCAAAATGAAATTGTGTCCCAAAACTTAGAATAACTTTTAATTAAAGGAAGACCATGAATGTAAGTAAGAATGTTGAATAACTCAATTTAAATTATTGAGGGAATTAAGTCAAAAAATTAATTGATGAACTTTTCTAATTAAATAATAAAAATTAAATGAATAATGCGAGAGAATTTCTCTAAAAGAGGATCTTAGTAAGAAGAATATAGAAATTAAGGCATAATTCCATAATGTACCCTAAAAGTGTAATGTCTTATTTGAGGACTTGATAATAATTATTGTGGGTCCATGAGTGAGACCAAGATTATATTGATGCTTATCTTAGCCAAATTGTAGCATGTTATGGAAAAGTATATTATTGTTGAATATACATGAATGTGCATTGAGTCATCGTGCATTGTGAATGTCCGATGGTCTGTTGCTAAGGCCTTATTGCCTAGGAGATTGAATTACACCTTAGTGCGGGTTCGAGTAGACTAGTGTAGGTCATAATGTTGACCTTGGGGGCGTCGGGTGCGGGTGTCTCACAACGGTCAGTTGGTAGCTCTTCTAGGCCGTGAGATAGATCGATGCAAACGCACCGACGATCCGGACCGAGACACTGTCCTATATCACGATCTAGTGAAGAACGTCTTGTATAATGCCTGGATGTGCACGTGGATAAAATTTATAATTATAGCACTTTTGGCCACGACAGTCGAGTTACAAACATGTCTTCTGATCTATTCTCTCTGACATTATGTTTAGCTCCATAGAGTAGGATTTTGATATTGTGTTTGGATGCCTATCTTTGAAGACTTGTTTTGATGATAACAAACGGGAAGAATAAATGAAGATGATATATAGACCAAGTCCGAGTTTATATTTGATTAGCATTAGGACTTAGGATCTATTGTACGGAGCTCACATTGATATCTCTTTGTTTTTGAAAGAAAAGAAAAAAATTGTTTTTAAACTCAGTATCCTTGAAAACATCTTTTAGAAACCTTTTTTTTGAAACTGAGTTATTCGAATAAGGCCTTGCCTATTCGAATAAACATCCTCACGTGGTTTGATCTCTAAAAGGTGTTATTCGAAAAACTACCCTGTTATTCGAATAACCAAGGCTTTCCAGTCAACTGCTTTGTAAGTGGCTATTCGAATAAACCTTCTCTTATTCGAATAACCAAGGTTTTTCAGAACTGTGCTTTAAATGAGTTATTCGAATAACTAATACGTTATTCGAATAGATTCTTTTTATCTAAACTTCTTTTAAACACGTTATTCGAATAGATGAGTCTTTATTTGAATAACTGTTTGTTTTCACAAACTCTGGTTTTAACAGAGTTATTTGAATAACAGGTTGGTTATTCGAATAACCCATCTCAAATGAGTTTTTCAGAAACAGTGTTATTCGAATAAACCTTTGCTCTATTCGAATAAACACGAAGCTTTTGTTTATGCATATGGAAACAGACAAGATTTTAAATTCGTGTTAATTGTTATTAATTATACCCAACGGCTAATTAACCTAGTTTTCCCTATAAATAGCAAGCCTGGGTCACGTTTTTCATTGCCCATAATTCTGAACTATTTTCTGATTACTCTGTTTTTGTGAAAACTATTTTCTACGCTCTTCTTGTTTAAAAACTTTGAGATATTTCTGTGAGAGCTCTATTAGCACTTCAATTTGTATTATTTACTCTGAGTGAGAGTTTCTCTTCATCTTTATTTTCTGATATTCTGTATCGAGGGTTAGGTATCCCTCAAGGTTTGTATAAGGGTGAGGTATCCCTACAGGCTGAGACTTTAGCACAAGGGTAGAGTGTCCCTGTGTGTGAAAAGTGTTCTATTTTGTACCGGTAGCAAGTATCTATTGAAGCTTGTATACTTAGTGAAAAATCTCAGCTTTCGAGGACTGGACGTAGACCACAAGTGGGTTAGTGGTCGAACCAGGATAAATACTGTGCCTGCTTCTCTTTTCCCTAATCTCTTTATTTTTATGCAATTTATTTTATTGCACATTTATTTTTCGCTGTTCTTTATTGTTTCTTTTCTTCTTCTCATCCCCTCTGTGCATTTATTTATTAAGCTTTTGATATTCGTATTAATTAAAAAAGAGGTTTTGCGAAAAAGTTTTATACTCAATTCACCCCCCCTCTTGAGTACTGGAAGCCACTTGGTAACAAGTGGTATCAGAGCTAGACTCTTGTATAAAGAGCTTAGCAGCATCAATAGTATATGGTTTCTTCAAATGGTTTTTCAGAAGGATCCTCCATAAACCGACCACCCTTTTTCAATGGGGATGGTTACGCATATTGGAAGGAAAAATGAAAATCTTCATCGAAGCTATTGATCTAGATGTTTGGGATGCTGTCGAAAACGGCGCTTTTATACCCACACATGAGGTCGATGGTGTAAGGACCGAAACACCACGAAATAAATGGTCTGATGAAGACAAAAGAAAAGTTCAATTTAATTTAAAAGCCAAAAATATTATTACTACTGCTTTGGGATATGATGAGTTTTTAGAATTTCAAATTGTAAACCGCTAAAGAAATGTGGGATACTTTGCAAGTTACCGATGATGGTACTAGTGAAGTTAAGAGATCGAGAATAAATTCTCTAACTCGTGAATATGAATTATTCAGAATGAACCAAGGAGAAAGCATTCAGGAAATGCAAAAGAGGTTCACCCACATAGTTAATCATCTTGCATCTTTAGGCAAAAGCTTTTCTAATGAAGATTTGATTAACAAAGTTTTGAAATGTCTTAGCGGATTTGGCAACCCAAAGTGACAAAGAATATCTCGAATCGAGGGATCTGTCCACAATGACTTTAGCTACCCTCTTTGGAAAACTTCATGAGCACGAGTTGGAGTTGAGCAGATTAAGCCAAAGCGAAGAAAACGATAAAAAGAAAAAAGGGGATAGCACTCAAAACCACTTCCTCAACATTTGACAATGACGATGAAGAAAATGAAGAAAGTTCAGAGAACATAGAGGTAAGTGAAGAAAATCTGAGTTTGTTAGTTAAAAGATTTGGTAAATTTCTCAGGAAAAAGGGAACACAAAGAAGACCTCCATTCCCTCCGAAAAAGACTCACTTCAAAGGCAAAGGAACTTCATCGACCCCAACTTACTATGAATGTGGCAAACCTGGTCACATGAAAATGGAGTGTCCTGTTTATCAAAAGAAGAAGGAGAAGTTTGAAAAAAAACCCTTTAAAGAAAGAAAAGGAAGAAAAGCCTACATAGCGTGGGATGAAAACGACATAGACTCAACTGACAGCTCAGATAGCGAAGAGGCTCAACTATGTCTCATGGCAAAAGGAGATGAAGAAGAAAGCGAAAACGAGGTAAGTTCTAATACTTTATTGCCCTCTTATGATGAGTTACAAGATGCTTTTGAAGAACTACATGAAGAATCTTTAAAACTTACAAAAATTATTTCTTCATCTAAGAAAATGATTTCTTCTTTAGAAAATCAAATTATTGCTTTAAATAAAGAAATAGAAGAATTGAAAATTGAAAACGAAACTTTAGGAATCATTGATGCATGCACAAATCATTCTTCACATGCTTCTACTTCGTCATTTTGTTCTTCATGTCATACACTTGAAAAAGAAAACGAAGATCTAAAGAACACTCTTTCTAAAATTCATCTTTGGAAGGGATAACTTAAATATTTTATTAGGAAGACAAAGAGTGGTTTTTCAAAAAGCCGGAATAGGTTATAACCCAAAAAATCAACAAAAACTCTATAAAAATTTCTTTGTGCATTCTAATGTTTCAAGTAGTCCTTTTATTAAATATTTTTACTGTGGAAGAAAAGGACATAGTACTTCAACATGTAATGCAAGGAAAAATATAAATACAAAAGTTGGAACGAAAATGGTTTGGGTTCCCAAGGGTACTATATCCAAAACTGACACACAAGGACCCAAGAAAGTTTGGGTACCAAAAGTTAAAAACTAAACTTGTGTTGTAGGTGTGCTTGAAAGCCAGGAGTTCAAATTGGTATCTTGATAGCGGCTGCTCCAAGCACATGACCGGGGACGACTCAAAATTCACCATGCTTATTCCCAAGAATCATGGACACGTCACTTATGGCGATAACAATAAGGGTAAAATTCTTGGAATCGGAAAAGTCGGTAAGAACCCCAACACCTCTATTGAAAATGTGCTGCTTGTTGAGGGTTTGAAACATAACTTGCTTAGTATTAGCAATTATGTGATAAAAGAAATAAAGTTATATTTGACTCAAACTGTTGCATAATTGAAGATAAAAATGACAAGCATGTTAAATTCATTGGTCATAGAGTAAACAACATCTATATGATTAGTCTTGATGATATATCTTCAAATGATGCGAAATGCCTTTTAAGTAAGAATGATGATTCATGGTTATGGCATAGGAGAATTGCACACATTCACATGGATCACTTAAAGAAGTTGGTCTCTAAAGAGCTAGTAATTGGTCTACCCAAGCTTAATTTTATAAAAGATAAATTATGTGATGCATGTCAAAAGGGTAAACAAATAAAGGTCTCTTTTAAAGCAAAAAATATAGTTTCAACTTCTAGACCTTTACAACTTTTGCACATGGATCTTTTTGGACCTTCTAAAACTATGAGCTTTGGTGGAAATTACTATGCTTTAGTGATTGTGGATGATTTTTCTAGGTTTACATGGACTTTATTTCTTACAAATAAAAACGATGCATTTCTAGCTTTTAAAAGACTTGCCAAAGTTATTCAAAATGAAAAAAAGGTTTTCAAATCTCCTCTATAAGAAGTGATCACGGTGGCGAATTTGAAAACAATGCTTTTGAAAATTACTATGATGAACATGGCAATAATCATAATTTCTCTGCCCCTAGAACTCCGCAACAAAACAGAGTTGTAGAAAGGAAAAACCATTCTTTAGAAGAAATGGCGAGAACTATGCTTAATGAGGCTGCTCTTCCTAAATACTTTTGGGCGGATGCTGTAAGTACAGCTTGTTATGTAATGAACCGGACTCTTATAAGGCCTATTTTAAAGAAAACCCCATATGAGTTGTATAAGGGAAGAAAGCCAAATGTCTCACACTTTCATGTTTTTGGTTGCAAATATTTTGTTTTAAACAATGGAAAAGATAATTTAGGCAAGTTTGATGCTAAGTCTGATGAAGATATATTTCTTGGCTACTCAAATCATAGTAAAGCTTTTCGCATTTACAATAAAAGAACTATGACTATTGAAGAATCTATACATGTTGCATTTGATGAAATTGACCAAAATGGATCGAGAAAAGATCTTGTTGTTGATGACGTTGCAGAAATCTTGGCGGAAACACATTTGGACAGTAAAGAAAAGGAAATCAAGGAGAAAGAGGATGAACTAAGACAAGAAGATTCGCAAGCTTTGGAACTTCCCAAAGAATGGCGAACTTCAAAATATCACTCCCTTGATCAAATTATCGGTGATGTATCTAAAGGTGTAAGTATTCGTAACTCCCTTAGAAATACTTGTAATCACTTAGCTTTTGTTTCTCAAATTGAACCTAAGGATTTAATTGAAGCTTTTGATGATGAACATTGGATCTTAGCTATGCATGAGGAATTAAATCAGTTTGAAAGAAATCAAGTTTGAGAATTAGTTGCTAGACCCAATAATCACCCTATAATTGGAACTAAATGGGTTTTTAGAAACAAACTTGATGAAAATGGGTTAATAACTAGAAACAAAGCTAGATTAGTTGCTAAAGGGTATAATCAAGAAGAAGGAATAGATTATGAAGAAACCTATGCACCTGTAGCTAGATTAGAAGCTATTAGAATGTTACTTGCTTATGCTTGCATCATGAATTTCAAATTATATCAAATGGATGTCAAGAGTGCTTTTCTAAATGGTTTTATTCAAGAGGAGGCATACGTTGAACAACCTCCAGGATTTGAAAATCATGAACTGCCCAACCATGTTTTTAAACTTAAAAAGGCCTTATATGGTTTAAAGCAAGCTCGTAGAGCTTGGTATGAAATGTTGAGTAAGTTTCTTTTGGAAAATGATTTTTCAAGAGGAAAAGTCGATACTACTCTTTTTATTAAAAATAAAAAGCATGACATTCTTCTTGTGCAAGTATATGTGGTTGATATTATCTTCGGTGCTACTAATGAATCCCTTTGCAAAGATTTTGCTAAGTCAATGCAGAATGAATTTGAAATGTCAATGATGGGAGAATTGAATTTCTTCCTCGGACTTCAAATCAAACAAACGAACGAAGGGACCTTCATAAGTCAAACAAAATACTGCAAGGAATTGCTCAAGAGATTCGAAATGGAAAACGCGAAACACATGGCCACTCCGATGTGCACGTCTTGCTACTTGGACAAAGATGAAGGAGGTAAATCAGTAGAAATAACGAAATATAGAGGTATGATTGGATCTCTCCTTTATCTTACTGCTAGTAGGCCAGATATTATGTTTAATGTATGCATGTGTGCTAGATATCAGGCAAACCCTAAGGAATCTCACTTAAGTACTGTAAAACGTATAATGAAATACCTAGTAGGCACTTCACAAATGGGCTTGTGGTACCCTAAGGGTGCCTCTTGTAGCCTAATAGGCTATTCTGACTCTGATTTTGCTGGGTGCAAATTGGACAGAAAAAGTACTAGTGGGACATGCCACTTGCTTGGTAGTTCTCTAGTTTCTTGGCATAGTAAGAAACAGAATAGTGTGGCTTTGTCTACCGCTGAGGCTGAATATGTTGCAGCCCTAGAGTTCTTCAACGCTCAAATCCTATGGATGAAGCAACGGCTCTTAGACTACGGTCTTCAGCTTGATCACATCCCAATAAGATGTGATAACACTAGTGCAATAAATATCTCTAAGAATCCCATACTGCATTCTAGAACAAAGCATATAGAGATAAGACATCACTTTATCAGAGATCATGTACAAAAAGGGGACTGCATTCTTGAGTTTGTTGAAACATCTAAGCAACTTGCAGATATCTTTACTAAACCCTTAGCAAAAGAAGCATTCTTTTATATTCGAGGAGAATTGGGCATAATTGATCAATCAAATATTTAAATTGCTTATTTATTGTTGTTTATTATCATGATTATATGCCTTCAATTTCATATACGTATATGCTTCTGTGTGAGTTTTTATTCGAATAAGCAAAGCGTTATTTGAATAAACTCCTTCTTTGCTTGTTAAATTGTGTGTTGAACATCAGCCTTATTCGAATAGAATTCAGTTTATTCGAATAAACTGATTCCTTTGCTTAACCCTGTGTGTTTTTCATCTCTGCTTATTCGAATAACATCTTCCCTATTCGAATAACCAGAAGCCTTTGTTTATCAGTGTTTCTTTCTGCCCTCTGCTTATTCGAATAAATCCCTCTTTATTCGAATAACCTGAACTTGTTTCTATCAGTGCTGACTGATTGGCCTCAGTCTATTCGAATAACTCTAATAGTTATTTGAATAAAACCTGTTAGCTTGCCAAAACGCTTGGCTTTCCCAGTTGTTTTATTCAAATAGAACCCTTCCTATTCGAATAAACCCTAGCAGCCCCACCTCTTCAGTTTCCGGCGCTGTCTGTTCAAATTTTTTCGCAGGTTTATTCGAATAAACCTCAGTTTATTCGAATAAACACAGGGTTCTTTAAATAACCCCCTGCGTGCCCAAATCTTTTCACCCTCCATCTTCTCTACTCTTCTCTGCTCTTCACTTCTTCCTCTCAACCCTTTCACCCTCTGCGTCTTTTCCTCTCTCTCTCACCTTACCTTCATGGCTTCCTCCTCCAGCAAACGTCCTCGCACGAAGAATGCTCCAGGCACCAACCCTCTTGATATGAGAAGGCTCTCCTCCAACGAAGAGCATCGTGTACGCTTCATCTCGCACTTCTGGGAGCGAAACTTGGTTCAACCCAAGTACCTGGATCTTTCTTTCTTCCAGCAGCACCGCGGCTTCGATTTCCTGACTCTGCTGCAAAACCAGGGAGTTCTTCAGCTCTGCTCTCACCGGGCCACCATCTATCCAGCCTTGGTGAAGATGTTCTTCTGCAATCTGGCTTTCGACGGCCAGAATCTTCCTTCTGAGGTATGTGATCAGAACATCGTGATCACACCACTGGACTGGTTAACTTTGTTCGGGCTGCAGTTCTCTGGCGCCCTTGTTGAAGATGGTGACACGCCATTCCTTGAAGACTTCAACAAACTTCAAGCAGTTGAGGACCTACTGAAACCCTGTATAGCCCTGCCTGATAAGGGTCTCAAGGGTGGAATGCTAAAGAGCCAAGATAGGCTTCTACATTACGCCTATGCTCACATCCTGGCTCCTCGCGGTGGAAACTACGCCTACCTCAGCGAGGAAGATGTCTTCATGCTGTGGTTCTTGAAGAATGACCATCAGGTCAACTGGCCTGTGTTCATCATGAGGCACATGATGAGGGCCAAGGGCAAGGAGAAATCTGACTTGCCTTATGGCATTCTTGTCACAACCTTGCTAAGCAAGTATCTTCAGGTCTTAGAGACTGAGCGGGCCATTGCTCTGACGCACCACAATGTCTTTGGAGCCCACACCTTACGGAAGATGAAGATGATCCAAACCGATGAAGGCTGGGTGTACCCAGATGAGGTTGCTGAGGACAAGCTCGACCCTGCTGATGCTCCTGCTGTTGCCCCTGCTGCTCCTGCTGATGTACCTGCTGCTGCTCTTGCTCTTGTCACTCTGGAACAGATCTTGGCCACATTGCAAGACAACAGAGCATACATGGAACATACTTTCTCTATTCTGTTTGACAGAATAGAAGGCGTTGAACGTGAAGTTGTGGCACTTCGATCTGCTTCACCTGCTCCTGCACCAGCTTCTTCACCACCACCTCCGGATGCTTACTTTTAGGATCTTTTGTTCTTAGGCTGTTTGTTTTTGACTTTATGTTATTTTATTTTCTGGCTTGTGTATTTGACTCTTTATATTAATGAATAAATAATGTTTCTTATTGATTTTTTGATATGAGTATGTCTCCTGCTATGCACTTTGATATCTGATGAGACTTACCCCACCTTTTTGCTCATGACAAAAGGGGGAGAAATATTTGATCATTTGACTTTAATTGAGAAAAGACAGGTAAATTTAAAATAGGATTGGATTCAAATTGAAAGGGGGAGCTACGCACATATCTGATATACATTAGCTCTTATAATTAAAGAGGGGGAGTAAGCTTTTATACCTTTTGTGAATTTCAACTATATGCTCTAACGCTTTTCTCATTGATAGTCTTATTGATAGTTTGTCATTATCAAAAAAGGGGAGAATGTGTTTGGATGCTTACCTTTGAAGACTTGTTTTGATGATAACAAATGAGAAGAATAAATGAAGATGATATATAGACCAAGTCCGAGTTTATATTTGATTAGCATTAGGACTTAGGATCTATTGTACGGAGCTCACATTGATATCTCTTTGTTTTTGAAAGAAAAGAGAAAAATTATTTTTAAACTCAGTATCCTTGAAAACATCTTTTAGAAACCTTTTTTTTGAAACTGAGTTATTCGAATAATGCCTTGCCTATTCGAATAAACATCCTCACGTGGTTTGATCTCTAAAAGGTGTTATTCGAATAACTACCCTGTTATTCGAATAACCAAGGCTTTCTAGTCAACTACTTTGTAAGTGGCTATTCGAATAAACCTTCTCTTATTCGAATAACCAAGGTTTTTCAGAACTGTGCTTTAAATGAGTTATTCGAATAACTAATACGTTATTCGAATAGATTCTTTTTATCTGAACTTCTTTTAAACACGTTATTCAAATAGATGAGTCTTTATTCGAATAACCGTTTGTTTTCACAAACTCCGGTTTTAACAGAGTTATTCGAATAACAGGTTGGTTATTCGAATAAACCTTTGCTCTATTCGAATAAACACGAAGCTTTTGTTTACGCATATGGAAACAGACAAGATTTTAAATTCGTGTTAATTGTTATTAATTATACCCAACGGCTAATTAACCTAGTTTTCCCTATAAATAGCAAGCCTGGGTCACGTTTTTCATTGCCTATAATTCTGAACTATTTTCTGATTACTCTATTTTTGTGAAAACTATTTTCTACGCTCTTCTTGTTTAAAAAATTTGAGATATTTCTGTAAGAGCTCTATTAGCACTTCAATTTGTATTACTTACTCTGAGTGAGAGTTTCTCTTCATCTTTATTTTCTGATATTCTGTATCGAGGGTGAGGTATCCCTCAAGGTTTGTATAAGGGTGAGGTATCCTTGCAGGCTGAGACTTTAGCACAAGGGTAGAGTGTCCCTGTGTGTGAAAAGTGCTCTATTTTGTAACGGTAGCAAGCACCTATTGAAACTTGTATACTTAGTGAAAAATCTCGGCTTTCGAGGACTGGACGTAGACCACAAGTGGGTTAGTGGTCGAACCAGGATAAATACTGTGTCTGCTTCTCTTTTCCCTAATCTCTTTATTTTTATGCAATTTATTTTATTACACATTTATTTTTCGCTGTTCTTTATTGTTTCTTTTCTTCTTCTCATCCCCTCTGTGCATTTATTTATTAAGCTTTTGATATTCGTATTAATTAAAAAAGAGGCTTTGTGAAAAAGTTTTATACTCAATTCACCCCCCTCTTGAGTACTGGAAGTCACTTGGTAACAGATATCATATGCATGTGCATAGAAAGTCAATGTATTATTTGGCATTTAATTTATATGATGATTTGATCTGCTATCTTATTGATGTTATAATTTCCTGGAATTGTCAAATTGTTTAATGTGTGTTTCTTGTTACTATTTATTATTCTTGTAATGCTATGTGGACGTCCTATATCGTGCTGTTTCTTTACTGCCATAATTGGTACTGAATGTAGGATGTCTCACATCTTTTCTATATTTCTACTGTTCTGTCTATTTGTATGTTTCTCTGAAGACGTTGGTGAAGAAGGGGAAGTACACGAGTTCCCTAGTTTTTGGCCTGACTTTGACTAGCACCTGTTTTGATCATAACGTCCCGTCCGCAAGGCTTTTTGGGGTATGTGCGACTGACTTTTGTAACACCCCAAAAATTGCTTATTTCATCGTAGATAATCATTTTATAATATTTATGATTTTTGAGAATTTCTATGGATTTTTTCGGAAATGATGAATATTTTAATATATTCCTCGTTTTACATACACACTGAGCAAAGTCAGTGTAACACCCCGAAAATGATTTGTTTCATCATGAATAGTCATTTCCCAATATTCGTGATTTTTGGAGATTTTTCTAAAATTTTTCAGAAATGCTGAATATTTTAATATATTCCTCGTTTTACATGCACACTGAGCAGAGTCAGTGAAACGCCCTGAAAAATTATTTGTTTCATGACAAATATCCATTTTCTAATATTTGTGATTTTTAGGAATTTTTGTGGATTTTTCTAAAAATGTCGAATAATTTAGTATATTCTTCGTTTTGCGTGCGCGCTGAGCGAAGCCGGGATAACGAAATGTTTTCCCTGAGGCTGGTAAACCTTGAACTGTCGACGTGTCGATGAGGGATCTTACTAAACTTGGGGTCAGGCACAGTTTGCGAGATTTGCATTTTTTGAGGTTTTATCGGATAAATAAAATCTCTGTATGTACTGTTAATTAAAATTTTGTGATACGTTCTATTATTCATTGGATAATTAATACTGGCTTTGTGCACTGTAACAATTATCCATTGGGTAATAGCTTGTAATAAAATCCTAATTACCTCATTATTTAACTATAATCACATTATCCTATCCTAATGTAATCTACTTTATGTCTAATCACATCTCCTTTATTGAAAATGCACACAAGCTTCTCAAGGAAGCTAACCATTTTTCTCTCTCTCCTCCCTCTACCTCACGGCTGCTGCATCATTTTTGGGGGGGAAAATTTGTGTTTCACATAATTAATTATATCACATTAATTTCAAAAACCTAAAAACATCTTTCACTTTTCTATTCACTTCTCTATCTACCTTCATCTTCCTTTGCATTTTTCTCCTCCTTCTCTCTAGAAATTCACACGGCCAGCCCCTTCACTTTGCCTCATCCATCACAAAAATTCCAACCAAATACATTTTCTTCATCTCCTCCATCATCTAAACACTTTTCTAGTTAGTGGTTTCTTGAAAAGCTTTCATCTTCACCACTTTCTTTAAGCTTCAAGCTTTGGGTTTTTGGGTAAGGTTCTTGATTTTTCACTCTCTTTTCCCTATTTTCGTTTCTATGGTCTCCTTTGTGACCATCTATACCTTATTTTTCAAGCATTGATATTATCTTGATGAGATTGAAATTTCTAGGGTTTGGTTGGGTGCAAATCCGAAAATTGCAAGGAGCTTCTAGGAGGGTTCTCTTGTTTTCTTATCTTTAGTAAGAGGAAGATACTCCTCCTCAACCTCTCTTGGTAGTAAGAAACATTGTGTTGTGACTGATTGTGAGAAAATCCTATTGAGGGTTATTATTTGTTTGTATAATTTGTATGATTACATATTGTCTTTAATTTGTTTGAGCTATTTGATTGATTGGTTATGTATGTTGATATACTTGAATGGATTGGAACACTTGAAAAGGAAGAAAATAACCTAGATTTCCTCTAGGAGGCTCACGGTTTTGGGGCTCAAAAATTAGGGTTCTTGTTAAAAATTTATAACAAGTGGAAGACTTAACTAATCAAGTGGACAATATGTAATTAAGGGATTGAAAATTTGGAATCCTAAAACTTAGAGAGGCTCACGGCCTTCATGGCTAAAAATGGCTCAACCATATGATTTTATACAACTATGGCATTTAATTAATCAAGTGAATAAATAAGAGGATTAGGTAATGAAAGGAAACAAATTTAGTAACCTAAAGGAATTCTTTAGATTTCAAGAACAAATAAGGATGTGTGAGACATTGATAAGACTTAGAAATAATTCTTTAAGTGAATAAGACTAAGTTTAAAGTAAGGAACCTAATTATGAAAAGAATTTCATAAGAGACATTACATTGAAGTGGAACTTAACTAAATTGGACAATTAGGAATTAATTAGGATTTCATAAAATGGAAAGGACCAAGAGTGGAACTTTACCTAAAAGGCTTAGAATGATTTTCAATTAAAGTAAGGACATGAGTGTAAGTGAGAACACTAAATAATTCCATAATGTACCAAAAATGTAATGTACCATTGGAAGGCTTTAGACTATTTAATATGGGTCCAAGTGTTGGACCAATAATATTATGATGCTTACGTTGGCCAATTGTGGCATATTATGAAAAAGTATGTAATGATAAATATACATGATTATGAATTGAGTCGTCATGCATTGTGAAAGTCCGTTGGACTGTTGTTAAGGCCATGTTGCCTAGGAGATTAAACACACCTTTGTGCGGGTGCGAGTAGACTAGTATAGGTCATGCTGTTGACCTTGGGGGCATCGGGGCGCGGGCGTTTCACAGTAGACAGTTGGTAGCCCCACTGGGCTGTGAGATAAATCGATGCGAATGTACCGACAATCCGGACGTGACATTGTCTTATATTGTGATCTAACGTAGACTGTCTGTACAATGCCTTGATGTGCACATGGATAAACTGATGAATTATAGCACTTTGGCTACGGCATCTGAGTTGCAGACGTGTCTCCTGATCTTTCTCTCCGACTGTTTGTGTCTAGCTCCATGGAGTAGGATTTTGATGTTGTATGCATATGCATAATGAGTCCATATATTATCTGGCGTTTTAATTCTTATGATATATTGAAACTGTCACTGTATTGATGTATAATTGCCTGGAACTGCTTAATTGTTTATTGCTGTTATTTAATGCTTATTAGTATTACCTTTTGAGATGCTATGTGGGCGCTTTGCGCCGTTTTGTTTCTCTACTGCCATAATTGGTAATGATGGTAGGATATCTTACCTCTTTCCTGTGTTTCTATTATTTCTGCCTATTTATAAATATGTTTCATCGAAGACGTCGGCAAGGAGGGTGAAGCTCCCGAATTTCCTAGCTTCTGGCCCGACCGTGATTAGCACCTACTGTTGGATCATGGCGGCATGCTCACGCGAATTTTTAGGTGATGTGTGTTTGACCTTCCTTGGAGGGCTAGACTGCTAGCACATCAACCTAAATTCCGATCGTTGTGTCTACCTGGGAGACATGTTGATCTCACTGGCTTGGAGGCATCATGAACTGCCGATCTTTACTTGCTGCGTTAGCTTACATTTGGAGTTTTATCTACCCATCAAGGAGATGTGGGGTGATCGTTATTACACCCCACATGAGGATTCTTTTGATTCCACTGCTCGAGCTTTGGCTCGTAGCTCGGTGGCTCCGATGGAGGTTTCCTCGGATGAGGAAGATCCTGAGGAGGATCTCGAGGAGGATCCTGACACGGTTCCTCCTCATCTCAGGGACTGATACTGTTGGTAGCTACTGATGGCTATCAGTATTTATTTTTGGGGCCTGATGTTTTATTATTTTGGTGGGCTATATATGTATGATCCCTTGGGCAGGTATAATTTTGCTTTTTGTACATCGGGCTTGTAATTAAACAGATCTGATATAATTATATATATATATATGAATATACAATGTTGATCAAATGTATGCCTTACTTCTGTCTTGCCCTTTAATGCCATTTATGTTCTGTCACTATATTTTATTAATTATAATAAAAAAAATGTCACCATTTTACTTATGCAACTTTAATCAGGCAAATGAAATTAAAATGAGAATAAGAATCGGGTCTTAACTTTATTTTTATTTTTCGTATTGTAAATGACAATGTGACGTTTCCTCCCAAAAAGGGGCGTTACAACTTTCCTCGGAGGTTCGGACTGCTGGCATATCAATCTGGCTTCAGATCACTGTGTTTATCTGGGAGATGTGACAATATCTCTAGCTTGGGGGCGTTATGATCCGCCCATCTTTACCTGTAGTGTCCATTTACACTTAGAGTTTTATCTGCCCATTCGTGACATGTGGGGTGAGCGTTACTACTCCTCACAGGAGGATTCACTCCTCTCTACTGCCCGAGCCCCCGCCTGTAACTCGGTGGCTCCGATGAGGGTTTCCTCTGACGACGAAGACCCTGAGGAGGATCCTACTACAGTTTCTTCTCTTTCCCAATAGGGGCTGATACTGTTGATGGTCACTGATGACTATTTGTTTTTCTTTTTGGGGCCTGATGATTATTTATTTTGGTAGGTTGTACATGTATAATCTTTTGGGGCATGCATAATTTTACTTTTTGTATATCAAGTGTTGTAACTAAACGAACATGATATGGGTATATATATATATATATATATAATTACAAGCACGATGTATGGATGTATGGGTTATTTTTCATGTTACTTTTGTTATAACCACATATCATTTTCTAATCGCAACAAAAAGAAAAAAAAAAGAAAAAAAGAAATTCACCAATTTATTTATACGATTTCAACCAAGCAAGTTTATCTATAATATAATGAACCGGCTCTTAATTTATACTTTTGTTTTTTTCGCTTCTTGGTCATGGTGTGACGTTCCATCTCAAAAAGGGGCGTTACATTTGGTTGGTATCAGAGCCCCAGTTTATGTTTTCTTTGGGTCTTTGTGGTTAGGTCTGACTTGTTTGTACTGTGTGATTCTCTGTGTTTGGTATTCCGAAAGGATACGTCTAATTCTTCCTTGTGTTTTTCAGTTAGTCTTAATTAAAAGAGCGAAATGGCACGAGGTAGAGATATGGCCGCAGCGATCGAAGCGATGCAGTGAATGGCAGAAGTTATTGCCCAACAAACTGAGAGAGCTGCTCAACAGCAGGAAAAGGCTGCTCAATAGCTAGAAGCTTTAGCAGATGCTCAAAATCTAGCTGAGCTTCATCGTAACAACCCTTCTCAGTTTAAAGGGGAATTTGATCTAGAGAAAGCTAGTCTTTGGATCAAGGAGCTGGAAAAATTTTTCAGAGGCATGAACTGTGCCAATGACAAGAAGGTAACTTATGTTGTTTTTATGTTGATTGGAGATGCTGAAGAATGGTGGAACGGGGCACAAAGATTGTTAGAAGCTGAAGGTCACGCAATCACTTGGGAAGTATTTAAGAATAAATTCTTGGAGAAATATTTCCCCGCAAGCGTAAGGCATGTAAAAAAGATGGAGTTTCTTAGCTTGAGGTAAGGGAACTTAACTGTCAGTGAGTATGCCGCAAAGTTTGAAAGCTTGTCAAAATTTTTGCATATATTTCCAGCACCATCTAGACGAGGTGTGGAAGTGTCGAAAATTTGAGGAAGGACTGGGGCACGAAGTGAAAAGAGCAGTCATCACCTTAAGGATCAACCAGCTTACAGAGCTGTTAGATACGTGTCACTGGGTGGAAGACCTAGATCAACCTCGGGACACGAGAAATCATAACTCTGGACCTACTAGGTTCCAAAGAGGAGGAGGCAATGCTGTAAACTGTTTCCAGAAGAAACCTTATTCCCAACCACCGGGAAATCAGCAGCAGACACCTGGTGGAGGTCCCAG
The DNA here is from genome assembly GCA_029884595.1 of Ormosia semicastrata. Classification (NCBI taxonomy): domain Eukaryota; kingdom Viridiplantae; phylum Streptophyta; class Magnoliopsida; order Fabales; family Fabaceae; genus Ormosia; species Ormosia semicastrata. Next base: position 44,190,521 of record JAQQTO010000044.1, on the reverse strand, counting down.
TGGAGGTTCTGGTGGAAATCGAGCCGGATCGAATATGGCATTTTCTTCGAAATGTTTGAAGTGTGGGAAGGATCACACAACGAGAGACTGCACCATCAAAGGGATCATCTGTTTCTGATGTGGGAAACCTGGACACGTCCCCAGAGATTGCAATCAAGCTAAGGCTGAGCTTTCAGTCAACGCTGAACGAGTTGTAAAGCCGCGGGCAGGAGGCCGAGTCTATACTATGAGTGGAGCTGAAGCCTCCCAATCTGAACATCTTATACAAGGAGAGGGTACCATAGGAGGTAATCTTTTGACTATACTGTATGACTCTGGCGTAACCCACTCTTTCATTTCTTATGATTGTGTGTGATGACTTAGTTTACTTATGTCTTCCTTACCTTTTGACTTGATTGTTTCTACTCCCACTGATAAACATGTTATTACCACCAAAGTTTGTTTAGATTGTCCCTTAATTGTTAAGGGTCAAATCTTTTCTGTTGATTTGATCTACTTACCTCTTTCCCAATTAGACATAATTTTAGGGATGGATTGGTTGTCTTCCAACCATATCCTGTTAGATTGCTCTAGTAAAACCATAGTTTTTCATATGGATAAAGTTTCTAGATTTTTGACGGCCAACCAAGTTCGAGCTTTCTTGAAAGAAGGAGCTCAGGGATACATGCTATTGTCTTCCTTGAAGGTCGAGAGCGAGGTAGATGTGAATACAATTCCAGTGGTTAATGAGTTCCCCGAAATCTTTCTTGATGATGTACCTGGTTTACCATCGGAGCGGGAGATAGAGTTCACTATTGATCTTGTACCTGGATCTGGTCCTGTATCTATAGCGCCTTACAGAATATCACAATCAGAGTTAGTTGAGCTTAAGAAGCAGCTGGAAGAACTCTTGGAAAAGTAGTTTGTTAGACCCAGTGTGTCACCATAGGGAGCACCAGTGTTGCTAGTCCGAAAGAAGGATGGTACTTTGCGATTGTGTGTGGACTATCGCCAACTAAATAAGGTCACAATCAAGAATAAGTATCCACTTCTGAGGTTAGACGACTTAATGGATCAACTAACAGGAGCAGCAGTGTTCTCTACGATCGATTTGCGATCGGGCTACCATCAGATTCGAGTAAAGGCAGAGGATATTCCCAAGATAGCTTTTCGTACCCGTTACGGTCATTACGAATACATTGTGATGTCGTTTGGCATAACGAATGCACTTGCCATATTCATGGACTACATGAATAGAATCTTTCATCCTTACTTGGATAGATTCGTTGTTGTCTTCATTGATGACATTCTAATCTATTCTCAAAATCAGGAGGATAATGCTAAACATCTTAGTATAGTTCTCCAGATTCTAAAGGAGAAGAAGTTGTATGCCAAATTGTCGAAGTGTGAGTTTTGGCTAGACGAAGTCAATTTTTTGGGCCATGTGATATCGAAGGAAGGGATTGCAGTGGATCCGTCAAAAGTAGAAGCAGTTCTATAATGGGAAAGGTCGAAGATGGTGACAGAAATTCGAAGCTTTGTGGGATTGACTGGATACTATTGGAGGTTCATTGAAGAATTCTCTAAAATAGCAGGGCCCCTCACTCAGCTCATGAGAAAGAATCAAGCCTTTGAGTGAACCAATGCTTGCGAAGAAAGTTTCCAGGAACTGAACTAACTACTTCACCAGTGTTAGTTCTACCTGATCCAAGTGAACCCTTCGAAGTGTATTGCGATGCTTCATACCAAGGATTAGGATATGTGCTTATGCAAAGTGGAAAAGTGGTGGCTTACGCTTCAAGGCAGTTGCGAGTGCATGAGAAAAGCTATCCAATGCACGACTTGGAGTTGGCAGCTGTGGTATTTGCTTTGAAGATATGGAGACATTTCCTTTATGGAGCGACGTTCAACATCTTTGCGACCACAAGAGCTTGAAGTATCTGTATGATCAAAAGGAATTGAATATGAGACAGCAAAGGTGGTTGAAATTTCTTAAAGACTATGATTTTTGACTTCTGTATCACGCTGGAAAGGCAAACGTCATGGCAGAAGCTTTGAGTAGGAAGATGCTCAGTATCTCTGCTATGATGATTAAGGAAAAAGATTTGATAGAGCAATTCAGGGATGTTTGGTCCTTTGTGGAATTGGCGCTAGGGAAGATTTGCATGAACATGGTTACCATTTCAAGTGAGTTAATGGAGGACATCTAAGAAAAACAAAAAGTTGACAAGTTTCTGTAAGAAGAAATGGAGCTGATGAAGCAAGGCAAAGTGACAACATTTGAGGAAGGAACTGATGGAATCCTAAGGTTCCAAGGTAGAGTTTGTATACCCCGGGATCAAGAGCTTAGAAAGTATATTCTGGAACACGCTCACACGATCAAGTTGAGTATGCACCGGGAATAACCAAGATGTACCAAGACCTGAAATGATTATTTTGGTAGCACAGAATGAAGAGTGATATCACTAGGCGTGTGTCATCTTGTCTGGTTTGCCAGAAAGCGAAGGGTGAACACCAAAGATCGTCAAGAATGTTACAACCCTTATCTATTCCCGAATGGAAGTGGGATAGTATTGCGATGGACTTTGTGGTTAGATTGCCGAAGACCAAAAAAGGGTTATGATTCAATATGGGTAATTGTTGATCAATTCATGAAGTCAGCACATTTCCTCCCAAACAACATAAGGTACAACATGGAGAAGTTAACTTAGTTGTATATAGGTGAGATCGTTAGGCTATGTAGTGTGCCTACCAGTATTATTTCGGATAGGGATCCAAGGTTCACTTCCAAGTTTTTGCAAAGTTTGCAAGAAGTATTGGGAACAAAGCTACGATTAAGTTCTGCTTATCATCCACAAATCGATGGGCAATTGGAAAGGACGATCTAATCATTGGAGGATTTGCTCAGAGCTTGCGCTTTAGAATAGACTGGAAGTTAGGATGAAGTTTTACCATTAGTAGAGTTCACCTACAACAATAATTTTCATTCAAGCATAGGGATGGCACCCTATGAAGCTCTATATAGTCGATGGTGCCGAACATCTTTGTGTTGGTACCAAGACAGAGAGCGTCTTACTGTTGGACCTGATATTATACAACAAATAACTGAGAAAGTTAAGATGATTCAGGAAAAGATGAGGACGACTCAAAATCGACAAAAGAGCTATGTGGACAAAAGAATAAAGCCTCTTGAGTTTGAGGAAGGCGAGCATGTATTTTTGAAAGTCACACCAATGACTGGGGTAGGCTGAGTTCTGAAATCTAGAAAATTTACTCCCAAATTTCTTGTACCTTACCAAATTCTTCACCGAATAGGTCTAGTAGCTTACTAGATAGCCTTACCACCTTTTCTTTCAAACCTTCACCATGTCTTTCATGTGTTGCAATTGCGAAAATATATTCCTAACCCAAGCCATGTCATAGCACCAGACACAGTACAATTGAAAGAGACCTTAACCTATGAGGTACCTCCTGTAAGGATTGAAGATAAGAGAGTAAAGCAACTCAGAGGAAAGGAGATCTCAGTAGTGAAAGTGATCTAGAACGAAACAAACGGAGATGCGACATGGGAATTGGAAGACAAGATGAAGGAGCAACACCCACAACTGTTTTAAGGCATGAAAATTTCGAGGACAAAATTTCTTTTTAGAAGGGGAGAGTTGTAATACCCTGAAAATTATTCATTTCATCATAAGTGGTCATTTTATAATATTTATGGTTTTTTTAGAATTTTTTTGTATTTTTTCGAAATTGTTGAATATTTTAATATATTTTTCATTTTACGTGTGCACTGAACAGAGTCAATGTAACACCCCAGAAATTATTTGTTTTATTATAAATAGTTATTTTATAATATTTATGATTTTTGAGAATTTTTTTAAATTTTTTCAGAAATGTTGAATATTTTAATATATTTCTCGTTTTACGTGTGCGCTGAACAGAGCCAGAAAAATGAAATATTTTCGCTTAGGTTGGTAAACTTTGAACTGTCGAAACGTCGACGGGGGATCTTACTAAACTCGAGGCCGGGCACAGCTTACAAGGTTTACATTTTTTGAGATTTTATCTGATAAATAAAATTGCAGTATGTTCTGTTAAATAAAATTTTGCGGAACGCTCTATTATCCATTGGACAATAAATACTGGCTTTGTGAACTGTAACAATTATCCATTGGGTAATAACTTGTTGTAAAAATCCTAATCACCTTATTACTTTATTACTTTATCATCTTATTGCCTTATCTAAAAGAATCCACTTTATGTCTAATCAAATTTACTTTTGAAAAAGCTATCAAGCTAACCCTAATTTTAGAAGCCAATTTCCCTCCCTTTTCTCCCTCACACTCCATGGCCATGAGGCCTTTTTGTGAGCCAAAAAATGGCTTTTCACTTTATCATTTCACATTACTAATTTTCAAAATCCAAAAGCTATCATCATTTTTACTATCAACTTCTCTCTCTACATTTTCTTCTCTCATCTTTTCTCTCAAGTTCTCCTCCTTCTTTCTTCTCCCCCATGCACGGCCACACACCCTTCTATACCCCATTGGATTGCAAAATATTCAAAGTAACCATATTTTCTTAATCCCCATCACATTCTAAACACCTTCCTAGTTTGAATCTACTTGAAAAGCTTCCATCTTCATCATCTTCTTCAAGCTTCAAAGTTTGAAGCTTAAGGGTAAGATTCTTGATTTCTCATCTTCTCTTCTTCATTTTCATTTTAATGGTCTACATCATGACCATTTATCCTCTTTTCTCAAGCCTTGGTGTTGATTTGATGAAATTGTAATTTCTAGGGTTTTTGGTGAAGCTTGGCCGAATTCATCAAAGAGCTTCAAGGAAGTTATTTTCTTGTTTTTTCCTTAGGTAAGAGGGAGATTGTCCACTTCACCCTCTAGTAGTAGTGAAAGACTTTATTTTGTGTTGGTTGTGAGGAGCCCTAATTAGGGTTACTCTCTTTGATGTATGATTTTGATGGTTATGTGTTGATTTTACCTTATATGATTTATTTGATTGAATATATATGTATATTGATGACCTTGAATTGATTTTGGTGGATTAGAAACATGAAATGGAAGCAAGGGTTCCTTGCCCTCTTCAATATGGCTCACGGCCATAACCCTAGACTAGGGTGATCATGGTTGAAAATTTTGTATCAAGATGGAAACATAACTAACCAAGTGTATACTATATAATGGAGTAATGGAAAATTTAGGGTTCTTACCCTTGGGAGGCTCATGGCCTCTAGGGCCATTTTTGGGTCGAAACATGTAACTTGTGTAACAATTAGGGAACTTGGATATTAGTGGGTAATAATTAATAGATTGATGAAAAATTTGGGTTCCTAATTCCATTAGAAGGCTCACGGCCTCTTAGGAAAAATGGGGGAAATTGTTGTGTTAAAATGGAAGCTTGGCTAATTAGATAATTAGAATTAATTAGGGATTCATAAAATAGAAAAAATCCAAAATGAAATAGTGTCCCAAAACTTAGAATAATTTTTAATTAAAGGAAGACCATTAGTGTAAGTAAGAATATTGAATAACTCAATTTAAATTATCTTAAGGGAATTAAGTCAAAAAATAATTGATGAACTTGTCTAATTAAATAACAAAGATTAAATGAATAATGCAAGAGAATTTCTTTAAAAGAGGAACTTAGTAAGAAGAATGTAGAAATTAAGGCATAATTCCATAATGTACCCTAAAAGTGTAATGTCTTATTTGAGGACTTGATAATAATTATTGTGGGTCCATGAGTGGGACCAAGATTGTGCTGATGCTTATCTTAGCCAAATTGTGGCATGTTATGGAAAAGTATATTATTGTTGAATATACATGAATGTGCATTGAGTCATCATACATTGTGAAAGTCTGATGGACTGTTGTTAATACCTTGTTGCCTAGGAGATTAAATTACACCTTAGTGCGGGTACGAGTAGACTAGTGTAGGTCATAATGTTGACCTTGGGGGCGTCAGGGTGTGGGTGTCTCACAATGGTCAGTTGGTAGCTCTTCTAGGCTGTGGGATAGACCGATGCAAACGTACCGACGATCCGGACCGAGACACTGTCCTATATCGCGATATAGTGAAGAATATCTTGTACAATGCCTGGATGTGCACGTGGATAAAATTTATAATTATAGCACTTTTGGCCGCGGCAGCCGAGTTACAGATATGTCTCCTGATCTATTCTCTCTGACATCGTGTCTAGCTCCATGGAGTAGGATTTTGATATCATATGCATGTGCATAGAAAGTGAATGCATTATTTAGCATTTAATTTATATGATGATTTGATCTGCTATCTTATTGATGTTATAATTACCTGGAATTGTCAAATTGTTTGATGTTTGTTTCTTGTTACTATTTATTATTCTTGTAATGCTATGTGGGCGTCCTACATCATGCTGTTTCTTTACTATCATAATTGGTGCTGAATATAGGATGTCTCACCTCTTTTCTGTATTTCTACTGTTCTATCTATCTGTATGTTTCTCTGAAGACATCGGTGAAGAAGGGGAAGTACACGAGTTCCCTGGTTTTTGGCTTAACTTTGACTAGCACCTGTTTCGATCATGACGTCCCGTCCGCAAGGCTTTTTGGGGTATGTGCGACTGACTTTCCTCGGAGTTCCGGACTACTGGCATATCAACCTGGCTTCGGATCGCTGTGTTTATCTGGGAGATGTGACGGTGTCTCTAGCTTGGGGGCGTTATGATCAACCTTTCTTTACCTGTAGTGTTCGTTTACAGTTAGAGTTTTATCTGCCCATTCATGACATATGGGGTAAGCGTTACTACTCCCCACAGGAGGATTCACTCCTCTCTACTGTCTGAGCCCCCACCCGTAACTCAGAGGCTCTGATGAGGGTTTCCTCTGACGAGGAAGACCCTGAGGAGGATCCAGCTACGGTTCCTTCTCTTTCCCAGTAAGGGCTGATACTGTTGATGGTCACTGATGACTATTTGTCTTTCTTTTTGGGGCCTGATGATTATGTTTTTTGGTGGGCTGTACATGTATAATCTTTTGGGGCATGCATAATTTTGCTTTATGTATATCAGGTGTTGTAACTAAATGAACATGATATGGGTATATATATATATATATATATATATATATATATATATATATATATATATATAATTACAAGCATGATGTATGGATGTATGGGTTATTTTTCATGTTACTTTTGTTATAACCACATATCATTTTCTTATCGCAACAAAAAGAAAAAAAAAGAAATTCACCAATTTATTTATACGATTTCAACCAAGCAAGTTTATCTATAATATAATGAACCGGGTCTTAATTTATACTTTCATTTTTTTCGCTTCTTGGTCATGGTGTGACGTTCCCTCTCAAAAAGGGGCGTTACAACTTGAATGGCTTTCATGCTTCGTCAATGACAGCCTCAATGATTTTCTGGTGAATCAGAGGCAGAAACTACTGACATCGCTTTATCAAACAAGAAGAAGTTGAAGACGAGGATATGTTGCTCCTCATTGATTCTCTAGCATTCCCACCAAAATGCCGCCGTTGAAGTTTGAAAACTATTATAGGAGGATCCATCATTGGTGAAGGTTGAATGCCACAAATTTTGACAATGGCAACCCACTTCCCTCTATGGCCTTAGTGTGAACTTAGATGTTTAAGCTCCATTAAGATCAGGTGGGGTTAAGAGAGAAAAGACACAAAGAATTTCTAAAGTTCTTCCTCAAAAGAAGGAACTTCAAATTCTCTAATTTGCATTTTATAATTTCAAATTTCATAATTGGCGCTAAACAAATAAGCTGAAGCTAAGACAAGATCATAGAAAACATATACACAATGCCTACATATCACCATAGCTCATGCTAGGTTTAAATGAGTACAAAAGCCCAATAGAAGGCGCCACAAATGCTTCTACCTTTGCCTATGTAGGGTGGATTGCAAAGAGACCCATAGTCAACTAATCAAAGTGGTGGAGGTATTTGCAAAGGAACACCAATGTCCAAGTCAATGAAAAAGAGTGAGAAATGGGTAAGTGTTTAGGCCAAAGAGAGAATATACCTTAGATATTATTGAGTTACCCTTTATATATTGAGTGAAAGAGGTATTTATGTGGATTGCACCTCTAGATCATGATTGCCAAGGTGTTGTGTGCGAATTCTATTAGGAGCTTAGCCAATCCTCTTAGTGACAAGTTTTCTTTGCCATAATATAAGTATCTTCCAAAATCAAGGATTTGTATTTTTTAATGCGCATTTGGGTTCGAGTTGACCTAGTTGGTTAGGTTGTGTGTCCTAATGTCAAATTTGGGCTATAGGTCATTGGGATGATGCGTTTAGGTCTAGGTCAAATCAACAGGTCAAGTTGGGTTCTTTGATAACAAACAGGGGTGTATGTCATTGGGCTTGGGCTAAGCCAATTCCATATAGCCCAATTCCACAAATAGAAGACACATCCACAAAAGAAACCAGATTTCAGTCACAAATAGCAACCCATTGCAAGAACCAACAATGAAGTAAGAACCAATTATAGTTTCAAAAAGGACACAAAACTTGGAGTGCTTAATAAGGAAATGGGAATCATTAGAAAGCAAAGTGCAACATCTCAAGCCACTAATATATTTAAGAAATTTTGTGGATAAGTGCAAGACATAAGTGTAACACCTTGGTTTTTCATTTTTCTTGATATAAATATGTTTTATAATATTTTTGAATTTTTGAGAATTTTTAATTATTTTGATTATTTTAATATTATTTTGAGTTATATGCTTAAAGTTTTTTTTTTTTTTCTAAATATATAAGAGTTTTATAATTTTTATGATTTTATGAATTTTTGTAGATTTCTTTGAAAATTTAATTATTTTAATATTAATTTGAGCTATGTGTGGGCTCGGGGTGGACCCAGGGTGGGTCCAAAAAAATAAAAAAATTTTCTGAACCAGAAAGTTTTGAACTGTCAAGGCGGGGTCAAAGGATCTTACTAAACCCGAAACCGAAAACAGTTGATGAAAATTTTTTGTATCTGAGTTTTCTATTATTCATTGGATAATGCTATTATCCATTGGGTAATGCCTTTACTTACTGTGTAATGTTATTATCCATTGAACAATGACTAGCAGTAACTATTATTTTTTGGGTAATAGTTTTTGAAAATATCTTTTAGAAAATATCTTTTGAAAAATATCTTTTGAAAAATATCTTGAGATTAGTCAACTAAAGAGGCTATGATTTTGGGAAGGACCAATAGAAAGGAAGCTTACAAGTAAAGAAAGATGGAGTCAACAATAGTGGCATGGACTTTGATTTACACCCTAGGATGGCAAAACTTAGTGGAGAAGTTTTGAATATCAACCATTGATCTAATCAACGGTTAAGAAGCAAGACTTAGTGGAGAAGTTTTGAGTATCAACCATTGATCTAATCAATGGATATAAAAGTAAACTTAATGAAGAAGCCTTGGATGATCACCATTGATATAATCAATGGTGTGAAAGCAAACTTAGTAAGGAAGCTTTGGATGTTCACCATTGATCTCATCAATGGTTGTGAGAGTAAGCTTAATTTAGAAGTCTTGGATATCCATCATTGATCAAATCAATGGTTTAGGAAGCAAGCTTGCTTGCTTAGTTGTTGAACAGTCAACGAAAGTGTCTAACTAATAGAAATTGATCAAGCTTAGTGGCTATCCAATGGGAGGAGAGCTTGGAGAGCAAGTTTTGACCTTCACAAAGCTTCTTGGAGAAGCTTTGACCCCTCCTTTGGATGACCACCCTCACGGCCAAGTACCTCTCCAATTGGCTAAGTGTTCATTTTCCATTTCATTCAAGAAAGCTATCATCTTTCTTTCAAAAACCTTAACACTTTTTCTCTCATTTTTTCTCTCCTCTAGCTCACGGCTCCTTCACTCCGAACACCTATCCATCACTCATAAATTAAACAAAGCTTACCACTTAGTTCTAAACATGATTCTAAGCATCTTTCATGTTATGATCAAGACCAAATTCCACCATCCTCAAGCTTGATTTTTGGATTCAAGCTCTAGGGTTTTTAAGGTGTTGTGCATGATTTTCATTTCTTCTTTGATTTTTGAAATCCTAAGACCATGTTTGATCCATGGTTGTCTTACTCAAGCTTTGAATGTTAATATTTTTGTGTTTGTTTTGGTTTTTAAGAATCACTTGGTGAAGAAAGTTGATAGAAAGGATCACACAAGGAACTTGGAAAGCTACATCTAAGGTAAGAGGGAGATTAACCTCATTGGTCATATGTGGTGATGAAGGAATGAATTTGTTTGTGTTGTGAGTGAAAAATCCCTTAAAAGATTTATTCACTTGATTGTGTATGTTTAAGTGCTATGTGTTGTTATATGTGATTTTATTGCTTTGATAATTATGCATGATTTTTATTAAGTGATTACTATGTGAGATGATATGATTTTGATTGAATTGTGACTAGATGCTTAATATGATTTTATTGCTTTAATAGTAAGCATGAATATGTAATAGTAGATATATCATGAGTGATATGTTGTATATGATGAGAATCACGTGGAAAGGAAAACTATTTTGGTTTCAAAGAACCAAGAGGCTCGTGGCCTCCATGAGGATTTTGGAGTAAATCACTTAAAATATTTTACTAAGTGTGGATTTTAGATGATTATGTAACAAGTAATTGGATTAAAGATTTTTACAAAGAAAAATGAGATAGGAAATGAATAAATATTTGGTTATGGAATATAACTTGATTTTTGGCCAACATGCCAAGAATTGGTATTTTAGACCAAAAATATTTTCTCAAGTGTAGTCTTAAAGGATTAATTAAAAAGAACTCGATTTAGTGAATTTTGAGATGTAAAAAGAAAGTAAACTAATTTTTAGAATTAATTAAATTAATAAATTGAGGTCATGATGGGAAATAAATTTATAAGTTAAAGTTTACTGACGTATAGCTCACTTTTTGAGTTTTGAAGTGCGTTAGAAAACTTTGAGCTATAATATTTGATTAAATCTTGGAAGTGTAAAATTTTGTGAAGAAAATATTAGAAAGTGTTATTAAGAGGAAATTTATTGAAAAGGTTTTATTTAATTAAAATAAACGTAAGTTTTGGAAAGGATATTAGAAAATATTATTTAGAGGATTTTTAGTAAAATAATAATTTTTAATGATAGTTTGGAGTTTAAAATATTTTGTTTAAGAATGTTTTATTAAGAGTAAAGAACAAAGATTTTGAGATATCTCGAATTAATTTGGATAATATAAGTTTTTGTGGAAAATGTTAGGAAATATTATTTGGTGGAGGTTTAGTGAGAAAATGTTAGAAATATTTTTTTAAAGGTGATTTATTAAGGAAATATTAGAATTAAAGTCCAAATTTTGATATTAAATGAGAAATTTTTTAATTTGAGCTTAGAATATGATTAAAATGTTTTATGCGATTAAAAAAATGCAGAAAAACTCTTACGCGATTTAAAAATAGTGATTTTTAACTACGTGATTGAGAAAACTTTTTAAAATCTTTACGCGATTGAGAAAATGTTAAAAAATCATTACACAATTTGAAAACGTAACAGAAGTTTTCTGCGATTGTGAAAACGCAATAATATCACTACGTTATTGAGATGAACAACGAGTTTTGCTATAGGACCGACGTACTAGACCCAATTGGATTATGAACTTAGCATTATGCTTGTGGAACTGAAGTATTGGACCCGAGTGGATCATTGGTATTATGTAATTGTATGGGCGGTTATATAATATCATTGATACTAATGGTATTAGACGATTGTATGGGCAGTTGCTTTAATATCATTGGGAACAGTTCAACAGTGGTTTGATTTCATTGATTATACATTTGAGCATTATACAGTTAGTAGTTGTTATGGCTTTTGTGCCTAGGAGTGAACGAGAACTTACAGGATAGTGCGATCTATGATGGATCTAAGGGGGCGTCAGGGCGAGGTGATTCACTTAGTAACCTGTTGTCACATTGTATACCCCTGACCGTGAAAAATCGTTACAACGCACTGACGAGTACTCGAAAAACACTATTCTTTTCGTAATCTGACGTAGACTATCTTTTGAGGGGGGACAGATCTTCTGGAACGTTCATCTCTGAATTTGAGTTTAGCTTCATAGAGTAGGAAATGGGTGCATTTATGCATAAGGATGGTCAGTATATTCATTAGGCATGTGCATAGTTAGTGTATATATTGTTCATATGCATAGCCAACATTTATACTGTTGTGATATAGTATTATTGTGATATAATATTATTGTGGTATTATTATTATGCCAGATATTGTGTTGCAAGTTTATTGGATTATTTATTTATTAAATATCATGAATATATCTGCTAATTTTATGCTATTTTATAGATTATATGTTTAACTGTGTTGGCATGTTTATCGTTTCTTTGCTGCCATATTGGTATGTGATATAGGGGATCTCACCTCTTTTCTATATCGTTTGTCTGTTATGTTTTTATGATTATGTTTGATAAAGACCGTAAAAAAGGACGAGGTTAGATCGCCTAGCTTTGAGTTGGATTGACTTTGTTTGATCGATTTGCAATGGCTGCAAGGAGGGATTTCTTAGTCAACGTGAGAGTGCAGCAGTAGGAGGCACTGAAGCCTGGCGCTGTGATACTAATGTTGAATGTGTTGTTTATTTTGAAAATTTGTCTGTTAGGGATCCAGAGGAGGATTTGAATGAAGATCGGGTGCAGGACCCTACTCTTCTAGTGTTTAGACTTAGGATAGGTTTAGTTTTTATATGGTAATTATATATTATTTTAAAGTACATAAGTTTTATGTAATTAAGTTGTTATTAATCTATGTTATGTACGAGAGATGTATGTTATTCAGTTCTTGTGTCTTGTGTTTTTAAAATTTGGTAAGTTTATATTATCTGCGAAAAGGAAATTTTGAAACTCGTATTAAAATAATATTAAATATTTTATAACGTGGGTAAAGAATTAAAAGGGGATAGTCTGAAATGTGATACCCTAAGGAGGGTGTTATAATAAGACTTACAGGCAGAGAAGAATGGCTGAGGTAACTTGCAATGAAAGTGTTGGGAATTCAAGTGTGAATGAGATGTCGGTGAAGAAGTCTGACATTAGAAATAAATGGACAAAGTAAGAACTATATAAAGTAGAAGAACCTATATAAACTATTTTGGACTAGGTTTTGGGTCCACGGGTTTGGAGCAACCTATCCCGCCAAAATAGAACCCAGGCATCACTACACATATGTGGCTGCCTATTTGCTAGGCGTAACTCTCTCAAAGGATATAAATGCTAATCATATCCCACATAAATAGGGATTTAGACACTGAGAATAACGGTCTTCCGGATGTTATTCAACAACATTCAATTTACATTAAATACTCAGATTCTCAACGTCCTAAGAGGATCCTACATATACCCTGTAAGGCAAAAAGGTACAGACCTAATCTCTAATTTTATACACTATCCTCCTTGCACACAAACTGACTTGAGCGTAGGAGTTCCTTTTGCAAGTACCCACCCCCTCGCGCCATTGCTGTCACAGCTGTGCCATGGAGGAATGCACCATCATTTACCTTTTCAGGTAATGCTCTGAATCTAGTTCAGAACATTGTCACTGTCTGTGGGAAAAGATAAATTTCTACTCCCAACACCACCATTAACACTCCCATCACAAACACCATCATGGTTAACAAAAGGAGGAGACCTGAAATACCCTTAGTAACATGTTAGACTTGTATATGGTTACAAAAGATAGCAATTTACTTGCTTAATATGTCTGTGAAGTTCTGTGACAATCTGAGTTTGTTTGGGAACTTAGTTGCAACCCAGAAGTTGAAAAGTAGCTTAAAATGACTCAAATAATGGCTTTAAAGGTTAAGTTGAAGGAAACAGGTATGAATAACTTATTTATAGGTCACAAATGAGCTAAGTAAGATGCAGTTAAAGTTTTAAGTGAATAAGAGTTAGTTTGGTATTTTTAAGCATACTGGTTGTGCTTTTAATGTCGGATTGACTAGCAGCAGATATGGAAAAAGATAATATAGGTAAAACAATAATTTAGATGAATCTTATGATTTATTCTAAAGTTGTTGGAAGCTAGAAAACTTGAATTAATATAATTCAAGTGTCCTTAGTAGATATAAGTTTCAGCACAGAAACTTAAGTTTGGTTTTTCCTTCCTGTTTCTTTCCTTTCCCTTGGCTGAAGACTAGAAACAAAGAAGAAAGAAAATGAAGAGAAAAGAGAAAGGGGAAGAGGAAGAAGGAGAAGGAGAAAGAGGAAAGGAAGACCAAGGAAGAGGATCAAAGCTTAAAAGTCTTCATCTACATTAAGAGGTAAGGGGTTTCTATTCATCTTTCTCCTTAGTTCATTTGGATTGAACCTAGGTTTTTGCATGAATGGAAATAGGGGTTTGAAGAGCCAAATCCATGTTCTTGGCTTGATTCTTGATTCCAAGGACTAGGTTAGGATAGTTTCAACTTAGTAAGTGTAAGATGACCATTTATGGCTCAAGATCAACCATAGGATCCATAGGTTTAAGAATTGGACAATGGTTGGAGTTATATGATTTTGGACCTAAATCTATGCCTAAGAGAATCCATAGGTTGTAAAAGAGTTACAACAAGGTTAGGGGCCTAGATTGGTGTTAGAAATCACAAGAAAATCGATATTAGATGATCGGAAGTAAGAAATCAACCTTTGGAACAGTGCACAGTTTCTGCATAATTTTACAGAAATCATGTTCTGTAACGTGCACCGTAGCTTGGAGGAAGTCACGCCGTAACATGAGGTTGAATGTTCATGTTCACCGCGGCGTGAGAAGGCCACATCGAGGCATGAGGTTGAGTTTGATACATGCGTCACGGCATGCCAGTCGTCATGCCATGGCGTGCTGCTCTCGGCTTGTTTCAGACTGAGAACCCGAGAGTCGAGAGCCAGGTGCCGCGGCGTGCCCACAGTTATGTGGCGGCGTGAGCACCAGGAACTCCAAAAATGTCATTTTTGATGTTTTTAAGTTCTGGACTAGATAAAACCATTCTTATATGTTTCCTAAAGTGTGTTGAGGCACAAATGGGGATAGATCAAGAGGAGAATTATCACCTAGCAAGTATGTGAAAGCTGAAGCCTTTGAGCATCTTAAAGTGAAGGATTGCCCTAGGTAAGGATGTAGCACCTTAGGCAACCTAGTGTTGCATTAGATATCACTTAAGGTGTGAAGCGATGGTGCAATGGAGATGACTATACTAGGATGGATTATAGGGTTCACTCTAGTAAGAATAAGGGAGGTATGAGATTAGGATATCCAAGAGTAATGGATTACCTTGGAAAGGTACCAAGAACCTTAAGCAACAAATAGTTACAACTAAGAACTACTTTTAAGTTAGATTCACTTGAGTAGAGATAAGGTTGTGTATATAGTTTCGAAGAAGGAATGTTATGTACTAAGTCTCTAGTTAAACGGGACCTTGTACATTGTCAAATACACAAAATGATGAGTTGAGACTAGTAAGCTTGTCATATCTATGAGAGTAGTTGGATATGCAAAGTTATAGAGAAATGCTCATTTATTTCCTTAAACAAGGTTAGAATGAAGCATTAGCTAAGATAGACTCTTTCACTAGGATGAGTTGAGTCTATAAGAATGTTAAGGTGGTGTTTATGTAAGAGGTAAATATAACACTATGCTTTTCACACACTAGTTAGTTAATCTAGTATATATGTGAAAGCTAAGAACTTTAGTGCAACCAAAGAATAAGGTTTTCCTATAGATAAGTGTCTAGCACCTATGGTAACTTATTGTTACTTAGCTTCACTAGAGATGTGATGATGAGGGCTGTTAGATATAAGTAAACTATGATAAGTTGGCATTATCTACCTGTGAATGTGACTTATATGATATGAGGTCATTTAGCCAGAAGGAAGGGAGTTAGAAGTTCCTAAGGGGACAAGTATTCCTAACCAAGTGCTAGGGTTGCATGTAGTGTGAAAATTTCAATTTTCCTATCTACAATGGGGTAAACATGAGAAGTCATAATTTCCAAGAAAAATATGCCTAGATCTTAGATGACCTAAGTATGTAAGAATGACTATATGTATGTCTATGGAAATGGTCTAGTAGTATTGATTTTTGTGAGTATCCTTTGATGTTGTATACTATCATTAAGGCCAAATAAGATAAGTGAGAAATCTGAGAGACGCTCTTTGAGTAAGGATGAAGCCCAAACTTCTCAGTATGCCAGGGTACGTGTGATGTGAGGATGAGCTTTCCCTCTATTTACCATAGGATAATATACTGAATCAATTCTTAATGAATATCCTTGTTTTCAAAATCAACCTCTAATTGTATTTCAAAATAAAATATTGCACGAGCATATCTTTAGGATCTTTCTTAGGCATAATCATATTGCATATCATCCTCATTGCATTTACAGACAGTTGTATAGGCATTGTCTGTTGTTGTTGGTTTTCACAATTGTATAGGCAGTTATCTATACCCAATGGTATGTAAGCTATCGGTTTAGACCACACTACTAGGTAGTGTGCAGTAATAAGAATTAGGGAGGAAACTCCTATGTTAGTAGTTATAGTAATTATTATATTTGTTATACAATGTTATAGCTAGCTGGTATTGGAATTGCTTTTATTGAGAATTGTAATTCTCACCCCAGTTGTTCTTCTATATAAATCTAGGTAAAGACCCAACTAAGGGAAAGAAGGCGAAGCATGAAGACTAGTATAATTTTATATGCTTTAGTAGAAAAGCTTATGTATAAGTTTATATTTGCTTTATATGTTTAAAAGAGTTATGTAGTACAATATGCCCTTCTGTGACTAGTGTTGTATATATATGTATGAGTTTAAGTTTTTCTGTAATCTCTCAAGGCTTTCTATAATTACTCATTGTGATTATGAATATATATAATAGTTAGTTATGTAGAAGTCTAGTACTAAATATCCTTGTGTATCTATAATATACCTGGATATCTGTATTAGGATGTTACAAGACCAACCTCAACCAACCAGAATCGTACTTCTGCTGCCCACAACCCACTTTCTGCAAATTCTTGCCTAGCATTTGTCTCTACTACTTATAAGCCATTTCCTGAACCAGTCGTAGCTTAATCGGAAACCAGGCAAGATGGGCTGGAGACTTCTTTTACCAGAGAGAATCTCCCCCTCCTTCCCCA
Organism: Ormosia semicastrata; assembly: GCA_029884595.1. Taxonomy (NCBI): domain Eukaryota; kingdom Viridiplantae; phylum Streptophyta; class Magnoliopsida; order Fabales; family Fabaceae; genus Ormosia; species Ormosia semicastrata. Next base: position 44,173,354 of record JAQQTO010000044.1, on the reverse strand, counting down.
CGAGTTTCGGTGAGGCAACGCTTAGGTCTTCTAAGAGCCCTTTTTCGAGATACTGGGCAGCGGGTATCAGTGCTACAACACCTTGGAGACTGGGTGGAGAATGAAGCTCAATCTTGCCAGGATGAGATAGATCACTAGAAGCTATTCAGAACAAAACTGCTCTTTCTAGTTAGGCTTCAGGATGAGAGAATTCATTGTCAAGATGAAAGAATTCATAACTTAGAGCGAGCTGCTAACCAAGACAATAAACCAGTCTCCGAGAAGGAATTATGAAAATAGAAAAGACTAACATCAAGAAGATAACCGCCATCCAGAGAACTCAAGGATCGCGAATCCTGGTCATAATACTAAACTCGTCCATACAAGAAAACAGGAACACAGAGTAAAGAACTCAATTTCTCAGAACCAATCTTTCTCTAATAATCTGATGGCATAAGAGATCCCTAGGCATTTAAAGTACCCACCAATATTGAAGCCCATGATGGGATCATAGACCCTTAAGAGCATCTAGACAACTATGTCCCTGCTCTCCGATTCGCTGGGGGTGATGACTCTCTCATGTGCTGAGCTTTCCCTCTGTCGCTGAAAAAAGTTGCCTTGAGATGGTTCACCACCTTAACCCCAAAATCTGTTGTTAATTGGGGGGCCTCTCCTCGAGATTTTTGTTGCACTTTGTTGTGGAATTGGCAAGTGCACCATATCGTAAAAGTAATAAATGATGAGTAAGATATCGTTCCCACGAGGAATTAGTTTACCAAGTACCACTTCTGTAATATTAATACTATCTAGGCAACCAATAATTGTGATTCAAGATAATTAAAGACACAAAATTATAAAAGACAAAAACACATAAGAATGCACAAAATTAAAACATGAGAGATCTGACTTCACTTAATTCAACAATCTATCATAGATAATAGAGTAGCTTTGGGATCTTCATTCTAATTAATTTCTAGTCATTCAATTGAAGAGGAGAATCCCTTAATTAATTAAAACTCAATTCCTTGGTGAGTTAATTCTCTTTAATTATCAAAGCCTAGTCAATTCCTTGATCTAAACCCCAACTCTTAAAGGCATGACCTTCACTCTATGGATTCTCATGAAAAATACCACAATTCTCCCACACAGCCTATAACCTCTATTCCTAGATGATTATAAATCATGGCACTTATTATTTATAGTCTAGGTCGTATACAAACCTTCCGATTCTACACACATCTCACTAGATCAATTTATGAGTGGCCAATTCATAAAAACATTAAGAACCATAATAAGCATTCAAATTGAATAGAAAAGAAATTAATTAAAAATTCAATCTTAATACATGTTCACCATAGCAACACATAAATTTAGCTACGCATGACAAAAGAGAAGAAGAGATAGGAAGAGAAAAGAGAATTCATCATGATAGAACTGTAGAGAAGAAACCAAAACGCCTTTAATGGTGATTCGATCTCCAACTCCATGAGTACTGCATGACGACTCCTCCTCCTCTCCTAGGGCTCGTCCCCTCGCTGCCTTTGAGCCTCTCAAAACTCTATATTTTTCATGTATTTTTTAAACCAAAAGAAAGCTACTTTGCTAAACTTGTTTTTCCATTTTTATAGAAAAATTGATAGCTTTTCGTATCCTTTTTTTGAACGATTTTTCTCACCCACTAGATAGCAGAATCTGCCCTCGATCTCAACAGATAATTTGTAGGATTTTCTATTAGCTTTTCAATGCCACAAATAGTGCATCGATCTGATCTCTTAATTAATCTTTGACTAAATATCTTGTTTCTTATTCCTTTTTGTTGAATCCATATAAATTAGGAAACAAATATTGAACTCAAATTAAGAAACTCCTTGAAATCCTTGCATTAAATGCAGAGATACTTGGTCATCAAGTAGAGATTGTTTGCGCTCCAATTAATAATCTAACTTGATCCTTTCTTAAATTCTTACAAAACACAATAAAAATATATTTAATTCAGTAGACACATAATTAACTTAATATCATAAATAAATAGTATAATTTTACTATCAAAATATTCAAATCCTTCAAATATTTATATTTAGGAATTTCTTATTTTTACACAAAATTTGAGGATTTATCTTAAAAATTCAAATAATCCTAGGTGAAGAGATAATTATTTAAAAAATAAATTAAAAATAAAAATAAATAAAAATAAACAAAAATTAAATAAATATAAATTAAAAATCTTAATAAATAAACTCAAAAGATGAGTGTATTTTACACTCATCAAGTACTCCCAAACTTAAATATTGCTTGTCCTCAAGCAATAAAAAAAAAGAATTAAAAAGAATAAAAGAAAAGAAAACAACTAAAACTCAAAATATGCAGACTCAAAAATGGCAATACCGATTATTGAAAATCATTAATATCCTCAGAAACTTCTTCACAATCTAATTTCAAAGTGTCACACATGAACAATTCAATTGCTACATCGTCTCTCACATGCAACTCTCATGCATAAATGACTTCCCAAAAACATAAATGAAAGACTCAATCTCCTCATAAAATACAAACCTAGATTGGTTTATGAAACTGTAAGTGCATATCAAACCCACATCCATAGGGTTGTTCTTCATCTCTGTCTCTACTAATGTAAACAACACATAACCAAGGATCCAAAAGGACTTTATAAAGCTTGTAATGTAAGGTCAAGGGTATGAGTTAAGAAAGAAATTATAGGATAATGAAAACAAAAGTCGAGATACAAAATCATGCAAATTCAAAATTCAATCCACAAAATGTAAGACAAGTTCAAAATGGAGCATAAGAATCAACACTTTATTATTTTTTTTTCTTTTTTTGCTTTTTTTAATAACCTACACCCTCAAACTTATTTCTTTGCAACACATTAAGTGCACTTTTTTTTTTGTTTGAATTTTTTCATCTCCATAAATACTCCATGCACAAAAATAACTAAAGCTTGAATATTAAAATAATACAAGATATGCACTCAACAAAGGTTATGTAAGAGGAATTTTTTTGTTTTTATTTATTACTATGGGTATGGGAAAAGGAAAATGTGAGTAAAGAAAAGAAATAAAGGCCAACCAATAACAAGGCTACAAAAGGGACTTAAGGATAAAATGTGTTTACAAGTTGCCTTGAAAGGCTCAAACGGTCCAAAGAAGGCCCTTATCATTTCTTTAATCATGCACTGCCTAGGATTTCACCTCAAGAAAGAATCTAACAACTTATAGATGTAGATCATCAACACATATGCATTCCTATAAACTTTCTCTAAGCTTGACATGAAATTAAATTCCAAGGTCTATCAAACATAAAGATGTGAAAAACATTCATACATAATTGAAACAATAGAGATAAACTTAACTCTCAAATTCTCATGCGATATCCTAAGAAATCAGATCAATGCACAATTCAAATAATCATTAGATATTCAATTTAACAAATCGGCATGCACAAAATGAATCAAAATACAATAGGGGTGATGATGACACAATAAAATCAATAAAAATAAATAAATAAATAAATGTGAAAATAAAATATTAAAGAAAGGAAAAAAACTTTTTTTTTGCAGCCGACAACTATATACATCCCCTACAAAGGCTCCAAACTCGGGAGGTACCTAAGTCGACTCAACATTAGCAACTTGAAAACAAAAATAAAAAATGTTAATCAATAAAATAAGAAATAATAAAATAATAGCAAAAACAAATAATTAATCGAAATTGAAAGGATAAAAAAGTAAAGAAAAAAAAAAAAGAAAAAAAAAAAACAAAGCCTAGAGTAGTATTCTTCCTAGATACTAATGATATTGATAAAAGCCTAATTCCCCGGCAACGGCACTAAAAACTTGTTGCGGAATTGGCAAGTGCACCAAATCGTAAAAGTAATAAATGATGAGTAAGATATCGTTCCTATAAGGAATTAGTTTACTAAGCACCACTTCTCTAATATTAATACTATCTAAGCAAGCAATAATTTTGATTCAAGATAATTAAAGACACAAAATTATAAAAGACAAAAACACATAAGAATGCACGAAATTAAAACACGAGAGATCTGACTTCACTTAATTCAGCAATCTATCATAGACAATAGAGTAGCTTTGGGATCTTCATTCTAATTAATTTCTAGTCATTCAATTGACGGGGAGAATCCCTTAATTAATTAAAACCCAATTTCTTGGTGAGTTAATTCTCTTTAATTATCAAAGCCTAGTCAATTCCTTGATCTAAACCCCAACTCTTAAAGGCATGACCTTCACTCCATGGATTCTCATGTAAAATACCACAATTCTCCCAGACAACCTATAACCTCTATTCCTAGATGATTATAAATCATGACACTTATTATTTATGGTCTAAGTCATATGTAAACCGTCCGATTCTACACATATCTCACTAGATCAATTTATGAGTGGCCAATTTATAAAAGCATTAAGAACCATAATAAGCACTCAAATTGAATAGAAAAGAAATTAATTAAAAATTCAATCTTAATACATGTCGATTGAATCAAGTTACATCTTCACCCTAGCAATACATGAATTTAACTACACATTACAAAAGAGAAGAAGAGATAGGAAGAGAAAAGAGAATTCATCATGATAGAACTATAGATAAGAAACCAAAACACCTTCAATGGTGATTCGATATCCAACTCCATGAGAGCTCCATGATGGCTCCTCCTCCTCTCTTAGGGCTCATCCCCTCGCTGCCTTTGAGCCTCTCAAAACTCTATATTTTTCATGTATTTTCTAAATCAAAAGAAAACTACTTTGCTAAACTTGTTTTTCCCCTTTTATAGAAAAATTGATAGCTTTTCATATCCTTCTTTGCATGATTTTTCTCACCCACCAGATAGCAGAATCTGCCCTCGATCTCAACAGATAATTTGTAGAATTTTCTGTCAGCTTTTCAATACCGCAAACAGCGCATCGATCTTATCTCCTAATTAATCTTTGACTAAATCTCTTATTTCCTATTCCTTTTTGTTGAATCCATATAAATTAGAAAACAAATATTTCACTCAAATTAAGAAACTCCTTGAGATCCTTGCATTAAACACAGATACACTTAGTCATCAAGTAGAGATTGTTTGTGCTCCAATTAAGAATCTAACTTAATCCTTTCTTAAATTCCTATAAAACACAATAAAAATACATTTAATTTAGTGGGCATAGAACTCACTCAATATCATAAATAAATTGTATAATTCTACTTTCAAAATATTCAAATCCTTCAAATAGTTATATTTAGGAATTTCTTATTTTTACACAAAATCTGAGGATTTATACTAAAAATTCAAATAATCCTAGGTGAAGAGATAATTAATTAAAAAATAAAAATAAAAAATAAAAAACTAAATAAATATAAATTAAAAATCCTAATAAATAAACTCAAAAGATGAGTATATTTTATACTCATCACACTTCACCACCAGCAAAGTACAACCTAAATCCATTTCATGCCTCTATTAGATCAAGCAAGAAAAGGAAGAGTCTATTTGAGACTTTATATCCTAGTTCAACAAGGAGATTGTGAATGTACATGACTAGGATAAAAGACTCGGATTGTACTACATAAAAGAAAGGCTCCAACTTGGACCATTCTTCTTTTCACTGGCGAAGAAGGAGCCCAAAACCATGGACGAGTTTCGTGCACGTGCTGATAAATACATCAATGTAGAAGATGTTCTCCGAGCCAAGAAGCACCTTGAGAAAAAAGATGCTAAGCCCAAGTCCGGGAAGCAATCAAACCTATAGGGGCAGAATTCAAAGCCACATTTCAAGGGGAAGTACAACAACTATACTCCCCTTAATACACCTCAGGCACAAATCTATCAGGTCATGAACATTGAGCTTTAGGATGTGTAGAGACCTCCTCCTTTGAATAAGCATTCGTGGAGGGACACATCCAAGCACTGCACATGGCATGACGGTCATGGTCACAATATGGAGGATTGTACCAACCTCTAGGATGCCAACAAATCTCTCATCCAAGAAGACCGTTTGGTACGGTATATGCGCCAAACCTAGAACCACAATCATAGGAGAGATCATTTTAGGAAACAGAGTTATAGCCCTCAGAGTCCCTCTCCTCCCTACCAAAGAAGACATTGTTTGACTAGGAATAAGAACCCCGACCCACGATCACCTCGGGTTAACACCCAAAATCAAGATAAGGCGCAACCCCAGAATGACAACCACGAGGACAATCGTCATTGCGCCGAATTAACCTAGACAATGTTGTAATACTTTTTAATTATTACTTTTGCCATCTAAAACATCTTCTGATATCAATAATTTAGTTATTTTTCTAACTGTTATTTAATCTAAGCCAGTACATCAGCCATGACTTTGAGTCCACGAGTACTTCGGCCCAACATCATCTAGGCTAGTACCTCGACCGTGACTTTGAGTACAGGAGTACTTCGACCTGACATCATCTAAGCCAATACCTCAACTGTGACTTCTAGCCCACGAGTACTTTGGCCCGACATCACCTAAGCCAGTACCTTAACTGTGACTTTGAGTCCATGAGTACTTTGGCTTGACACAACTCCCAAGGTTACCACACCTTAGCGAGGTCCGAGGAATACAATGTTCGAAGAGGATCAACTATCCCGATATCTATATGATAATCACATATTTGATACATTAATAAACCCTCATTTTTAGTCATTTACACTCTCCATGTACTTAATTGATTGAGCTTGGTTATGTTTTATAAGTTTGAACTCAAATTGGCTTAATTAATTTTTTCCAGCAAGATTTACGTCTCACACTATTTCTGTATTTTGGTCATATCTTGAATTCTAGATTTCTAATAATTATGTATTTTACCTTGTAGGAAAGATAAGAAAGAGCTCTACAACTTTTATGAAGACCTGTAGTCAAAATCAGACATTTAGTAGACCTAATTGGTCTTGGAAGTCAGAACATGGGTTTTGTGATTGAAACTTGAATAATGTACAATAATCAGAGCATAACTCGGGCTATAAGAATGCTTTTAGGCTCAAACTAACAACATTTCAAAGCTAAGATCCAGGCCTACAACTTTCATGAAGACCACTTGGTGAGAATCTGACGAATGCAATGAGTTCAACATTGAATGATTTTGGAGACAAAGAATCTCAATAATTTTCCACTCATCAAAAGACATTTGGCATTTTTCACTCATTTTCCACTCATTCACCTACTCATGAATCAACCCCCTTATCATTTTGTATCCCTAATCCTCTATAAAAGGGAGCCTTGGCTATCATTTAGGAATCTTGGTGTTAGATATCAAGATTATGCTATTGTGTTGTTTGATTATCTTGTTGTAGTTTTCTTTTGTTCTAAATTGGAGTTATGGTTTTCTTCTTCTTCTTCTCTCTTTCTTTCTTCTTGTCTATGAGTAACTAATTTTCATTTTACTTAGGTGAAATGGTGAAGCTTTTGGTAATAAGTTAAAGTTAGATTAATTTCTTTCTTATGCTTAAATGATATATTTTTAAGTGGTCATTATACATGTTGTATTTTATTTTGAATTAATTTAGAAACACTTCTTGTAAAGTGGAAATCTTGATTCATTGTAGACAAGAGGTTGGCATAATGAATGCTTAAGCCCATTTATAAGTAGTGGTGTTAATAGATGATTTAAGGAATCATAATATAATTACGTATATAATTTTTAATGAACTTTGAATGTTGTATTTTCTGATTGAAACCTCCATTATGTGTGGATTCTAATTGAGTTATAAAAAGAATTAATTTTATCCTTAATTTATTTACTAAGAGTGGATCTCCTAACCCAAGTAAGTTTTTTTTATTTGTGACTAAGTTTTATCACTTTTATTATTGTAACAAAATATTTACTTTACGTCAAAAAAATTTTCTTCATCAATTTCCTGTGGATCGATCTCAGACTCCCAAGAATTTATTACTTGAAATAACCTGCACTTGGGTTTGCAACTTATAATTCGCATCACTATACATGATGACCAAATAGGGGAATCCACTTTACTATCAATCAAGGTCAAAAAGTGCATTCATGGGTTTTCACCTACACCCTTATGGTCTGACCTTAACCCATAAACTGACTAGGTTTACAGAGGTTGAGCATATTCTTACATGACAGCCAAAAAGTGGAATTGTAACACTCGTGAAAACATGATAGGCTTGTATATGGTTACAGAGGTAGTCTAATACTTGTTTATCATGCTTGTTACATTTTTGTGGCTTTTTTAGCATATTTAGTTACTTTGTTGTAACACTATGTGTGAATATAGCTGTTATTAGCTCCGAAAATGGCTTAAACTGCTTAGTTAGTGAAAATAAATGTGGAGAGTTCATTTCTAGCCACAAATGTGTGAACTGTGCTACAGTTAAAATTTGAGGTTAATCAGAGTTAGCTTAACATTTTTAGGCATACTGGTTGTGTGTTTTAATGCCAAATTGACCCCCAACAGATATGAAAAAAATGGAGATATGGTGAAACAAGATTTTTAATGAATCTCAGGATTTAATTTAAACTTATTAGAAGTTAGGAAACTGGATTTGGTGAAATTTAAGTGTTCTTAATAGATCGGGCAAATAGTAAGTCACTTAAGTGACCATGAGAGTCACAGCTCTCTTGTTTTTTGTTGCCTTGGCTTATTAAGCCACAAATGAGATATTTATCTCATTTTCACTCTTCTCTCTCATGGTTGAAGCAGGAAAGCACCAAGGAAAGGGGAAGCAAGCAACTCAAGCATCAACCAAGGAAGAAGGAAGAAGAGGCAAGGAGCTGCATAGTGACTTCATTTCTGGCTATTAGAGGTAGGGGAAAAATCTTGTTTTGACACTTTCTTTTCATCTCCTTCATTTTATCCATGGGGTGGTTTGATGAGGGGAGTGGATTGTTAGTGTAGTTCTTTGAAGTGTTATGCTATGATCTTGTTGTGGAACTTGATAATAGCATTTTTTTTTGGGTTGTTTGATGCTTGATGATGAGGTTTCATCACTTAAACACCTAGATTTTCTATTGAGATAGAAGATGAGTTTTGGGGTTCAAGATGGATGATTTGATTCCATGATTCATGGTTTTGAGTGGAATTAAATTGGTATAAAAGTTGTAATGTGTTAATGGATCTTATGTGATGTGAAAAATCATATGGAATTGAAGTAGGTGTATTTTGAGCACCTTTGTTCCTTAATGGAACAGTACAGAATTCTACAATAAAATAATCTTATGTATGAAGCTACTCATATCTTAGAAAAACCTTCTGAATCAATTAGTTTACTCCCAGACTAGATAATAGATCAACATGTTAGAGAAGGACATAAATTTATTCATTTAGGATGAATACAAGTAGCTGCAAAAGGACAACATAGATTAGGAGCTGATAATCCTAGTTTAATATTGTTAAGAGACAAGAGGTTAAGGAAACTTCACGATATGATAATTGTAATTTTAGAATCAAATTTGCATGATGGACCGGTATTTTTCAATTGTTATCCTAATTATACTATGCTTTTAGATCATTATTTGACTAAGCAAGCTTTAGAATTAAATGTTAAAATATTAGATGATGTTTTTCAAGAGGGTGTTCCTCATATGTCAATACTTTACAGAATTCATTATAAAGTCTCTTATGAAGATCAAAATTTTAAAGCATTAAGACAATCTCCAAAATATGAAACGATAATTATGGAAGCAAATTTTAAGAAATCTTCGATACTTACTCCTAAAAGATGATCTCATGATGAGATTTTGACAAGAATCCCAGAGGATTGGGTATTTCTAGATGTTATACCCCCTCAACCAATTAGAAATACTAGAATAAAATCAATAGTTCAAGACGGATCTAGCATAAGAATAGGAATGCTTAGATCTAACTCTTTTAGGCCTAGCACTTCTACTCCCCTGATAATTACTCCGCCTTCTCCTATGGAAGCATGATAGACTTGTATATGGTTACAAAGGTAGCCTAATACCTGATTATCATGTCTGTGAAGTTTTGTGACCATCTGAGCATATTTAGTCACTTTGCTGTAACTCTATGTGTGAAATATAGCTATTTTCAGCTCCGATTTTGACTTATACTGCTTAGGTTGTGGAAATAAGTATGGAGAACTTGTTTTTAGGTCACAAATATGTGGCAGTACATGTGGTTAAATTTTGAGATTTATCAAAGTTAGTTTGATATTTTTAAGCATACTGGTTATGTGTTTTGGTGTCGGATTGACCCCCACTAGATATGAAAAAATGTGAATATGGTATAAAAAGATTTTTAATGAATCTTAGGATTTGTTTTAAACTTGTTGAAAGTTAGGAAACTTGGTTTGGTGATAACTAAGCATTCTTAACTGTTTGGGTGAATTTTGGTCACCTAAGTCATCAAAATGTGATGGCACAGCCCTTTGTTTCTTTTGCTGGCCTATTTAAGGCCAAATGAGATGTTTGTCTCATTTCTCATTTCTCTTCTTATGGCTGCCATAGGAAAGGGAAAAGAGCAAGGGAATCAAAGTACTAAGGGAGAAGGATCATCCACCAAACAAGGGAAGGAGCTTAGTTTTGCGGAGGAACGGTTAACCGACTTCATTTCTGGAAATTGAGGTAGGGGGAACCTTAGTTTTTCACACTTTCTTTCAATATTTTACATTTGGTCTTGAGAGTACTTGATGTGAATATCGAGTTCATAGTGTGATCTTGGTGTTTTTAGCTTAAATCTTGTTGGATAACTTAAGGATGACTTGTTTTTGAGTTGTTGGGTGTGAGGAAATGGATTTCCAGCCCTTGTATCCCTTTAATCCCACTTGAGATGAGTTTTGGGATTTAGGTTTTATATTGGATGATTTTCCATGATTTGTAGTTTTGAGTAAAATTGAAGTGATTTAAGAGTTGCTATGTATAGTTAGAATTTGTTAGAGGTTGGAAATCACTTGAAAATGAGTTTTGAGTGATTGGAAGAGGGTTTAGTTCCAATGGAATAGTACCCATATTTGCAGAATTCTGCAAAATGCAAGTTCTGCTATGGGTGCCATGGTGCAAGGCGTAGCACGCTGCAGCGTGAGTGTGATGCACGTCCAGATTTTGGGACCCGAGAGATGGGCGCTACGACGTGGTACCTTGAGTGCCGCGACGTGTTGAAGAATAGAGATACGCGTCGCGACGTGTCACAAGGATGCCGGAATGTGTGAAGCATTTTTCTGCTGTTACCAAGTGGCCTCAATACTCAAGAGGGGGGTGAATTGAGTATGAAAACTAAGTTCGCAAATCTTTCACAAATCGTTTGATAACTTATTTTTGTTGAAGCTATTGAATGATTAGAAATAATTGGAAGGATGAGATAAACACTTTTACTTATAACAGAAATAGTCTACGGAGACAGTATCCAAGAAAATCAATAAAATAGTATACAAAATAAATAGAGGAGGGTTTAGAGATAACAAACACAGTCGTTTATCTTGGTTCGATCACCAATCCACTTGTGATCTACGTCCAGTCCCCAAGCAACAACTTGAGATTTTCCATTATATCTTCAAGCTTCAATGGGTACTTGACAACCACTACAACCTTGAGCACTCAACCCTTTTGGGATACCTCACCCTTGGAGCTTGAGTTTCTTCAACTAAGGGATACCTCACCCTTTACACTTTTGGAGGGATGCCTCACCCTCTTTACAAAGCAATAATGATAGATAGAATGAAGCTCTCAATAGAGCAGATGAATACAAATTGAAGCTCTAATATGCTCTTAGAGATTTTTCACGTTTTTGACAGAAAACAGAGCAAGAAAATGATTTGAGGATTGATTCACGTTTGGACGTATTGGTAATCAGTTTTTAGTTCAAGGTCAACTTCAAATAAAGACCCAACTTTGGTATTTATAAGTTTCTCATTTAATAGAGTCGTTGGGGGTTTTCTGGGCATGCATTAAATGCATTAAATATAGCCGTTGGACGTTGTCAGGATTTTTGTAATCAATTACACAGCTCAGGTAATCGATTACATATGTTGTTCCAACGTGTTCTTGACTTTCTGGGCTCTGTGTAATCGATTACATTCTTGGTGTAATCGATTACATGGCTTCTGACTTGTGTGTAATCGATTACATGACTTCTGACTTGCTGCGTAATCGATTACAATATCCATGTAATCGATTACATGACTCTTTGAACGTGTTCATGCTTTTCTGGGCTTGATGTAATCGATTACATATATTGTGTAATCGATTACATGGCCTCTGACTTGCTTGTAATCGATTACATTTCTAATGTAATCGATTACATGCCTTCTGTTTGCTGTGTAATCGATTACAAACATCATATAATCGATTACATTGACCTCTGAACACATTTTTCAAGTCCAATAAAGCTTATAAGTCATTTCTAACACCTTGAGACAATTGTTTAAACATGAATCTTTTTAAGAGTGTTAGTTTTAAGATTGAAACACAAGTTTTCTTGAAAGCCATGTTTATCTTTGAAATTTTCCCATTAATTTTGAAATCATATATTGAAAAATCATTTGAGAAATCTTGAGAGCATTTAACATTAGTGTCCTAAGTCTTATAACTAAATAAACCTTCTTGTCTTCTTTCTTTGATCTTGATTTTTCCTTTTGTGCTTGATCTTCACTATTGCACTTGATCTTCGTTTTTGTCTTTGTTATCATTAAAAACCATTTGACATACCTTAGAGACATAAGCATTCACATTCTCCCCCTTTTTGATGATGACAAACTGATCATAGGAAAAAGAAAGAATTTTTGCAATTTTATATAATAGACATTTAGGCGCAATGCTCCCCCGAAGTTTATGCATGATATTGGGTTAGATTTCATGTAAAAAGCTTAAGAGCGTAAAAGCTCAATAACTCCCCCGTACTCATGCAGCCTTAATTACTCATGCAACCTTTATTTCATTTTTCCTTATTTTCCTTATTTTCTCCCCCGTTGGCATTATCAAAAAGACATAAGCATTAAAAAAAAATGGACAGCATAATAGCTATAGTTCATGATTCCCTAAACTTTGCCAGAACAACACTGCCAAGGATATCAATCAGTTCATGCAATATTGACAAACAGCCAAACATTCAAAGCGGAAACAAGTGCATATTTTATTAATCAGCCATGGACAAAGTAATGTTCTCACAGTCAGTATACCCAATAATCAAAGAACATCATAAATGTATATCAATGAAATATAATCAGAGTCAAAACGAAATAAAGACATGGTGTTTATCAAAACAAATATCAAGGCAAGGAGCCATGATCACTGTCAGTGGCCTCGCTGTCACAAAAGACATCACCCTCTGGATCTGCAGCAGTATCATCGTTATCATCATTGTCATCGCTGGGCATAAGATCATCATCAGAGTCCAAAGGCTCCTCATCATTAGCAGGAACTCCAGATGGGCCAGCGAAGGAGAAGGGAGCCAAAGAGGCAGGGGATATATGAGGTGCAGCAGCAGCGCTCTGAGGAATAGGAGGTCCACCTAGGAGAGATCGGATGGAGGCAAGCTCCTGATCAGAGTAGTCCATCCTCAGCTCAAGATGGTCAATCTTCTGCTCGATATGATCCATGCCTGTGTTTACATTAGCGCTCAGGTTGCGTATTTCGTGGAGCAGGAGATCAAGAATAGTAGGAGTGGGAGCTGGAGCAGGGGCAGGAGCAGGATGCTGAGCCTCCTCATCCTCGTCACTATCTGGGTCATGATGGATATGGCCAAAAGTGCCATGAGCAATGTAATGCCATCTGTCATCCACCTTATAGAGCTGGAGCTTCCTCAGAGTATGCAGCCCAATTGATTGTGGTCCCTTGGAGCTGGTGTCCTTAGACTCTTCAGCCAGTGAAATGCGACAGTGCTCAAGTATAGTGGTTACCAACATGGCGAAGGGGAGAGTAGAGTTCTTCTTTTTCTTGACGTCCAAAGATGTGCTCTAAGATATAATAACCCCAATTAATAGGCCTCTCTGTAGTCATTGCCCATAATGCAATCACATCATCCCCGAGGACTTGGGAGTAATTCCTCCCGGGGAATTAAGCCACGGACCAAAGATAGTGGAGAACCCTGTTCTCCATGGTGAGGCCAGTAGCCATAATTCTTCGTTTAGGATCACTCGGGGGGTGGTAGCCAGTCCTAATCAAAGAGAGAAGAGCAGTCTTGTGCTCAAACTCATGTCCCCATACATTGGCATTCCCACAGAGCTGAGCTCCATCTGGAGTGAGCTTTGTCAGCCTATACCACTCTGCCAATGATAACCTGATTTGTTACTTTTTCACTTCAGAAATGATATAGTTATCCTCAACCTTCAGGTTCGCATAAAAGAAACGTACAAGATTAGGGTAGATGGCTTTCTCTATGCTCAGGAATCCCAGCAAGCCTAAGTTTTCTATTGTCCTAAAGCTCTCTAATGGTTCACTCTCGCAGAAGGTGATGGGTAGATACCTGGGAGAGATGATCTTGCAAAGCTGGAAGTTCTTCCGGAACAATTCAGCTCGCTTCACAGTGGAGAAGTGCCTCGTGAGGTCCAGGCCGGATATGTTACGTGAAGAACCACCAGAAGACCCTGCAATGGCAGCCCCTATTCTTGGGCGCTTTGAACGATGAGAAGATTCAGCCATTGAGGAGTAGGAGTGGAGTGGGAGGAGTGGAAATGGTTGGGGATGAGTGATGAGAGAGAAAGGGATGAAATTAGGTTAGAGAAACGGAGATGGGGTTCGTGAGAGAAGATGGGGAGATTTGGGTGAGGGATGTGAGGAGATTTTGAGAGATGGGTTATGTGGAGAAGGGATCTCCGAGATTGAGAGAGGTGAAATGAGGGATTTCGATGGAGATTTGAGTGAGAAATGAGAGATTTTGAGGTTTGAGAGGTTTAGGGTGCATGGGAGCAGAGGCGGAGGACGAAGAAGATGAACAGGTTCTGAAAAAAAATGAGCTCTACGCGCGTCAGAAGTCTTTTTAAAACACTCTGTGTAATCGATTACATTGAGTGTGTAATCGATTACATGCATTCTGGTGGGTGTATAATCGATTACATTTTGGTGTAATCGATTACATGCCTTCTGGGAACCTTGTAATCGATTACATGAATATTGTAATCGATTACCTGAGTTCTAAGTTGATTGTAATCGATTACAAAAGGTGTGTAATCGATTACATGCGTGACAGAACCTGTGTAATCGATTACAAAGGCATTGTAATTGATTACCAGTACTCTTTAACTTAGATTTTGCATTCCAGACAGCATATAATCAACTTTAATCAATCCAAATTAGTTTCAAAACAGCTTAGATCAATTCAAAGCATCATTCAACCATATAATCTAATCATATTATGATTCAACTCACGTAATTTATCAAAATTTACTATTTTTACCAAGATTTTTACCATTTTTGGTGAAATTTTGAGGATGTTGAGTTGCTTGTGAGTCTTGGTCATGAGGGAGCACCTGTAAAATAACTTAGGGGAAATCTCCGACGCTCAAGTCAGTATTGGATTCAAATATAATGAAAAATTCAGAGATTATGCAGCAATTTGGCGTGATTATTCAGAAAAAAATGCTAGGTTATGCATTAGATTCAGGATTATGCAGCAGAAGTTAATTTATACATGAATGATCCAATATACCAAGTTCATTTCTTATATAGAAAAATACTTCTTTTGCTAGGGGTTTAGTGAAAATGTTAGCTAGTTGCTTAGTGGTTTCTACAAACTCAAGCATACAGTCACCCTTTTGAACATGGTCTCTAATGAAATGATGTCTTATTTCAATATGTTTAGTCCTAGAATGCAAAATGGGATTTTTAGACAAGTTGATTGCACTAGTATTATCACATCTTATGGGGATGTGATCAAGTTCAAGACCATAGTCCAAGAGTTGTTGTTTCATCCAAAGGATTTGAGAACAACAACTCCCAACAAATATATTCAGATTCAATTGTAGATAATGCCACACTATTTTGCTTCTTGCTATGCCAAGAAACTAGTGAGCTTCAAGCAAGTGACATGTCCCACTAGTGCTCTTTTCGATCCATTTTGCACCCAAAGAAAATCGAATCGAGAATACCCAATAAGACTACATGAGGCACCTTTAAGGTACCATAAACCCATTTGTGATGTGCCTATTAGATATTTCATTATTCTTTTAACAGCACTTAGGTGTGATTCTTTAGGATCAACTTGATATCTAACACACATGCATACATTAAACATTATATCAGGCCTACTTGCAGTAAGATAAAGGAGTGAGCCAATCATACCTCTATATTTTGTAATTTCTACTGATTTACCTCCTTCATCCTTGTCCAAATAGCAAGAGGTGCCCATAGGAGTAGCCATATGCTTGGCATCGTCCATTCCAAACTTCTTGAGCAGCTCCTTGCAATACTTGGATTGGCTTATGAATGTTCCTTCTCTTGTTTGCTTGATTTGGAGACCAAGGAAGAAGTTGAGTTCACCCATCATAGACATCTCAAACTCACTTTGCATAATATTTGAAAATTCTTTACAAAGAGAGTTGTTAGTAGCTCCAAATATAATGTCATCAACATAGATTTGAACTAGAAGTATGTCATGCATTTTATGTTTTATGAAAAGGGTAGTGTCAACTTTGCCTTTAGAAAATCCTTTTTCTAAAAGAAATTTGCTCAACCTTTCATACCAAGCTCTAGGAGCTTGTTTCAAGCTATACAAGGCCTTTTTCAGTTTAAAAACATGGTTGGGCATTGCAAAATCCTCAAAACCAGGAGGTTATTCTACATACACCTCTTCTTGTATAAAACCATTTAAAAAGGCACTTTTGACATCCATTTGATAGAGTTTGAAATCCATGATGCAAGCATATGCAAGTAACATTCTAATGGCCTCTAATCTAGCTATGGGAGCATATGTTTCTTCATAGTCTATGCCTTCTTCTTGATTATATCCCTTAGCTACATGCCTAGCTTTATTTCTTATTATTAAGCCCGTTTCATCAAGTTTGTTCCTAAAGACCCATTTGGTGCCAATTATTGGATGATCATTGGGCCTTGGAACTAATTCCCAAACTTGATTTCTCTCAAATTGGTTTAGTTCTTCTTGCATGGCCAAAATCCAATGCTCATCATTAATGACCTCATTTATGTCTTTAGGTTCAACTTGAGAGACAAAGGCTAGGTGATTACATGCATCTCTAAGTGAGTTTCGAGTAATTACCCCTTTTGATACATCACCTATCACCTTGTCAAGAGGATGATATCTTGAAGTCTTCCATTCCTTGGGTAGATTCACAATTTCTGAATCTTCTTGCTTTTTGGATTCTTTCTCTTGATTTTCCAAGTGTGTTTTTGCCAAGATTTCTGCAACATCATCAACAAGCTCCTTTCTCGGCTCATTTGGATTAGTTTCATCAAATGCAACATGTATGGACTCTTCTATGGTCATAGTTCGTTTATTATAGACTCTAAAGGCCTTACTATGAATAGAATAACCAATGAATATTCCCTCATCAGATTTTGCATCAAACTTCCCCAAGTTATCTTTTCCATTATTCAAAACAAAGCATTTACATCCAAAGACATGAAAATGTGACACATTGGGTTTCCTTCCTTTGTACAATTCATATGGGATTTTCTTTAAAATTGGCCTTATCAAGGCTCTATTCATAACATAACACGCGGTATTGACTGCATCGGCCCAAAAATACTTAGGAAGGTTGGCTTCATTGAGCATAGTTCTTGCCATTTCCTCTAAAGATCGATTTTTCCTTTCTACAACACCATTTTGTTGTGGTGTCCTAGGGGTAGAAAAATTGGGCTCAATGCCATGTTCATCACAAAAAGTTTCAAAATCATGATTTTCAAATTCACCACCATGGTCACTTCTTATGGATGCAATACAAAAACCTTTTTCGTTTTGGATAACTTTGGCAAGTTTTCTAAATGATTGAAAAGCATCATTTTTGTGGGCCAAGAATAATGTCCATGTGAACCTAGAAAAATCATCCACAATCACTAATGCATAGTAATTCCTACCAAAGCTCATAGTTCTAGATGGCCCAAAAAGATCCATGTGTAAAAGTTGTAAAGGTCTAGAAGTTGAGACTATGTTCTTAGCTTTAAAAGAGACCTTTACTTGTTTTTCCTTTTGACATGCATCACAAAGTTTGTCTTTTTCAAATTTGAGCTTTGGAAGACCAATTACTAGTTCTTTAGAAACCAATTTGTTTAAGTGATCCATGTGAATGTGAGCAATTCTTCTATGCCATAACCATGAATCATTTTCTTTACTCATAAAGCATTTAGCATCATTTGAGGAGATATCATCAAGACTAATCATATATATATTATTGACCCTATGACCAACAAACTTAACTTGCTTATCATCCTTTCCCTCAATTATGCAACAAGAAGAATCAAATATAACTTTATTGCCTTTATCACACAATTGACTAATACTAAGCAAATTATGTTTAAGTCCTTCAACAAGTAAGACATTATCAATAGAAGATGAAGGGATGTTACCAACTTTGCCAATTCTAAGAATCTTCCCTTTGTTGTTATCACCATATGTGACATGATTATGTTTCTTGTGTGTAAGGGAGGAGAACTTGGAGCCATCACCGGTCATGTGCTTGGAGCAACCACTATCAAGATACCAACTTGAGCTCTTGGTCTTCAAGCACACCTATAACACACATTCAAGTTTTAACTTTTGGTACCCAAATTGTCTTGGGTCCTTGTGTGTTAGAATTAGGCATGGTGCCTTTAGGAGCCCAAACTCTTTTTATTCCAACCTTAGTGTTTATGTTCTTTCTAACATTACAAGTTGATGCACTATGCCCTTTCTTACCACAATGAAAACATTTGACAAAGAGACTACTTGAGGTATTTGAGGAAACAAAGAAATTCTTATAAGATTTTTGATGATTGTTTGGATTAAATCCCAAGCCAGCTTTTTGAAAAACACATTTTTGTCTCCCTAACAACACATTCAAGTTATCTCTTCCAAAAGTGAATTTTGCAAGAGTGTTGTATAAGTCTTCAATTTCTTTTTCAAAAGCTTTACATGATGAACAAGGTAATGATATGGATGCACTATCATGTGAGGAACAAGTCATGCATAATGAATTAGCATCTATGAGTCCTAAGGTCTCATTTTCGATTTTAAGTTCATCTCATTGGTTAAAGTAGAAACTTTCTTTGTCAATAGGAAGATTGTTTTATTGGAAGACAAAATCATTTTTGTGAGCCTCAAAGATTCGTCATGCAATTCTTGAAAGGCATCTTGCAATTCATCATAAGAAGGTGAAGGTTCTAGGTTAGAGGAGGTTACCTCGGTGTCGCTTTCTTCACTTTCTTCTCCTTGAGCCATGAGACAAAGATGGGCTTCTTCATTCTCCGAATCGTCGGAAGAGCTTAAGTCATTGTCCTCCCAAGCTATATATGCTCTTCTTCCTTTCCTTTCCTTAGAAGGCATTTTCTCAAACTTCTCCGTCTTCTTGAGATACATAGGACACTCCATTTTCATATGTCCTAGTTTTCCACATTCATAGCATTTTGGAGGAGTAGAGGATCATTCTCCTTTGTGATATGCTTTCTTTTGAGGAAAGGGTGGCCTTCTTTGAAATCCCTTGTTCTTTAGGATTCTTCTAAATTTTCTCACAAGGAGACTAAGATTCTCCTCACTTAGCTCCCTACTTTCACCATCCTCTTCACCATCTTCATCATCATCTTCAATTGTAGAGGAAGTAGCTTTGAGTGCGATTCCCTTCTTCTTTTTGTCATGCTCTTCATTTTGGTTGAGTCTATTTAGTTCCAACTCATGTTCTTGAAGCTTTCCAAATAAGGTGGCTAAAGACATTGTTGATAAATCTCTTGATTCCGCAATCACCTTCACTTTGGGTTGCCAATTCTTGCTTAGACATCTCAATATTTTATTAATAAGATCCTCATTAGGAAATGTCTTTCCCAATGAGATAAGATGATAAACAATATGAGTAAACCTCTTTTGCATATCTTGAATACTCTCACCTTGGTTCATTCTAAACAATTCATATTCATGAGTAAGAGTGTTTATTTGAGATCGTTTTACCTCACTAGTACCTTCATGAGTTACTTGTAGAGTATCCCACATTTCTTTTGCGGTTTTACAATTTGACACCCTAAAGAATTCATCATACCCCAAAGATGTGGTGATGATGTTCTTGGCTCTCAAGTTGTATTGAACCTTCTTTTTATCATCATCGGTCCATTCATTTCTAGGTGTATTAATTTTCACACCATCTTTAGTTTGTGTTGGGACAAAAGCACCATTTTCAACGGCGTCCCACACATCTAAGTCAATAGCTTCAATAAAAATTTTCATCCTTTCTTTCCAATAGGCATAACTATCCCCATTGAAATAAGGAGGTCTGTTTATAGAAGAACCTTCATTTGAAAAACCATTTGAAGCCATTACTTCTCTTGAAGCTGCTAAGCTCTTTATACAAGAGTCTAGCTCTAATATCACTTGTTACCAAGTGGCCTCAATACTCAAGAGGGGGGTGAATTGAGTATGAAAACTAGGTTCGCAAATCTTTCACAAATCGTTTGATAACTTATTTTTGTTAAAGCTATTGAATGATTAGAAATAATTGGAAGGAAGAGATAAACACTTTTACTTATAACAAAAATAGTC
This sequence comes from Ormosia semicastrata, assembly GCA_029884595.1. Taxonomy (NCBI): domain Eukaryota; kingdom Viridiplantae; phylum Streptophyta; class Magnoliopsida; order Fabales; family Fabaceae; genus Ormosia; species Ormosia semicastrata. The sequence goes on along the minus strand of JAQQTO010000044.1, from coordinate 44,152,744 downwards.
TACGGAGACAGTATCCAAGAAAATCAATAAAACAGTATACAAAATAAACAGAGGAGGGTTTAGAGATGACAAACACAGTCGTTTATCCTGGTTCGATCACCAATCCACTTGTGATCTACGTCCAGTCCCCAAGCAACAACTTGAGATTTTCCACTATATCTTCAAGCTTCAATGGGTGCTTGACAACCACTACAACCTTGAGCACTCAACCCTTTTGGGATACCTCACCCTTGGAGCTTGAGTCTCTTCAACTAAGGGATACCTCACCCTTTACACTTTTGGAGGGATGCCTCACCCTCTTTACAAAGCAATAATGATAGATAGAATGAAGCTCTCAATAGAGCAGATGAATACAAATTGAAGCTCTAATATGCTCTCAGAGATTTTTCACATTTTTGACAAAAAATAGAGCAAGAAAATGATTTGAGGATTGATTCATGTTTGGACGTATTGGTAATCAGTTTTTGGTTCAAGGTCAACCTCAAATAAAGACCTAACTTTGGTATTTATAAGTTTCTCATTTAATAGAGCCATTGGGGTTTTCTGGGCATGCATTAAATGCATTAAATATAGCCGTTGGACGTTGTCAGGATTTTTGTAATCGATTACACAACTCAGGTAATCGATTACATATGTTATTCCAACGTGTTCTTGATTTTCTGGGCTCTGTGTAATCGATTGCATTCTTGGTGTAATCGATTACATGGCTTCTGACTTGTGTGTAATCGATTAAATTCTTAGTGTAATCGATTACATGACTTCTGACTTGCTGTGTAATCGATTACAATATCCATGTAATCGATTACATGACTCTTTGAACGTGTTCATGCTTTTCTGGGCTTGATGTAATCGATTACATATATTGTGTAATCGATTACATGGCCTTCTCGACTTGCTTTGTAATCGATTACATTTCTCATGTAATCGATTACATGCCTTCTGTTTGCTGTGTAATCGATTACAAACATCATGTAATCGATTACATTGACCTCTGAACACATTTTTCAAGTCCAATAAAGCTTGTAAGTCATTTCTAACACCTTGAGACAATTGTTTAAACATGAATCTTTTTAAGAGTGTTAGTTTTAAGATTGAAACACAAGTTTTCTTGAAAGTCATGTTTATCTTTGAAATTTTCCCATTAATTTTGAAATCATATATTGAAAAATCATTTAAGAAATCTTGAGAGCATTTAACATTAGTGTCCTAAGTCTTATAACTAAATAAACCTTCTTGTCTTCTTTCTTTGATCTTGATTTTTCCTTTTGCGCTTGATCTTCACTATTGCACTTGATCTTCACTTTTGTCTTTGTTATCATAAAAAACCATTTGACATGCCTTAGAGACATAAGCATTCACACCTGCCAGTACTTGAACCCAAGGCTTGGGCGCCGCAAGTGTGGCACAGGGTATGCCACGGCGTGAATGCTAGAAAATAACTAGGTGTTGTGTTGGATTGCTTTGGAGTCTTCCAATGGTGTAGTTTCTTCATTTATGCTTCTTTTAAGTATAGAGACTCTAATAGGGGTATTGAATGAAATGGTTGTTTGGTGAATATAAATCAATTGGTATGTTAATTATTGTGGTATTTAACATCATTGTATTTCATGTTAGTAGTTAGGAATGGAAATCAATTGACATGCTAGTTATTGTAGTAAACCTTAACTATGTTGATGAGGGTGAGTCCTCATTGTAGATGATCTAATGTGATTTTGAATGAGTAGGTAACTAATCCTTCCTATCACAGAGATCATTGTTGTGATCAAATATGATTTTGAATGAGAAAGTAACAAATCTTTCCTATCATAGTGATCATTGTTGAAGATCGCGTTGATGAGGATGACTCAATTCCCTCACTACCTGGATTGAAGATTGCTGGAGCTGGGTTTCTAGTGCTTGTTCAAAGCTTATGGAACCAGGTTCCTTTGTTTTGTTCAAGACTCATGCATTTCATGACATTACCATGGAACTGGGTTCTTGTAGATGGTATCATACATTATGCATTTCATATTTAGGTTATTGCATAAGCATAAGCATTAGTCATAAATTGGCATAGCATGACAATTGTATGGGCGATTTCTATCATGACATATTCATGCATTGCAGTTGTATGGGAAATTGCATGTCTCTGAGATGGAGATGTTGTTTGCTTCTGCATTTAAAGTGTTTATTTGATAATTAAGTATATTATCTGTTGCTATATGTTTATATATACTGGTATTGGAATACTTTTATTGAGATATGTTTTCTCACCCCGATTGTGTTGCTATGTAAATCCAGGTGCTAGTTCCTCAAAAGGGAAGGAGAAGATGAATGAAGATTAGTGTAGTTATATACCTTTTTGATGAAAAAGCTTGTATAATATGCTAGTTTTTGTTGTTGTAAAAGTTTATGTATTACAGTGTGCCTTGAAGGTAGTGATGTATATATATAACTTTGGTTACCGTGGCTCCCCATATTTACTCATTATGTATGAATGGTATGGGTTAGTGGTTAGATATTAGAAGTGACATGGTCAATATTAATTATTCTTTTATATGACGATATATCTGGATAATAAATATTGGGATGTTACACCTTCTACAACCGTCTTTTCGAGACATTCTGTAGATGGTTCATCAATTAATATAAATTTAGCAGGAGTTAATTTCGAACCTAATATTCCTCAGCCTATATATCAAGAAACTAGAATTAAGTCTCTCGAATATTCACCTACTAGATCCCAAGTAATAAACACAATTACAAGAGATGGACCATTTGAAATAGATAAGAAGTGGATAAGTAATGATTTTGAAACTAATTATAATAAAGATAAGAAAGATTGATATTTTAAAACTTTTAGTACAGAACAAACTGTTAAGTTTTGAGAAGAATTTTATTCTTTCTTAATAAAACATCAGATCAACATGTATTTCTTTAATTGGTTTGAAAGATATTACCAAGAAAATACTCTTGAAAATCCCTATTTAAGAATCCTTGACATTTTAGTAAACACTAAAATAACAACTTCATGTAAAATAGAATGAGATAAGATAATAATATCATAATTTCCTCCTTTAGAAATAGTACAAATAACAACTAAAGAAGGAATAGAAGTTGAAGCTACGCCCTTTAAAGTAATAGCTTCAAGAGCACATAATTTGCCTATAGACAAAGGAGATTTTAATAAAGTTCATTAACAACTTAATTACTCAAATCAAATGCTTCACACTATGTAAAAGAATCTAGAAAGAATAGAATGTCAATTAAATGAGAAACATAAAGAACGTGTATCAGCTCAAAATATTAACAAAAACTTAGATCCTAACAGACCTATTTATAAGGTAATTAATGTTCTAAAATTAGACTTAAAAAATATACACTTTGGGTCAAAATCAAATAATTCTATAGAAGAGATTAAGAAAAAAATTAGAACAATTAACAATAGGAACGTCCAATTCTACGCCCAAAATATTAACTTTACATAAAATAGAATAATTAGAAAATGAACATCAAAATCTTCAGATTAATAAGATAAGGAAAAATGCTCCTCTTCTAGTAACAAGAAATTATTAACCAAGACCATCATATCCTGATGTTCAATATGAAGATAGAAATATTTTTTACGGTGCCATTTTTTCTGGTGAAGCAATAGTAGAATGGAATATAGATGGTTCCAGTGAACAACAAATACTTGACACTGTTCAACAGATGACCATGGCTGCAACAGCCTTTAAGGGAAAAGGTAATACAGATAGAACAACAGCCTCCTTAATAGTTATAGGTTTTACTCGCTAACTTAAAGGATGGTGGGATACTGTGCTATCCTAAGAAGAAAAGGATTTCATAATGAACTCAACAAAAATTGATCAAAATGGAACAATATTTGAAGATGCTGTAACAACTCTTCTTTATATAATCACAAAACATTTCATAGGTGAACCTTTGAAATTTCAACAAAGAATAGCAGATCAAATTCTTAATCTCCATTGTCCCTCTATGTCTAATTACAGATGATATAGGGATATGTTTTTGTCAAAACTCTATTTAAGAAGTGATGCATCTGCAGATTACTAGAAAGAGCGATTTATCACTAGTCTTCCAAAGCTATTTGCAGAAAAAGTTAATATAACAATTCAGAATCAAAATGAAGGTATTATTCCTTATAGTCAACTTACTTTTGGTTAAATTTCTAATTACATCATAGAAACCACATTACAAGTATGTTAGATTTAAAACTTCAGTATAAGCTCAAGAATGAGGCTAAGACAACTAGGAGAGAATTAGGCTCGTTCTGTTCCCAGTGAGGAATAGAAGGAGTTAAAGCTCCAAGTAGGCAAAGAAAACAAAAAAATTCAAAAATATGTTCCTCATAACTCTAAGAAATCAAGAAGATACTATAAAAGACATAATAAAAAAGAAGCTAGTTCATCAAAACCTAAGAAGGATAAGTATAAATCTAAATCAAGAAGAGAAGTAGTGTGCTATAAGTGTGGACGAATCGAACATTATAAAAAAGACTATAAGGTAAAGCAAAAAAATAATAATTTAAATATTGATGAAGAATTAAAAAAATCATTAATAAACATATTAGATAATGAATCGGAATGTTCAAAAGAAGAATATAGTTATGAAGAAGAAGAAAATGTTAATCAGATAATAAACACTTCCTCTGACTCAGATAATCAAGAAGAAAAAGAATGTACAGGCTTAGGTCCTGAATTATGTGATTGCCCTTCATGTTTAAAAACCATTAATGTAATTACAAGAGATCAAGCATCCTCACTACTGAGTATAGTTGAAAATATGGAAGAATCCTCAATTAAACAAGAATTTATTCAACAGATAAAAGAATTTTTAGACTATAAAGATAAGAAAAAAGAAGAAGTACAAAAAATAGATATGAAAGAAGTTTTAGATAGATTTAAAAAACCACTGAAAAATGAAGTTACTTTAAAAGATCTACAACAGTAGATAAGGAATCTAAAGGAAGAAATAAGACTTTTAAAAGAAAAAGATACTGAATTAGAATTTAAAATGCTAAATTTGCAAGGACAAGTAATAATACAAAATCAAATATCAAGCTCTAATCAAGAAGAAAATAATAAAGAATTATATATACATTTGTTAAGCCAAGTGATTGTTCATAAATGACATTGTGTAATAGACCTAGGTATTAAAAACGAAAGATTTAGTTTTATAGCCTTCATAGATTCATGTGCAGATATGAATTGTGTTCAAGAAGAATTAATCCCAACTAAGTATTATGAAAAAACTACTGAATTCTTAAGTAGTGCATCAGGAAATAAATTATTAATAAGATATAAACTAAACAATGCTAAGATATGTAAAGATAAGATTTGTTACAAAACAACATTTTTATTAGTCAAGAACATCTCTGAACAAATAATCTTAGAACTTATTTTCTCTCATTATTATATCCATTCTCTGTAACAGAAAAAGGATTGGTTACTAAAGCTTTAGAGAAAGAAATTTGTTTTGAATTTATTAAGCCTTCTCAAATGAAAGAGTTAAATATAGTCCAAGAATCATTAATCTCTAAAATAAATTTAATAGAGAAAAAAACTAAACACATGAATATGTTAGCCAAAGAAGTTCAATATGAAACACCCACCATAGGATATCACATTTAAAACTAATCCTAATATAACTTACCCAAGTTGTAAAGGAATTAATCTTCTAAAAATATTAATTTTAAAATTTCATTTGATGAATAAAAGAAAAGAAATAAAATAAATAAAAACCATAAGTACAAGTTGTAACTGAAAAGAACACAAGAATATACATAGAAATTTCTAAAGATTATCCCCAAATAATTTACATAAATATTACACTCTAAAAGATAAATATGTACAACATATACATCAAAACATAAACTATCCAACTAAAACTTTTAAAGACTAAGGATTTGGGCCCTCAGAAGGATCCTCCTCCTCAGTATCATCAACGAACCCAGACAGGTACATCACTCGCCTGACAGGGTTCTAGCCGAAGACACCACCGAGTCCTCCTGTGGAGTATAGACATTATCACCCCAAAGCTCTTGAATAGGCATCGTGAACTCCAAACAAACAGATACATTCATCATCATAACTGGAACCCTATCCCTAGTTCCATTAAGATTCAAAGTCAAATCCCCGGTATATACAAAACGTTCATTATCTAAGTTAAACCTCCAAGCGTCAGTCCCACCGTGGAACTGTACTCAGACAAAACCCAAAACTTGGCGCCTTGGCGCCATTCAAACAGATAAAGAAAACTGTTACTGATGGAAAGTATAATTTTCAGCTTCCTCGTCTCCTCGGTCTTCATCAAACATACACAATAAAATAGATATAACACAACAAAGAGGTGAGATCCCCTACATCAATACCAGTATGGCAGTACAGGAAATGACAGCAAGTAAACAAATATAGTATTAACGCATTAAATCATATTATCACATCATAGATAAAATATCAGATAAACATAATTATCATGCCAATATGTTGACCAACTATGCATATGCACACAGACCCATCCTACTCCATGGAGCTAATCACAATTTCGGAGAGAAAGATAGGGAGTACATGTCTGTATATCACCAGCCTCAAATCATGTTCCAATATATTATATCAAAGTGCGCAACATGGCTCATACAAGACACTCTCAACCAAACATGAAAAAAAGTAGTAACTTCGTCAAGATCGTCGGTGTGTTTGCATAGGATACCACAGCGCAGAGGTGCTACCATCTGGCCACATATGACATTTCACACCCCGACGTCTCCAAGATCACTGAAGATCGTAACTATGCAATTCTCACCCACACGAAAGTGTAAATTCAATCTCCTAGGCATATTATCTTAACCAAATAAGCTGACACATTTTTCAATGCATGAGGTATGATTCAAATATATATGAAATCATCATTCTCATAATATTTCTCACACTCACACCATCTTTTGGCGGTATCACTTTTTAACATAACTGGTGTTACCAAGTGGCCTCAATACTTAAGAGGGGGGGTGAATTGAGTAGTTAAGAATAAGTTCACAAATCTTTCGCAAATCATTTGACAATCAATTTTCGTTGAAGCTATTGAATGATTAGAGATAATTGAATAGATGAGTTAAACACTTTTACTTATACACGTAATAGCCAAGGAGACAATATCCAAATAAAACAATGAAACAGTGCACAAAGATAAGCAGAGGAGGGTTTAGAGAAACAAACACAGTCGTTTATCCTGGTTCAATCACCACTCCACTTGTGATCTACGTCCAGTCCCCAAGCAACAACTTGAGATTTTCCACTATATCTTCAAGCTTCAATGGGTGCTTGAAAAACCACTGCAACCTTGAGCACTCAACAATATGGGATACCTCACCCAAAAGCTTGAGCCTCTATTTTCCAAGGGATACCTCACCCTTACAATACTTGAGGGACACCTCACCCTCACTAATCAGAATGTATAAGATTGAAGTAGAAGAAACTCTCTCTAGAGCAAGTGTTTACAAATTGAAGCTCTAATATGCTCTCAAGGATTTTTCACGTTTTTAACCAGAAAACAGAGCAAGCAATGATTTTAAGGATTGATTCACGTTTTGAAGTATGATGATCAGTTTTTGATTCAAGGTCAACCGCAAATAAAGACCCAACTTTGGTATTTATAAGTTTCTCAATTAATAGAGCCGTTGGAGGTAGTTGGGCATGCATTTAATGCATTTAATATAGCCGTTGGGCGTTATCAGGATGCGTGTAATCGATTACATATCTCAGGTAATCGATTACATTATTGTTCCAACATTTTCTGAACTTTCTGGGCTCTGTGTAATCGATTACATTCTTGGTGTAATCGATTACATGGCTGACTTTGCTTGTAATCGATTACAATGCCCATGTAATCGATTACATGACTTCGACTTCTCGTAATCGATTACAATATACATGTAATCGATTACATGACTCGTCGAACGTGTTCTTTGAGTTTCTGGTTTTGTGTAATCGATTACATTGCCCATGTGATCGATTACATGACTTCTGACTTTGTTTGTAATCGATTACAATATCCAGGTAATCGATTACATGACTCGTCGAACGTGTTCTTTGCCTTTCTGGGCTTTGTGTAATCGATTACATATATTGTGTAATCGATTACATGGCCTCTGACTTGCTTGTAATCGATTACATTGTTCATGTAATCGATTACATGCTTTCTCGTTTGATGTGTAATCGATTACAAACATTATGTAATCGATTACATTAGCCTTTGAACACATTTTTCAAGTCCAATAATGCTTGTAAGTCATTTCCAACACCTCAAGATACTTGTTTAAACATAAATCCTTTTTAAGAGTGTTAGATTTAAAGTTGAAACTCAAGTTTTATTGAAAGCCATGTTTATCTTTGAAATTTCCCATTTATTTTGAAATCATATATTGAAAAACCATTTGAGAAATCTTGAGAGCATTTAACATTAATATCCTAAGTCTTATAACTAAATAAACCTTCTGTCTTCTTTCTTTGATCTTGATTTTTCCTTTTGTGTTTGATCTTCTCTTTTGCTTTTGTTATCATCAAAAACCTTTTGACATGCCTTAGAGACATAAGCATTCACATTCTCCCCCTTTTTGATGATGACAAACTGATCATAGGAAAAAGAAAGAGTTTTTGCATTTGTATATAATAGTCATTTAGGTACAATGCTGCCCCCGGAGTTTATGCATGATGTTGGGTTAGATTTTGCATATGAAAAGCTTAATAACTTAAAAGGTCAATAACTGCCCCGTACTCATGCAACCTTTAATTTCTCATGCAACCATTAATTACATTTCATTTTTCCTCATTTTCTCCCCCGTTGGCATTATCAAAAAGACATAAGCATTTAAGAAAAAATAGACAGCATGACAGCTATATTTCATGATTCCCAAATGTTTGCCATAACAGAAAAGCCACAAAGATTAATCAGTCCAATCAATATTTCAAAAGCCAAACATTCAAGGTGAAAACAAGTTCATGTATTAATAATCAGTCCAGCCAAACATTCATAACCAGTAGGCAATAATCAAAATGTAACCATAAATGTATACCAATTTTATATAATCAGAGTTAAAAGAAAATAAGTACAAGGTGGTCATCAATAATAAAAAAAATATCAAGGCATAAGGCCATGATCACTATCAGTGTCCTCGCTGTCATAAAAGACTTCACCCTCTGGATCTGCAGCAGAGTCTTCTAGATCAATGTTATCATCGCTGGGCATAAGATCGTCGTCAGAGTCCAGAAGCTCCTCATCATCAGCAAGAACTCCAGATGGACCAGCGAAGGATAGGGGATCCTGAGGAGGCGAGGATGTGGGGGTGCAAAGCAACAGCGGGACTCTCGGAATAGGAGGTCCACTTAGGAGGGATCTAATGGAGGCAAGCTCCTGGTCTGAGTAGTCCATCCTCAGCTCAAGATGCTCAATCTTTTGCTCTATATGATCCATGCGTGTGTTTACGTTGGCGCTCAGGTTGCGCATTTCTTGGAGCAGAAGATCAAGAGAAGCTGGAGCGGAGCAGAGCAGGGCAGGGTACTGAGCCTCCTCATCATCACTATCTGGATCATGATGGATATGACCAAATGTGCCATGAGTAATGTAATGCCACCTATCTTCCATCTTGTAGAGCTGAAGCTTCTTCAGAGTATGCAGCCCAATTGATTGGGGTCCCTTCGAGCTGGTGTCCTTGGACTCTTCAGCCAAACGAAATGCGACAAGACTCAAGGATTGTGGTGACCAACATGGCGAAGGGGAGAGCAGAGTTCTTCTTTTTTCTTGACGTCCAGCATATGCTCTAGAATGTAGTATCCCCAGTTGATTGGGTGCCCTGTGGTCATTGCCCATAATGCCACAACATCATCTTTGAGGACTTGGGAGTAATTCCCTCCTCTGGGAATCAATCCACGAACCAAGAGGTAGTGGAGAACCCTGTTTTCCATAGTGAGGCCAGTGGCCATTATTCCGCGTTTAGGATCACTGGGGAGGTGGTAGCTAGTCCTAATCAAAGAGAGAAGAGTAGCCTTATGCTCAAACTCATGCCCCTAGACTTTGGCATTTCCACAGAACTGAGCTCCATCAGGAGTGAGCTTGGTAAGCCTATACCACTCTGCCATTGTTAACCTGATTTGTTGCTTTTTCACTTCAGAAATTATGCAATTATCCTCAACCTTTAGGTTAGCATAAAAGACTCGGACAAGGTTAGGGTAGATGGCCTTCTCTATGCTCAGGAATCCCAGCAAGCCTAAGTTTTCTATTGTCCTAAAGCTCTCTAAAGGTTCACTCTCGCAGAAGGTGATGGGAAGATACCTGGGAGAGATGATTTTGCGAAGCTGGAAGTTCTTCCGGAACAACTCAGCTTTCTTCACAGTGGAGAAGTGCCTCGTGAGGTCCAGGCCAGATATATTACGTGAAGAGCCACCGAGGACCCTCCAACGCGGCCCCTGTTCTTGGGCGCTTCGAGCGATGAGAGGATTCAGCCATTGATGAGAAGGAGAAGCAAGGGATGAGTGATTAATGATTGGGGATGAGAGAGGGACGAGATTAGGGCGAGAAAAGGAGATGGGGTTCGTGAGAGAAGATGGGGAGATTTGGATGAGGGATGTGAGGGGATTTCGAACGATGGGTTATGTGGAGAGGGGTTTTCCGAGATTGAGAGTGTAACATCCCAAAAATTGCTTATTTCATTATAAATAATTATTTTATAATAATTGTGATTTTTGGTGATTTTTGTGAAAATTTCTGGAAACGTTGAATATTTTAATATATTTCTCGTTTTGCGTATGCACTGAGCAGAGCCGGGATAACGAAATGTTCTCCCTGAGGCTGGTAAACCTTGAACTATCAATGCGTCGACGGGGGATCTTACTAAACCCGAGGCCAGGCACAGTTTGCGAGGTTTGCATTTTTCAAGGTTTTATCTGCTAGATAAAATCGCGGTATCATAAAATTATCGGATGAATAATAAAATATTATTTTCATCACTTGTAATTTTATTCACTGAGAAAATAATTCTACAGTATAATTGATCATCTATCAGATGTATTTAATTTGGAGACTAGCTTACCATACACTTTATCGAGGAGCGCGCGAAGCTTCTCAAGGAAGCTTCTTCCAACTATTATTTTATTATTTCTCTCTCCTCCTATTTTGTGCAGCACGTTTGAATTAAGGGGTCTAATTCATTTCTCTCTCATTCTCCTCATTCACGCTGGTCACTCTCCCTCACGCAGATCACTATTCACTCATCTTTCTCTCTTCTCTTTCACCCCACAAAGAAGAACACCATCCACCCACACCTCCGTTTTGTTCTTCCAAAACCGTCACACTCCCAAAGACCATTTCGTGTTTGGAGAACCACCATATCTCGAGGAAAACATCTCCAAGGTCCTACATTTTCTTCATCTTCATCTTCTCCACCCTTTATTGAAGCTTAAAGGTTGGAACTTTAAGGATCTCCTGAAACTGAAAACGTGATTTCTGACCAAAAAGGAGCAGTTTTTCTTTGTGCTTCTCCAAGGTAAGAGGAAGACACTCCTCCTCAACCTATTTTAGCATTTAGGAACGTCTGTGATTGGTGTTGAGGGTCATTCTACTTTTGTATGTTGTTTTGTATTGCATCTGTGCTATTTGATTGTTTGAGTTTTGAATATATATATATATCTGGATGTATTGGAACGTGGAATAAGGAAGGGAATGAGTCCCGATTGGTTCTCGGATAGTTACGGTGTAGGCCAAGAAATTTGGAAACTTAATGAGAAAACTGGTAATAGTGTGAAATCTGGCCAAAATACGTCGAATGTGAAAACCTGTCGAATTTGATATCCTAATTACTTAGTCAAATGTTAAAATCCGTCGAGTATGAACTTCTGGCCAAACCTGTCGAATTTGATATCCTAATTACTTAGTTAAATGTTAAAATCCGTCGAGTATGGACTTCTGGCCAAACCTGTCGAATTTGATAACCTAATTACTTAGTAGAATGTTAAAATCCGTCGAGTATGGACTTCTGGCCAAACCTGTCGAATTTGATAACCTAATTACTTAGTAAAATGTTAAAATCCGTCGAGTATGGACTTCTGGCCAAACCTGTCGAATTTGATATCCTAATTACTTATTAAAATGTTAAAATCCGTCGAGTTTAGACTTCTGACCATTTCCGTCGAATGTCAAAACCCGTCGAGTTTACATTTCTGACCACCAAACACAATGTGAAAATCCGTCGAGTTTAGATCTTTGACCACTAAACACATTGTCAAAATCCGTCGAGTATGAACCCCGATCATGCCTGTCGAGATTGATCTTCCGACCAAAACCCGTTGAATAGAGTCCCTGGACACTTAGGAGAAACTGCCCCAAAGTCAATAATCGTCGAGTTTGAGAGACAATGCCTGTCGAGTAGATGAATTTCTCCCACTGCGTCGAAATTAGAGATTTCGACCAGTGTTTCGTCGGTTCGACACTTGGGAGATTTTCTCCAACGTCGACACCTATACCCGTCGAATTGAGGCTTTTGCTGACCCTCAGGAGGGTTCGACAGTTTTGATCTTCGTTCAACAGAACCCCATCCGATAGAAATTGATTTCTTGCCAATCCTATTATAAAATGTTTTCCCTCATTCTTTCCTCCTCCTGTTACATTATTCTTCGTCGAATGGCAGCTTCAATTATTCATAAAACGTATTGTCTTCGTCGAATTCAAAAGTATACCTATCGTCCAACACCTAGTAATTGAAATCAGACTCGGTTTGTGATTCCGACCGTGTATTTTCCTGGACCCAAAACCTTGGGATTAATAGAGGCATATTGATTATAAATAAATGGGATGACTAGAAATTACTTAGGGATGCATAAACAGGGAAGAACATGAGAGTATGAGATTTTGAGATCTTAGAATAACCTTCTAAGGGCATATGAATAAATTACCTAAGAGGATTTAAGTTAACTAAGAGAATTCCTTTAGAGACAAACTCTGTAAGTAAAGCTAAACCTAAGTAAGAATCCATAATATGCTTTAAAATGTATTAATTTATTTAACAACAATATCATGCTATTGTGGGTCCATGTGGGTGACCATTGATTGGGTTAATTCTTACTTGGGCAAATTGTGACATATGATGGAATAGTATGTAATAATGACCATACATGATTATGCATAGAGTCTCGTATACATTGTGAATGTCCATTGACTGTCGTAAGGCCTAGTTGCCTAGGAGTTGAACACACCTTAGTGCGGGTGCGAATAGACAAGTGTAGGTCATCGGTTGACCTTGGGGCGTCGGGGTGCGGGTACCTCGCAATGGGCGCTGGTAGCTCTCTCGTCCGTGGGGCGACCGATGCAAACACACCGACGATCCGGACCGAGACACCGTCCTATATCGCGATCTAGAGCAGATGCCGTCTCGTATAATGCCATGATGTGCACGTGGGTAAATTCGAATAATAGCACTTTGGCCTCGGCAGCCTAGTTGCAGACATGTCGCCTGATCTTTCTCTCCGACCGTTTATGTCTAGCTCTATGGAGTAGGATTTTGATTTTGTATGCATATGCATAGTGGGTCCATGAATTATCTGGCATACATCGTTATTATAATTGGAACTGTTGTACTTCTGATATATCTATATGTATATGACTGCCTGGAACTGTTTAGTTGATCATAATTGCTATGGAATGTTTATTACCATTATTGTTGTCATAAATGCTATGTGGGCGCTTTGAGCCATTTGGTTTCTCGATGCTATAATTGGTAATGATGGTAGGATGTCTTACCTCTTTCTTGTACTTTTCTTGCTCTATGTCAATTTTTGATTAAAGACTGTAAGTGGGAACGAGGTTGGATTCTTTTGGATTTTCTTGGTTTGACCCATCAGTATCCGGTGATGTCGTCGCAAAGGAAGTTCTTTGGGGTCCGTTGGATTTTTGTTCACTTGTGTTGTTAACGCCGGTGAGTCGATTGGACCGACAAGACGTATTTAACATGCTGAGGATCTTACATTGACCATGAAGAGGACTGCGATTGAAGACCTTATCCTGTATTTCTCACTACTCCGGTGAGTCCGGAGTTGCCTCACGCATTCGGGATTCGATGGAGTGCCCAACTCCTTAGTCGTAAATATATTATGGGTAGTTTATATTTTATTTTGCATTACCTATATAAAGTGTATTTTGGATATATGTATGTTTTAAGATGATTATCCAGTATTACATGCTGTAATTCAAGTACATATTATAATTCATAATTTAACTGGTTATATAGGCAACTACTCATTCGTGGCTCCTATTTTCCTCATATGAGAAATGTTTAATATTTATGGTAAATATTGTTGTTTGACAATGTTAGCACGCCGACATTTAGTGACCGTGACATAATGACGATTGTGCATTGGTTATTAAATCGAGGGGTGTTATAGAGAGAGGTGAAATGATGGGTTTTGATGGAGATTTGAGTGAGAAAGGAGAGTTTTTGAGATTTGAGGTGCGTGGGAGCAGAAGGAGAGAACGAAGAAGATGAACAGGTTCCAAACAGAAATGAGCTCTACGTGCGTCAGAAAGCTTTTAAAAACCCTGTGTAATCGATTACATTTAGTGTGTAATCGATTACATGCATTTTGGTGGGTATGTAATCGATTACATTTTTGATGTAATCGATTACATGCTTTCTGGGAACCTTGTAATCGATTACATGGTTTATGTAATCGATTACCTGAGTTCTGAGTTGGTTGTAATCGATTACAAAATGTGTGTAATCGATTACATGCGTGACAGAACCTGTGTAATCGATTACAAAGGCTTTGTAATCGATTACCAGCACTTTTTAACTCAGATTTTGCGTTCCAAACAGCATATAATCAATTTTAATCCATCCAAAGCAGTTTTAAAGCAACTTAAATCAATTCAAATCATCATTTAAGCATATAATCAAATCATGTTATGATTCAACTCATATAATTGATCAAAATTATCATTTTTACCAAGAATTTCACCCTTTTTGGTGAAATTTGAGGTTGTTGAATTTCTTGTCAACATTGGACATGAGGGAGCACCTGCAAAACAACTTAGGGGAAATCTCCGACGCTCAAGTTAGTATGGGATTCAAATATAATGAAAATTCAGAGATTTTGCAGCAATGTGGCATAATTATGCAGAAAAATACAAGATTATGCAGCAGAAATTAATTTATGCAGGAATGATCCAATATACCCAGTTCATTTCTAATGTAGAAAAATGCTTCTTTTGCTAAGGGTTTGGTGAAAATATAAGCTAGTTGCTTAGTTGTTTCAACAAATTCAAGTATGCAATCACCTCTTTGAACATGATCTCTAATGAAATGATGTCTTATTTCAATATGCTTAGTTCTAGAATGCAAAATGGGATTTTTTGACAAGTTAATTGCACTAGTATTATCATATTTTATGGGAATGTGATCAAGCTCAAGACCATAGTCCAAGAGTTACTGTTTCATCCAAAGGACTTGAGCACAAAGAACTCCCAAATACAACATATTCACTTTTCTTTCACTGTGGGACAATGCCACACTATTTTGTTTCTTCTTTGTGCCAAGAAACTAGTGAGCTTCCAAGCAAGTGGCATGTCCCACTAGTGCTCTTTCGATCCATTTTGCATCCAGTAAAATCAGAATCGGAGTACCCAATAAGACTACATGAGGCTCCCTTAGGGTACCATAAACCCATTTGTGATGTGCCTATTAGATATTTCATTATTCTCTTAACAGCATTTAGGTGTGATTCCTTAGGATTAGCTTGATATCTAGCACACATACATACACTAAACATTATATCAGGCCTACTTGCAGTGAGATAAAGGAGTGAGCCAATCATACATCTATATTTTGTAATTTCTACCGATTTACCTCCTTCATCCTTGTCCAAATAGCAAGAGGTGCCCATAGGAGTAGCCATATGCTTGGCATTGTCCATTCCAAACTTTTTGAGCAGCTCCTTGCAATACTTGGATTGGCTTATAAATGTTCCTTATCTTGTTTGCTTGATTTGTAGACCAAGGAAGAAGTTGAGCTCACCCATCATGGACATCTCAAACTCACTTTGCATAATATTTGAAAATTCTTTACAAAGAGAGTTGTTAGTAGCTCCAAATATAATGTCATCAACATAGATTTGAACTGGAAGAATGTCATGCATTTTGTGTTTTATGAAAAGAGTGGTGTCAACTTTACCTCTAGAAAAGCCTTTTTCTAAAAGAAATTTGCTCAACCTTTCATACCAAGCTCTAGGAGCTTGTTTCAAGCCATACAAGGCCTTTTTCAATTTAAAAACATGGTTGGGCATTTCAAAGTCCTCAAAACTAGGAGGTTGTTCTACATACACCTCCTTTTGTATAAATCCATTTAAAAAAGCACTTTTGACATCCATTTGATAGAGTTTGAAATCCATGATGCAAGCATATGCAAGTAGCATTCTAATGGCCTCTAATCTAGCTACGGGAGCATAAGTTTCTTCATAATCTATGCCTTCTTCTTAATTATATCCCTTAGCTACAAGCCTAGCTTTATTTCTTATTATTAAACCCGTTTCATCAAGTTTGTTCCTAAAGACCCATTTGGTGCCAATTATAGGATGATCATTGGGCCTTGGAACTAATTCCCAAACTTGATTCCTCTCAAATTGGTTTAGTTCTTCTTGCATGGCCAAGATCCAATGCTCATCATTAATGGCCTCATTTATGTCTTTAGGTTCAACTTGAGAGACAAAGGCTAGATGATTACATGCATCTCTAAGTGAGTTTCGAGTGATTACCCCTTTTGATACATCACCTATCACCTTGTCAAGAGGATGATACCTTGAAGTCCTCCATTCCTTGGGTAGATCCAAGATTTTAGAATCTTCTTGCCATGAGTGATCAAGGAGTCTCTCTTCTTCCTTCTTGGACTCTATTTCTTGATTTTCCAAGTGCGTCTTTGCCAAGATTTCTGCAACATCATCAACAAGTTCCTTTCTCGGCTCATTTGGGTTAGTTTCATCAAATGCAACATGTATGGACTCTTCTATGGTCATAGTTCATTTATTATAGACTCTAAAGGCCTTGTTATGAATAGAATAACCAATGAATATTCCCTCATCAGATTTTGCATCAAACTTCCCCAAGTTATCCTTTCCATTATTCAAAACAAAGCATTTACATCCAAAAACATGAAAATGTGACACATTAGGTTTCCTTCCTTTGTACAATTCATATGGGGTTTTCTTTAAAATTGGCCTTATTAGGGCTCTATTCATAACATAACAAGCGGTGTTAACCGCATCCGCCCAAAAGTACTTAGGAAGATTGGCCTCATTGAGCATAGTTCTTGCCATTTCTTCTAAAGATCGATTTTTCCTTTCTACAACACCATTTTGTTGTGGTGTTCTAGGGGCAGAAAAATTATGCTCAATGCCATGTTCATCACAAAAAGTTTCAAATTCATGATTTTCAAATTCACCACCATGATCACTTCTTATGGATGCAATACAAAAACCTTTTTCGTTTTGGATAACTTTGGCAAGTTTTCTAAATGATTGAAAAGCATAATTTTTGTGGGCTAAGAATAATGTCCATGTAAATCTAGAAAAATCATCTACAATCACTAATGCATAGTAATTCCCACCAAAGCTCATAGTTCTAGAGGGTCCAAAAAGATCCATGTGCAAAAGTTGTAAAGGTCTAGAAGTTGAAACTATGTTTTTAGCTTTAAAAGAGACCTTTACTTGTTTTCCTTTTTGACATGCATCACAAAGTTTGTCTTTTTCAAATTTGAGCTTTGGAAGACTAATTACTAGTTCTTTAGAGACCAATTTGTTTAAGTGATCCATGTGAATGTGAGCAATTCTTCTATGCCATAACCATGAATCATTTTCTCTACTCATAAAGCATTTAGCATCATTTGAGGAAATATCATCGAGACTAATCATATATATATTATTGACCCTATGACCAACAAATTTAACTTGTTTATCATCCTTTCCCTCAATTATGCAACAAGAGGAATCAAATATAACTCTATTTCCTTTATCACACAATTGACTAATACTAAGTAAATTATGTTTAAGTCCTTCAACAAGTAAGACATTATCAATAGATGATGAAGGGATCTTACCAACTTTGCCAATTCCAAGAATCTTCCCTTTGTTGTTGTCACCATATGTGACATGACCATGTTTCTTGTGTGTAAGGGAGGAGAACTTGGAGCCATCACGGTCATGTGCTTGGAGCAACCACTATCAAGATACCAACTTGAGCTCTTGGTCTTCAAGCACACCTACAACACACATTCAAGATTTAACTTTTGGTACCCAAATTGTTTTGGGTCCTTGTGTGTTAGAATTAGGTATGGTGCCTTTAGGGACCCAAACCCTTTGATTCCAACCTTGGTGTTTATGTTCTTTCTAACATTGCAAGTGGATGCACTATGCCCTTTCCTACCACAATGAAAACATTTAACAAAGGGGCTACTTGAAGTTTTTGAGGAAACAAAGAAGTTCTTATAAGATTTTTGATGGTTGTTTGGATTAAATCCTAAACCGGCTTTTTGGAAAACACATTTTTGTCTCCCTAACAACACATTCAAGTTGTCTCTTCCAAAAGTGAATTTTGCAAGAGTGTTGTTCAAGTCTTCAATTTCTTTTTCAAAAGCTTTGCATGATAAACAAGGTAATGATATGGATGCATTATCATGTGAGGAACTAATCATGCATGATGAATTAGCATCTATGAGTCCTAAAGTCTCATTTTCAATTTTAAGTTCATTTATCTCCTTAGTTAAAGTAGAAACTTTCTTTGTTAATAGGGAGATTGTTTTATTGGAAGACAAAATCATTTTTGTGAGCCTCAAGGATTCATCATGCAATTCTTGAAAGGCATCTTGCAATTCATCATAAGAAGGTGGAGGTTCTAGGTTAGAAGATGTTACCTCAGTGTCGCTTTCTCCACTTTCTTCTCCTTGAGCCATGAGGCAAAGATGGGCTTCTTCATTTTCTGAATCGTCGGAAGAGCTTAAGTCATTGTCCTCCCAAGCTATATATGCTCTTCTTCCTTTCTTTTCCTTGGAGGGTCTTTTCTCAAACTTCTCCGTCTTCTTGAGATATATAGGACACTCCATTTTCATGTGCCCCGGTTTTCCGCATTCGTAGCATTTTGGAGGAGTAGAGGATCCTTCTCCTTTGTGATATGCTTTCTTTTGAGGAAAGGGTGGTCTTCTTTGAAATCCCTTTTTCTTCAAGAATCTTCCGAATTTTCTCACAAGAAGACTAAGATTCTCCTCACTTAGCTCAATATTTTCAGCATCCTCTTCACCATCTTCATCATCATCTTCAAGTATGGAAGAAGTGGCTTTGAGTGCAATTCTCTTTTTCTTTTTGTCATGCTCTTCATTTTGATTGAGCCTATTTAGTTCCAGCTCGTGTTCTTGAAGTTTTCCGAATAGAGTGGCTAAAGACATTGTTGATAAGTCTCTTGATTCCGCAATAGCCGTTACCTTGGGTTGCCAATTCCTGCTTAGCATCTCAAGACTTTATTAATAAGATCCTCATTAGGAAATGTCTTTCCTAATGAGATGAGATGATTAACAATATGAGTAAATCTCTTTTGCATATCTTGAATACTCTCACCTTGATTCATTCTAAACAATTCATATTCATGAGTAAGAGTGTTTATTCGAGATCTTTTTACCTCACTAGTACCTTCATGAGTTACTTGTAGGGTATCCCACATTTCTTTTGCGGTCTTACAATTTGACACCCTAAAGAATTCATCATACCCCAAAGATGTGGTCATGATGTTCTTGGCTCTCAAATTATATTGAACCTTCTTTTTATCATCATCGGTCCAATCACTTCTAGGTGTATTAATCGTCACACCATCCTTAGTTTGTGTAGGGACAAAAGCACCATTTTCAACTGCGTACCACACATCTAAGTCAATAGCTTCAATAAAAATTTTCATCCTTTCTTTCCAATAGGCATAACCATCCCCATTGAAATAAGGAGGTCTATTTATAGAAGAACCTTCATTTGAAAAACCATTTGAAGCCATCACTTCTCTTGAAGCTGCTAAGCTCTTTATACAAGAGTCTAGCTCTGATACCACTTGTTTCCAAGTGGCCTCAATACTCAAGAGGGGGGGGGTGAATTGAGTAGTTAAGAATAAGTTCACAAATCTTTCGCAAATCGTTTGACAATCAATTTTCGTTGAAGCTATTGAATGATTAGAGATAATTGAATAGATGAGTTAAACACTTTTACTTATACACGTAATAGCCAAGGAGACAATATCCAAATAAAACAATGAAATAGTGCACAAAGATAAGCAGAGGAGGGTTTAGAGAAACAAACACAGTCGTTTATCCTGGTTCAATCACCACTCCACTTGTGATCTATGTCCAGTCCCCAAGCAACAATTTGAGATTTTCCACTATATCTTCAAGCTTCAATGGGTGCTTGAAAAACCACTACAACCTTGAGCACTCAACAATATGGGATACCTCACCCAAAAGCTTAAGCCTCTATTTTCCAAGGGATACCTCACCCTTACAATACTTGAGGGATACCTCACCCTCACTAATCAGAATGTATAAGATTGAAGTAGAAGAAACTCTCTCTAGAGCAAGTGTTTACTAATTGAAGCTCTAATATGCTCTCCAGGATTTTTCACGTTTTTAACTAGAAAACAGAGCAAGCAATGATTTTAAGGATTAATTCACGTTTTGAAGTATGATGATCAGTTTTTGATTCAAGGTCAACCGCAAATAAAGACCCAACTTTGGTATTTATAAGTTTCTCAATTAATAGAGCCGTTGAAGGTAGTTGGGCATGCATTTAATGCATTTAATATAGCCGTTGGGCGTTGTCAGGATGCGTGTAATCGATTACATATCTCAGGTAATCGATTACATTGTTGTTCCAACATTTTCTGAACTTTCTGGGCTCTGTGTAATCGATTACATTCTTGGTGTAATCGATTACATGGCTGACTTTGCTTGTAATCGATTACAATGCCCATGTAATCGATTACATGACTTCTGACTTGCTGTGTAATCGATTACAATATACATGTAATCGATTACATGACTTCGTCGAACGTGTTCTTTGAGTTTCGGGTTTTGTGTAATCGATTACATTGCCCATGTGATCGATTACATGACTTCGACTTTGTTTGTAATCGATTACAATATCCAGGTAATCGATTACATGACTCGTCGAACGTGTTCTTTGCCTTTCTGGGCTTTGTGTAATCGATTACATATATTGTGTAATCGATTACATGGTCTCTGACTTGCTTGTAATCGATTACATTGTTCATGTAATCGATTATATGCTTTCTGTTTGATGTGTAATCGATTACAAACATTATGTAATCGATTACATTAGCCTTTGAACACATTTTTCAAGTCCAATAATGCTTGTAAGTCATTTCCAACACCTCAAGATACTTGTTTAAACATAAATCCTTTTTAAGAGTGTTAGATTTAAAGTTGAAACTCAAGTTTTATTGAAAGCCATGTTTATCTTTGAAATTTCCCATTTATTTTGAAATCATATATTGAAAAACCATTTGAGAAATCTTGAGAGCATTTAACATTAATGTCCTAAGTCTTATAATTAAATAAACCTTCCGTCTTCTTTCTTTGATCTTGATTTTTCCTTTTGTGCTTGATCTTCTCTTTTGCTTTTGTTATCATCAAAAACCTTTTGACATGCCTTAGAGACATAAGCATTCACAACTGGGCCCACCACAACAGCCCGACAACAACCTGCTATTATTTCTAATCGTGTAAACATTTTATCGTGTTTTCACAATTGCAGAACATTTTTCATACATTTTCAAATCGCTTAAGTATTTTCCAGCATTTTTATAATAGCAAAAATATTTTCAAAAGTTTTCTAAATCGCGTAGGGATTTTTAAACATTCTCTCAATCGCATAGCAATTTTAAATCATTTTCTCAATCTAGTAACTTAAAAATTAATATTTTGAGAACAAGAGACATCTCTCTAATATTTTTCACATAAATAATTATTTTAGCTTTATTTACCATATTTTACTATTAAAAATCCTTTAAGTAGCATTTTCTATCATTTCTCACAAAATTACATTTCTTTGATTTAATTTGGATATTACAGCTATATGTCAGTAAATTTTCTAACGTGCTTCAAAACCCAAAGGATGAGCTATACGTCAGTAAATTTCAAGTTTTAAATTTTATCTTACCTCATAACCTAATTATAGCAAATTAATTCTAAAAATTAGTTCATTTTCTTTATATTCCTAAATAGAAAACTCATTAAATTGAGTTCTTGTCACTTAACTACCTAAGTCTACACTCAGTAAAATAATTTTGAATATAGAATAACAAAAACAGGCATGTTGGTCGAATTTTACTATATGCTTTATAGATCATATTTAATTATTTTCTATTACCTTATTTTTTACAAAAACCTTTAATCCAATTTCTTGTCATTAACTCATTTAATCCTTGATTAGGAAAATAATTTAATACATTTAGGTCCAATGGTGGTGTTGAGGCCGTGAGCCTCTATAGGTCCTTTGGAACCTTCATACACTTCTTCATCATGCATATCACACCTTACTATATACAATAATCAACATGCTTTCAAAATCACATATTCAAGCATATAATCAAAGTTATAAATCATATCAACCAAAAATCACCACAAACAAAGCAAGCTTAAACCACACAAGTGAATAAATCCTTATGGATTTTTCACCACAAACAAGCCATTCTCTCACCACTAACACTTGGTTGATGAGGTTAATCTCCCTCTTACCTCAAGGAAGACAAAAACCCTTCAAGTTGCTTCTCCTATGGATTTCGTGAACCACCAAAGAAAACCCTAACAAACTTGAACCAAAACAAAGTCATAAACTAAGCTTGAAAAAGGAAAACCATGGATCAATCATGGCTTAGAAACTAAAAAATCCAACTTAGAAACAAGAAACAAGAACTTTACCTTGTAGAGTAGAAAACCTTAACTTGATTTTGAAGCACCAAAAGGATGAACTAGGTGAAACTTATAAGATGAAAAGTGTTTAGGATTTTGTCTAAGTTTAGGAAATGATGTTGGATAGAATTATAGAAGCTTGGATGTTGGTTTTGAGGGTGGTGGCCGAATGCTTCAAGAAAGGGAGAGAATGGAGTTTTGTGTTTACTTTTGGAAGAAAGAGAATGGAGAGAAATGTTTTAAGTCACAAAGTGATAGAAATGAAATGAAATGTCCTATTTTTCATATACTTGGCCATGTAGATGCATGGATAGGAAGTTCAAGGCTTGTTCAACAAGATAGAAATCAATCACATGGCTTCACATGGCTTAGGTCATTAGATGGTCATCCTTTGATCATAATAGATGAATAGATTGCTCAAGAACTCCCTAGAAGCACCTAGTGGCCGTGGAGCACATGGAGGTAAGTAACTTGGTTTTGATTCAATTAGTTTCCTAGCTACACTTAGTTTAGGTAGTTTGTTCACCTAGTTTCTTGTAATTAATTCATTTAGTTACAAGGCTAACTATCTAGTTACAAGCTTGGGTCATGCATTGTCATGCATTCTAGAAGATTCTAGATCATCTTTGTAACCATAGACTCTAAGGATTAGCAAACTAAGTTTGTTCCATTTAGTTACTACTTAAGCTTTTAGAGTAACTTAGTTAGATTACTTAGTTCCTTGGCAAACTAGTCTAACCATTATTGTTGACCAAATCCTATTGGCTTAGAAAAATCAAGCCATTAATATTGACTAATTTCTATTGGTTTACCAAATTGTAAGTCATAAAAATTTTTCCCAGTCTATTTTCTAACGGACAAAGGATACATAATCTATTACCCAATTAGCAGAAACTACTGCTCGTAAATCAGTAATTACTGTCCAAATAAATAAAAATGCTAAATATTTTTATTTCATAGATAAATTCTAAAAATTAAAATATCGGGTAACGTATCTCTCGAATTTGAGTTTAGTAAGATCCCCGGGCTCTGAATAAATGGTCAAAGATTTTCCCCGGCCTGAAAATTATTATTTTCCTGACTCGGAGTAAATCACACACAATGATAAAAAATAGTCACGGAATAGTCAAAATAAATTTACAGCACACAGAAATCACAAAATAGTATAATTCAAACATTACTGAGAAATAACAAATTTTGGGGTGTTACAACTTTTCCCCACTAAAAAGAATTTCGTCCCCGAAATTTATCATACCTTAGAATAATTGTGGATATTGTTCCTTCATCTTATCTTCTATCTCCCATGTAGCATCTCCTGTTGTTTTATTCCAGATCACTTTTACTAACGGAATCGCTTTCCCTCTGAGTTGTTTCACCCTCCTGTCTTCAATCTTAACAGGAAGTGTCTCATATGTTAAATTTTCTTTCAATTGTACCTCATCGGGCTGAATGACATGAGAGGGATCGAGGATATACTTTCTTAACTAGGACACATAGAAAACATTATGAAGGTTGGAGAGAAAAGGCGGTAAAGCTATTTGATAAGCGACTGGACCTATCCGACGAAGAATTTGATAGGATCCAATGAATTTAAGAGTGAGTTTTTTGGATTTTATAACCCTTCCGACACCAATCGTGGGTGTGACTCGTAAAAACACATGCTCACCTTCCTCAAATTCAAGAGGTCTTATTCTTTTATCAGCATAGCTTTTTTGTCTACTCTGAGTTGCCCTCATTTTCTCTTGAATCATTTTTACCTTCTCCATCGTTTGTTACACCATTTCAGGTCCTATGGTCATACTCTCTCCATCTTGATACCAACACAAAGGTGTTTGGCATCGTCGTCCGTACAACGCTTCATAAGGTGCTATCCCTATACTTGAGTGAAAACTGTTGTTATAGGTGAATTCTACTAAAGGCAAGAATTCATCCTAACTCCCTTTTTGTTCTAGCACATAAGCTCTTAGCAGATCCTCCAGTGACTGTATAGTTTTTTCCGTTTAATCATCAATTTGTGGATGGTAGGCAGAACTCAAATGATGTTTAGTCCCCATTGCTTTATGTAGACTTTGCTAAAACCTTGATGTGAACCTTGGATCTCTATCGAAAATGATACTAGAGGGTACACTGTGAAGTCTAACAATTTCACTAATGTACAACTGGGTCAACTTCTCCATTGAATACCTGATATTGATTAGCAAGAAGTAAGCAGACTTCGTAAGCCGATCAATAATGACCCATATAGAATCATGATCTTTCTTAGTCTTTGGCAACAAAATCCATTGCAATACTATCCCATTTCCATTCTGGAACAGTTAGAGGTTATAGCATACCTGCTGGTCTTTGATGTTCAACCTTTGCCTTTTGACACACAAGACAAGATGACACTTGCTCAGCTACATCTCTCTTCATTCCAGGCCACCAAAATAATCGCTTCAGGTCTTGATACATCTTAGTCATTCCAGGATGTATACTCAACCTACTGGTGTGAGCTTAATTGAGAATCGCCTTCCTAAGATTGGGATCATTCGGTATACAAATCCTACCTTTGGACCTTAAGACCCTGTCAGATCCTTCCTCAATCATTGCCACATGACCTTGCCTCAAGAATTCCCTCTCGTTTTGCAAAAATTGATCATCTTCCTACTTTTCTTGGATTTCTTCTAGCAAATCATTCAGAATAGTGACCATATTCAAACGAATTCTTCCTGGTGCTAATTCTACCGATAGCCACATATGTCTAAATTATTCTATGAATTTTTCCTCTTTGATCATCATTGCAGAAACACTGAGCATCTTCTTACTTAAAGCATCTGCCACAATATTTACCTTTCTAAGATGATATTGAAGCTAAAAGTCATAATCCTTTAGAAATTCTAACCACCTTCTCTGCCTCATGTTCAACTCCTTTTGATCAAACAAATATTTCAGACTTTTATGATCATTAAAGACATTGAATGTAGCTCCATACAGAAAATGCCTCCAAATCTTTAGTGCAAACATAACTGCGGCTAATTCCAAATCATGCGTTGGGTAATTCTTTTCATGTACCTTCAGTTGTCTTGAAGCATACGCTACCATAGTTCTATTATGCATCAATACACATCCTAATCCTTGATAAGAAGTATCACAATATACTTCAAAAGATTTGTTTGGATCCGATAGAATTAACACTGGTGCGGTAGTCAACTTTTCTTTTTTAATTCTTGAAAACTTTCTTCCCATTCATCCGTCCAAATAAAAGCTTGATTCTTCCTTATGAGTTGTGTAAGAGGTCTGGCTATCTTAGAAAATCCTTCAATAAACCTCTGGTAATATCCGGCTAATCCAACAAAACTTCGGATCTCAGTTACTATCATTGGCCTTTCCCACTGAAGAACCGTCTCCACCTTTGCTGGATCCACTGCAATTCCATCCTTAGAAATCATATGACCTAAAAACTGAACCTCCTCCAACTAAAATTCACATTTTGATAGTTTTGCGAACAAATTCTTCTCCTTTAAAATTTGGAGAACTATGCTAAGATGTTCAGCATGCTCTTCCTGACTTTGAGAATAGATCAAAATATCGTCAATAAAGACAACGACAAATCTATCTAGATATGGATGAAAGATCCTATTCATGTAATCCATGAATATCGCAGGAGCATTTGTCACTCCGAACGGCATCACAAGATACTCATAGTGCCCGTAACGCCTTCGAAAAGCTGTCTTAGGTATATCCTCTACCTTGACATGAATTCGATGATAACTTGATCGCAAATCTATCTTGGAAAAAATAGTTGCTCCTTTCAATTGGTCCATCAAATCATCAATTCTTAGAAGTGGATACTTATTCTTTATTGTAACTTTATTCAACTGGCGGTAGTCCACACACAAACGCGAAGATCCATCCTTCTTTTTGACCAATAACACTGGAGCTCCTTATGGTGAAACACTAGGTCTCACAAATTGTTTTTCCAATAGTTCCTCCAATTGCTTCTTTAACTCTGCTAATCCTAACGGCGACATCCGGTACAGTGCAATTGATATAGGACCCGCTCCTGGTACAAGATCGATAGAAAACTCTATCTCTCTTTCCGGTGGTAATCCAGGTACCTCATTAGGAAAAACTTCAGGAAACTCATTTACAACAGAAATAACATTCACATCCTTCTCACCCTTGACTTCTAAAGAAGACAACAGCATGTATCCTTGGGCTCCATCCCTCAATAAAGATTTGACTCGTTTGGCAGTCAAAAATCCAGAAACCTCATTCTCAGGAAATACTAAGATCTTTTTAGAACAGTCTAATAGGATATGGTTAGAAGATAACCAATCCATTCCTAACATTATATCAATATCGGTAAGAGGCAAACAAATTAGATCAATAGAAAAAACTCGATTATTGACAGTAACAAGGCAATTTAGGCATATTTTAGAAGTACTAACAGGCTTGGTAGTTGGTGTAGAAACAATCAATTGAAAGTTCAAAGAAGACGCAGGCAATCCCAAATAATCCACACAGTCATATGCCATAAACGAATAAGTTGAACTCGAGTCATATAGTATAATTAAAAGATTACTTGATATGACACATTCTCCTTTGATAAGATCATCAGACTGAGAGGCTTCAGCTCCGCTCATTGTATATACTCGTCCATTAACTTGCGGCTTAGCAGCACGAACGTTGCTCATCGAAGGTTCCACTTTTGCTTGATCACAATCCCTCGAGATATGACCAGGCTTTCTACATCTAAAATAAATTATTCTGTTGATTGTGTAGTCCCTTGTCATATGGCCCTTTCCACACTTTAAACACCTCGTTGGCAGTGCCACAGTATGACCAAAACGATTGCTACTCGAACCTCTTCTACGTGATTGCTGTTGTTGTTGTTGGCTTCCTGATGGTCGGGAATATGGTTTCTGCTGAAACCGGTTGTTATTATTGCTTCCTCCCCTTTGGAACCTAGACGGTCTAAAGTTATGGTTCCTCATATCTCGCGATGGCTCTAATTCCTCGAGTCTACAACACATATCCATCAATGCTGAGAACTAGTTCATTTGCATTGGCAATACTCCTCTCTTTAATTCAACTCTCAAACCTTCCTCGAACTAGCGGCATTTCCAAACCTCATCCGACTGGATCTGGAGATACCGTGAAAACTTTGACAAGCTCTCAAACTTCACAGCATACTCGTTAACCGTCATCCCATCTTGTCGTAACCCAAGAAATTCCATCTCCTTGGCATACCTTACACTTTCAGGAAATACTTTTCTAGAAATGCATCACAAAATATCTCCTAGGTAATTTCCCTTCCTTCAGCTTATAGTACTCTCTGAGTTACTTTCCACTAATTTTCGCCGTCTCCCATCAACATAAATGTGGCATAAGTCACTTTGCGGTTGTCCGTACATCCTATTACTTTAAAAATCTTTTCCAGCTCTTGGATCCACAAACTCGCCTTCTTCGGGTCAAACTTACCTCTAAAATGTGGCGGATTGTTTTGACGAAACTCAAACAAATTCTGGGCTTCAACATTTACTTCTTGTTGTTGTACAGCTTGTTGATTCTGTTGCACAATCACATCCGCTATTCGCTGTATTGCTTCAGCTGTAGCAGTCATTGCGTCATCGTCACGTCCCACATTCATACATGTACCTCTGCCACAAGACATAGCTTTCTTCACAAGCAACCAAACAAAACTCAATAAGAGTCAGATGTAACCTTTTAAAAACCAAAACACAGAGAATCACACAACACAAGCAAAATAGACCTAACCACAAAAACCCAAAAGACTCTAACCGGTGCTCTGATACCAACTAATAAAACATCCATCGTAGGGTATCACATTTAAGACTAATCCTAATCTAACTTACCCAAGTTGTAAAAGAATTAATCTTGTAAAAATATTAATTTTAAAATTTCATTTGTGGAATAAGAGAAAAGAAATAAAAACCATAGGTACAAGTTCTAACTGAAAAGAACACACAAGAATATACATAGAAATTTCTAAAGATTATCCCCAAATAATTTACATAAATATTATACTCCAAAAGATAAATATGTACAACATATACATCAAAACATAAACTGTCCAACTAAAACTTTTAAAGACTAAGGATTTGGGCCCTCGGAAGGATCCTCCTCCTCAGTATCATCAAAGAACCCAGGCGGGTACATCACTCACCTGACAGGGGTTCTAGCCGAAGACACCACCGATTCCTCTCGTGGAGTATAGACATTATCAACCCAAAGCTCTCAAATAGGCATCGTGAACTCCAAACAAACAAATACGTTCATCGTCATAACTGGAACCCCATCCCTAGTTCCACTAAGATTCAGAGTCAAATCCCTGGTATACACAAAATGTTCATTATCTAAGTTAAACCTCTAAGTGTCAGTCCCACCGTGGAACTGTACTGGGACAAAACCCAAAACTTGGCGCCTTGCTGCCATTGAAACAGATAAAGAAAATTGTTACTGATGGAAAGTATAATTTTCAGCTTCCTCGTCTCCTCGGTCTTCATCAAACATGCACAATAAAATAGATATAACACAACAAAGAGGTGAGATCTCCTACATCAATACCAGTATGGTAGTATAGGAAATGACAGTAAGTATACATATATAGTATTAACACATTGAATCATATTATCATATCACAGATAAAATATCAGATAAACATAATTATCATGTCAATATGTTGACTAACTATGCATATGCACACAGACTCATCCTACTCCCTAATCACAATTTCGAAGAGAAAGATAGAGAGTACATGTCTGTATATCATCAGCCTCAAATCATGTGCTAATATATTATATCAATGTGCGCAACATGACTCATACAAGACACTCTTAACAATCACGAAAAGAGTAGTAATTTCGTCAAGATCATCAGTGTGTTTGCATAGGATACCACGACGCAGAAGTGCTACCATCTGGACACATATGATATTCCACACCCCGATGTCTCCAAGATCATTGAAGATCGTAACTACGCAATTCTTACCCGCACGAAGGTGTAAAATCAATCTCCTAGGCATACTGCCTTAACTAAATAAGTTGATACGTTTTTCAAGGCATGAGGTATGATTCAAAAACACATGAAATCATCATTCTCACAATATTTCTCACATATACATCATCTCTTGGCAATATCACTTTTCAACATAACTGGGCCCACCACAATAGCCCGACAGCAACCTGCTATTATTTCCAATCGCGTAAACATTTTATCCTGTTTTCACAATCGCAGAACATTTTTGTTACATTTTCAAATTGCGTAAGTATTTTCCAGCATTTTTATAATCGCAAAAATATTTTCAAAAGTTTTCTAAATCGCGTAGTAATTTTAAATCATTTTCTCAATCTAATAGCTTAAAAATCACTATTTTGAGAACAAGTGACATTTCTCTAATATTTTTCACATAAATAATTATTTTAGCTTTATTTACCATATTTTACTATTAAAAATCCTTTAATTAGCATTTTTCATC
Source organism: Ormosia semicastrata (assembly GCA_029884595.1). NCBI lineage: Eukaryota > Viridiplantae > Streptophyta > Magnoliopsida > Fabales > Fabaceae > Ormosia > Ormosia semicastrata. The sequence goes on along the minus strand of JAQQTO010000044.1, from coordinate 44,122,277 downwards.
ATTTCTCACAAAATTACATTTCTTTGATTTAATTTGGTTATTACAGCTCGAAATTTTCTATCGCGCTTCAAAACCCAAGGGGTGAGCTATACGTCAGTAAATTTCAAGTTTTAAATTTTATCTTACCTCATAACCTAATTATACCAAATTAATTCTAAAAATTAATTCATTTTCTTTATATTTCTAAATAAAAAACTCATTAAATTGAGTTCTTGTCACTTAACTACCTAAGTCTACACTGAGTAAAATAATTTTGAATCTAGAATAACAAAAACAAGCATGTTGACCGAATTTCACTATATGCTTTATAGATCATATTTAATTATTTTCTATCACCTTATTTTTTACAAAAACCTTTAATCCAATTTCTTGTCATTAACTCATTTAATCCTTGATTAGGAAAATAATTTAAAACATTTAGCTCCAATGGTGGTGTTGAGGCCGTGAGCCTCCATAGGTTCTTTGGAACCTTCATACACTTCCTCATCATGCATATCACACCTTACTATATACAGTAATTAACATGCTTTCAAAATCACATATTCAAGCATATAATCAAAGTTATAAATTATACCAACCAAAAATCACCACAAACAATGCAAGCTTAAACCACATAAGTGAATAAATCTTTATGGATTTTTCACCACAAACAAGCTATTCCCACACCACCAACACTTGGTTGATGAGGTGAATTTTCCTCTTATCTCAAGGAAGACAGAAACTCTTCAAGTTGCTTCTTCTATGGATTTCGTGAACTACCAAAGAAAACCCTAACAAGCTTGAACCAAAACAAAGTCATAAACTAAGCTTGAAAAAGGAAAACCATGGATTAATCATGGCTTAGGAACTCAAAAATCCAACTTAGAAACAAGAAACAAGAACTTTACCTTGTAGAGTAGAAAACCTTAACTTGATTTTGAAGTACCAAAAGGATGAACTAGGTGAAACTTAAAAAATGAAAAGTGTTTAGGATCCTGTCTAGGTTTAGGAAACGATGTTGGATAGAATTATAGAAGCTTGGATGTTGGTTTTGAGGGTATTGGCCGAATGCTTCAAGAAAGGGAGAGAATGGAGTTTTATGTTTGTTCTTAGAAGAAAGAGAATGAAGAGAAATGTTTTAAGTCACAAAGTGATAGAAATGAAATGAAATGTCCTATTTTTCACATACTTGGCCGTGTAGGTGCATAGATAGGAAGTTCAAGGCTTGTTCAATAAGATAGAAATCAATCATATGGCTTCACATGGCTTAGGTCATTAGATGGTCATCCTTTGGTCATAATAGATGAATAGATTGTTCAAGAACTCCCTAGAAGCACCTAGTGGTCATGGAGCACATGGAGGTAAGTAACTAGGTTTTGATTCAATTAGTTTCCTAGTTACACTTAGTTTAGGTAGTTAGTTCACCTAGTTTATTGTAATTAGTTCATTTAGTTACAAGGCTAACTATCTAGTTACAAGCTTGGGTCATGCATTGTCATGCATTCTAGAAGACTCTAGATCCTCTTTGTAACGATAGACTCTAAGGATTAGAAAACTAAGTTTGTTCCATTTCGTTACTACTTAGGCTTTTAGAGTAACTTAGTTAGATTACTAACTAGTCTAACCATTATCGTTGACCAATTTCTATTGGTTCACCAAATTGTGAGTCACAAAAACTTTTCCCAGTCTATTTTCTAACAGACAAAGGATACAAAATTTATTACCCAATTGGCAGAAACTATTGCTCGCAAATCAAAAATTACTGTCCAAATAAATTAAAATGTGAAATATTTTTATTTCATAAATAAATTCTAAAAATTAAAAGATCGCGTAGCGTATCTCTCAGATTCGGGTTTAGTAAGATCCCCCGGCTTTGAATAAATCGTCAAAGATTTTTCCCAACCCAAAAATTATTATTTTTCTGACTTAGAGTACATCACACACAATGATAAAAAATTGTCATAAAACAGTCAAAATAAATTTATAGCACACAGAAATCACAAAACAGTACAATTCAAACATTATTGAGAAATAACAAATTTTGGGGTGTTACACAATATAAAAGAATTCAAGAACAGATTGTTAAACCTCAGATTAAAGAAAAGATAAAAACTTTGCAAGGAAAATTTGAGAAAGAAGATTACATCGAATTCCTAAATGCTTTTAAAAAAGGAAAAAGAAAATATGTAATCACCCTCCCATACGAAGAAGGATTTAAAGAAATCAATATCCCAACAAAAGTACGACCAATACAAATGAATCAACAATACCTAGAATATTGTAAGAAAGAAATTCAAGAATACTTAGATAAGAAGTTAATAAGACTCAATAAATCACCTTGGAGTTGTGCAGGTTTTAATGTTATGAATGAATCAGAAATAGAAAGAGGTGCTTTGAGATTAGTAATTAATTATAAACCTTTAAATAAAGTTTTAAGATAGATAAGATATCTGATTCCTAATAAAAAAGATCTGGTAAGTAGAGTTCATCAAGCTAATATATTTTCAAAATTTGACATGAAATTTGGTTACTACCAAATTGAAGTAGCTGAAGAAGATAGGTACAAAGCAGCTTTTGTAGTCCCTTTTGGTCATTCTGAATGGAATATAATGCCTCAAGGTTTAAAGAATGCTCCTTTAGAATTTCAGAATATTATGAACATTATTCTGAATATGTATTCAAAATTTACTGTAGTATACCTAGATGATGTTTTGGTATTTAGTAATTCAATCAATCAACACTTTAATTATTTAGAAATTTTCTTCAATATTATTAAAGAAAATGGATTAGTAATTTCAGCTAAGAAAATGAGTTATTTCAGACTAAGACAAGGTTCTTAGGATTCAAAATCAATTAGGGTACCATCGTTCCTATAGAAAGATCTATAGAATTTGTAGATAAGTTTCCTAATGAGTTAAAAGATAAGAATAAACTTCAAAGATTCTTAGCCTATGTTAATTATGTGGCAGATTTTATTTTGAATATTAGGGTAATCTGTGCTCCTTTATTTAGAAGACTAAGAAATGATCCTCCTGCATGGGATGAGAATATGACTCATTTCATTTCATGCTTAGGATATTACATAGGCATAAACACTAGACATAATTTGGCATAGCAAGACAATTGTATTGGCGGTTGCTATCATGACATTGCAATTGTATGGGCGATTGCATACTTCTATGAATGAAGTGTTAGTTTAAAATTTGTATATTCTTTATGAATGTATATATGCTGGTTTTGGAATACTTCTATGGGCGATTGCATACTTCTATGAATGAAGTGTTAGTTTAAAAGTTATATATTCTTTATGAATGTATATATGCTGGTTTTGGAATACTTCTACTGAGAATTGTGATTTCTCACCCCATTTATATTGCCATGTAAATTCAGGTGTAAGTTCTTCAAAAGATAAGAAGAAGATGTATGAAGATTAGTATAGTTATAGGCTTGATGTTGACAAAACTTGTATATTATACTAGATCTTGTTGCTATGAAAGTTTATGTATTACAATGTGCCCTTTGAGGCAATAATGTGTGTGTGTGTGTGTGTGTGTGTGTGTGTATGTGTGTGTGTGTGTATGTATAAAAAACTTCTGTTATCGTGGCTCTTCATAATTATTTGTTTAAATGTTATGGGTTTAGTTATGTATGTTTTAAAGTAGCATGACTAGTATTTGTTATTCTTATATATGTCAGATATATTAGGATAAAAATATTTGGATGTTACAGGAATCCACTTGACTATCGATCGAAGTCAAGGAGCGCATTCAAGGATTTCCACCCATACCCTTTATGGCCTAACCTTAACCTATAAACTAACTAGGTTTATAGTGGTTAAGCGTTGCCTAGGACCGTGAACTTCACACTAAGAGGCTTCCATGTCACTTATTTCATAATTTCAAATCAAACCAACAAAAATGGTTGAGCACAGTCACAACACTATGCCTAACCCACAAACCGAACAAAAGGTTTAACGTGGTTATGCACTGTAGATTGTTGTCCGGGATAGTGAACATCACTATTAAAGGCTTCTGTGTCACTTGCATCTAAGATTTGACTAAGTGTCAACTATTCTTAAATGAACCCAACCTCCAAGATCGAGCATTGGACTTATCTCGGCTAAGTAAAATGAGTGTTCATTAATAGCCACTAAGATCGAGCAAGACAAGGAGTAGTAAGCTAACTTTACAAGATAACAAAAAAGCATAATATTCAAAAAGTAAATTTATTATTATTCATATTCCAAACATCATCAACTTTATAAGGAGGACCTATAAGCTACTTTCTTGCTAGAGTGCCCAGTTGAAAAAAGTCAAGAAGGTAGTATGGTAAGATGTTGATGATGATCAATCACTAACCATGACCACCTCAACGGTTCCTCAAGATGCGAGCACCTATCTCTTCCCTTTTGATCAACCAAAGGAGAAGGATTCACAATCCTACACCTCCAAAACACCCCTGCGCACTCAAGGCATGGTGAGCACCTTCGGTGACAATTAGGAGAGCAAGGAAGGGAGAGAGATGAAACCCCTCCATGCCTCACAAGAACTAGAACAGAAGCCATGAGCCTTTCCGGCAAAAATAGGATCTTGTTCTCCGCAACATATGCCTAGAAAGAAAGGTTTCTACTACTCCGTGATGTTTTGACCAAGCCACATAGAGCAGTTACTTGGCCCTCACCGAGCCATTATTCCTGAAAAGAAAACCTCCACCAGAAAAATATGTAGGAAGAAAGGGAACGCCTTTAAGAATTTGGGAAAAAAATGAAAGATGATTTTAGAAAAGGACATGACCTAAACACACTCACAAGAAGCAAAAATGGGCCACCCTCTGAAAAAGACCTAGTCTCAAGCATAGCTAGAAAATGAAAGAAAGAAAGTGATAACTCCACTACAAACATTTCCTATTTATAAAGGGAGTAATGCACTCTGATTAGCTCCCCAAAGGTGAATCGACTGCATATTTGAAGTTACGTTTAATTGCTCCTCCCTTGTGATTGGCTACAAGAGCAAGGGGCATTTGAGAAATGGAGTAGAAGACTGCTATTTTCATTAACGTGACTTTAATTCCCAATAAATTTAAAGCAATGGTTCCTAAGCAAGCATAGACTGCTACAAATTGCATGGTAAAGGTTACTAAAGGGACTTTAGATCCCAAAAAGTAATAAAGTCCCTACCTTCCTTCAAGTAGCAATCAACAAAGAGACTATAGAGGAGTGCGTAGGACATTGGCCTACGAATATCAAACCATGGACCCCAACAAGGATGTGGACCCCTAAATGCTTCAACAATCCAAAGTCTTGCCACCGAGATTAAGCGTTAGAACCGTCTTAGTGAACTACGCGAGTGAATTGCTAAATGTAAAATGAACATTGAGATTGAGTGTTGGACTTATCTCGACGAAAGAGAAAGATCTATATGAAGAAAGTTCCAAGTATTAAAATTAAACAAAAAAGGCCCGAGGTTGGGACTTGTCCGAATACATAAATAAAACACCACGCAAGGGGCAAGGAAATGAAAAAGTTAGGCATCAGAGGGTGGGGCTTGAACCTTTCAGAGTCTCCACCGCCTCAGGTTGCCTCGATCTACGCCACCTCAATCTGCACTGCCTTGGCCACCACGACCTTAGCCTCTTCTTGTCCAGCCTCTAGGGTAGCTTTCGTCCCTCCTCCGCCATCCACCCTTCGGTCCACTTGATTATTTGCGACAATCGCAGGAATAGTTACATCTACAATTTGGCCATCTTGAACCTCCCTCAATGCATCGACCCCCTATTCATTAAGACCGAGGATAAGCAGGAAGAGTTGGTTAAGAGCATTCTCGAATGATTCCACCACAGACCTCGACTAATCATCTACCATTTGTGAAATTTCTTCATTTAGCCTAGTCTTGATCGGGCGTAGAAATTCACATTGGGCCTAGACATCTGCAAGGATAGACTCAGTAGAGATCAAGTTCTCTCTCAATGTGTTCTCATGAGCCACTACTTTACCAAGTTGGACTCAAAGCGCGTTCGCCTCAGCTGCCTTAGCTCGAAGAGAAGTGACCTCAACAGAATTTGCAATAAGGCAGACGACCTTAGTCCGGAGCCTATCCACCTTAGAGTCACACAACTTAACTCTTTGAAAGCATGGGCTACCTGACATCCTTTTAGGCAATATCTAGCTCAAGTTTTTGCTTTTCATCCCAAAGGGTGTTGGGCTCTCTCTCTAAGATAGAAGCCTCCCAGACGGACTCCTAAGCCTCCTCCATAAACTAAAAGAAAGAGGCGATGCGCAAACTCTAGAGTTGGGCACCATGGAGGAGCTCTGTCATGTTGTGCTCAATCAATACATCGATCTCAGTAGGACTCAACAAGGCATCGTCAATGAAGCTAGTAGGATCAATCCCCCCCGTCCACACTGACCCAGATGGAAAGCATAGTCGAACAGCCTCAGACCATAGAGCACCCTCAGACCCTGAACCAATTAGGACCTCGAACACCTCAGGCTCCTCTAGAATACCCTCGATGGCCGACCTCTTCCCCTTTGCATCCCTGCTGCTTTTGGTCCACCTCTTATAGGGTCACAATAGCAGAGTAGGAGAACTATTCCCAGCATCTCGAACCTCAGGGTTTGTGGGAGGTGAAGGAACTACCTTGGCTATGGGCTGAGGGACTACACTATTTGAAGGTAAAGGAACAACAAGAGCCACCCGTGAAGGAGCTATTGGGGCCCAACATCTGGATGCCCTACCACTTTTAGCTGCCAACTTATGAACTAGGCGCTTAAGTCTGGTCTGTGGAGCCATGCTTTTTGCAAAAGAAGGAAAAACATTACAATAATTAGATAAATATTAAGTATAAAACAAATTTTAACTGCAAAAGAAATGTGTAAGATGAGATACCTAGCAAGGCCTTTACGGAATCAGCGGGCTCATCTAAGATATCCTTGTAACAGATGGCCCCATTTTCTTTAGTCCAATCAATTAGGAAGCATAGGACCTCGGCCTCGGGAAGAGAGATCTTGGAGATCAGAGTCTTTATCTCTTCATTCCTCTACTCCCACCCAGCTTGGGTCTAGTATAAATAGAGTTGTGGTTGGACTTTTGGGGTGACGAAAAAAGGTGTCGACCCCGAAGCCCCTTCTATCCTAAAAAAGTCCCTCTTGAAATTCTTAAAGGACTCTTGATAAGGCTTGAAAACTCTGCGCACACTTTGTGCACACGGTATGACCCATCCCTTTAGTTGGTTGTTCCCAGAGGACGAGAGCAAAGAAAAAAAGAAAGAAGAAAGAGTTGACCAAGCAAGGCCACTCAAAGGCTCAGCACATGAGTTCGAAATCTCTGACAAATCCCCAAGCATTTGGATGGAGTTGAGTGGGTGCCACTCTTAAGCGATTGAGGAGATCCATCTCGAACTCGATGAATAATAATCATACCCTGATCCGAATGAAGAGTCTTATACATATACATAAATTTTTGTCCTCCGTGCAGATTGGGCACACCCTTTCATCCTCAAGGGGATGCTAGATGTCTCTAAGCCCGTCCATAGTAAGCTGTAAATATTATTATTTGTCGTGGGCATCCTTGGCCATCTTTACTTTGGAAGGGGTGCCTAGAACCTCTTAATCCACCCACTGGTATAAGCTTCTATCCCATGGAAAGACGAGTTCCCTCTACTCCGCAAGTGCAGCCCTCTGAGTTCATGTCATACCTACAAAGGATGCACCCATGTTAGACTCTAAAGTATCACTCAAGTCTCCTAGTACCATCAAAAGCTTAGAGAACGGATGAGCAAGCTGATGCCTAGCTAGCTCTTTAGCTTGATCTTCCCTCTAGAGCACCTCTAGGATCCTCATCCTAACCAAGGAGCTCGGACCCTCATCGGAATCCCCACCGTGGGCTTGAAGCCTTGGCCTTAGCTGAGGTAGTGGGGATGAAGGAAGACTCAGAACCTCCACTGACAGGCCACTGTTTTACATCGTCTCCTCACTCCCTGATATTTCCCCTCCCCCACTAAATGTTCACAGAGGAAAGGGTGAAAATGAGGAGTACCTTGAGTTTTAAAGGAGGAAAGAAGCTTTTAATGGTGAAGAGAGTGCATAAGAGGCTTTGAATCACCAATAGTCGCCATGAGAGTGCACTGGAAATCGCCTAGGTCGCCAGAGGAAGAAATCTGAAGTGCAAAAGTAGGAAAAAAGTGGGATGAGTTAAACCCTACTCCTATTTATAAGCGTGGAAAGATCGCCCCAATCGCTGCCATTGATCGGGGTAGATACGTTGTTTCATTTAAAGCGCCTCATCATGATGCCTTCTTTTTGAAATTTGAAAATGGCTAATCATGATGCTGCAAACCCCAAATGACAGTAACCATTGTTCCTCAGCCATGTGGCACACTATTTATGAGCAAAAGAAACTCAAAGGACAATGCATATAATGTTCAAAACTAAAATGACGTGTGACATGTGAGGACATCTAACCCAGATCACAGACTCCCATCAAAACTATGGTAAAACCACAACTCGAGGCTCAGACCAAAATCGAGGTACATTCAAAATATGGACCCCACACACTACACATGGGGGCAAACTACTATCTACCCTAGACAATGACATGATAACTTAAGCAAAACGATCCAACTCGGATCCTGGCCTTACTCATTAACCCCAGGGGCCCACTATGATGCATCACGAACCTCAACCCTTTGGAGAAACATCGTGAGATCCGACGTTGACACTATAAATCAGATCTTTTTATCCATCGTGTGTCGTGTGCTCTAGTTGAACTCATATCTTGACACTTAGCTGTCCTATCTAAGTGTCAAGTTAGGGGCAACTGCTTTGGATCGAGTTTTGGGTCCACAGGTCTGGAGCAACTCAGACATTACTACACGTTTGTAACTGCCTATTTGCTAGGCATAACTCCCTCAAGGGATATGAATGTTAATCATATTCTATATAAATAGGGATTTGGACACAGAGAATAGCAGTCTTTCGAATATTATTCAATAGCTTTCAATCACATTGAATGCTCAGATTCTCAACGCCCTAAGGGGCTCCTACATATACCTTGCAAGGCAAAAAGGTACGAATCTAATCTCCAATTCTATACACTACCCTCCTTGCACACAAACTAACTTGAGTGTCGGAGTTTCTTTTGCAAGTACCCACCCCTCACACCATTGCTGTTGCAGTTGTGCCACGGGCAATCCACCATTATTTATATTTTTAGGTAATGGTTTGAATCTAGCTTAAAACTTAACCATAATGTCTTAAAGTTTTAGGTCAAAATGTAGTGTCACGCATGAGTTTATCCACTTTTCTACCTTTAAAGTTTAACTTACTTCATTGGATAATCCCTTGGAAAGAATGAAGAGCTTGAGATTTTGGAACTGCAACTCACAACACATTTGAATATACCTTAATTGCATTTTCTATTTGTCATTTTTGTCAAATATTATATTTTAATCACTGAAACATTTGGAGTAATGTCATTTATGAATTTTAATTGATTGGAGCAATGAAGTCAATTCTCCTAATTGGCGTAAAACATAATGGATGGAAAGTAATGATAATATGACTAAATCTTTTTAGGAAATTATATTAAGTAAAGTGGTTGTAAGAGAATATAATATTGTGCCATTCATTTTTATATGATATGTAATATAAATTATAGTCAGTGAGTTACTTTTTACTAATTATTACTCAAATTGTTGGTTAATTAGTACTAGTAATTGTATAAATAAAAAAAGGCTTAATTAACTTTTTATTCCTTGTAAATATGCCTATTTATGATTTTGGTCCCTATAAAACTTTTGACCCCATTTTGGTTCCTTTAAATTTTGAGACAAGTGAAATTAGTCTATGTCGTTAACTCATCCTTGTTAAGTGGTGATGTGGCAAACGATGCTCCATGTCAACTTGCCACTTGGATGACAACTTAACTCATTTATGCCACGTGGATGACTAGTCATCCAATGGGTCCCACATCACCTTCTTCTTCGTCCCCCTTTCTTCCCTAATTTCGCTCAGCAACCCTAACTTGTAGACATTGCCATTCTCTCCCCTCCTTCACCTGTAATTGCAATTCCAACCTTGATTCTTCCTCCTTCAGCCTATTTTCTTCTTTCCCCACATTTTCTTCCTCATTTATGACCAATATGTTGCTATTTTTAGTTTCTCACCCTTGACTTGTAGAGACATTTCCATGGCTAGGCTTTTGTGATCTTTATCATCAACTTGGGGTACCCCACGATGTCATCACAAAGGAGACTTTGTGACTGTGGATATGAAATGTTGTACCTCATCTCAAAGAGTGTGAAGAATCCCAGGAGAGCATATTAGACATACCCAAACTGGAGAGTAAGGTCCACCATTTTCTGATACAAGCATATTTGAGTTTGCTAAAATATGTTTTTAGTCTCTATAAATATTATGAGATATGGTTTTGGTCCCTATAAAATATTTTTGGATATGGTCTTGGTCCCTGTAAAATTCATGACAAGTGAAATTAGTCTATGCTCTTATCTTATCTCTGCTAAGTGGTGATGAGATTTCTGGGTTTGAGATTTCTAAATATCTAACTCCCCACTTCATGTTTTGTTTCTTTTTTTTCTTTTTTGCAGAAGGAAGGCTCTTGTGGTTAGTTTGAATGGGCTAATGAGGTGATGGACAATCAAGAAACCATTTATGAATGTTCCTATAATTATGAGACTGTTGTTGAAGAGATGAGAAGAAGGGTGGCTAGGCTAGAGATAAAGCTTGCTTCTGAGAGGACCAAAGTGACAATGTTGTTGGGTGTGGTTTTTGTGTCACAGGCACTGACATTTGTAATGTGTTTGTTTTGCAGTTTGAAAGGTTGATGTATGAGAGTCTTTAGTTGAATGAAATTAGGAGCTTCGGTAAAGTTTAATGTAATTGATATTGAAATGAATGAAATGAGGAGCTTTTGATAATGATATGAGTATTGTGAACAAATAGTATTAAGATTATTGCAATAGTGCATTGTGAACTAAATGCACTGGTATTAATTAACTAAATAAATTGACGCGACTCTAACTTAGAATCAAGTAAATAACTAGAAAATAGTTAATTAAATTACTGATGAAATAGTACCAAAGCATCCACTATGTTTCATTGCATCTTGATGAAATCGTTTATTACATTACAGTACCTTATGTAACATCCTCCCTAACCTAATAGCCTTAATCAGAGTTATAGAAGCTCAGTAACACCGGTAAGAATTGTCTGTTAATTCAGATAAATTTTTGAACTAGTTTGAGCGTAATTCTATAATACTGAATATAAGAGAATAATTAAGGTATCTATAAAATCGATTGATATGGTGGAAATAAATATGAAAAATTATGAAAAAATGGATTTGAGGACTAAGATAAGATCTAAATTTTTCCCTAATACTTATGGGCACCTAAAAATTCAACTTTGGAAGATTAAAGTATACCTAGCAAATACAAAAGTTCCAGGATGAAATTTTGACCATCCAACCCCCTAGATATTTTGCCCTTTCCTATTCACTTTTCCTCATTTCTCTTCTATTTCATTCTCTGCCTTTCCTCTCTGTTTTTTCATCTAACAACAGCCCAAGAAATTCAAGATAAAAATGAGAGAAAGCAAGGAGAAAATCCATAGAATTAAAGCCTAGCTTTCTATCCTTTTCTCACCCACTTTTATCTCATCATTTCATCTCATTTACTTCACATTCTTTCCTTCTTTTTCATGCTGAACTTGTAGCAAAACAGGGGGGAAAGGTGAGCAAACTGTAGGCCAAGGGAAAGCAAAGAAAGAAGAAAAAACAAGGAAATCAAGGAGCCAAAGCTAGGAAGTGAGGTAGGGGTTCCTTGCCTTCAATCCACTTTTTCTTTCTTACTATTTTTTAAGATAAAAGATGGTCCTTGTTGTCTTTGGAGCCTATGGCTAGACCATGAAAGAAAGGCAAGAATATTATTGTATTTAGTGGTTTAAAATCTTGCTTGTAACTAGTTCTTTTCTTTGATGAACTATTGAATGATGAACTTGAGAATTTGATTGTGTTATTGATCATGTGACTCATGGGTAAAGCAAGTTTCTTGCTTTTAAATTTGTGCTTCATCTTTCTTGAATGTTTTAATTGCCTTTGTAAATGTTTTGAAAGAAGTTTATGGCCAGAATTTGTTTGTTGATGCTCACAGCTGAGTGCTCTTGTTGTTGAACAAAATTTATAAGGCTATTATGCTTGAAATTGTAGCTTGAGTTATGAGTGAAAATTATGCTAGCATGTTGTCTTGTTTTAAGCAGAATTTTGGTTGCTCTTATGTTTAGAATTGTGACTTGAATGGTGTATAAAAGTTAAGGCAGAATGTTGCCCATTTTTGTCTCAGATTTGTGTTACTTCTAGTATGAGAATTTATGACTTAAAAAGGGTTGTATTGGCCTTAGTAGCATGCTGCCCATTTGTGACCAAAGTATTGATGTTTTGTGCTTGAAAATGTTGGTTAAATAATGATGAAAAAAGGCATGGCAGTGGTTGCCCTATATGTAACACCCCAAATTCTTAATTATGATTTATTAAGTTCCTTAGTTTATTATATTAGAGAACTAAAAATTAGTAGCTAGTAAGTCAAGATCTAATTAAGATGGAAGCTTTAATTCCATTAAAGTTTCCTAGGTAATCATTAGTGAGTTCATGGTAAAGACCAAGGAAATTAGCTATTTGGATCCATGATTTGATAAAGTACAGTTCTCCTTACACCAAGAACTTCATGCTGCCTTCATCAAATTCCAAGGGAGGAAATCTTTCCAATGGTTGTTGCCAACACAAAGAGAAGCATCTCATCATTATGATCAATGACTTGGAAAAGGAAGAAAGAAACACTCATGCAAGAGAACAAGTGGTAGCTTGCATGATTGTATTTAAGAAATTAAGTGATGTTGTCCATCTACACGTCATGACTACAAGAGGAGGAAAGCAAGAAAATAACCCTTGGACTTCATGCACCCACACGGCTATACACATGTTAAGGAAGGAATATATTCCTTTAAACTCCAAGAAAGCCACAACATGGACATGTGGCTAGCTACATGAACACTCTTAAGCTTCAAATGACACCTTTCTCATTAATTTGAGATACCAAGGCCAAGTGGGCAATTGCATGAATGTTTTCAAGCAAGCAATTAGCACCTTTCTCATCAATTCAAGACACCAAGCCAAGTGGGCTGCTGCATATATTTCAAAACATGCACAATGACACCTCTCCAAGCTAGGGAAATCATTACCAACCATGCAAAAGGTTAGGCTGCCATGCTGCCATCTCCTTTCACCTCATCAATCCCTCACTTCACTTCAATGAAGAGACACCTTGTAATGTCAAGTTGTCCTCTCAACCAACACCTTGAAGTTGCAAAGATATGCATACAAATTGCCACAACACTAAGCCTATGCCTACCCTAGTCTTGCTTGACATCATGATGGCTATGGAGCTACCTAGGAAGAAGGTTTTCACGGCTAGAAGGAGCAAATATAAGGGTAAGGAATCTCATATACAACTAGCACACACAACATCTTTCTTACTCTCAAAACTTCCTTCAACCTAAGACCACCCTAAGTCATATTCCCCTTTTCGTCTTCATCTCATCCTCTTCATTTTTTTTTTTGCTTAGTTCATGCTCCTTTGGAGGTGCTAGCTGAGTGGTTTCATCTCTTTGTGGAGGGTCAAGTAAGGTAGGAAATGAGGGTTAAATCTTCTCTACATATTTCTTTAACTTGAAACTTTGATTGAATCTATTTTTACCTTTATTCTTTCTTTATTTGTTTGGTTAAAGCTACTGTTTTAGTTTTTTAAATTACTTTATAGATTTTTTGAAATTGCTAATTATGATATATTCTTATCCTAATATAAGCTATAAATTTTACCTATGCTTTACTTTGGAGTTCTTGGACTTACATGGACTTGACTATACCTATGCTTTACTTTGGAATTGCTTAATGAACATGACATATATGATTCCTATGCTTTGATTAGAATACTTTGATTGTCCTTTGGATTTGATACTTATGCTTGGATGGAACTTATGGAGGCCGTGAGCCTTGGAAAATTTTTGACAAAATTGACATGTCCTTTTGCTTATAGCTGTGCGCCTTAGAACATTTTGGAAACTTTTTGGACTAAGCTGACATGTCCTTTTTGCTTATGGCTGTGGGCCTTAGAATATTTTAGGACTCTTGACAATGTTTAATCCTAAAATAAGATAAAACCATAAAGACAAAGTTCCTTAGGATGAACAGACACAAGGATAGATGAGGAGTAGATTGGGAGGGTGCTGGAACCCTTTGGAAGTAACATGCCATTATGACACCACAGGTCCAAGTTGGACATTGATTTTCCTTGGAGGATTGCATCTGGAAATGGTGTTACGTTTGACAGACCCTTTTTCTTCGAGCGATTTGGAGAGCATGAAGAGGGCGCATGTGTACTCTCGTCCATATGCTTTCCCATTGGAGCACTCCATGGAGTATTAAGAAAAAGACTTTAAAACTCTTATGTGTTATTTATTTCTTTATCCCTAGTATTTTTTATCTCTATGTTTCCATTTACCATATTTGATGATCTATTGACTTTCAATCATGCTTGAATCACTTGGAGTGCTTGTATTATGAATTGAATCTTGGTTTTATCTTCTGTTTGGTTCAACATGCTTGTATTTTCGTATTTATTATTCATAGTAAACTATGTTTACCTTTATATCTCATTTCTCAAAATTATTTCATTATTATTTTTATCTCCTAACCATTGTTCTTATCTTATAGAGAAGAATTTTTGAAAGGTAAAAATAAAACGTTTTGGGAATCGGAGCCTTCGATTGCGGGTTATTTTCTTATTATTGAAAACATTTGTGAAAATGGATTCCTCTGGAATGCCATTAGTTCTGTGTTTTCTTTTATTTCCTACTCAGAAATTTTTATTCTTACCCCATTGCTTTATTGTCGTGGTATTCCAGATTAGTAAATATGAGTATTATTATCGTTTGGCTTGGTGAGGGCAGGCATAGTTATGACACAGAGACGCAACTCTTCACTTTCACAGGGCAAATTACCATCCAGGTTCAAGTGTCCTCCCACCCAGAATACAGGACGGTCACCATCTCTAGGTACTTGAAGGATTTCTCTATTTTGGGTCTTTACCTCTGTAGTAGTACTTGAAATGGAGGATTGCTGTTGTTGGTTGTTGTTTTCTTTTCACTTTTTCAGATGGCTGTATATGATCGAGATGGTCAAATTTTGTGGGACTAATTTAAACCTAGTGCTTGTTTGAACTTGTGGACAGATTTATTTTAAATTAAGATTTATTTGTGGTTATTGGTACGAGCCTCTAGCTTGTATGGATTTATGACTTTTATTGATTTACAGTAAACCTTAAAAGGAATCAATATCTTAGAAATTCAGACATTTACATATGCTAGAAATTAGGACGTTACACTGTAGTGACCAGAATTTATGTTCATAAGTGCCATGTATTGGTGCTAGATGTTGATTAGAAATGCCAATAAAGTATTGCAACCAATACATAAAGATTTGATGTGTAAACGTTATTGATAAAGTTTACCTATTAAGAGTTTTTGAAATGTAAAGGATGATATAGAATTATACACTAGATGTGCAATAGAAATTGTATTGCTCCTTGAATTGTCAAGTTAAGCTTGAATGTGATTTTGTATTGCTTCTTGAATGTAGAGTTGAGTTAAGCACTATGAAATTGCATTACCCCCTTAATTTCTTAAGGTTGAGCCGATCCCTTAATTTTTAAGGTTGAGCTGGGTATGAATTTGTATTACTCCTTTATATTAATAAAGTTGAGCTAGAATGAGAATTTAGAAATTTGGATTGAAATCTGTATTGAATATACTTCGGGCAGGGAGTAATCTTGAATATACTTCGAGTAAGGAGTAATCTTGAATATACTTTGAGAAGAGAGTAATTTAGAATAAACTCCAAGGATGAAGTATTCTTGAATACTTGAGAGATAAGTAAGTATCTTGGATAATGAATAAGCGAGTATTTGAATGAGCACTGAGATGAAATTGAATTTGTATATTATATTATGACTTGAAAATGTATATAAATGATGAAATTGAATTTTTATGTCATATTATGACTTGAATGAGTATATGAATTATTGAATGAATTTAATATCATAGTATTTGTATTTGGAGACATTTCCTGAAATTATTTGTAAATGAAATTTGGATTATTTGATAAGGAATATTTTTGAAAACTACTATTAAATGAAATTTTATTTCGGGAAAAGAACAGACTAGATTTGCCACTTTTGCCACCCTACTAACTATATATATATATATATATATATGTGTGTGTGTGTATGTGTGTGTGTGTGTGTGTGTGTGTGTGTGTGTGTGTGTGTGTGGGTCTTGGGTAATAATTTCTAGTTTTTGAGACAGGCATATCTTTTCTTAACTTATTAACTTGAAGATTTAAAAGTTCATTTTCTAATTCTTCAATTTTTTGTAAAGTATGTATCTTGGGTGTAGAACTCATTCCTATGGTTAACTATTCTAATTTTTTCTTAATTTCTTCAATAGAGTTGTCAGATTTTGAACCAAAGTGTATATTTTTAAATCGATTACGGGACATTAATTACCTTATAAATGGGTCTATTAGGATCTAAATTTTTATTAACATTTTGAGCTGATGTATATTCTTTAGGTTTTTCACTTATTTGATTATCTATCCTTTCTAATGTTTTAGACATAGTATGGAGCATTTGATTAGAGTAATTAAGTTTGTTGATGAACTTTATTAAAATCGCCTTATCTATAGGTAAATTATGAGCTCTTGAAGCTATTGCCTTAAAAGGGGTGGCTTCAACTTCTAATCCTTCTTTTGTGGTTACCTTAATGGTTTCTAAGGGAGGAAATTCTGAAATTATTATCTTATCTTTCTCTGTTTTCCATGAAGTTGATATTTTATTATTTACTAATATTTCTGGTATTCTTATAAAAGGATTTTGAATATTATTTTCTTTGCAATACTTTTCAAACCAGTCAAAGAAATATAAATTAATTTGTTGTTCTCTTAAATATGAGTAAAATTCTTCTCTAAACTTAGTAATTTGTTCTTTACTAAAATGTATTTCACGTGTCACAACTACGAAAATATATTCCAGATCCGACTCACATTATCGAACCAGACACTGTACAACTAAAGGAGAACTTGACCTATGAGACAGTTCCAGTCAAGATTGAAGACCGAAGAATAAAGCAGCTTCGAGGAAAAGACATTGCTTTAGTTAAAGTAGTTTGGAACGATGTAAGTGGTGAAGCCACATGGGAGTTGGAAGAAAAGATTAGAGAGCAATATCCATTTTTGTGTTAATTGTATGTCAAGTTTCGAGGACAAAACTTTATTTTAGAGGGGGAGAGTTGTAACACCCCAAATTCTGACTATATGAATAGTAATAGCAGAATTACACTGTTTTGTATTTTTTGTGTGGTATAAAAATAATTTGACTGTTCTGAGATCATATTTGATCATTTTGTGTGATTACTCCTGGCCAGGAAAAATAATAATTTTTCAGGCCGGGGAAATTCTGATCTGCCTTATTTGGAGACGGGGGATCTTTCTAAACCCGAATCCGAGTGACTCAGAAAAGAATCTTTTAATTTTAGAATCTATCTGTAAAGATAAAAATGTTGTACCGATAAATATCTGTGGATATATTTATAACAGTCGCTGCTATGAATGTTAGACCCGATAAGTTTTAATTAATAGAAAAGTGTTTAGAATATTTCTTGTGATTAAAATTAAAATGATCCAATAGGATATAGTCAAAATAAATGGTTGGACTTTTCTAACTAATGAGAATTGGTCAAGGAAAGAAGTTTAGACTTCCTTGTGGACCATTAGATTTGAAGCTTGATTAGAAGCTTTGATCTTCACCATTGATTCAATCAATGGTGTAAAATAAATCCTACCAAAACTATCAAGTAATATCCACCATAGATAAAATTAATGGATAGGAAATCAAATTGATTTTCAATGGATAAGATTGAGTCAACAATAATTGCTTGACTTTTGCTTAGAAAACAAATTAACCTTAATTTAGTTGAACTAATTACCTAATTAAGAAATTAAGTAAATTAATTTAATTAGGGATTAGTTATAACTTAATCCTTAATTTAATATCCTAATTCTAATTAGAGGTGATGATGCATGCTAAATATGAATTAGATGCATGCTAAATATGTTAAACTAAATTAGTTTTATACGTAGATGATTAAGTAAGAATGGTTAGGAAATTAAACTTAATTAATTAACTAATCAACTAACTAGTAATTAGGCTTGAACTAATAATGAATTAAGGACCTTAAACTTACCTAAACAGCCACGGTCCAGCAGCTGAATGGAGACGGTCCAGCAGAAAACTTAGAGCAGCAACACGGCCCAACAAATGACGGCCGAATTGGGCGTCAAAGAAGCGAACCATAGTTCAAGCAATTTGTGAAGCTTCTATGTAATATTTGAATACTCAAATGTCTTGCAAAGTCAAGTGTGTAACCAATGAGAAGTGAGTGTCCTTGTGCAATTAAAGAATGGATACTTACTCAAGCAAAAATGTCATTCATGGTCAATCACAAAATAGCATGCAGCAGCTGTAAAAATTGGGAGAATTATCCAAATAATTCTCTTCATTTCTCCTCACAAATCACATGGCAACAACTCATGGTAGCAGCTGGAAAGATTGGACAAATTACTCAAGTAAAATCATTTCAAATCTCACAAATTATCACACGGCTGGCAGTTGTCTTCACGCACTCAAAAATTAAATAATCACTCAAGTAATTCACATGGTCAGCAACACAATTTCATTCACGGCATGCAGCTGGAAGGAGGGGATAATTATGCAAATAAATCTCTCCAAATGTCACAAGTTATTATATCACAAGAAATTCTTGAAACTTCCTCATCCTTTGCTTTTTATACTTATCAAATATAAGCTTATTTCTCTCAAACACCAAGGAACTCACGCACCTCTCTCCCATTTCTTTTCTTCACATTCGGTCACCACCTCCAAATCACACCATCAAGCCTTTAAACATTCATCTCTTGATTTTATTTTGACTCAAGTTGTGTTCTAATCATTTCTCCTTCACAAGGTTTTGTCACAAAACCTATCCTATCTTGTTCAAAGCTTCTTCAACCTTTTCCTAAAGGGAGGTGAACAAAGTCTCAAGGAAAGGAGGAAAGCTTAGAAAGCTTGTCTTCAAGAGGTAAGAGGGAGACTCAACCTTACCACCCATGTTCTGGTAGTGTGAGGATGGTTTGTTCGGTGAAAAATCCTTAAGGATTTATTCACCTAATTGTTTGAGATTCTTGGACTGTATTTGAGATGTGTCTGCTTGTGTTTCTATGTTTGGACTGTATTTGGGATGTGCCTGCTTGTGTTTTTTTATATTCGTATGTGTAGTATCTGTGAGGTATAATTTTATTTCAATGCTTGCACGTATCTTTGAAATACTTAAGTAACTTGATATTATGTATGTATGTGAAATATATACTTGTAAAGAAAATTTATATTGTATGTATGTGAAATTTATACGGTAAATTTTATGAGGAAGGGGCTCAATTGGAAATATTATGGAAATATGGGGTCATTATGTAAATATAAAATTTTGAGGGACTATAGTGAAAATATTATATTTTGAGGGATGAAAATATAATTTATGTGTTTTGAGGGACGAAAACATAATTAATCTATTTTGAGGGATGAAAATGTAATTTATGTGTTTTGAGGGACTATTTTGCAAATATGAGAGAAATACGGTAAATTTCAGTATTAAAATGAGTAAAACAGTAATTCTGATTCAAAACGTATGAAAAATATTCACGCGATTGAAAAACATTAAAAAATCATTACGTGATTTGAAAAGGCGACAGAATTGAGTCGCGAATGAGAAAATATGAAAATATAACTGCGTAATTAAATTACAGTAATACTGTTGTTAAATTATTATATGAACCCTGCACATGTGATATAATGGAAATTATGAATAGCACATAATACATGCATTGGAAAGGTCCAAAGGACTGTGTAAGGCAAGTTGCTTAGGAGAGACTACACCTCCTGAGTGGGTGCGATAAGCGTAGTGTAGGTCACTTGTTGACCTTGGGGGCATTGGGGTGCGGGTTGCCTACAATGGACAGTTGGTAGCTCTTCTGTACCGTGAGTTAGACCGATGCAACACACCAATGATCCGGACCGAGACACTATCCCTAATCATGATTTGATACAGACTGTCATGCATATGCTAGATGTGCAAAAATTGAGCACGTGGTCTGAAGCATGTTGGTGCCGACAGATCTTTTCAGTCATTCTCTCCGACTTGAGTTGTAGCTCCATGGAGTAGGATATTGAGTCAGTGTACATTTGCATTCATAGAGAATATATCATTGTAATTCTTACTCATGTGTAATTATAGCTCGTAATAATTAAAATATTGCATACTTGAGTATTGAAAATAGCGTAATCGTAATTCTTGTTTTATTTCCTGTGTAATTGATGATATATATAAGGTTAATGGCATAACTGTAATTATAGTATGACATCTGTATGATATTTTGGATGTGTTTATCTTCACTGCTACCATACTGGTATTGGCGTAGGTGATCTCACCTCTTGTATATATATGTTGTATCATGTTTATATATTGTTAAGATACTGAGCCAGACGTAGAGCGAGAAGCAGAGAAAGATCCAGATTCCGTTGAGAACTTCGAGTTTTGATGGCTGTGGAGATCCCTAGTTTCTTGGGTTACATGAGACTGACGTTTATCGGAGGGGACGAGGCATGGACTGAAGATCTTAAGAGAGAGAGTATATATTATCTAGGAGATGTAAATATTAGACTGAGTAGGCTACAGTCAGGGAACCCTTACTTTTCTGTTACTATTTATGTACAATTAGAGTTCCCTATATCCATCAGGCGGCATTAGGGAGCGTACTATCGCACCCCTAGAGAGAGTAGTGTCGTATCATCAGCTCAGACATTTGTTCCCCGGACTTTACGTCGGGTTGGAATTCCCCCACCCGGGGAGTCTGAGGAGGACCCATCTGAGGGTCTGGCTACTTCTGAGGGCTCAGCTGCCTAGTAGTACTTGGGCAAAGATGTCAATATAAATAGTATTTAAAATTTTTGGAGTGACTAGTTTGTAATATTTACAATATGATAGTGTTAAAGACTTGTATATGTATAACAAAAGACTTGGATATGTATAAATGATGTAAATTATTTGTAATGATGCTGTGGTGTTTTATTTTCTGTTAAGTTTATTTTCTTGTTATTAAGAATTTTTGAAATTTTGTATTTTTCCCTACAAAGTACGTTATCTAAATAAGGTTGATTTGGTAATTATGTAACATAAATGTGACATCCTAAGGTGGGTGTTACAATTTCTTAAGATTTGCTTCTATAATTATAGTTTCATGCTTTGGGGATTGTCTTAGTGCTTTAAAGTTTTGATCTTCATAAGAGACTTTATAATGAACTCTATACATAACAGACATATGCTTAGTTCCTTCTTGAAAAACATTATCCAATATCTTAACATTTAATTCTAAAGCTTGCTTAGTCATATAATCATTTAATGGCATGATATAATTAGGATAACAGTTAAAGAAAACAGGACCATCATGCAAATTAGATTCTAAAATAGCAGTAATTTGATCATGAAGTTTTCTTAACCTTTTATCTCCTAACAAAATTAACACAGGATTATCAATTCCTAACCTATGTTGTCCTTTAGCAGCAACTTGAATTAATCCTATGTGTATAAACTGATAATTATCCTTAACATGTTGATCAATAATATTATCTTTAGTAAACTTATCGATTCATAAGGTTTTTCTAGAATATGAGTAGCTTCGAACATATGGATCTTATCCTTAGGCTTGAATAAGGAAGTACTAGTTTTATAAATTTCTTTAGGAGGAACATAAGGAATTGCCCAATTTTGAAGGTTGTTTTCAATATTAGCAATTTCTAATTCATTTGCTTGAACCTGATCTTGATCTACTTCTAATCTAGAGAATGCAGATTTAAACTGTGAGGAACCTATGCTAGAAGCCTTCCCGCTACGGAAGGAGAGCTCGCTTAAGTTTCTGAATATCCTAGACATAATGAAGGAATTCTCTTACCGGGACCACCACTTGTATGTACGGGACCACCTAACCTTGCCTTCTCCGCCACTAACACAGGCTGAACAACGTACCGACCAAGGGCTGACCAACGCAAAGTCCTTCTCCCTTCCCTAGGCTTTGGATACTCAGAACCTCTTACGAGGCTCTGATACCAGTAACGACAAGACCGACGGCATAGGCTCAACAGTAGAATAGAAAACATCATCATTATTAGCATAATAGAAAACATGGAAGAATCATTTGTTAAGCAAGAGTTCATTTAGCAAATAAAAGAATTTCTAGAATACGAGGATAAAAAAAAAGAAGTGCAAAAGATAGATATGAAAGTAGTATTAGAAAGATTTAAGAAACCTCAAAGAAATGAAGTTACCCTAAAAGATTTACAGCAAGAAATAAAAAAATTAAAGAATGAAGTTAAATTACTTAAAGAAAAAGATACTGATTTAGAATTCAAAATGCTAAATTTACAAGCACAAATAATAGTACAAAATCAAGATACAAGTACCAGTCAAGACCCAGAAAAAGATCCTTATATTCATTTATTAAGTCAAGTAATTGTTCATAAATGGCATTGTCCAATAGAGTTAGTAATAAAAGATGAACGATTTAATTTTATAGCCTTAATAGATTCAGGAGCTGATATGAATTGTGTTCAAGAAGGATTAATCCTAACTAAGTATTACGATAAGACCACAGAATCGTTAAGTAGTGCTTCTGGAAATAAAATGCAAATTAAATATAAGTTAAATAATGCTAAGATCTGTAAAAATAAAATTTGTTATAAAACCTCATTTTTATTAGTAAAAAATATTTCTGAGCAAATAATTCTAGGTACTCCCTTTTTATCTTTACTATACCCCTTCTCAGTAAACGAAAAAGGATTAGTTACTAATGCATTAGGAAAAGAAATTTGTTTTGAGTTTATAAAACCACCCTTAATTAAAGAATTAAACATGGTTCAAGATTCAATAATTTCTAAGATTAACTTAATAGAAAAGAAAACAAAGCACATAAACATGTTAAGCAGAGAAGTTCAATATGAAAGAATTCAAGAACAAATAAATAAACCCCAAGTTCAAGATAAGATAAAAAATGTTCAACAGAAATTTGAATAAGAAGTATGAAGTGAATTCCCTAATGCTTTTAAGGATCGAAAAAGGTATACAGTTACTTTACCATATGAAGAAGGATTTGAAGAAATTAATATCCCTACTAAAGCAAGACCTATTCAAATGAATCAACAATACTTAGAATATTGTAAGAAATAAATTCAAGAATATTTAGATAAGGATTTAATTAGACCAAGTAAGTCCCCTTGGAGTTGTGCAGGATTTTATGTTATGAATGCTTCATAAATAGAAAGAGGTGCCCCCAGATTAGTAATTAATTATAAACCTTTAAACAAGGTTTTAAGATGGATAAGGTATCCAATTCCTAATAAAAAATATTTAGTAAGTAGAGTTCATCAGGCCAATATATTCTCAAAATTTGATATGAAATCTGGATACTATCAAATAGAAGTAGCTGAAGAAGATAGGTACAAAACTGCTTTTGTAGTACCCTTTGGACATTATGAATGGAATGTAATGCCTCAAGGATTAAAAAATGCCCCTTCAGAATTTCAAAATATAATGAATAATATTTTGAATCATTACACAAAGTTCACCATAGTATATCTAGATGATGTATTAGTATTCAGTAACTCTATTGATCAACACTTTAATCATTTAGAAACTTTCTTTAATCTTATTAAAGAAAATGGTTTAGTAATCTCTGCTAAGAAAATGAAACTATTCCAAACTAAGACTAGATTTCTAGGATTCGAAATTAATCAAGGTACTATGGTTCCTATAGAAAGACCCATAGAATTTGCAGATAAGTTCTCCAATGAACTCAAAGATAAGAATACTCTTCATAGATTTTTAGGATGTGTTAATTATGTGGCAGACTTTATTCCTAATATACGAATAATTTGTGCTCCTTTATTTAAAAGGCTAAGAAAAGACCCGCCTCCTTGGGATAATCAAATGACTAATGCTGTTCAACAAGTTAAGAATTTAGTAAAAAATATTCCTTGTTTAGGACTTCCGGATCCTCAAGCCTCTCTCATAGTAGAAACAGATGCCTCTGATTTGGGGTATGGGGGAGTGTTAAAGCAGTTACTACCTGAGTCATCCAAAGAACAAGTCGTCAGATATCACTCTGGAGTTTGGCAACCGGCTCAACAGAATTATAGTACTGTTAAGAAAGAAGTTTTATCTATAGTGCTAAGTATCACAAAATTTCAAGATGATTTGTTTAATAAAATATTTTTGTAAAAAACTGATTGTAAAGCTGCTCTTTCAATTATTCAAAAGGATGTTAAGAACTTGGTTTCAAAACAGATTTTTGCCAGATGGCAAGCACTGTTATCTTGTTTTGATTTTGATATTCAACATATTAAAGGAAAAGATAATTATCTTCTTGATTTCCTAACCAGAGAGTTTTTGCAAGGCTACAATGGCCGCTAGCTCCTCATCAAAATCAAAGGCTAAGAAAATTACTCTGGATAAGTACATGCAGACTTCTGCAGATAAGAACACTGAGATAAGTACTAGGTCATCTACCTCTTTAAAAGGGTCTTCCACCCTAGTTCATGTTCCTAATCCTATTCAGTCTGTACGACCTTCATCTCCTCACCCAATAGGTTTACACCTCTATCTTACTCACAAACCATTACTGGTACTCCTTCTAGAACTCCTCAAAGACCGAAACAATCTTCGCCGCTACTCACAAATTTTCCCACCACAGAAGAATGCAAATATGTTAAGAAAAATATTTTTGAACCCATAATCACCCTTGAACCAGGATTCTTTTCTCCTCACTCGACCCCTTGAGAAATCATTCAGAACATGCTTCCCCCAGATTTTCATTTTGTTCCTCAAGAGTCACTTAAAAAGAACATAAATTTTTATGAACTTATCCTCATTGATACTGAATCAATCTCTTTAGATCATTATTATAGTGATACTAATCCCGATTATATTGATTTTTCTAAAGTAAAGATCCTTAAGGTTTTAGGTCCAAAAGATTGGAATCAAGCTCCTCACACTCCAAAATCATTTTCAATTAAATTTGATCCTCAAACTTATACTTACTGGGATTATCAGCAAGCTTGGTATAGATTTATGCTCCTCAGGCCATATTCTCACTCTTGGTTCTTTTGGTTCCAGAAAGGGATAAAAAAACTTTCCCTCATGGTTTGCCGATTGGATGTGTACCACTGGTCCTTGTGTTGATATTCATCCTCAGCTTGCTAAGGATTCTTACAATTTGTTTACTCAAAAAATTGATTTTTCTCAAGGTTCCAGACTCTTACATTTTTATGTTGCTTTTCGAATTGCTTGGATTAATGTTTGGGATTATAATTTCTATCATAAGCATCAAATTCCTCATCCAGAATGGGTCGCTAGAGAATTTAGTGTTAAATGGTGGCCTCAGTTCAACATGAAATTAGTAAGTATTGAAGCGGTTAATCAATGGTTCCTTGCTAATCCTTCTTTGATTAAGAAGAATCATAAAAAGCCATCACAATTTGAAGAACTTAAGAATAAGCTTCTTCAAGAACTGGCCTCTTCGTCCTCAGAACAAGAATTATTAAGCAAAATCAAGACAACCATGTCCACCTCTGGTTCGTCTCCTCCCAGTGAAGGAAGTGAAAACAACGACCTTCTTGGTAATAGTAATGAAGATGACAGTTATGGTGTAGACCTTTGCAACCTGTAAAGGCCCACACAATTATGAAATTTCTCATAAAGGTTCCTTATTTGTCATATTATGAAGCTTCCTGATACGTTGTTTAGCTAAGCAGGAAATTTCGTAAGATTCCTGTGAAGGTTCCCGCGAAGGTTACTTATTCGTCATTTTGCTAAGCAGGAAATTTCCTATGAAGGTTCCTTATTCGTCGTCTAGCTATTCATCAAGATTCCTACGAAGGCTCCTTATTTGTCGTCTAGTTCATTTGTCTAATTATGAAGTTTCCTGATTTGTTGGCTAGCGAAACATGAAGCTTCCCGTAAAGGTTCCTCATTTGTCACCTAGCTAATGATGAAGTTTCCCGTGAAGGCTCCTCACTTGTCATCTAGCGCAGCACGAAGCTTTCTATGAAGGTTCCTAATGGGTTCATATTCGAAGTCTTTTCTCTATATAAGCTGAAGCTCCTTCAGAGAAAGGCATCGAAAAAATTTAGTTTGAAAATTTTCTGTAAACACTTTGTAACAAAACTCTTGTATTCTGTTTCCTCTGTAAACCTTTAGAATTCAGCTTTTGTTCAAGACTTGTAATTTTGTATCACGTACTCTGTAAGTATTTTCAAATTATCAATAAAGTATTTTGATCCTGATTTCTGATATCTCTCTTTTTTCTATTTACAAAAGCATATTTTTACTACTGTTGAGCCTATGTCGTCGGTCCTGTCGTTACTGGTATCAGAGCCTGGTAAGAGGTTCTGAGTATCCAAAGCCTAAGGAAGGGAGAAGGACTTAGTATTGGTCAGCCCTTGGTCGGTACGTTGGTCAGCTGTGTTAGTGTTGGAGAAGCAAGGTTAGGTGGTCCCGTACATGCAAGTGGTGGTCCCGGTAAGAGAATTCCTTCATTATGTCTAGGATATTCAGAAACTTAAGCGAGCTCTCCTTCCGTAGCGGGAAGGCTTCTAGCATAGGTTCCTCACAGTTTAAATCTGCATCCTCTAGATTAGAAGTAGATCAAGATCAAGTTCAAGCAAATGAATTAGAAATTGCTAATATTGATAACAACCTTCAAAATTGGGCAATTCCTTATGTTCCTCCTAAAGAAATTTATAAAACTAGTACTTCCTTATTCAAGCCAAAGGATCAGATCCATATGTTTGAAGCTACTCATATACTAGAAAAACCTTGTGAATCGATAAGTTTATTAAATGATAATATTATTAATCAACATGTTAAGGATAATTATCAGTTTATACATATTGGGTTAATTCAAGTAGCCGCCAAAGGGCAACATAGGTTAGGAATTGATAATCCTGTGTTAATTTGTTAAGAGATAAAAGCTTAAGAAAACTTCATGATCAAATTATTGCTATTTTAGAATCTAATTTGCATGATGGTCCTATTTTCTTTAACTGTTATCCTAATTATACCATGCCATTAAATGATTATATAACTAAGCAAGCTTTAGAATTAAATGTTAAGATATTGGATAATGTTTTTCAAGAAGGAACTAAGCATATGTCTGTTATGTATAGAGTTCATTATAAAGTCTCTTATGAAGATCAAAACTTTAAAGCATTAAGACAATCCCCAAAGCATGAAACTGTAATTATGGAAGCAAATCTTAAGAAATCATCAATACTAACTCCTAAAAGATTATCTCATGAAGAAATCTTGTCCAGGATTCCTGAAGATTGGGTGTTTCCAGATGTAATACCCCTCAACCGATAAGAAATACTAGAATAAAAACAATAGTTCAAGATGGTTCTAATATAAGAATAGGAATGCTTGGGTCTAATTCTCACTCTAGACTAAACACTCCTACAAATCCGATAATTAACATCCCTTCAACTGCTCCTACTTCCTCAAGACATTTAGTAGATGGATCAGCTATTAATATAAACTTAACTGGTGTAAACTTTGAACCTAATGTTCCTCAACCAATTTACCAACAAACTCATAGATCAGAATCACCAGAATATTCACCCACTCGATCCCAAGTCATTAATGTATTAACTAAAGAAGAATCCTTTGAAATAGATAAGAAATGGATATGTAATGATTTTAAAGCTCCTTATAATAAAGATAAAAAAGATTGGTATTTTAAGAATTTTAGTAAAGAACAAACTACTAAATTTAGAGAAGAATTTTACTCATATTTAATAGAACAACAAATCAATATGTATTTCTTTGACTGGTTTGAAAAGTATTGCAAAGAAAATAATATTCAAAATCCTTTTATAAGAATACCAGAAATATTAGTAAATAATAAAATATCAACTTCGTGGAAAACAGAAAAAGACAAGATAATAATTTCAGAATTTCCTCCCTTAGAAACCATTAAGGTAACCACAAAAGAAGGATTAGAAGTTGAAGCCACCCCTTTTAAGGCAATAGCTTCAAGAGCTCATAATTTACCTATAGATAAGGGCGATTTTAATAAAGTTCATCAACAACTTAATTACTCTAATCAAATGCTCCATACTATGTCTAAAACATTAGAAAGGATAAATAATAAAATAAGTGAAAAACCTAAAGAATATACATCAGCTCAAAATGTTACTAAAAATTTAGATCCTAATAGACCCATTTATAAGGTAATTAATGTCCTAGAATCAGATTTAAAAAATATACACTTTGGCTCAAAATCTGACAACTCTATTGAAGAAATTAAGAAAAAATTAGAACAGTTAACCATAGGAACGAGTTCTACACCTAAGATACATACTTTACAAAAAATTGAAGAATTAGAGAATGAGCTTTTAAATCTTCAAGTTTATAAGTTAAGAAAAGATATGCCTGTTTCAAAAACTAGAAATTATTACCCAAGACCCACATATCCTGATGTTCAGTATGAAGAAAGACCTTTTCAAGATTTTGTAGCCTTTTCTGGTGAATCAATTAATGAATGGAATATAGACGGATTAGGTAAACAACAAATTTTAGATACTGTTCAACAAATGACTATGGCTGCAACAGCCTTTAAAGGGAAAAATAATACTGATAGAACTTCAACCTCCTTAATTGTTATGGGATTTACAAACCAGCTTAAAGGATGGTGGGATAATGTGCTAAGTCAAGAAGAAAAAGATTTTATAATGAATTCAACAAAAATTGATTCTAATGGACAAGTATTTGAAGATGCTGTAACAACTCTTTTGTACACAATAACAAAGCATTTTATAGGAGAACCCTTAAAATTTCAGCAAAGAATTGTAGACCAAATTGTTAATCTATATTGTCCCTCCATGTCTGATTGTAGATGGTATAGGGATATGTTTTTGTCTAAGCTATACTTAAGAAGTGATGCATCAGCTGATTACTGGAAAAAAAATTATAGCTGGTCTTCCTAAATTGTTTGCAGAAAAAGTTAAAGTAATGATTCAAAATCAAAATGATGGTACAATTCCTTACGATCAACTTACGTTTGGTCAATTGTTTAATTATATTATAGAAACTAGATTGCAAGTGTGTTTAGATCTTAAACTTCAACATAAGCTTAAGAATGAAGCAAAAACCACTAGAAAAGAATTAGGATCATTTTGTTCCCAGTGGGGAATAGAAGGAGTCAAAGCTCTAAGTAGACAAAAGAAAGTTCAAAAATATGTTCCTCATAAATCAATAAAATCTAGGCGCTACCATAGAAAACACTACAGAGAAGAAACAAGCTCATCAAAACCTAGATCATCAAAGAAAAATAAGTATAGATCGTCTAAGTCTAAAAACGAAATAGTATGTTATAAATGTGACCGAGTAGGACATTATAAGAAAGACTATAAAGTAAGACAAAAAATTAATAATCTAAAAATTGATGAAGAATTAAAGAAATCTTTAATAAATATATTAATTAATGAATCTGAATCTTCTGAAGAAGAATACAGTTCTGAAGAAGAAATAGTTAATCAATTAAAAGATTCATCTTCATCTTCATCTGAATCAGAAAGCGATAATGACAAAGAATGTACAGGCTTAGGACCAGAACTATGTTATTGTTCATCGTGCTTAAAAACTATTAATGTAATTACTAGAGATCAAGCATCATCATTATTAAGCATAATAGAAAACATGGAAGAATCAACTGTTAAGCAAGAGTTCATTCAGCAAATAAAAGAATTTCTAGAATACGAGGATAAGAAAAAAGAAGAAGTGCAAAAGATAGATATGAAAGTAGTATTAGAAAGATTTAAGAAACCTCAAAGAAATGAAGTTACCCTAAAAGATTTACAGCAAGAAATAAAAAATTTAAAGAATGAAGTTAAATTACTTAAAGAAAAAGATACTGATTTAGAATTCAAAATGCTAAATTTACAAGCACAAATAATAGTACAAAATCAAGATACAAGTACCAGTCAAGACCCAGAAAAAGATCCTTATATTCATTTATTAAGTCAAGTAATTGTTCATAGATGGCATTGTCCAATAGAGTTAGTAATAAAAGATGAACGATTTAATTTTATAGCCTTAATAGATTCAGGAGCTGATATGAATTGTGTTCAAGAAGGATTAATCCCAACTAAGTATTACGATAAGACCACAGAATCGTTAAGTAGTGCTTCTGGAAATAAAATGCAAATTAAATATAAGTTAAATAATGCTAAGATCTGTAAAAATAAAATTTGTTATAAAACCTCATTTTTATTAGTAAAAAATATTTCTGAGCAAATAATTCTAGGTACTCTCTTTTTATCTTTACTATATCCCTTCTCAGTAAACGAAAAAGGATTAGTTACTAATGCATTAGGAAAAGAAATTTGTTTTGAGTTTATAAAACCACCCTTAATTAAAGAATTAAACATGGTTCAAGATTCAATAATTTCTAAGATTAACTTAATAGAAATGAAAACAAAGCACATAAACATGTTAAGCAGAGAAGTTCAATATAAAAGAATTCAAGAACAAATAAATAAACCCCAAGTTCAAGATAAGATAAAAAATGTTCAACAGAAATTTGAACAAGAAGTATGTAGTGAATTCCCTAATGCTTTTATAGAACGAAAAAGGTATACAATTACTTTACCATATGAAGAAGGATTTGAAGAAATTAATATCCCTACTAAAGCAAGACCTATTCAAATGAATCAACAATACTTAGAATATTGTAAGAAAGAAATTCAAGAATATTTAGATAAGGATTTAATTAGACTAAGTAAGTCCCCTTGGAGTTGTGCAAGATTTTATGTTATGAACGCTTCAGAAGTAGAAAGAGGTGCCCCCAGATTAGTAATTAATTATAAACATTTAAACAAGGTTTTAAGATAGATAAGGTATCTAATTCCTAATAAAAAAGATTTAGTAAGTAGAGTTCATCAGGCTAATATATTCTCAAATTTTGATATGAAATCTGGATACTATCAAATAGAAGTAGCTGAAGAAGATAGCTACAAAACTGCTTTTGTAGTACCCTTTGGACATTATGAATGGAATGTAATGCCTCGAGGATTAAAAAATGCCCCTTCAGAATTTTAAAATATAATGAATAATATTTTGAATCCTTTTTCAAAGTTCACCATAGTATATCTAGATGATGTATTAGTATTTAGTAACTCTATTGATCAACACTTTAATCATTTAGAAACTTTCTTTAATCTTAATAAAGAAAATGGTATAGTAATCTCTGCTAAGAAAATGAAACTATTCCAAACTAAGACTAGATTTCTAGGATTCGAAATTAATCAAGGTACTATTGTTCCCATGGAAAGATCCATAGAATTTGTGGATAAGTTCTCCAACGAACTCAAAGATAAGAATACTCTTCAGAGATTTTTAGGATGTGTTAATTATGTAGCAGACTTTATTCCTAATATACGAATAATTTGTGCTTCTTTATTTAAAAGGCTAAGAAAAGACCCGCCTCCTTGGTATAATCAAATGACTAATGCTATTCAACAAGTTAAGAATTTAGTAAAAAATATTCCTTGTTTAGGACTTCCGGATCCTCAAGCCTCTCTCATAGTAGAAACAGATGCCTCTGATTTGGGGTATGGGAGAGTTTTAAAGCAGTTACTACCTGAGTCATCCAAAGAACAAGTC
Organism: Ormosia semicastrata; assembly: GCA_029884595.1. Taxonomy (NCBI): domain Eukaryota; kingdom Viridiplantae; phylum Streptophyta; class Magnoliopsida; order Fabales; family Fabaceae; genus Ormosia; species Ormosia semicastrata. Next base: position 44,090,356 of record JAQQTO010000044.1, on the reverse strand, counting down.
GTCAGATATCACTCTGGAGTTTGGCAACCGACTCAACAGAATTATAGTGCTGTTAAGAAAGAAGTTTTATCTATAGTGCTAAGTATCACAAAATTTCAAAATGATTTGTTTAATAAAAGATTTTTGTTAAAAACTGATTGTAAAGCTGCTCCTTCAATTATTCAATAGGATGTTAAGAACTTGGTTTCAAAACAGATTTTTGCCAGATGGATTATCTTCCTGATTTCCTAACTAGAGAGTTTTTGCAGGGCTACAATGGCCGCTAGCTCCTCATCAAAATCAAAGGCTAAGAAAATTGCTCTAGATAAGTACATGCAGATTTCTGCAGATAAGAACACTGAGATAAGTACAAGGTCATCTACCTCCTTAAAAGGGTCTTCCATCCTAGTTCATGTTCCTAATCCTATTCAGTCTGTACGACCTTCATCTCCCTCACCCAATAGGTTTACACCTCTATCTTGCTCACAAACCATTACTGGTACACCTTCTAGAACTCCTCAGAGACCGAAACAATCTTCACCGCTACTCACCAATTCTCCCACCAAAGAAGAATGCAAATATGTTAAGAAAAATATTTTTGAACCTATAATCACCCTTGAACTAGGATTCTTTTCTCCTCACTCGACCCCTTTAGAAATCATTCAGAACATGCTTCCCCCAGATTTTCATATTGTTCCTCAAGAGTCACTTAAAAAGAACAGAACTTTTTATGAACTTATCCTCATTGATTCTGAATCAATCTCTTTAGATCATTATTATAGTGATACTAATCCTGATTATATTGATTTTTCTAAAGTAAAGATCCTTAAGGTTTTAGGTCCAAAAGATTGGAATCAAGCTCCTCACACTCCAAAATCATTTTCAATTAAATTTGATCCTCAAACTTATACTTACTGGGATTATCAGCAAGCTTGGTAGAGATTTATGCTCCTCAGGCCATATTCTCACTCTTGGTTCTTTTGGTTCCAGAAAGGGATAAAAAACTTTCCCTCATGGTTTGCCGAGTGGATGTGTACGACTGGTCCTTGTGTTGATATTCTTCCTCAGCTTGCTAAGGATTCTTACAATTTGTTTACTCAAAAAACTGATTTTCCTCAAGGTTCCAGACTCTTACATTTTTATGCTGCTTTTGGAATTGCTTGGATTAATGTTTGGGATTATAATTTCTATCATAAGCATCAGATTCCTCATCCAGAATGGGTCACCAGAGAATTTAGTGTTAAATGTTGGCCTCAGTTCAACATGAAATTAGTAAGTATTGAAGCAGTTAATCAATGGTTCCTTGCTAATCCTTCTTTGGTTAAGAAGAATCATAAGAAGCCATCACAATTTGAAGAACTTAAGAACAAGCTTCTTCAAGAACTGGCCTCTTTGTCCTCAGAACAAGAATTGTTAAGCAAAATCAAGACAACCTTGTCCACCTCTGGTTCGTCTCCTCCCAGTGAAGGAAGTGAAAACAACGACCTTCTCGGTAATAGTAATGAAGATGACTGTTATGGTGTAGACTTTCCAACTTGTAAAGGCCCACACAATTATGAAATTTCTCATGAAGGTTCCTTATTTGTCATATTATGAAGCTTCCTGATACGTTGTTTAGCTAAGTAGGAAATTTCGTAAGATTCCTGTGAAGGTTCCCATGAAGGTTACTTATTCGTCATTTTGCTAAGCAGGAAATTTCCTATGAAGGTTCCTTATTCGTCGTCTAGCTATTCGTCAAGATTCCTACGAAGGCTCTTTATTTGTCGTCTAGTTCATTTGTCTAATTATGAAGTTTCCTGATTTGTTGGCTAGCAAAATATGAAGCTTCCCGTGAAGGTTCCTCATTGGTCATCTAGCTAAGGATGAAGTTTCCCGTGAAGGCTCCTCACTTGTCATCTAGCGCAGCACGAAGCTTCCCTTGAAAGTTCCTGATGGGTTCATATTCGAAGTCTTTTCTCTATATAAGTTGAAGCTCTTTCAGAGAAAGGCATCAGAAAAATTTAGTTTTAAAAATTTCTGTAAACACTTTGTATCAAAACTCTTGTATTCTGTTTCCTCTGTAAACCTTTGGAATTCAGCTTTTATTCAAGACTTGTAATTTTGTATCACGTACTCTGTAAGTATTTTGAAATTATCAATAAAGTATTTTGATCCTGATTTCTAATATATTTCTTCTTTCTATTTACAAATGCATATTTTTACTACTGTTGAGCCTATGCCGTCGGTCCTGTCGTTACTGGTATCAGAGCCTCGTAAGAGGTTCTGAGTATCCGAAGCCTAAGGAAGGGAGAAGGACTTAGTGTTGGTTAGCCCTTGGTCGATACGTTGGTCAGCTTGTGTTAGTGCCGGAGAAGGCAAGGTTAGGTGGTCCCGTACATGCAAGTGGTGGTCCCGGTAAGAGAATTCCTTCATTATGTCTAGGATATTCAGAAACTTAAGCGAGCTCTCCTTCCGTAGCGGGAAGGCTTCTAGCATAGGTTCCTCATAGTTTAAATCTGCATCCTCTAGATTAGAAGTAGATTAAGATCAAGTTCAAGCAAATGAATTAGAAATTGCTAATATTGAAAATAACCTTCAAAATTGGGCAATTCCTTATGTTCCTCCTAAAGAAATTTATAAAACTAGTACTTCCTTATTCAAGCCTAAGGATCAGATCCATATGTTCGAAGCTACTCATATTCTAGAAAAACCTTGTGAATCGATAAGTTTACTAAGAGATAATATTATTGATCAACATGTTAAGGATAATTATCAGTTTATACACATAGGATTAATTCAAGTTGCTGCTAAAGGACAACATAGGTTAGGAATTGATAATCCTGTGTTAATTTTGTTAAGAGATAAAAGGTTAAGAAAACTTCATGATCAAATTATTGCTATTTTAGAATCTAATTTGCATGATGGTCCTGTTTTCTTTAACTGTTATCCTAATTATACCTTGCCATTAAATGATTATATGACTAAGCAACCTTTAGAATTAAATGTTAAGATATTGGATAATGTTTTTCAAGAAGGAACTAAGCATATGTCTGTTATGTATAGAGTTCATTATAAAGTCTCTTATGAAGATCAAAACTTTAAAGCACGAAGACAATCCCCAAAGCATGAAACTGTAATTATGGAAGCAAATCTTAAGAAATCGTCAATACTAACTCCTAAAAGAATATCTCATGAAGAAATCTTGTCTAGGATTCCTGAAGATTGGGTGTTTCCAGATGTAATATCCCCTCAACCGATAAGAAATACTAGAATAAGAACAATAGTTCAAGATGGTTCTAATATAAGAATAGGAATGCTTAGGTCTAATTCTCACTCTAGACTAAACACTCCTACAAATCTGATAATTAACATCCCTTCAACTGCTCCTACTTCCTCAAGACATTCAGTAGATGGATCGGCTGTTAATATAAACCTAACTGGTGTAAACTTTGAACCTAATGTTCCTCAACAAATTTACCAACAAACTCATAGATCAGAATCACCAGAATATTCACCCACTAGATCCCAAGTTATTAATGTATCAACTAAAGAAGAACCCTTTGAAATAGATAAAAAACTAGATAAGTAATGATTTTGAAACTCCTTATAATAAAGATAAAAGAGATTGGTATTTTAAGAATTTTAGTAAAGAACAAACTACTAAGTTTAGAGAAGAATTTTACTCATATTTAAGAGAACAACAAATTAATTTATATTTCTTTGACTGGTTTGAAAAGTATTACAAAGAAAATAATATTCAAAATCCTTTTAGAAGAATACCAGAAATAGTAGTAAATAATAAAATATCAACTTCATGGAAAACAGAGAAAGATAAGATAATAATTTCAGAATTTTCTCCCTTACAAAAAACCATTAAGGTAACCACAAAAGAAGGATTAGAAGTTGAAGCCACCCCTTTTAAGGCAATAGCTTCAAGAGCTCATAATTTACCTATAGATAAGGGCGATTTTAATAAAGTTCATCAACAACTTAATTACTCTAATCAAATGCTCCATACTATGTCTAAAACATTAGAAAGGATAGATAATCAAATAAGTGAAAAACCTAAAGAATATACATCAGCTCAAAATGTTAATAAAAATTTAGATCCTAATAGACCCATTTATAAGGTAATTAATGTCCCAGAATCAGATTTAAAAAATATACACTTTGGTTCAAAATCTGACAACTCTATTGAAGAAATTAAGAAAAAATTAGAACAGTTAACCATAGGAACGAGTTCTACACCCAAGATACATACTTTATAAAAAATTGAAGAATTAGAAAATAAACTTTTAAATCTTCAAGTTAATAAGTTTAGAAAAGATATGCCTGTCTCAAAAACTAGAAATTATTACCCAAGACCCACATATCCTGATGTTCAGTATGAAGAAAGACCTTTTCAAGATTCTGTAGCCTTTTCTGGTGAATCAATTAATGAATGGAATATAGACGGATTAAGTGAACAACAAATTTTAGAAACTGTTCAACAAATGACTATGGCTGCAACAGCCTTTAAAGGGAAAAATAATACTGATAGAACTTCAGCCTCCTTAATTGTTATGGGATTTACAGGCCAGCTTAAAGGATGGTGGGATAATGTGCTAAGTCAAGAAGAAAAGGATTTTATAATGAATTCAACAAAATTTGATTCTAATGGACAAGTATTTGAAGATGCTGTAACAACTGTTTTGTACACAATAACAAAGCATTTTATAGGAGAACCCTTAAAATTTCTGCAAAGAATTGCAGACCAAATTATTAATCTATATTGTCCCTCCATGTCTGATTGTAGATGGTATAGGAATATGTTTTTGTCTAAGCTATATTTAAGAAGTGATGCATCAGCTGATTACTGGAAAGAAAGATTTATAGCTGGTCTTCCAAAATTGTTTGCAGAAAAGGTTAAAGTAATGATTTAGAACCAAAATGATGGTACAATTCCATACGATCAACTTACGTTTGGTCAATTGTCTAATTATATTATAGAAACTGGATTACAAGTGTGTTTAGATCTTAAACTTCAACATAAGCTTAAGAATGAAGCAAAAACCACTACAAAAGAATTAGGATCATTTTGTTCCCAGTGGGGAATAGAAGGAGTCAAAGCTCCAAGTAGACAAAAGAAAGTTCAAAAATATGTTCCTCATAAATCAAGAAAATCTAGGCGCTACTATAAAAAACACTATAGAGAAGAAGCTAGCTCATCAAAACCTAGATCATGAAAGAAAAATAAGTATAGATCGTCTAAGTCTAAAAACAAAATAGTATGTCATAAATGTCGCCGAGTAGGACATTATAAGAAAGACTGTAAAGTAAAACAAAAAATTAATAATCTAAAAATTGATGAAGAATTAAAAAAATCTTCAATAAACATATTAATTAATGAATCAATCTTCAAGAAGAAATACGATTCAAGAAGAAATGATTAATCAATTAAAAGGCTCATCTTCATCTGAATCAGAAAGCGATAATGACAAAGAATGTACAGGCTTAGGACCAGAACTATGTTATTGTTCATCATGCTTAAAAACTATTAATGTAATTACTAGAGATCAAGCATCATCATTATTAAGCATAATAGAAAACATGGAAGAATCATCTGTTAAGCAAGAGTTCATTCAGCAAAAAGAAGAATTTCTAGAATACGAGGATAAGAAAAAAGAAGAAGTGCAAAAGATAGATATGAAAGAAGTATTAGAGAGATTTAAGAAACCTCAAAGAAATAAAGTTACCCTAAAAGATTTACAGCAAGAAATAAAAAATTTAAAGAATGAAGTTAAATTACTTAAAGGAAAAGATACTGGTTTAGAATTCAAAATGTAAATTTACAAGCACAAATAATAGTACAAAATCAAGATACAAGTACCAGTCAAGACCTAGAAAAAGATCCTTATATTCATTTATTAAGTCAAGTAATTGTTCATAAATGGCATTGTCCAATAGAGTTAGTAATAAAAGATGAACGATTTAATTTTATAGCCTTAATAGATTCAGGAGCTGATATGAATTGTGTTCAAGAAGGATTAATCCCAACTAAGTATTACGATTAGACCACAGAATCGTTAAGTAGTGCTTCTGGAAATAAAATGCTAATTAAATATAAGTTAAATAATGCTAAGATCTGTAAAAATAAAATTTGTTATAAAACCTCATTTTTATTAGTAAAAAATATTTCTGAGCAAATAATTCTAGGTACTCCCTTTTTATCTTTACTATACCCCTTTTCAGTAAACGAAAAAGGATTAGTTACTAATGCATTAGGAAAAGAAATTTGTTTTGAGTTTATAAAACCACCCTTAATTAAGGAATTAAACATGGTTCAAGATTCATTAATTTCTAAGATTAACTTTATAGAAAAGAAAACAAAGCACATAAACTTGTTAAGCAGAGAAGTTCAATAGAAAAGAATTCAAGAAGAAATAAATAAACCCCAAGTTCAAGATAAGATAAAAAATGTCCAACAGAAATTTGAACAAGAAGTTTGTAGTGAATTCCCTAATGCTTTTAAAGAATGAAAAAGGTATACAGTTACTTTACCATATGAAGAAGGATTTCAAGAAATTTATATCCCTACTAAAGCAAGACCTATTCAAATGAATCAACAATACTTAGAATATTGTAAGAAAGAAATTCAAGAATATTTAGATAAGGATTTAATTAGACTAAGTAAGTCCCCTTAAAGTTGTGCAGGATTTTATGTTATGAACGCTTCAGAAATAGAAAGAGGTGCCCCCAGATTAGTAAGTAATTATAAACCTTTAAACAAGGTTTTAAGATGGATAAGGTATCCAATTCCTATTAAAAAAGATTTAGTAAGTAGAGTTCATCAGGCTAATATATTCTCAAATTTTGATATGAAATCTGGATACTATCAAATAGAAGTAGCTGAAGAAGATAGGTACAAAACTACTTTTGTAGTACCCTTTGGACATTATGAATGGAATGTAATGCCTCAAGAATTAAAAAATGCCCCTTCAGAATTTCAAAATATAATGAATAATATTTTGAATCCTTACTCAAAGTTCACCATAGTATATCTAGATGATGTATTAGTATTCAGTAACTCTATTGATCAACACTTTAATCATATAGAAACTTTCTTTAATCTTATTAAAGAAAATGGTTTAGTAATCTCTACTAAGAAAATGAAACTATTCCAAACTAAGACTAGATTTCTATGATTCGAAATTGATCAAGGTACTATTGTTCCCATAGAAAGATCCATAGAATTTGCAGATAAGTTCTCCAACGAACTCAAAGATAAGAATACTCTTCAGAGATTTGTAGGATGTGTTAATTATGTGGCAGACTTTATTCCTAATATACGAATAATTTGTGCTCCTTTATTTAAAAGGCTAAGAAAAGACCCGCCTCCTTGGGATAATCAAAAGACTAATGCCATTCAATAAGTTAAGAATTTAGTAAAAAATATTCCTTGTTTAGGACTTCCGGATCCTCAAGCCTCTCTCATAGTAGAAACAGATGCCTCTGATTTGGGGTATGGGGGAGTGTTAAAGCAGTTACTACCTGAGTCGTCCAAAGAACAAGTCGTTAGATATCACTTTGGAGTTTGGCAACCGGCTCAACAGAATTATAGTACTGTTAAGAAAGAAGTTTTATCTATAGTGTTAAGTATCACAAAATTTCAAGATGATTTGTTTAATAAAAGATTTTTGTTAAAAACTGATTGTAAAGCTGCTCCTTCAATTATTCAAAAGGATGTTAAGAACTTGGTTTCAAAATAGATTTTTGCCAGATGGCAAGCACTGTTATCTTGTTTTGATTTTGATATTCAACATATTAAAGGAAAAGATAATTATCTTCTTGATTTCCTAACCAGAGAGTTTTTGCAGGGCTACAATGGCCGCTAGCTCCTCATCAAAATCAAAGGCTAAGAAAATTACTCTGGATATGTACATGCAGACTTCTGCAGATAAGAACACTGAGATAAGTACAAGGTCATCTACCTCCTTAAAAGGGTCTTCCACCCTAGTTCATGTTCCTAATCCTATTCAGTCTGTACGACCTTCATCTCCCTCACCCAATAGGTTTACACCTCTATCTTACTCACAAACCATTATTGGTACTCCTTCTAGAACTCCTCAGAGACCGAAACAATCTTCACCGCTACTCACCAATTCTCCCACCACAGAGGAATGCAAATATGTTAAGAAAAATATTTTTGAACCCATAAACACCCTTGAACCAGGATTCTTTTCTCCTCACTCGACCTCTCGAGAAATCATTCAGAACATGCTTCCCCCAGATTTTTATTTTGTTCCTCAAGAGTCACTGAAAAAGAACAGAACTTTTTATGAACTTATCCTCATTGATACTGAATCAATCTCTTTAGATCATTATTATAGTGATACTAATCCCGATTATATTGATTTTTCTAAAGTAAAGATCCTTAAGGTTTTAGGTCCAAAAGATTGGAATCAAGCTCCTCACACTCCAAAATCATTTTCAATTAAATTTGATCCTCAAACTTATACTTACTGGGATTATCAGCAAGCTTGGTACAGATTTATGCTCCTCAGGCCATATTCTCACTCTTAGTTCTTTTGGTTCCAGAAAGGGATAAAAAACTTTCCCTCATGGTTTGCCGATTGGATGTGTACCACTGGTCCTTGTGTTGATATTCTTCCTCAGCTTGCTAAGGATTCTTACAATTTGTTTACTCAAAAAACTGATTTTCCTCAAGGTTCCAGACTCTTACATTTTTATGCTACTTTTGGAATTGCTGGGATTAATGTTTGGGATTATAATTTCTATCATAAGCATCAGATTCCTCATCCTGAATGGGTCACTAGAGAATTTATTGTTAAATGGTGGCCTCAGTTCAACATGAAATTAGTAAGTATTTAAGCGGTTAATCAATGGTTCCTTGCTAATCCTTCTTTGGTTAAGAAGAATCATAAGAAGCCATCAAAATTTGAAGAACTTAAGAACAAGCTTCTTCAAGAACTGGCCTGTTCGTCCTCAGAACAAGAATTGTTAAGTAAAATCAAGACAACCATGTCCACCTCTAGTTCGTCTCCTCCCAGTGAAGGAAGTGAAAACAACGACCTTCTCGGTAATAGTAATGAAGATGACTGTTATGGTGTAGACCTTTGCAACCTGTAAAGGCCCACACAATTATGAAATTTCTCATGAAGGTTCTTATTTGTCATATTATGAAGCTTCCGGATATGTTGTTTAGCTAAGCAGGAAATTTTGTAAGATTCCTGTGAAGGTTCCCACGAAGGTTACTTATTCGTCATTTTGCTAAGCAGGAAATTTCCTATGAAGGTTCCTTATTCGTCGTCTAGCTATTCGTCAAGATTCCTACGAAGGCTCCTTATTTGTCGTCTAGTTCATTTATCTAATTATGAAGTTTCCTGATTTGTTGGCTAGCAAAACATGAAGCTTCCCGTAAAGGTTCCTCATTTGTCACCTAGCTAATGATGAAGTTTCCCGTGAAGGCTCCCCACTTGTCATCTAGCGCAGCACGAAGCTTCCCATGAAGGTTCCTGATGGGTTCATATTTGAAGTTTTTTCTCTATATAAGCTGAAGCTCCTTCAGGGAAAGGCATCGGAAAAATTTAGTTTGAAAAATTTCTGTAAACACTATGTATCAAAACTCTTGTATTCTGTTTCCTCTGTAAACCTTTGAAATTCAGCTTTTGTTCCAGACTTGTAATTTTGTATCACGTACTCTATAAGTATTTTGAGACTATCAATAAAGTATTTTGATCCTGATTTCTGATATCTCTCTTCTTTCTATTTACAAATGCATATTTTTACTATTGTTGAGCGTATGCCGTCGGTCCTGTCGTTACTGGTATCAGAGCCTCGTAAGAGGTTCTGAGTATCCGTAGCCTAAGGAAGGGAGAAAGACTTAGTGTTGGTCAGCCCTTGGTCGGTACATTGGTCAGCCTGTGTTAGTGCCGGAGAAGGCAAGGTTAGGTGGTCCCGTACATGCAAGTGGTGGTCCCGGTAAGAGAATTCATTCATTATGTCTAGGATATTCAGAAACTTAAGCGAGCTCTCCTTCCATAGCGGGAAGGCTTCTAGCATAGGTTCCTCACAGTTTAAATCTGCATCCTCTAGATTAGAAGTAGATCAAGATCAGGCTCAAGAAAATGGATTAGAAATTGCTAATATTGAAAATAACCTTTAAAATTGGGCAATTCCTTATGTTCCTCCTAAAGAAATTTATAAAACTAGTACTTCCTTATTCAAGCCTAAGGATCAGATCCATATGTTCGAAGCTACTCATATTCTAGAAAAACCTTGTGAATCGATAAGTTTACTAAATGATAATATTATTGATCAACATGTTAAGGATAATTATCAGTTTATACACAAAGGATTAATTCAAGTTACTGCTAATGGACAACATAGGTTAGGAATTGATAATCCTGTGTTAATTTTGTTAAAAGATAAAAGGTTAAGAAAACTTCATGATCAAATTACTGCTATTTTAGAATCTAATTTGCAAGATGGTCCTGTTTTCTTTAACTGTTATGCTAATTATACCATGCCATTAAATGATTATATGACTAAGCAAGCTTTAGAATTAAATGTTAAGATATTGGATAATGTTTTTCAAGAAGGAACTAAACATATGTCTGTTATATATAGAGTTCATTATAAAGTCTCTTATGAAGATCAAAACTTTAAAGCACTAAGACAATCCCCAAAGCATGAAACTGTAATTATGGAAGCAAATCATAAGAAATCATCAATACTAACTCCTAAAAGATTATCTCATGAAGAAATCTTGTCTACGATTCCTGAAGATTGGGTGTTTCCAGATGTAATACCCCCTCAACCGATAAGAAATACTAGAATAAAAACAATAGTTCAAGATGGTTCTAATATAAGAATAGGAATGCTTGGGTCTAATTCTCACTCTAGACTAAACACTCCTACAAATCTGATGATTAACATCCCTTCAACTGCTCCTACTTCCTCAAGACATTCAGTAGATGGATCGGCTATTAATATAAACCTAACTGGTGTAAACTTTGAACTTAATGTTCCTCAACCAATTTACCAACAAACTCATAGATCAGAATCACCTGAATATTCACCCATCAGATCCCAAGTTATTAATGTATTAACTAAAGAAGAACCCTTTGAAAAAGAAAAAAAAATGGATAAGTAATGATTTTGAAGCTCCTTATAATAAAGATAAAAGAGATTGGTATTTTAAGAATTTTAGTAAAGAACAAACTACTAAGTTTAGAGAAGAATTTTACTCATATTTAAGAGAACAACAAATTAATTTATATTTCTTTGACTGGTTTGAAAAGTATTGCAAAGAAAATAATATTCAAAATCCTTTTATAAGAATACTAAAAATATAAGTAATTAATAAAATATCAACTTCATGGAAAACAGAGAAAGATAAGATAATAATTTCAGAATTTCCTCCCTTAGAAACCATTAAGGTAACCACAAAAGAAGGATTAGAAGTTGAAGCCACCCCTTTTAAGGCAATAGCTTCAAGAGCTCATAATTTACCTATAGATAAGGGCAATTTTAATAAAGTTCATCAACAACTTAATTACTCTAATCAAATGCTCCATACTATGTCTAAAACATTAGAAAGGATAGATAATCAAATAAGTGAAAAACCTAAAGAATATACATCAGCTCAAAATGTTAATAAAAATTTAGATCCTAATAGACCCATTTATAAGGTAATTAATGTCCCAGAATCACATTTAAAAAATATACACTTTGGTTCAAAATCTGACAACTCTATTGAAGAAATTAAGAAAAAAGTAGAACAGTTAACCATAGGAACGAGTTCTACACCCAAGATACATACTTTACAAAAAATTGAAGAATTAGAAAATGAACTTTTAAATCTTCAAGTTAATAAGTTAAGAAAAGATATGCCTGTCTCAAAAACTAGAAATTATTACCCAAGACCCACATATCGAAATTTTCAAGATTCTGTAGCCTTTTCTGGTGAATCAATTAATGAATGGCATATAGACAGATTAGGGGAACAACAAATTTTAGACACTGTTCAACAAATGACTATGGCTGCAACAGCCTTTAAAGGGAAAAATAATACTGATAGAACTTCAGTCTCCTTAATTGTTATGGGATTTACAGGTCAGCTTACAGGATGGTGGGATAATGTGCTAAGTCAAGAAGAAAAGGATTTTATAATGAATTCAACAAAAATTGATTCTAATGGACAAGTATTTGAAGATGCTGTAATAACTCTTTTGTACACAATAACAAAGCATTTTATAGGAGAACCCTTAAAATTTCAGCAAAGAATTGCAGACCAAATTATTAATCTATATTGTCCCTCCACGTCTGATTATAGATGGTATAGGGATATGTTTTTGTCTAAGCTATATTTAAGAAGTGATGCATCAGCTGATTACTGGAAAGAAAGATTTATAGCTGGTCTTCCAAAATTATTTGCAGAAAAGGTTAAAGTAATGATTCAGAACCAAAATGATGGTACAATTCCTTACGATCAACTTACGTTTAGTTAATTGTCTAATTATATTATTGAAACTGGATTGCAATTGTGTTTAGATCTTAAACTTCAACATAAGCTTAAGAATGAAGCAAAAACCACTAGAAAAGAATTAGGATCATTTTGTTCCCAGTGGGGAATAGAAGGAGTCAAAGCTCCAAGTAGACAAAAGAAAGTTCAAAAATATGTTCCTCATAAATCAAGAAAATCTAGGCGCTACTATAAAAAACACTATAGAGAAGAAGCAAGCTCATCAAAACCTAGATCATCAAAGAAAAATAAGTATAGATCGTCTAAGTCTAAACACGAAATAGTATGTTATAAATGTGGCCGAGTAGGACATTATAAGAAAGACTGTAAATTAAAACAAAAAATTAATAATCTAAAAATTGATGAAGAATTAAAGAAATCTTTAATAAATATGTTAATTAATGAATTTGAATCTTCTGAAGAAGAATACAGTTCTGAAGAAGAAATAGTTAATCAATTAAAAGACTCATCTTCATCTGAATCAGAAAGCGATAATGACAAAGACTGTACAGGCTTAGGACCAGAACTATGTGATTGTTCATCATGCTTAAAAACTATTAATGTAATTACTAGAGATCAAGCATCATCATTATTAAGCATAATAGAAAACATGGAAGAATCATCTGTTAAGCAAGAGCTCAGTCAGAAAATAAAAGAATTTCTAGAATACGAGGATAAGAAAAAAGAAGAAGTGCAAAAGATAGATATGAAAGAAGTATTAGAAAGATTTAAGAAACCTCAAAGAAATGAAGTTACCCTAAAAGATTTACAGCAAGAAATAAAAAATTTAAAGAATGAAGTTAAATTACTTAAAGAAAAAGATACTGATTTAGAATTCAAAATGCTAAATTTACAAGCACAAATAATAGTACAAAATCAAGATACAAGTACCAGTCAAGACCCAGAAAAAGATCCTTATATTCATTTATTAAGTCAAGTAATTGTTCATAAATGGCATTGTCCAATAGAGTTAGTAATAAAAGATGAACGATTTAATTTTATAGCCTTAATAGATTCAGGAGCTGATATGAATTGTGTTCAAGAAGGATTAATCCCAACTAAGTATTACAATAAGACCACAGAATCGTTAAGTAGTGCTTCTGGAAATAAAATGAAAATTAAATATAAGTTAAATAATGCTAAGATCTGTAAAAATAAAATTTGTTATAAAACCTCATTTTTATTAGTAAAAAATATTTCTGAGCAAATAATTCTAGGTACTCCCTTTTTATCTTTACTATACCCCTTCTCAGTAAACGAAAAAGGATTAGTTACTAATGCATTAGGAAAAGAAATTTGTTTTGAGTTTATATAACGACCCTTAATTAAAGAATTAAACATAGTTCAAGATTCCTTAATTTCTAAGATTAACTTAATAGAAAAGAAAAAAAGGCACATATACATGTTAAGCAGAGAAGTTCAATATAAAAGAATTCAAGAATAAATAAATAAACCCCAACTTCAAGATAAGATAAAAAATGTTCAACAGAAATTTGAACAAGAAGTATGTAGTGAATTCCCTAATGCTTTTAAAGAACGAAAAAGGTATACAGTTACTTTACCATATGAAGAATGATTTGAAGAAATTAATATCCATACTAAAGCAAGACCTATTCAAATGAATCAACAATACTTAGAATATTATAAGAAAGAAATTCAAGAATATTTAGATAAGGATTTAATTAGACCAAGTAAGTCCCCTTGGAGTTGTGTAGGATTTTATGTTATGAACGCTTCAGAAATAGAAAGAGGTGCCCCCAGATTAGTAATTAATTATAAACCTTTAAACAAGGTTTTAAGATGGATAAGGTATCCAATTCCTAATAAAAAAGATTTAGTAAGTAGAGTTCATCAGGCTAATATATTCTCAAAATTTGATATGAAATCTGGATACTATCAAATAGAAGTAGCTGAAGAAGATAGGTACAAAACTACTTTTGTAGTACCCTTTGGACATTATGAGTGGAATGTAATGCCTCAAGGATTAAAAGATGCCCCTTTAGAATTTCAAAATATAATGAATAATATTTTGAATCCTTACTCAAAGTTCACCATAGTATATCTAGATGATGTATTAGTATTCAGTAACTCTATTGATCAACACTTTAATCATTTAGAAACTTTCTTTAATCTTATTAAAGAAAATGATTTAGTAATCTCTGCTAAGAAAATGAAACTATTCTAAACTAAGACTAAATTTCTAGGATTCGAAATTAATCAAGGTATTATTGTTCCAATAGAAAGATCCATAGAATTTGCAAATAAGTTCTCCAACGAACTCAAAGATAAGAATACTCTCCAGAGATTTTTAGGATGTGTTAATTATGTGGCAGACTTTATTCCCAATATACAAATAATTTGTGCTCCTTTATTTAAAAGGCTAAGAAAAGACCCGCCTCCTTGGGATAATCAAATGACTAATGTTGTTCAAGAAGTTAAGAATTTAGTAAAAAATATTCCTTGTTTAGGACTTCCGGATCCTCAAGCCTCTCTCATAGTAGAAACAGATGCCTCTGATTTGGGGTATGGGGGAGTGTTAAAGCAGTTACTACTTGAGTCGTCCAAAGAACAAGTCGTCAGATATCACTCTGGAGTTTGGCAACCGACTCAACAGATCTATAGTACTGTTAAGAAAGAAGTTTTATCTATAGTTCTAATTATCACAAAATTTCAAGATAATTTCTTTAATAAAAGATTTTTGTTAAAAACTGATTGTAAAGCTGCTCCTTTAATTATTCAAAAGGATGTTAAGAACTTGGTTTCAAAACAGATTTTTGCCAGATGGCAAGCACTGTTATCTTGTTTTGATTTTGATATTCAACATATTAAAGGAAAAGATAATTATCTTCCTGATTTCCTAACCAGAGAGTTTTTGCAGGGCTACAATGGCCGCTAGCTCCTCATCAAAATCAAAGGCTAAGAAAATTACTCTGGATAAGTACATGCAGACTTTTGCAGATAAGAACACTGAGATAAGTACAAGGTCATCTACCTCCTTAAAAGGGTCTTCCACCCTAGTTCATGTTCTTAATCTTATTCAGTCTGTACGACCTTCATCTCCCTCACCCAATAGGTTTACACCTCTATCTTACTCACAAACCATTACTGGTACTCCATCTTGAACTCCTCAAAGACCGAAACAATCTTCACCGCTACTCACCAATTCTCCCACCACAGAAGAATGCAAATATGTTAAGAAAAATTTTTTTGAACCCATAATCACCCTTGAACCAAGATTCTTTTCTCCCCACTCGACCCCTTGAGAAATCATTCAGAACATGCTTCCCCCAGATTTTCATTTTGTTCCTGAAGAGTCACTTAAAAAGAACAGAACTTTTTATGAACTTATCCTCATTGATACTGAATCAATCTCTTTAGATCATTATTATAGTGATACTAATCCCGATTATATTGATTTTTCTAAAGTAAAGATCCTTAAGGTTTTAGGTCCAAAAGATTGGAATCAAGCTCCTCACACTCCAAAATCATTTTCAATTAAATTTGATCCTCAAACTTATACTTACTGGGATTATCAGCAAGCTTGGTACAGATTTATGCTCCTCAGACCATATTCTCACTCTTGGTTCTTTTGGTTCCAGAAAGGGATAAAAAACTTTTCCTCATGGTTTGCCTATTGGATGTGTACCACTGGTCCTTGTGTTAATATTCTTCCTCAACTTGCTAAGGATTCTTACAATTTGTTTACTAAAAAAATTAATTTTCCTCAAGGTTCCAGACTCTTACATTTTTATGCTACTTTTGGAATTGCTTGGATTAATGTTTGGGATTATAATTTCTATCATAAGCATCAGATTCGTCATCCAGAATGGGTCGCCAGAGAATTTAGTGTTAAATGGTGGCCTCAGTTCAACATGAAATTAGTAAGTATTGAAGCGGTTAATCAATGGTTCCTTGCTAATCCTTCTTTGGTTAAGAAGAATCATAAGAAGCCATCACAATTTGAAGAACTTAAGAACAAGCTTCTTCAAGAACTGGCCTCTTCGTCCTCAGAACAAGAATTGTTAAGCAAAATCAAGACAACCATGTCCACCTCTGGTTCGTCTCCTCCCAGTGAAGGAAGTGAAAACAACGACCTTCTCGGTAATAGTAATGAAGATGACTATTATGGTGTAGACCTTTCCAACCTGTAAAGGCCCACACAATTATGAAATTTCTCATGAAGGTTCCTTATTTGTCATATTATGAAGCTTCCTGATACGTTGTTTAGCTAAGCAGGAAATTTCGTAAGATTCCTGTGAAGGTTCCCGTGAAGGTTACTTATTCATCATTTTGCTAAGTAGGAAATTTCCTATGAGGGTTCCTTATTCGTCGTCTAGCTATTCGTCAAGATTCCTATGAAGGCTCCTTATTTGTCGTCTAGTTCATTTGTCTAATTATGAAGTTTCCTGATTTATTGGCTAGCAAAACATGAAGCTTCCCGTAAAGGTTCCTCATTTGTCACCTAGCTAATGATGAAGTTTCCCGTGAAGGCTCCTCACTTGTCATCTAGCGCAACACGAAGCTTCCCATGAAGGTTCCTGATGGGTTCATATTCGAAGTCTTTTCTCTATATAAGCTGAAGCTCCTTCAGAGAAAGGCATCAGAAAAATTTAGTTTTAAAAATTTCTGTAAACACTTTGTATCAAAACTCTTGTATTCTGTTTCCTCTGTAAACCTTTGGAATTCAACTTTTGTTCAAGACTTGTAATTTTGTATCACGTACTCTGTAAGTATTTTGAAATTATCTGTTGTAATATATTAACATTAATATCATATATGTACAGATACGTTTCTTATTCTTGTTTTTATTAGGGCTGATTTTTCTCCCTTAATAGCTTTAGCCTATATATATTGTAACCTTCTCTGTACAGAAATATTCAAGGAATAATATTCATACATTCCAACATTCCTTCTTTCTATATGGTATCAGCAGCCTAGGTCGTTCCTAGGGCTTGCCTTTGTTTGTTTTTTTTTCTCTTCGTTTTGAGCAGCCTTACTGCTGTCTCCTCCTTCCTTTGCAGCCTTATTGCTGCCGTAAAACCACAACCAGCCACCTGTCGCCACCTTTTTTTGCCTCACCACCACCGCCGAACTACTTGTCGGCTTGTTTTCGGCCATCACCGAAAGGCCCATCCCAAACCGATTAGCCACGTGCCGCCACCTCGCTGCTGCACTGTACGCGCGTGGGAGCCACGCGCCGCCCTCCAGACCGCCGTTCACCGCGCGACCACCGCCGTTCTGCTCGTCGGCTCCTCCTCGTTACTTTTTGACTATTTTCGGGTCCAACCGGCATGTCTACAGTAGACACCCAGTCCTCCACCATCAATACACTGCCTCCGGCTGTCGTTCCAACGCCTCTGGTGGCCGTTGCAGCCCTGAATCCCCATGATCTTCCAGTGTTACACTCTACTTATCACCTCAATGGTAAGAATTATCTCCAATGGGCCCAGGTTATTCGCACCACTCTCAAGGGTCGTCGGAAGTTGTCACACATTGTCGAGGATCCTCCGAAGGCCGATGACCCACAGTTTGGCATTTGGGATGATGAAGATTCTTTGATTATGACTTGGCTATGGAACTCTATGACACCTGATATCAGTAAGAATTGTATATTTTTTACTTTTGCACATGAAATTTGGGATAGTTTGAGTCAAACCTATTCTATGAAATAAGATATTGCTGCGTGTTATGATTTAGAAAACACCATTTTTAATACCAAGCAAGGATCTCTTTCTGTCACTGATTATTATGGCACTCTGAATGGTTTATGAATTGAGCTGGATCAAAACCAAGATCTCAAGATGAAATGCACCGAGGATTCTGCTACTTTAACCAAGTTTATTGAGCGTGGACGGGTCTTTAAGTTTATCTCTGGGTTGAATTTTGAGTATGATCCTATTCGGGTTCAGATTTTAGGTAAGGACAAGCTTCCTTCTCTCTCTGAGGTGTTCTTCACAGTTAGGGGGGAAGAGAGTCGTCGGGCGGTCATGTTGAATAATGGTAATTCCGGTGATAGTTCTGCTTTGGCCACTGGCAAAGGTCCTATTGGTGGGTTATCATCTAAAAAGCCTGGCTCATCTTCTTGGAAGTCGTTTGCCAAACGTGACGAGCGCTAGTGTCCTTTTTGCAAGAAGTTTGGTCACACTAAGGACACTTATTTTAAACTCCATGGCAGAGATAAGGTTCTTGGTCGCTCTTGGGGTTTTAAAGGCAGTCAACAAAGGCAAGTTAATCAGACAGTGTCCAACTTGGTTATTGAGGGTGAAGAGGTCTCTACACCACCATCTGGGGAGGCCATTCCGGTGCTTAGTAAAGCCGAGTTGGATCGTTTGCGCACTTTCTTGGACTCTATGAGTAAGCCTTCTGGCACTTGTTCTCTAACCATGACTGGTAAGAATTTAAGCTCTTTTTCCTTTAATGTTTCTAGTACTGTATCTGAGGATCTCTGGATTATAGACTCTGGTGCTACTGATCATATGACCCCTCATCCCTCATATTTTTCCACTTACTCTAAATTATCTGGTAAGCATCACATCACGGTTGCTAGTGGATCCCATGTCCCTGTTTTAGGATGTGGTACTATTTCACTTCACCCTTCCCTTCCTTTACATAATGTGCTTCATGTCTCTCATTTGTCTAATAACCTTATTTCTATTCATAAGCTTACCACAGATTTAAACTATACAATGACCTTCTTTCCCTCTCATTGTGTGTTTCAGGATCTTACCACGGGGAGGATGATTGGGGTTGCTAAGGAACAGGGAGGGTTATATGTTCTACATCGGCTTCATGGTCGTACTAGTCCGATGATGTCCACATCCAATCATGCGACAAGTTCCGCTTCTGCTGCATCTCAGATATGGCTTCACCACAAACGCCTTGGTCATCCTCCTTTCAGTCTTCTTAGGTCTTTATTTTCGCAATTGTTTACCAATGAGTCTGTTGAGTCTTTTCTTTGTGATGTTTGTCAGTTTGCGAAACACCATCGCACAACTTTTTCTCCAAATAATAATAAAAGTATTGAACCTTTTGATCTTATTCATTCTAATGTGTGGGGACCTTCCTCTAATTCTTATATATCTGGTGTAAAATGATTTGTTTCATTTATTGATGACTACACTAGGGTCACATGGATATTTCTTATGAAGGATAAATCTGAAGTATTTCAAATATTCTTGAATTTCTATCGCATGGTTTAAACCCAGTTTGGAAAATCTATAAAACGGTTACGATCTGATAATGGCAAGGAATATATAAATCAACTTTTCACAAAATTCCTTAAAGAACATGGTGTGTTACATGAGTTAACTTGTGTTGATACTCCCCAACAAAATGGGGTTGCAGAAAGAAAGAACCGTCATCTCCTAGAAATTGCAAGAGCTCTTTTATTCCAAATGTCTGTCCCTAAGTCTTATTGGGGGGAAGCTGTCTTAACTGCCGCATACTTGATAAACAAATTACCCTCCCGTGTCTTGGATAGTCTTAGTCCTGTGCAAGTCATGACTTCTTTCTTCCCTTCAGTTCCTACCATGAAGTATCTCCTGTGTCGTGTCTTTGGCTGCGTTGCCTTTGTTCATATCCATAGTCAATATCGCGGTAAGTTGGATCCTAGGGCTGTCAAATGTATCTTCATAGGGTATGCACCAGACAAAAAGGGGTACAAATGTTATCATCCTCAAAGTCGTGGTGTCTATGTCTCCATGGATGTCACTTTTCATGAGTTTGAGTCTTTTCACCTTCGTCCTCAGCTTCAGGGGGAGAGTGGTCAAGAAGCTGAGTCTCTTGAGTCATCTTTTGTTCCTCTTTTGGTTGAATCTACTGAGTCATCTATCCCTCCTCTGATAAAGGATGTGGCATCATCTTCTGGTACTTCAGAGACACCTAAAGATCGATACAAGTAGGTGTATTATCGGAAAAAACCCAACCTGGTCCAACAGCAGCTTCAATCACCCGAACCAGAGGTAAGCATTCCTGATTCTGAGCCTTTGAATAATTCTTTACATGATATTTGTGAACCTAACCCTGATGACTTGCCAATAGCCTTAAGAAAATCCAGAATAACTTATGCAAAATACCCCATATCTCAGTATGTGTCCACTAAAAACCTATCAGTACAGCATCAGAGTTTTATTTCAACAATAGATTCTACCAGAGTCCCTACTTCAGTACAAGAAGCATTAATGGATAAGATTTGGGTTCAAGCCATGCATGAAGAAATGAGTGCTTTAAACAAGAATGAGACCTGGGAAATTGTTGAGAAGTCGAAGGACAAAAGGATAGTTGGGTGCAGATGGATTTACACAGTGAAATATCGGTCTGATGGTACTCTAGACAGGTACAAAGCAAGGCTGGTTGCAAAAGGGTATACTCAGATATATGTGATTGATTATGAGGAAACATTTGCCCCAGTAGCAAAGATGAACACAGTCGGGATCATTCTCTCCTTGGCAAAGACACTTTGGATGGGACTTGCACCAATTTGATGTTAAAAATGCTTTTCTCCATGGGAATTTGGAAGAGGAAGTATATATGGACATTCCACCAGGATATGGACCTACCAGTGGAGGGAATATGGTGTGCAAGTTAAGGAAGGCCTTATATGGACTCAAGTAGTCTCCTCGTGCTTGGTTTGGGAGGTTCACCAATACTATGGTGTCCTTAGGTTATAGGCAGAGCCAGGGAGATCATACCCTCTTTATAAAACATTCCAAAGAAGGCAAGCTTACACTTCTTTTGGTTTATGTTGATGACATGATCATCGCTGGTGATGATGAGGTTGAGAAATAGGTCTTAAAAGAAAAATTAGCTGCACAGTTTGAAATGAAGGACTTGGGGAAGCTGAAGTACTTCCTTGAGATAGAGGTTGCCTATTCCAAACAAGGCATCTTTATTTCCCAAAGGAAATATGTCCTGGATCTTCTGAAGGAAACAAGTAAGCTAGGTTGCAAAACCACAGGGGTGCCTATTGAACAAAATCACAAGATTGGAAACAATGAGGAGAGCCCAGGGGTGGATAAGACACAATATCAGAGACTTATGGGAAAACTGATATATTTGTCTCACACCAGATCTGACATAGCCTATACTGTCAGTGTAGTTAGCCAGTTCATGCATGATCCTCGTGAGAGACATATGCTAGCTGTGAATAGAATTCTTCAGTATTTGAAGACAAACCTGGGAAGAGGACTTCTATTTCAGAAAGAACAAACATTGACCATTGAAACCTATACAGATGCAGATTATGCCGGGTCAGTTGTCGACAGGCGGTCTACCTCAGGTTACTGCATGTTTTTAGGAGGAAACTTGGTGACTTGGAGAAGTAAGAAATAGAATGTGGTTGCAAGGTCAACTGCAGAGGCTGAATTTAGAGCTATGGCACAAGGAATTTGTGAATTGTTATGGATGAGAATCATACTCGATGATCTCAGGATAAAGTATGAAGCTCCTATGAGGTTACTTTGTGATAACAAGTCGGCAATCAGCATTGCTCACAACCCGGTTCAACATGATCGGACAAAGCATATAGAGATTGATCGCCATTTTATCAAGGAAAAATTAGATGATGGCCTTATAACTACAGAGTACGTCCCTTCAGAGCACCAATTAGTAGATGTCTTCACCAAGGGGCTTCCCACAAAGCGATTTCAAAGTCTTACTTGCAAGCTGGGAATGATTGATATTCACTCACCAGCTTGAGGGGAAGTGTTATAATATATTAACATTAATATCAGATATGTACAGATACGTTTCTTATTCTTATTTTTATTAGGGCTGATTTTTCTCCCTTATTTTTAGGATAGCAATTAATAGCTTTAGCCTATATATATTGTAATCTTCTCTGTACAGAAATATTCAAGGAATAATATTCATACATTCCAACATTCCTTCTTTCTATATTATCAATAAAGTATTTTGATCCTGATATCTGATATTTGTCTTCTATTTTTAAAATGCATATTTTTACTACTATTGAGCCTATGTCGTCGGTCTTGTCGTTATTGGTATCAGAGCCTCGTAAGAGGTTCTGAGTATCCGAAGCCTAAGGAAGGGAGAAGGACTTAGCGTTGGTTAACCCTTGGTCGGTACGTTGGTCAGCCTGTGTTAGTGCCGGAGAAGGCAATGTTAGGTGGTCCCGTACATGCAAGTGGTGGTCCCGGTAAGAGAATTCCTTCATTATGTCTAGGATATTCAGAAACTTAAGCGAGCTCTCCTTCCGTAGCGGGAAGGCTTCTAGCATAGGTTCCTCACAGTTTAAATCTGCATCCTCTAGATTAGAAGTAGATCAAGATCAGGTTCAAGCAAATGAATTAGAAATTGCTAATATTGAAAACAACCTTCAAAATTGGACAATTCCTTATGTTCCTCCTAAAGAAATTTATAAAACTAGTACTTCTTTATTCAAGCCTAAAGATCAGATCCATATGTTCGAAGCTACTCATATTTTAGAAAAACCCTATGAATCAATAAGTTTATTAAAAGATAATATTATTGATCAACATATTAAGGATAATTATCAGTTTATACATATTGGGTTAATTCAAGTAGCCGCCAAAGGGCAACATAGGTTAGGAATTGATAATCTTGTGTTAATTTTGTTAAGAGATAAAAGGTTAAGAAAACTTCATGATCAAATTACTGCTATTTTAGAATCTAATTTGCATGATGGTCCTGTTTTCTTTAACTATTATCCTAATTATACCATGCCATTAAATGATTATATGACTAAGCAAGCTTTAGAATTAAATGTTAAGATATTGGATAATGTTTTTCAAGAAGGAACTAAGCATATATCTATTATGTATAGAGTTCATTATAAAGTCTCTTATGAAGATCAAAACTTTAAAGCACTAAGACAATCCCCAAAGCATGAAATTGTAATTATGGAAGCAAATCTTAAGAAATCATCAATACTAACTCCTAAAAGATTATCTCATGAAGAAATCTTATCTAGGATTCCTGAAGATTGGGTGTTTCCAGATGTAATACCCCCTCAACCGATAAGAAATACTAGAATAAGAACAATAGTTCAAGATGGTTCTAATATAAGAATAGGAATGCTTAGGTCTAATTCTCACTCTAGACTAAACACTCCTACAAATCTGATAATTAACATCCCTTCAACTACTCCTACTTCCTCAAGACATTCAGTAGATGGATCGGCTGTTAATATAAACCTAACTGGTGTAAACTTTGAACCTAATGTTCCTCAACCAATTTACCAACAAACTCATAGATCAGAATCACCAGAATATTCACCAACTAGATCCCAAGTCATTAATGTATTAACTAAAGAAGAACCCTTTGAAATAGATAAAAAATGGATAAGTAATGATTTTGAAGCTCCTTATAATAAAGATAAAAGAGATTGGTATTTTAAGAATTTTAGTAAAGAACAAACTACTAAGTTTAGAGAAGAATTTTACTCATATTTAAGAGAACAACAAATTAATTTATATTTCTTTGACTAGTTTGAAAAGTATTGCAAAGAAAATAATATTCAAAATCCTTTAATAAGAATACCAGAAATTTAGTAAATAATAAAATATCAACTTCATGGATAACAGAGAAAGATAAGATAATAATTTCAGAATTTCCTCCCTTAGAAACCATTAAGGTAACCACAAAAGAAGGATTAGAAGTTGAAGCCACCCCTTTTAAGGCAATAGCTTCAAGAGCTCATAATTTACCTATAGATAAGGGTGATTTTAATAAAGTTCATCAACAACTTAATTACTCTAATCAAATGCTCCATACTATGTCTAAAACATTAGAAAGGATAGATAATCAAATAAGTGAAAAACCTAAAGAATATACATCAGCTCAAAATGTTAATAAAAATTTAGATCCTAATAGACCCATTTATAAGGTAATTAATGTCCCAGAATCAGATTTAAAAAATATACATTTTGGTTCAAAATCTGACAACTCTATTGAAGAAATTAAGAAAAAATTAGAACAGTTAACCATAGGAACGAGTTCTACACCCAAGATACATACTTTACAAAAAAATAAAGAATGAGAAAATGAACTTTTAAATCTTCAAGTTAATAAGTTAAGAAAAGATATGACTGTCTCAAAAACTAGAAATTATTACCCAAGACCCACATATCCTGATGTTCAGTATGAAGAAAGACATTTTCAAGATTCTGTAGCCTTTTTTGGTGAATCAATTAATGAATGGAATATAGACGGATTAGGTGAATAACAAATTTTAGACACTGTTCAACAAATGACTATGGTCATAATAAAATGACCTTTAAAGGGAAAAATAATACTGATAGAACTTCAGCCTCCTTAATTGTTATGGGATTTACAGGCCAGCTTAAAGGATGGTGGGATAATGTGCTAAGTCAAGAAGAAAAGGATTTTATAATGAATTCAACAAAATTTGATTCTAATGGACAAGTATTTGAAGATGCTGTAACAACTCTTTTGTACACAATAACAAAGCATTTTATAGGAGAACCCTTAAAATTTCAGCAAAGAATTGTAGACCAAATTATTAATCTATATTGTCCCTCCATGTCTGATTATAGATGGTATAGGGATATGTTTTTGTCTAAGCTATATTTAAGAAGTGATGCATCAGCTGATTATTGGAAAGAAAGATTTATAGCTGGTCTTCTAAAATTGTTTGCAGAAAAGGTTAAAGTAATGATTCAGAACCAAAATGATGGTACAATTCCTTACGATTAACTTACGTTAGGTCAATTGTCTAATTATATTATAGAAACTGGATTGCAAGTGTGTTTAGATCTTAAACTTCAACATAAGCTTAAGAATGAAGCAAAAACCACTAGAAAAGAATTAGGATCATTTTGTTCCCAGTGGGGAATAGAAGGAGTCAATTCTCCAAGTAGACAAAAGAAAGTTCAAAAATATGTTCCCCATAAATCAAAAAAATCTAGGCGCTACTATAAAAAACACTATAGAGAAGAAGCTAGCTCATCAAAACCTAGATCATCAAAGAAAAATAAGTATAGATCGTCTAAGTCTAAAAACGAAATAGTATGTTATAAATGTGGCCGAGTAGGACATTATAAGAAAGACTGTAAAGTAAAACAAAAAATTAATAATCTAAAAATTGATGAAGAGTTAAAGAAATCTTTAATAAACATATTAATTGATGAATCTGAATCTTCTGAAGAAGAATACAGTTCTGAAGAAGAAATGATTAATCAATTAAAAGACTCATCTTCATCTGAATCAGAAAGCGATAATGACAAAGAATGTACAAGCTTAGGACCAGAACTATGTGATTGTTCATCATGCTTAAAAACTATTAATGTAATTACTAGAGATCAAGCATCATCATTATTAAGCATAATAGAAAACATGGAAGAATCATCTGTTAAGCAAGAGTTCATTCAAAGAAATAAAAGAATTTCTAGAATACGAGGATAAGAAAAAAGAAGAAGTGCAAAAGATAAATATGAAAGAAGTATTAGAAAGATTTAAGAAACCTCAAAGAAATGAAGTTACCCTAAAAGATTTACAAGAAGAAATAAAAATTTAAAGAATGGAGTTAAATTACTTAAAGAAAAAGATACTTGATTTAGAATTCAAAATGCTAAATTTACAAGCACAAATAATAGTACAAAATCAAGATACAAGTACCACAAGACCCGAAAAAAGATCCTTATATTCATTTATTAAGTCAAGTAATTATTCATAAATGGCATTGTCCAATAGAGTTAGTAATAAAAGATGAACGATTTAATTTTATAGCCTTAATAGATTCAGGAGCTGATATGAATTGTGTTCAAGAAGGATTAATCTCAACTAAGTATTACGATAAGACCACAGAATCGTTAAGTAGTGCTTCTGAAAATAAAATGCAAATGAAATATAAGTTAAATAATGCTAAGATCTGTAAAAATAAAATTTGTTATAAAACCTCATTTTTATTAGTAAAAAATATTTCTGAGCAAATAATTCTAGGTACTCCCTTTTTATCTTTACTATACCCCTTCTCAGTAAACGAAAAAGGATTAGTTACTAATGCATTAGGAAAAAGAAATTTGTTTTGAGTTTATAAAACCACCCTTAATTAAAGAATTAAAAATGGTTCAAGATTCATTAATTTCTAAGATTAACTTAATAGAAAAGAAAACAAAGCACATAAACATGTTAAGCAGAGAAGTTCAACATAAAAGAATTCAAGAACAAATAAATAAACCACAAGTTCAAGATAAGATAAAAAATGTTCAACAGAAATTTGAACAAGAAGTACGTAGTGAATTCCCTAATGCTTTTAAAGAACGAAAAAGGTATACAGTTACTTTACCATATGAAGAAGGATTTGAAGAAATTAATATCCCTACTAAAGCAAGACCTATTCAAATGAATCAACAATACTTAGAATATTGTAAGAAAGAAATTCAAGAATATTTAGATAAGGATTTAATTAGACTAAGTAAGTCCCCTTGGAGTTGTGCAGGATTTTATGTTATGAACGCTTGAAATAGAAAGAGGTGCCCCAGATTAGTAATTAATTATAAACCTTTAAACAAGGTTTTAAGATGGATAAGGTATCCAATTCCTAATAAAAAAGATTTAGTAAGTAGAGATCATCAGGCTAATATATTCTCAAAATTTGATATGAAATCTGGATACTATCAATTAGAAGTAGCTGAAGAAGATAGGTACAAAACTGCTTTTGTAGTACCCTTTGGATGTTATGAATGGAATGTAATGCCTCAAGGATTAAAAAATGCCCCTTCAGAATTTCAAAATATAATGAATATTATTTTGAATCCTTACTCAAAGTTCACCATAGTATATCTAGATGATGTATTAGTATTCAGTAACTCTATTGATCAACACTTTAATCATTTAGAAACTTTCTTTAATCTTATTAAAGAAAATGGTTTAGTAATCTCTGCTAAGAAAATGAAACTATTTTAAACTAAGACTAGATTTCTAGGATTTGAAATTAATCAAGGTACTATTGTTCCCATAGAAAGATCCATAGAATTTGCAGATAAGTTCTCCAACGAACTCAAAGATAAGAATACTCTTTAGAGATTTTTAGGATGTGTTAATTATGTGGCAGACTTTATTCCTAATATACGAATAATTTGTGCTATTTTATTTAAAAGGCTAAGAGAAGACCCGTCTCCTTGGGATAATCAAATGACTAATGTTATTCAACAAGTTAAGAATTTAGTAAAAAATATTCCTTGTTTAGGACTTCCAGATCCTCAAGCCTCTCTCATAGTAGAAACAGATGCCTCTGATTTGGGGTATGGGGGAGTGTTAAAGCAGTTACTACCTGAGTCGTCTAAAGAATAAGTCGTCAGATATCACTCTGGAGTTTGGCAACCGGCTCAACAGAATTATAGTACTGTTAAGAAAGAAGTTTTATCTATAAGTATCACAAAATTTCAAGATGATTTGTTTAATAAAAGATTTTTGTTAAAAACTGATTGTAAAGCTGCTCCTTCAATTATTCAAAAGGATGTTAAGAACTTGGTTTCAAAACAAATTTTTTCCAGATGGCAAGCATTGTTATCTTGTTTTGATTTTGATATTCAACATATTAAAGGAAAAGATAATTATCTTCCTGATTTCCTAACCAGAGAGTTTTTGCAAGGTTACAATGGCCGCTAGCTCCTCATCAAAATCAAAGGTTAAGAAAATTACTCTGGCTAAGTACATGCAGACTTCTGCAGATAAGAATACTGAGATAAGTACATGGTCATCTACCTCCTTGAAAGGGTCTTCCACCCTAGTTCATGTTCCTAATCCTATTCAGTCTGTACGACCTTCATCTCCCTCACCCAATAGGTTTACACCTCTATCTTACTCACAAACCATTACTGGTACTCCTTCTAGAACTCCTCAGAGATCGAAACAATCTTCACCGCTACTCACCAATTCTCCCAAAACAAAAGAATGCAAATATGTTAAGAAAAATATTTTTGAACCTATAATCACCCTTGAACCAGGATTCTTTTCTCCTCACTCGACCCCTCGAGAAATCATTCAGAATATGCTTCCCCCAGATTTTCATTTTGTTCCTCAAGAGTCACTTAAAAAGTACAGAACTTTTTATGAACTCATCCTCATTGATACTGAATCAATCTCTTTAGATCATTATTATAGTGATACCAACCCCGATTATATTGATTTCTCTAAAGTAAAGATCCTTAAGGTTTTTGGTCCAAAAGATTGGAATCAAGCTCCTCACACTCCAAAATCATTTTCAATAAAATTTGATCCTCAAATTTATACTTAATGGGATTATCAGCAAGCTTGGCACATATTTATGCTCCTCAGGCCATATTCTCACTCTTGGTTCTTTTGGTTCCAGAAAGGGATAAAAAATGTTCCCTCATGGTTTGCCGATTGGATGTGTATCACTGGTCTTGTGTTGATATTCTTCCTCAGCTTGCTAAGGATTCTTATAATTTGTTTACTCAAAAAACTGATTTTCCTTAGGGTTCCAGACTTTTACATTTTTATGCTGCTTTTGGAATTGCTAGGATTATTGTTTGGGATTATAATTTCTATCAGAAGCATCGGATTCCTCATCCAGAATGGGTCGCCAGAGAATTTAGTGTTAAATGGTGGCCTCA
Source organism: Ormosia semicastrata (assembly GCA_029884595.1). NCBI lineage: Eukaryota > Viridiplantae > Streptophyta > Magnoliopsida > Fabales > Fabaceae > Ormosia > Ormosia semicastrata. Next base: position 44,061,292 of record JAQQTO010000044.1, on the reverse strand, counting down.
ATTCAACATGAAATTAGTAAGTATTGAAGCAGTTAATCAATGGTTCCTTGCTAATCCTTCTTTGGTTAAGAAGAATCATAAGAAGCCATCACAATTTGAAGAACTTAAGAACAAGTTTCTTCAAGAATTGGCCTCTTCGTCCTCAGAGCAAGAATTGCTAAGCAAAATCAAGACAACCAAGTCCACCTCTGGTTCGTCTCCTCCCAGTGAAGGAAGTGAAAACAACGACCTTCTCGGTAATAGTAATGAAGATGACTGTTATGGTGTAGACCTTTCCAACCTGTAAAGGCCCACACAATTATGAAATTTCTCATGAAGGTTCCTTATTTGTCATATTATGAAGCTTCCTGATACGTTGTTTAGCTAAGCAGGAAATTTCGTAAGATTCCTGTGAAGGTTCCCACGAAGGTTACTTATTCATCATTTTGCTAAGTAGGAAATTTCCTATGAAGGTTCCTTATTCGTCGTCTAGCTATTCGTCAAGATTCCTATGAAGGCTCCTTATTTGTCGTCTAGTTCATTTGTCTAATTATGAAGTTTCCTGATTTGTTGGCTAGCAAAACATGAAGCTTCCCGTGAAGGTTCCTCATTTGTCACCTAGCTAAGGATGAAGTTTCCAGTGAAGGCTCCTCACTTGTCATCTATCGCAGCACGAAGCTTCCCATGAAGGTTCCTGATGGGTTCATATTCGAAGTCTTTTCTCTATATAAGCTGAAGCTCCTTCAGAAAAAGGCATCGGAAAAATTTAGATTTAAAAATTTCTGTAAACACTTTGTATCAAAACTCTTGTATTCTGTTTCCTTTGTAAACCTTTGGAATTAAGCTTTTGTTCAAGACTTGTAATTTTGTATCACGTACTCTGTAAGTATTTTGACATTATCAATAAAGTATTTTGATCCTGATATCTGATATTTGTCTTCTATTTTTAAAATGCATATTTTTACTACTATTGAGCCTATGCCGTCGGTCCTGTCGTTACTGGTATCAGAGCCTCGTAAGAGGTTCTGAGTATCCGAAGCCTAAGGAAGGGAGAAGGACTTAGCGTTGGTCAGCCCTTGGTTGGTACGTTGGTCAGCCTGTGTTAGTGCCGGAGAAGGCAAGGTTAGGTGGTCCCGTATATGCAAATGGTGGTCCCGGTAAGAGAATTCCTTCATTATGTCTAGGATATTCAGAAACTTAAGCGAGCTCTCCTTCCGTAGCGGGAAGGCTTCTGGCATTGGTTCCTCACAGTTTAAATCTGCATCCTCTAGATTAGAAGTAGATCAAGATCAGGTTCAAGCAAATGAATTAGAAATTTCTAATATTGAAAACAACATTCAAAATTGGGCAATTCCTTATGTTCTTCCTAAAGAAATATATAAAACTAGTACTTCTTTATTCAAGCCTAAGGATCAGATCCATATGTTTGAAGCTACTCATATTCTAGAAAAACCTTGTGAATTGATAAGTTTACTAAAAGATAATATTATTGATCAACATGTTAAGGATAATTATCAGTTTATACACATAGGATTAATTCAAGTTGCCGCTAAAGGACAACATAGGTTAGGAATTGATAATCCTGTGTTAATTTTGTTAAGAGATAAAAGGTTAAGAAAACTTCATGATCAAATTACTGCTATTTTAGAATCTAATTTGCATGATGGTCCTGTTTTCTTTAACTATTATCCTAATTATACCATGCCATTAATTGATTATATGACTAAGCAAGCTTTAGAATTAAATGTTAAGATATTGGATAATGTTTTTCAAGAAGGAACTAAGCATATGTTTGTTATGTATAGAGTTCATTATAAAGTCTCTTATGAAGATCAAAACTTTAAAGCACTAAGACAATCCCCAAAGCATGAAACTGTAATTATGGAAGCAAATCTTAAGAAATCATCAATACTAACTCCTAAAAGATTATCTCATGAAGAAATCTTGTCTAGGATTCCTGAAGATTGGGTGTTTCCAGATGTAATACCCCCTCAACCGATAAGAAATACTAGAATAAGAACAATAGTTCAAGATGGTTCTAATATAAGAATAGGAATGCTTAGGTCTAATTCTCACTCTAGACTAAACACTCCTACAAATCCGATAATTAGCATCCCTTCAACTGCTCCTACTTCCTCAAGACATTCAGGAGATGGATCGGCTGTTAATATAAACCTAACTGGTGTAAACTTTGGACCTAATGTTCCTCAAACAATTTACCAACAAACTCATAGATCAGAATCACCAGAATATTCACCCACTAGATCCCAAGTTATTAATGTATTAACTAAAGAAGAACCCTTTGAAATAGATAAAAAATGGATAAGTAATGATTTTGAAGCTCCTTATAATAAAGATAAAAGAGATTGGTATTTTAAGAATTTTAGTAAAGAACAAACTACTAAGTTTAGAGAAGAATTTTACTCATATTTAAGAGAACAACAAATTAATTTATATTTCTTTGACTGGTTTGAAAAGTATTGCAAAGAAAATAATATTCAAAATCCTTTTATAAGAGTACCAGAAATATTAGTAAATAATAAAATATCAACTTCATGGAAAACAGAGAAAGATAAGATAATAATTTCAGAATTTCCTCCCTTAGAAACCATTACGGTAACCATAAAAGAAGGATTAGAAGTTGAAACCACCCCTTTTAAGGCAATAGCTTCAAGAGCTCATAATTTACCTATAGATAAGGGCAATTTTAATAAAGTTCATCAACAACTTAATTACTCTAATCAAATGCTCCATACTATGTCTAAAACATTAGAAAGGATAGATAATCAAATATGTGAAAAACCTAAAGAATATACATCAGCTCAAAATGTTAATAAAAATTTAGATCCTAATAGACCCATTTAAAAGGTAATTAATGTCCCAGAATCAGATTTAAAAAATATACACTTTGGTTCAAAATCTGACAACTCTATTGAAGAAATTAAGAAAAAATTAGAATAGTTAACCATAGGAACGAGTTCTACACCCAAGATACATACTTTACAAAAAATTGAAGAATTAGAAAATGAACTTTTAAATCTTCAAGTTAATAATTTAAGAAGAGATATGCCTGTCTCAAAAACTAGAAATTATTACCCAAGACCCACATATCCTGATGCTCAGTATGAAGAAAGACATTTTCAAGATTCTGTAGCCTTTTTTGGTGAATCAATTAATGAATGGAATATAGACGGATTAGGTGAATAACAAATTTTAGACACTGTTCAACAAATGACTATGGCTGCAACAGCCTTTAAAGGGAAAAATAATACTGATAGAACTTCAGCCTCCTTAATTGTTATGGGATTTACAGGCCAGCATACAGGATGGTGGGATAATGTGCTTAGTCAAGAAGAAAAGGATTTTATAATGAATTCAAGAAAAATTGATTCTAATGGACAAGTATTTGAAGATGCTGTAATAACTCTTTTGTACACAATAACTAAGCATTTTATAGGAGAACCCTTAAAATTTCAGCAAAGAATTGTAGACCAAATTGTTAATCTGTATTGTCCCTCCATGTCTGATTATAGATGGTATAGGGATATGTTTTTGTCTAAGCTATATTTAAGAAGTGATGCATCAGCTGATTACTGGAAAGAAAGATTTATAGCTAGTCTTCCAAAATTGTTTGCAAAAAAAGGTTAAAGTAATGATTCAGAACCAAAATGATGGTACAATTCCTTACGATCAACTTACGTTTAGTCAATTGTCTAATTATATTATTGAAACTGGATTGCAAGTGTGTTTAGATCTTAAACTTCAACATAAGCTTAAGAATGAAGCAAAAACCACTAGAAAAGAATTAGGATCATTTTGTTCCCAGTGGGGAATAGAAGGAGTCAAAGCTCCAAGAAGACAAAAGAAAGTTCAAAAATATGTTCCTCATAAATCAAGAAAATCTAGGCGCTACTATAAAAAACACTATAGAGAAGAAGCAAGCTCATCAAAACCTAGATCATCAAAGAAAAATAAGTATAGATCGTCTAAGTCTAAAAATGAAATAGTATGTTATAAATGTGGCCGAGTAGGACATTATAAGAAAGACTGTAAAGTAAAACAAAAAATTAATAATCTAAAAATTGATGAAGAATTAAAGAAATCTTTAATAAACATATTAATTAATGAATCTGAATCTTCTGAAGAAGAATACAGTTCTAAAGAGGAAATGATTAATCAATTAAAAGACTCATCTTCATTTGAATCAGAAAGCGATAATGACAAAGAATGTACAGGCTTAGGACCAGAACTATGTGATTGTTCATCATGCTTAAAAACTATTAATGTAATTACTAGAGATCAAGCATCATCATTATTAAGCATAATAGAAAACATGGAAGAATCATCTGTTAAGCAAGAGTTCATTTAGCAAATAAAAGAATTTCTAGAATACGAGGATAAGAAAAAAGAAGAAGTGCAAAAGATAGATATGAAAGAAGTATTAGAAAGATTTAAGAAACCTCAAAGAAATGAAGTTACCCTAAAAGATTTACAGCAAGAAATAAAAAATTTAAAGAATGAAGTTAAATTACTTAAAGAAAAAGATACTGATTTAGAATTCAAAATGCTAAATTTACAAGCACAAATAATAGTACAAAATCAAGATACAAGTACCAGTCAAGACCTAGAAAAAGATCCTTATATTCATTTATTAAGTCAAGTAATTGTTCATAAATGGCATTGTTCAATAGAGTTAGTAATAAAAGATGAACGATTTAATTTTATAGCCTTAATAGATTCAGGAGCTGATATGAATTGTGTTCAAGAAGGATTAATCCCAACTAAGTATTACGATAAGACCACAGAATCGTTAAGTGGTGCTTCTGAAAATAAAATGCAAATTAAATATAAGTTAAATAATGCTAAGATCTGTAAAAATAAAATTTGTTATAAAACCTCATTTTTATTAGTAAAAAATATTTCTGAGCAAATAATTTTAGGTACTCCCTTTTTATCTTTACTATACCCCTTCTCAGTAAACGAAAAAGGATTAGTTACTAATGCATTAGGAAAAGAAATTTGTTATGAGTTTATAAAACCACCCTTAATTAAAGAATTAAACATGGTTCAAGATTCATTAATTTCTAAGATTAACTTAATAGAAAAGAAAACAAAGCACATAAACATGTTAAGCAGAGAAGTTCAATATAAAAGAATTCAATAACAAATAAATAAACCCCAAGTTCAAGATAAGATAAAAAATGTCCAACAGAAATTTGAACAAGAAGTATGTAGTGAATTCCCTAATGCTTTTAAAGAACGAAAAAGGTATACAGTTACTTTACCATATGAAGAAGGATTTGAAGAAATTAATATCCCTACTAAAGTAAGACCTATTCAAATGAATCAACAATACTTAGAATATTGTAAGAAAGAAATTCAAGAATATTTAGATAAGGATTTAATTAGACCAAGTAAGTCCCCTTGGAGTTGTGCAGGATTTTATGTTATGAACGCTTCAGAAATAGAAAGAGGTGCCCCAGTTAGTAATTAATTATAAACCTTTAAACAAGGTTTTAAGATGGATAAGGTATCCAATTCCTAAGAAAAAAGATTTAGTAAGTAGAGTTCATCAGGCTAATATATTCTCAAAATTTGATATGAAATCTGGATACTATCAATTAGAAGTAGCTGAAGAAGATAGGTACAAAACTGCTTTTGTAGTACCCTTTGGACATTATAAATGGAATGTAATGCCTCACGGATTAAAAAATGCCCCTTCAAAATTTCAAAATATAATGAATAATATTTTGAATCCTTACTCAAAGTTCACCATAGTATATCTAGATGATGTATTAGTATTCAGTAACTCTATTGATCAACACTTTAATCATTTAGAAACTTTCTTTAATCTTACTAAAGAAAATGGTTTAGTAATCTCTGCTAAGAAAATGAAACTATTCCAAACGAAGACTAGATTTCTAGGATTCGAAATTAATCAAGGTACTATTGTTCCCATAGAAAGATCCATAGAATTTGCAGATAAGTTCTCCAACGAACTCAAAGATAAGAATACTCTTCAGAGATTTTTAGGATGTGTTAATTATGTGGCAGACTTTATTCCTAATATACGAATAATTTGTGCTCCTTTATTTAAAAGGCTAAGAAAAGACCCACCTCCTTGGGATAATCAAATGACTAATGCTGTTCAACAAGTTAAGAATTTAGTAAAAAATATTCCTTGTTTAGGACTTCTGGATCCTCAAGCCTCTCTCATAGTAGAAACAGATGCCTCTGATTTGGGGTATGGGGGAGTGTTAAAGCAGTTACTACTTGAGTCGTCCAAAGAACAAGTCATCAGATATCACTCTGGAGTTTGGCAACCGGCTCAACAGAATTATAGTACTGTTAAGAAAGAAGTTTTATCTATAGTTCTAAGTATCACAAAATTTCAAGATGATTTGTTTAATAAAAGATTTTTGTTAAAAACTGATTGTAAAGCTGCTCCTCCAATTATTCAAAAGGATGTTAAGAACTTGGTTTCAAAACAGATTTTTGCCAGATGGCAAGCACTGTTATCTTGTTTTGATTTTGATATTCAACATATTAAAGGAAAAGATAATTATCATCCTGATTTCCTAACCAGAGAGTTTTTGCAGGGCTACAATGGCCGCTAGCTCCTCATCAAAATCAAAGGCTAAGAAAATTACTCTGGCTAAGTACATGCAGACTTCTGCAGATAAGAACACTGAGATAAGTACAAGGTCATCTACCTCCTTAAAAGGGTCTTCCACCCTAGTTCATGTTCCTAATCCTATTCAGTCTGTACGACCTTCATCTCCCTCACCCAATAGGTTTACACCTCTATCTAGCTCACAAACCATTACTGGTACTCCTTTTAGAACTCCTCAGAGACCGAAACAATCTTCACCGCTACTCACCAATTCTCCCACCACAGAAGAATGCAAATATGTTAAGAAAAATATTTTTGAACCCATAATCACCCTTGAACCAGGATTCTTTTCTCCCCACTCGACCTCTCGAGAAATCATTCAGAACATGCTTCCCCCAGATTTTCATTTTGTTCCTGAAGAGCCACTTAAAAAGAACAGAACTTTTTATGAACTTATCCTCATTGATACTGAATCAATCTCTTTAGATCATTATTATAGTGATACTAATGCCGATTATATTGATTTTTCTAAAGTAAAGATCCTTAAGGTTTTAGGTCCAAAAGATTGGAATCAAGCTCCTCACACTCCAAAATCATTTTCAATTAAATTTGATCCTCAAACTTATACTTACTGGGATTATCAGCAAGCTTGGTACAGATTTATGCTCCTCAGGCCATATTCTCACTCTTGGTTCTTTTGGTTCCAGAAAGGGATAAAAAACTTTCCTTCATGGTTTGCCTATTGGATGTGTACCACTGGTCCTTGTGTTGATATTCTTCCTCAACTTGCTAAGGATTCTTACAATTTGTTTACTCAAAAAATTGATTTTCCTCAAGGGTCCAGACTCTTACATTTATATGCTGCTTTTGGAATTGCTTGGATTAAAGTTTGGGATTATAATTTCTATCATAAGCATCAGATTCCTTATCCAGAATGGGTCGCCAGAGAATTTAGTGTTAAATGGTGGCCTTAGTTCAATATGAAATTAGTAAGTATTGAAGCGGTTAATCAATGGTTCCTTGCTAATCCTTCTTTGGTTAAGAAGAATCATAAGAAGCCATCACAATTTGAAGAACTTAAGAACAAGCTACTTCAAGAACTGGCCTCTTCGTCCTCAGAACAAGAATTGTTAAGCAAAATCAAGACAACCATGTCCACCTCTGGTTCGTCTCCTCCTAGTGAAGGAAGTGAAAACAACGACCTTCTCGGTAATAGTAATGAAGATGACTGTTATGGTGTAGACCTTTCCAACCTGTAAAGGCCCACACAATTATGAAATTTCTCATGAAGGTTCCTTATTTGTCATATTATGAAGCTTCCTGATACGTTGTTTAGCTAAGCAGGAAATTTCGTAAGATTCCTGTGAAGGTTCCCACGAAGGTTACTTATTCGTCATTTTGCTAAGCAGGAAGTTTCGTATGAAGGTTCCTTATTCGTCGTCTAGCTATTCGTCAAGATTCCTACGAAGGCTCCTTATTTGTCGTCTAGTTCATTTGTCTAATTATGAAGTTTCCTGATTTGTTGGCTAGCAAAACATGAAGCTTCCTGTAAAGGTTCCTCATTTGTCACCTAGCTAATGATGAAGTTTCCTGTGAAGGCTCCTCACTTGTCATCTAGCGCAGCACGAAGCTTCCCATGAAGGTTCCTGATGGGTTCATATTCAAAGTCTTTTCTCTATATAAGCTGAAGCTCCTTCAGAGAAAGGCATCGGAAAAATTTAGTTTGAAAAATTTCTATAAACACTTTGTATCAAAACTCTTGTATTCTGTTTCCTCTGTAAACCTTTGGAATTCAGCTTTTGTTCTAGACTTATATTTTGTATCACGTACTCTGTAAGTATTTTGAAATTATCAATAAAGTATTTTGATCCTGATTTCTGATATCTCTCTTCTTTCTACTTACAAATGCATATTTTTACTACTGTTGAGCCTATGTCGTCGGTCCTGTCGTTATTGGTATCAGAGCCTCGTAAGAGGTTCTGAGTATCCGAAGCCTAAGGAAGGGAGAATGACTTAGCGTTGGTCAGCCTTTGGTCTGTACGTTGGTCAGCCTATGTTAGTGCCGGAGAAGGCAAGGTTAGGTGGTCCCGTACATGCAAGTGGTGATCCCGGTAAGAGAATTCCTTCATTATGTCTAGGATATTCAGAAACTTAAGCGAGCTCTCCTTCCGTAGCAGGAAGGCTTCTAGCATAGGTTCCTCACAGTTTAAATCTGCATCCTCTAGATTAGAAGTAGATCAAGATCAGGTTCAAGCAAATGAATTAGAAATTGCTAATATTGAAAACAACCTTCAAAATTGGGAAATTCCTTATGTTCCTCCTAAAGAAATTTATAAAACTAGTACTTCCTTATTCAAGCCTAAGGATTAGATCCATATGTTCGAAGCTACTCATATTCTAGAAAAACCTTGTGAATCGAGAAGTTTACTAAAAGATAATATTATTGATCAACATGTTAAGGATAATTATCAGTTTATACACATAGGATTAATTCAAGTTGCTGCTAAAGGACAACATAGGTTAGGAATTGATAATCCTGTGTTAATTTTGTTAAGAGATAAAAGGTTAAGAAAACTTCATGATCAAATTACTGCTATTTTAGAATCTAATTTGCATGATGATCCTGTTTTCTTTAACTGTTATCCTAATTATACCACGCCATTAAATGATTATATGACTGAGCAAGCTTTAGAATTAAATGTTAAGATATTGGATAATTTGTTTCAAGAAGGAACTAAGCATATGTCTGTTATGTATAGAGTTCATTATAAAGTCTCTTATGAAGATCAAAACTTTAAAGCACTAAGACAATCCCTAAAGCATGAAACTGTAATTAAGGAAGCAAATCTTAAGAAATCATCAATACTAACTCCTAAAAGATTATCTCATGAAGAAATCTTGTCTAGGATTCCTGAAGATTGGGTGTTTCCAGATGTAATACCCCCTCAATCGATAAGAAATACTAGAATAAGAACAATAGTTCAAGATGGTTCTAATATAAGAATAGGAATGCTTAGGTCTAATTCTCACTCTAGACTAAACACTCCTACAAATCCGATAATTAACATCCCTTCAACTGCTCCTACTTCCTCAAGACATTCAGGAGATGGATCGGCTGTTAATATAAACCTAACTAGTGTAAACTTTGAACCTAATGTTCCTCAACCAATTTACCAACAAACTCATAGATCAGAATCACCAGAATATTCACCCACTCGATCCCAAGTCATTAATGTATTAACTAAAGAAGAATCCTTTGAAATAGATAAGAAATGGATATGTAATGATTTTAAAGCTCCTTATAATAAAGATAAAAAAGATTGGTATTTTAAGAATTTTAGTAAAGAACAAACTACTAAATTTAGAGAAGAATTTTACTCATATTTAATAGAACAACAAATCAATATGTATTTCTTTGACTGGTTTGAAAAGTATTGCAAAGAAAATAATATTCAAAATCCTTTTATAAGAATACCAGAAATATTAGTAAATAATAAAAAACAACTTCGTGGAAAACAGAAAAAGACAATATAATAATTTCATAATTTCCTCCCTTAAAAACCATTAAGGTAACCACAAAAGAAGGATTAGAAGTTGAAGCCACCCCTTTTAAGGCAATAGCTTCAAGAGCTCATAATTTACCTATAGATAAGGGCGATTTTAATAAAGTTCATCAATAACTTAATTACTCTAATCAAATGCTCCATACTATGTCTAAAACATTAGAAAGGATAGATAATCAAATAAGTGAAAAACCTAAAGAATATACATTAGCTCAAAATGTTAATAAAAATTTAGATCTTAATAGACCTATTTATAAGGTAATTAATGTCCCAGATTCAGATTTAAAAAATATACACTTTGGTTCAAAATCTGACAACTCTATTGAAGAAATTAAGAAAAAATTAGAACAGTTAACCATAGGAACGAGTTCTACACCCAAGATACATACTTTACAAAAAATTGAAGAATTAGAAAATGAACTTTTAAATCTTCAAGTTAATAAGTTAAGAAGAGATATGCCTGTCTCAAAAACTAGAAATTATTACCCAAGACCCACATATCTTGATGTTCAGTATGAAAAAAGACCTTTTTAAGATTCTGTAGCCTTTTCTGGTGAATCAATTAATGAATGGAATATAGACGGATTAGGTGAACAACAAATTTTAGACACTATTCAACAAATGACTATGGCTGCAACAGCCTTTAAAGGGAAAAATAATACTGATAGAACTTCAGCCTCCTTAATTGTTATGGGATTTACAGGTCAGCTTAAAGGATGGTGGGATAATGTGCTAAGTCAAGAAGAAAAGGATTTTATAATGAATTCAACAAAAATTGATTCTAATGGATAAGTATTTGAAGATGCTGTAATAACTCTTTTGTACACAATAACAAAACATTTTATAGGAGAACCCTTAAAATTTCATCAAAGAATTGTAGACGAAATTGTTAATCTATGTTGTCCCTCCATGTCTGATTATAGATGGTATAGGGATATGTTTTTGTCTAAGCTATATTTAAGAAGTGATGCATCAGCTGATTACTGGAAAGAAAGATTTATAGCTTATCTTCCAAAATTGTTTGCAGAAAAGGTTAAAGTAATGATTCAGAACCAAAATGACGGTACAATTCCTTACGATCAACTTACGTTTGGTCAATTGTCTAATTATATTATAGAAACTGGATTGCAAGTGTGTTTAGATCTTAAACTTCAACATAAGCTTAAGAATGAAGCAAAAACCACTAGAAAAGAATTAGAATCATTTTGTTCCCAGTAGGGAATAGAAGGAGTCAAAGCTCCAAGTAGACAAAAGAAAGTTCAAAAATATGCTCCTCATAAATCAAGAAAATCTAGGCGCTACTATAAAAAACACTATAGAGAAGAAGCAAGCTCATCAAAACCTAGATCATCAAAGAAAAATAAGTATAGATCGTCTAAGTCTAAAAACGAAATAGTATGTTATAAATGTGGCCGAGTAGGACATTATAAGAAAGACTGTAAAGTAAAACAAAAAATTAATAATCTAAAAATTGATGAAGAATTAAAGAAATCTTTAATAAACATATTAATTAATGAATCTGAATCTTCTGAAGAAGAATACAGTTCTGAAGAAGAAATGATTAATCAATTAAAAGACTCATCTTCATCTGAATCAGAAAGCGATAATGACAAAGAATGTACAGGCTTAGGACAAGAACTATGTGATTGTTCATCATGCTTAAAAACTATTAATGTAATTACTAGAGATCAAGCATCATCATTATTAAGCATAATAGAAAACATGGAAGAATCATCTGTTAAGCAAGAGTTCATTCTGTGACTGGCATGTATCTGATGAAGAATGTGTTTTGATAATAACAAACTCAAAGATGTTGCAAGATCAAGTCCAAGATTATCAAGACTATCAAGTATAGCTTTTAGGACTTTAATCTTTTTGTAGAGGTATATAAAGATTCACAAATAAGGTTAATCTTGCGTTTCGAAATAGCACACAAGTTTTCAAGGCTTCAATATGGTTTTTAACTTCCAAAGAATTAACCACTTCGTGTCCATAAACCTACAAGATCATATGGAATCAAGAGCAACACTTAAAAAGGCTCAAAACATGTTTTTATATGTATTATTAGAATAAGGGGTTCCTTATTCGAATAACACAAGTCAGAGATTCCAAATTAATCATTCAGGAAAGGATCTATTCGAATAAATGTTTCAAAAGTGTTTTGGCACGAATAGGTTATTCGAATGACAGAAGTGTTATTCGAATAACACATTTCAGGAAGTCAGTTTATGAATTGGTTATTCGAATAACAAGGTTGTTATTCGAATAACAAGCATTTCAGAAAAACCATGTTTAATTGGTTATTCGAATAACAAAGTTGTTATTCGAATAACAGGCCCTTCAAATAAAACCATGTTCAAATGGTTATTCGAATAACACATGTTGTTATTCGAATAACAAGAACTCAGAAGCTCATTTATTCTAATAAGTTATTCGAATAACATGAATGTTATTCGAATAACGTGTTTTCCAGAAACCAAATATTTATCTGGTTATTCGAATAACTGAATGTTATTCGAATAACATATTACAGAGGAAAACACGCTGAATGCTATTTCAAGCGTTATTCGAATAAGAAATGTCTTATTCGAATAATGAAGGTTTCCAGAAACAGAAATTAACGGATAGTAGCATAACATTTAATGCTCCAACCACCTCCCAACGGCTCTAATCTTCAATGACTTATAAATAGAAGTTGTTGGGCATTTATGGGGGTTAGACAATCAATCTAAAAAACTTTGGTTGAGCATTAAAAACGAGTTTTCATCTATTCCTCCATTAATACTCTGTTTCTGAGCGTAAACCGTAAATCTTATACCCATTGAATTTCCAGTTGTAATATCTGCTCTTTCAAGAGAGTTTCTATCCATTCAATCTTTGTAATTTCTGTAGAGAGGGTGAGGCATCCCTCCAAACTGTAAAAGGGTGAGGTATCCCTTGGAAAATAGAGGCTCAAGTATTAGGGTGAGGTATCCCATTGTGTTGAGTGCTCAAGGTTGTAGTGGTTATCAAGCACCCATTGAAGCTTGAAGATATAGTGAAAAATCTCAAGTTGTTGCTTGAGGACTACACGTAGATCACAAGTGGATTGGTGATCGATCCAGGATAAACGACCGTGTTTGTTTTTCTCTAAACCCTTCTCTGTTTATTTTGTGCACTGTTTCATTAATTTTCTTGGATTTTGTCTCCGTAGGCTATCATATTTATAAGTATGTGGATTCATCTCTTTCATCCAATCATCTCTAATCATTTAATAGCTTCAACGAAAATTAGTTATCAATCAATTTGTGAAAGATTTGTGAACTTGTTTTACTTACTTAATTCACCCCCCTCTTGAGTATTGAGGCCACTTGGTAACAAGTGGTAACAGAGCTAGACTCTTGTATAAAGAGCTTAGCAACTTCAAGAGAAGTGATGGCTTCAAATGATTTTTCAAATGAAGGTTCTTCTATAAATAGACCTCCTTATTTCAATGGGGATGGTTATGCCTATTGGAAAGAAAGGATGAAAATTTTTATTGAGGCTATTGACTTAGATGTGTGGGACGCCGTTGAAAATGGTGCTTTTGTCCCAACACAAACTAAGGATGGTGTGACAATTAATACACCTAGAAGTGATTGGACCGATGATGATAAAAAGAAGGTTCAATATAATTTGAGAGCCAAGAACATCATCACCACATCCTTGGGGTATGATGAATTCTTTAGGGTGTCAAATTGTAAGACCGCAAAAGAAATGTGGGATACCCTACAAGTAACTCATGAAGGTACTAGTGAGGTAAAACGATCTCGAATAAACACTCTTACTCATGAATATGAATTGTTTAGAATGAACCAAGGTGAGAGTATTCAATATATGCAAAAGAGATTTACTCACATTGTTAATCATCTCATCTCATTGGGAAAGACATTTCCTAATGAGGATCTTATTAACAAAGTCTTAAGATGTCTAAGCAGGAATTGGCAACCCAAAGTAACGGCTATTGCGGAATCAAGAGATTTATCAACAATGTCTCTAGCCACCCTATTCGGGAAGCTTCAAGAACATGAGCTGGAACTAAATAGGCTCAATCAAAGTGAATAGCATGATAAAAAGAAGAAGGGAATTGTGCTTAAAGCCACCTCTTCCATACTTGAAGATGATGATGAAGATGGTGAAGAAGATGCTGAAAATATTGAGCAAAGTGAGGAGAATCTTAGTCTCCTTGTGAGAAAGTTCGGAAGATTCTTGAAGAAAAAGGGATTTCAAAGAAGACCCCCTTTTCCTCAAAAGAAAGCATATCACAAAGGAGAAGGATCCTCTACTCCTCCAAAATGCTATGAATGCGAAAAACCGGGGCACATGAAAATGGAGTGTCCTATATATCTCAAGAAGACGGAGAAATTTAAGAAAAGACCCTCCAAGGAAAAGAAAGGAAGAAGAGTATATATAGCTTGGGAGGACAATGATTTAAGCTCTTCCGACGATTCGGAGAATGAAGAAGCTCATCTTTGCCTCATGGCTCAAGGAGAAGAAAGTGGAGAAAACGACACCGAGGTAACCTCTTCTAACCTAGAACCTCCACCTTCTTATGATGAATTGCAAGATGCCTTTTAAGAATTGCATGATGAATCTTTGAGGCTCACAAAAATGATTTTGTCTTCCAATAAAACAATCTCCCTATTGACAAAGAAAGTTTCTACTTTAACTAAAGAGATAAATGAACTTAAAATCGAAAATGAAACCTTAGGACTTATAAATGCTAATTCATTATGCATGACTTGTTCCTCACATGATAATACATCCATATCATGACCTTATTTATCATGTAAAGCTTTTGAAAAAGAAATTGAAGACTTGAACAACACTCTTGCAAAATTCACTTTTGGAAGAGACAACTTGAATGTGTTGTTAAGGAGACAAAAATGTGTTTTTCAAAAAGCTGGTTTGGGATTTAATCCAAACAACCATCAAAAGTCTTATAAGAACTTCTTTGTTTCCTTAAAAACTTCAAGTAGTCCTTTTGTTAAATGTTTTCATTGTGGTAGGAAAGGGCATAGTGCATCCACTTGTAATGTTAGAAAGAACATAAACACCAAAGTTGGAATCAAAAGGGTTTGGGTCCCTAAAGGCACTATACCTAATTCTAACACATAAGGACCCAAAATAATTTGGGTACCAAAAGTTAAATCTTGAATGTGTGTTGTAGGTGTGCTTGAAGACCAAGAGCTCAAGTTGGTATCTTGATAGTGGTTGCTCCAAGCACATGACCAATGATGGCTCCAAGTTCTTCTCCCTTACACATAAGAAACATGGTCATGTCACATATGGTGACAACAACAAAGGGAAGATTCTTGGAATTGACAAAGTTGGTAAGATCCCTTCATCATCTATTGATAATGTTTTACTTGTTGAAGGACTTAAACATAATTTGCTTAGTATTAGTCAATTGTGTGATAAAGGTAATAGAGTTATATTTGATTCCTCTTGTTGTATAATTGAGGGAAAGGATGATAAGCAAGTTAAGTTTGTTGGTCATAGGGTCAATAACATATATATGATTAGTCTTGATGATATTTTCTCAAATGATGCTAAATGCTTTATGAGTAGAGAATATGATTCATGGTTATGGCATAGAAGAATTGCTCACATTCACATGGATCACTTAAACAAATTGGTTTCTAAAGAACTAGTAATTGGTCTTCCAAAGCTCAAATTTGAAAAAGATAAACTTTGTGATGCATGTCAAAAGGGAAAACAAGTAAAGGTCTCTTTCAAAGCTAAAAACATAGTTTCAACTTCTAGACCTTTACAACTTTTGCACATGGATCTTTTTGGGTACTCTAAAACTATGAGCTTTGGTGGGAATTACTATGCATTAGTGATTGTGGATGATTTTTCTAGGTTTACATGGATATTATTCTTGGCCCACAAAAATGATGCTTTTCAATCATTTAGAAAACTTGCCAAAGTTATCCAAAACAAAAAAGGTTTTTGTATTGCATCCATAAGAAGTGATCATGGTGGTGAATTTGAAAATCATGAATTTGAAACTTTTTGTGATGAACATGGCATTGAGCATAATTTTTCTGCCCCTAGGACACCACAACAAAATGGTGTTGTAGAAAGGAAAAATCAATCTTTAGAGGAAATGGCAAGAACTATGCTCAATGAGGCCAACCTTCCTAAGTACTTTTGGGCGGATGCGGTTAACACCGCTTGTTATGTTATGAATAGAGCCCTAATAAGGCCAATTTTAAAGAAAACCCCATATGAATTGTATAAAGGAAGGAAACCAAATGTGTCACATTTTCATGTCTTTGGATGTAAATGCTTTGTTTTGAATAATGGAAAAGATAACTTGGGGAAGTTTGATGCAAAATCTAATGAGGAAATATTCATTGGTTATTCTATTCATAGTAAGGCCTTTAGAGTCTATAATAAACGAATTATGACCATAGAGGAATCCATACATGTTGCATTTGATGAAACTAACCCAAATGAGCCGAGAAAGGAGCTTGTTGATGATGTTGCAGAAATCTTGGCAAAGACGCACTTGGAAAATCAAGAGAAAGAGTCCAAGAAGGAAGAAGAGAGACACCTTGATCATACATGGCAAAAAGATTCAGAAATCTTGGATCTACCCAAGGAATGGAGGACTTCAAGATATCATCCTCCTGACAATGTGATAGGTGATGTATCAAAAGGGGTAATCACTCGAAACTCACTTAGAGATGCATATAATCACCTAGCCTTTGTTTCTCAAATTGAACCTAAAGACATAAGTGAGGCCATTAATGATGAACATTGGATCTTGGCCATGCAAGAAGAACTAAACCAATTTGAGAGAAATCAAGTTTGGGAATTAGTTCCAAGGCCCAATGATCATCCAATAATTGGCACCAAGTGGGTCTTTAGAAACAAACTTGATGAAATGGGTTTAATAATAAGAAATAAAGCTAGGCTTGTAGCTAGGGGTTATAATCAAGAAGAAGGCATAGACTATGAAGAAACTTATGCTCCCGTAGCTAGATTAGAGGCCATTAGAATGTTACTTGCATATGCTTGCATCATGGATTTCAAACTCTATCAAATGGATGTTAAAAGTGCCTTTTTAAATGGTTTTATACAAGAAGAGGTGTATGTGGAACAACCTCCTGGTTTTGAAGATTTTGAATTGCCCAACCATGTTTTTAAACTGAAAAAGGCCTTGTATGGCTTGAAACAAGCTCCTAGAGCTTGGTATGAAAGGTTAAGCAAATTTCTTTTAGAAAAAGGTTTTTCTAGAGGCATGGTTGACACTACCCTATTCATAAAACACAAAATGCATGACATACTTCTAGTTCAAATCTATGTTGATGACATTATATTTGGAGCTACTAACAACTCTCTTTGTAAAGAATTTTCAAATATTATGCAAAGTGAGTTTGAGATGTCTATGATGGGGGAGCTCAACTTCTTCCTTGGTCTCCAAATCAAGCAAACAAGGGAAGGAACTTTCATAAGCCAATCTAAGTATTGCAAGGAGCTGCTCAAGAAGTTTGGAATGAACAATGCCAAGCATATAGCTACTCCTATGGGCACCTCTTGCTATTTGGACAAAGATAAAGGAGGTAAATCGGTAGAAATTACAAAATATAGAGGTGTAATTGGCTCACTCCTTTATCTCACTGCAAGTAGGCCTGATATAATGTTTAGTGTATGCATGTGTGCTAGATATCAAGCTAATCCTAAAGAATCACACCTAAGTGCTGTTAAAAGAATAATGAAATATCTAATAGGCACATCACAAATGGGTTTATGGTACCCTAAAGGTGCCTCATGTAGTCTTATTGGATATTTCGATTCTGATTTTGCTGGATGCAAAATGGATCGAAAGAGCACTAGTGGGACATGCCACTTGCTTGGAAGCTCACTAGTTTCTTGGCATAGCAAGAAACAAAATAGTGTGGCATTGTCCACAGCTGAAGCTGAATATATTGCAGCTGGGAGTTGCTGTGCTCAAGTCCTTTGGATGAAACAGCAACTCTTGGACTATGGTCTTGAGCTTGATCACATCCCCATAAGGTGTGATAATACTAGTGCAATTAACTTGTCAAAAAATCCCATTTTGCATTCTAGAACTAAACATATTGAAATAAAACATCATTTCATTAGAGATCATGTTCAAAAGGGTGATTGCACACTTGAATTTGTTGAAACAACTAAGCAACTAGCTGACATTTTCACTAAACCCCTAGCAAAAGAAGCATTTTTCTATATTAGAAATGAACTTGGCATTTTGGAACAATCATGCATCAATTGACATTTTGCTGCATCACATCTTATTGCTTTCTGCATAATAATGCCATCTTGCTGCATAATTTCTGTGCTATTAATCATATTTAAATCCAAAACTGACTTGAGCGTCGGAGATTTCCCCTAAGTTGTTTTGCAGGCGCTCCTCATGATTCAAGATTCCCAAACAACTCAACAATCTCACAATTTCACCAAAAAGGGTGAAATCCTTGGTAAAAAAAATAGCATTCTTGAAAAATTGAGTGATTTGAAACATAATATGATAAGATTATATGCTTGTATGATAATTTGAATTGATTTAACATGTTCTGGAACTGATTTGAATGATTTAAAGTTGTTCTATGATTGTTTAGAATTAAACTGGCATGTCTCTGAATCACATAGATGATAGAAGGATTGATCCTCTATAATTTGCTGCATGAAACTATCTTTTATCGTATGCCTTATTCGAATAAGAAGTCTTTTATTCGAATAAGAAGCCTATTATTCGAATAAAACATGTCAGCGAAACTCAGTTTTTTTAACATGATTACATTATTCGAATAAGGATTCTCTTATTCGAATAACACCTCACAGAATGTGCTATCACACCGTAGTTTTTAACTGGTTATTCGAATAACCAATTAGTTATTCGAATTGGTTATTCGAATAACCAATTAGTTATTCGAATTGGTTATTCGAATAAAGCATGCTAGTGGCAAAAGCCATTTTCATGTTATTCGAATAATAACATATGTTATTCGAATAACAACAAATAGAATTTCACCAATATCTGCGCTATTACGCTGTTATTCGAATAACAACCTTGTTATTCGAATAACGCTTGGCAGTGAACCAAGACCTTTCAGGTACCACTTTGTTATTTGAATAACACCACTGTTATTCGAATAACACGCGATTTATAAAAGGAGTTCATGAGGCTCCTCTGTCATTTCATATGCTCCCTTTTCCCACCCTTCTCTGTTATTCTTTTTCACCATCTCTTCCTTCTCTCCATCACCTACCAAAATTCAAGCATGGCCTCCTCTTCCAAACACCCACGTAGCTAGACCGCTCCCACCAACAACCCCATTGACCTTCGTAGACTTTCGTCAAATAACGATGATCTCAAACGCTTCAGGGAGGAATTCTGGACTAGAGACATAATCCCACCCAAATACATGGATCGTCAATTCTTCGAGGACGATGGAGGATTTGACTTCCTCGATGATCTCTCCCATCAGGGTGTCCTCAAACTCTGTAGCTACAAGGACACCATTTTCCCAGACTTGGTGAAAATGTTCTACTGCAACCTGAAGTTGGACGGTCCAAATCTCATCTCTGAAGTCAAGGACCAGGAAATTGTCATCACTCCTGCTGACTGGATGACATTCTTCAACTTAGACGCCACAGGTGCTGCAGTGGAGCCAGACAGCAGGCCCTACGTGAAGGCATATAGAAGAGAGAAAGCTGTGTCCCTACTGGTGAAACCTGGAACAGCCTAGTCCAAGGTTGGTCTGAAGTGTAGGATGTTGAAAAGCCAGGAAAGGGTGCTTCACTACTCATGCGCTCATATTCTCGCTCCTCGTGGAGGCAACTACGCCTATCTCACTGAGGATGACATCTTTCTTCTCTGGGTACTGAAGAAAAACTGGAAGATCAACTGGCCCAACTTCATTGGGAAGTACATGATGAAGGTCAAGCCCACCAAGAATTGTGACCTGCCATACGCTCTGATTATCTCAGCCTTTCTCAAGAAGTACTCCTTGCTCAGACAGACTGAAAGGATAGTGTAACACCCTAGCTCTGATACCAACTAATATAACACCCTAGCTAGGGCATCACATTTCTGACTTCCGACTCATAATATGAAAATAAGTTCACACAAAGTTTGAGTTATAAAATATGGGTTTCAAAATTTCTTCTTTACTGAAACGTAAATTTACTGAAAATATTAGGTAATATTAAAAATCATATTTTAACTATTCATTATGCAATATTGACACCAATTAATATCACAATTTAAAGAGAAATATAAAATTCACAAACTTATTTTTTTTTTTACAGTAGCAAACCCCATGACGGGTCCTACTTAATAGCACGGTACAACACTAACGGAAAACTTTAACATACTTATTCCTTTTTCTGTCCATCTTGATGCATCAGACATCTGTTCCTTTGTCAACACTGCACACCTTCAAGTCCTGAATGTACACTCCATATTGTTGTCACCAATCTCAGAGTATCCATTGCCCGTTATGTCTAAGACAACTCGATCCTTCTATTATTTGATTTTAACAGTACAGACACAGTAAAATAATATAACAAAGAGGTGAGATCACCTACACCAATACCAACATGGCAGCACAGAGATAACACAAACAGCAATATTATACAGATAGATCGTACCACAATTATGATCATGTCATCAACATTAATCAACTATCATCATCCAATTATTTATTAATTCAATTATCATAAGCAATAATTATGATAATGCCCTCAACATTATCATCATCATCATCCAAGTATTCAAAACAATTGTCATAACTAATATTCCTCAATTAATATATCATACAGATATAAATGTTCAGATTTATACATGTACACAAGACTCGATTTCCTACTCCATAGAGCTAAAACTCAGGTCGGAGAAATGATCGAAAAGATCTGTCGGTACCACATGCCTCACACCACGTGCTATAATCCTTATTTTGATTTTTGCACATCTAGCATATACACGACAGTCTTTATCAGATCTTGATTAAGAATAGTGTCTCGGTCAGGATCATCGGTGTGTCGCGTTGGTCTAACCCACGATTACAGTAGAGCGACTCACTTGTCCCACTGTAGGCAACCCGCACCCCGATGCCCCCAAGGTCAACGAGTGACCTACACTACGCATATCGCACCCACTCAAGAGGTGTATGTTTCTCATAGGCAATTTGCCTTATCCAGTCCATCGGACCATTCCAATGCATGTATAATGCACCAAATCCAATCACAGACATCTCTTTCTAATGCATATAAAATGCACCAAATACCAGTCATAGGCAAAACACGTCATTTTCTCATACAGTGTCCATACACTGGTTCAACAGTAATTATACTATATTTTCAACACAAAATCATGTTATCATGTTTTCATAGTTATAAAACACTTTCGCCGTGTTTTCACAAAATTGCGTAACATTTCCATTATATTTTCACAATTCCAAAATGTTTCGATTACGTTTTTAAAATGCCGCAACTCTTCTGTTGCACTTTTAAATCACGTATTAATTTTTCAATGTCTTTCTCAATGGCGTAAAAATATACGTTTCTCAAATCGCATATTATTTTTCCACTGTTTCAAAATTGTGTATATTTTTCAATAATATTTTCAATAGTGTAAAATATTTAAACGCTTTCCAAATCTCATAACAATTTTCCACCAATTTTCTACTATTTTTCATAATCGCGTAAAAATGTTTTATCGTTTGTTCAATCACGTAGTGATTTTTCAACTATATTTTCAAATCACGTAAAAAATTTAAACTTACATAAAATATTTAAACGTAATTCAAATCACGTAGAAATATTTTAACATATTTCAAAATTGCGTAGAAATATTTTACTATATTTTAAATCATTTTTAAGATACGTAAATCATTTTTCACCATTTTACAATCATGTAAAATATTCCTCAATATTCCAAACATTATTTTGGACTTTCAAATAAGTCAATATCATTTTCAACACATTTTTAAGATACGTAAATAATTTTTCACCATAATTCTATTACGAGAAAATATTTCTCAACCTTCAAAAATTTCATTTCATCTTTTCTCAAAATATTATGACTTTGTATTTCATTTTTCACATTTTCTTACTCAAAAAAATATTTTTTCACGTTTCTTTACTCAAGAAATTCTTTTTCAAATATAATCCACAAAATTACTTTTCTATTAATATAAATCAATGTTTCAAATCTTAAAATTTCCACACGTACTTCAAAACTTAAAAATAAGTTATACTTTAGTAAATTGTCAAATCACCATTATATTCTCCATTTTTCTCAAAGTATTTCCAAACACAACCTTCTTCAAAATAAATTGAAGTTCGAAAACATTTTCGTTTACAAAAACTTAATTTCTCAAGTGATTAAAATGCTCTGATTCCTTTTTCAAATTCCTTGTATTAAATAAATTTACGTTTCCACTTTGAAAATCACTTTGTTCATAAAAATCAAGGCATTACAAGCCTTCAAAAACGTGGACATGACTATTGAAATCATCAAATATTTTTCCTTCTAAATTAATATGGTTTTACACAAACAAAACCATTAAAATTTTTATTTTCAAAACCGAAGTACAGATGGTTATAAAAACTAAACCCATTTGTTCAAATTCGTTTTTACTTTCTTTGCAACTTCTTTTTCACTTTCTTTGCAAATCCTTAAAATCAATGTTTGCCCATTTCATTCAAAACTCATATTTAGAAAAATACTTAGGATCTTTTTACATAAAATAAATTAATAAAAATTCCTCTAAAATCGTATTTTTGTTCTCTTGAAAAACAAACCCTTTGTTTATTTTCAATACTCTTCAAATCATCCATTATCATTCTTCACGAAAATATTAATTTAAAGATACATAAAACATTTGTTCTAAATTTATCAAAAATCTTATAAATGGCCATTGAAACCATGAATTATTATTATTTTTTTCTTTCTAACTTAAATAAATTCCAAAACCGTGTGCATTCTTTTTGCAACACAAACCTTTTGTTTATTTTCTTTGCTTCTCAAATCATTCAATTTTATCATTCATGAAAATATAAATTTTTGAACACCTATTTTGAGGTGTCTTGATCAAAATTCTCATTATTCTAGGAATAAAAATTTAATTTCCTTGTTCTTGAAAAATTTTCACATTGACCCAAATCAAGGGCATCAAAACCGTAGCTCTTCCTTGGCCATTGGGACCAATATTAGTTTTCTTTCCATCCACACATCATGGCATACATATATATATTTCATCATAAATATCACAAACATGCCATATACTAATCATGCATATTATAAGTATACTATCAAAGCCATAAAATCATGCAAAGCATATTAAGCATAGCCAAAAATAATCAAAGCATAAGAAAATAAATCAAAGCTCATAAACACATAATTAATTATTACATGACCATGGATTGGAATCCTCACATGGATTCACCATCCATCAAATATAAGATCATCTCTCACCACCATACTTGGTTGGTAAGATGGATCTCCCTCTTACCTCTTGAAGATCCTCAACAACTTCTTGATTTGCTTCTTTTTCCAAGTCCTTCACCACCAAAGGCTTCTCAAATACAAAATAAAATACATAGAAATTAGTATATTAAGTTTGATTAAGAGGAACCATGGATCAAACATGGTTTAGAATATGAAAAAAAAGAGAAGAAATGAAGTCTTCTTATACTTCACCTCAAAAACCCAATAACTTTGATCTTGAAGAAAGTCCATGAAGATGAATGATTTAGAGAAAATCTCTAACATGAAAGTTGTTTAGAATATCATGTAGATTCAAGATCTATGGTTGGATTAAATTAAACAAACCATGGAACAAACATGGTTTAAAAAATCATAAACATGAATTTAAACCATAGAAATCAAAGTTTACCTCCAAGGAAGTAAGCTAAAAGTGGGATTTTGAAGCACTTAGAGTGAGATTTTGGGAAAACTTTCTAAATGAAAAGTGTTTAGAATATTGTTTAGCTTTAGAAAATGATAAGAGTGAAAATTATAGGTGAGTGAGGGTGCTCAAGGGTGCTAAGGCAGAACCATATGGTGAGAAAAGGAAGGAAAATGGTTGTTTTGTGTTCTTGAAATTTTGAGAGAATAAGATGGAGGCTTTTTGGTGAAGTAAAAAAATGAATATGGAGAGTGTGACCAAAGGTGCTGCTGCCGTGGGAGTGAAAGAATGGAGAGATATGAATTCATTTGGCATAATTGAAGGCTATCACATGATGTACAAAGTCTTCCACTTTGTCATCTTTTTCTTTGGCCTAAAAAGGCTATACAAGCATGTCTAAACATGTCTCCTCCTTCCTAACACTCCAAAACCGTCCCCCCTTCATCATTATGCATGCAAAGTTGTCATAATTATTAGTTACCATCTAGAGCATTTCTAGCCATTGATTAATTCAATGGTTAGGATTTAGGTAGACTTTTGATTTTTAGAAGACTAAATCTAAGCCATTGGATCCTTCTCCTTTAAATTCTAGCCATTAGATGTGTCTCCAAAATAAAGGGTCAAGATTACTTCTTCAAACTTTAAATCCAAGGGTTATAATTAGTCACAACCTTTTTAGAAGACCAAATCTCCACCTTTAATTAATTCTTCATCCAATGGTCATAAATGGTCTTTGTCACTTTTTAAGAATAAATCTCCACCCTTGATCAATTCCAAATCCAATGGCTGTAAATGGTCACTTTATATAATCAAATTTACACCGTTGATTAAATCTACGGTTGATATTAAAACTTGCCTAACTAAGTTTATTCTCACACCATTGATTAAATCAATGGTGATTATCCAATGCTTCTTTATTAAATTTATTTCTTAACCGTTAATTAAATCAAGATCAAGTCTTCACCGTTAAATAAATCAATGGTGGATATCCAAACCACCAATATTGACTTAAGCAATATAATTTCTATTTTTATCTACTAAAAACCCCACGAAAGAATATATTTACTGTATTTTTATCGCCCGATAATTAAATACAGTGCCAAACACAAAACAAGAAAATTTCTAAAACTGTTTCTGGATTCAGGTTTAGTAAGATCCCCTGTCTCCATCTAAACAGTATAAATTTTTCTATGCGTAGAAAAATTTTCACTTTGTGGGACCCACCTGGGCTCACGTAAGGTCACCTGGGCCTACCTAGGACCACTTGGGCCCACATACAGTAAAAAAAATTCATAATCATCCACAAAAATCAAAAATATTAGAAAACGTATGAAAATCAAGTTAGATTGTTAAAAATAATTAACAGTCAAGAGAAATAAATACAGAAAGATTTTCCCCGGTCCAAAAATTATTATTTTCCTGACACAGAGAAAATCACTCAAAATGATCAAATACGCTAACGGAATAAACAAAATAATTTTATAGTATCTAGAAATTACTAAACAGTAAAATTCTGTTAACTGTCAAAATTACTGTTTAAGATATAGAAAATTCGGGGTGTTACAGACAGTGCCTTTGAACCACTTCAACATCTTCGGGGAATTTACTCTGAAGAAGATGAAGATGGTTCCGGATAATATTGGAGGGTGGGTATACCCTGATGAGCTGGAAGAAGCTGCAGCAGACGAAGACATTGCAGATGCCCCTACTCCTGCTGATGACCCTGCTCCTGCTGATCAGCCAGCTGAAGCCTCTGCTCCTGCTCCAGTAACTCTGGAAAGCATCATGACCACTCTGCTTGATAACCGTGCTTACATGGAACACACCTTTTCTATTCTCTTCGACAGAATAGAAGGTGTTGAATGCGAGCTTGCTGCCTTGCGAACTGGACCTCCTGCCCCTACACCAGACTCCCCTCCTCCTCCACCAGACACCTACTTTTGATCATAGGACTTTAGTTTTATTTTCTTTATATTTTTTATGTATCTTTGGCATAATCTATATCTGAAATTGTACATCCTGACTATGATTGCCATCATTCAATAAAGAATAATTTGGTTTCCTTGCTGACTTTACAAACTCTGAGCTTGATCTTGCCTTCCAACATGTTTGTTTAAATTCTTTGTTAAAAAGTATAAAGGCATGTTTATGAATTCTGGGTATGTGCATATCTTGCCCCATCTTTTTGATCATGACAAAAGGGGGAGAAAAACAAGAATAAGCTAAAAGTTAAGATAACTCTGTTCATTCGCACTTAAAGATAAAAATAATCATTTCTGACATTTTTTGGTTTTGGAGATTGTGTTGAGAAAAGACAGATCAGAAAGACTCTTTTGAAAAGGATCAAGAGACTCCAAAAGAAAGGGGGAGCCGCGCTTGTCTCTGATAAATTATGCTCCTCTTACAAACTAAAGGGGGAGTAAGTCTCTATGATTAATACTGTGCTTTCTAATTTACAAATGAACTAACTTCTTCTCAATGGTTGTTTGTCATCATCAAAAAGGGGGAGAATGTGACTGGCATATATCTGATGAAGAATGTGTTTTGATGATAACAAACTCAAAGATGTTGCAAGATCAAGTCCAAGATTATCAAGACCATCAAGTATAGCTTTTAGGACTTTAATCTTTTTGTAGAGGTATATAAAGATTCACAAATAAGGTTAATCTTGCGTTTCGAAATAGCACACAAGTTTTCAAGGCTTCAATATAGTTTTTAACTTCCAAAGAATTAACCACTTCGTGTCCATAAACCTACAAGATCATATGGAATCAAGAGCAACACTTAAAAAGGCTCAAAAAATGTTTTTATATGTATTATTCGAATAAGGGGTTCCTTATTCGAATAACACAAGTCAGAGATTCCAAATTAATCATTCAGGAAAAGATCTATTCGAATAAAGCCATGCATTATTCGAATAAATATTTCAAAAGTATTTTGGCATGAATAAGTTATTCTAATAACAGAAGTGTTATTCGAATAACACATTTCAGGAAGTCAGTTTATGAATTGGTTATTCGAATAACAAGCATTTCAGAAAAACCATGTTTAATTGGTTATTTGAATAACAAAGTTGTTATTCGAATAACAGGCCCTTCAAATAAAACCATGTTTAAATGGTTATTCGAATAACACATGTTATTCGAATAATAAGAACTCAAAAGCTCATTTATTCGAATAACGTGTTTTCCAGAAACAAAATATTTATCTGATTATTCGAATAACCAGAATGTTATTCGAATAACATATTACAGAGGAAAACATGCTAAATGCTATTTCAAGCGTTATTCGAATAAGAAATGTCTTATTTGAATAATGAAGGTTTCCAGAAACAGAAATTAACGGATAGTAGCATAACATTTAATGCTCCAACCACCTCCCAACAGCTCTAATCTTCAATGACTTATAAATAGAAGTTGTTGGGCATTTATGGGGGTTAGACAATCAATCTGAAAAACTTTGGTTGAGCATTAAAAATGAGTTTTCATCTATTCCTCCATTAATACTCTGTTTCTGAGCATAAACCGTAAATCTTATACCCGTTGAATTTCCAGTTGTAATATCTGCTCTTTCAAGAGAGTTTCTATCCATTCAATCTTTGTAATTTCTGTAGAGAGGGTGAGGCATCCCTCCAAACTGTAAAAGGGTGAGGTATCCCTCGGAAAACAGAGGCTCAAGCATTAGGGTGAGGTATCTCATTGTGTTGAGTGCTCAAGGTTGTAGTGGTTATCAAGCACCCATTGAAGCTTGAAGATATAGTGGAAAATCTCAAGTTGTTGCTTGAGGACTAGACGTAGATCACAAGTGGATTGGTGATCGAACCAGGATAAACGACCGTGTTTGTTTTTCTCTAAACCCTCCTCTATTTATTTTGTGCACTGTTTCATTAATTTTCTTGGATTTTGTCTCCGTAGGCTATCATATTTATAAGTAAGTGGATTCATCTCTTTCATCCAATCATCTCTAATCATTCAATAGCTTCAACGAAAATTAGTTATCAATCAATTTGCGAAAGATTTGTGAACTTGTTTTACTTACTCAATTCACCCCTCTCTTGAGTATTGAGGCCACTTGGTAACACATTCAGCAAATAAAAGAATTTATAGAATACGAATATAAGAAAAAAGAAGAAGTGCAAAAGATAGATATGAAAGAAGTATTAGAAAGATTTAAGAAACCTCAAAGAAATGAAATGACCCTAAAAGATTTACAGCAAGAAATAAAAAATTTAAAGAATGAAGTTAAATTACTTAAAGAAAAAGATACTGATTTAGAATTCAAAAAGCTAAATTTACAAGCACAAATAATAGTACAAAATCAAGATACAAGTACCAGTCAAGACCCAGAAAAAGATCCTTATATTCATTTATTAAGTCAAGTAATTATTCATAAATGGCATTGTACGATAGAGTTAGTAATAAAAGATGAACGATTTAATTTTATAGCCTTAATAGACTTAGGAGCTGATATGAATTGTGTTCAAGAAGGATTAATCCCAACTAAGTATTACGATAAGACCACAGAGTCGTTAAGTAGTGCTTCCGGAAATAAAATGCAAATTAAATATAAGTTAAATAATGCTAAGATCTGTAAAAATAAAATTTGTTATAAAACCTCATTTTTATTAGTAAAAAATATGTCTGAGCAAATAATTCTAGGTACTCCCTTTTTATCCTTACTATACCCATTCTCAGTAAATGAAAAAGGATTAGTTACTAATGCATTAGGAAAAGAAATTTGTTTTGAGTTTATAAAACCTCCCTTAATTAAAGAATTAAATATGGTTCAAGATTCATTAATTTCTAAGATTAACTTAATAGAAAAGAAAACAAAGCACATAAACATGTTAAGCAGTGAAGTTCAATATAAAAGAATTCAAGAACAAATAAATAAACCCCAAGTTCAAGATAAGATAAAAAATGTTCAACAGAAATTTGAACAAGAAGTATGTAGTGAATTCCCTAATGCTTTTAAAGAACGAAAAAGGTATACAGTTACTTTACCACATGAAGAAGGATTTGAAGAAATTAATATCCCTACTAAAGCAAGACCTATTCAAATGAATCAACAATACTTAGAATATTGTAAGAAAGAAATTCAGGAATATCTAGATAAGGATTTAATTAGACCAAGTACGTCCCCTTGGAGTTGTGCAGGATTTTATGTTATGAACGCTTCAGAAATAGAAAGAGGTGCCCCCAGACTAGTAATTAATTATAAACCTTTAAACAAGGTTTTAAGATGGATAAGGTATCCAATTCCTAATAAAAAAGATTTAGTAAGTAGAGTTCATCAGGCTAATATATTCTCAAAATTTGATATGAAATCTTGATGCTATCAAATAGAAGTAGCTGAAGAAGATAGGTACAAAACTGCTTTTGTAGTACCCTTTGGACATTATGAATGGAATGTAATGCCTTAAGGATTAAAAAATGCCCCTTCAAAATTTCAAAATATAATGAATAATATTTTGAATCCTTACTCAAAGTTCACCATAGTATATCTAGATGATGTATTAGTATTCAGTAACTCTATTGATCAACACTTTAATCATTTAGAAACTTTCTTTAATCTTATTAAAGAAAATGGTTTAGTAATCTCTGCTAAGAAAATGAAACTATTCCAAACTAAGACTAGATTTTTAGGATTCAAAATTAATCAAGGTACTATTGTTCCCATAGAAAGATTCCATAGAATTTGCAGATAAGTTCTCCAACGAACTCAAAGATAAGAATACTCTTCAGAGATTTTTAGGATGTGTTAATTATGTGGCAGACTTTATTCCTAATATTCGAATAATTTGTGCTCATTTATTTAAAAGGCTAAGAAAAGACCCGCCTCCTTGGGATAATCAAATGACTAATACTGTTCAACAAGTTAAGAATTTAGTAAAAAATATTCCTTGTTTAGGACTTCCGGATCCTCAAGCCTCTCTCATAGTAGAAACAGATGCCTCTGATTTGGGGTATGGGGGAGTGCAGTTACTACCTGAGTCATCCAAAGAACAAGTCGTCAGATATCACTCTGGAGTTTGGCAACCGGCTCAACAGAATTATAGTACTGTTAAGAAAGAAGTTTTATCTATAGTGCTAAGTATCACAAAATTTCAAGATGATTTGTTTAATAAAAGATTTTTGTTAAAAACTGATTGTAAAGCTGCTCCTCCAATTATTCAAAAGGATGTTAAGAACTTGGTTTCAAAATAGATTTTTGCCAGATGGCAAGCATTGTTATCTTGTTTTGATTTTGATATTCAACATATTAAAGGAAAAGATAATTATCTTCCTGATTTCCTAACCAGAGAGTTTTTGCAGGGCTACAATGGCCGCTAGCTCCTCATCAAAATCAAAGGCTAAGAAAATTACTCTGGATAAGTACATGCAGATTTCTGCAGATAAGAACACTGAGATAAGTACAAGGTCATCTACCTCCTTAAAAGGGTCTTCCACCATAGTTCATGTTCCTAATCCTATTCAGTCTGTACGACCTTCATCTCCCTCACCCAATAGGTTTACACCTCTATCTTACTCACAAACCATTACTGGTACTCCTTCTAAAACTCCTCAGAGACCGAAACAATCTTCACCGCTACTCACCAATTCTCCCACCACAGAAGAATGCAAATATGTTAAGAAAAATATTTTTGAACCTATAATCACCCTTGAACCAGGATTCTTTTCTCCTCACTCGACCCCTCGAGAAATCATTCAGAATATGCTACCCGCAGATTTTCATTTTGTTCCTCAAGAGTCACTTTAAAAGAACAGAACTTTTTATGAACTCATCCTCATTGATACTGAATCAATCTCTTTAGATCATTATTATAGTGATATCAACCCCGATTATATTGATTTCTCTAAAGTAAAGATCCTTAAGGTTTTAGGTCCAAAAGATTGGAATCAAGCTCCTCACACTCCAAAATCACTTTCAATAAAATTTGATCCTCAAATTTATACTTACTGGGATTATCAGCAAGCTTGGTACAGATTTATGCTCCTCAGGCCATATTCTCACTCTTGGTTCTTTTGGTTCCAGAAAGGGATAAAAAACTTTCCCTCACGGTTTGCCGATTGGATGTGCATCACTGGTCCTTGTGTTGATATTCTTCCTCAGCTTGCTAAGGATTCTTATAATTTGTTTACTCAAAAAATTGATTTTCCTCAAGGTTCCAGACTTTTACATTTTTATGCTGCTTTTGGAATTGCTTGGATTAATGTTTGGGATTATAATTTCTATCAGAAGTATTAGATTCCTTATCCAGAATGGGTCACCAGAGAATTTAGTGTTAAATGGTGGCCTCAGTTCAACATGAAATTAGTAAGTATTGAAGCGGTTAATCAATGGTTCCTTGCTAATCCTTCTTTGGTTAAGAAGAATCATAAGAAGCCATCACAATTTGAAGAACTTAAGAACAAGCTTCTTCAAGAACTGGCCTCTTCGTCCTCAGAGCAAGAATTGCTAAGCAAAATCAAGACAACCAT
Source organism: Ormosia semicastrata (assembly GCA_029884595.1). Classification (NCBI taxonomy): domain Eukaryota; kingdom Viridiplantae; phylum Streptophyta; class Magnoliopsida; order Fabales; family Fabaceae; genus Ormosia; species Ormosia semicastrata. Next base: position 44,029,731 of record JAQQTO010000044.1, on the reverse strand, counting down.
GTCCACCTCTGGTTCGTCTCCTCCCAGTGAAGGAAGTGAAAACAATAACCTTCTCGGTAATAGTAATGAAGATGACTGTTATGGTGTAGACCTTTCCAACCTGTAAAGGCCCACACAATTATGAAATTTCTCATGAAAGTTCCTTATTTGTCATATTATGAAGCTTCCTGATACGTTGTTTAGCTAAGCAGGAAATTTCGTAAGATTCCTATGAAGGTTCCCACGAAGGTTACTTATTCGTCATTTTGCTAAGCAGGAAATTTCCTATGAAGGTTCCTTATCCGTCGTCTAGCTATTCGTCAAGATTCCTATGAAGGCTCCTTATTTGTCATCTAGTTCATTTGTCTAATTATGAAGTTTCCTGATTTGTTGGCTAGAAAAACATGAAGCTTCCCGTGAAGGTTCCTCATTTGTCACCTAGCTAAGGATGAAGTTTCCTGTGAAGGCTCCTCACTTGTCATCTAGCGCAGCACGAAGCTTCCCATGAAGGTTCTTGATGGGTTCATATTCGAAGTCTTTTCTCTATATAAGCTAAAGCTCCTTCAGAGAAAGGCATCGAAAAAATTTAGTTTGAAAATTTTCTGTAAACACTTTGTATCAAAACTCTTGTATTCTGTTTCCTCTGTAAACCTGTGGAATTCAGCTTTTGTTCAAGACTTGTAATTTTGTATCACGTACTCTGTAAGTATTTTAAAATTATCAATAAAGTATTTTGATCCTGATTTCTGATATCTCTCTTCTTTCTATTTACAAATGCATATTTTTACTACTGTTGAGCCTATGCCGTCGGTCCTGTCGTTACTGGTATCAGAGCCTCGTAAGAGGTTCTGAGTATCCGAAGCCTAAGGTTTTGAGTAAACAAATTATAAGAATCCTTAGCAAGCTGAGGAAGAATATCAACACAAGGACCAGTGGTACACATCCAATCGGCAAACCATGAGGGAAAGTTTTTTATTCCTTTCTGAAACCAAAAGAACCAAGAGTGAGAATATGGCCTGAGGAGCATAAATCTGTACCAAGCTTGGTGATAATCCCAGTAAGTATAAGTTTGAGAATCAAATTTAATTGAAAATGATTTTGGAGTGTGAGGAGCTTGATTCCAATCTTTTGGACCTAAAACCTTAAGGATCTTTACTTTAGAAAAATCAATATAATCGGGATTAGTACACTGTAATAATGATCTAAAGAGATTGATTCAGTATCAATAAGGATAAGTTCATAAAAAGTTCTGTTCTTTTTAAGTGACTCTTGAGGAACAAAATGAAAATCTGGGGGAAGCATGTTCTGAATGATTTCTCGAGGGGTCGAGTGAGGAGAAAAGAATCCTGGTTCAAGGGTGATTATGGGTTCAAAAATATTTTTCTTAACATATTTGCATTCTTCTGTGGTGGGTGAATTGGTGAGTAGCGGTGAAGATTGTTTCGGTCTCTGAGGAGTTCTAGAAGGAGTACCAATAATGGTTTGTGAGTAAGATAGAGGTGTAAACCTATTGGGTGAGGGAGATGAAGGTCGTACAGACTGAATAGGATTAGGAACATGAACTAGGGTAGAAGACCCTTTTAAGGAGGTAGATGACCTTGTACTTATCTCAGTGTTCTTATCTGTAGAAGTCTGCATTTACTTATCCAGAGTAATTTACTTAGCCTTTGATTTTGATGAGGAGCTAGCGGCCATTGTAGCCCTGCAAAATCTCTCTGGTTAGGAAATCAGGAAGATAATTATCTTTTCCTTTAATATGTTGAATATCAAAATCAAAACAAGATAACAGTGCTTGCCATTTGGCAAAAATCTGTTTTGAAACCAAGTTCTTAACATCCTTTTGAATAATTAAAGAAGCAGCTTTACAATTAGTTTTTAACAAAAATCTTTTATTAAACAAATCATCTTGAAATTTTGTGATACTTAGCACTATAGATAAAACTGCTTTCTTAACAGTACTATAATTCTGTTGAGCCGGTTGCCAAACTCCAGAGTGATATCTGACGACTTGTTCTTTGGACGACTCAGGTAGTAACTGCTTTAACACTCTCCCATACCCCAAATCAGAGGCATTTGTTTCTACTATGAGAGAGGCTTGAGGATCCGGAAGTCCTAAACAAGGAATATTTTTTACTAAATCCTTAACTTGTTGAACAACATTAGTCATTTGATTATCCCAAGGAGGCAGGTCTTTTCTTAGCCTTTTAAATAAAGGAGCACAATTTATTCGTATATTAGGAATAAAGTCTGCCACATAATTAACACATCCTAAAAATCTCTGAAGAGTATTCTTATCTTTGAGTTCGTTGGAGAACGTATCTGCAAATTCTATGGATCTTTCTATGGGAACAATAGTACCTTGAATAATTTCGAATCCTAGAAATCTAGTCTTAGTTTGGAATAGTTTCATTTTCTTAACAGAGATTACTAAACCATTTTCTTTAATAAGATTAAAGAAAGTTTCTAAATGATTAAAGTGTTGATCAATAGAGTTACTAAATACTAATACATCATCTAGATATACTATGGTGAACTTTGAGTAAGGATTCAAAATATTATTCATTATATTTTGAAATTCTGAAGGGGCATTTTTTAATCCTTGAGGCATTACATTCCATTCATAATGTCCAAAGGGTACTACAAAAGCAGTTTTGTACCTATCTTCTTCAGCTATTTCTATTTGATAGTATCTTGATTTCATATCAAATTTTGAGAATATATTAGCCTGATGAACTCTACTTACTAAATCTTTTTTATTAGGAATTGGATACCTTATCCATCTTAAAACCTTGTTTAAAGGTTTATAATTAATTACTAATCTGGGGGCACCTCTTTCTATTTCTGAAGCGTTCATAACATAAAATCTTGCACAACTCCAAGGGGACTCACTTGGTATAATTAAATCCTTATCTAAATATTCTTGAATTTCTTTCTTACAATATTCTAAGTATTGTTGATTCATTTGAATAGGTCTTGCTTTAGTAGGGATATTAATTTCTTCAAATCCTTCTTCATATGGTAAAATAACTGTATACCTTTTTCGTTCTTTAAAAGCATTAGGGAATTCACTACATACTTCTTGTTCAAATTTCTATTGAACATTTTTTATCTTATCTTGAACTTGGGGTTTATTTATTTGTTCTTGAATTCTTTTATATTGAACTTCTCTGCTTAACATGTTTATGTGCTTTGTTTTCTTTTCTATTAAGTTAATCTTAGAAATTAATGAATCTTGAACCATGTTTAATTCTTTAATTAAGGGTGGTTTTATAAACTCAAAACAAATTTATTTTCCTAATGCATTAGTAACTAATCCTTTTTCGTTTACTGAGAAGGGGTATAGTAAAGATAAAAAGGGAGTACCTAGAATTATTTGCTCAGAAATATTTTTTACTAATAAAAATGAGGTTTTATAACAAATTTTATTTTTACAGATCTTAGCATTATTTAACTTATATTTAATTTGCATTTTATTTCCAGAAGCACTACTTAACGATTCTGTGGTCTTATCGTAATACTTGGTTGGGATTAATCCTTCTTGAACACAATTTATATTAGCTCCTGAATCTATTAAGGCTATAAAATTAAATCGTTCATCTTTTATTACTAACTCTATTGGACAATGCCATTTATGAACAATTACTTGACTTAATAAATGAATATAAGGATCTTTTTCTGGGTCTTGACTGGTACTTGTATCTTGATTTTGTACTATTATTTGTGCTTGTATATTTAGCATTTTGAAATCTAAATCAGTATCTTTTTCTTTAAGTAATTTAATTTCATTCTTTAAATTTTTTATTTCTTGCTGTAAATCTTTTAGGGTAACTTCATTTCTTTGAGGTTTCTTAAATCTTTCTAATACTTCTTTCATATCTATCTTTTGCACTTCTTCTTTTTTCTTATCCTCGTATTCTAGAAATTCTTTTATTTGCTGAATGAACTCTTGCTTAACAGATGATTCTTCCATGTTTTCTATTATGCTTAATAATGATGATGCTTGATCTCTAGTAATTACATTAATAGTTTTTAAGCATGATGAACAATCACATAGTTCTGGTCCTAAGCCTGTACATTCTTTGTCATTATCGCTTTCTGATTCAGATGAAGATGAGTCTTTCAATTGATTAATCATTTCTTCTTCAGAACTGTATTCTTCTTCAGAAGATTTAGATTCATTAATTAATATGTTTATTAAAGATTTCTTTAATTCTTCATTAATTTTTAGATTATTAATTTTTTGTTTTACTTTACAGTCTTTCTTATAATGTCCTACTCGGCCACATTTATAACATACTATTTCGTTTTTAGACTTAGACGATCTATACTTATTTTTCTTTGATGATCTAGGTTTTGATGAGCTTGCTTCTTCTCTATAGTGTTTTTTATAGTAGCACCTAGATTTTCTTGATTTATGAGGAACATATTTTTGAACTTTCTTTTGTCTACTTGGAGCTTTGACTCCTTCAATTCCCCACTGGGAACAAAATGATCCTAATTCTTTTCTAGTGGTTTTTGCTTCATTCTTAAGCTTATATTGAAGTATAAGATCTAAACACACTTGCAATCCAGTTTTTATAATATAATTAGACAATTGACCAAACGTAAGTTGATCGTAAGGAATTGTACCATCATTTTGGTTCTGAATCATTACTTTAACTTTTTCTGCAAACAATTTAGGAAGACCAGCTATAAATCTTTCCTTCCAGTAATCAGCTGATGCATCACTTCTTAAATATAGCTTAGACAAAAACATATCCCTATACCATCTATAATCAGACATGGAGGGACAATATAGATTAACAATTTGGTCTACAATTCTTTGCTGAAATTTTAAGGGTTCTCCTATAAAATGCTTTGTTATTGTGTACAAAAGAGTTGTTACAGCATCTTCAAATACTTGTCCATTAGAATCAATTTTTGTTGAATTCATTATAAAATCCTTTTCTTCTTGACTTAGCACATTATCCCACCATCCTTTAAGTGGCACCAAATCCCATAACAATTAAGGAGGCTGAAGTTCTATCAGTATTATTTTTCCCTTTAAAGGCTGTTGCAGCCATAGTCATTTGTTGAACAGTGTCTAAAATTTATGGTTCACCTAATCCGTCTATATTCCATTCATTAATTGATTCACCAGAAAAGGCTACAGAATCTTGAAAAGGTCTTTCTTCATACTGAACATTAGGATATGTGGGTCTTGGGTAATAATTTCTAGTTTTTGAGACAGACATATCTTTTCTTAACTTATTAACTTGAAGATTTAAAAGTTCATTTTCTAATTCTTCAATTTTTTATAAATTATGTATCTTGGGTGTAGAACTTGTTCCTATGGTTAACTATTCTAATTTTTTCTTAATTTCTTCAATAGAGTTGTTAGATTTTGAACCAAAGTGTATATTTTTTAAATCTGATTCTGGGACATTAATTACCTTATAAATGGGTCTATTAGGATCTAAATTTTTATTAACATTTTGAGCTGATGTATATTCTTTAGGTTTTTCATTTATTTGATTATCTGTCATTTCTAATGTTTTAGACATAGTATGGAGCATTTGATTAGAGTAATTAAGTTGTTGATGAACTTTATTAAAATTGCCCTTATCTATAGGTAAATTATGAGCTCTTGAAGCTATTGCGTTAAAAGGGGTGGCTTCAACTTCTAATCCTTCTTTTGTGGTTACCTTAATGGTTTCTAAGGGAGGAAATTCTGAAATTATTATCTTGTCTTTTTCTGTTTTCCACGAAGTTGATATTTTATTATTTACTAATATTTCTGGTATTCTTATAAAAGGATTTTGAATATTATTTTCTTTGCAATACTTTTCAAACCAGTCAAAGAAATATAAATTAATTTGTTATTCTCTTAAATATGAGTAAAATTCTTCTCTAAACTTAGTAGTTTGTTCTTTACTAAAATTCTTAAAATATCAATCTCTTTTATCTTTATTATAAGGAGCTTCAAAATCATTACTTATCTATTTTTTATCTATTTCAAAGGGTTCTTGTTTAGTTGATACATTAATAACTTGGGATCTAGTGGGTGAATATTCTGGTGATTCTGATCTATGAGTTTGTTGGTAAATTGGTTGAGGAACATTAGGTTCAAAGTTTACACTAGTTAGGTTTATATTAACAGCCGCTCCATCTACTGAATGTCTTGAGGAAGTAGGAGCAGTAGAAGGGATGTTAATTATCGAATTTGTAGGAGTGTTTAGTCTAGAGTGAGAATTAGACCTAAGCATTCCTATTCTTATATTAGAACCATCTTGAACTATTGTTCTTATTCTAGTATTTCTTATCGGTTGAGGGGGTATTACATCTGGAAACACCCAATCTTCAGGATACCTAGACAAGATTTCTTCATGAGATAATCTTTTAGGAGTTAGTATTGATGATTTCTTAAGATTTGCTTCCATAATTACAGTTTCATGCTTTGGGGATTGTCTTAGTGCTTTAAAGTTTTGATCTTCATAAGAGACTTTATAAGGAACTCTATACATAACAGACATATGCTTAGTTCCTTCTTGAAAAACATTATCCAATATCTTAACATTTAATTCTAAAGCTTGCTTAGTCATATAATCATTTAATGGCATGGTATAATTAGGATAACAGTTAAAGAAAACAGGACCATCATGCAAATTAGATTCTAAAATAGCAGTAATTTGATCATGAAGTTTTCTTAACCTTTTATTTCTTAACAAAATTAACACAAGATTATCAATTCCTAGCCTATGTTGTCCTTTAGCAACAACTTGAATTAATCCTATGTGTATAAACTGATAATTATCCTTAACATGTTGATCAATAATATTATCTTTTAGTAAACTTATCGATTCACAAGGTTTTTCTAGAATATGAGTAGCTTCGAACATATGGATCTGATCCTTAGGCTTGAATAAGGAAGTACTAGTTTTATAAATTTCTTGAGGAGGAACATAAGGAATTGCCCAATTCTGAAGGTTGTTTTCAATATTATCAATTTCTAATTCATTTGCTTGAACCTGATCTTGATCTACTTCTAATCTAGAGGATGCAGATTTAAACTGTGAGGAACCTATGCTAGAAGCCTTCCCGCTACAGAAGGAGAGCTCGCTTAAGTTTCTGAATATCCTAGACATAATGAAGGAATTCTCTTACCAGGACCACCACTTGTATGTACGGGACCACCTAACCTTGCCTTCTCCGGCACTAACACAGGCTGACCAACATACTGACCAAGGGCTGACTAACGCTAAGTCCTTCTCCCTTGCTTAGGCTTCGGATACTCAGAACCTCTTACAAGTCTTGAACAAAAGCTGAATTCCACAGGTTTACAGAGGAAACGGAATGCAAGAGTTTTGATACAAAGTGTTTAGAGAAAATTTTCAAACTAAATTTTTCCGATGCCTTTCTCTGAAGGAGCTTTAGCTTATATAGAGAAAAGACTTCGAATATGAACCCATCAGGAACCTTCACGGGAAGCTTCGTGCTGCGCTAGATGACAAGTGAGGAGCCTTCACGGGAAACTTCATCCTTAGCTAGGTGACAAATGAGGAACCTTCACGGGAAGCTTCATGTTTTGCTAGCCAACAAATCAGGAAACTTCATAATTAGACAAATGAACTAGACGACAAATAAGGAGCCTTCGTAGGAATCTTGACGAATAGCTAGACGACGAATAAGGAACCTTCATAGGAAATTTCTTGCTTAGCAAAATGACGAATAAGTAACCTTCGTGGGAACCTTCACAGGAATCTAACGAAATTTCCTGCTTAGCTAAACAACGTATCAGGAAGCTTCATAATATGACAAATAAGGAACCTTCATGAGAAATTTCATAATTGTGTGGGCCTTTACAGGTTGGAAAGGTCTACACCATAACAGTCATCGTCATTACTATTACCGAGAAGGTCGTTGTTTTCACTTCCTTCACTGGGAGGAGACGAACCAGAGGTGGACATGGTTGTCTTGATTTTGCTTAACGATTCTTGTTCTGAGGATGAAGAGGCCAGTTCTTGAAGAAGCTTGTTCTTAAGTTTTTCAAATTGTGATGGCTTCTTATGATTCTTCTTAACCAAAGAAGGATTAGCAAGGAACCATTGATTAACCGCCTCAATACTTACTAATTTCATGTTGAACTGAGGCCACCATTTAACACTAAATTCTCTGGCGACCCATTCTGGATGAGGAATCTGATGCTTATGATAGAAATTATAATCCCAAACATTAATCCAAGCAATTCCAAAAGCAGCATAAAAATGTAAGAGTCTGGAACCTTGAGGAAAATCAATTTTTTGAGTAAACAAATTGTAAGAATCCTTAGGATGCTGAGGAAGAATATCAACACAAGGACTAGTGGTACACATCCAATCGGCAAACCATGAGGGAAAGTTTTTTATCCCTTTCTAGAACCAAAAGAACCAAGAGTGAGAATATGGCCTGAGGAGCATAAATCTGTACCAAGCTTGCTAATAATCCCAGTAAGTATAAGTTTGAGGATCAAATTTAATTGAAAATGATTTTGGAGTGTGAGGAGCTTGATTCCAATCTTTTGGACCTAAAACCTTAAGGATCTTTACTTTAGAAAAATCAATATAATCGGGATTAGTATCACTATAATAATGATCTAAAGAGATTGATTCAGTATCAATGAGGATAAGTTCATAAAAAGTTCTGTTCTTTTTAAGTGACTCTTGAGGAACAAAATGAAAATCTGGGGGAAGCATGTTCTGAATGATTTCTCGAGGGGTCGAGTGAGGAGAAAAGAATCCTGGTTCAAGGGTGATTATGGGTTCAAAAATATTTTTCTTAACATATTTGCATTCTTCTGTGGTGGGAGAATTGGTGAGTAGCAGTGAAGATTGTTTCGGTCTCTGAGGAGTTCTAGAAGGAGTACCAGTAATGGTTTGTGAGTAAGATAGAGGTGTAAACCTATTGGGTGAGGGAGATGAATGTCGTACAGACTGAATAGGATTAGGAACATGAACTAGGGTGGAAGACCCTTTTAAGGAGGTAGATGACCTTGTACTTATCTCAGTGTTCTTATCTGCAGAAGTCTGCATGTACTTATCCAGAGTAATTTTCTTAGCCTTTGATTTTGATGAGGAACTAGCGGCCATTGTAGCCCTGCAAAAACTCTCTAGTTAGGAAATCAGGAAGATAATTATCTTTTCCTTTAATATGTTGAATATCAAAATCAAAACAAGATAACAATACTTGCCATCTGGAAAAAATCTGTTTTGAAACCAAGTTCTTAACATCCTTTTGAATAATTGAAGGAGCAGCTTTACAATCAGTTTTTAACAAAAATCTTTTATTAAACAAATCATCTTGAAATTTTGTGATACTTAGCACTATAGATAAAACTTATTTCTTAACAGTACTATAATTCTGTTGAGCCGGTTGCTAAACTCCAGAGTGATATCTGACGACTTGTTCTTTGGACGACTCAGGTAGTAACTGCTTTAACACTCCCCCATACCCCAAATCAGAGGCATCTGTTTCTACTATGAGAGAGGCTTGAGGATCCGGAAGTCCTAAACAAGGAATATTTTTTACTAAATTCTTAACTTGTTGAATAGCATTAGTCATTTGATTATCCCAAGGAGGCGGGTCTTTTCTTAGCCTTTTAAATAAAGGAGCACAAATTATTCGTATATTAGGAATAAAGTGTACCACATAATTAACACATCCTAAAAATCTCTGAAGAGTATTCTTATCTTTGAGTTCGTTGGAGAACTTATCTACAAATTCTATGGATCTTTCTATGGGAACAATAGTACCTTGATTAATTTCGAATCCTAGAAATCTAGTCTTAGTTTGGAATAGTTTCATTTTCTTAGCAGAGATTACTAAACCATTTTCTTTAATAAGATTAAAGAAAGTTTCTAAATGATTAAAGTGTTGATCAATAGAGTTACTGAATACTAATACATCATCTAGATATACTATGGTGAACTTTGAGTAAGGATTCAAAATATTATTCATTATATTTTGAAATTCTGAAGGGGCATTTTTTAATCCTTGAGGCATTACATTCCATTCATAATGTCTAAAGGGTACTACAAAAGTAGTTTTGTACTTATCTTCTTCAGCTACTTCTATATGATAGTATCCAGATTTCATATCAAATTTTGAGAATATATTAGCCTGATGAACTCCACTTACTAAATCTTTCTTATTAGGAATTGGATACCTTATCCATCTTAAAACCTTGTTTAAAGGTTTATAATTAATTACTAATCTGGGGGCACCTCTTTCTATTTCTGAAGCGTTCATAACATAAAATCCTGCACAACTCCAAGGGGACTTACTTGGTCTAATTAAATCCTTATCTAAATATTCTTGAATTTCTTTCTTACAATATTCTAAGTATTTTTGATTCATTTGAATAGGTCTTGCTTTAGTAGGGATATTAATTTCTTCAAATCCTTCTTCATATGGTAAAATAACTGTATACCTTTTTCGTTCTTTAAAAGCATTAGGGAATTCACTACATACTTCTTGTTCAAATTTCTATTGAACATTTTTTATCTTATCTTGAACTTGGGGTTTATTTATTTGTTCTTGAATTCTTTTATATTGAACTTCTCTGCTTAACATGTTTATGTGCTTTGTTTTCTTTTCTATTAAGTTAATCTTAGAAATTAATGAATCTTGAACCATGTTTAATTCTTTAATTAAGGGTGGTTTTATAAACTCAAAACGAATTTCTTTTCCTAATGCATTAGTAACTAATCCTTTTTCGTTTACTAAGAAGGGGTATAGTAAAGATAAAAAGGGAGTACCTAGAATTATTTGCTCAGAAATATTTTTCACTAATAAAAATGAGGTTTTATAACAAATTTTATTTTTACAGATCTTAGCATTATTTAACTTATATTTAATTTGTATTTTATTTCCAGAAGCACTACTTAACGATTCTGTGGTCTTATCGTAATACTTAGTTGGGATTAATCCTTCTTGAACACAATTTATATCAGCTCCTGAATCTATTAAGGCTATAAAATTAAATCGTTCATCTTTTATTACTAACTCTATTGGACAATGCCATTTATGAACAATTACTTGACTTAATAAATGAATATAAGGATCTTTTTCAGGGTCTTGATTGGTACTTCTATCTTGATTTTGTACTATTATTTGTGCTTGTAAATTTAGCATTTTGAATTCTAAATCAGTATCTTTTTCTTTCAGTAATTTAACTTCATTCTTTAAATTTTTTATTTCTTGCTGTAAATCTTTTTGGGTAACTTCATTTCTTTGAGGTTTCTTAAATCTTTCTAATACTTCTTTCATATCTATCTTTTGCACTTCTTCTTTTTTCTTATCCTCGTATTCTAGAAATTCTTTTATTTGCTAAATGAACTCTTGCTTAACAGATGATTCTTCCATATTTTCTATTATGCTTAATAATGATGATGCTTGATCTCTAGTAATTACATTAATAGTTTTTAAGCATGATGAACAATCACATAGTTCTGGCCCTAAGCCTGTACATTCTTTGTCATTATCTCTTTCTGATTCAGATAAAGATGAGTCTTTTAATTGATTAATCATTTCTTCTTCAGAACTGTATTCTTCTTCAGAAGATTCAGATTCATTAATTAATATGTTTATTAAAGATTTCTTTAATTCTTCATCAATTTTTAGATTATTAATTTTTTGTTTTACTTTACAGTCTTTCTTATAATGTCCTACTCGGCCACATTTATAACATACTATTTCGTTTTTAGACTTAGACGATCTATACTTATTTTTCTTTGATGATCCAGGTTTTGATGAGCTTGCTTCTTCTCTATAGTGTTTTTTTTAATAACGCCTAGATTTTCTTGATTTATGAGGAACATATTTTTGAACTTTCTTTTGTCTACTTAGCGCTTTGACTCCTTCTATTCCCCACTGGGAACAAAATGATCCTAATTCTTTTCTAGTGGTTTTTGCTTCATTCTTAAGCTTATGTTGAAGTTTAAGATCTAAACACACTTGCAATCCAGTTTCTATAATATAATTAGACAATTGACCAAACGTAAGTTGATCGTAAGGAATTGTACCATCATTTTGGTTCTGAATCATTACTTTAACCTTTTCTGCAAACAATTTTGGAAGACCAGCTATAAATCTTTCTTTCCAGTAATCAGCTGATGAATCACTTCTTAAATATATCTTAGACAAAAACATATCCCTATACCATCTATAATCAGACATGGAGGGACAATATAGATTAACAATTTAGTCTGCAATTCTTTGCTGAAATTTTAAGGGTTCTCCTATAAAATGCTTTGTTATTGTGTACAAAAGAGTTGTTACAGCATCTTCAAATACTTGTCCATTAGAATCAATTTTTGTTGAATTCATTATAAAATCCTTTTCTTCTTAACTTAGCACATTATCCCACCATCCTTTAAGATGGCCTATAAATCCCTTAACAATTAAGGAGGTTGAAGTTCTATCAATATTATTTTTCCCTTTAAAGGCTGTTGCAGCCATAGTCATTTGTTGAATAGTATCTAAAATTTGTTGTTCTCCTAATCCATCTATATTCCATTCATTAATTGATTCACCAGAAAAGCCTACAGAGTCTTGAAAAGGTCTTTCTTCACACTGAACATCAGGATATGTGGGTCTTGGGTAATAATTTCTAGTTTTTGAGACAGACATATCTTTTCTTAACTTATTAACTTGAAGATTTAAAAGTTCATTTTCTAATTCTTCAATTTTTTATAAAGTATGTATCTTGGGTGTAGAACTCATTCCAATGGCTAGCTGTTCTAATTTTTTCTTAATTTCTTCAATAGAGTTGTTAGATTTTGAACCAAAGTGTATATTTTTTAAATCTAATTCTGGGACATTAATTACCTTATAAATGGGTCTATTAGGATCTAAATTTTTATTAACATTTTGAGCTGATGTATATTCTTTAGGTTTTTCACTTATTTGATTATCTATCATTTCTAATGTTTTAGACATAGTATGGAGCATCTGATTAGAGTAATTAAGATGTTGATGAGCTTTATTAAAATCGCCCTTATCTATAGGTAAATTATGAGCTCTTGAAGCTATTGCCTTAAAAGGGGTGGCTTCAACTTCTAATCCTTCTTTTGTGGTTACCTTAATGGTTTCTAAGGGAGGAAATTCTGAAATTATTATCTTATCTTTCTCTGTTTTCCATGAACTTGATATTTTATTATTTACTAATATTTCTGGTATTCTTATAAAAGGATTTTGAATATTATTTTCTTTGCAATACTTTTCAAACCAGTCAAAGAAATATAAATTAATTTGTTGTTCTCTTAAATATGAGTAAAATTCTTCTCTAAACTTAGTAGTTTGTTCTTTACTAAAATTCTTAAAATACCAATCTCTTTTATCTTTATTATAAGGAGCTTCAAAATCATTACTTATCCATTTTTTATCTATTTCAAAGGGTTCTTCTTTAGTTAATACATTAATAACTTGGGATCTAGTGGGTGAATATTCTGGTGATTCTGATCTATGAGTTTGTTGGTAAATTGGTTGAGGAACATTAGGTTCAAAGTTTACACCAGTTAGGTTTATATTAACAGCCAATCCATCTACTGAATGTCTTGAGGAAGTAGGAGCAGTTGAAGGGATGTTAATTATCGAATTTGTACGAGTGTTTAGTCTAGAGTGAGAATTAGACCTAAGCATTCCTATTCTTATATTAGAACCATCTTGAACTATTGTTCTTATTCTAGTATTTCTTATCGGTTGAGGGGGTATTACATCTGGAAACACCCAATCTTCAGGAATCCTAGACAAGATTTCTTCTTGAGATAATCTTTTAGGAGTTAGTATTGATGATTTCTTAAGATTTGCTTCCATAATTACAGTTTCATGCTTTGGGGATTGTCTTAGTGCTTTAAAGTTTTGATCTTCATAAGAGACTTTATAATGAACTCTATACATAATAGACATATGCTTAGTTCCTTCTTGAAAAACATTATCCAATATCATAACATTTAATTCTAAAGCTTGCTTAATCATATAATCATTTAATGGCATGGTATAATTAGGATAACAGTCAAAGAAAATAGAACCATCATGCAAATTAGATTCTAAAATAGCAGTAATTTGATCATGAAGTTTTCTTAACCTTTTATCTCTTAACAAAATTAACACAAGATTATCAATTCCTAACCTATGTTGCCCTTTGGCGGCTACTTGAATTAACCCAATATGTATGAACTGATAATTATCCTTAACATGTTGATCAATAATATTATCTTTTAATAAACTTATTGATTCATAGGGTTTTTCTAAAATATGAGTAGCTTCGAACATATGGATCTGATCTTTAAGCTTGAATAAAGAAGTACTAGTTTTATAAATTTCTTTAGGAGGAACATAAAGAATTGCCCAATTTTGAAGGTTGTTTTCAATATTAGCAATTTCTAATTCATTTGCTTGAACCTGATCTTGATCTACTTCTAATCTAGAGGATGCAGATTTAAACTGTGAGGAACCTATGCTAGAAGCCTTCCCGCTACGGAAGGAGAGCTCGCTTAAGTTTCTGAATATCCTAGACATAATGAAGGAATTCTCTTACCGGGACCACCACTTGCATGTACGGGACCACCTAACCTTGCCTTCTCCGGCACTAACACAGGCTGACCAACGTACCGACCAAGGGCTGACCAACGCTAAGTCCTTCTCCCTTCCTTAGGCTTCGGATACTCAGAACCTCTTACGAGGCTCTGATACCAGTAACGACAGGACCGACGGCATAGGCTCAACAGTAGTAAAAATATGTATTTTAAAAATAGAAGACAAATATCAAATATCAGTATCAAAATACTTTATTGATAATTTCAAAACACTTACAGGGTACGTGATACAAAATTACAAGTCTTGAACAAAAGCTGAATTCCAAAGGTTTACAGAGGAAACAGAATACAAGAGTCTTGATACAAAGTGTTTATAGAAATTTTTAAAACTAAATTTTTCTGATGCCTTTCTCTGAAGGAGCTTCAGCTTATATAGAGAAAAGACTTCGAATATGAACCCACCGGGAACCTTCATGGGAAGCTTCGTGCTGCGCTAGATGACAAGTGAGGAGCCTTCACGACAAACTTCATCATTAGCTAGGTGACAAATGAGGAACCTTCACGGGAAGCTTCATATTTTGCTAGCCAACAAATCAGGAAACTTCATAATTAGACAAATGAACTAGACGACAAATAAGGAGCCTTCGTAGGAATCTTGACGAATAGCTAGACGATGAATAAGGAACCTTTATAGGAAATTTCCTGCTTAGCAAAATGACGAATAAGTAACCTTCGTGGGAACCTTCACAGGAATCTTACGAAATTTCCTGCTTAGCTAAACAACGTATCAGGAAGCTTCATAATATGACAAATAAGGAACCTTCATGAGAAATTTCATAATTGTGTGGGCCTTTACAGGTTGGAAAGGTCTACACCATAACAGTCATCGTCATTACTATTACCGAGAAGGTCGTTGTTTTCACTTCCTTCATTGGGAGGAGATGAACCAGAGGTGGACATGGTTATCTTGATTTTGCTTAACGATTCTTGTTCTGAGGACGAAGAGGCCAGTTCTTGAAGAAGCTTGTTCTTAAGTTCTTCAAATTGTGATGGCTTCTTATGATTCTTCTTAACCAAAGAAGGATTAGCAAGGAACCATTGATTAATCGCTTCAATACATACTAATTTCATGTTGAACTGAGGCCACCATTTAACACTAAATTCTCTGGCGACCCATTCTGGATGAGGAATCTAATGCTTATGATAGAAATTATAATCCCAAACATTAATCCAAGCAATTTCAAAAGCAGCATAAAAATGAAAGAGTCTGGAACCTTGAGGAAAATCAATTTTTTGAGTAAACAAATTGTAAGAATCCTTAGCAAGCTGAGGAAGAATATCAACACAAGGACCAGTGGTACACATCCAATCGGCAAATCATGAGGGAAAGTTTTTTATCCCTTTCTGGAACCAAAAGAACCAAGAGTGAGAATATGGCCTGAGGAGCATAAATCTGTACCAAGCTTGCTAATAATCCCAGTAAGTATAAGTTTGAGGATCAAATTTAATTGAAAATGATTTTGGAGTGTGAGGAGCTTGATTCCAATCTTTTAGACCAAAAACCTTAAGGATCTTTACTTTAGAAAAATCAATATAATCGGGATTAGTATCACTATAATAATGATCTAAAGAGATTGATTCAGTATCAATGAGGATAAGTTCATAAAAAGTTCTGTTCTTTTTAAGTGACTCTTGAGGAACAAAATGAAAATCTGGGGGAAGCATGTTCTGAATGATTTCTCGAGGGGTCGAGTGAGGAGAAAAGAATCCTGGTTCAAGGGTGATTATGGGTTCAAAAATATTATTCTTAACATATTTGCATTCTTCTGTGGTGGGAGAATTGGTGAGTAGCGGTGAAGATTGTTTCGGTCTCTGAGGAGTTCTAGAAGGAGTACCAATAATGGTTTGTGAGTAAGATAGAGGTGTAAACCTATTGGGTGAGGGAGATCAAGGTCGTCAGACTGAATAGGATTAGTAACATGAACTAGGGTGGAAGACCCTTTTAAGGAGGTAGATGACCTTGTACTTATCTCAGTGTTCTTATCTGCAGAAGTCTGCCATGTACTTATCCAGAGTAATTTTCTTAGCCTTTGATTTTGATGAGGAGCTAGCGGCCATTGTAGCCCCGCAAAAACTCTCTGTTAGGAAATCGGAAGATAATTATCTTTTCCTTTAATATGTTGAATATCAAAATCAAAACAAGATAACAATGCTTGCCATCCGGCAAAAATCTGTTTTGAAACCAAGTTCTTAACATCCTTTTGAATAATTAAGGAGCAAACTTTTACAATCGCTTTTTACAAAAATCTTTTATTAAACAAATCATCTTGAAATTTTGTGATACTTAGCACTATAGATAAAACTTCTTTCTTAACAAGTACTATAATTCTATTGAGTAGGTTTGCCAAACTCCGGAGTGATATCTCGACGACTTGTTCTTTGGACGACTCGGTAGTAATCGCTTTAACACTCCCCATACCCCAAATCGAGGCATCTGTTTCTACTATGAGAGAGGCTTGAGGATCCGGAAGTCCTAAACAAGGAATATTTTTTACTAAATTCTTAACTTGTTGAACAGCATTAGTCATTTGATTATCCCATGGAGGCGGGTCTTTTCTTAGCCTTTTAAATAAAGGAGCACAAATTATTCGTATATTAGGAATAAAGTCGGCCACATAATTAACACATCCTAAAAATCTCTGAAGAGTATTCTTATCTTTGAGTTCGTTGGAGAACTTATCTGCAAATTCTATGGATCTTTCTATGGGAACAATAGTACCTTGATTAATTTCGAATCCTAGAAATTTAGTTTGGAATAGTTTTATTTTCTTAGCAGAGATTACTAAATCATTTTCTTTAATAAGATTAAAGAAAGTTTCTAAATGATTAAAGTGTTGATCAATAGAGTTACTGAATACTAATACATCATCTAGATATACTATGGTGAACTTTGAGTAAGGATTCAAAATATTATTCATTATATTTTGAAATTCTGAAGGGGCATTTTTTAATCCCTGATGTAACACCCCAAAATTTCCTATCCTATAAACAGTAATTTTGACAGTTAACAGAATTTTACTGTTTAGTAATTTTTGAATACTATAAAATTATTTTATTTATTCCGTCAGCATATTTGATCGTTTTGAGTGATTTACTCCGTGTCAGGAAAATAAAAATTTTTGGGCCTGAGAAAACTTTATGTAATTTAATTTTTACTGTTAGGTAATTATTTTACGTAATCTGATTTGATATTTGTGCATTTTCTAATTATTGTGATTTTATGGATGATTATGAAATTGTTGACTGTATGTGGGTCCCAGTGGTCTTAGGTGGACCCGGGTGACCTTACGTGGGCCCAGGTGGGTCCCGCAAAGTGAAAAAATTTTCTACACATAGAAAAATTTGTACTGTTTAAGCGGAGACAGGGGATCTTACTAAACCTGAATCCGAAAAATATTTTAGAAAATTTATTTTGTACAGTATTTATTTATCGAAAGATAAAAATACAGTAAATATATTCTTTCGTGGGATTTTTAGTAGATAAAAATAGAAATTATATTGCTTAAGTCAACATTGGTGGTTTGGATATCCACTATTGATTCAATTAACGGTTAAGAAATAAATTTAATAAAGAAACATAAAATAATCATCATTGATTTAATCAATGGTGTGAGAATAAACTTAATTAGGCAAGCTTCAATATCAACCGTAGATTTAATCAACGGTGTAAAATTAATTATATAAAGTGTCCATTTACAACCATTGGATTTAGAATTAAATCAAGGGTGGAGATTTAGTCTTAAAAAGTGAAAAAGACCATTTATGATCATTGGATGAAGAATTAATCAAGGGTGGAGATTTGGTCTTAAAAAGTAGCAAAGACTAATTATGACCCTTGGATTAAAAGTAAGAAGGAGTAATCTTGATCCTTAATTTTGGAGACACATCTAATGGCTAGAATTTAAAGGAGAAAGATCCAATGGCTTAGATTTAGTCTTCTAAAAATTAAAAGTCTACCTAAATCTTAACCATTGAATTAATCAATGGCTAGAAATGCTTCAAATAATGGCCTAATTAACAAGCCAAGTAAACTAAATTAAATGTTAAACTGTTATAATCTAATTCTTAATTAGATATCCTAATTTTAATTAGACATTATAATATATGAAATAATATGTCTAATTAATTGATTATGTAATTAGAAAATTAGTTAAGATTGATTAGGAAACTTAATCTAATGAATTAACTAATCAATTAGCAAGTAATTATGACAACTTTGGAGTGCATGATGAAGGGGGGACGATTTTGGAGTGTTAGGAAGGAGGAGACATGTTTAGACATGCTTGTATAGCCTTTTTAGGCCAAAGAAAAAGATGACAAAGTGGAAGACTTTGTGCATCATGTGAAAGCCTTCAATTATGCCAAATGAATTCATATCTCTCCATTCTTTCACTCCCACGGCAGCAGCACCTTTGGTCACACTCTCCATATTCATTTTTCTACTTCACCAAAAAGCCTCCATCTTATTCTCTCAAAATCCCAAGAACTAAGCAACCATTTTTCCTTCCATTTTCTCTCCATTGGTTCGGTCTCTACACCCAAATACACTATCCATCACCTATAATTTTCACTCTCATCATTTTCTAAAGCTAAACACCATTCTAAACACTTTTCATTTAGAAAGTTTTCCCAAAATCCCACTCTAAGTACTTCAAAATCCCACTTTTACCTTACTTTCCTAGAGGTAAACTTTGGTTTTTATGGTTTAAATTCATGTTTATGATTTTCTAAGTCATGATTGTTCCATGGTTTGTTTAATTTAATCCAACCATAGATCTTGAATCTACATGATATTCTAAGCAACTTTCATGTTGGAGATTTTCTCTAAATCATTCATCTTCATGGACTTTCTTCAAGATCAAAGTTATTGGGTTTTTGAAGTGAAGTATAAGAAGACTTCATTTCTTCTCTTCTTTTTTTCATGTTCTAAACCATATTTGATCCATGGTTCCTCTTAATCAAGCTTAGTATACTAATTTCTATGTATTTTGTTTTGTATTTGAGAAGCTCTTGGTGGTGAAGGACTTGGAAAGAGAAGCAAAACAAAGAGTTTTTGAGGATCTTCAAGAGGTAAGAGGGAGATCCATCTCACCAACCAGTTATGGTGGTGGGAGATGGTCTTATATTTGATGGATTGTGAATTCATGTGAGAATTCCAATCCATGGTCATGTAATAATTAATTGTGTATTTATGAGCTTTGCTTTATTTTCTTGTGCTTTGATTATTTTGTCTATGCTTAATATGCTTTGCATAATTTTATGACTTTGATAGTATACTTATAATATGCATGATAAGTATATGGCATGTTTGTGATATTTATAATGATATATATATATGTATGCCATGATGTGTGGATGGAAAGAAAATTGATCTTGGTTCCAATGGCCAAGGAAGAACTACGATTTTGATGCCTTGATTTGGGTCAATGTTGAAATTTTTCAAGAACAAGAAAATTAAAATTTGATCCCTAGAACAATGAGAATTTCAGCTAAGACACCTCAAAATAGGTGTTTACAAATTAATATGTTGTGGAAGAATAAAATTGGATTGATTTCAGGAGTATGGAAAATGAACTAAAGGTTTATTTTTTTTTAAGAAAACATGAACACAAATTTTAGAATAAAATTTTATTGATTTATTTTGTGTAGAAACAAGAATGGAATTTATTTAAGTTAGAAGAAAAATATTTCATGGTTCCAATGACCTTCTATAAAGTTTTGATAATTTAGAAAAATGTTTTGATACTATTAAATACAAGAATTTTCAAATAAGGATTTTTGAAAAGGGAATTAAGTGTTATAAATTAAGTGAAGTGAAATTTTCATAAATAAAAGAAAAAGAAGATTGGAAGTATTGAACTTCAAATTAATTTAAAAAGAATCAATTTTTAGAAGTGATTTAGAAATATAAAAGAAAAAGTTTGTAACTTAAATTTACTCACGAAGAATTTATTTGGGTTTTGGAAAATGTTAGGAAATTTAAAATTAAGAAACAATAATTAAAACAACTCAATATGATTTTGTAGGACTAGATCAATAAAAAGTGATTTTGAGAAAATATATATTAAGGAAAAGATTTTTGACTAAGAATAAAAAAGGATTTGCAAAGAAAGTGAAAATGAATTTGAACAAATGAGTTTGTTATATGACCAATCGGTACTTTGGTTTTGAAAATAAAACTTTAATGGTTTTGTTTGTGTAAAACCATATCAATTTAAAAGAAAAAAATGTTTTGATAATTTTTCAAATAGTAATGCCTAGATTTTGATGAAACAAAGTAATTTTTCAAGTGAAAATATAATTGATTTCATACAAGAAATTTGAAAAGGGAATCAGAGTATTTTACTCACTTGAAAAATTAAGTTTTGTAAACGAAAATATTTTCAAACTTCAATTTATTTTGAAGTAGGTTAATTTGGAAATGATTTGGGAAAAAATGGAGAATATAATGGTATTTTGAGAATTTACTCAAGTATAACTTATTTTCAAGTTTTGAAGTACATTTGGAAATTTTAAAATTTGAAACATTGATTTATATCAATGGAAAGGTAATTTTGTGGATTATATTTGAAAAAGAATTTCTTGAGTAAAGAAACATGGAAAAAGATTTTTTTGAGTAAGAAAATGTGAAAAATGAAATATAAAGTCTTAATATTTTGAGAAAGGATGAAATGGAATTTTTGAAGGTTAAGAAATATTTTTCGTAATAGAATTGTGGTGAAAAATGATTTACGTATCTTAAAAACGATTTAGAATATAGTAAAATATTCCTACGCGATTTGAAATATGTTAAAATATTTCTACGTGATTTGAATTACGTTTAAATATTTTATGTGAGTTTAAATATTTTACGTGATTGTAAAATGTTGAAAAATATTTTACGTATCTTTAAAATGATTTGGAATATGTTAAAATATTTCTACACAATTTGAACTATCAAGTTGAAAAATCACTATGTGATTTAAAAGTGATAGAATATTTTTACGTAATTGTGAAAATAACAAAAAATCTTATGTGATTTGGAAAGTATTTTAAATATTTTGAGAATGATGAAAAAATGATTTACGCAACTTAAAAGAATGATTTTTAAGTTATGCGATTTTGAAAATGGTGGAAAATTGTTATGTAATTTGAGAAACGTATATTGAGAAAAAAATGTTGAAAACTTAAATACGTGATTTAAAAGTGCAAAAGTATGTTGCAGTATTTAGAAAACATAACAGAAATGTTACAAAATTTTAAAAACGTAAAAGAAGTGTTATGGTATTGTGAAACTATAACAAAAACGTTTTGGAATTGTGAAAACGTAACAGAAACATTTTGGAATTGTAAAAATGAAATGGAAATGTTGCACAAATTTTGTGAAAAATACGACAAAAGTGTTTCATAACTATGAAAATGTGATAATATGATTTTCCTGTTGAAAATACAGTATAAATACCGAAGAACCAGTATATGGATGCTGTGTGAGAAAATGACATGTTTTGCCTGTGATTGGCATTTGGTGCATTATACATGCATTGAAAAGATTTGGCCCATTGGGGTTGGACTTGCACTGATATACTCATGCATTGTACAAATGAAATTGAAAAGATTTGGCCCGTTGGGGTTGGACTTGCACTGATATATTCGTGCATTGTATAAAATATAGCTAATAGCTATTATGGCCCTTGTGGTTGAAGAGGGAATGAGAATTGATAGTGAGGTCTATGATGGATCTTGGGGGCGTCGAGGCGCGGCGGTCGACCAGTGGACAACTGGCGAGTACCCTGTGCCACTTGGCGATGCAGTCCATTGCAACGCATTGACGATACCCGACAAGAACACGATTCTTTTCTATGACTGGGAGATTGTCTTTGGGCTAAGGCTGACAATTAACCAGAGCATTCTTCTCGAAATTGTGAAAACCTCCATGGAGTCATTTTTGATAAACTGAGTCTTTGTACATATGCATAAATCTGAGCATTTATATCTGTATGATATATTAATTGAGGAATGTTGGCTATGACAATTGTTTTGAGTACTTGGATGATGATTGAACTGATAAATGATTAGATGATGATAGTTGATTAATGCTGATAGCATGATTATGGTATGATCTATCTGTATAATATTGCTGTTTGTGTTATCTCTGTGCTGCCATGTTGGTATTGGTGTAGGTGATCTCACCTCTTTGTTATATTATTTTGCCGTGTCTCAGACTTTGTTAAAATCAAATAATAGAAAGATCGAGTTGTCTTAGACATAACGGGCGATGGATACTCTGAGATTAGAGATAACAATAAGGAGTGGACATTCAAGACTCGAAGGTGTGCAGTGTGACAAAGGAACAGATGTCTGATGCATCAAGATGGACAAAAAAAGGAATTAGTATGTTAAAGTTTTCCATTAGTGCTGTACCGTGCTATTAAGTAGGACCCGTCATGGGGTTTGCTACTGTAAAAAAAAGAAAAAAAATAAATCTGTTAATTTTATATTTCTCTTTAAATTGTGATATTAATTGGTGTCAATATTGTATAATGAATAGTTGAAATATGATTTTCAATATTACCTAATATTTTCAGTAAATTTACGTTTTAGTAAAGAAGAATTTTTGAAACTCATCTTCTATAACTCAAACTTTGTGCGAACTTATTTTCAGATTATGAGTCAGAAGTCAGAAATGTGATGCCCTAGCTAGGGTGTTACATTAGTTGGTATCAGAGCAAGGGTGTTACATTAGTTGGTATCAGAGCACGGTTTGAGTCTTTTGGGGTTTGTGGTTAGGTCTATTTTGCTTGTGTTGTGTTCTCTGTGTTTGTTTTCTGAAAGGAAATAATGTTGTTTATAATGAATATTAGATCCATTGTATTTCGATCCGCACGCCTCGAAAAAAAAAAAGGAATGGCTTGGGATAGTTATACTTGTGTGGAAATGAAACATGTTACTAGTAATGCAGTTACAGCTACGGGAACAACGGGAGCAATGTGGAAAGACGACTACACGAACAAAGGACCGCTGTTCAGTGGAAACTGGAAGTTGAAGTTTAGGATCTGATGGAAGAGAATCAGTCTTGGAATATAAGATTTCGTAATTTTGGAACCTGGTATTTTTTAGGATATTGAGAAAGTAATTGATTTCGACGGAAGATGAATTTACAACCATTGAGGAAAACAAAAGCAGTAAGTGATGTGAAAGAAAATACTTAAATGAAGGAATGTACGTCAAGAAAACAATTTGTGGAAAAGTTGGACACATTTCCAAAGAGTATAATCTCTGATGTGTTCTTTGAAAATAAAGTTTTCTATTAGTAAAAATTTTGATAGTAAGGGAAGTTGTTACTCTGAATGGAACGGGAGTGTTCTGAGCGAAAGATTTAATCAATGGAGATTGCGTCATTGGAGCTAATCCTATAAACCATACTGAATATTTCTGTGAATAACCTATTCCTTATGACATATGATTGAGTAGATCAATTATATGTTAGAGTTATTCGTTATCCTCTGATTTGTTTACTTGCTTTCTATTCTTAGCTGACCGAGCTATTCAAGTTATTCAAATTGTTGTTAGAGATCAAATCTTTGTATTAGTTTGATCTGTTGTTCAAAATTTTTGTGTTAGTTTGATCTGTTTCATAAACAGATGTGGTCTTTGAAAATGGATTGGTTATTTTCCAACCATATCCAATGAGATTATTTCAACAGAGTGTGAGTAATCCAGAGAAAATTCATTTTTGAAAATCGGGTTATAGCCAATTCTTTGCTGGATATATTCGATAACAGGTTCGATTCGTTTTGTTATCTTTCATGATGTTTTCTTTCATATCCTGCAATTGAAGGAATATTTTGCAAGAAAGGATATTTTTATATTTGTATCCATGTTAACGTATCTGAGTAACGCAGCAGAAGCGTGGTGAATTTTTCAAAAGATTGGAATAATTCTTCTATGGGAAAACTTAAGACGGTAATGGAAAACCGTAGAAAAAAAAATTTGCGATAGTATCCGGTATAGTGCTGTGGAAAGAAGAACTCAGTTAGTGAGACATTTCCTGTTAAAAGCAAAAATCTAGAATATGTAGTGATACGAAGATAAGGAAATTTTAAGTAATACATTACATTAGCTAAACATTACATTACATTAGTTGGAAGTTATCTGAGAAAAACTATTCTAGGCATGAATGAAGATCGATTGTTGTTATGTTGATATCAGAGATATGGAAATTCTTTCTTTCTAGAGTAACATTCAACATCTTCAGTAAGTACCAACAAAATCTCTATGATAGGAGTCTGAGATATCTGTTTGATCAGGAGAAGTTGAACATCAGCAAAGAGATTTTGTGGGATTAGAATAGTATAGCAAGATGTAAGAGAGGAAGCTTCATGAGAATTGGAAAATAAGACAAAAGCACCATATCTGTATTTATTCTGAGGGTGTGAAATCATGTTTCTCAAATTTCGAGGACGAAATTTCTTTTTAGAGGGGGAGAATTGTAACACCCCAAAATTTCCTATCCTATAAACAGTAATTTTGACAGTTAACAGAATTTTATTGTTTAGTAATTTCTGAATACTGTAAAATTATTTTGTTTATTCCGTCAGTATATTTGATCGTTTTGAGTGATTTACTCCGTGTCTGGAAAATAAAAATTTTTGGGCCGGAGAAAACTTTACGTAATTTAATTTTTGCTGTTAGGTAATTATTTTACGTAATCTGATTTGATATTTGTGCATTTTCTAATTTTTGTGATTTTATGGATGATTATGACATTTTTGACTGTATATGGGTCCCAGTGGTCCTAGGTGGGCCCGGGTGACCTTAAGTGGGCCCAGGTGGGTCCCACAAAGGGAAAAAAAAATTTACGCATAGAAAAATTTGTACTGTTTAGATGGAGACAGGGGATCTTACTAAACCTGAATCTAGAAATAGTTTTAGAAAATTTGTTTTGTACTGTATTTTTTTATCAAAAGATAAAAATACAGTAAATATATTCTTTCGTGGAATTTTTAGTAGATAAAAATAGAAATTATATTGCTTAAGTCAACATTGGTGGTTTGGATATCCACTATTGATTCAATTAACGGTTAAGAAATAAATTTAATAAAGAAACATAAAATAATCATCATTGATTTAATCAATGGTGTGAGAATAAACTTAATTAGGCAAGCTTCAATATCAACCGTAGATTTAATCAACGGTGTAAAATTAATTATATAAAGTGACCATTTACAACCATTGGATTTAGAATTAAATCAAGGGTGGAGATTTAGTCTTAAAAAGTGAAAAGGACCATTTATGATCATTGGTTGAAGAATTAATCAAGGGTGGAGATTTGGTCTTATAAAGTAGCAAAGACTAATTATGACCCTTGGATTAAAAGTAAGAAGGAGTAATCTTGATCCTTAATTTTGGAGACACATCTAATGGCTAGAATTTAAAGGAGAAAGATCCAATGGCTTAGATTTAATCTTCTAAAAATTAAAAGTCTACCTAAATCTTAACCATTGAATTAATCAATGGCTAGAAATGCTTCAAATAATGGCCTAATTAACAA
This sequence comes from Ormosia semicastrata, assembly GCA_029884595.1. Taxonomy (NCBI): domain Eukaryota; kingdom Viridiplantae; phylum Streptophyta; class Magnoliopsida; order Fabales; family Fabaceae; genus Ormosia; species Ormosia semicastrata. The sequence goes on along the minus strand of JAQQTO010000044.1, from coordinate 44,003,610 downwards.
GCCAAGTAACCTAAATTAAATGTTAAATTGTTATAATCTAATTCTTAATTAGATATCCTAATTTTAATTAGAGATTATAATATATGAAATAATATATCTAATTAATTAGTTATGTAATTAGAAAATTAGTTAAGATTGATTAGGAAACTTAATCTAATGAATTAACTAATCAATTAGCAAGTAATTATGACAACTTTGGAGTGCATGATGAAGGGGAGACGATTTTGGAGTGTTAGGAAGGAGGAGACATATTTAGACATGCTTGTATAGCCTTTTTAGGCCAAAGAAAAAGATGACAAAGTGGAAGACTTTGTGCATCATGTGAAAGCCTTCAATTATGCCAAATGAATTCATATCTCTCCATTCTTTCACTCCCACAGCAGCAGCACCTTTGGTCACACTCTCCATATTCATTTTTCTACTTCACCAAAAAGCCTCCATCTTATTCTCTCAAAATCCCAAGAACCAAGCAACCATTTTTCCTTCCATTTTCTCTCCATTGGTTCGGTCTCTACACCCAAATACACTATCCATCACCTATAATTTTCACTCTCATCATTTTCTAAAGCTAAACACCATTCTAAACACTTTTCATTTAGAAAGTTTTCCCAAAATCCCACTCTAAGTACTTCAAAATCCCACTTTTACCTTACTTTCCTAGAGGTAAACTTTGGTTTTTATGGTTTAAATTCATGTTTATGATTTTCTAAGCCATGATTGTTCCATGGTTTGTTTAATTTAATCCAACCATAGATCTTGAATTTACATGATATTCTAAGCAACTTTCATATTGGAGATTTTCTCTAAATCATTCATCTTCATGGACTTTCTTCAAGATCAAAGTTATTGGGTTTTTGAGGTGAAGTATAAGAAGACTTCATTTCTTCTCTTCTTTTTTTCATGTTCTAAACCATATTTGATCCATGGTTCCTCTTAATCAAGCTTAGTATACTAATTTCTATGTATTTTGTTTTGTATTTAAGAAGCCCTTGGTGGTGAAGGACTTGGAAAGAGAAGCAAAACAAAGAGTTTTTGAGGATCTTCAAGAGGTAAGAGGGAGATCCATCTCACCAAGCAGTTATGGTGGTGGGAGATGGTCTTATATTTGATGGATTGTGAATTCATGTGAGAATTCCAATCCATGGTCATGTAATAATTAATTGTGTGTTTATGAGCTTTGCTTTATTTTCTTGTGCTTTGATTATTTTGTCTATGCTTAATATGCTTTGCATAATTTTATGACTTTGATAGTATACTTATAATATGCATGATAAGTATATGGCATGTTTGTGATATTTATAATGATATATATATATGTATACCATGATGTGTGGATGGAAAGAAAATTGATCTTGGTTCCAATGGCCAAGGAAGAACTACGATTTTGATGCCTTGATTTGGGTCAATGTTGAAATTTTACAAGAACAAGGAAATTAAATTTTGATCCCTAGAACAATGAGAATTTCGGCCAAGAGACCTCAAAATAGGTGTTTACAAATTAATATGTTGTAGAAGAATAAAATTGGATTGATTTCAGGAGTATGGAAAATGAACTAAAGGTTTATTTTTTTTTAAGAAAACATGAACACAAATTTTAGAATGAAATTTTATTGATTTATTTTGTGTAGAAACAAGAATGGAATTTATTTAAGTTAGAAGAAAAATATTTCATGGTTCCATTGACCTTCTATAAAGTTTTGATAATTTAGAAAAATGTTTTGATGCTATGAAATACAAGAATTTTCAAATAAGAATTTTTGAAAAGGGAATGAAGTGTTATAAATTAAGTGAAGTGAAATTTCCATAAATAAAAGAAAAAGAAGATTGGAAGTATTGAACTTCAAATTAATTTAAAAAGAATCAATTTTTAGAAGTGATTTAGAAATATAAAAGAAAAACTTTGTAACTTAAATTTACTCACGAAGAATTTATTTGGGTTTTGGAAAATGTTAGGAAATTTAAAATTAAGAAACAATAATTAAAACAACTCAATATGATTTTGTAGGACTAGATCAATAAAAAGTGATTTTGAGAAAATATATATTAAGGAAAAGATTTTTGACTAAGAATAGAAAAAGATTTGCAAAGAAAGTGAAAATGAATTTGAACAAATGAGTTTGTTATATGACCAATCGGTACTTTGGTTTTGAAAATAAAACTTTAATGGTTTTGTTTGTGTAAAATCATATCAATTTAAAAGAAAAAAATGTTTTGATAATTTTTCAAATAGTAATGCCTAGATTTTGATGAAACAAAGTAATTTTTCAAGTGAAAATATAATTGATTTCATACAAGAAATTTGAAAAGGGAATCAGAGTATTTTATTCACTTGAAAAATTAAGTTTTGTAAACGAAAATGTTTTCAAACTTCAATTTATTTTGAAGTAGGTTAATTTGGAAATGATTTTGGAAAAAATAGAGAATATAATGGTATTTTGAGAATTTACTCAAGTATAACTTATTTTCAAGTTTTGAAGTACATTTGGAAATTTTAAAATTTGAAACATTGATTTATATCAATGGAAAGGTAATTTTGTGGATTATATTTGAAAAAGAATTTCTTGAGTAAAGAAACGTGGAAAAAGATTTTTTTGAGAAAGAAAATGTGAAAAATGAAATATAAAGTCATAATATTTTGAGAAAGGATGAAATGGAATTTTTGAAGGTTAAGAAATATTTTTTGTAATAGAATTGTGGTGAAAAATGATTTACGTATCTTAAAAATGATTTAGAATATATTAAAATATTCCTACGCGATTTTAAATATGTTAAAATATTTCTACGTGATTTGAATTACGCTTAAATATTTTATGTGAGTTTAAATATTTTACGTGATTGTAAAATGTTGAAAAATATTTTACATATCTTTAAAATGATTTGGAATACGTTAAAATATTTCTACACAATTTGAACTATCTTGTTGAAAAATCACTATGTGATTTAAAAGTGATAGAATATTTTTATGTAATTGTGAAAATGACAGAAAATCTTATGTGATTTGGAAAGTATTTTAAATATTTTGAGAATGATGAAAAAATGATTTACGCAACTTAAAAGAATGATTTTTAAGTTTTGCGATTTTGAAAATGGTGGAAAATTGTTATGCAATTCGAGAAACGTATATTGAGAAAAAAATGATGAAAACTTAAATACGTGATTTAAAAGTGCAACAGAAGTGTTGCAGTATTTAGAAAACATAGCAGAAATGTTACAAAATTTTAAAAACGTAAAAGAAGTGTTATGGTATTGTGAAACTATAACAAAAACGTTTTGGAATTGTGAAAAAGTAACAGAAATGTTTTGGAATTGTAAAAATGAAATGAAAATGTTGCACAAATTTTGTGAAAAATACGACGAAAGTGTTTCATAACTATGAAAATGTGATAATATGATTTTCCTGTTGAAAATACAGTATAAATACCGAAGAACCAGTATATGGATGCTGTGTGAGAAAATGACATGTTTTGCCTGTGATTGGCATTTGTTGCATTATACATGCATTAAAAAGATTTGGCCCGTTGGGGTTGGACTTGCACTGATATACTCGTGCATTGTACAAATGAAATTGAAAAGATTTGGCCCGTTGGGGTTGGACTTGCACTGATATATTCGTGCATTATATAAAATATAGCTAACAGCTATTATGGCCCTTGTGGTTGAAGAAGGAATGAGAATTGATAGTGAGGTCTATGATGGATCTTGGGGGCGTCGAGGCGCGGCGGTCGACCGAGTGGACAATCTGGCGAGTACCACATGCCCACTTGGCGATGCAATCCATTGCAACGCATTGACGATACCCGACAAGAACACGATTCTTTTCTACGACTGGGAGATTGTCTTTGGGCTAAGGCTGACAATTAACCAGAGCATTCTTCTCGAAATTGTGACAACCTCCATGGAGTCATTTTTGATAAACTGAGTCTTTGTACATATGCATAAATCGAGCATTTATATCTCGTATGATATATTAATTGAGGAATGTTGGCTATGACAATTGTTTTGAGTACTTGGATGATGATTGAACTGATAAATGATTAGATGATGATAGTTGATTAATGCTGATAGCATGATTATGGTATGATCTATCTGTATAATATTGTTGTTTGTGTTATCTCTGTGCTGCCATGTTGGTATTGGTGTAGGTGATCTCACCTCTTTGTTATATTGTTTTGCTGTGTCTGTACTGTTAAAATCAAATAATAGAAAGATCGAGTTATCTTAGACATAACGGGTGATGGATACTCTGAGATTGGAGATAACAATAAGGAGTGGACATTCAGGACTCGAAGGTGTGCAGTGTGACAAAGGAACAGATGTCTGATGCATCAAGATGGACAAAAAAAGGAATTAGTATGTTAAAGTTTTCCATTAGTGTTGTACCGTGCTATTAAGTAGGACCCATCATGGGGTTTGCTACTGTAAAAAAAAAAAGAAAAAAAATAAATCTGTTAATTTTATATTTCTCTTTAAATTGTGATATTAATTGGTGTCAATATTGCATAATGAATAGTTGAAATATGATTTTCAATATTACCTAATATTTTCAGTAAATTTACGTTTCAGTAAAGAAGAATTTTTGAAACTCATCTTTTATAACTCAAACTTTGTGCGAACTTACTTTCAGATTATGAGTCGGAAGTCAGAAATGTGATGCCCTAGCTAGGGTGTTACATTAGTTGGTGTCAGAGCTAGGGTGTTACATTAGTTGGTATTAGAGCACGGTTTGAGTCTTTTGGGGTTTGTGGTTAGGTCTATTTTGCTTGTGTTGTGTTCTCTGTGTTTGTTTTCTGAAAGGAAATAATGTTGTTTATAATGGATATTAGATCCATTGTATTTTGATCCGCACGCCTCGAAAGAAAAAAGGAATGGCTTGGGATAGTTATACTTGTGTGGAAGTGAAACATGTTACTAGTAATGCAGTTGCAGCTACGGGAACAACGGGAGCAATGTGGAAAGACGACTGCACGAACAAAGGACTGCTGTTCAGTGGAAACTGGAACTTGAAGTTTAGGATCTGATGGAAGAGAATCAGTCTTGGAATATAAGATTTCGTAATTTTGGAACCTGATATTTTTTAGGATATTGAGAAAGTAATTGATTTCGACGGAAGATGAATTTACAACCATTGAGGAAAACAAAAGCAGTAAGTGATGTGAAAGAAAATACTTAAATGAAGGAATGTACGTCAAGAAAACAATTTGTGGAAAAGTTGGACACATTTCCAAAGAGTATAATCTCTGATGTGTTCTTTGAAAATAAAGTTTTCTATTAGTAAAAATTTTGATAGTAAGGGAAGTTGTTACTCTGAATGGAACGGGAGTATTCTGAGCGAAAGATTTAATCAATGGAGATTGCGTCATTGGAGCTAATCCTATAAACCATACTGAATATTTCTGTGAATAACCTATTCCTTATGACATATGATTGAGTATATCAATTATATGTTAGAGTTATTCGTTATCCTCTGATTTGTTTACTTCTGTTTCTATTCTTAGCTGACCGAGCTATTCAAGTTATTCAAACTGTTGTTAGAGATCAAATCTTTGTATTAGTTTGATCTGTTGTTCAAAATTTTTGTGTTAGTTTGATCTGTTTCATAAACAGATGCGGTCTTTGAAAATGGATTGGTTATTTTCCAACCATATCCAATGAGATTATTTCAACAGAGTGTGAGTAATCCAGAGAAAATTCATTTTTGAAAATCGGGTTATAGCCAATTCTTTGCTGGATATATTCGATAACAGGTTCGATTCGTTTTGTTATCTTTCATGATGTTTTCTTTCATATCCTGCAATTGAAGGAATATTTTGCAAGAAAGGATATTTTTATATTTGTATCCATGTTAACGTATCTGAGTAACGCAGCAGAAGCGTGGTGAATTTTTCAAAAGATTGGAATAATTCTTCTATGGGAAAACTTAAGACGGTAATGGAAAACCGTAGAAAAAAAAATTTGTGGAAGTATCCGGTATAGTGCTGTGGAAAGAAGAACTCAGTTAGTGAGACATTTCCTGTTAAAAGCAAAAATGTAGAATATGTAGTGATACGAAGATAAGGAAATTTTAAGTAATACATTACATTAGCTAAACATTACATTACATTAGTTGGAAGTTATCTGAGAAAAACTATTCTAGGCATGAATGAAGATCGGTTGTTGTTATGTTGATATCAGAGATATGGAAATTCTTTTTTTCTAGAGTAACATTCAACATCTTCAGGAATAACCAACAAAATCTCTATGATAGAGTCTGAGATATCTGTTTGATCGGAGAAGTTGAACATCAAAGAAAGAGATTTTGTGGGATTAGAATAGTATAGCAAGATGTAAGAGAGGAAGCTTCATGAGAATTAGAAAATAAGATGAAAGCACCATATCCGTATTTATTCTGAGGGTGTGAAATCATGTTTCTCAAATTTCGAGGACGAAATTTCTTTTTAGAGGGGGAGAATTGTAACACCCCAAAATTTCCTATCCTATAAATAGTAATTTTGACAGCTAACAGAATTTTACTGTTTAGTAATTTCTGGATACTGTAAAATTATTTTGTTTATTCCATCAGCATATTTGATCGTTTTGAGTGATTTACTCCGTGTCAGGAAAATAAAATTTTTTGGGCCGGAGAAAACTTTACGTAATTTAATTTTTGCTGTTAGGTAACTAATTTACGTAATCTGATTTGATATTTGTGCATTTTCTAATTTTTGTGATTTTATGAATGATTATGAAATTTTTGACTGTATGTGGGTCCCAGTGGTCCTAGGTGGGCCCGGGTGACCTTAAGTGGGCCCAGGTGGGTCCCGCAAAGTGAAAAAAAATTTTACGCATAGAAAAATTTGTACTGTTTAGATGGAGATAGGGGATCTTACTAAACCTGAATTCGGAAATAATTTTAGAAAATTTGTTTTGTACTGTATTTTTTTATCGGAAGATAAAAATACAGTAAATATATTCTTTCGTGGAATTTTTAGTAGATAAAAATAGAAATTATATTGCTTAAGTCAACATTGGTGGTTTGGATATCCACTATTGATTCAATTAACGGTTAAGAAATAAATTTAATAAAGAAACATAAGATAATCATTATTGATTTAATCAATGGTGTGAGAATAAACTTAATTAGGCAAGCTTCAATATCAACCGTAGATTTAATCAACGGTGTAAAATTAATTATATAAAGTGACCATTTACAACCATTGGATTTAGAATTAAATCAAGGGTGGAGATTTAGTCTTAAAAAGTGAAAAAGACCATTTATGATCATTGGTTGAAGAATTAATCAAGGGTGGAGATTTGGTCTTATAAAGTAGCGAAGACTAATTATGACCCTTGGATTAAAAGTAAGAAGGAGTAATCTTGATCCTTAATTTTGGAGACACATCTAATGACTAGAATTTAAAGGAGAAAGATCCAATGGCTTAGATTTAGTCTTCTAAAAATTAAAAGTCTACCTAAATCTTAACAATTGAATTAATCAATGGCTAGAAATGCTTCAAATAATGGCCTAATTAACAAGCCAAGTAACCTAAATTAAATGTTAAATTGTTATAATCTAATTCTTAGTTAGATATCCTAATTTTAATTAGAGATTATAATATACGAAATAATATATCTAATTAATTAGTTATGTAATTAAAAAATTAGTTAAGATTGATTAGGAAACTTAATCTAATGAATTAACTAATCAATTAGCAAGTAATTATGACAACTTTGGAGTGCATGATGAAGGGGGGACGATTTTGGAGTGTTAGGAAGGAGGAGACATGTTTAGACATGCTTGTATAGCCTTTTTAGGCCAAAGAAAAAGATGACAAAGTGGAAGACTTTGTGCATCATGTGATAGCCTTCAATTATGCCAAATGAATTCATATCTCTCCATTCTTTCACTCCCACAGCAGCAGCACCTTTGGTCACACTCTCCATATTCATTTTTCTACTTCACCAAAAAGCCTCCATCCTATTCTCTCAAAATCCCAAGAACCAAACAACCATTTTTCCTTCCATTTTCTCTCCATTGGTTCGGTCTCTACACCCAAATACACTATCCATCACCTATAATTTTCACTCTCATCATTTTCTAAAGCTAAACACCATTCTAAACACTTTTCATTTAGAAAGTTTTCCCAAAATCCCACTCTAAGTACTTCAAAATCTCACTTTTACCTTACTTTCCTAGAGGTAAACTTTGGTTTTTATGGTTTAAATTCATGTTTATGATTTTCTAAGCCATGATTGTTCCATGGTTTGTTTAATTTAATCCAACCATAGATCTTGAATCTACATGATATTCTAAGCAACTTTCATGTTGGAGATTTTCTCTAAATCATTCATCTTCATGGACTTTCTTCAAGATCAAAGTTATTGGGTTTTTGAGGTGAAGTATAAGAAGACTTCATTTCTCCTCTTCTTTTTTTCATGTTCTAAACCATATTTGATCCATGGTTCCTTTTAATCAAGCTTAGTATACTAATTTCTATGTATTTTGTTTTGTTTTTGAGAAGCCCTTGGTGGTGAAGGACTTGGAAAGAGAAGCAAAACAAAGAGTTTTTGAGGATCTTCAAGAGGTAAGAGGGAGATCCATCTCACCAACTAATTATGGTGGTGGGAGATGGTCTTATATTTGATGGATTGTGAATTCATGTGAGAATTCCAATCCATGGTCATGTAATAATTAATTGTGTGTTTATGAGCTTTGCTTTATTTTCTTGTGCTTTGATTATTTTGTCTATGCTTAATATGCTTTGCATAATTTTATGGCTTTGATAGTATACTTATAATATGCATGATAAGTATATGGCATGTTTGTGATATTTATAATGATATATATATATGTATGCCATGATGTGTGGATGGAAAGAAAATTGATCTTTGTTTCAATGGCCAAGGAAGAACTACGGTTTTGATGCCTTGATTTGGGTCAATGTTGAAATTTTTCAAGAACAAGGAAATTAAATTTTGATCCCTAGAACAATGAGAATTTCGGCCAAGACACCTCAAAATAGGTGTTTACAAATTAATATGTTATGGAAGAATAAAATTGGATTGATTTCAGGAGTATGAAAAATGAACTAAAGGTTTGCTTTTTTTTAAGAAAACATGAACACAAATTTTAGAATGAAATTTTATTGATTTATTTTGTGTAGAAACAAGAATGGAATTTATTTAAGTTAGAAGAAAAATATTTCATGCTTCCATTGACCATCTATAAAGTTTTGATAATTTAGAAAAATATTTTGATGCTATGAAATACAAGAATTTTCAAATAAGGATTTTTGAAAAGGGAATTAAGTGTTATAAATTAAGTGAAGTGAAATTTTCAGAAATAAAAGAAAAAGAAGATTGGAAATATTGAACTTCAAATTAATTTAAAAAGAATCAATTTTTAGAAGTGATTTAGAAATATAAAAGAAAAAGTTTGTAACTTAAATTTACTCACAAAGAATTTATTTGGGTTTTGGAAAACGTTAGGAAATTTAAAATTAAGAAACAATAATTAAAACAACTCAATATGATTTTGTAGGACTAGATCAATAAAAAGTGATTTTGAGAAAATATATATTAAGGAAAAGATTTTTGACTAAGAATGAAAAAGGATTTGCAAAGAAAGTGAAAATGAATTTGAACAAATGAGTTTGTTATATGACCAATCGGTACTTTGGTTTTGAAAATAAAACTTTAATGGTTTTGTTTGTGTAAAACCATATCAATTTAAAAGAAAAAAATGTTTTGATAATTTTTCAAATAGTAATGCCTAGATTTTGATGAAACAAAGTAATTTTTCAAGTGAAAATATAATTGATTTAATACAAGAAATTTGAAAAGGAAATCAGAGTATTTTACTCACTTGAAAAATTAAGTTTTGTAAACGAAAATGTTTTCAAACTTCAATTTATTTTGAAGTAGGTTAATTTGGAAATGATTTGGGAAAAAATGGAGAATATAATGGTATTTTGAGAATTTACTCAAGTATAACTTATTTTCAAGTTTTGAAGTACGTTTGAAAATTTTAAAATTTGAAACATTGATTTATATCAATGGAAAGGTAATTTTGTGGATTATATTTGAAAAAGAATTTCTTGAGTAAAGAAACGTGAAAAAAGATTTTTTTGAGTAAGAAAATGTGAAAAATAAAGTATAAAGTCATAATATTTTGAGAAAGGATGAAATGAAATTTTTGAAGGTTAAGAAATATTTTTCGTATCAGAATTGTGGTGAAAAATGATTTACGTATCTTAAAAATGATTTAGAATATAGTAAAATATTCCTACGCGATTTGAAATATGTTAAAATATTTCTACGTGATTTGAATTATGTTTAAATATTTTATGTGAGTTTAAATATTTTACGTGATTGTAAAATGTTGAAAAATATTTTACGTATCTTTAAAATGATTTGGAATACGTTAAAATATTTCTACACAATTTGAACTACTGTTGAAAAATCACTATGTGATTTAAAAGTGATAGAATATTTTTACGTAATTATGAAAATGACAGAAAATCTTATGTGATTTAGAAAGTATTTTAAATATTTTGAGAATGATGAAAAAATGATTTACGCAACTTAAAAGAATGATTTTTAAGTTATGCGATTTTGAAAATGGTGGAAAATTGTTATGCAATTTGAGAAACGTATATTGAGAAAAAAATGTTGAAAACTTAAATACGTGATTTAAAAGTGCAACAGAAGTGTTGCAGTATTTAGAAAACATAGCAGAAATGTCACAAAATTTTAAAAACGAAAAAGAAGTGTTATGGTATTGTGAAACTATAACAAAAACGTTTTGGAATTGTGAAAAAGTAACAGAAATGTTTTGGAATTGTAAAAATGAAATGGAAATGTTGCACAAATTTTGTGAAAAATACGATGAAAGTGTTTCATAACTATGAAAATGTGATAATATGATTTTCCTGTTGAAAATATAGTATAAATACCGAAGAACCAGTATATGGATGCTGTGTGAGAAAATGACATGTTTTGCTTGTGATTGGCATTTGGTGAATTATACATGCATTGAAAAGATTTGGCCCGTTGGGGTTGGACTTGCACTAATATACTCGTGCATTGTACAAATGAAATTGAAAAGATTTGGCCCGTTGGGGTTGGACTTGCACTGATATATTCGTGCATTATATAAAATATAGCTAACAGCTATTATGGCCCTTGTGGTTGAAGAAGGAATGAGAATTGATAGTGAGGTCTATGATGGATCTTGGGGGCGTCGAGGCGCGGCGGTCGACCAGTGGACAACTGGCGAGTACCCTGTGCCACTTGGCGATGCAGTCCATTGCAACGCATTGACGATACCCGACAAGAACACGATTCTTTTCTACGACTGGGAGATTGTCTTTGGGCTAAGGCTGACAATTAACCCGAGCATTCTTCTCGAAATTGTGAAAACCTCCATGGAGTCATTTTTTATAAACTGAGTCTTTGTACATATGCATAAATTTGAGCATTTATATCTGTATGATATATTAATTGAGGAATGTTGGCTATGACAATTGTTTTGAGTACTTGGATGATGATTGAACTGATAAATGATTAGATGATGATAGTTGATTAATGCTGATAGCATGATTATGGTATGATCTATCTGTATAATATTGTTGTTTGTGTTATCTCTGTGCTGCTATGTTGGTATTGGTGTAGGTGATCTCACCTCTTTGTTATATTGTTTTGCTGTGCCTGTACTGTTAAAATCAAATAATAGAAAGATCGAGTTGTCTTAGACATAACGGGCGATGGATACTCCGAGATTGGAGATAACAATAAGGAGTGGACATTCAGGACTCGAAGGTGTGCAGTGTGACAAAGGAACAAATGTCTGATGCATCAAGATGGACAAAAAAAGGAATTAGTATGTTAAAGTTTTCCGTTAGTGTTGTACCGTGCTATTAAGTAGGACCCGTCATGGGGTTTGCTACTGTAAAAAAAAAAATCTGTTAATTTTATATTTCTCTTTAAATTGTGATATTAATTGGTGTCAATATTGCATAATGAATAGTTGAAATATGATTTTCAATATTACCTAATATTTTCAGTAAATTTACGTTTCAGTAAAGAAGAAATTTTGAAACTCATCTTTTATAACTCAAACTTTGTGCGAACTTATTTTCAGATTATGAATCAGAAGTCAGAAATGTGATGCCCTAGCTAGGGTGTTACATTAGTTGGTATCAGAGCTAGGGTGTTACATTTGTTGGTATCAGAGCACGGTTTGAGTCTTTTGGGGTTTGTGGTTAGGTCTATTTTGCTTGTGTTGTGTTCTCTGTGTTTGTTTTCCGAAAGGAAATAATGTTGTTTATAATGGATATTAGATCCATTGTATTTCGATCCACACGCCTAAAAAAAAAAAAGGAATGGCTTGGGATAGTTATACTTGTGTGGAAGTGAAACATGTTACTAGTAATGCAGTTGCAGCTACGGGAACAACGGGAGCAATGTGGAAAGACGACTGCACGAACAAAGGACCGCTGTTCAGTGGAAACTGGAAGTTGAAGTTTAGGATCTGATGGAAGAGAATCAGTCTTGGAATATAAGATTTCATAATTTTGGAACCTGGTATTTTTTAGGATATTAAGAAAGTAATTGATTTCGACGGAAGATGAATTTACAACCATTGAGGAAAACAAAAGCAGTAAGTGATGTGAAAGAAAATACTTAAATGAAGGAATGTTCGTCAAGAAAACAATTTGCGAAAAAGTTGGACACATTTCCAAAGAGTATAATCTCTGATGTGTTCTTTGAAAATAAAGTTTTCTATTAGTAAAAATTTGGATAGTAAGGGAAGTTGTTACTCTGAATGGAACGGGAGTGTTCTAAGCGAAAGATTTAATCAATGGAGATTGCGTCATTGGAGCTAATCCTATAAACCATACTGAATATTTCTGTGAATAACCTATTCCTTATGACATATGATTGAGTAGATCAATTATATGTTAGAGTTATTCGTTATCCTCTGATTTGTTTACTGCTTTCTATTCTTAGTCGAATCGAGCTATTCAAGTTATTCAAACTGTTGTTAGAGATCAAATCTTTGTATTAGTTTGATCTGTTGTTCAAAATTTTTGTGTTAGTTTGATCTGTTTCATAAACTGATGTGGTCTTTGAAAATGGATTGATTATTTTCCAACCATATCCAATGAGATTATTTCAACAGAGTGTGAGTAATCCAGAGAAAATTCATTTTTGAAAATCGGGTTATATCCAATTCTTTGCTGGATATATTCGATAACAGGTTCGATTCATATTATTATCTTTCATGATGTTTTCTTTCATATCCTGCAATTGAAGGAATATTTTGCAAGAAAGGATATTTCTATATTCGTATCCATGTTAACGTATCTGAGTAACGCAGCAGAAGCGTGGTGAATTTTTCAAAAGATTGGAATAATTCTTCTATGGGAAAACTTAAGACGATAATGGAAAACCGTAGAAAAAAAAATTTGTGGAAGTATCCGGTATAGTGCTGTGGAAAGAAGGACTCAGTTAGTGAGACATTTCCTGTTAAAAGCAAAAATGTAGAATATGTAGTGATACGAAGATAAGGAAATTTTAAGTAATACATTACATTAGCTAAACATTACATTACATTAGTTGGAAGTTATCTGAGAAAAACTATTCTAGGCATGAATGAAGATCGATTGTTGTTATGTTGATATCAGAGATATGGAAATTCTTTCTTTCTAGAGTAACATTCAACATCTTCAGTAATAACCAACAAAATCTCTATGATAGGAGTCTGAGATATCTGTTTGATCAGGAGAAGTTGAACATCAGCAAAGAGATTTTGTGGGATTAGAATAGTATAGCAAGATGTAAGAGAGGAAGCTTCATGAGAATTGGAAAATAAGATGAAAGCACCATATCTGTATTTATTCTGAGGGTGTGAAATCATGTTTCTCAAATTTTGAGGACGAAATTTCTTTTTAGAGGGGGAGAATTGTAACACCCCAAAATTTCCTATCCTATAAACAGTAATTTTGACCGTTAACAGAATTTTACTATTTAGTAATTTCTGAATACTGTAAAATTATTTTGTTTATTCCGTCAGCATATTTGATCGTTTTGAGTGATTTACTCCGTGTCAGGAAAATAAAAATTTTTGGGCCGGAGAAAACTTTACGTAATTTAATTTTTACTGTTAGGTAATTATTTTACGTAATCTGATTTGATATTTGTGCATTTTCTAATTTTTGTGATTTTATGAATGATTATGAAATTTTTGACTGTATGTGGGTCCCAGTGGTCCTAGGTGGGCCCGGATGACCTTAAGTGGGCCCAAGTGGGTCCCACAAAGTGAAAAAATTTTCTACGCATAGAAAAATTTGTACTGTTTAGATGGAGACAGGGGATCTTACTAAACCTGAATCCAAAAACAGTTTTAGAAAATTTGTTTTGTACTGTATTTATTTATCGAAAGATAAAAATACAGTAAACATATTCTTTCGTGGAATTTTTAGTAGATAAAAATAGAAATTATATTGCTTAAGTCAACATTAGTGGTTTGGATATCCACTATTGATTCAATTAACGGTTAAGAAATAAATTTAATAAAGAAACATAAGATAATCATCATTGATTTAATCAATGGTGTGAGAATAAACTTAATTAGGCAAGCTTCAATATCAACCGTAGATTTAATCAACGGTGTAAAATTAATTATATAAAGTGACCATTTACAACCATTGGATTTAGAATTAAATCAAGGGTGGAGATTTAGTCTTAAAAAGTGAAAAAGACCATTTATGATCATTGGTTGAAGAATTAATCAAGGGTGGAGATTTAGTCTTAAAAAGTAGCAAAGACTAATTATGACCCTTGGATTAAAAGTAAGAAGGAGTAATTTTGATCCTTAATTTTGGAGACACATCTAATGACTAGAATTTAAAGGAGAAAGATCCAATGGCTTAGATTTAATCTTCTAAAAATTAAAAGTCTACCTAAATCTTAACCATTGAATTAATCAATGGCTAGAAATGCTTTAAATAATGGCCTAATTAACAAGCCAAGTAACCTAAATTAAATGTTAAATTGTTATAATCTAATTCTTAATTAGATATCCTAATTTTAATTAGAGATTATAATATATGAAATAATATGTCTAATTAATTAGTTATGTAATTAGAAAATTAATTTAAGATTGATTAGGAAACTTAATCTAATGAATTAACTAATCAATTAGCAAGTAATTATGACAACTTTGGAGTGCATGATGAAGGGGGGACGATTTTGGAGTGTTAGGAAGGAGGAGACATGTTTAGACATGCTTGTATAGCCTTTTTAGGCCAAAGAAAAGGATGACAAAGTGGAAGACTTTGTGCATTATGTGATAGCCTTCAATTATGCCAAATGAATTCATATCTCTCCATTCTTTCACTCCCACGGCAGCAGCACCTTTGGTCACACTCTCCATATTCATTTTTCTACTTCACCAAAAAGCCTCCATCTTATTCTCTCAAAATCCCAAGAACCAAGCAACCATTTTTCCTTCCATTTTCTCTCCATTAGTTCGGTCTCTACACCCAAATACACTATCCATCACCTATAATTTTCACTCTCATCATTTTCTAAAGCTAAACACCATTCTAAACACTTTTCATTTAGAAAGTTTTCCCAAAATCCCACTCTAAGTACTTCAAAATCCTACTTTTACCTTACTTTCCTAGAGGTAAACTTTGGTTTTTATGGTTTAAATTCATGTTTATGATTTTCTAAGCCATGATTGTTCCATGGTTTGTTTAATTTAATTCAACCATAGATCTTGAATCTACATGATATTCTAAGCAACTTTCATGTTGGAGATTTTCTCTAAATCATTCATCTTCATGGACTTTCTTCAAGATCAAAGTTATTGGATTTTTGAGGTGAAGTATAAGAAGACTTCATTTCTTCTCTTCTTTTTTTCATGTTCTAAACCATATTTGATCCATGGTTCCTCTTAATCAAGCTTAGTATACTAATTTCTATGTATTTTGTTTTGTATTTGAGAAGCCCTTGGTGGTGAAGGACTTGGAAAGAGAAGCAAAACAAAGAGTTTTTGAGGATCTTCAAGAGGTAAGAGGGAGATCCATCTCACCAACCAAGTATAGTGGTGGGAGATGGTCTTATATTTGATGGATTGTGAATTCATGTGAGAATTCCAATCCATGGTCATATAATAATTAATTGTGTGTTTATGAGCTTTGCTTTATTTTCTTGTGCTTTAATTATTTTATCTATGCTTAATATGCTTTGCATAATTTTATGGCTTTGATAGTATACTTATAATATGCATGATGAGTATATGGCATATTTGTGATATTTATAATGATATATATATATGTATGCCATGATGTGTGGATGGAAAGAAAATTGATCTTGGTTCCAATGGCCAAGGAAGAACTATGTTTTTGATGCCTTGAATTGGGTCAATGTTGAAAATTTTCAAGAACAAGGAAATTAAATTTTGATCCCTAGAACAATGAGAATTTCGGCCAAGACACCTCAAAATAGGTGTTTACAAATTAATATGTTATGGAAGAATAAAATTGGATTGA
This sequence comes from Ormosia semicastrata, assembly GCA_029884595.1. Classification (NCBI taxonomy): domain Eukaryota; kingdom Viridiplantae; phylum Streptophyta; class Magnoliopsida; order Fabales; family Fabaceae; genus Ormosia; species Ormosia semicastrata. Next base: position 43,987,072 of record JAQQTO010000044.1, on the reverse strand, counting down.
TTTCAGGAGTATGAAAAATGAACTAAAGGTTTGCTTTTTTTTAAGAAAACATGAACACAAATTTTAGAATGAAATTTTATTGATTTATTTTGTGTAGAAACAAGAATGGAATTTATTTAAGTTAGAAGAAAAATATTTCATGGTTCCAATGACTATCTATAAAGTTTTGATAATTTAGAAAAATGTTTTGATGCTATGAAATACAAGAATTTTCAAATAAGGATTTTTGAAAAGGGAATTAAGTGTTATGAATTAAGTGAAGTGGAATTTTCATAAATAAAAGAAAAAGAAGATTGAAAGTATTGAAGTTCAAATTAATTTAAAAAGAATCAATTTTTAGAAGTGATTTAGAAATATAAAAAAAAATGTTTGTAACTTAAATTTACTCACGATGAATTTATTTGGGTTTTAGAAAATGTTAGGAAATTTAAAGTTAAGAAACAATAATTAAAACAATTCAACATGATTTTGTAGGACTAGATCAATAAAAAGTGATTTTGAGAAAATATATATTAAGGAAAAGATTTTTGACTAAGAATGAAAAAGGATTTGCAAAGAAAGTGAAAATGAATTTGAACAAATGGGTTTGTTATATGACCAATCGATACTTTGGTTTTGAAAATAAAACTTTAATGGTTTTGTTTGTGTAAAACCATATCAATTTAAAAGAAAAAAATGTTTTGATAATTTTTCAAATAGTAATGCCTAGATTTTGATGAAACAAAGTAATTTTTAAAGTGGAAATATAATTGATTTAATACAAGAAATTTGAAAAGGGAATCAGAGTATTTTACTCACTTGAAAAATTAAGTTTTGTAAATGAAAATGTTTTCAAACTTCAATTTATTTTGAAGTAGGTTAATTTGGAAATGATTTGGGGAAAAATGGAGAATATAATGGTATTTTGAGAATTTACTCAAGTATAACTTATTTTCAAGTTTTGAAGTACATTTGGAAATTTTAAGATTTGAAACATTGATTTATATCAATAGAAAAGTAATTTTGTGGATTATATTTGAAAAAGAATTTCTTGAGTAAAGAAACGTGGAAAAAGATTTTCTTGAGTAAGAAAATGTGAAAAATGAAGTATAAAGTCATAATATTTTGAGAAAGGATGAAATGGAATTTTTGAAGGTTAAGAAATATTTTTCGTAATAGAATTGTGATGAAAAATGATTTACGTATCTTAAAAATAATTTAGAATATAGTAAAATATTCCTACGCGATTTGAAATATGTTAAAATATTTCTACGTGATTTGAATTACGTTTAAATATTTTATGTGAGTTTAAATATTTTACGTGATTGTAAAATGTTGAAAAATATTTTACGTATCTTTAAAATGATTTGGAATACGTTAAAATATTTCTACACAATTTGAACTACTGTTGAAAAATCACTATGTGATTTAAAAGTGATAGAATATTTTTACGTAATTGTGAAAATGACAGAAAATCTTATGTGATTTGGAAAGTATTTTAAATATTTTGAGAATGATGAAAAAATGATTTACGCAACTTAAAAGAATGATTTTTAAGTTATGCGGTTTTAAAAATAGTGAAAATTTGTTATGCAATTTGAGAAACGTATATTGAGAAAAAAATGTTGAAAAATTAAATACGTGATTTAAAAGTGCAAATGTATGTTGCAAAAGATTTAGAAAACATAACAGAAATGTTACAAAATTTTAAAAACGTAAAAGAAGTGTTATGGTATTGTGAAACTATAACAAAAACATTTTGGAATTGTGAAAACGTAACAGAAACGTTTTGTAATTGTAAAAGTGAAATGGAAATGTTGCACAATTTTGTGAAAAACACGACGAAAGTGTTTCATAACTATGAAAATGTGATAATATGATTTTCCTGTTGAAAATACAGTATAAATACCGAAGAACCAGTATATGGATGCTGTGTGAGAAAATGACATGTTTTGCCTGTGATTGGCATTTGGTGCATTATACATGCATTGAAAAGATTTGGCCCGTTGGGGTTGGACTTGCACTGATATACTCATGCATTGTACAAATGAAATTGAAAAGATTTGGCCCGTTGGGGTTGGACTTGCACTGATATATTCGTGCATTGTATAAAATATAGCTAATAGCTATTATGGCCCTTGTGGTTGAAGAGGGAATGAGAATTGATAGTGAGGTCTATGATGGATCTTGGGGGCGTCGAGGCGCGGCGGTCGACCAGTGGACAACTGGCGAGTACCCTGTGCCACTTGGCGATGCAGTCCGTTGCAACGCATTGACGATACCCGACAAGAACACGATTCTTTTCTACGACTGGGAGATTGTCTTTGGGCTAAGGCTGACAACTAACCCGAGCATTCTTCTTGAAATTGTGAAAACCTCCATGGAGTCATTTTTGATAAACTGAGTCTTTGTACATATGCATAAATCTGAGCATTTATATCTGTATGATATATTAATTGAGGAATGTTGGCTATGACAATTGTTTTGAGTACTTGGATGATGATTGAACTGATAAATGATTAGATGATGATAGTTGATTAATGCTGATAGCATGATTATGGTATGATCTATCTGTATAATATTGTTGTTTGTGTTATCTCTGTGCTGCCATGTTGGTATTGGTGTAGGTGATCTCACCTCTTTGTTATATTGTTTTGTTGTGTCTCAGACCGTTAAAATCAAATAATAGAAAGATCGAGTTGTCTTAGACATAACGGGTGATGGATACTCTGAGATTGGAGATAACAATAAGGAGTGGACAGTCAGGACTCGAAGGTGTGCAGTGTGACAAAGGAACAAATGTCTGATGCATCAAGATGGACAAAAAAAGGAATTAGTATGTTAAAGTTTTTCATTAGTGTTGTACTGTGCTATTAAGTAGGACCAATCATGGGGTTTGCTACTGTCAAAAAAAAAAGAAAAAAAAATAAATCTGTTAATTTTATATTTCTCTTTAAATTGTGATATTAATTGGTGTCAATATTGCATAATGAATAGTTGAAATATGATTTTCAATATTACCTAATATTTTCAGTAAATTTACGTTTCAGTAAAGAAGAAATTTTGAAACCCATCTTTTATAACTCAAACTTTGTGCGAACTTATTTTCAGATTATGAGTCGGAAGTCAGAAATGTGATGCCCTAGCTAGGGTATTACATTAGTTGGTATCAGAGTTAGGGTGTTACACTTGAGGCATTACATTCCATTCATAATGTCCAAAGGGTACTACAAAAGCAATTTTGTACCTATCTTCTTCAGCTACTTCTATTTGATAGTATCCAGATTTCATATCAAATTTTGAGAATATATTAGCCTGATGAACTCTACTTACTAAATCTTTTTTTATTAGGAATTGGATACCTTATCCATCTTAAAACCTTGTTTAAAGGTTTATAATTAATTACTAATCTGGGGGCACCTCTTTCTATTTCTGAAGCGTTCATAACATAAAATCCTGCACAACTCCAAGGGGACTTACTTGGTCTAATTAAATCCTTATCTAAATATTCTTGAATTTCTTTCTTACAATATTCTAAGTATTGTTGATTCATTTGAATAGGTCTTGCTTTAGTAGGGATATTAATTTCTTCAAATCCTTCTTCATATGGTAAAGTTACTGTATACCATTTTCGTTCTTTAAAAGCATTAGGAAATTCACTACATACTTCTTGTTCAAATTTCTATTGAACATTTTTTATCTTATCTTGAACTTGGGGTTTATTTATTTGTTCTTGAATTCTTTTATATTGAACTTCTCTGCTTAACATGTTTATGTGCTTTGTTTTCTTTTCTATTAAGTTAATCTTAGAAATTAATGAATCTTGAACCATGTTTAATTCTTTAATTAAGGGTGGTTTTATAAACTCAAAACAAATTTTTTTTCCTAATGCATTAGTAACTAATCCTTTTTCGTTTACTGAGAAGGGGTATAGTAAAGATAAAAAAAGGAGTACCTAGAATTATTTGCTCAGAAATATTTTTTACTAATAAAAATGAGGTTTTATAACAAATTTTATTTTTACAGATCTTAGCATTATTTAACTTATATTTAATTTGCATTTTATTTCTAGAAGCACTACTTAACGATTCTGTGGTCTTATCGTAATACTTGGTTGGGATTAATCCTTCTTGAACACAATTTATATCAGCTCCTGAATCTATTAAGGCTATAAAATTAAATCGTTCATCTTTTATTACTAACTCTATTGGACAATGCCATTTATGAACAATTACTTGACTTAATAAATGAATATAAGGATCTTTTTCTGGGTCTTGACTGGTACTTGTATCTTGATTTTGTACTATTATTTGTGCTTGTAAATTTAGCATTTTGAATTCTAAATCAGTATCTTTTTCTTTAAGTAATTTAACTTCATTCTTTAAATTTTTTATTTCTTCTTTGTAAATCTTTTAGGGTAACTTCATTTCTTTGAGGTTTCTTAAATCTTTCTAATACTTCTTTCATATCTATCTTTTGCACTTCTTCTTTTTTCTTATCCTCGTATTCTAGAAATTCTTTTATTTGCTGAATGAACTCTTGCTTAACAGATGATTCTTCCATGTTTTCTATTATGCTTAATAATGATGATGCTTGATTTCTAGTAATTACATTAATAGTTTTTAAGCATGATGAACAATCATATAGTTCTGGTCCTAAGCCTGTACATTCTTTGTTATTATCGCTTTCTGATTCAGATGAAGATGAGTCTTTTAATTGATTAATCATTTCTTCTTCAGAACTGTATTCTTCTTCAGAAGATTCAGATTCATTAATTAATATGTTTATTAAAGATTTCTTTAATTCTTCATCAATTTTTAGATTATTAATTTTTTGTTTTACTTTACAGTCTTTCTTATAATGTCCTACTCAGCCACATTTATAACATACTATTTCATTTTTAGACTTAGACGATCTATACTTAGTTTTCTTTGATGATCTAGGTTTTGATGAGCTTGCTTCTTCTTTATAGTGTTTTTTTATAGTAGCGCCTAGATTTTCTTGACTTATGAGGAACATATTTTTGAACTTTCTTTTGTCTACTTGGAGCTTTGACTCCTTCTATTCCCCACTGGGAACAAAATGATCCTAATTCTTTTCTAGTGGTTTTTGCTTCATTCTTAAGCTTATGTTGAAGTTTAAGATCTAAACACACTTGCAATCCAGTTTCTATAATATAATTAGACAATTGACCAAACGTAAGTTGATCGTAAGGAATTGTACCATCATTTTGGTTCTGAATCATTACTTTAACTTTTTCTGCAACCAATTTAGGAAGACCAGCTATAAATCTTTCTTTCCAGTAATCAGCTGATGCATCACTTCTTAAATATAGCTTAGACAAAAACATATCCCTATACCATCTATAATCAGACATGGAGGGACAATATAGATTAACAATTTGGTCTGCAATTCTTTGCTGAAATTTTAAGGGTTCTCCTATAAAATGCTTTGTTATTGTGTACAAAAGAGTTGTTACAGCATCTTCAAATACTTGTCCATTAGAATCAATTTTTGTTGAATTCATTATAAAATCCTATTCTTCTTGACTTAGCACATTATCCCACCATCCTTTAAGCTGGCCTGTAAATCTCATAACAATTAAGGAGGCTGAAGTTCTATCAGTATTATTTTTCCCTTTAAAGGCTGTTGCAGCCATAGTCATTTGTTGAACAGTGTCTAAAATTTGTTGTTCACCTAATCCGTCTATATTCCATTCATTAATTGATTCACCAGAAAAGGCTACAGAATCTTGAAAAGGTCTTTCTTCATACTGAACATTAGGATATGTGGGTCTTGGGTAATAATTTCTAGTTTTTGAGACAAGCATATCTTTTCTTAACTTATTAACTTGAAGATTTAAAAGTTCATTTTCTAATTCTTCAATTTTTTATAAAGTATGTATCTTTGGTGTAGAACTCGTTCCTATGGTTAACTGTTCTAATTTTTTCTTAATTTCTTCAATAGAGTTGTCAAATTTTGAACCAAAGTGTATATTTTTTAAATCTGATTCTGCGACATTAATTACCTTATAAAAGGGTCTATTAGGATCTAAATTTTTATTAACATTTTGAGCTGATGTATATTCTTTAGGTTTTTCACTTATTTGATTATCTATCCTTTCTAATGTTTTAGACATAGTATGGAGCATTTGATTAGAGTAATTAAGTTGTTGATGAACTTTATCAAAATCGCCCTTATCTATAGGTAAATTATGAGCTCTTGAAGCTATTGCCTTAAAAGGGGTGGCTTCAACTTCTAATCCTTCTTTTGTGGTTACCTTAATGGTTTTTAAGGGAGGAAATTCTGAAATTATTATCTTGTCTTTTTCGGTTTTCCATGAAGTTGATATTTTATTATTTACTAATATTTCTGGTATTCTTATAAAAGGATTTTGAATATTATTTTCTTTGCAATACTTTTCAAACCAGTCAAAGAAATATAAATTAATTTGTTGTTCTCTTAAATATAAGTAAAATTCTTCTCTAAACTTAGTAGTTTGTTCTTTACTAAAATTCTTAAAATACCAATCTCTTTTATCTTTATTATAAGGAGCTTCAAAATCATTACTTGTCCATTTTTTATCTATTTCAAAGGGTTCTTGTTTAGTTAATACATTAATAACTTGGGATCTAGTGGGTGAATATTCTGGTGATTCTGATCTATGAGTTTGTTGGTAAATTGGTTGAGGAACATTAGGTTCAAAGTTTACACCAGTTAGGTTTATATTAACAGCCGATCCATCTACTGAATGTCTTGAGGAAGTAGGAGCAGTTGAAGGGATGTTAATTATCGGATTTGTAGGAGTGTTTAGTCTAGAGTGAGAATTAGACCTAAGCATTCCTATTCTTATATTAGAACCATCTTGAACTATTGTTCTTATTCTAGTATTTCTTATCGGTTGAGGGGGTATTACATCTGGAAACACCCAATCTTCAGGAATCCTAGACAAGATTTCTTCATGAGATAATCTTTTAGGAGTTAGTATTGATGATTTCTTAAGATTTGCTTCCATAATTACAGTTTCACGCTTTGGGGATTGTCTTAGTGCTTTAAAGTTTTGATCTTCATAAGAGACTTTATAATAAACTCTATACATAACAGACATATGCTTAGTTCCTTCTTGAAAAACATTATCCAATATCTAAACATTTAATTCTAAAGCTTGCTTAGTCATATAATCATTTAATGGCATGGTATAATTAGGATAACAGTTAAAGAAAATAGGACCATCATGCAAATTAGATTCTAAAATAGCAGTAATTTGATCATGAAGTTTTCTTAACCTTTTATCTCTTAACAAAATTAACACAGGATTATCAATTCCTAACTATGTTGTCCTTTAGCAGCAACTTAAATTAATCCTATGTGTATAAACTGATAATTATCCTTAACATGTTGATCAATAATATTATCTTTTAGTAAACTTATCGATTCACAAGGTTTTTCTAGAATATGAGTAGCTTCGAACATATGGATCTGATCCTTAGGCTTGAATAAGGAAGTACTAGTTTTATAAATTTCTTTAGGAGGAACATAAGGAATTGCCCAATTTTGAAGGTTGTTTTCAATATTAGCAATTTCTAATTCATTTGCTTGAACTTGATCTTGATCTACTTCTAATCTAGAGGATGTAGATTTAAACTGTGAGGAACTTATGTAATACCCTAGAAAGTCATGTTAGGCTTGTATATGGTTACAGAGGTAGCCTAATACTTACTTAACATGTCTGTGAAGTTTTGTGGCTTTCTGAGTATGTTTAGACACTTTGCTGTAACACTATGTGAGAAATATAGCTGTTATTTGCTCTGAAAGTGGCTTAAACTGCTTAGTTAATGGAGATAAATGTCGAAAGTTTATTTTCAAGTCATAAATGTGGGAACTGTGCTACAATTAAAGTTTGAGAATTTTAGGAGTTAGTTCGGCATTTTTAAGCATACTGGTTGTGTGTTTTAGTGCTGGTTTGACCCACAACTGATATCGAAATATCAGTTTTTGGTGACAAAGAATTTTTAATGAATCTTAAGATTTATTTTGAATATGTTGGAAGCTAAGAAACTAGATTCGGTGGAATCTGGGCGTTCTTAGCTGTTTGGGTTTTGGTACCCAAATAAAAGAAGTCTAAATAGACTTCCCTTCTTGTGAAAATATCCCATGGTGGGGATATTTTATGGGCAGAAACAGAAGAGCAAAAACGTGAGAAAGAAAAGAAGAGAAAAGAAAGAAAAGAGAGGAGAGAAAGAGAAGGAAAGGAGAAGGAAGAGAAAGATCAACCATCCAAGGAGAGGATCCGCGTGAAGGCCTTGCTTCATCTTCATCATCTTGATCTTGAGGTCGGGGGAAATCTATTTTTACTTGTTTGTGTACATTCTTTTCTTTTGGTTTAAGAAAAGCTTGAAGAGGAAATGAGGTTGATGGGTGATTTGATGTTTTATAAGTTGAATCTTGATGTGGTTAGTATGGTTGAGTTAGAAACTAAATTATGAATGTGTTTAGATGAATTTCTCATCATTTGGAGCCTTAATTCCAATTCTAGTCATTTTTGGGGATTTTGGTCAAGTTGGAGATTTTGATTCATAAGTGTTGATTCAAATGAAATTGATGTTGTTTGAGAGTTAAAATGTGTAGTTGGACCTTATTAGAGGTTGGAAATCACTTGAAAATGGATTTTTAGTGATTGGAAGTGGTTTTAGTTCTAATGGAACAGTAACCCGTAGCTGCAGAATTATGCAGATTTTGAGTTTTGCTATTCACGCCGCAACGTTGGACTTTCACGCCGCAACGTTGGGAAGAACATGATGAATGCCGCAATGTTGGGTAGAAAAAGGGACTTGCGCCGCAACGTTGAATGTTTATACTGCAACGTTGAATGTTTGCGCCGCAACATTGAATGTTTACGCCACAACATTGGCAGTTTTTCCTACCAGTACTTGAACCCGAGACTTGGGCACCGCAACGTGGAATAGGGGACGCCGCAACGTTGGTGCCAGAAAATAACTATGAGTTATGTTTGATGCTCTAGATCATTCTAGTAGCATAATTTTCTTCTTTTATACTTCTTAATGACTGTTGAGACACTAGTAAGAGTATTTAATGAAGTGAGAATGTGATAAATCATATTGATTTGTGACACTAATTATGTGAGATAATTAGACATGAATATATACATATATGGTGTATTATGATGAATTGAGGAAATGAGTTTCTCCTAAGTATTAGGATCACTCATGTATGCTCTTTTAAGAGTGTTAAAGTACTTCTATAAGTATTTGATGAAGAGTTGTGAATTAAACCTGAAATGCATATAAATCAATTGTGAAACTAGTTATGGAAAGTAATTGGTAATTGTTTTGCATGAGATGTTTGAGAAGCATAGATTGGTGAGTAATATCCTTTCTATGTCTTTGTATAATAGATTGGTGAGTAATATCCAACTCTATTGTATGTGAAATACCTTGAGGTTTATAATATCCTCTTAGTATTGTTGAGAATCATAGATTGGTGAGTAATATCCTCTCTATATTGTGAGTAGTAAGGTGAGTAATATCCTTATTACATTGTGAAGTAAGGAGGCGAGTAATATCCTCTTTGCTTTGTTTGGCCCCGTGAAAGTGTGTGTTCTATATCAGGTAAGGCGCTTAGTACCCTTCCTAATATAGTAAAGTATGAAAGGATAAAATTCCTTGTTCATTATTGTTAACTGTGTAGTTGATGAGACTTCACTACTCGGGGGGGAATGAGACATCCTCTGTGATAATGATACATGCTGGATGAGACTCCCAGTGCTTGTTCAAGGTTATGGATGAAACTATGGACTTCCATTACTTTGCTCAAGTTTCATGCATTCATGACATTACCATGGGATTGGAGTCCTGGATGTGGTATCATGCATTATGCATTTTCATACTTAGGAATCTGCATAGACATAATCATTAGTCATAATTAAGCATAACATGGCGATTGTATGGGCAGTTGCTATCATGACATTTTCATGCATTGCAATTGTATGGGCGATTGCTTGTTGTTGAAATGAGGAGTTGTTACTTCTATTATTGAAGAATCAATAAGATAATTATAAATATTATCTGTTTGTATATATTTATATACTGGTATTGGAATACTTCTACTGAGATATATTTTCTTACCCCGATTGTATTGCCATGTAAATCCAGGTGCGAGCTCTTCGAAAGGGAAGAAGAAGATGTATGAAGACTAGCATAATATAGATGTTTGTTTTGAGCTAAGCTTATAAATGTTTTATATTTGCTTAGTTGTTGCAAGTTATGTATAACAAGACGCCTGAGGTTGTGATACTATCTATATATATATATATATATATATATATATATATATATATATATATATATATATATATATATATAACTTTTGCTATCGTGGCTTTCCATATTTAGTAATTACGTATGAACGATATGGATAAGATGTTATTTTATGTTAGTAGTAGCAGGGTCAATATTGGGTTATTCACTTATATGACGATATATTTGGGTAGTAAATATTGGGCTGTTACAACCTATGCTAGAAGCCTTCCCGCTACAGAAGGAGAGCTCACTTAAGTTTCTGAATATCCTAGACATAATGAAGGAATTCTCTTACCGGGACCACCACTTGCATGTACGGGACCACCTAACCTTGCCTTCTCCGGCACTAACACAGGCTGACCAACATACCGACCAAGGGCTGACCAACGCTAAGTCCTTCTCCCTTCCTTAGGCTTCAGATACTCAGAACCTCTTGCGAGGCTCTGATACCAGTAACGAGAGGACCGACGGCATAGGCTCAACAGTAGTAAAAATATGCATTTGTAAATAGAAAGAAGAGAGTTATCAGAAATCAGGATCAAAATACTTTATTGATAATTTCAAAATACTTACAGAGTACGTGATACAAAATTACAAGTCTTGAACAAAAACTGAATTCCAAAGGTTTATAGAGGAAACAGAGTACATGAGTTTTGATACAAAGTGTTTATAGAAATTTTTCAAACTAAATTTTTCCGATGCCTTTCTCTGAAGGAGCTTCAACTTATATAGAGAAAAGACTTCGAATATGAACCTATCAGGAACCTTCATGGGAAGCTTCGTGCTGCGCTAGATGACAAGTGAGGAGCCTTCACGGGAAACTTCATCCTTAGCTAGGTGACAAATGAGGAACCTTCACGGGAACCTTCATGTTTTGCAAGCCAACAAATCAGGAAACTTCATAATTAGACAAATGAACTAGATGACAAATAAGGAGCCTTCATAGGAATCTTGACGAATAGCTAGATGACGAATAAGGAACCTTCATAGGAAATTTCTTGCTTAGCAAAATGACGAATAAGTAACCTTCATGGGAACCTTCACAGGAATCTTACGAAATTTCCTGCTTAGCTAAACAACGTATTAGGAAGCTTCATAATATGACAAATAAGGAACCTTCATGAGAAATTTCATAATTGTGTGGGCCTTTACAGGTTGGAAAGGTCTACACCATAACAGTCATCTTCATTACTATTACCGAGAAGGTCATTGTTTTCACTTCCTTCACTGGGAGGAGACGAACCAAAGGTGGACATGGTTGTCTTGATTTTGCTTAACGATTCTTGTTCTGAGGACGAAGAGGCCAGTTCTTGAAGAAGCTTATTCTTAAGTTCTTCAAATTGTGATGGCTTCTTATGATTCTTCTTAACCAAAGAAGGATTAGCAAGGAACCATTGATTAACCGCTTCAATACTTACTAATTTCATGTTGAACTGAGGCCACCATTTAACACTAAATTCTCTGGCGACCCATTCTGGATGAGGAATCTGATGCTTATGATAGAAATTATAATCCCAAACATTAATCCAAGCAATTCCAAAAGTAGCATAAAAATGTAAGAGTCTGGAACCTTGAGGAAAATCAGTTTTTTGAGTAAACAAATTGTAAGAATCCTTAGCAAGCTGAGGAAGAATATCAACACAAGGACCAGTGGTACACATCCAATCGGCAAACCATGAGGGAAAGTTTTTTATCCCTTTCTGGAACCAAAAGAACCAAGAGTGAGAATATGGCCTGAGGAGCATAAATCTGTACCAAGCTTGCTGATAATCCCAGTAAGTATAAGTTTGAGGATCAAATTTAATTGAAAATGATTTTGGAGTGTGAGGAGCTTGATTCCAATCTTTTGGACCTAAAACTTTAAGGATCTTTACTTTAGAAAAATCAATATAATCGGGATTAGTATCACTATAATAATGATCTAAAGAGATTGATTCAGTATCAATGAGGATACGTTCATAAAAAGTTCTATTCTTTTTAAGTGACTCTTGAGGAACACAATGAAAATCTGGGGGAAGCATGTTCTGAATGATTTCTTGAGGGGTCGAGTGAGGAGAAAAGAATACTGGTTCAAGGGTGATTATGGGTTCAAAATTATTTTTCTTAACATATTTGCATCCTTCTGTGGTGGGAGAATTGGTGAATAGCGGTGAAGATTGTTTCGGTCTCTGAGGAGTTCTAGAAGGAGTACCAGTAATGGTTTGTGAGTAAGATAGAGGTGTAAACCTATTGGGTGAGGGAGATGAAGGTCGCATCAGACTAATAGGATTAGGAACATGAACTAGGGTGGAAGACCCTTTTAAGGAGGTAGATGACCTTGTACTTATCTCAAGAAATGTTCTTATCTCAGTAAATCTGCATGTACTTATCCAGAGTAATTTTCTTAGCCTTTGATTTTGATGAGGAGCTAGCGGCCATTGTAACCCTGCAAAAACTCTCTGGTTAGGAAATCAGGAAGATAATTATCTTTTCCTTTAATATGTTGAATATCAAAATCAAAACAAGATAACAGTGCTTGCCATCTAGCAAAAATCTGTTTTGAAACCAAGTTCTTAACATCCTTTTGAATAATTGAAGGAGTAGCTTTACAATTAATTTTTAACAAAAATCTTTTATTATACAAATCATCTTGAAATTTTCTGATACTTAGCACTATAGATAAAACTTCTTTCTTAACAGTACTATAATTCTGTTGAGCCGGTTACCAAAATCCAGAGTGATATCTGACGACTTGTTCTTTGGATGACTCAGGTAGTAACTGCTTTAACACTCCCCCATACCCCAAATCAGAGGCATCTGTTTCTACTATGAGAGAGGCTTGAGGATCCGGAAGTCCTAAACAAGGAATATTTTTTACTAAATTCATAACTTGTTGAACAGCATTAGTCATTTGATTATCCCAAGGAGGCGGGTCTTTTCTTAGCCTTTTAAATAAAGGAGCACAAATTATTCGAATATTAGGAATAAAGTCTGCCACATAATTAACACATCCTAAAAATCTCTGAAGAGTATTCTTATCTTTGAGTTCGTTGGAGAACTTATCTGCAAATTCTATGGATCTTTCTATGGGAACAATAGTACCTTAATTAATTTCGAATCCTAGAAATCTAGTCTTAGTTTGGAATAGTTTCATTTTCTTAGCAGAGATTACTAAACCATTTTCTTTAATAAGATTAAAGAAAGTCTCTAAATGATTAAAGTGTTGATCAATAGAGTTACTGAATACTAATACATCATCTAGATATACTATGGTGAACTTTGAGTAAGGATTCAAAATATTATTCATTATATTTTAAAATTCTGAAGGGGCATTTTTTAATCCTTGAGGCATTACATTCCATTCATAATGTTCAAAGGGTACTGCAAAAGCAGTTTTGTACCTATCTTCTTTAGCTACTTCTATTTGATAGTATCCAGATTTCATATCAAATTTTGAGAATATATTAGCCTGATGAACTCTACTTACTAAATCTTTTTTATTAGGAATTGGATACCTTATCCATCTTAAAACCTTGTTTAAAGGTTTATAATTAATTACTAACTGGGGCACCTCTTTCTATTTCTGAAGCTGTTCATAACATAAAATCCTGCACAACTCCAAGGGGACTTACTTAGTCTAATTAAATCCTTATCTAAATATTCTTGGATTTCTTTCTTACAATATTCTAAGTATTGTTGATTCATTTGAATAGGTCTTGCTTTAGTAGGGATATTAATTTCTTCAAATCCTTCTTCATATGGTAAAGTAACTGTATACCTTTTTCGTTCTTTAAAAGCATTAGAGAATTCACTACATACTTCTTGTTCAAATTTCTATTGAACATTTTTTATCTTATCTTGAACTTGGGGTTTATTTATTTGTTCTTGAATTCTTTTATATTGAACTTCTCTGCTTAACATGTTTATGTGCTTTGTTTTCTTTTCTATTAAGTTAATCTTAGAAATTAATGAATCTTGAACCATGTTTAATTCTTTAATTAAGGGTGGTTTTATAAACTCAAAACAAATTTCTTTTCCTAATGCATTAGTTACTAATCTTTTTTCGTTTACTGAGAAGGGGTATAGTAAAGATAAAAATGGAGTACCTAGAATTATTTGCTCAGAAATATTTTTTACTAATAAAAATGAGGTTTTATAACAAATTTTATTTTTACAGATCTTAGCATTATTTAACTTATATTTAATTTGTATTTTATTTCCGGAAGCACTACTTAACGACTCTGTGGTCTTATCGTAATACTTAGTTGGGATTAATCCTTCTTGAACACAATTCATATCAGCTCCTGAGTCTATTAAGGCTATAAAATTAAATCGTTCATCTTTTATTACTAACTCTATCGGACAATGCCATTTATGAACAATTACTTGACTTAATAAATGAATATAAGGATCTTTTTCTAGGTCTTGACTGGTACTTGTATCTTGATTTTGTACTATTATTTGTGCTTGTAAATTTAGCATTTTGAATTCTAAATCAGTATCTTTTTCTTTAAGTAATTTAACTTCATTCTTTAAATTTTTTATTTCTTGCTGTAAATCTTTTAGGGTAACTTCATTTCTTTGAGGTTTCTTAAATCTTTCTAATACTTCTTTCATATCTATCTTTTGCACTTCTTCTTTTTTCTTATCTTCGTATTCTAGAAATTCTTTTATTTGCTGAATGAACTCTTGCTTAACAGATGATTCTTCCATGTTTTCTATTATGCTTAATAATGATGATGCTTGATCTCTAGTAATTACATTAATAGTTTTTAAGCATGATGAACAATCACATAGTTCTGGTCCTAAGCCTGTACATTCTTTGTCATTATCGCTTTCTGATTCAGATGAAAATGAGTCTTTTAATTAATTAATCATTTCTTCTTCAGAACTGTATTCTTCTTCAGAAGATTCAGATTCATTAATTAATATGTTTATTAAAGATTTCTTTAATTCTTCATCAATTTTTAGATTATTAATTTTTTGTTTTACTTTACAGTCTTTCTTATAATGTCCTACTCGGCCACATTTATAACATACTATTTCATTTTTGGACTTAGACGATCTATACTTATTTTCTCTTCTTTCTATTTATAAATGCATATTTTTACTACTGTTGAGCCTATGTCGTTGGTCCTGTCGTTACTGGTATCAGAGCCTCGTAAGAGGTTCTGAGTATCCAAAGCCTAAGGAAGGGAGAAGGACTTAGCGTTGGTCAGCCCTTGGTCGGTACGTTGGTCAGCCTGTGTTAGTGCCGGAGAAGGCAAGGTTAGGTGGTCCCGTACATGCAAATGGTGGTCCCGGTAAGAGAATTCCTTCATTATGTCTAGGATATTCAGAAACTTAAGCGAGCTCTCCTTCCGTAGCGGGAAGGCTTCTAGCATAGGTTCCTCATAGTTTAAATCTGCATCCTCTAGATTAGAAGTAGATCAAGATCAGGTTCAAGCAAATGAATTAGAAATTGCTAATATTGAAAACAACCTTCAAAATTGGGCAATTCCTTATGTTCCTCCTAAAGAAATTTATAAAACTAGTACTTCCTTATTCAAGCCTAAGGATCAGATCCATATGTTCGAAGCTACTCATATTCTAGAAAAACCTTGTGAATTGATAAGTTTACTAAAAGATAATATTATTGATCAACATGTTAAGGATAATTATCAGTTTATACACATAGGATTAATTTAAGTTGCTGCTAAAGGACAACATAGGTTAGGAATTGATAATCCTGTGTTAATTTTGTTAAGAGATAAAAGGTTAAGAAAACTTCATGATCAAATTACTGCTATTTTAGAATCTAATTTGTATGATGGTCCTGTTTTCTTTAACTGTTATCCTAATTATACCATGCCATTAAATGATTATATGACTAAGCAAGCTTTAGAATTAAATGTTCAGATATTGGATAATGTTTTTCAAGAAGGAACTAAGCATATGTCTGTTATGTATAGAGTTCATTATAAAGTCTCTTATGAAGATCAAAACTTTAAAGCACTAAGACAATCCCCAAAGCATGAAACTGTAATTATGGAAGCAAATCTTAAGAAATCATCAATACTAACTCCTAAAAGATTATCTCATGAAGAAATCTTGTCTAGGATTCCTGAAGATTGGGTGTTTCCAGATGTAATACCCCCTCAACCGATAAGAAATACTAGAATAAGAACAATAGTTCAAGATGGTTCTAATATAAGAATAAGAATGCTTAGGTCTAATTCTCACTCTAGACTAAACGCTCCTACAAATCCGATAATTAACATCCCTTCAACTGCTCCTACTTCCTCAAGACATTCAGTAGATGGATCGGCTATTAATATAAACCTAACTGGTGTAAACTTTGAACCTAATGTTCCTCAACTAATTTACCAACAAACTCATAGATCAGAATCACCAGAATATTCACCCACTAGATCCCAAGTTATTAATGTATTAACTAAAGAAGAACCCTTTGAAATAGATAAAAAAATGGATAAGTAATGATTTTGAAGCTCCTTATAATAAAGATAAAAGAGATTGGTATTTTAAGAATTTTAGTAAAGAACAAACTACTAAGTTTAGAGAAGAATTTTACTCATATTTAAGAGAACAACAAATTAATTTATATTTCTTTGACTGGTTTGAAAAGTATTGCAAGGAAAATAATATTCAAAATCCTTTTATAAGAATACCAGAAATATTAGTAAATAATAAAATATCAACTTCATGGAAAACAGAGAAAGATAAGATAATAATTTCAGAATTTCCTCCCTTAGAAACCATTAAGGTGACCACAAAAGAAGGATTAGAAGTTGAAGCCACCCCTTTTAAGGCAATAGCTTCAAGAGCTTATAATTTACCTATAGATAAGGGCGATTTTAATAAAGTTCATCAACAACTTAATTACTCTAATCAAATGCTCCATACTATGTCTAAAACATTAGAAAGGATAGATAATCAAATAAGTGAAAAACCTAAAGAATATACATCAGCTCAAAATGTTAATAAAAATTTAGATCCTAATAGACCCATTTATAAGGTAATTAATGTCCTAGAATCAGATTTAAAAAATATACACTTTGGTTCAAAATCTAACAACTCTATTGAAGAAATTAAGAAAAAATTAGAACAATTAACCATAGGAACGAGTTCTACACCCAAGATACATACTTTACAAAAAAATTGAAGAATTAGAAAATGAACTTTTAAATCTTCAGGTTAATAAGTTAAGAAAAGATATGCCTATCTCAAAAACTAGAAATTATTACCCAAGACCCACATATCTTGATGTTCAGTATGAAGAAAGACCTTTTCAAGATTCTGTAGCCTTTTCTGGTGAATCAATTAATGAATGAAATATAGACGAATTAGGTGAACAACAAATTTTAGACACTGTTCAACAAATGACTATGGCTGCAACAGCCTTTAAAGGGAAAAATAATACTGATAGAACTTCAGCCTCCTTAATTGTTATGGGATTTACAGGCCAGCTTAAAGGATGGTGGGATAATGTGCTAAGTCAAGAAGAAAAGGATTTTATAATGAATTCAACAAAAATTGATTCTAATGGACAAGTATTTGAAGATGCTGTAACAACTCTTTTGTACACAATAACAAAGCATTTTATAAGAGAACCCTTAAAATTTCAGCAAAGAATTGCAGACCAAATTGTTAATCTATATTGTCCCTCCATGTCTGATTATAGATGGTATAGGGATATGTTTTTGTCTAAGCTATATTTAAGAAGTGATGCATTAGCTGATTACTAGAAAGAAAGATTTATAGCTGGTCTTCCAAAATTGTTTGCAGAAAAGGTTAAAGTAATGATTCAGAACCAAAATGATGGTACAATTCCTTACGATCAACTTATGTTTGGTCAATTGTCTAATTATATTATAGAAACTGGATTGCAAGTGTGTTTAGATCTTAAACTTCAACATAAGCTTAAGAAAAATTTCAAAGAAATGTATTTTTTCCCGAAATAGCTGGAATTATTGTGATGACATATTTTCATAAAAGAATTACTGAGAATTAGTATTCTCACCCCATTTCTATATTTTTATTCTATGATAATTCCAAGATCAGATCTAGCAGCACTACGGTCTGAGCAGGAGTTGAAGTTTACTCTAAGATTTGAAGTTTTATATAAAGGATGTATGGATATTGTCATATAAACGATTGATGTATAGTTGTATTTTAATTTATACATTTTTATAAATTTCCTTTTAGTATATGTATATTATTTTCACCTATCCATGCTTCTATTTTTGTATAACACAGTAAAGTATATTTGAAATTTTTATTATTAATTTTAAGTGATGTGCTTACTACTAATTACTATGGTGTAATTTCGGTTACACTTTAGTGTTAGTAGTAAGGGCGTTACACCTTACAATATACTTGTTGTAATTACAAACCAAAACAAATCCATGTATGCTTTTACTTACAGGCTATTTCTAATATACACCCTCCTTTGGAGGGTGTATCATACACCATGTGATCCAAGCCATTGATTTAATCATAAAAATAATCAATGGCTTGGATCAATTACAGGAAACCTGCTTAGCAGTTGTGTAATTTTAAAAAAAAGAAGTACCAGTCTTTCCGGGTCGGTGAACAGTAAAATTCTCAGAAGGTGCCAGTTCATTTTTTGACAGAAACAGTACATTTTTGAAAGAAATAGTACTTTCCCCCGACAGAAACAGTATATTTTCTGACAAATTAGTACATTTTACGACAGAACAGTTCACTTCCCCACAGAACACAACATGTTTTTGATAGAACAGTACATTTACCGACATAAAACTACATTTTTTGACAGAAAACTACATTTTCTGATAGAACAGTAGATTTTCCGACATAAATAGTACATTTTTTCGACAAAACAGTGTATTTTCCGGAATGAACAGTGCATTTCTGGCTTGAAACAATAAACGTCGCCTCTTGAGTGAACACTATGATCTGAAAAAAAAAAGATAACCTGCCCAAAAAAAAAACTTGCTTTTACAGGTAAAAATCAAAGGTGCACGGTACACCCAAACTCAATAGGGTGTACCATAGCAATGCCCTTACTTACATTGCTGATCTAGTTTTCATATACAATTACAAACCAAAACAATATCAATCTATACCAAAACAAAGTACAAATATTAGGTACCCAAAACTATACTCAAAGCAAACTATAACTTAATCACCAAACAATGACATATCCATATTACAACTTAATATGCCAGGTGTAGTCCACCAATGATCATAACTCTCTTACCAATCTTCTATGGCCTCTAACTAGTGTTCCATTTGTCTGGCTTCCTTATGTATTAGCTGCTAGTAGATTGGTTTGCATGGTGGCTACATTGGTAGCTGGTGGAGCATGCTCTTTGTTTTGACTTGGTTGAACTATAGGGATTGATGGTGTTGTTGCAGTAATTGGATTTGGAAAACATGCACCAGAACTGATTTGACTGAGTTCATTTGTGCCTCCTCCATTATTGGTTGAAGCAATCCCTACATTTTGACTTACAACAGGAGTAGAACTTCTATCCTTCTAGATTAATAGTTGCAACATCCATTATGTTTCCACCCACATCTTGACTTGCAGTAGGTTGAGTTGCAGGGCTTAGTGCAATACCTCTTCCTCTGCCTTTTCCTCTTTCTTTTCCTTTGCTTGGTGCTCTACCTCTTCCTCTACTACTTTCATTATGCAAAAGAAGGTCAAGTTAGACAAATAATTAACTAACAAAACATAAAATAAGCTAGCTGATCCAGATTTCTTACCATAGTTGATCCATTTGTGTCTTTACCCCCTACATTCTCATTTGTGGTAGCAGTTTGTTGGACTACATCAACATGTGCATTGCCCCTTCCTTTCCCCCTTCCTCTACCACTTTCATTCTACAAAAGAAATTTAAGTTAAACAACCAATTAACTAAAAAAAACACAAAATAAGCTAGCTGGTCTAGATTTCTTACCATAGCTGATCTTGTAACACCCTTTAATTTAATAACCACTGCATAATCCTCATTATACTACGGTCACTAAATTTTGGCGTGCTATAACTCAAATAATAAGTTTTTCCAAAATTAAATCATTGTACATATAAGGGAAATATGAGCCACGAATGAATAGTTACACATTCTGTCGTTTTAAGATATAATTCAACAAGATATACTCGAGATACAACATATAAAACTGGTTAATTACTTTAAAACATACATATACTCAAAATAGCCTTTATATAAGTAGTGCAAAAGAAAATATAACTACCCACAACTGTAACACCCCAAATTTTAGACTATGTTGCAAGAGCTGACAGAATTACACTACTTTGTGTTTTCTGTGCATTATAAAAATAATTTGATTATTCCGATACTATTTGTGATTATTTTGTGTGATTTGCTCCTGGTCAAGAAAATAATAATTTTCGGGCCGGGGAAATTCTTGTCTGATTATTTAGAGACGGGGGATCTTACTTAACCCGAATCTGAGTAACACAGAAAAGAATCTATTAATTTTTAGAATTTATCTGTAAAATAATTCTATTTTACTGATAAATATATGTTGCTTGATGCATAGTTGCTATTGCAATGAATTATTCGATCCGACTATAATTTGCCATAATGATCAACCGACCAAAATTCTGGAATTCTAATTCGACCAAAATTCTGGAAATCCCAATCCGACAGAAGTTCCTCAATATTTTCCCAAATGGTTTTCATTTCAAAACCTGTTTCGACAAACCGAATTCAACAATTTCTTTTGAGAATAGATTCTTGTCGATACTGACTTTATTTCAAGCCTATTCCGATAAACAAAGCTCGACAGTTTTATGAATATACTCCTGTCGATAGACTCGGTCTTTCTCAAGCCTTACAGGGATCCAAAAGATCAATCTCACGTAACTCATTCGACAATCCAAGATTTTTGAAGGTCTTGACATCGACAGAATTTGGACAAGATCCAAACACTTGAATAAATTTTCCTAACATTTTGATCCCGTCAGATTTAATTACTGAATGCAAGCATAAGTTAAATAGTGAGTTGAATTCGACACTTCCAGAGCATTTCCCGACAACATCAATCGGTAGTTCGACAAAACCCAAAATACCTCAAGATCGATGAAACCGATTCTCAATTCTTGAATCGAAATCAAAGATTTTGGTCATTATGGTACGCTCTTCCGACAAAGACCATCTATTCGACCAAGACCATCTTTCCGACAGAAGACCATCTATTCAAAACATGGGAGAAGTCCTCAGGTTCGACAAAGCGATGGACGTTCTGTTAGCAAAGAATCAGTTAAGAACAATATGGTTCTCCTTTTCCCTAAATCTTGTTGGACGATTCTACAAATCAAAATGAAGATGTTTATATTCGTCGAAATATACCTTCTAAAACAATGCCAAAATCCGTCGAATTGGATCTTTTGATTATTAAGTACCAAGTTAAAATTTGTCGAGTGAGGATGCTAGTATCAGTTAAGTGAAAATGTCAATATTCATCGAGTGAGGATGCTCATGTCTGTTGAGTTAGAATGTCAATTTCCGTTGAGTGGGGATACCAATGTCCGTCGAATTTGAATAATAATGTTCGTCGAGTTATGGTGCTAACGACCGTCGAGTAAGAATTCCTGATTTCAGTAGAAAAACTTCTCTAATGTCAAAATCCGTCGAATTTGATCTTCTGACCATATAATATTTTGTCGATTCGACAATTGGAAGATTTCTCCAACGTCAACACCTGTCCGACAAATTAGGATATTTGTTGACCTTTTCAAGTTCATCCGACAGCCTTTCATTTTCGTTTGACAGAATCACCATTCGACAGAGTTCTCATCCGACAACACTTGATTTTAACCATTCTTGGGGAAATGATGTTCTCCCATCTTTCCGAATTTTGTTATGTCGTTGTTTGTCAAAAATTTCCTTGGAAACTCACGTTCATGCAGCAATTTGGAGGGGTTCTACGTCGGCCACGTAGCAGCTTGAAGGAGGTTCTACAAGGTTCTTGAACAATCCAATAACCTTGAAAGTCAAATGAATGACATCAGCCACGTGGATTCAGAATAAGATATTTTACTTCATGTAAATCCTAAACTTTATTTAAACTTATCCCACGGCAGCAGCATTCATAAATTTCACTCTCCCACAATTTCATTTTCTCTCTCATCAAAAAGCATCCATCTTTTCTCTCAAAAATCTTACGAACAGTATCGCTTTTTCTTTTTTCTTTTCTTTGGTTCGGCCAAGCATCCTACCGATACCATCCATCACCTGTAATTTTCATTCTCACCACTTCCTAAAGCCAAACACCATTCTAAACACTTTCATTTAGAAAGTTTTCACAAAATCCCACTCTAAGTGCTTCAAAATCCAATTTCTATCTTACTTCTTTGGAGGAATTGTTGTGGCTTGTACGAAAACAAGGAGAAGGAGAAGAGCTTAAAAAGCTTGAATAATCTATTTTCTATCTTGTTCTTCAAAGCTCAAGTTTGAAGCCTTGAAGGTAGGATTCTTTAATCTTCATATTTCTCTTCATTTCAAAGTTCTAATCATGATTTTAATCCATGATTATTTTAGTTTAGAGCCTTAGGTATTAATATTGCATGTTTTCTTTGGTTTCCAAGAAGCTCTTGGTGGAGGGAGTTTGCTTGAAGGAGACATACAAGGAGCTTTGGAGGTTCTTCAAGAGGTAAGAGGGAGATTTAACCTCACCAACCAAGTTTTGGTGGTGTGGAGATGGTTGTGTCTCAGTGAAAAACCCCTAAGGGTTTATTCACTTATTGTTTAATTACTTCTTTAGTTGTGATTGTGTTGTTGGTGATTTTATGTTTGTGATTGTGGTGTTTATGACTTTGAAATTATGATTGCATGTGTGATAATATGTTTATTGTTTTGATAAATATTGGTATGTATGAAACTGAATGCATGTAAGTGTATGTGTAAATTAGGATGTGAATAATATGATGAATTAAACTGAGAATTTAGAATTTGAAAGAAAAGGAATTGAATTTGGAAGAGTCGAATACAACAAGATGAAATGATTTTGGAGAAACAATACAGATTATGATTTTATAGGAGCAATATTGTAATTTTTGTGTTTAATAGGGACATGTTGTAACTATTGATTTTTGAATGGTTATATTGTAAATATGATTTTTATAAGGGACTATTTAGTAAATATGGTTTTTGAGGGACTATTTCATAAATATAATTTGTATGAGAAACTATTTCGTAAATGTGATTTTATGAAGGACTATTTCATCAATAGGATTTTTATGAGGGACTATGTTGTAAATTATGAATTTTATGAAAGATTATTTCGTAAAAAGGAATTTTATGAAAAACCATTTTGTAAATATGAATTTTTGAGGGACTATTTTGTAAATATAAATTTTATGAGGGATGATTTTGTAAAATATGAATTTTTCAAGGGACTATTTCGTAAATGTGACTTTTATGAGGGACTGTTGTGAAAATATTATTTGGATGAGGATTATAATGCAAATATTATGTTTTGAGGAGTTATTATGCAAATATGAAAAATGAAGTTGAGTTTTGGTGTTAACTGAGGAAACTAGTATTCTTGATTTAAAACGTGTGAAGAGTATTTTACGTGATTGAGAAATGATGAAAAATTGATACGTGATTTGAGAAAATGCGAAAAATATGGTTTCGCGATGAAATTACAGTAATAATATTGTTGGGCCTATATGAGGACCCCGAATATGAGATAAAGAAAATTGAATTGAGAAGATTAGAGAATGAATTGAACTGAGAAAGGTGCATTTGAATGTGCATTGAAAAAAAAGTCCGATGGGCTGAATAAGACTGATTGCCGAAAGAAGGAAAGAACACACCTCCTAAGTGGGTGCGATGTGCGTAGTGTAGGTCACTCGTTGACCTTGGGGGCATCGGGGTGCGGGTTGCCTACAATGGACAGAGAATAAAGCTTCTGTACCGTAGGTTAGACCGATGCAACACACCGATGATCTGGACCGAGACACTATCCATAATCGAGATCTGATAAAGGCTGTGATGCATATGCTAGATGTGCAAATGCTAAATGAGCAAAGAGAATGAGCACGTGGTCTGAGGCATGTAGTGCAGACAGATTCTTTTCGATCACTCTTTCCAACCTGAGTTTTAGCTCCATGGAGTAGGAAAAATTGAGTCTAGGTACATGAGTCTAGATGCATATACAGAGATACTGAGGGTATTATCATAATTATTGATTTTGATAACTGAATTATTGAATAAGTGAATATTGATAAGGACATGGATGTAATTATGAATTATTGTATGAATTATGATGATAAATGATATGTGTTAGATAAATGATGTTGGTGGCATAATTTTAATTATGTATGATGTGTTGATATGAGATATGATGTGTGTTAGATAAATGATATTGATGATATAATTGTAATTATGTATGATGTATGGTATGAGAATTTGTATGTGTTTATCTTCATTGCTACCATACTGGTATTGGCGTAGTTAATCTCACCTCTTTGTCTGTCTATTTCTGTATTGTATTTATAATTGTAAAGAGATTGAGCAAGACGTTGAGTGAGAACGTAAGGAAGATCAGATTTTCGAGAAGGAAGTTGAGTTCTAAAGAGATGGAGATGCTGAGTTTTCGTAAGGTTTATGGGAACCGGAGGCATAGTGCGTCGAGCTTGCTGGAAAATGTATTTCTCACATAAACAGTAATAGGGAGCTTACTACCGTACTCCTGGTACGATTAGTATTGTATATTTTGTGTCAAGTTGGATTCCTCCCTGTTGAGGAGTCTGAGGAGGACCCGTTTGAGGGTTCTGCATGTTTAGAGTTACTTGGGCATTATGTAATTTAATTAATGTGTAAATATTTTTAGAGTCCAATTTGTAAATATTAAAGTGTGACAGTACTTCGACTTATGTATATATAATGTAAAATTATATTGCATTGATGCTGTAATGTTTTAATTTCTGCTAAGTTTATCTTACTACCACCAAGGAATTTTACAACTCGTATTTATATTACAAGCACGTTTACTAAAGAAGGGGTAATATGATAATTGAGTAACACGAAGTGTGATGCCCTAAGGAGGGTGTTATAACAACAACGCCACGACTAAGGAGTTAGGCACTCCATCGGATCCATCTCAGAATCCTTCCTCGGTTCATCTGAAGACACAAGGACAGGAAAGAGGGCGGTCTCTAGGGCAGGTATCCTAGTAGCTGATGCCATAGAATCATCGTCCTCTCTAGGTGTGTGGATCGGATCACTCCATAGTTCCCGAATAGATAAGGCAAGATACTGTGAGAATTAGGATAGGATCTTCATCACAGTCCTCCTCACGGTCAAGATCGGAATCCCCAACATGCCGTATACACTTGCCAGGCCAGTCAACTTGCCAAGCCTTGGCACCCCCGGTGAACCCAATCATGACGAAACCAATAGACCCCCTTCTTGTTGCCCTCACCAAACGCAGGAGATCAAACTAAGTAAAATCTAGAAGATTCAACCTCGTCCCCTTTACCGTCTTTAACCCAAAAATCATATAGAACAAGAATAATGCAAGCAAGAGGTGAGATATCCCACATCATTACCAACATGGCAGCGAAGGAAAATAACACGAATGACGAAGTCATTCCATACATACAGATATTACAAATATGTTCATGTTATTAATTGCATATATATATATATATATCATCAAAAAAGCATATCCCACAATAATGTAAATATTGACAGTGCTATAACATTAGTTATCCACCATAGATATATAATTAATAAATTATGTCACTACAATATGTATGTTGACCATGTCATGACAATTATATGAACTGACCATGCATATGCACAATGTGTATGCTGACCATCCTCATGTACAATGTACTCATTTCCTACTCCATGGAGCTAGACAAAAACATCAGAGAGAATGATCAGGGGGACATGCCAGTACCTCGTCAGTCTAAAATCAAGTGCTTTCCAGAAAATAATCAATCATTTTGCGCAATAAGGCTTTATACAGCGGCATTCCCACAAGATCGCGATATAGGACAGTGTCTTCATCAGGATCGTCAGTGCGTTTGCATCAGTTTGTCCCACAGTCCAGAGGGGCTACCAACTATCCGCTATGCGACGCCCGCGCCTCAACGCCCCCAAGGTCAACTGCAGGACCTACACTAGTCTATTCGCACCCGCACTAAGGTGTGATTCAACTCTTAGGCAACATGGCCTTAACAATAGTTCAACCACCATTGTATCGTTCCTAATGATATTAAAGCACTGTCCATATAATTGTTTAATACCATTTTCATCAGTGATAGTATATAACCATCCATACGGCTACATAGTACCACTGTCATCTGGGTTTCCTTTGATAACCAGTCTCATCTGACTCACTCGTCTATCAGACGTTTCTAGTTATAAAGATGAACCATATCTGACTAAATTGTCCATCTGATATTTCTTGGTCTAGTACTTCGGTTCCATAATTACAATGTCAATGTATATTTCAATCATGCTCATCATGTCAGACTGTATCAATCATGCCTCAATGCATATGGATTCAATACATACACACACACACACACACACACACATAATATATATATATATATATATATTCGCAATGATAGCATAACTTAACCAAATTCACATGCCATATCAATCCCAATCATTCATCATAAATCTTTGATCCCAATCATGGACCCACATCAAGTCAATATTAAAACCTCAAAGATGAACACTTACTATTCAAAGTTACTACAAAAGTTATGCCTCAATTCCATTATGTTCTTGCATTAAACTCTCTTAGGATATTCACTTTAATTTCCTCACAACCCTCCTCACACTCATATTCTTTCTTTATCCAAACCTCACTTTAAGTTTTATGTTAAGGTTGTGTTCTTTATCCTTTCCACATTATGAGTTCTTAATTAAGTGTATATTCATTTAATTAACTAAGTTCTAGCTTGTTATAAAGCCTCACAATGAGTGCCTAATGAGACTGTGAGCCTTCAAGGGACTAGAAAAACTAAACAATTCTTCACTACCCTTGATTTCACGGCTATGTCAAGTTTCACGGCTTAGAGTACACGGCAATGTCAAATTTCACGGCCTAGGCCGTGTACTCCTCTGGAAGAACTAGAAAATGTGCAAAAATGGAGATGCTCGATTACACGGCCGTGTAACACTCTGTCTTGCGTTTTTAGTTGTGTTTCCAGTAGGGAACAAGGCTTGGGCCATGTAAATCCACATAACCTGTGAATCTACACCAGAAACCATGAAAATGAGCTTCTCCAAGCTTCCAAATCAAGTGGGTATCAATCCATATACATATTTAAACATTTAGACACATACAAATCCATCAAGATTTATGATGACAAGCATAGAAAATCATACCACCAAATCATTATCAAAAATCACAAACAAAGTGAGAAACCCACAATGGATTCCTTACCATTAACACCAAAGACATTTCCCTCATCACCAAGATTGGGTGAAGAGAATTATCTCCCTCTTACCTCAAGAAAAAACAAGAGAATAAACTCCTTGATGCCTCTTGAAATTCGTCCAACATCTCCAAGAAAACCCTAAGATGATGAAACCTAAGAAATCCAAAATCAAAACTTGAAAAGGGAGTCCTTGGTCACAATGGTGGCTAAGGACCACAAAAATGAGAAGAGAAAATGAAGATCAAGAATATTACCTCAAAAGCTTTAAGCTTTGGGTTTCAATGGTGGAAGATGAAAGGGGATGATTTAGGGGATGACTCCCAAAGAGAAAAGTCTTATGATGAGAAGAGAATGTAAGAAATGAGATTGGTTTAACAAGCTAGTGAAAATGGCCTCCCCTTGGTGTAGCTGCCGTGGAGTAGAGAGGAAGAAGAGAAAAAAACACGTGAAGGAGAAGAGAGGAAGAGAGGAGAGGGCGTGAGAGAGAGATGAGAGAACGTGAAATGGGTTGGAAATAGGAAATGAGAAGTGAAAATATGATGACTTTTGTCATCTTTTTCTCTTCCCAGTCGTGTAGCCCAAATGAGGAGAGAGAAAAATATGGTGTTGGGTAGGAAGCTCCCTTGAAGCTTCCTTGAGAAGTTTCGTACGCTTCTCGATAAAGTGAAGGATGATGATGTCACTTAGATGCTATCATAAAAGTAACCAGATAAAAATAATCTGCTAGAGTTATTATCCAGTGGACAAATTTTACAATTATAGAAATAATATTTTATTATCCCTCAGATAATAAAATATACTGTGATTTTATTTATCAGATAAAATCTCAAATAATGAAAACTTCGTAAACTGTATCCGGTCTCGGGTTTAGTAAGATCCCCGTCAATGTTTCTACAGTTCAAAGTTATCCGGCCTCAGGGAAAATATTTCATTTTCCCAACCTCGCTCAGCGTGCATGCAAATTGAGAAAAATATTAAAATAATCAAACAATTCAGAAAATTCTAAAAAAATTCTCAAAAATCATAAATTTTATAAAATGATTATTTATCATGAAATAAGTAATTTTCAGGATGTTACAACTCTCCCTTTCTAAAAAAGAATTTCATCCTCGAAATTCATTATACCTTAGAAATTAGCTCCAATGCTGTGCTTCCAACACATCATTCCAAATCGCTTATTCTATCACAATTTCTTTTTCCCCTTGAATTATTTGCATCCTTTCCTGAGTCATCTTAGCTTTATTCGTTGCTCACTGTACAAGTTCGGGTCCAATCGCAATCCTTTTACTGTCCTAGCGCCAACACAAAGGTGTCTTACATCGCCGTCCATGTAATGCCTTATATTTAACTCCCTTTAATCAACGAAATATTTCCAGCTCTAATGATTTCTGCAGACTTGAAATGTTGCTCCATGCAGAAAATACCTCCATATTTTTAATGCACTATAATTGCTAATTCTGAGTTTGTGTAGAGTAGTCCTTCTCATGTGCTCTCCATTGTCTGGAAGCATACATTACCATCTTCCTATTCTGCATAAGCACACAACCTAAACCCTGATGTAAAACATCACAAACTCATTTGGGATCGCGATGTAGTCAGTCGTCTCCTTGACTCTTGAAAACTTTCTTCACACGCCTTGGTCCATAGAAAAGCTTGATTCTTTCTCGTAGGCTGAGTGGGAGGTCCTGCCATCTTGGAAAACCTTTTGGATGAATCATCACTAATAGCCGATTAATCACACAGAGTTACGAACCCGTGTTACGATCTTCGGCTTTTCTCATTGAAGAATTGTTTCAACTTTTGACGAATCCATAGCAACTCCTCCCTTTAAGATCACGTGACCCAAAAGTTAAATTGCCTTTAACCTAAATCCGCACTTGAACAACTTTATGAGTAACTTCTTCTTCTTCAGAATTTGAAGAATCACGATGAGAGGTTCGGTATTTTCCTCTGAACTTTAAGAGTAGATCAGAATGTCGTCAACAAAGACAACGATGAATCTGTTTTCAACAAGGAAAAGAGATTCTATTCAGGTAATCAATGAATATTACCGAAGCGTTCGTTACACGGAATGATATTACTAAATACTTGTAGTGCCCATAACGCGTCAGAAAAAGTTATTTTTGGAAATATCTCCTACTTTCGAGCGAACTTGATGATAACCAGAATGTAAACTGATCGTGGGGATAACAGCAGCTTCCTTCACTTAATTCATTAAGCCATTTATCCTTGATCTTAACAAAAAATGTCACATAGGGTATGTTCTTTTCTAATTGTACTACATTCAGCACGGATTAATCTAATGGAGAATTTGACATGGTTCAACAAAATTTTGGAATGAGCTTCATGGATTCAAATCCAGAAATCTCTATCTCAAGAAATACTAAAGTTTGATTGGAATAATTTAATAGGATAGGGTTGGAAAATAACCAATCTATTTTCAATATTATATCTAATTTGTGAAAGAAGTAAACAAATCAGATCAACAGGAAAGATTTCATCTTTAACAAGTCATAGGATAATTTAAGCAACTTGACTACCATCAACAAGTTCTTAGTAGCAGAAGTAGAATAACTTAGTCAAAAGATGACGAAGACACAAACGACCCTACTGGATTCATACAATCATATGCCATAAAGAAATGGGTTACCCCCGGAATTATAGAGTAAAATCACAGGATCATCTATCGCAGTACAAGCTCCTTCATCTAGGCCTTTAGTCTGAGAGACTTTCACTCCACTTGAGGAATTAACTCTCCCTTCTTCGTGAGATTTTGAAGTACATATATCTCCAACGGAAGGCTTCATGCAATACAAAGTACAATTTCTAGCCACATGTCCTAGCTTTCCGCACTTGAAATAAATTATTCTTTTGATCGTACAGTCCCTCGTTAAGTGGCCTTTTCCGCACTTAAAGCATATTACCTGCTTGTTCTTACACTCCCTCGTTGAATGTTTCTTTCCACACTTCTTACATTTTGGTAAAGATACCATGGTCGGATTGGATTGATTTCCACTCGCACTTCCTTCATGCGTTCGCTGTCGCTATTGCTCCTTCGGTCGTCGTGTATATGATTTCTGTTTAAACTAATTAACCTTTCTATTATTCCTCTTTTGGAACTTAGGCAATCTAGAGTTTCCCCAAAATTGACTTTCTTCCATCAAATTCTGAACCTTAACTTCCAATTCCTGCTGCTGTGTGGCCCTCTGATCCTGGTGTGTTGTATCATCAACCATCCTTTGCATTACTCCTGCTGCCGCAGTTGTATCACCATCATCACCTCCCGTATTCACACGCTTATGTCTACCCCGAGCCATTGCCTTCCTTCAAGGGCAAACAAATCAAAACATAAGGAAAATCAAAAGTAATCAATCCAAACATTATTGTCTCCTTTTGGAAACCAAACACAAAGAGTCACACAACACAGTAAGACAAACCTAACCACCAAACCCAAAATACTCTAACTTGAGCTCCTTCATTCTGCCTTCTACGGGGCGATCTCTTATAAGTCTTTAATTCCCATGCAGCTCCTCGAACCAAACTTACGCCAGATACTCTTTTCCTAAGAAAATTGATTTTGCAAAACCTCTTGGATGCCTCAGTCCATAAACCTTATAAGTGCTATTTAACTACCCTTTTTCTAACCCCTTGGCTTAAACAATTCTAGAGGTAACACAACAAGGGTGTAAATGTAAACAAATTCTAAACAAGTTCAGTCCTACCAGCTGAGCTTCTTACTAAAAGAACTCTCCTATTCCCCTAATTCGCCTAGGTGAAGTCACAGTTTCCCGTCCACACAGAACACTACACATTGAGTGGGCTAATACTCAATATCATGTAACTGTGCAACAGTAGCTACCGACATTCAACCTATGGCAAGCCATGCCTTCCTTTCCCAAACATCTCAATCAAGAGACAAGGAAGTGCACAACATACAAAGAAACTTCTAACATGTCTAAGCATAATCAGTCCATACCCTGGCTTAACAGGATGAACTGCGCTCTGATACCACCTACTGTAACACCCCTCAATTTAATAACCACAACATAATCATCATTATACCACGGTCACTAAATTTCGATGGGCTACAACTCAAATAATAAGTTTTTCCAAAATTAAATTATTGTACATATAAGGAAAATATGAGCCACGAATGAATAGTTACACATTTTGTCGTTTTAAGATATAGTTCAACAAGATATACTCGAGATACAACATATAAAACTAATTAATTACCTTAAAATATACATATACTCAAAATAGCCCTTATACATGTAATGCAAAAGAAAATATAACTACCCACAACAATGCCACGACTAAGGAGTTGGGCACTCCATCGAATCCATCTCAAAATCCTTCCCCGGTTCATCTGAAGACACAAGGACAGGGAAGAGGGCGGTCTCTCAGTCAGGTACCCTGGTAGCTGATGCCATAGAATCCTCATCCTCTCTAGGTGTGTGGATCGGATCACTCCATAGCTCTCGAATAGATAAGGCAAACTCCAGATGCACTGATGCGGTGAGAATCAGGATAGGATGTTCATCGCGGTCCTCCTCACGGTCAAGATCTAAATCCCCAACATGTCGTATACGCTTGCTAGCCCAGTCAACTTGTCAAGCCTTGGCACCCCCGGTGAACCCAATCATGACGAAACCAATAGAGCACCTTCTTGTTGCCCTCATCGAACACAGGAGATTAAACCAAGTAAAATTTAAGAGATTCAACCTTGTCCTATTTACCATCTTTAACCTAAAAATCACATAAAACAAGAATAGTGCAAGCAAGAGATGAGATATCCTACATCATTACCAACATGGCAGCGAAGGAAAATAACACGAATGACGAAGTCATTCCATACATACAGATATTACAAATATGTTCAAGTTATCAATTGCATATATATATATCATTAGAAAAGCATATCCCACAATAATGTAAATATTGACAGCGCTATAACAATAGTTATCCACCATAGATATATAATTAATAAATTATGTCACCACAATATGTATGTTGACCATGCCATGATAATTATGTGAACTGACCATGCATATGCACAATGCGTATACTGACCATCCTCATGTACAATGTACTCATTTCCTACTCCATGGAGCTAGACAAAAACATCAGAGAGAATGATCAGGGGGACATGCCAATACCTTGTCAGCCTAAAATCAAGTGCTTTCCAGAAAATAATCAATTATTTTGAGCAATTAAGCTTTATACAGTGGCACTCCCACAAGATCGCGATATAGGACAGTGTCTCCATCAGGATCATCAATGTGTTTGCATCAGTTTATCCCACGGTCTAGAGGGGCTACCAACTGTTCGCTGTAAGACGCTCGCGCCCTGACACCCCCAAGGTCAACTGCAGGACCTACAGTAGTCTATTCGCACCTGCACTAAGGTGTGATTCAACTCCTAGGCAACATGGTCTTAATAATAGTTCAACCACCATTGTATCGTTCCCAATGGTATTAAAGCAACCGTCCATACAATTGTTCAATACCATTTTCAATAGTGATATTATATAACAATCTATACGACTACACAGTACCACTGTTATCTGGGTTTCCTTTGATAACCAATCCCATCTGACTCACTCGTCTATCTGACGTTTCTAGTTATAAAGGTGAACCACATCTGACTAAATTGTCCATCTGATATTTCTTGGTCTGGTACTTCGATTCCATAATCACAATGTCAATGCATGCTTCAATCATGCTCATCATGTCAGACTTTATCAATCATGCCTCAATGCATATGGATTCAATGCATACATATATATATATAGATATATTCGCAATGATAGCATAACTTAACCAAATTCACATGCCATATCAATCCCAATCATTCATCATAAATCTTTGATCCCAATCACGGACCCACATCAAGTCAATATTAAAACCTCAAAGATGAACACTTACTATTCAAAGTTGCTACAAAAGTTATGCCTCAATTCCATTATGTTCTTGCATTAAACTCTCTTAGAATATTCACTTTAATTTCCTCATAACCCTCCTCACACTCATGTTCTTTCTTTATCCAAACCTCACTCTAAGTTTTATGTTAAGGTTGTGTTCTTTATCCTTTCCACATTATGAGTTCCTAATTAAGTGTATATTCATTTAATTAACAAAGTTCTAGCTTGTTATAAAGCCTCACAATGAGTGCCCAATGAGACTATGAGCCTCTAAGGGACTAGAAAAACTAAATAATTCTTCACTACCTTTGATTTCACGGCCATGTCATGTTTCACGGCCTGAAGTACACAGCTATGTTAAATTTCACGGCCTAGGTCGTGTACTCCTCTGGAAGAACCAGAAAACGTGCAAAAATGGAGATGCCCGATTACACGGCCGTGTAATATGGCCTAGGCCGTGTAACACTTTATCTTGCATTTTTAGCTGTGTTTCCAGTGGGGAACACGGCCTGGGCCATGTAAATTTACACAGCCCGTGAATCTACACCAGAAACCATGAAAATGAGCTTCTTCAAGCTTCCAAATCAAGTGGGTACCAATTCATATACATATTTAAGCATTTAGACACATATAAATCCATCAAGATTTATGATGACAAGCATAGAAAATCATACAACCAAATCATTATAAAAAATCACAAACAAAATGAGAAACCCACAATGGATTCATCACCATTAACACCAAAGACATTTCCCTCACCTCCAAGATTGGGTGAAGAGGATTATCTCCCTCTTACCTCAAGAGAAAACAAGAGAACAAGCTCCTTGATGCCTCTTGAAATTCGTCCAACACCTCCAAGAAAACCCTAAGATAGTGAAACCCAAGAAATCCAAAATCAAAGCTTAAAAAGGGAGTCCTTGGTCATAATGGTGGCCAAGGACCATGAAAATGAGAAGAGAAAATGAAGATTAAGAATATTACCTCAAAAGCTTCAAGCTTTGGGCTTTAATGGTGGAAGATGAAAGAGGAAGATTTAGGGAATGACCCGCAAAGAGAAAAGTTTTAGGATAAGAAGAGGACGCAAGAAGTGAGATTGGTTTAACAAGCTAGTGAAAATGGCCTCCCCTTGGTGCAGCTGTCGTAGAGTAGAGAGGAAGAAGAGAAGAGAACACGTGAGGAAGAAGAGAGGAAGAGAGGAGAGGGCGCGAGAGAGAGATGAGAGAACATGAAATGGGTTGGAAATGGGAAATGAGAAGTGAAAATATGATGACTTTTGTCATCTTTTTCTCCTCCCAGCCGTGTAGCCCAAATGAGTTGAGAGAAAAATGTGGTGTTGGGTAGGAAGCTCCCTTGAAGCTTCCTTGAGAAGCTTCGCACGTTTCTCGATAAAGTGAAGGATGATGATGTCACTTAGATGCTATCATAAAAGTAACCAGATAGAAATAATCTGCTAGAGTTATTATCCAGTGGACAAATTTTATAATTATTGAAATAATATTTTATTATCCCTCAAATAATAAAATATACTGTGATTTTATTTATTAGATAAAACTCAAAAAATGAAAACCTCGTAAACTGTGTCCGATCTCGAGTTTAGTAAGATCCCCCATCGACGTTTCTACAGTTTAAAGTTTTTCAGCCTCAGAAAAAATATTTTATTTTCCCAGTCTCGTTCAGTGTGCACGCAAATTGAGAAAAATATTAAAATAATCAAACAATTCAAAAAAATTCAAAAAAATTCCCAAAAATTATAAATATTATAAAATAATTATTTATCATGAAATAAGTAATTTTTTGGATGTTACAAATCTATCTGTATCTTCACCCACTACATTCTCATTTATGGTAGTAGTTTCTTAGATTGCATCAGACTGTGCATTGCCCCTGCTTCTACCCCTTCCTATACCCTTTTTCAATCTCCAAAAGAAGCTCAAGTTACAGTATCAGCCAATAGTATAAAGTTACAACAATATCAAGTTACAACACCTATAACATTAAAAACAGGACACACAATTAGTGATTCACTTGACTATCTTCTTCTTAATTTCTTGGATTTGCCTGGTCTTCTTTTGTAGTTTGGTGGTAAAATGGGCTCATGATCAGTTGTGGGCCATCTATTTTGTCTATTTATTAGACTGATGACTTGTTTATAAAACTTCTCGTATGCTTGCCTCTTGTGGCACTCATGCACATATGTCTCAGGATTATCTCCCTTGTAACATATGGCTGCTATAATATGCCTACATGGAATTCCCACCAACTCCCAAAAGTTACAGGAACAAGTTTGGACTCTCAAATCTACTATGAAACTCAGTGAATAACATGTGGATTACCTCAAATCTTAATTTCCTTACCGAAGTTGGAAACCAATTTCCACTATGCCTCACTTCCTGTCTAACCTCTTTCGAGGTTTAGGCATCACATCACCAGGTTACTAAGTTTTTCTTTACGTGCAGCAAACCTACCCATCAGGAAATTCCTAAACCACTCAAACATAGTTATTATAGGCTTGTCCCTAGCCACCAGAATTGTGCTAATGAATGCCTTAACCAAATTATTGATCACCACATCACACTTGGGGAAAAAACTAAATGCATGCTTACACCATGCATTTTTAGGGATTACAATCAGCCAATCATGTGCATTAGAATTAAGTTATTGTATTTGAAGCGTCTTCTCCTGCTATGCTTCTAAATACGTGGCCTTGGAAGCTGCCATCATCAAGTCCCTCATCAAGGTCCCTCCCCTAAACTTTTTCTGAAAGTTATTATACAGGTGTCTAATACAGAACTTATGTTCAACATCCATCAGCATCTCTTCAAAGGTTGGCATCAACCCCTATGCAACATGAAACAGTTAGAATTAACATTACATATATAAGCACACTAACATAAATAAATAAACATGACACAAGAGTACCTTCTGTTGGTCTGACAGAAAGACCCATCTGTTTATATTGATATCTCCAATGTCCTCCAATAACAGAGAAAGAAACCACCTCTAACTTTCTTTAGTTTCATTTTCAACTACAACAAAAGCTAGTGGAAAGTACTAGTCATTTGGGTCCCTTCCCACAACTATCAAAAAATGTCACCCATACTTGTTCTTCAAATGACATCCATCCACCCCTATGAATGGCCAGCAATAAAGCCTTTTTTGCACTGCTCTAAGTACATACAAAGCTAATAAACCTTGGCTACAAATCCCTTGCAAGCCTATCCACTGATAACTTGCAAGTGTTTCTACTGTTTGCCTTTAACAATTCAGCATTGTATTCCATAATAGTGTGTATTGCTTGCTAGCATCTCCTTCAACTATATATTTAACTATTTATCTTGCTCGTTGTGCCCTCCAAGTTGTAATTCTAGTTGCATATGTCCCTCTTATTTCACCAATTATGTCTTTCATAGTCACCTTAATGTTATTCCTAAACTTTTCTAACACTACCTTGGCAACCCACTTAGAATTGGCATTTTTATTGTCAAAAACTCTCCCACATGTGTGTTTCCCCACCAAGGTCTTAATCCTAACAGTATGACTGCTTGCCACTCTACTAGCCAACACCACAAACCCACATTTCCCCTTATAAATGACTTTGCACCTGACTGTATCATTCTTATGAAATTTCATAGATCTCCCATTCAATACAGAGTGCTCCAAAATAGCTTCCTTGAATTGTTACAAGGAAGCACACTCTATGCCAAGCTTGAATTCAAAATCCTTGTATATATATTCCTTCTTATACCTAGGATATCTTAGTTTGTTCTCTAAGTCAGACCATGAGTCCAACTTACTATCCAACTCATTAGTAGAGTACTCTTCATCTATAGTATGAAGTGTATCAATGTTTGTAGGTATAAAAAAATTTGGATCACTCCTACTTGTATGACCACCATCATTTCTAACACCTAACTTATCATTATGTCCAACACCCAACCTATCATCATTTCCAACACCCAACCCAGCATCATTATCAACGCCCTCACCCTCATTTGGTCTTGCTGCCCCACTCCCTGAACCATTGACCTCATTCTATTTCTTTTGTTTCTTTGTTGGGGACACCTAAGCCTTGGATCTAGCTATTGTCTTCTTCTTAAATATTTTACTTAGTCTAGGCTTCTTAGCCCTTCCCTCATCTACTTCAAACTCATCATCTAATCCCAAGCCTCTTTCCTCTTCACTGTCATCGAAGTGTATATTAACTACACTATCATCACTGTTATCACTTTCTGACCTATCAGTCTCACCCATATGCTACACCTCATCACCCTCATCCATATTTCCCAGCCCATCACCCTTCCCTGGTCCTCATCCACACCTTGACCATCACCCTCAATATTTTTCACATTTACACGCCCTGCATTAGCAATGTTTTCTTCTTCAAACCCCAATTCTTTAATAATTATAGGTTGTGATACCATGTGCTCTACATATAAATTCACCTCACACTTGTTTTGTATTACATAATTACCCATCTCTAAGGCATCCTTGTCCAAAAAAATTTGCCTTAACCCATCTTCAAATCTCAAACTAGGTAATTTCCACCATATCCCAAAAATGTCATTATATCCTAACTTTTTAACTAATCCCATCACCTCAAAATAGGATCATGTGTCTATGTCTTGATTAACAGCTGTAGTTATATCCCCACCTTTATAAGTTAGTGGGGGTTTATTCACAAATGACCCCCTATGGTGAATAATTACAGTAAATGACATCCTACATGTGCACACAATTAAGGAAAGCAATTAAAAAAGGCATCCAAAATAGAAATTGCACATTTCAATAAAATAATTCAAACAATGAGCATTTGCAGCATCCACTAACACATAGGCAATGCAAGGGCAAGGACCACATTTGCAGCATCATCCAAAATAGAGACAAGGACCATGTGAAACGAATATTATTTACAAAACCAAGTAAAATACATATGTAACCTTTTGGTCCCCACATGAGTCCATTATTGTATACAAAAATAAAGAAAAATCCTTAATGTAATACCCTAAAATGACATGTTAGACTTGTTTATATGTTCAAAAGGTAACATATCACTTGCTTAGCATATATGTTTAATTTTGTGACAACCTGAGTTAGTTTAGGTATTTAGTTACAATCCAAACTGTGAAAAATAGCTTAAAATGACTAAGATAATAGCATAAATTGCTTAGACGAGGGAAATAAATATGGATAATTTATTTCTAAGTCACAAATATATGAAACAAGTTACAATTAAAGTTTCAAGCTAAACTAAGTTAGTTTAGCATTTTTAGGCATATTGGTTGTCTAATTATAGCCGATTGGACTAGCAGTAGATATAAAAATATCATATAATGGTGAAACAACTTTTTATATGAATCTTAGTATTTATTTTAAAGTTGTTGAAGTTGGAAATCTTGATTTAACTAAATCTGAGTGTTTTTAGCAGATCAAGATTTTATCAGTTTTGGCCTAAAGGTCATTTGAGTATTTAGTTCCTTTTTTATAAGCCTCACTCACGACCTCTTTGCTTCACAAAACAGAAATAGAAAACTCGCAAGGAGAAAGAGAGAAAGATGAAGCAAAGACCAAGGAGGAGGAAGAGAGAAAGAGGAAAGCCAAAGGAAAAGCCAAGGCTTGAGATCCAACCAAACTTGAATATCTTCATAGCTGCCAACGATAGGGGTTTTATGATCATCTTCACTTCTTTTTACTCCTTTAACCTTTTATGCACTTAAGGTGCTTAATAGGCCAAATTGAGTTCTAGAGGTGTTTGATGTGTTTTGCTTGCATGATTGAGTTTCTTTGGTCATTTATGACTTGTTCATAATATAAGTTAGAATTAGAAACTTAGAACATATCATTTAGGCATTTGATTCACAAATATGAGGGTTTAGGTCAAGAATGTGATTTTGGTGCTTGAATCCAAATTAAGAGGTTTAAGTTTGTGATTAATGATTCTTATATGTTTAAGAACTGATTAGGGACTTAGAATCACTTAGAAACTGGTTTGGAATAGCCAAAATATGAGAAAAGAACTAATGGAACAGTAGCACGATTATGTAGAATTCTGTAGAATCTGGGTTCTGCTATGAATGTCAAGGCATGAGTACACTATGTCATGGTGCGAGGTTGAATTTGCTGCTTTCACCATAGCATGAAGACACCGTGCTACGGTGTGAGAGTGATGCTACATCCAGTAATGAAACCCGAGGCTAGGGCGTCGCGACGTGCCCAAGTTAATGCCGTGACGAGAGAACCAGGAACTCCAAAAATTCATTTTTGATGTTTTGAAGTTATAGACTAGATGGGATCATTAATATATGTTTCTTAAAGTGTGTTAAGGTACAAACATGGATATTTTCAAGAGTAAAATTATCACCTAACATGTATGAGAAAGTTTAAATCTTTGAGTATTCAATAGTTATAGTTTGCTTTAGGTTAGTATCTAGCACCTTAGGCTACTTTAGTGGTAATGTATGTCACTTAAGAGCAATGAGTGATGAGTTAGGACTTTAGATATATGTATGATGGGAAGGATTAGTATTGTTGATCTTTGTGAGTATCCTTTGATGCCCATTCATGAAGGTCAAGGGAGATAGATGGGTGTTCGAAAAACTATTAAGTAAGGACATAACCCTGATATATCGATAGTGCCAATGCCAAAGGAGATAAGTGGGGAGTCCATAAGGTTCTTTTGAACAAGGATTCAACTTGAACTTCTCAGCGTGCCAAGATATGTGTAATCTGATGATGAGTTTTCCCTTTATTTACCACAAGATAATATATTAAACTAGTATTCCTAAGCTTTACATCTTGGTTCTAAGTTGGACTAAGTGTATGTATGAAATGTATGTTAACTTGGTTTATCTAGATGCTAGATTTAGACCTTTGTAGATGCTTTAAACATATCTTTTTAGTATGTATTGAGATTATATTTATTTATGCTATGTATACTGGTTTTGGTTTACTTATACTAAGAAATATTGTTTCTTACCCCGTTGTGTACTATATAATTCCTGGTGAAACTTCTTCCAAGAGTAAGAAGAAGAAAGAAGCTAAAGAATAGATTAGCTTTATGGTTTATATTTCAAATGTTGTATCTTATAGTACTTCTTTTGGAAACATATAGACTTATGTAATACTTCAAGCCTTTGCTAAGGCCACTGTTGTATATGTATATCAATGCATTATGTTATAAATATTTAATGTTTTTCGCATTTCATATGGCTCTCTGTAATATTTCCAAAGAACATTATGGATATATCTATTAGATCAGTACGTGTGTAGTGACGTTGTAATGCTAAGCATCTCCTTGTATGCTATATATATTGAGATACTGGTATTAGGATATTACACTTAAACCCAAAACCTATAATCTCTGACAAGGACCACCAGAAAGAGATTCCAAGATAAACCTAGGTGAGATATGCAGTCCACTTCCCCTTCATATATGCATAATCCTCAACCTTCAGACGCGCACAATCCTTAGCCTTCAAATGTGCACAATGCTTCAGTTCATTCTCGCATGAGATTCAACAATTTAGTATGTGATTAGGGTATGATTTTGGGAACGAGAATAGGGACGAGATTAGGGATGAAAGTGAGGTAATTCTGATTTGGCAAGGTGGTTTCATCACACCGTTGAATGAATGACACATGGCAAAAATAAAATGAGATAAAGACTTATGGCAAGCCTGAGGTGGAGCGTCGTTTACCACATCACCACTTAACAGAGACGAATTAACGATAGAGACTAATTTCACCTGTCTCAAAATTTAAAAGGACCAAAACTAGAAATGGGCATATTTACAGGGACTAAAAAGTCAATTAAGGCAATAAAAAATTAGATGATTGATTTAAAGAATTTAGGATTTTATTATAAAGTTTGAATAAAGGCATGTTGAACTCAAGTTGACTTAGGCTAAATTATTTTATTATATAGATAATGAAAATGTACATGATGCAGTAATAGGATAAGGACATGGTGTAGAAGCTAAACATAAAATAAGGTAAAATACATTTGAAATAGAAACTACACCTATGCTATATAATCCATGTTATAGAGTTAGTTAACTAAAACATCCCTATCCTTATCACCCCCTTCAGACTTGGTTGGTCCATACAAAGACCAAGTTTGTCTCATGTAGAAAGAAATGATGTCCAAGTAAGTAGTTTTATAAACAAATCTACCAACTGATTGCTTGGAGGGACATAACAAGTAACCAAGGTCCCTTGAGCAACCTTCTCGCAGATGAAATGGTAGGCCAACAGAATCTGTTTTGTTTAAGCATGGAAAACTGGGTTGACTATAAGATGAAGCGCACTTAGATTGTCACAAAACATCCAAGGAGCATTGTGGACAGGAATGCCAAGGTCACGAAGTAAGTAAGTGATTTAGGTGATTTTGGCAGTGGTCGACACCATAGAATGATACTTCACCTTAGCACTTGAGCAAAAAATGATGGTCTGTTTCTTTGCACACCATCAAATACAATTATTACCTAAGAAAGTGTAATACATAGTGGTTGAGCAATGAGTTATGGGACAACTTAAAGGAGAAGTGGTTACGGCATCAGAAAGTTAGTCCTGTCAATACGAAGGCCATTTCTAAGGTTGTGAAAAACAATCTGGTTAAAGACTTACCAAAGATAAGATTTGACAAATACATGATTTGTGAAGCATGTCAAAAGGATAAATAGACCTAGGCTTCTTTTCAAGCCAAAAATGTTGTCTCAACCACAAGACCACTCGAGCTTTTACATGTTGATTTGTTTGGACTAACTAGAATTACAAGTCTAGGTGGTAAGAAATATGGTTTTGTCATCATGGATGACTTCGCAAGATATACATGGGTACTCTACCTCAACCACAATGACGAGTCTTGTGAGGCCTTTAAAATATTTTGCAAGAACGTACCAAATTAAAAAGGTTTTTGCATTGTTGCTATTAGAAGCAATCACAGAGGAGAGTTTGAAAATCAATCTTTAAAGAATTTTGTGATGAGAATGGAATTTCTCACAACTTCTCTTCTCCTAGGACACCACAACAAAATGGTGTTGTAGAGAGAAAGAACAAATCCTTGCAAGAAACAGCAAAGACTCTCCTTTGTGATAGCAGTCTACCAAAATATTTTTGGGCAGAAGTAATAAATACCTCTTCCTATATCTAGAACTACATTTTCATAATACCAGTCATCAAGAAAACACCTTATGAATTGTGAAAAGGTAGAAAACCCAACACCTCTTATTTTTGTACCATTGGCTCTAGATGTTTTATCTTGAACAACAAGAATAAACTTAGTAAGTTTGATTTTAAAGTTGATAAAGTTATATTTCTGGGTTACTCATATGTTTCTAAAGCTTATCACATCTATTATTGAAGAACAATAAAAGAGCTTTTATTATTGAAGAATACTTTTATATTTTTTTTAATGATGCAAACAAATCTACTAAGCTTAAAATTTCTGACTTAGAAGAAGATTTTGATAACATCACTTTGAGACACACACCAAAGATTGCTTCTAATATGCCAAAACCAAAGGAGCCTCATACTGCTTCTAATGATCCACTTTAGTCACTAACCTTTCCTTGTTCCTTACCACATTTCCATCCTCATGCAGTTTGTTCTTGAAAACTCATTTCATGCTAATGAGTGAGTGATCCTTGGGTACACGTGTAACATCCTCCCTAACCTAATAGCTCTTTAATCAGGGTTATAGAAGCACAATAATACTGGTAAGAGTTATATGCTAATTCAGGTAATTTTCTAAACCAGTTTGAGCGTAATTCTATAACACTTAACACTAGAGAATATATGGAAATCTTCTCCACATCTTGTAAATCTTCCAGGAAATGAAGGATAGTTCATCCTCATTAGATTCATCATCATCATTTTCATCACTTTCTTCATTAGATTCTGCTCTTGAATTTAGAGAACTTTGAGAAGATTGGTGAGAAGATTGCTTAACATTCTTGTGAGTGGACTAGAGAGCAATGCTTTTCCCTTTCTTAGCCACATCTTCTCTCATTTCAACTAACTTTTGCTCATGAACTTTCAAGGATCCTAGCAGATTATCTAACCTCAATACTGACAGTTCTTTGGTGTAACATCCTAATTCTAAATACTGTAGCATACCCTAGTATACTAAGTAGATAGAATTAAGAGTGTCACTTTTAAAAATAAAACTTATATAAT
Organism: Ormosia semicastrata; assembly: GCA_029884595.1. Classification (NCBI taxonomy): domain Eukaryota; kingdom Viridiplantae; phylum Streptophyta; class Magnoliopsida; order Fabales; family Fabaceae; genus Ormosia; species Ormosia semicastrata. The sequence continues at coordinate 43,943,277 of JAQQTO010000044.1, read as the reverse complement.
AGCTATTAATGAGTAAATATATAGAGCCTTTAACATAAACGTAAAGAGACAAGACCTTTTACACAAACTGGAAACTTGTTCTTTACAACGAATCTATATTATGTGTTTGGGATACATTAGTACAAAATAAATTATAATAGTCCTTGTACCAAAACCACATAAAATTTTATACAGAAACAGGTACACTAGTCTTCATTGCTTCCTTCCACTTTCTCTTCAATCTTCCTCTAGATTTATCATGGAAAAAGAAAATAAGGTGAGAATTTTCCAATTCTTAGTAGTACATTTTGAAAATGTGTCATCATTATAAATCCAACTACTTCGGGGAAAAATCAGTTTAACAATATATATAAGGAAAGGTGGCATAAGCCAAAACTCAGTCCTTTCTCTTCCTAAGAAAAATAGTTCATTTACTTATAGAAAATATAGTTACATACATTACATAAAACATTTCTTATTAAACAATTAACTTACATACTCCCAAAAGTACTTTTACCTTTATTCCTTATACTTTCCCAGAGTAGTAGGACAACTACCCGTTAGCACTGCTCAGGCATTTCCTCTATATGTAGTAGGGCAACAACCCATTATACTACTTAGTATTTCCTTAACCTTTTACCTCTGAGTAGCAAGGCATCCAACCCATTAACACTACCTTTAATTTCCTTTGCATTTCTAAGTAGTAGGGCAAATACTCATTAGCACTACTTAGCATGCATAAGTGGGTTAATCCACCTGTGGCTACAACCTCTTCCTTATTAGTGGCTACAACCACTTTCTCATTAGTATCTCATTAGTGGCTACGACCACTTTTATTACCATAATGACTACTAACACCCTAATTACCTTAGGTGGCTACCACCACCTTAGCTACCTTAGTGGCTACAACCACAATTAATTACCTTAGTGGCTACTACCACCTTAATTACCTTAGTGGCTACTACCACCATTCAAAGTTCAATTTTCATACAAAAGCACATTAAAATTCTGGTGTTGAATAAAACCAATTCTGCCATGACTACATATAATTTAAATCATAATTTCACACATTAAAACATCTATGTTCAGGTCAAGAACAGAGCAGCACACTGCCCTTGTTTTGAGCCATCATCCAAGGCTCCATTTCAAGCACAAAAGCCACTAAATACAACCATAATTAAGGTAGCATTCAGCCCTCATTTTACATCATAATTCTAACCTCAATTTCAATCACAAAATCAAGCATAATATCATCACAAATTCTGCTTAAAACAAAACCAGTACAACCATGATGTTCAACACCAAATTCCATCAATTTTAACATCAAAACTATGTCATAATCCAACACCAACATCAACAAAAAATAGATGAACAATTATAAGGACAATAACACCATTATAATTTAGCCTAACCGTGAGACATACAACAAAACAACATTAATCAATTCTTACACTCTTGCCCAAAAACTCAAAACATATATAATCATATTCTTTCAATCCTTAGTCTTTATAAATAATTATACATATAATCCACACTCTTGAAGATTTATTCATGCATATTTGCATTTAAGATAGCATAAAATAGCATTGCATTGCATTACACTTCTCATTTCCATGTAATAAAATGGTATAGCACTTTCTGTAGAATAAAAAATAAATAAAAATAGTAGCAGCACAATAACAATACAGTAGCAGCTGAATTTAAACAGCAACAACATAATAAAGCATAGCAAAATTTAAAATAACAGCACAGCAAAATAGCAAAAATAGTAACACAGTAGGACAGCAGAAATAGCAACACAGCAAGATAGCAAAAATAACAACACACAACAGAATAGCAGAAATAGCAACACAGCCAGATAGCAGAAACAACAACACAATGGTAAAACAGATACAACAATGCAGCATCAAAATAGAAATAACAACACAATAGCAAAACAGAAACAATACAACAATAATAGTAGTAAGAATAAAATAAAATGAGCACAATTCTTCTATCTACTTCCTATTTTTGGTCATGAGCCATTAAACAATATTTGGCCTTAAATGTTATGAAATAATCTCTCACAATCAATACGCATCTAATAGAAGATGAAACACATATTTGGGAGTAAAAATCTAGGTTTGACTGTGTGGTAACCAAGCAATAACAAAAAAATTTCATATTTCTCATCATTTCTAGCATCACAAGTTTAACTCAAAAATCAATAGAAATAGGCATAAAAATTCAAGCCATGAACCACTACTATGCCCTAGATTAACGTAGCCTCCATATATGTAAGAATCATAATTTTTTTTCCAAATACAAAGGAAAAAGAATAGTAATTTGAAGGCAAAAACCCTACCTCAAGCTTGAGTTTTCCTTCTTGGTTTTCTTCTTCCTCTTTCCTTCTATTTCCCCTTCATTTCTGCTTTGCTCTTCGTTTCTCTTTTACTTTTCTCCGCTGGAAAACGCATGAAAATGAAGGAGAAAGTGAGATACAATCTCACTTAAAAACAAGAAACAATAGGGGCAAATTCATCCTTTCGCTAAAACTCCGTATCTGTTAGGAACACTTTGATTTTACTAAATCAAGTTTCCTAACTTCCATAAGTAAGAAAATTAATCCTAAGATTCATTTTTATACTTGTTTCACCATTTCCTTAATTTTTCATATCTGCTACACCTCTATCCGGTATTTAAACACTCACTCAATGTCCTTAAAAATATTGAACTAACTCTGTTTATCCTAAAAATTTAACTACATCTTCTTCCAGTTATTTGTGACCTAAAAATAAAATTTTCATATTTATTTCTCTCAACCGAACAATTTTTACTATTTTCCTAAGTTAAAATAACCATTTTGCACATTTTGTGTTGCAGTAAAGTGCCTAAATTAGCTTAAAAAGTCACAACATTTAGTGGACATGTTAAACCAATATTAAGCTACTTCTGTAACCTTATACAAGTCTAACTTTCTAAAAGGAAGATGTTACATTTCTCTCCCCTTTTTCAAATTTTATCCCTAAAATTTAGCTTTCTATACTAAAAATTTGGAGACCTCTAACAACTATCTTTAACTGTATTGATCTTATCCATTTTAATCTTTAACCAAAACTTAATTAGAGAATTACCTTATAAAGGGTCAAAAGATTGAGCTTCCTCCTGTCTTCTTAGAGTATACACCCTCCCTATAGCTGATGGTCTAGGGTCGGGTGTAACTCCATGTCTTTGAGGACATTTCTTGGCAAAGTGCCCTACTTGGCCACATACAAAGCATACCAAATAAGGTTTGTCACCAAGTTGTCTTCTTCCACACTTGGGGCATTCATGTTCTAAAGTTTCCATCTGATTTTGCTCACTTTCATCTTGTGAATCGCTGGATGTAGAATCCCATTCCTCATCCTCATCATCCATCCTTTTTCTCTTTTGAAGATGCATGGTTTTCTGCTCCATTAGAAACTTGTACTCACCAAATTCTAGAATCTTACATTTCTTAACAAAGGTAGGAAAATTAATAATTTCTAGGAGCTTGACAAACATTTTGATCTCATCCCTTAATCTAGATTCAAACTTGAGACACTTCCAGTTTTTATTTGGGTTCAGCTGAAAATAGGAAGAAAACTTGGAGAGTTCTTCATACTTTGCTTTATACTATGCTATAGATATATTTCCTTGCTTTAACTCAAGGAATTCCACTTCTTTGTCATCTTGTACATTTCTTGGGAAATATTTGTCTAGAAAGGTCGACTTGAATACTTCCCATGTTATATGAGTACGTGCAACTTCCAATAATCTTCTTGAATTCCTCCACCAATTTTCCACTTCTCCCTTTAACATGAAGGAAGCAAAGGACACTCTTTGTTCATTTGAACATTCCATCACCTCAAATATTTTATTTATCTCACTTAGACACACTTCGGCTTTTGCTGGGTCGAGCTCTCCTCAAAATGTCAGAGGGTTCAACTTTCTAAATTCTGAGAGATCATGGAATTGTTGATTCCTTAGTATCGTTGCATCTTCAACCGGTGGATTTTGATTGCGTCTCATTCTCTCCATCATTTTTCTGGTGGTAGGGCTTTTTTCCCTCATCGCCTCTACCATCATTCTGACCATCTCAGACGTGTCATGATTACCTCTTCTAGTAGCTTCCCTATTCCCTTGTGTTCACCTAAGAGGTGCCATAATTCTCTGTTCACATGAAATAATATATATTGAGTTGATCAGTCTCAATATCATGTAATAATGTGCTAGTAATTATTAACATCCATTCCTAAGGCTATCATGTAATTCTTATTCACATATCTCACATTGAGATAAAAGAATCCACAACCCAGATAAAACATATAAATATGCCCAAAAGCATAGTCAGTCAATTTCCTGGCTCGACAAGATGAACGACTCTAATACCAAAATATAACACCCTAATTCTAAATACTATAGCATACCCTAGTATACTAAGTAGATTGAATTAAGAGTGTCAGTTTTAAAAATAAAACTTATATAATAACTATTAACGAGTAAATATATAGAGCCTTTAACATAAACGTAAAGAGATAAGACCTTTTACACAAACTGGAAACTTGGTCTTTATAACAAATCTGTATTATTTGTTTGGGATACATTAGTACAAAATAAATTATAACAGTCCTTGTACCAAAACCATATAAAATTTTATACAGAAATAGGTACACTAGTCTTCATTGCTTCTTTCTGCTTTCTCTTCAATCTTCCTCTGGATTTATCATGGAAAAAGAAACTGCGGTGAGAATTTTCCAATTCTTAGTAGTACATTTTGAAAATGTGTCATCATCATAAATCCAGCTACTTTGGGGGAAAAACCAGTTTAACAATATATATATGGAAAGTGGCATAAGCCAAAACTCAGTCCCTTTCCATCCCGAGACAGACAGTTCATTTAATTATAGAAAATACAGTTACATACATTACATAAAACATTTCTTATTAAATAATTAACTTACATACTCCTAAGAGTACTTTTACCTTTATTCCTTATACTTTCGCAGAGCAGTAGGGCAACTACCCGTTAGCACTGCTCTGGCATTTCCTCTCTATGTAGTAAGGCAACAACCTGTTATACTACTTAGTATTTCCTTAACCTTTTACCTCTGAGTAGTAGGGCATCCAACCCGTTAACACTACCTTTAATTTCCTTTGCATTTCTAAGTAGTAGGGCAACTACTCATTAGCACTACTTACCATGCATAAGTGGGTTAATCCACCTGTGGCTACAACCTCTTCCTCATTAGTGGTTACAACCACTTCTCATTAGTATCTCGTTAGTGACTACAACCACTTTTATTACCATAATGACTACTACCAACTTAATTACCTTAGGTGGTGGTTTACAACCTCTTCCTCATTAGTGGTTATAACCACTTTCTCATTAGTATCTCGTTAGTGACTACGACCACTTTTATTACCATAATGACTACTACCAACTTAATTACCTTAGGTGGATACCACCACCTTAGTTATCTTAGTGACTACAACCACCATTAGTTACCTTAGTGGCTACTACCACCTTAATTACCATAGTGGCTACTACCACCATTCAAAGTTCAATTTTTATACAAAAGCACATTAAAATTCTGGTGTTAAACAAAATCAATTCTGCCATGACTACACATAATTTAAATCATAATTTCACATAGTAAAACATCCATTTTCAGGTCAAGAACAGAGCAGCACACTGCCCTTGTTTTGAGTCATCATCCAAGGCTCCATTTCAAGCACAAAAGCCACTAAATACAACCATAATTAAGGCAGCATTCAGCCCTCATTTTACATCATAATTCCAACCTCAATTTCAATCACAAAATCAAGAATAATATCATCACAAATCCTGCTTAAAACAAAACTAGTACAACCATGATGTTCAACTCCAAATTCCATCAATTTTAACATCAAAACTATATCATAATCCAACACCAACATCAATGAAAAATAGATGAACAATTATACGGCCATTAACACCATTATAAATATTTATGTGTATCCACAAATACACGGGTTAACAAGTAATATATGAGAGTAGAGTATCATGTCCTAAGGGATTGACAATTAGAGTAATGCAAAACTTAACTAATTTTCATAAAGTCTTATCCAAGCAATCAAATTATGAGAGTAGTTTGGAATTAAAATAACAAATTAAAAGAGACAAAGTGAGAAAGTATCGAACACCAATTCCACAAGAGAAAGATGAGAATGATTAAAGCCTAGGGGTCCCTATTCACTTACTACTTCAATGAATATTTGCAAATTCACAAGTACCTAACAACGAGTTGGTTTTGCTAGCTAAAAACAAGCAATAGGTAAAGGCCTATGTCTAGGACAATTACCCATGTGAAACTTAGCTAAACCACTATGTGTCCATGTGATTTAGCATAAGAGTCACTCAATGAGATCAATTATCAAACATTTGCTATGCATGACTAATAGGTATGTGTCCATCCCATTAGCTAATCAATACACTCAACCCAATAGAATGTAATTGAACATACATCAACCATATCATATCCATATTCACAACACCTTATTTCTAGTTCAATTGGAATACTAAAATCATGCAATTGATGGCCAATCAACAACAAGAATTAAGCATAGATATGGAAGAACAAAACCAATTTCATTGATAGAAACCCAACAAATTTACAAGATATTCAAATCCATAGCAAGATCCTAGAGTGCCCCTAGATTAGAGTTTAGTTACACATCATGAAAGAAGAGAAAATTAATGGAGTCATGAAACCCATCAAATTACAAATCAAGAGAGAAAAGGGGAAGAATGAACAAGAATGATGAGAATCCAATGCTTGATCTTCCTCATTGATCTTGATTCTTCACTTGAATCACTTCAATCTTCCAAGGTATTCTCCTCCTCTCCCTTTCTCTATGAAGTTCGTGCTTAGTCAAAAACAGAAGATCCCCTTCTAGTCCCAAAAATCAGATATTGAAGGCTAATTTCACGGACTTGGATTTTTCTCACTCTTAGGCTTGTCTTTTCCACGCCTAGGCGTAGTTATGAAACACGTTTTGTCAAGTGCTGTCCAGGCCTAGGCGTGATTTTTCCATGCCTAGGCATGAGTGTCTCTGTCTAAAATTGCTGAAAACCTAAGAGTTCCATGCCTAGGCATGGTTTTTACACGCCTAGGCGTGGGTTTGTCAAGCCTAGGCGTGGTTTTGTCAAGCCTAGGCGTGGGTTAGCAGCAGCATCTCTTTTTTTTTTTGTTTTCTTCCAAATTTGAGCTCCTCTTTGAGTTCCTTGGCCCTTCCAAAGCTTTTCCATCTTAAATACCTGTATCAAGACAATTTCAAAGTCCATCAAATCATGATTAATCCAATTTCTTTAAATAAAATCCTCAAAGATTCAATTCTCAATCATTTGAGTTAACAAGCTTAAATCATTAAAGTCATGCATGAATTGAACCTTTGGCCTATAAAACTTAAGGATAGCATGCTCATATACATTCAAAATCAAGTGAAATATCTTCATTTCCAGAAGTTATCAATAATTTAGCCTAGCCGTGAGACATACAACAAAACAACATTAATCAATTCTTGCACTCTTGCTCAAAAACTCAATAAATATATAATCATCTTCTTTCAATCTTTAGTCTTTATAAACAATCATACATATAATCCATACTTTTGATGATTTATTCATGCTTATTTTCATTTAAGATAGCATAAAATAGCATTGCATTGCATTACACTTCTCATTTCCATGTAATAAAATGGTATAGCACTATCTATAGAATAAAAAATAAATAAAAATAGTAGCAGCACAATAAAAATATAGTAGCAGTAGAATTTAAACAGCAACAGCATAATAAAGTACAACAAAATTTAAAATAGCAGCATAACATTATAGCAAAAATAGCAACACAGCAGAAACAACAACACATAATAGAACAACAGAAATAGTAACACATTTGGACAGCAGAAACAACAACACAACCATAAAATAGATACATCAATGCAGCAGTGAAATAGAAACAACAACACAACAGCAAAACAGAAATAATACAACAATAACAGTAGTAAGAATAAAATAAAATGAGCACAATTCTTCTATCTACTTCCTATTTTTGGTCATGAGTCATTAAATAATATTTGGCCTTAAATTTTATCAAACAATCTCTCACAATCAATACACGTCTAATAGAAGATGAAACACATATTTGGGAGTACAAATCTTGGTTTGACCGTGTGGTAACCAAGCAATAACACAAAGAAATTTCATACTTCTCATTATTTCTAGCATCACAAGTTTAACTCAAAAATCAATAGAAATAGACACGAAAATTCAAGCCATGAACCACTACTATGCCTTAGATTGAACGTAGCCTCCATATATGTAAGAATCAGAATTTTTTTTGATCCAAATACAAAGGAAAAAGAAGCGTAATTTAAAGGCAAACACCCTACCTCAAGCTTGAGTTTTCCTTCTTGGTTTCCTTCTTCCTCTTTCCCTCTATTTCCCCTTCATATTTTGCTCTTCCCTTTGTCTCTCTTTCTGTTTTTTCTCCGCTAGAAGATGTGTGAAAATGAAGGAGAAAGTGAGATACAATTTCGTTTAAAAATAAGAAACATTAAGGGCAAATTCGTCCATTAGCTAAAACTTCGTATATGTTAGGAAGACTTTGATTTTACTAAATCAACTTTCCTAACTTCCATAAGTATTAAAATAAATCCTAAGATTCATCTTAATACTTGTTTAACCATTTCCTTAATTCTTCATATCTGCTACACCTCTATCTGGTATTTAAACACTCACTCAGTGTCCTTAAAAATATCTAACTAACTCTATTTTCCTAAAAATTTAACTACATCTTCTTCCACTTATTTGTGACCTAGAAATAAATTTTTCATATTTATTTCTCTTAACCAAGCAATTTTTACTATTTTCCCGAGTTAAAATAAACATTTTGCACATTCTGTGTTGTTGCAAAGTACCGAAATTAGCTTAAAACGTCACAAAATTTAGCGGACATGTTAAACCAGTATTAAGCTATTTCTGTAACCTTGTACAAGTCTAACATGTTAAAAGGAGGATGTTACATTTGGCCTATTGGATAGTTACCACCTTTGATCACTTTAGGCAAGCTTCTCAACAACTTTCCCATGTGTTCCTTGTTTGAGTAAACTTTTCCCAGAGTCTTGAGATCATTCACAATGACAGTGAATTTTGTAAACATTTCATCAATAGTCTCATAGTCCTTCATCTTGAACATCTCATACTGATATATGCTAGTCTTAGCTTCCTTGACTTGATTTGTTCCTTCATGAGCTATGACAAGTGTGTCCTAGATTTCTTTTACTATTTGATATCCAGCAAACTGGTCATACTTACTATTGCTCAAAGCATAGTTAAGAAAGAACTTTTCTTTTGAGTTAATAATATATATGTTCTTCTCATCTTCTATCCAAGCTAGGCTCCTTAGCTTTTCTTCCATCATCAAATCTTGTCATTGGGATATAATGACCATTTTCAATTATTACCCACAAATCAACATGTTGAGATTCAATGAAAAGCCTCATCCTATCCTTCTAGTAGTAGTAATCTCTTCTATCAAAAACTGGTGGTCTGTTGGTTGATGAACTTTCTAGTAAGTAGGTTCCTCCTCCTTGTAGGTGTGCCATACTTTCTTCAAGATCTTTATCTTCTCACACTGTTAGATGTGCTCAACCTAGAGGTTGAGCTCTAATACCAACTGAAGTTAGCAATAACACAAGAAAAAAGGGTTGAATTATGTTCTCCTTTTCTTAAAAAACCAAACTTCTCACAACTTTCTCAAGTTGTTTAGACTTGGAGGTGAGAAGATACAGACTGAAACCGGAATATTAGTGAGAAGACTCAGAATATGTTATCAGATCAGAGTGAGAAGGTTTAATGATTGTGTACGAAGAACTTTCTCACTACTAAAAAAGTAGTTTGTATGTTATATCCATATCTATAATTTCTCTTTAACTAGAACCTTTAAGATAGGAAGCTAAGTAAAACTGGATTTAACCTTTAGATCTCAAATATTTCATAATAAGTTCCTAAAATATTTTTCAACAAAAATTGTTTATTCCAAATTTTAGTTTTAGCTTGATAACTTTAACCAAACTGATATGAACAAGTCAAGCACATGGGAATAGAAGCTTTACACCAAGATTTATACTAGTTCATCCCTAAACCACATGGAGCTGTGTCTAGTACCTAGTAATAACTAGGATCTTTCATTATCACAAGTATTCTTTTACAACCAAGCATCTTCAGGATTAAGTACAATTATTCTTTAACAACAACCTCTTCAGACTCAAAACCAAATATTCTTTGATATAGCCTCTTCAGGCTAAACACCAAGTATTCTTTTCCATAGCTTCTTCAGGCTCACTTTCACTAGATTGAAGTGGCTTGTACAACCCATAAGCTCACCCAAGAAGTATAAGAATCAAAGATGAATATAAGTGTCTGTTTTAACTGGGTAACACTTAAAAACACTTTAAGAGTGAATACAAACACTTGACTAAAGCTAACATACACCTACTAAAGATTTTACAAATTTTAGAATAGTAGGTAAAGATAAGAAGGTTCAATTTGTGGTGTTCTTAGTCAAATTTGCTTCAAAGATCATTCACCTTCTAATCTTCAAGCTTGGATCCTTTTATAGGCTTCAAAAATATAATTGTTGGATGATTCAAATAGTAACTATACTTGCTAGTTACAAATGGCCATTAATTTGTCCTTTCTTGTTGAGTGAGTGTGTCAATCTTTAGGTGAGAAGGTTGAGCAACTTTCTCACAACCTACCTTCTCATGAACTTTCTCATCCAAACTTCTCAAGCTAATCCACCATCTTCTTTTTTATTCTTATAGATGATTCTGATGGTAAATGCTTAACTTGTAAGTTTGAAATCTTTTTGAGTCCAACCTTTGTGGGACTTCTTCATTTTGCTGAACTTTCTCACAGTCTTCTCAGGACTTTCTTATATTGAACTTTCTCATGTTCTTTAGGATCTTTCTTAAGTTGCACTTGGACTTTCTCAAGTTAGAAATTGATCTTCTTAGTTTTCTCAAATCACCCAAAAAGCTTCCTTGAATCATGTTTAGTCTTGTAAGACTTAATAATACATAGAAACACTCCACAATGATCATGTTAAATAGATTAAAGACTAAGAAGATTTAAATATGATTTTCAATATAGTTGTTATCATTAAAACATAATATGCAACATAAAGCACAAAAGTGTGCAAATAAGTTTGTCTCAATGATTTAATATGTTAAGTTTTGATGATTACAAATACAAGCCAAAAAGAATGATGCTTATGCTACACAGATGTACTTAATAGATTATATGAAGATATTGAATTATGAGTTTGGACTATGTTTTAAGTGAGCAATACTTTGAAAGATAGTCTGAGTACCAAGAGTGAGCATTGTAACAAGAAAGCAAAATATCTCAATTATGCTCAACTCAAGGAGAATGTGAATACCTATTTCATGAAGGTTTTGATAACAACAAAACCATGTCAAAGACTAAGTCTAAAGTAAGTTTAAATGGAATAGTTTATAGGACTTAGGGTTTTTATGTGAGAAGCTTTTTAGATATCTCAAATATGTTTTTAAATCTTTACAAATAGTTTTTCACATGTTAAAATGTCCAACAAACATGTTTTGAAAAGCTAGTCATGGTGGTAGTTCAAAACTATAAAAAATAGTCAAGTTTGAGTTTTGAAAAATTGACATTTGGTTATTATTTTGATAGTAACTTTAAAAATACTTTAAGTTTTATTTTTAAACTTATTTCATTTGAAAATATACTCAAAGATCTTTCCAATGAGTGTCATTTACTTTAAACAAATGAGAAATGAAGAAGTTATGACCATTTAAAGTTAGTTTTCAAAACTAGAGTAATTTATTCGAATGAAGGATTTGTTATTTGAATAAAAACTTTTAAAAACATTCCAGAACATGGCTTTTAAAGATTTATTCGAATAACCAAAGGGTTATTTGAATAACAAGTTCCAGAAAATACTTCCTGGTATGCTATAAGTGGATTTATTCGAATAAGACTTTGCTTATTTGATTAAATACGAGCAGAAACACACAACAACTATTTTCAGAGGCTTTAATGCTGAAATAAATGATACCCAATAGTTTTTTTTCTTAGAACTCTATAAATACATGATTTTGGGTCATCTTTTACATAGAATCAACAACCTGAAACTAGTCTCTTATGCTTTGATTTATGATTCATATTTTATTATCTCTTGTGCTCTTTTTTGCTAAAATTTGAGACATCCTTAAAATGTTTCATAGGACTTCAATAGGTATAAACTACTCTTGTGAAAGTTTCTTTTCTTCTATACCTTGATTCACTGTAAAGAGGGTGAAGTATCTGTCAAAGAAATTGTAAAGGGGAGGTATCCCTATTTGTTGACACTCAAGCACAAGGGTGAGGCATCCCAAGGTATGTTGAGTGCTCTTAGTTGTAAAGGTTTTCAAGCACATGTTCAAGCTTGAAGTGATAGTGAAAAATCTTAAGTGGTTTACTTGAGGACTGGACGTAGGCCATAAGTGGTAGGTGGCTAAACCAGGATAAATATTGTGTTTGCTCTTCTTAACTCAAACTCCTTTTATTTCTTGTACTTTAATTTTATATGTTTGTTTGAATATTATTCATCTTGGTTTCAAAATGCTTAATTTCTTAATGGTATTTTAAAAAGTTGTAATCACCTAATTCATTCTCCCTCTCGGGTGATGGTTGTCATGGCTAACAAAAAGGGCTTTGGAGCTTACAACAACTTGTGATCCATGCATAGACAAACCTATTAGTTCTGTGCCAATGAATAGGGGTGCTAGTAGGTTGGTTTAGTTCGGGTTTGGTGGAACAAAAAAAAAATCCAAACTGAACAAATATAGTTGGGTTAGTTTAGATCGATTTTCACAATTTTTTGTCAACCTAAACCAAACTAATCTGACTTAGATCGGGTTAGTTCAAATCAGGTTATCAGGTCCTTTCTTAAAAATATGTGAACCAATTTTCATCAATCAAATTTGGGTAACCATAAAAAGGGATAAAATCAAATTTCTAATTTCAAATCTAAACCTAAATCAAATAGCAACTAAGACAAGCAATATAACAAACCCCATTATTGCGCAACCATCTTGTTAAACTCAATTTCCTATTGATGATGGCTTGGTTTCATCATCACACGTTTCAAGAAATCCTTACAATAGGTGAGGTTGTAGCTTGTGAGACTCGTGATGTGAATTATAAGTTACAAACCCAAGTGCAGGTTGTTTCAAGTAATAAATTCTCAGGAGTCTGAGGTCGATCCACAAGGAATTGATGAAGAAAAAATTTATTGACATAAGGAAAATATTTTTTCACAACAATAAAGGTGATAAAACTTGGTCACAAATAAAAAGGATTTACTTGGGTTAGGAGATCCACTCTTGGTAAGTAAATTAAGGACAAGATTAATTCTTTTTATAACTCAATTAGAATCCACTCATAATGGAGGTTCCAATCAGAAAATACAACATTCAAAGTTCATTTAAGATTATATATGTAACTATATTATGATTCTTTTAATTATCTATTAATACCACCACTTATAAATGAGCTCAAGCATTTATTGTGCCAATATCTTGTTTACAACAAATCAAGATCTCCACTTTACAAGGAGGGTTTCTAAATTGATTGGAAATAAAATATAATACATATATTGACTACTTGATAATACATCAGTTAAGCACAAGAGAGAAATTAATCTAACCTTAACTTGTTACCAAGAGCTTCATCCTTTTACCTAAGTAAAATGAAAATCAGTTACTCATAGACAAGAAGAAAGAAAGAGAGAAGAAGAAGAAGAAGAAGAAGAAGAAGAACATAACTTCAATTTAGAACAAAAGAAAACTACAACAAGATAAACAAATAACACAATAGCATGATCTTGGTCTCTAAGATTTCCTAAATGATCAGCCAAGGCTTCCTTTTACAGAGGATTAGGGATACAAAATGACAAGGGGGCTGATTCATGAGGGAGTGGATGAGTGGAAAATGAGTGAAAAATTCCAAATGACTTTTGATGAGTGAAAAATTATTGAGATTCTTTGTCTCCAAAATCATTCAGTGCTGAACTCATTGAACGCGTCAGAGAATTGAAAAATGGTCTTTATAAAAGTTGTAGGCCTAGATCTTAGCTTTCAAATGCCGTTAGTTTGAGCCCAAAAGCATTCCTACAACTCAAGATATGGTCTGATTACTACACACTGCTCAAGATCAGATACAGTTCCTCTGTTCTGACTTGGAAGCCCAATATGACCTCTAAGCAATCTGAAATGTGTAACATCCAGAAAATTATCTCATTCATCATAAATAGTCATTTTATGATATTTGATATTTTTAGGAATTTTTCAGGGTTTTTCCAAAAACGTTGAATATTTTAATTTATTCCTCGTTTTGCATGCACACTGAACAGAGTTGGTGTAACGCTCCGAAAATTATTTGTTTCATCATAAATAGTCATTTTATAATATTTGCAATTTTTGACAATTTTTCTAGATTTTTCTGGAAATGTCAAATATTTTAATATATTCTTCGTTTTGCATGTAAACTGAGCAGGCTCGGGAAAATGAGATATTTTTTTCCGAGAACCTTGATCTGTGGAAACGTCGACAAGGGATCTTACTAAACCCGAGGCTCGACATAGTTTACAAGGTTTCACATTTTTTGAGAAATTTGATCTGACAGAGCGATAAATTGCTGTGTAATTTTTATCCGTTGAACAATTAACACTGACTTCTGTAAATTGTAACAATTGTCCATTGGGTAATAGCATGCATTAGGAATCCTATCACCTTATCCTAATGCAATCCACTTTATATCAAATCAAATCCACTTTAATTCAAATTTGTGTACTTTCTTCAAAGCTTCTTTGAGAAGCTTTGACCACCAAAGGACAAGAATGCCCTTGGCTTGTTGGAGAAGCCTCTCCACCCCTCTCTTCCCTCTCATTTCCGTGGACCCATGGGCATAATGGGAAGCAAAATTGCTTCCCACACTTAACCTAGCACACACACAAAAATACCTTCACTTTCCCACACATTTTCTTTCTCTAATCTTCATCTTCTTCAAGTTTCTTCTCTTTCTCTCTACCCTCCTCCATAGCTACGAAATTTGCAGCCCATCCTCCACCATTTTTCTTCATCTTTTCTCTTCACCAAGCTCATTTCTACACTCACCTTTACCTCATCTACCTTCTCTTTTTAGAAAGTTTCTTCATTTTCCATCTTCACCTCCATTTTCTCTCTTCCTCCTCTCTTCTTCCTCTTCACTACCACGAAATTCTAGCCACCATTAGAGATCATTCTCTTCACTTTTCTCTTCACAAACACCATTTCTATACTGCTCTCAACCTCCTCTACAACTTCTATTTGAAAGGTTTTCTTCAAAAACTAACTTTTCCTCCATTGTCATCCAAGACAAAGCTTCAAGCTTTGAGGTAAAGCTTCCATCTTCCTTCCTTTTTTTTTCTCTTCATTTTCGTGCTTTAGGGTCTCAATGGAGACCAAAGATCCATTCTTTACCATGTTTAATGTTGGTTCTTTGCGTTGGAGATTTTAGGGTTCTTAGAGACCCCAAAACTGAAATCACCAAGGAGGAAGTAGGAGTCATTTTCGTGATTCTCCCTTAGGTAAGAGGGAGACTATTCATTTCAACCATTTATGGTGGTGAGGGAGCCTTGTGTGCTTGTTGATGGAGAAATCCATCTTTGTATGCTTACTTTGTTTAATGATTTTGCATGATTTAGTGTTTTTGAGATTGGGTTAATGCTTGAATGTGATCTTGAATGTGTTGTTTTTAATTTGTTTGGTTTGATTGGTATGGGTTGGAAATTTAAATGGAAGCAAATTAATCCTTGTTCTCTTCTAAGAGGCTCACGGCCTCAAGCTCCAATGGGGTGTTCTTGGTAACAAATTTTAACTAGTTGAGGACATGATTCATTAAGAGCATAATATATAATAAAGTGAATGAAAATTTAGGGTTCCTAGCTTGGGAGAGGCCACGGCCTTAAGAGCCATTTAGGACACAATCATGTGGCTTTTTACAACTTTGATATTTAATTAATCAAGTAATTAAGTGGTTGACAATGAGATGGGAGGGAATCAATTTAATAACCTAAAGAGGATTTTTATACTTAAGAAAGTGAATAAGGATATGTGAGACTTGGAATGATTTTCTAAATGAATGTAACCAAACTTAAAATATGGAACTAAATAATTAAAATAATTCCCCTAGAGAAGAATTTTGTAAGGAATACTAGATCAAAGTGAAACTCAAATAAATTAAACAATTAGAATTTGTTAGGAATTCATAAAATAAAAAATGATCCAAAGATGGAATTGTGTCATAAAACTTAGAATAATTTCTATTCAAAGGAAGATCATTGTCATAAGTAAGAACCTTGAATATCTCAATTTAAATTACTTTAATGCAACTTTGTCTATAATTTGAAGGTGAACTTGTATAATTAAAATAATAAAGATAAAAAGAATAATGGGGAACTTATTAATAAGGGTATAGAAAGTTAAGCGTAAAGCTCATAATGTGCCTAAAAGTATAAGGTATTAATTGAGGACTAACTGAATAAGAGAAACAAGAATTATGAGTATAAGTAAGACTTTAAGAATCATAAGACATTTAATTAAATGAATCTTATTAAGGACAAAGAGAAGAACAATGATAAAACTTTATGAGATAATGGTAAGTCTTAAATAGATTATGAATGACGACTTTGTTAACGGGGCCATGAGTGGGACCCAAAATCTGTTGATGCTTACTTTGGCCAATTGTGGCATATTGTGAAAAAGTATGTGATAATAAACATTACCTGATATATGCATGGAGTCATCATGCATTGTGAAAGTCCAATGGACTAATTGTCAAGGCCATGTTGCCTAGGAGTTGAATCACACCTTAGTGTGGGTGTGAATAGACTAGTG
Organism: Ormosia semicastrata; assembly: GCA_029884595.1. Classification (NCBI taxonomy): domain Eukaryota; kingdom Viridiplantae; phylum Streptophyta; class Magnoliopsida; order Fabales; family Fabaceae; genus Ormosia; species Ormosia semicastrata. The sequence continues at coordinate 43,926,297 of JAQQTO010000044.1, read as the reverse complement.
TAGGTCCTGCTGTTGACCTTGGGGGCGTCGGGGCACGGGCGTCTCACAGAGGGCAGTTGGTAGCCCCTCTGGATCATGAGACAGACCGATGCAAACGCACCGACAATCCTGACTGGGCACTGTCCTATATCGCGATCTTGTGAGAATGTCGCTGTATAGAGCCTGATTACGCAAAATAATTGATTATGATTTCTGAAAGCACTTGGTCCTAGGCAGACAAGATTCTGGCATGTCTCCCTGATCATTCACTCCGATGTTTGTGTCTAGCTCCATGAAGTAGGAATTTGATATCATGTACATATGCATAGTGAGTTAATACATTACTGATCACCTGCTTTCGAGGATGTCATCAAGAAGGGGTTTTATCGGTTTCGTTAGGATAGTGTTCACCGGTGGCGCCAATGTGTGGCAAGTCGACTGGGTTGGACAGTGTATACGATATGTTGGAGACCTGATCTTGACTGTAAGGAGGACTCACGATGGAGATCCTGTCCTAACACTTACTAGTTCGGTACATTTGGAGTTCACCTTGCCTATCTAGGAGTTATAGGGTGATCCGATTCACACCCCTAGAGAGGACGAGGATTCCATGGCATCAGCTGTTAGGGCACCTGCCCATGGGACCGCACTTGGTCCTGTTCTCATATCTTTAGACGACCTGGGGGAGGATCCCGACGTGGATCCGATGGAGTACCCAACTCCTTAGACATGGATGTCTTATGGGTAGTTTATGTTTTTCTTCTGCATTAATTATGTTATGATGTATTCTTAATATATTTGCCTTTTTATGAATCTTGATGTGTTTCATTGTGAGTGGTATGAGAAATGCGCCACACTCTGTATGCTTTAACTTAATTAATTTAGCCATACGTACTGTATTTTGCATATATTCTGTTGAATCATATCTGTTAATGACAACTTATGTATTATTGCATTCGTGGCTCATATTTCCCTTATAAATATATATATATATATATATATATATATATATATATATATATATATATATATATATATATATATCAAATTTGGAAAAGTATTATGAAGAAGTTGTAGCACGCCAAAAATTTAGTGACTGCGGTATAATGACGATTGTGCCATGGCTATTAAATCGAGGGGTGTTACAAAATGAGTCTTGTATTCTTCATGAAAGTTGTATATATGGATCTTAACTTGTAGATGCCTAAATTTTAGCCCAATTAAGTTCTTACAGCCCAAGTTAAGCTCTGATTACTATACACTATTCGAGTTCCAATCACAAAACCCGTGTTCTGACTTTCAAGACCAATTAGCTCCACTAGATGTCTGATTTTGACCTAGAGCTCTCTCTTATCTTTTTTATAAGATAAAATACATAATTAATAGACATCTAGAACTCAAGATATAACCAACATACCGAAATAGTGTAAGACGTAAATCTTGCTAAAAAAATCAATTAAGTCCAATTTGAGTTTAAACTTACAAAATATAACTAAGCTCAATCAATTAAGTATATGGAGAGTGAAAATGACTAAAAATGAGAGTTTATTAATGTATCAAATATGTGATTATCAAATTCTCCCACACTTAGTTTTTTGCACTCATGGGCAAATCACAAAAGACCAAAACTAGGAAAAAAATGATACAGACTCAAAAGCTAAACACTCTAAAAGACTCAATTTCTAATAATATTTAAGAATGAAAAGCAACCAATCATTCAAGACATCAAAACATTTATGAGGTAATGTTCCTTCACATTTCAAGCCAACAAGCAAAGAAATTTCAATTGAAAAGCATAAGTCAAGAATGATAGATCCTCACAAAATTTACTCTCAATCCTTCAAGTGATTAAAAGGTAGGTATTTTACTCAATTCAACCCATGAAAAATTACACTACCATAAGCTTTCTTATCTTCTACTTCTCCACTACTCAGAATACATGCCCACAAATCATGAGAACTTTATTCGAGGTTATAATAGGGTCAAGGTAAATGAGAAGGTAATATGGATATGACAAGTTAAATACCAAACAGAATAAAAGAGCGCGAGAGCTGAGTTCAATTAACAAGCATGAAAGTTTATCCCAACTCCACCTAATACAAATTCCCTTTACATATTCTTTTTCTTTCATTTATTGCCTTATTGGCCCTTCTTTGCACTTTTTATTATTATTTTTTTTATTTTTTTAATTATTTTTTTACAAGATGAACATAATATATACATTTAAACAATTTTTTTTCAACCATTCTGCACACACACACACCCACACTTGTTCAAGAACTAATCTAATGACAAAGCTAATGTTCTCTTATTCCCTACGGCCGGGTAAAAACATGGTTTTTCATTTAAGGCACATAATGAGTTCGAAACAAAGAATGGTCAAATAAGCTCAAAGGGGTTAAGTAATGAGAAATAGGCCATTTCCAATACCTTACGTTGGCAGGAATCAGAAAATTTTCAAGAAGTCATAAGAGTGCTTGATATCATATTAAAAATCAGAGAATTTTCAAGAAGTCATAAGAGTGCTTGATATCATATTTAGACAATATATTGCTGAGTAAGGCTGTCTATTTGTGCGCAGTCATTCTTGGCTATTTGGTTAAAGTAGCTATTTCAAGAAAAATGTCTCAATCATGTTTATGTATGCATGTGAAAATGTAGTCTAAAAAAGAATTAAAGCAAGTTCTAGAGTAATAATTCCATGAGTGAAATTCACACAAGAAAGAAGAGAATGATACAAATGTTCAATCCATTCATCAATAGGTTCAAAATCTCACAAGGCATAATTCTATCATTCTCAGTCCACCAATTCAACATCCATAACCAAGCATGTGATTTTTCGGAAAGAAGACAATTTACTCAATCATGAAAAATTCCCTAAATTTGACTTGCTACTTCCACACAACATAGTTATCTACCTAATTACTCCTTACTCTGCCACTAATTTTGATGCATCTCAAGAGTAAATAATTTACTCCTTAATCTGCCATCCTTAACTGGTTTTTCTGTTAGTAAGTTACTAACAAACATATTAATAAACACACTTCCTAATTTTTTTGGTTTTTTTTATTTTTATTTTTTGGTGTTTTTTTACACAACTATCCTTCCCCCCAACCAGATCACAACATTATCCTCAATGTCAAAACATAGATAGGTAAAGGATAGAAGATAATACATGTTGTTGCAATTACTAAAAAGTGAAACCCTACACAAATTTATACAGAAACAAAGTACGATGAATAAAACCAAAGGTAAAGAAAAGTTAAAGATGAAGTGTCAGATCACACTCACATTCCTTGCTACCTCCCTTGCTGCTTCCTTCTGACCAATCTATCTGAGCTATAACTGGTTCAGATTCATAAACAAAAGCTTGTAATTTATCAATTAATTCATCAACTATTGAAGCAAATATAAGGAGTCGTCTTACTGAAGGTGTGATAAAGTTCTATTCCACAGCACGGTCAACAAAAGATAATAAATTATTAAAGAAATTATTAACATTCAACAAACCTATGGGTTTATGGTGGATGTTCAGTTGGGCCCAAGAGATAATTTGAAAAACTTCTTCCAAAGTACCAAAACCATCCGGTAAGGTAATGAATACATCAGAGTTTTCAAGCATTGTCCTTATTTGTCCATGCATAGATGATACTTGAAGTTCTAGCCTAATTGTCTTTCTAATGATGTTCCTTCGAGTTAAAGGTTCAAGAATGACACCTAAAACTTGACCACCTCCTATATGTGCAGAAAGTGATATAGCCCTCATTAACCCAATGCTACCTCCCTCATATACTACACGAATGTTCCTCGCAGCAAGTGTTTTACCAACAGTGCTTGCTGTATTTATAAATTCCAAAACCTCCCCATAACTTGTCCCACAAAATACACAGATACTGGTAAATCTACAAACAAAAGAAGAAGCTCCCTCTATTTCTATACTCACACACTCTTTGAATGATTATGAGTTGTAAGAAAGTGAAGAAAATTGAGTGTTTAAATAGAGAAGAGAATAGAAAAAATAATAATAGCTCCTGTGTAACACCCTCCTTAGGGTGTCACACTTGGTGTTACTTAATTACCAAATTACCCTTCAATTAAAAATCGCGTTTGTATTATAAATACGAGTTATAAAATTTCTTAATGATAATAATATAAACTTAGCAGAAAATAAAAACATAACAACATTGTCACAAATAATTTACATCATATATATATACATACAGACCTTTAGTACTGTCGCACTGAAATATTTTACAAACTAGACTTTCATAGTATCTAAACTTTAATTTAAAACTAACATATAGCCCAAATCTTACTAGACAGCAGAACCCTCAGATGGGTCCTCCTCAGATTCCTCAGCATGTAGGAATCCGTCATGATGTGCAGTCCTACGGACAAGTATCCGAGCAGACGACACCATACTAACCGTACTAGGAGAACGATAGTAAGCTCCCCAATACTGTCTAATAGATATTGGAAACTCTATAATAGATACTCTCTCTCTAAAATACAGTCCATGCCTCATCTCCTCCAACAAATGTCATCTTCAGGTAGCCAAGGAAACTAGGCATTTGCATCTCCTCAGAACTCGACGTCCTCAGCAGGAATCTGCTCCTCCTCAGCTTGTCGCTCTTTTTCTTGCTCGACGTCTTAACAAATATAAATATAATACCAAAACATACATACAAAGAGGTGAGATCACCTACGCCAATACCAGTATGGCAGTAATGAAGATAAACACATACAATATCTCATACAGTTATCATACCACAATTATAATTATGCCACTAACATCAATATCATCACAAGACATGTAATACACAATAATTACAGTCATGTTATTATCAATAATTAATAAATCAATAAATCAATTATCATAAATAGAAATTACGATAATACCCTTTATCATTATATGTATGCACACAGACTCAATTTCCTACTCCATGGAGCTACAACTCAGGTTGGAGAGAGTGATCGAAAAGAAGTGTCGGTACCAACATGCCTTGGACCACGTGCTCAGTTTTGCACATCCAGCATATACACGACAGTCTTTATCAGATCTTGATTAAGGATAGTGCCTCGGTCCGGATCATTGGTGTGTTGCGTCGGTCTAACCCACGGTACAGAAGAGCTACCATCTACCCATTGTAGACAACCCGCACCCCAATGCCCCCAAAGTCAACAAGTGATTTACACTATGCATATCGCACCCACTCAGGAGGTGTAGTCTCTCCTAGGCAACTAGCCTCATACAGTCCATCGGACCTTTCTAATGCATGTACCATGCACTATTCATATTTCCAATTTATATCACATAATCGGGGTCCACACAGTAATATAACAGTACTATTACTGTATTTTAATTGCGTAGTCATATTTTCGCATTTTCTCAATTGTGACTCAATTCTGCCGCCTTTTCAAAATCGCGTAGCGACTTTTCAATATTTTTCCAATCGCGTAAATATTTTTCTTACATTTTAAATCAAAAATATTTTTTTTTCTCATTTTAATACCAAAATTAGCTTTATTTTCCATATTTACACTTCAGTCACTCAAAAACTCATATTTACAAAACAACCCCTCATAAAATCCATATTTACCAAATAGTCCCTCAAAATTTAATATTTATAGAAAAGTCCCTCAAAAATTAATATTTATGAAAAAGTCCCTCATCAAATTTATATTTACAAAATCGTCCCTCCTTTATAAAATATTTATAGTTTGACCCCTCTAAAAATAATATTTACATTACGACCCCTCAAAAATCAATATTTATACTATGGCCCCTCATTTTGAGAAAATTTGTAATTTAGTCCTTCTTTTATAAAAATTTGCGGTATAACTCCTCTAAAAATCAGTAAATGGTATTATTTTCAAAAATCATCATTTCTTTCCTTTACTACTCATAAAATCATTTTATTTTACCATACTCAAATTTTTTCCCAGATTCATTTAAATGTCTCAGTTCTCATTTTAATTCATCAGTGTAAGGACTTTGGTCCTTTTTCCATTGTATGGCCGTAAGCCTCAATACTCTTTGGAGTACACATACAATCGATTAATCATGTTATTCACATCCTAATTTTCACATACAATCTCATGCTTTCATAATTTCACATACACACAAAATATCAAAGCTTTTAATCACACATGCAAGCATAAAAACTCAATCAAACACATCACAAACACAATCAAAACACATCAAATAATCGGTGAAGAACCCTTATGGATTTTCCACCGTACAAAACCATCCTCACACCACCAAAACTAGGTTGGTGAGGTTAAATCTCCCTCTTACCTCTTATAGATAATTTTAATCGGTTTGTTCTCCTTCTTTCCTTCAAATTTGTGCTATCCACCAAACAAATCCCTAAAATTCTTAAACAATTAGTAAAAACACATACAAGGTACAATATTGAAAAACCATGGAACAATCATGGTTAGAAAAATTAAAAATTCAGTTTTGAACCATAGAAACCAAACTTACCCTTAAGTAAGTAAGCAAGAAGTGGAATTTTAGGCAAGATAGAGTAGGAATTTGGGAAAACTTTGTGAATGAAAGATGCTTAGAATGGTATTTGGCTTTAGGAAATATGATAGGAAAAAATTATAGAAGTTTGGTAGTACAAGTAGTATTCTTGGCCGAATATGGAGAGAAAAAGAGAAAGGAAAGTGTACTTGGTTCTTGATAGCTTTTTGGAGAGAAAGTAGATGCTTTGATTTGTGATAAGTGTGAAATAGAAAATGAAGAGTGAATATGGAGTGCAGCTGCCGTGTGAGCTGTTTTAGGGAGGTTGAGTGAATGAATTTGCATGCTAAATATCCTAAAGTGTTCACACTTGGTGCACATGGCTTATGTCATGTTGGATGGTTCTTGAACCTTGTAGATTCAAGCCCACTTGCCTCCTTGTTGCAGCCCCAATTTCGTGCAGCCCCCCTCCATTTTAATAGCTTAATTATTTCCAAATTAGTCCTAATTACATGCTAGTTAATTAGGTAATTTGTTAGGTTAATTATCCTAACCAAACTAAATTAACATACTAGTCACATAACTAATTAATTTAGTATATATTAACATATATTATAACCTTTAATTAATATTAGTATATCTAATTAGTATTGAGATTATAATTAATTAATAACTAAGTTAGTTCACTTAGTTTACTAATTAAGTAATTAGATTAGTCAAATTAAGCTTAATTAGGTTACTAACCATTTTCAAGCCTACAATCTTTGACTAAATCCTAACCCTTGATTCATCTTTAATTTCTAGCCATAGATCACATCTAGGGTAGGTATCAATTGGTCATAAAACTATCCTTCTAATCTCACCATTGATTAAATCAACGACTAAGATTAAAGCTTCTAAAGTAAGCTTCAAAATCCAACGGTTCACAAAGAAGGTCAATGCTTCTTTTGTTGACTCTTTCTAATTGGTTTAGAAAGTCAAGCCTACCTATTTTGACCATTTCCTATTGGTTTAGATTTCTGTACAGTCAGCACAGTTGACTGTTACGCTAAACGTGGCCCCCACGAACTTTTTTGGGTCTACAAATAATTTTTCTACTGTTTTTGAGATAGTAGGTACTGTTGAATAAAATAATATTATAAAAATATAAAATTATTTTATTGCACAGTTAAATTCTAAAAATTACGAGATTAATTAATATATTAATCAGAATTGGGTTTAGTAAGATCCCCCAGCTCTAATTAATTAAAATAAGATTTTTCCTAGGTCGAAAAATTATTATTTTCTTAACTCGAGCAAATCACACAAAATGATCAAATATGATCTCGAGCAGTCAAACTATTTTTATAACACACGAAAAATACAAAACAGTGTAATTACGCTATTACTATTCACATAGTCAGAATTTGGGGTGTTACAACTCTCCCCTCTAAAATAAAGTTTCGTCCTCGAAACTTGACATACATATTCAAAATAAAAACGGATACTGCTCTTTTATCTTCTCTTCCAACTCCCATGTGGCTTCACCACTTACATCATTCCATACCACTTTAACCAATGCGATGTCCTTTCCTCGAAGTTGCTTAACTCTTCGATCTTCAATTTTGGTCGGAAATGTCTCATAGGTCAAATTCTCCTTTAGTTGTACAGTGTCTGGCTCGATAACATGAGTCGGATCAGAAATATATTTTCGTAGTTGTGATACGTGAAATACATTATGAAGATTTGATAAGAACGGTGGTAGTGCAATCTGATAAGCTATCGGACCTACCCGACGAAGTATCTGATACGGTCCAATAAACTTTAGAGTAAGCTTCCTCGACTTGATTACTCGTCCAACTCCAGTCATAGGCATCACACGTAGAAATACATGGTCACCTTCTTCAAATTCTAGCGATCTTCTTTTTTTATCTGCATAACTCTTTTGCCGCGTCTGTGTCGTCCTCATCTTATCTTGGATCATCTTCACTTTCTCAGTTGTCTGTTACACAAAGTCAGGTCCTACCACAGTACTTTCACCATCATGGTACCAACACAACGGTGTTCTACATCTTCTCCCATATAAAGCTTCATAGGGTGCCATCCCTATGCTCGAATGGAAACTATTGTTGTAGGTGAACTCTATCAACGGTAGAAATTCATCCCAACAACCAGTTTGCTCTAGAACACAAGCCCTCAACAAGTCCTCCAATGACTGAATCGTCCTTTCTGACTGACTATCTGTTTGTGGATGGTAAGCAGAACTCAAACGTAACTTCGTTCCCATCGCTTCTTGCAAACTGTTCCAGAATCTCGATGTAAATCGCGGATCTCGATTAGAGATTATACTGGATGGTACACCATGAAGTCTAACAATTTCATTGATGTACACTTGGGCCAACTTCTCCATTGAGTGCTTAATATTAATCGGTAAAAAGTGCACCGACTTTGTAAGCCGATCAATAATCACCCATATAGAATCATGACCCTTCCGAGTCTTCGGCAGTGCAGTTACGAAATTCATTGCTATGTCATCCCATTTCCACTCAGGAATAGGCAAAGGTTGCAACATTCCCGATGGTCTCTGATGTTCCACTTTGGCCTTCTGACAAATTAAACAGGATGATACATATTCTGCTACATCCCTCTTCATCCCTTGCCACCAATATAGCTATTTTAAATCCTGGTACATCTTCATGGCTCCTGGATGCATACTCAACTTGCTTCGATGAGCTTCATCCAAAATTAATCTCCTCAGTTCTAGATCGTTTGGTACACAAACTCTCCCCTTGAACTTCAAAATTCCATCAACACCTTCGCTGAATTCCAATTCCGCTCCTTGACTTCTTGCTTCCTTCGCTTCTTGCAAATACTGATCACTGTTTTGCCCTTCTCGTATTTTATCCATCAAATCATTCGAAATAACGATCAGGTTCAAACATATCTTTCCCGGTGTCAACTTCACAGATAATCGCATATCTCGAAACTCTTCTATCAGTTCCTTCTCCTTTATCATCATAACAGAAGCATTAAGCGCTTTCCTACTTAGAGCATCTGCTACGACATTCGCCTTCCCGGATGATACTTTAATTGAAAGTCATAATCTTTCGAAACTCTAGCCAACGCCTTTGTCTCATGTTCAACTCTTTCTGGTCAAACAGATACTTCAAACTTTTATGGTCACTAAAAACAGTGAACGTTGCCCCATAGAGAAAATGTCTCCATACCTTCAATGCAAACACCACTGCTGCTAACTCCAAGTCATGAGTCGGATAATTCCTTTCATGCACTTTCAACTGTCTCGATGCATATGCCACAACCTTACGGTCTTGCATAAGTACACAACCCAATCCTTGATACGAAGCATCATAATACACCTCGAAAGGTTCGTTCGGATCAGGCAGAATCAAAATCGGTGAAGTAGTCAGTCGTCGTTTCAACTCTTGAAAACTTTCCTCACATGCTTCATTCCATGTAAACGGTTGATTCTTTCGTGTAAGTTGGGTAAGAGGTCCTGCAATCTTCGAAAACCCTTCTATGAATCGTCGATAGTAATCGGCCAATCCGATGAAACTATGGATCTCCGATACAGTCTTCGGTCTCTCCCATTGAACAACTGTTTCCACCTTTGAAGCATCAACTTCAATTCCATCTGCCGATATGACATGGCCCAAAAATTGCACTTCGCTCAACCAAAACTCACATTTGGACAACTTGGCATACAACTTATTCTCCCTCAAAATCTGGAGAACCACTCTGAGATGTTCAGCATGTTCTTCCTGACTTCGAGAATATATCAAGATGTCATCAATAAAGACAACAATAAACTTATCCAAGTATGAACGGAAAATCCGATTCATGAAGTCCATAAATATCGCAGGTGCATTAGTCACACCAAAAGGCATCACTTGACACTCATAATGTCCGTAACGCGTCCGAAACGCAGTCTTTGGAATATCCTCCATCTTCACACGTATCTGGTGATAACCAGAACGCAAATCAATCTTAGAAAATATTGCGGCTCCTTGTAATTGATCCATCAAATCATCGATTCTTGGTAGTGGATATTTATTCTTGATCGTAATCTTGTTCAATTGTCGGTAGTCTACACATAGACGAGAAGTTCCATCCTTCTTCTTTACCAACAATACTGGAGCTCCCCAAGGTGATACACTTGGTCTCACAAATTGCTTCTCCAACAAATCCTCCAACTGCTTCTTAAGCTCTGCTAACTCTACTGGCGACATTCGATAAGGCGCCATAGATATAGGTCCAACTCCAGGTACCAAATCAATAGAGAATTCAATCTCTCTTTTTGGCGGTATTCCAGGTATATCTTCAGGAAATACTTCAGGAAACTCATTCACCACGAAAATATCCTTTAAAATATCATCACAGTGAACCTCCACAGAAGACATTAACAAGTACCCTTGATCTCCTTCCTTCAAACAAGCTTCCACTTGCGTAGCCGTTAAGAATCTAGGATCCTTAATCTCAGGAAAAACTAATGTCTTATTCGAACAGTCTATCAAGATATGGTTGGAAGACAACCAATCCATTCCTAAGATTACATTAATCTTGGAAAGAGGTAAACAGATCAAGTCCACATGAAAGATTCTATCTCTAACAGATACAGGGCAATCCAAGCATACTCTTGTAGTTATCACAGGCTTATCAGTAGGAGTACTAACACTCAAATCATACGGCAATGTAGTCACAAGCTTAATCCTAAACGCTCCACACAATCACATGCAATGAAAGAATGTGTTGCTCCCGAATCATATAATACTGTTAAAGGATTACCTTCAATAGCACACTCCTCCATTATCAAGTCCTCGGATTTTGCGGCTTCTTCCCCGCTCATAGTATACACTCGACCACCCGCCTGTGGCCTTGCAGTACGAACATTGCCCACTGATGGCTCCGCCTTTTGCTGATCACACTCCCTTGAGAAATGTCCAGGCTTCCCACAGCGATAACAAATCACCCCCTTATGCTGACAGTCCCTAGTGAGATGTCCTTTCCCACACTTAAAACATTTAAGTGCAGAAGTTCCAGTTGAAACTGCTCTACTACCACTAGAGCTTCCCCCAAACGATTGTTGCCGATTCTGACTTACTGCTGGTTTAGTATATGGTTTCTGCTGGTAACGGTTGCCACCGCTACTCTTCCCCCTTGGGAACCGTGCTGGTCCAAAATTCTTATTTCTCGCCTCTCTCAGATGATCAATCTCCTCAACCTTTCGACACTTATCTAGCAATACCGAAAACTGATCAATGTCAACAGTTGCTAAAGCTCGCTTGATGTCAAGCCTCAGCCCCTCTTCAAACTTCCTACACTTCCACTCCTCATCTGGATGCATTTGGAAGTACCTCGAAAACTTAGACAAGCTTTCGAACCTTGCTGCGTACTCATTTACAGTCATCGCCCCTTGCTTCAGACTAAGGAACTCCATCTCCTTAGCATGTCGAACACTGGTTGGGAAATACTTTGCCAGAAACTTCTGTCTAAAGAGCTGCCACGTCACAACTCTCCCTTCAGCTTGGATTAACCTCCGGGCTCCTGCCCACCAAGCCTCTCCGTCACCGACTAACACGAATGTGGCGAAAGTAAGCTTCCGCTCATCATTACAACCCATGCCTTCAAATATCTTCTCCAATTCCTTTATCCACATATCAGCCTTCTCTGGGTCGAATTCTCTATGAAATTTCGGTGGATTATTCCTCTGAAATTCTGACAAGCTATGAGCATCATCATGTGCTCTTTGATTCTGCTGTGCAACAACCTCAGCCATTTGTTGCATTGCTGCTACAGCTGCAGCCATATTCTGATTATCGTCATTGGAATTTCCAGCTACTGCCCTCGCATTCATGCGTCCTCTTCCACGTCCAGCCATTTCGTCCTACTCAATCAGACTGAACAACACAAAGAAAAGTGAAGGTCAGTCTTCAAACAATATTGTTTTTCTTTCGAAAAACAATTACAGAGAATCACACAACTTAGACAAGACAGACCTAACCACAAACCCAAAAGACTCTAACTTGGGCTCTGATACCAACTAATGTAACACCCTCCTTAGGGTGTCACACTTGGTGTTACTTAATTACCAAATTACCCTTCAATTAAAAATCGCGTTTGTATTATAAATACGAGTTATAAAATTTCTTGATGATAATAAGATAAACTTAGCAGAAAATAAAAACATAACAACATTGTCACAAATAATTTACATCATATATATATACATACAGACCTTTAGTACTGTCGCACTGAAATATTTTACAAACTAGACTTTCATAGTATCTAAACTTTAATTTAAAACTAACATATAGCCCAAATCTTACTAGACAGCAGAACCCTCAGATGGGTCCTCCTCAGATTCCTCAAAGATGCGAGAATCAGTCATGATGTGCGATCCCCATGGACAAGTATCCGAGCAGACGACACCATACTAACCGTACTAGGAGAACGATAGTAAGCTCCCCAATACTGTCTAATAGATATTGGAAACTCTATAATAGATACCCTCTCTCTAAAATACAGTCCATGCCTCATCTCCTCCAACGAATGTCATCTTCAGGTAGCCAAGGAAACTAGGCATCTGCATCTCCTCAGAACTCGACGTCCTCAGCAGGAATCTGCTCCTCCTCAGCTTGTCGCTCTTTTTCTTGCTCGACGTCTTAACAAATATAAATATAATACCAAAACATGCATACAAAGAGGTGAGATCACCTACGCCAATACCAGTATGGCAGTAATGAAGATAAACACATACAATATCTCATACAGTTATCATACCACAATTACAATTATACCACTAACATCAATATCATCACAAGACATGTAATACACAATAATTACAGTCATGTTATTATCAATAATCATTAAATCAATAAATCAATTATCATAAACAAAAATTACGATAATACCCTTTATCATTATATGTATGCACACAGACTCAATTTCCTACTCCATGGAGCTACAACTCAGGTCGGAGAGAGTGATCGAAAAGAAGTGTCGGTACCAACATGCCTTGGACCACGTGCTCAGTTTTGCACATCCAGCATATACACGACAGTCTTTATCAGATCTTGATTAAGGACAATGTCTCGGTCCGGATCATTGGTGTGTTGCGTCGGTCTAACCCACGGTACAGAAGAGCTACCATCTGCCCATTGTAGGCAACCCGCACCCCAATGCCCCCAAAGTCAACAAGTGACTTACACTACGCATATCGCACCCACTCAGGAGGTGTAGTCTCTCCTGGGCAACTAGCCTCATACAGTTCATCGGACCTTTCCAATGCATGTACCATGCACTATTCATATTTCCAATTTATATCACATAATCGGGGTCCACACAGTAATATAACAGTACTATTACTATATTTTAATCGCGTAGTCATATTTTCGCATTTTCTCAATTGCGACTCAATTCTGCCACATTTTCAAAATCGCGTAGCGACTTTTCAACGTTTTTCCAATCGCGTAAATAATTTTCTTACGTTTTAAATCAAAAATATTTTTTTTCTCATTTTAATACTAAAATTAGCTTTATTTTCCATATTTACACTTCAGTCACTCAAAAACTCATATTTACAAAACAACCCCTCATAAAATCCATATTTACCAAATAGTCCTTTAAAATTTAATATTTACAAAAAAGTCCCTCAAAAATTGATATTTATGAAAAAGTCCCTCATCAAATTTATATTTACAAAATCGTCCCTCCTTTATAAAATATTTACAGTTTGACCCCTCTAAAAATAATATTTATATTATGACCCCTCAAAAATCAATATTTATACTATGGCCCCTCATTTTGAGAAAATTTGTAATTTAGTCCTTCTTTTATAAAAATTTGCGGTATAACTCCTCTAAAAATCAGTAAATGGTATTATTTTCAAAAATCATCAGTTCTTTCCTTTACTACTCATAAAATCATTTTATTTTATCATACTCAAATTTTTCCCCAGATTCATTTAAATGTCTCAGTTCTCATTTTAATTCATCAGTGTAAGGACTTTGGTCCTTTTTCCATTGTATGGCCGTAAGCCTCAATACTCTTTGGAGTACACATACAATCGATTAATCATGTTATTCACATCCTAATTTTCACATACAATCTCATGCTTTCATAATTTCACATACACACAAAATATCAAAGCTTTAAGCATTTAATCACACATGCAAGCACAAAAACTCAATCAAACACATCACAAACACAATCAAAACACATCAAATAATCGGTGAAGAACCCTTATGGATTTTCCACCATACAAAACCATCCTCACACCACCAAAACTCGGTTGGTGAGGTTAAATCTCCCTCTTACCTCTTGTAGACAATTTTAATCGGTTTGTTCTCCTTCTTTCCTTCAAATTTGTGCTATCCACCAAACAAATCCCTAAAATTCTTAAACAATTAGTAAAACCACATACAAGGTACAATATTGAAAAACCATGGAACAATCATGGTTAGAAAAATTAAAAATTCAGTTTTGAACCATAGAAACCAAACTTACCCTTAAGTAAGTAAGCAAGAAGTGGAATTTTAGGCAAGATAGAGTAGGAATTTGGGAAAACTTTGTGAATGAAAGATGCTTAGAATGGTATTTGGCTTTAGGAAATATGATAGGAAAAAATTATAGAAGTTTGGTAGTACAAGTAGTATTCTTGGCCGAATATGGAGAGAAAAAGAGAAAGGAAAGTGTACTTGGTTCTTGATAGCTTTTTGGAGAGAAAGTAGATGCTTTGATTTGTGATAAGTGTGAAATAGAAAATGAAGAGTGAATATGGAGTGCAGCTGCCGTTTGAGCTATTTTAGGGAGGTTGAGTGAATGAATTTGCATGCTAAATATCCTAAAGTGTTCACACTTGGTGCACATGGCTTATGTCATGTTGGATGGTTCTTGAACCTTGTAGATTCAAGCCCACTTGCCTCCTTGTTGCAGCCCCAATTTCGTGCAGCCCCCCTCCATTTTAATAGCTTAATTGTTTCCAAATTAGTCCTAATTACATGCTAGTTAATTAGGTAATTTGTTAGGTTAATTATCCTAACCAAACTAAATTAACATACTAGTCACATAACTAATTAATTTAGTATATATTAACATATATTATAACCTTTAATTAATATTAGTATATCTAATTAGTATTTAGATTATAATTAATTAATAACTAAGTTAGTTCACTTAGTTTACTAATTAAGTAATTAGATTAGTCAAATTAAGCTTAATTAGGTTACTAACCATTTTCAAGCCTACAATCTTTGACTAAATCCTAACCCTTGATTCATCTTTAATTTCTAGCCATAGACCACATCTAGGGTAGATATCAATTGGTCATAAAACTATCCTTCTAATCTCACCATTGATTAGATCAACGGCTAAGATTAAAGCTTCTAAAGTAAGCTTCAAAATCCAACGGTTCACAAAGAAGGTCAATGCTTCTTTTGTTGACTCTTTCTAATTGGTTTAGAAAGTCAAGCCTACCTATTTTGACCATTTCCTATTGGTTTAGATTTACATACGATCAAGACACGATTGGATCTGTTACGCTAAACGTGGGCCCCACGAACTTTTTCGGTCCACAAATAATTTTTCTACTATTTTTGAGACAAGAGTCTTGTTGAATAAAATAATATTATAAAAATATAAAATTATTTTATTACACGCTTAAATTCTAAAAATTACGAGATTAATTAATATATCAATCAAATTGGGTTTAGTAAGATCCCCAAATTAATTAATTAAAATAAGATTTTTTCCTTGAGAAAATTATTATTTTCTTGACTCGAGCAAATCACACAAAATGATCAAATATGATCTCAAAACAGTCAAACTATTTTTATAACACACAGAAAATACAAAACAGTGTAATTCTGCTATTACTATTCACATAGTCAGAATTTGGGGTGTTACATCCTGTATGGGTAGGTTGGCTGTTGTTAGAAAAATTTGAATTTAAGAAACTTTTTTTTTAATTTTTTTATTTTTATTTATTTATTTTTTTATTTATTTAGACTTTAAGAAAACCTTTAGGGTAAAGAAGTTTAGAAACCCCTGAAGGACCCCGCCCGAAGGATTGTCTGTCCAAAACCAAAATACAACAAAATCATACAAAGATAAAATTATAATAACAAATGATGACATACCTTTATGTACAGGTTTCATGGCGTATCTTTATACTGCGCGTCATGAGTATAGTAGCCTTCACAATCTTACCGCCCCTTGAAAGAGACATCGAATTCCCTTAAGGAATTTCAGACTTAAGGCACTCCTCCCGCTTGTGGGATATCCCAGCCTATGCATCGTCCCTCTAGTTAAAGAGAGAAAATCTAAATACGACGACCAGTGACCACAGCCAGTGGAGCTACGCTCAGGAACCCAATAAATCAATACTAGGAATTGAGCTAAGAGGCATTGTCACGTGAGAATGCAAACACGAGACGCTTCTATTTGTCCATCAGCAAGAAGAGCCTATGGTTAAAACCTGGGAATGATTATGCGGCTTGTGGAAACAAGTTTGCCCCAAATGGTTTAATATGTTAAGTTTTGATGATGACAAATACAAGACAAAAAGAATACTTTGCTTATGTTCTTTGTTGCATCCTATATAGAGCATATCCATTAATAATTGATAAATATCTTATTTGGATGTGTATATGAAAGCTTTATATGCATGTTAAACTAACTAGAGTTATACATTTATGAATCACGCATATGAAGATATTTAATTATGATTTTGGACTAACTATGCTTGTTTAAGTAAGCAACACTTTGTAAGATAGTCCAAGTACCAAGAGTGAACATTGCAACAAGAAAGCAAAAGATATCTATTAAGCTCAACACAGGGAGAATGTGATTAAACATATGTCTTTGAAAATTTGTTTTGATAACACACATAATGGGAAGACCAAGTCCAAGATCTTTTAAGGATAGCTTTAGGACTTAGAGTCTCTCTGTTCGAGGATCTCTTTGGATATCTCATAATGCGTTAAGATAAAACAAAAATGCTTCATTGAACTTATACCAAAACTATTTTGATCTTGAAAATAACTTAAAAAATATTTTGATTAAACTTTCTGGGATGTTTTTCAAACATTTATAACAGTTTTTAAACAGAGGTATTCATATAACCTTGAAGGTATTCAAATAACATCCTTCTAAACAGCTTTTACAATGTGTTCAAAATAAAGGTATTCGAATACACCCTTATGGTATTCGAATAACCTGCTTCTAAACTGTTTTTTATAAGAAATGAAAACATTGGTATTCGAATACCCCATGATGGCATTCGAATAACACACGAGACTCTGTTTCTTATTTTGAATTCATACGTATACTTGTTAGCATTTATTATCATATTAAATTCCTCCAACGGGCATTTTCTTTCCGACTCTATAAATAGAGACCATGGGTCTCATATGTTAGAAGCTCACTATCTGTTTAATTTACGCTTGCTTTGAAAAATGTGATTTATAATTTACGCCTATTTTCTGTGCTCTTTTTGCTGAAACTTTGAGATATCCTTTGAGAGCCTCTTAGCACTTCAATTTGTATTATTTGCTCTGAGTAAGAGTTTCTCTTCATCTATATTTCTGTTCTTCTATATTGAGGGTGAGGTATCCTTCAAGGTTTGTATAAGGGTGAGGTATCCCTTCAAGGTTTGTATAAGGGTGAGGTATCCCTGCAGGCTGAGGTTTTAGCACAAGGGTAGAGTTTTCCTGTGTGTGAAAAGTGCTCTTTTATATAACGGTTGCAAGCACCTATTGAAGCTTGTATACATAGTGAAAAATCTCGGATTGTTTTCGAGAACTGGACGTAGACCACAAGTGGGTTAGTGGTCGAACTTGGATAAATATTGTGCCTGCTTTTCTTTTTCTCAATCTCTTTATTTTACACAATTTTATATTATTGCACATTTATTTATTTGCTGTTCTTAAAGCTTTTATTCTTCATCTCGCAATTCTTTTTCTTTTATTTAATAGCTTAAATATTTGTGTTTATTTTAAGAGTATTTGTGAAAAGTTTTTTAATACCCAATTCACCCCCCTCTTGGGTAATGGTTGCCATGACTAACAAGTGGTATCAGAGCTTTGTGCTCTAGTGAAAGATTAACTAGTTAGAGTTAAAGATCCTTGTTTATTGGCAACCTTCAAAGTTTTTCAAAATGGAAGGTTTTGAAATTGATAAACCACCATTCTTTGATGGTGTCCTTTTTGTTTATTGGAAAGCTAGAATAGAGTTTTATATTCAATCTATTGATTTAGATTTGTGGGATGTTGTGCTAAATGGATTTATTTGTAAACCAAAATAAACTTGAAATGCCTATGACAAGAAATGCTTTTCTTTGAATATTAGAGCTATGAAAATTTTAAGAAGTAGTTTGAATGATGAAACTTATGCTAAAATTAAAAGCTATTCTAGTGCTAAAAATATATGGGATGCTCTTAATGCTATTTATCTTACTAACAATGATTTTGTGCATAAAGTTGTATATAGAAAGCAAGAAGAACCAAAGCCATTGAAGGAAGCGTGTCATGAAACACATCCTTAAAGAGATGTTCAAACTATTGAAGGGAGTCAAATGCCTCTTGGTGATGATGGTGCTCAATTTGAAGAAGAGACAAAGCAAAACAAAGTTAATGAGGAAGAAGACGATTCTCTTAAAGAGCCAAGCACGCTAGAAATTGAAACTACCTCCTATATGGCTAAAAAGGACTTTGAGGTAAATAATTCTAAATTAGATTATAGTCCTTCCTATGATGAGTTACAATGTGCATATAAGTTTATTAAATTTAGAAAAGAAAAACTTATCGTGTTTGAAAAACATTTCCTTTATTGAAAGTGAAATTGAAACTTTGAAAAATGAATATATTTTTCTGAATGAGGAAATGTCTTTAAAATGTGAAACCTCAACTTCTTGTGAAAAACGCATTGATTTAGAAAATTAAGTTGAGGACTTATATTCCAAATTTGTCAAAGCTAATTATTCTAATTACTTACATTCTATGCTTGTTAATGAGAATAAAATTAGTGTTATTCTATGTGAAAATTCAAGCAAGGCTTATGACAAAAATAATTTAGAATATAAAAAAAACAAAAGGCTTAAGTTTTTCAAAGATGATCTTCAAAAGGCCAAGCCATCATTAAATTCAATTGTTTGGAATTTTTGTGGTCATCTAAGACATATTTCTCATTTATGCAATTGTAGAAGATATCCTGATATGAGAAATTGTATGGTATGGGTTCCTAAAAATCCTAAAGGCCCTAATACTAACATTCAAGGACCCAAAATGAAGTGGGTACCAAAGTGTCCTCCTAGTGTTTCAATTATGTAGAATATTTCTCAAAAGGATGGACAAATTGGTCAAAAGAAAGAGGAGTCATCAAGGATAATGCTTCCAAAGCCTAATGGTAGAAACTTTGGTCAAAGAAGGAAGATGGCTTCAACCAAAGCTTCTCAAGTACAAAATGTAGAACTTGCAAAGTTTAAGGCTCCAAAAGAGAAGCAATTGATAAGAAAAAGTATTTCCTTGATTACCAAGCCCATGTTATCAAAAGCTTTTACCTCTTATGCGCACACACATGCAAAGTCAATAAATTTGAGGTATATTCCTTATAGGCCTTAAGTGATTAATAGAATCATGTGTACTTGATAAAATTTGAATATTATGTTTAACACATGATTATGTTCATTCTTATTATATCATAGTTCATTAATTTGTTATATATCTTAGTACATAAGGGTCTATAATGTCTATGTATGCTTTATATGCTTTAAAATTGACTATATATCATGAAAGCAAGCATGTTATCGGCTATGTGCTTAATGGTAATTGGTTATTTAACTTATTGTGCTTAATTTACATATTATGGAAAAATTGATCTTTATGAGAGCATAATAAATTAATATTCAAAAACTAACACACAAGGACCTAAGAAAATTTGGGTAACAAAAGTCAAAAATTGAAGTGTGTTATAGGTGTGCTTGAAGGCCAAGAACTCACTTTGGCATCTTGAAAGTGCTGCTCCAAGTACAAAGACCAAAAATAATTTCAAGCTCTTTTCCTTGTCTCCATGAAGCTTGGACTTGCAATCTTTGGATAAGTGAAACTTGTATTATGTTTTTTCTAGCTTTATGTGTTGAAAATATTTTTACATGTTAATATGCTAGATAAATATGCTCCTTGCTTGAAATGACATTTCTAATGATAATATCCTCGAGCTTGAGTTCTTGATCAATCATACATATAATTAAATATTTGACTTTATTGCTTAAATATGGTTTTTTTATCTCTCTTGAATTATTACTGACTTGAACATCGGAGTTATCCCTAAATCGTTTTTACAGGTACTCCATCAAAAGGTAAGCTTGCGCCTCTCAAAATGAAAATCCTGGACATAATATATATGCTTTCTTGTTTAAGTTATTCAAATACCTCCCTATGGTATTCGAATATCATTGCTTTTATACGTGTAAATCTGTAGTTTTCTGATAGGCCTATTCGAATAGACCTATGGCTATTCGAATACCATACATCAATACAGTATTCCTATGTTTTTATAAGCTGGTGTATTCGAATAACTAAGTAGTTATTCGAATAACCTAAGGCTTATCAATATCAGTGTTTCTCACATGCCTCTGAAGTATTCGAATACCTTGGAAGCTATTCGAATATTTGCTCTTGTCTTGCTTATTTTTTTTGTGTGGGTATTCGAATACAGGAATAAGTATTCGAATACCATAGGCTGGCAGCCAAGCCAAACTGGCCCATCTATTCAAATAACTGGGAAGTTATTCGAATACCTTCTATCAGAAGGGTGCGTCCTATGGTCTTTCCCAACCGTTCTATTCGAATACATCTCATGGTATTCAAATAAAATCTATTAAAGGCCACAACACTCAGCTTTCCCTGCTCATCTATTCGAATAAAACCCTTTCTATTCAAATAAACACAAATTATTTGAAAGGTTCTGCTGCATTTGTTGCTGTATATGTTGCATAGCATTAATAATCAATATATGCTAAATTTTTTGTTTGTTTTATCTGAAAATATGCACTTAATGATATGTATGAAAAATGTAAATGCTTAACCAAATATAATTGGCTATTCTTTTGATAATTATATGTACTTAGCTAAATTGATCAATGAAATGAAATATCTTTTACCCTTGTGAAGTCATTTGTTGTTTTAAATGCTTATTTGCTTATGAGTTTGGCGTAATAACTAACCTCTATGGATCCAAAATTGATGGATACCAAAGAAAGTAATTTGAATTTTTTTGTAAGGTGTCAACTACCTCAAGCAAGCATTTAAATGGAATAAGTTCATTCAACTTGAGGATTATAAAGTTTAAAAGGATTCAACTTTTAAAGGGATGCAAAAAATTTATATTCCCTCATGAAAGCTTGAAGCTTGGAAGTTGGTGGAAGTTGGAGTCATCTACAAAAATTCAAAGAGTACACTTTTGATGATATCAATCTATTATCCTTATTTATGTTTTAAATTTGATATCATATAATATTTGGAGAAGTAGAGAGTTGTGTTATACCTTTACATGCCTTACATGAAAATTATTTACCTAAAAAAGCCTAAATAAGTTTTGATGATGATCATATGTTTCTTGATAAACTTGAATCATACCTTAAAATGCTTAAACTATTTTTTTTGGATTCAAGTGCATATGTGCTTCATGCATTCTTGTTAGAGCTAACATTGCATGATTGATAATGTGATACATGCTTTAAATTATATATCAACCTAAATTATGCTTATAAATGGGCTTACATGATATTTGATGTTAACCTATGTTTTAGAGGACTTTTAAAGTTAGCTTTGCAAGTCTCTCTATGTATTTCAAATATAGCCATCAAATTTTGTACATACAAGCATATATGGATAAATAAGGAAAGCTGAATAGAATTCAAATGAAGAAGAAAATAAAGAAGACTTTCTTCTAGTGCAATGGAATGGAGAATTCAAAGGAAGAAAGCTCAAAGTTAAAGGACCAATAAAGAAGGATCATCACTCTTTATCTATCTCAATAAGTATCTCTATCCCTAAGCTATTGTGGTATTATATGATATGAATTGTATGATAGTTATTGATAAATTGATCTTAAAATGATTAGATGCTTTCCTTACATGAGAAGTATGCTTTAGCTTTGACAAAGTGCCTAATTAGATATTAACTTACTAATTTGTCATTGCATTTAGGGTGGATAATATTAGTTCTATACATGCTTTGATCCCTATAGCATATTTTATCAAGGAGATGTACTTATGTTCTTTTAACTTGGATTGATATGTCTCAATGAATATGTGTTTTTTAATATAAAACATCTCTACCCTTCTAAAATGCTTTTGAAAATATAATATACTCTTGTAAAATTCTTTTTGAAAGGGGGATAAGTTTTAAAATGGTTTTGGATTGAGGAATTAAGAAGATGTATCTTTGCCTTGCTTTTCTTTAAGGTAATGTGCTTACATGGTCTTGACATATATATTTCCTTTATCTATCTTATGCTTCAATAAGGGGGAGCTTATCTTACTTATCTTACATATCTTTCTTCCATGTCCTTGTTGATTAAAAATATATGCATGACTATGTTAAACTATTATGTTTTGATAATATGCATATTTTGAGGGAGAGCCTAGCCCTTAAATTGTTGTTTATATCTTTTTGCTTACATCCTTATTTGATTACATAAAGTGTTTTATTGTCATCATATTCTAAATGTTGACATACAAAAATATGACAAGCATTGCATGAATAATCCTCTATATCTTGAAAGCATGATCATTTCATCTCTCTATTCTTGAATCATATGTAGAATCTAAGGGGGAGAAAATATTATTTTTCCTTTCTAAGCCTTTTTGTTGATGTCAAATAGGGGGAGTGAAAATTGGAAAGAAAAATATGTTCTTGTACTTATTGTTTGATATGCTTACATGAATATCCATTCTTGTATATTGCTCATTTTTTCTTTGGTGATTTGTCATCATCAAAAAGGGAGAGATTGTGGAAATAAGTTTGCCCTAAATGGTTGAATATGTTAAGTTTTAATGATGACAAATACAAGACAAAAAGAATACTTTGCTTATGTTCTTTGTTGCATCCTATATAGAGCATATCCATTAATAATTGATAAATATCTTATTTGGATGTGTATATGAAAGTTTTATATGCATGTTAAACTAACTAGAGTTATACATTTATGAATCATGCATATGAAGATATTGAATTATGATTTTGGACTAACTATGCTTATTTAAATAAGTAATACTTTGTAAAATAGTCCAAGTACCAAGAGTGAGTATTGTAACAAGAAAGCAAAAGATATCTATTAAGCTCAACACAAGGAGAATGTGATTAAACATATATCTTTGAAGATTTGTTTTGATAACACACATGATGGAAAGACCAAGTCTAAGATCTTTTAAGGATAGCTTTAGGACTCAGAGTCTCTCTGTTCGAGGATCTCTTTGGATATCTCATAGGACATTAAGATAAAACAAAAATGTTTCCTTAAACTTATACCAAAACTATTTTGATCTTGAAAATAACTTTAAAATGTTTTGGTTAAACTTTCTGGGATGTTTTTCAAACATTTATAACAGTTTTTAAACAGAGGTATTCGAATAACCTTGAAGGTATTAGAATAACATCCTTCTAAATAGCTTTTACAATGTGTTCAAAATAAAGGTATTCGAATACACCCTTGTGGTATTCGAATAACCTGCCTCTAAACTATTTTTTATAAGAAATGAAAACAGTGGTATTCGAATACCCCATGATGGTATTCGAATAACACACGAGACTCTGTTTTGTATTTTGAATTCATACATATACTTGTTAGCATTTATTATCATATTAAATTCCTCCAACGGGCATTTTCTTTCCGACTCTATAAATAGAGACCGTGGGTCTCATATGTTAGAAGTCTAGCTATCTGTTTAATTTACGCTTACTTTGAAAAATGTGATTTATAATTTACGCCTATTTTCTGTGCTCTTTTTGCTAAAACTTTGAGATATCCTTTGAGAGCCTCTTAGCACTTCAATTTGTATTATTTGCTCTGAGTGAGAGTTTCTCTTCATCTATATTTCTGTTCTTCTATATTGATGGTGAGGTATCCTTCAAGGTTTGTATAAGGGTGAGGTATCCCTTCAAGGTTTGTATAAGGGTGAGGTATCCCTGCAGATTGAGGTTTTAGCACAAGGGTAGAGTTTCCCTGTGTGTGAAAAGTGCTCTTTTATGTAATGGTTGCAAGCACTTATTGAAGCTTGTATACATAGTGAAAAATCTCGAATTGTTTTCGAGAACTGGACATAGACCACAAGTGGGTTAGTGGTCGAACCAAGATAAATATCATGCCTACTTTTCTCTTCTCAATCTCTTTATTTTACGTAATTTTATATTATTACACATTTATTTATTTGCTGTTCTTAAAGCTTTTATTCTTGATTTCGTAATTCTTTTTCTTTTATTTAATAGCTTAAATATTTGTATTTATTTTAAGAGTATTTGTAAAAAGCTTTTTAATACCCAATTCACCCTCCTCTTGGGTGATGGTTGCCATGACTAACATGGCTCTCTACAGAGCATGGCACACGGACCTTGTTTACGGACTAGCGTGCGAAGATCCACCTGAGTCAATGACTGGACGGGCATTTACCCGGGGCTCCTAATCTAATTAAAGACTAAGTACAACCAAAGTTTCACCCTTTTTTATTTCTTTTTTTTTTATTTCTTTATTTCTTTTCTATTTCTTTCTTTTTTTAGGAGACGAACAAGATAATATATACATGTTGTTGTGATTATGGCTCACATCTTCCTTTGATTTTACGTCTCTTAATGGCTTAAACGCCTTCTATGAATCGAGGATAAGCTTCCCATCCAATTTTCTTATAAATTAGCAAATAGAGTCTTTTTGAGTCAGATTCCCAATACTGTAACATTTTTGCTCATCCCTGAAGAGATTCGACAAACTAAGAAGTTCACGATGCACAACTCCACAAGAATGCGTCTCAAGAGTTAATAAGATATCATCTAATGACTCATTACTCAACCCATTCTTAATAAAGTATATTTTGTCTTCTCTATTTACGAAAATCATCCCCAAAGAACTACATCGCGTGTTACAATTCCATCACTCACATTTGTAACAAACTTGCGTTCTTTTTGCTCTCTTTTTTTTAGAATAAGAACTTTTACTAAGACCAGACATGTATTGGACAAATGAATATAAAGATTCACCAACTAAACAAACTTTTGCTTTAATTATCCAACATATATATTCTGGGATGCCCTTGTACATTAACAGTCTCAATCTTTCACACTTAACTTTGTAGATTTTTGTTAGAGCATTTAGAGGAAGTGAAGGAAAATATTTTCTTAAATTCGAGAGAATAACATCTATTTTAAAAGGAGAAGTAATCAATTATTATGGGAAACTGAAAAATAAATCGACTTGAGAGTCATGGAGTACCGTTATCCGCCACTTAACCGGAAACACAAAGAACTGCAAAAAGAAAGCAAAAATAAATTAAAATAAATTCTACTCATAACAAGGATTAGAAAGGAAAATGGATTCTACCTCAACAACTTGATGTTTCAGAAATAATTTTAGTCTTTGTCCATTGACCCTAAATATATTACCATTCCTAGGGTTCTCAATATCTATGGCCCTATGAGGATACACATGTTTGATAATAAAAGGACTAGTCCACCTAGATCTCAATTTTTCAGGGAATAGGTGAAGATGATAATTATAAAGTAGAACTTTTTAACCAATTTCAAAAGATTTTCTCAAAATTGATTTGTCATGAAAAGCTTTTGCTCTAGCTTTATAAATCTTTATATTTTCATATGCATCATTTCTCAATTTTTCAATAATCAAAAATTTTAATCATAATGATAAGGTTCAGAGGCATCCTGTTTTGCCTAGAAATGTAACCCTATTTTTGACAGTTTTCACAACTTTTTTCAAAATGTATAGCTGTCTTTAAATAAATAGGCCAATAAAATCCACACTACAAGATTTTCACAGTTATTTTCTTTGAAGAAAAGTAATCTCCACGTGCTTCTGAGTGACAAAATTTAATGACATTTCCTACCTCACTGTTGGACACACATCTCCAAATGATTTGATCAAGATAATTGAGGCGGGATCTTTCATGTTGCAAGAAAATTGATTATGTTAGCAAACCAAGGCTTAGAATTGACAGAAAATAAAAATTCAACAGGAAAAGAATCATTGATAGTTGTGATATCAAAAGGTGAGCCTGTTGTAAATATGGACAAATGATCTACAACAACATTTTTAGCTCATTTCTTATCTTTTATTGTGATGTTGAATTCTTGAAGCAACAAAATCCACCGTATCAACCTAGGTTTGCAAAAACTTGTTGTGAAAATCGACAAGTACACCAAATAGTCAAAGAAATAAAGTAGTTGCTTAAGAGGGAAAAAAATACTAAAACGCACAAAATTAAGAGGGAAAAGAGAGAACAAAGAACATGAATACAAAAAACATTAAGGATGTAAACACATGAAATTAAAACACTAGGGATTTGACTTCACTTAATTCAACAATCTATCATAGACAATAGAGTAGCTTTGAGACCTTTATTCTAATTAATTTCTAATCATTCAATTGATGGGGAGAATCCCTTAATTAACTAAAACTCAATTCCTTGGTCTAAATCTTAACTCTTAAAGACATGACCTTTACTCTATGGATTCTCATGAAAAATACCACAATTCTCCCACACAACCTATAACCTCTATTCCTAGATGATTATAAATCATGGCACTTATTATTTATGGTTTAAGTTATATGCAAACATCCCGATTCTGCACACATCTCACTAGATCAATTTATGAGTGGCCAATTCATAAAAGCATTAAGAATCATAATAAGCACTGAAATTGAAATAAAAAAATTAATTAAAATTCCAATATTAATACATATCGATTGAATTAAATAACATCTTTACCCTAGAAGCACACGAATTTAACTACATATGACAAAAGAGAAGAAGAGATAGGTAGAATAAAATAAAAATATATATAGAGTTCAACCTTCCATAAAAAAAATATTAACAAGTAGGCGATAAACCTACCATAAAAAAGAATATTAACAAGTAGGCAGTATAAACCAGCCACCAAATAAATATTAATAAGGGTGTGGTATAAACCAGCTACCAAATAAATTAATAAGCTGATAAATTAAAAAGTTAGAAACAAGTAAATTAAAATGTTAGAAACAGGTAAATTAAAATGTTAGAAGTAGGTAAATTAAAAAGTTAGAAAGTTAGAAAGTTAGTAAGAAAGTTAGATAGTTAGTAAGTTAGTAAGCAAGAAAATTAAAAGTTTAGTAGGTTAATAAGTTAGAAAGTTAAAAATAAAATACGAGAAAGTAAAGTACAAAAAATAAAGTACATAAAGTAAATTTAAAATATGAAAATCGAGAGAATCGGCAAGCTAATTTTTTGCTCGGTGATAGAGAAGAGAAGAAAAAAGATTATTTCATTAATGATTAAAGATTACAGAGGGAGAAAGGGAGAAATGAGAGTTTCTCTTAAAAAGTTTGTACGCTAGTATGTATAAAGAAAAAAAAAAATTAAAAGAGTGGAAATATATATATATATATATATATATATAAATATATACAAGATCCATAAAAAATATAAATATATATATACAAAATATTTACACAATAAATTTGTTCTTCAAATCAAATCCCCAGCAACGGCGCCAAAAACTTGATGCAAATTATAAGTTGAAAACCCAAGTGCAAGTTGTTTCAAGTAATAAATTCTCGGGAGTCCAAGGTCGATCCATAGGGAATTGATGAAGAAAAAATTTATTGACGTAAGGAAAATATTTTGTCACAATAATAAACGTGATAAAACTTAGTCACAAATGAAAAAGATTTACTTCGGTTAGGAAATTTACTCTTGGTAAGTAAATTAAGGACAAGATTAATTCTTTTTATAACTTAATTAGAATCCACGCATAATGGAGGTTCCAATCGAAAAATACAACATTCAAAGTTCATTTAAGATTATATATGTAATTATATTTTGATTCCTTTAATTGTCTATTAATACCACCACTTATAAATAGGCTCAAGCATTCATTGTGCCAATATCTTGTCTACAACAAATCAAGATCTCCACTTTACGAGGAGGGTTTCTAAATTGATTAGAAACAAAATATAATACATATAATGACTACTTGATAATACATCAGTTAAGCACAAGAGAGAAATTAATCTAACCTTAATTTGTTACCAAGAGCTTCACATTTTCACCCAAGTAAAATGAAAATTAGTTACTCATAGATAAGAAGAAAGAAAGAGAGAAGAAGAAGAAGAAGAAGAACATAACTTCAATTTAGAACAAAAGAAAACTACAATAAGATAAACAAACAACACAATCGCATGATCTTAGTCTCTAAGACCAAGATTTCTAAATGATCAGCCAAGGCTCCCTTTTATAGAGGATTAGGGATACAAAATGATAAAGGGGCTGATTCATGAGTGAGTGGATGAGTGAAAATGAGTGGAAAATGCCAAATGACTTTTGATAAGTGGAAAATTAATGAGATTCTTTGTCTCTGAAATCATTCAGTGTTGAACTCATTGAATGCATCAGAGAATTGAAAAATGGTCTTCATGAAATTTGTAGACTTGGATATTAGCTTTCAAATGCCATTTTTGAGCCCAAAAGAATTCCTACAACTCGAGATATGGTCTAATTACTACACACTACTCAAGCCCAACTACAGTTCCTCTGTTCTGACTTGGAAGCCCAATATGACCTCTAAGTAATCTGAAATGAGTCTTGTGTTCTTCATGAAAGTTTAGATATAGGTCTTAAATTGTAGATACCAAAATTTCAGCCCAATTAAGTTCTTACAACCCGATTTATACTCTGATTACTATACACTGTTCATGTTCTAATTACAAAACCTATTTTTTGACTTCTAAGACCAATTAGCGCCACTAGATGTCTGATGTTAACCTAGAACTCTTATGAAAGTTGTAGAGTTCCTTCTTATCTTTCCTACAAGGTAAAATACATAATTATTAGACATCTAAAACTCAAGATATGGCCAAAATACAGAAACAGTGTAAGACGTAAATCTTGCTGGAAAAAATCAATTACGTCTAATTTGAGTTCAAACTTACAAAACACAACCAAACTCAATCAATTAAGTACATAGAAAGTATAAACGACTAAAAATAAAAGTTTATTAATGTATCAAATATGTGATTATCAACTCGCATGGACGAGAGGTGGCTCATTGTTGTCACAGGCTCATCATTGCATGTCATGTAGATAAGTCACTAGATCGTCCAGCTTCATCCTTGCCTTGCAAGGGTGCGATTTCTCAAACGTGAATCACTACAACTCTCATAGGTCATGATAATTTGCTCTTGATAGCTCTCAACCTTTCAAGACCATAGGTCACAGTGGTGGGTAGGTTATGTAGAGCTAGGGTGGTGCTTGGTCTCTGGCTTGAGAGTCTCTTCTTTTGAGAGCTTAACACTAAAGAATAAAGATAAAGTCCTAAAAGAAGACTAAAACAAATAGAACACAAGGCTTTAAAAAATAAATAAATAAGGTTGGTTGGGTTTATGGGTTTGATAGCTGCCGAGGCTACCAAATTAGATGAGATTAATTAACTGATTCCAAGCACTTATAGTATATGGTGCAATAGGGTCGAGCCCTTGAATCATTCCAATTAATCAATTATATTACAAAGTTAGAAACTGGGGGGGGGGTTACAGGAGTAATTAAACAAAGTAATTTAAAGACTGTAAACAAAGCTAAGTAAACAACCAATCCAAGGGAATCAATAACTCTTGAGTTTAATCCATCCTTGACCACTAAGGATTCATTCACTGGAACCAAATTCTTGGTTTTCGGTCACATTAATAAGCCTTAAGATAACCCACAAATTCTATACTAGATTAGCATCTAGCATTTTGTTAATCAAAGTCAGATGAAGTTAGCATCTATTCAACCCTAAATCAACCTAAAACTTAGAATTCAACCAAGTTAAGCAATTCATCAAACACCTTTGATGCATCTCCTAGTCTCTGTGAAATCCTCATCCAACATGAACTTTCTACTAGGTAACCACCTAGGATCTAGTCAATCAACGAAAAATAGATGAAGCATCCATTTACCCTAAATCAACATTGGTCAATCAATGAAAAATGGATTAAGCATCCATGTAACCCTAAATCAACCTCATTTTCAAAGTTCATGTGAGCTGGATGATAATTAGATGTTTTATACATTAATAAACCCTTATTTTTAGTCATTTACACTCTTCGTGTACTTAATTGATTGAGCATGATCATGTTTTGTAAGTTTGGGCTCAAATTGGGCTTAATTGATTTTTTCTAGCGTCATTGAGGTTTGACATTATTTCTGTCTTTCAGCCATGTCTTGAGTTTTAGATGTCTAAAAATTATGTATCTTACCTTGTAGGAAAGATTAGAGAGAGCTCTACAACTTTCATGAAGAACTCTAGGGCAGAATCAGACATCTAGTAGAGCTAATTGGGACTGGAAGTTAGAACACAAGTTCAGAGATCCTGTGAGAATGTTTTGTCCATAACTTGAATTGTAAACCTCCAAATGACATGGGGTTTGGCCCCAATTACTCATAATGGACCCATATTTGTAACTAATGAGGTTCTAATGATGTGAAGCCAAAATAGGAGTTAGTTTATAGCTGTAGAAGTAGAAAATCAAGATTAGTTTTCATTCTACACTTCTCACATTCTCTATCTAGATCTAGATCTTTCTCTCTTCTTATTCCTTCTTCCTCAAGCTCCTTCATGGTGATGGCTATGGAGGGCTAAAATTTTGTAATCAATTTAGAGATTCTTAAAGAAATTGTGGTTTGGATTCTTAAGATCTTAGTTCTATTTTTGTATTCGAATGGCATTTGGATTCCTCTTCTTCTTCTTCTTCTTGATCTTGAATGCATGAATGATGAATCTATTTATGTTTGTTATGATTGGATCTTGATTTAAGATTGAGAATTCTAATAGGATTTAGTTTGATTGATCTGAATTAATCACAGAATTACAGAGGTTAGGTTACTGATTTGTGTCTAGGTTAATTGAATTCGAAGATCAAATTAACATAGATTCCAATATGAATTATGCGATTGCAAATTTGTGTGTGAATTATTAATTAAATTCTAGATGATTATCTAGTATCAATTCTGGATTTGATGTAGAGATTTCGGTTGAATCCAAATTAACCATTCAAATGCACTTCAAATGTTTGTTGAAAGATCTATGATAGAATCAACCTAATTTCGGATAGGTTTCAAAATTGATTTCTCTTTTAATTGAATTTCTTTCACTTTAATTCTATTATTTACATATTCTGAATTCTCAAATCCCTTCCCCCATTTTTGGCTTGATTTGATTAAATTACATTTACAATCCTTTAGAGACGATCCAATGTTGTTTCCTATGCTATAAACCATAGGTATAACTCAGTTACAATTTTGACTGAGTTCGGGCTCGTCACTAGACAATCCATCAAGCACCTTTGATGCATTGTCTAGTTTCTAATTCCTATTAAACACATGATAGTTATGCAACCATCATATGAACACCAAGGTCAAGTTAAGCATTCAGCCAAGGAGTAACAGAATCAAAGAAAGGGAAGAGAGAAATATGATTAACAAGTAAATTAAACATTCAAATTAGGGTCTCAACATTAAACATCAGGAATGTTTCAATCCCTAAGATTAATTACAAAGCTTTAGCTCTCCATGAATGGAGAGCGCTATAGAAAAAATGAAGAAAACCTAAAGAAAGTGAGAAGAAAGGAGAAGAGAGGAGAGGAGAGAAGAGAGAATATGAAAACTAAAAGATTGAGAAGTGTTTCTGCATACTAGCCTCAGATCTGGATCTCAATCCCAAATAATAGACACCAAAAGTGAAAATATAAGTGTGCCCTTAGATTAGGACGCTTCCTCTTCTAATTAGCTGTAATTGGACACCTAATTTGCAAGATTTGGATACCTAATGAAAGATTTATGGCCAAAACACGTTTAACATCTCCTGGATCCATCATCTTCCTTCAAGAATTAAAAACGCTATGAAAATGTCATTTTATTGATAAGTGATCTTCATGAAAGGTCTCAGCTTTCTAATGGAACTAGTTTTAGTCTATTCTGACTCCTACAAACCAATATATGGCCCAATCTTTGCACACTGCTTAGGTTCTAGCAATAGCACCTCTGTTCTGACTTCTAGGCCCAATATGACACACTAGACATCCGAATCAGCTCTAGAGCTCTTCATCAAAATTGTAAAGCTTCTTCTCAAATTTCCTACAAGGTAAAGTTCATAATTTTTAGATATCTATAAGTCAAGTTTGTAACACCCTCCCTAGGGCGTCACATTTTAAAATAAAAACTTAAACCAATTATAATTATTTTATAAAAGCTTGAGTTTCAAAATACAAATTTTAAAATTTCTTTTTCGCAGAAATATAAACTTACCAAAAATTAAGAGTAACAATGAAATTAGATTGAATTAAGTCATACGTATACTATATATACCACAAAATATTCAACAACAAATTAAAACATAAAATTTACAGACTCAGAGAAACAGTAGTAAACCCGAAGAAAGTTACTACTAATAGCACGGTAATAACACTAACGAGGAAGAATAAAACTCAACCTAAAAAAATTCCATTTCTTCACCAACTGCATCATGTTGAAACTTGGAAGATTACTTCTTGATGCTGTCACCATCTACAGAATATTGTCTCCAAAAAGCCTCAAAATACGCTTCGCCTACTACACGAATTTAAACAATACAAACCAAACAAAACAATACAATAAAGAGGTGAGATCCCCTTTCACCTTTACCAGTACGGTAGCAAAGAATGATACGAATGACTAGATCATTCCATACACACAGTCAATACATGAATTTAATCATATTATCGATTTACAATTAATTCTAATAAGCATATATTGTAATCGAATAAACCACAATAACATTACCAGGATAGATATAACAATTCACACTATATAAAATGCCATAACAATAAATCATAATAATATAGAATAAAGATTAAATGCAATATCAACATATAATATCCCAAATAAAAGATCATAGGTAAACGATCACAGATAAAAGATAATAATGTACCACATATAAACATATGCAATGTGACACAATCCTACTCCATGGAGCTACAACACACACAACGATATCAGAGAGAATGAGTTGAGACTTCTATTAGTACTGCCCAGCCAATCCAGCTATTGCACTGTCAAAACTTTGTGTCTATAGCTTTGGCTGCCCCGACCAGTTATTGCACTGTCAAAACTTTGTGTCTATAGCTGACCGTTGTGATTGCTATTGCACTGTCAAAACTTTGTGTCTATAGCCCACGAAAAATAAACATAATGGCATAGCATACAACCCAGACACACAGTCAATTAATTGTATACTACAGGCAGTCTGATAGTCCTCTCAAAACTTGATTAAGGATAGTGTTCGTCGAGAACATAAGTGTGTTATCACGCACCAAGACCCAGAAGGAGCTACCTCCTGTCCACATATGGAATAGTGCACACTATGAACTCCAAGTCCATATCGAGACTGAACACACTATGCCTATCACATCGACAACACGATGTTATTCATCTCGTCAATCAAATCACCAATTCGTAAATTGGCACGACTCAGTGCATGAACAAATGCGTAATTACCAAAATATCCTCAGGTTTGAATTATTTATATATGTGCCATCAATTTCTAATTACTTACAAAAATACCATCAAATCTCCATTATTTACAAAAACGCCACTAAACTTCCATTATATACAAAAATGCCATCAAACTTTTCATTATTTACAAAAATGCCATCAGATTTCAAATAATGTCAAAAACGCCCTCAATAGCGAAAATAATTACATAAATGCCCTCAATGGCATAAATCTCAAAATACAGTACGCTCCCACTTGGCGCACTATCTTTTTCATAAAACCAAATCACAATACGCACCCACTTGGCGCAACATAACTTCTCATATATCTGGGTTCACCACATTGGCCCAATAGTAAAATTTGCTGTTTTTGTCAATCGCGTAGAAATTTTATTTTATTTTCAAAATCTTGTCGTTTCCACAATATATATCACATTTCCAATCGCGTAAATATAATTTTGCTGTTTCCTCAATCGCGTAATAATTTTATATCATTTTCTCAATCGCATAAGCTTTTTAAATCATTTTCTTTTTCGTTTTCCTCAAATAAACAGTTTTTGACTAATAAACAAAATTATTAAGCAATTTAAAACCATTTAAAATATTTTTCAAGCTACTGTAAAATATTTCAAATTAATGTATAATCTTTGTAAATACTAACAATACTTAAATTAGTTTCTAAAATTCAATTCGACCATTTCATTTTTAATAATCAAAACATTTTGATAAAATTTCCTTTAACATGCTTACTTACCTTAGATTATTTAGAATCCAATTTTTCTCACTTTTTGGCATGTTGGCGAAATCTCATAGTATAAATAAAATTCCAAAAATTCATTTCTTTGTTCTAATTCACTTGAATTCACTTGATATTCATTAAAAACATTGTAAATCACCTTAATTCCTTCCATTCAATGGTATGACCGAACCTAGGGTTTTGCATTCTTTGGAATGCTCATGCATTTCTAACATTATAATAACACATACAATACATATGCCACATATTTCAACACTATAGGCATGCAAAATATTCTAAAGCTATAATCATGCATATAAAAATAAATAAATCACCAACCGAAAAACACTTAAATAATCAAATAATTAACACAAGCCAAAACAATTCAAACCACCACAATTACACAAACCGAATCCTCATGGATTCTTCATACACAAACAAAAACATTCCTCACCACCAACACATGGTTGATGAGGGTAATCTCCCTCTTACCTCTTGAAGCAAAATAACCGGTTAGTCTCCTCCTTCTCCTTGAAATTTCGGGTAGCCTCCAAACAAAATCCTAACAATTTAAAACAATTAGTAAAAACTCATACAAGGTTTAATATGGAAAAACCATGGAACAATCATGGTTAAAAATTTTAAAAATTAAAATTTAAATTAAAGAATCCAAACTTACCCTTGAGGAAACAAGAAAAATGATGGATTTTGAACTAGATAGAATAGGATTTTGGCAAGATCTTGTGAAGAAAAAGTGTTTAAAATATGGTTTTGATTTAAGAAAGATGAAGAGGAAAAATTATGGAGGTTTGGTTATGTGGGTAAGAAGCTTGACCGAATAGAGAGAAGAAAATAGAAGAAGAAATAGTTAAAGCACAACTTGAATTAAAATAAAACCAAGAGATGAAGGATTAAAGATTGGATGGTGTGGTTTGGAAGTGAAGACCGAATGGAAAGAAAGAAAATGGGAGAGAAAGTCTGCGTGAGTTTCCTTGGTGTTTTGGGAGAGAAATTGGCTTATATTTGATAAGTGTAAAAAAACAAAAGAATGAGGAGGATTCAAGGAGCTGCTGGCCGTGTATATTTGGGAGGCAAAAGGGCTTATATTTGAGGAATAAAAATGAAAAATGAAGATGTGGAGAAGTCACTTTGCCACTGTGTAAATTATGGGAAGAAAAAGAAGAAAATTGCTTGGATAATTACCCAAAATTGAGTGCATAAGTACAGCTGCCATGCGTGAGTAATTGTGGTGATAAAATAAGGATTTTATGGCATATCTATCCTCTCCAACCAGCTGCCCATGTCTTTCTTTGCCGTGTGAGACTTTTTGGTGGTTTTAAGTCATTAAAAACACATGCAATTTATCCTAGCCATCCATCCCTTCAATGGTTGGGATCATAGCTAGTTGGTGTGCTTAGGAAGCTTTGTAAAGCTTATCCTACAAGCCTCTAAAGGCTGCTGCCCAACGTATCCTCCAAGTCCAAATTCAAGAGTTTAATTTGTTTATTTACATGTTAATTAATTAGGAAGTCTATTTGACTAAATATCCTAATTAAATCCTAATTAACATTTTAATCCTATGACTAATATATCTAACATATACTAACATATATCATAACCTTTAATTAATTTTAGAACTTTCAATTAATATTTTAGATTATACTTAGTTAAGAATTAAACTAGTTTACTTAATTATTTATTCTAATTACATAACTAGTTAATTAAACAAATAATTACATAATTTATAATCTCTAAACAATATTAGCATATTTAATTAGTATTTATATTATAATTATTTAATAACTAAATTAGTTTAATTAGTTTGCTAATTAAATAATTAATCTAGTCAAACTAAGCTTAATTAATTTACTAATCCTAAAGTCAAACCTACAACTTTTGACTTAATCCTAGCCATTGATTCATCTTTAAATCCTATCCATTGATCAAATCCATGGTCATCTTCAAAAACTTATCCACCAAGATTCAATCTAATGGTCCAAAATGGTCAAGCCACTTTTGTTGACTTCTCTTTATTAGTTTGACTTCTAGGTGTCTTATTTCTATTGGTCCAAGTTTCTTGTTTCTATTGGTTACTTTATTTATACGTGGGTCCCACACACACACAGTATCGGGTCCACTGTCAAAATTTCACACACACACAAGATGTCCATCCCTTTGTCAAAATTTATCTTGAGTAATAAAATAATACTTGAAAATTATTTTATCACACAATTAAATTCTAAAATTACTGAAACTAATTTATATATCAATCAGAATTGGGTTTAGTAAGATCCCCCAACTCTAATTAATTAAAATAATATTTTTCCGACCAGAAAAATTATTATTTTCCTGTCCCGGAGCAAATATCACAAAAAGTCCAAATAAAATCACAGACAGTAATATCAAACACTGTATCATGTAGAAAAAACCAAAAACAGTACATTCGGGACGTAATGGTCATTTTTCTATTTTTCCCCATCACGAAGCAAAACACTCAAAACGGTCAAATAAAATAACAGACAGTATTATATGTCTGTATTTCATCCAGAAAAACAAGAAACAATAAAATAAGGATACATCGGTCTTTTACCCAAAAATTGGGGTGTTACAAAGTTATACCTGAAATGTAGAAACAATATAAAATTGCCACAATGCTAAAAAATATAATTAAGCCCAATTTGAACCCAAACTTATAAATGGTGGCCAAAATCAATCAATTAAGCACATGAGAGTTCTAAAATACTGAATATGAAGGTTAACTAATATATAAAAATTGTGTTTATCAGGGTTTAGTAATCGAATGTCAGGTGTTCAAAAATTAAGAACTCGAGAACTGAACCAACAAAGGTCGAGTTTGGTCAGCTTTGACCCAATCTAACCCGTTTTCCTAAACCAATTTAATTGGTTCAAATTAGATTTTCGAGTTCATCAGGTCAATACTATCCAATGAACACCTACCAATGAATAAACTCAGTGTTGAGTTAATCAAGCCTTGTGACATCTATGAATTGTGCTAATGGAGTGGGGATCATAAGGAGAGATGTAAGGGTTTTTCTAATGATAAAGCTATTAAGGTCTTGACTCTTAATAAATTCTTCATGTGGGCTCACTATAGAAGGTAGTTTATAGGTCTAAGGTCTAAAGACACAAATATGGTTCTTCATATTTGAGTTACTTCTTCATTGGTTCAATGACTAGTCTGATTTTTAAAACTTTAGTTATCATATCTTTCATTTTTTTTTATTTTTTCACTTGAGAGAGAACCTTCACCCGACCCCATTCCAAGACTCCCTCATCTCCTTTCTCTTTTGTGCCCAATCCCCTAGTCGGCCAAAACCCTAACTCTTCCCCTCCTCCATTGACGCTTATTGGTGAGACAATGAGAGACACTTGAGGCTTGACACTTCCTTTTCTAGTTCTTTGGTGAGAGACATTGAGACCATTCCTTTGCTCGCAGCCTTGTAATGCTTCAACATGGGTGGTGGTGCAACAACTCTAAAAGTTAGTTTATAGGTGGTTGGGCGGCGATTGAGGGCAGCCATTGTGGGACGTGACTATGACTCTTTGATTTGGATCATTTGGTGGGTCTTATTTTGATGTGTCAATGGATTAGGGATTAACTCTGGTGGTTAGCAATTTTTCTTTTCTTCTTAATTTTTAAACAAAATTTGCATGATGAAAAAGAAAGGACAAAAAAGAATAGGAAACTCAATTACCCGAACTAAACTGAACTAACCCAATTATAGTCAGTTTGCTTTGGACTTTGTTTTGCTCAACACCTGGCCTAACCCGACCCGTGTGCGGCTCCTAATAAGGATAGGCAATGGCAGCAGTGAAGGAGGATATGTGGGTTGAGGAATGAGAAACTTTGGCATTGGTTGTGATGTTAGCTGTAAGATTGCTTTGTAACATGTAGAAGTTTGAATAAAGGCCTATTGACTCAAGTTGAGTTAGGTCAAATTATTTTATTATATAGATATTGAAAACGTAAATCACGCAATGATAGGATAAGACCATGGTATAGACGCTAAACATAAGATAAGATAAACTACATTTGAAATAGAAACTAAACCATAATCTACGTTCTAGGGTCAGTTAACCAAAACATCTTCATCTTATCACTTATGTGGCTAAAGAATAAGGGTCTATAATGACTATTCAATGCATTAGATTTGTATCAACATGTGTCATATTAACTATCTAAGTTATTATAGTTTTTAAATTTTAATAGCTATACTTGATTTTTCTAGTGTTATTGTTTTACAAAGAAGACACTGACCTTGTTTGAATAAACAGTTTCAATAAGTGCTTACGCAAAAAGATCTTATGATAAAAACTCTTACATCAAAAGTTAATTCTAAATTAATTATTTTGTGTTTAGATATACACTTGCAGAAATGATTATTTGAATGCTGCTTAACTAATAAGTGGTGTTTGGATGTAACTGTATAAGCGCTTCTATTTGATAAAAATTATTAAAAATGGCATATATTTGTGTAAAAAGAATTTGTCATATTGTTTTTAAAAGCTAATTAATTTAAACATTAAAATATTTAAATACTAATAAAAATCAACAAAGAAGTTCATTTAACTTTGCTTAAAAAAAAGACTTTGCTCTTTTTCTTTTAATGTTTAAGGTATCTTATAAATGAATTTATTTTTAGAATAAGTATTTATTTGAAATTATTATCTTTATATATTTTTCTTGATTTTTGCTTGGTACCCAAAAAATATTTGGAAATGATTTTTCTTTTAAAGTTGGTCGAGAATTAATTTAGAGATAAAATAATAAGTGTTAATTGATTATGCATACGAAAATAAAAAAATGTAAAGAAATCAATAATGTCATTATCTTCTACATAATATTCAACAACTTAGCATATAAAATGCCATTAATCCAGCAATAGTAGCATTTATATAGTTAGTACTAACTAGAATGTGTCTGACTCAAATGCCTCCTAATCATGACCACATAACCTCATTACCCAACAAGTAAGTTTGAGAGATAGCTTCAATAAAGTAGTGCAGTTAATTAAAAAAATAAATAAAAATATAGAAGTTAAACACGTGCAAGAAACATATTCTTAATGGACTCTCTAATTTGTTCCATTTGTAGAGCACTTTGAGCATTAGGTTCCTCCTATGTGACAGTGCTAGTATTGGTGTGAAGAATTAATTTTGTTCAAGTCATTAAAAAATCTTAATTAAAAAAAACAAAAAATAGAAGAGAAAAATACAAAAAATATTACATTAATATAAACTCTACCAACTTGACCAATTATTGCTTTGATCCAAATTTTCCTTGCTAACCCAACCCAAACTTAGAGCGCACTTTTATCTAATTAAAAGAAATTAAGAAACAAAGGAACAAAAATAGAAAAAGAAGAAATGACAAAGGACAAGAAAAAAAAAGTGAAAGAGCCATGGAATGTTGCACTCCCTTCTCTTTGTCTATTTGGAGCTTTATCAA
This sequence comes from Ormosia semicastrata, assembly GCA_029884595.1. Classification (NCBI taxonomy): domain Eukaryota; kingdom Viridiplantae; phylum Streptophyta; class Magnoliopsida; order Fabales; family Fabaceae; genus Ormosia; species Ormosia semicastrata. Next base: position 43,885,884 of record JAQQTO010000044.1, on the reverse strand, counting down.
TCAAATGTGGTGCAAGTTTTGTCTCGTGATTTTCCTTCTTTTGCTAAACACTAGTACATTGCCATCCACTCTCCTTTTCTATGCACATCACAACATTGTCACTCACTACACTTGTAACACCCTTGAAAAACATGTTAGACTTGTATATGGTTATAGAGTTAGCCTAATACTTGCTTAATATGTTTATTTAATTTTATAGTTTTTTAAGCAAGTTTAGTCACTTTATTGTAACACTATATGAAAATAGCTGTTATTAGCTCTGGAATTAGCTATAAACTGCTTAGTTAATGAAAATAAATTTAGATAATTTGTTTCTAGGTCACAAATGTGTGGAATAAGGTGTAGTTAAATTTTGAGAACTAACTGAATCCGTTTGGTATTTTTAAGTACACCTCGTGAGTGTTTTTAATATCAAATTGGTGAGTTAGATATTTGAAAAGTTATGAAAAAGGTGAAATTAGAATTTAGATGAATCCTAGGATTTTTCATAATACATTTGAAAGTTAGGAAACTTAGAATTGTGAGATTAAAGTATTCCTAAGAGGTATAAAGTTTCAGCACATCTTAGTTCCTATCCATAAGTTGGTCATATTTGACATTGCTACTAATTTCTCTCCATTTCACACGGCCAAGGCAATGACAAAGGGAGAAAAAATAGAGGGAAGAAAGAAATAAAGGAAATCGAGGAGAAAGAAGGAAGAGGAAAAGGAAGAAGGGGGAGGAATCAAGGAAAGCAAAACGGGAAGGCTTGGCTTCATCTTTATGGAGTTGAGGTAGGGGAAACTTGTTTTCTTAACACTTTTCTTTCATTTTCTTCATCTTGTTTTATAAGGATGCTTGATGAAGGAAATGGGCTTAAGTGTAGGTTTTGTTGTTCATGCTTGATTCTTATTGTAGAACTTAATGATGGCTTATTCTTAGCTTGTTTAATGCATGGTGATGAATTTTCATCCCTTAGAATCCATTGAATCCTCTTGAGTGGTGAGTTGGGGAAATGGGTGTTTAAGGTTTTTGATTAATTCTTTAAGTCTGTTTGAGAGAGTTAAGAGTTGTATGTGAGTTACAACATGATGAGAAGCCTGGGTATGATGTCAGAAAACATCTAGGAATTGATCTTGAGGGGTAGAACTTGGTTAGAAACCAAGATTATGCAAAAATAGTTTCTGCATAATTTTTTGAGCAACCAGCGCTTGAGCACCAGTCACAAGGAAAAACAAGGCCTCACCAGTGCCTAGTCCTGGGTAGTGGGCACCTAAGCGCCCAGGCTAGTTTTTGTGAGGATCTTTATTTTGTTGAAATGAAGTTCCTAACTTGTGTAGATCTTTCTTATATGCTTCTTAAAGAGTGATGAGACTCTAATAGGAGTATTTAATGAAGTGATAATGTGACAAATGTAAATTAATTGGTATGCTAATTATTACAGTATTTAGTCATTATTTTTCACACTTGTGATTGATGAAGGATGTGATCCTCACATTTGGTGATGGCATATGATTGTAAGTGAGGAGGTAACATGTCCTCCCTAGTGATGAGCTGAGGATGGTTAATTCTCTCCCTCATTATCCTGGTAGTTGAGCTAAGGACAATGTTTTCCTTCTCTCTTCTCTAGGTATTATCTTAAGTGGAAGATAGTTGAGGACGGGACATTCCTTCACTATCAGAGGTGATCTTATGTTATTGATAGCGTGAGGAGGCAACATGCCCTCCCTATCATCATGTAGTTGAGGAGGGACATTCCCTCACTACTCGAAGAAACTTGGAACTGGGTTCCAGTGCTTGTTCAAGACCTATGGAATTGGGTTCTTCTGTTTTGTTCAAGGCTCATGACATATCATAACATTACCATGGAATTGGATTCTTGAATATGGTATCATGACATTATCAATTACATTTCTAGGTTATTGCATAGGCATGAACTCGATGCATTAATAGACATATGCATGGCAATTGTATGGGTGATTGCTAATCATAACATATTCATAATATTGCAATTGTATGGGCAATTGCTTACTTTTGAGGATGTGATGAAGATTTGTGAATTTTGTGTGGAAATGGTTTCTATACAAATCAATAAAAATGAGACTCTATTTCAAGAAAAGAAAGGAAGTTACTTTGGCTTTTTCCACCTTTGTAGTGTGATTTGTGATTTTATTTGAGGTTTTCCCCCTAAAATAGCTGGAACAATTGTGATGACATGTTTTATTATTGTACTATTGAGAATTTGTGATTCTCATCCCATCTGTTGTGATTTCCATAATGATTCTAGGGAAGAAGACTTAGGGAAAGTGAAAAGCTGTCAGGAGCTTAGGAGCTTAGCATAGCTTTTTCTTGTAAATAGTAGTATCTTTTTGGGTGTATGTTGACATCCTTTGAAACTTGTATATTATATGCCTTAAGAGGCCTAGTTTACAAACTCTGTACATATTGTATTTGTGATAAATACAAACGTTATGTAATATTCATCCTTTACATGGCTCATATTTTTTGTACATATGTAAATGTTATATTAGAAATGTTATTAGTAGTTACTAGCATGCCTGGATATAATTACTTTGGTGTAATCTCGATTATACCATTGGTATTAAATTTGGGATATTACATTATGGTATCAGAGCAGTTCATCCTGTTGAGCCGGGGTGTGGATTGACTAGGCATGTTTAAGAATTCCTTTATGTGTTGTGCATTTCTTTGTCTCTAGTTTGAGATGTTTGAATAGAATTGCATGACAACCTTAGGTTTGAATTTTTATGGTTACCGTCACACTGTTACATGATATTGAGACTGATTAACTCAATATGTATTATTCTGTATGGACAGGAAACTATGACTTCACCTAGGCGAACTAGGGGAATTAGGGATTTTTCTAATGAGGGTCCAGTAAGTAGGACTGAAGTCACTTATGTCTTATTTGTATATATATCCTATAGAGTGGTACCTCTAGAGTTAGTGGAGCCCATGAAATAGATAGAGGGTTGGTTAGATGAAACTTGTAAGAGTTGCAGATAGTGGAGTTCAAGAGTTTAGTGGAAAACATATTTCTTAGGTGAAGAATATCTTATATAGGTTTAGCTTTAGAGAGGCCACTTGGGAGTTGGAATTACGTATGAGGCAGGACTGTCTAGGGTTGTTGATATGAGGCAAACAAGTTTTGAGAACATCTGAGTTTTGTTAGAAATTGTGAATGATAAGTTAAATACCACTAAGGGAGGTGAGATTCCTTTGAGTGTGATTTTTGATAGAGACCTCAGAGTTTTAGTGGTGAGAGACTAAATTTTGAGGACAAAATTTTAAAAAGGAGGAGAAAAATGTAACACCCTAAAAAAATATGTTAAGTTTGTATATAGTTATAAAGGTAGCCTAATACTTGCTTAACATACCTATTTTATTTTGTGGCTTTTTGAGTAAGTTTAGTCACTTTGCTGTAACATTATATGTGAAAAATAACTGTTATTAGCTCTAGAATTAGCTTAAACTGCTTAGTTAATGGAAATAGATTTGGATAATTTATTTTTAGGTCACAAATGTGTGGAATAAGGTGTAGTTGAATTTTTAGAACTAACTTAACCCGTTTAGTATTTTTAAGCACATTGCGTGAGTGTTTTAATACTGGATTAGTGAGTTAGATATTTGGAAAGTTATGAAAATGGTGAAATTAGAATTTAGATGAATCCTATGATTTTCCATAATACCGTTGAAAGTTAGGAAACTTAGAATTGTGAGATTAAAGTATTCTTAAGAGGTATAAAGTTTCAGTATATCTTAGTTCTTATCCATAAGTGGTCATATTTGACTTTGCTACCCATTTCTCTCCATTTCACACGGCCAAGGCAGCAGGAAAGGGAGAAAAAATAGGGGAAAGAAAGAAAGAAAGGAAATGGAGGAGAAAGAAGGAAGAGGAAGAAGGAGGAGGAATCAAGGAAAGTAGAAAGGGAAAGCTTGGCTTCATCTTTATGGAGTTGAGGTAGGGGAAACTTGTTTTCTTAACACTTTTCTTTCATTTTCTTCATCTTGTTTCATGAGGATTCTTGATGAAGTAAATGGGTTTGAGTGTAGTTTTTGTTGTTCAAGGTTAATTCTTGTTGTAGAACTTGATAATGGCTTGTCCTGTAACATTCTTTCCAACCTAATAGATTTAATCAGGTTGTAGAAGCTCAATAAAGATTGGTATGAGTTACCTATAAATTTTGGAAATTATTTGGATTGAATTGAGCATAAATCTATAACATTGAATGTGAGAATTAGCTTCTATAAAATTTGGACTTTTGTGAAAATGATAGAGAAAATAGAAACAAATGAGGAAGATTTATTTCTAAGATATGCACAATTAAATTGGGTACCTGAAAGCTTCTTAATTCAATTCCATAGATTTAATTTAACCCAGGAAAAGAATAATGAAGCTTACAGACTAATATTGCAGTATAAGAAAAATGATGGAATAATAATATAGAAAAAAGAATGAAATCCTAGAATTTTCTATAATACCTATGAAGGTTAGAAAATTCATTTATGAAAAACTAAAGTGTTTGTAGCAGATAAAAGCTTACCAGTTGGATTTCACTTTTTTCCCTTTTATTTTCTTTCTCCACCACCTTATACCTCTCATCATTACTACTTCAGATATTTTCTCTCACTCTTCTCTCCTTCATCCATGTTCTGTCACATAAAAGAAAAGAGAAAAAGAAATAGAATACAGAAACAAAGTGAAACAAGAGAGAAAAGAGGGAGAGGGGGGCTTGAGAAAAGAGAAAATGGAGAAGGAAGAAGCAAGAATCAAGAAGGGAAAGACAAGCAAACAAGCAAGAACAACAAGAGCAAGGAGCCAAGAAAGGCAAGGTAAGGGGTTTTCTCACTTTTCTTCTTCATCTTTTGTATTTCAAAATTTGAAAACTTGATGATTTTGATTGAGATTTTGACTTGATGATGAAAGATTTATGCTTTTATGCTTTGATGATGAGTAAAGTTTCAAGTTTTGCTTTTGATTTCTTGATGAACTTGAGACTTGAAAATGGGTTTGAAACCCATATTTGGTTGATGCTTTGATTCATGAATCTCCATGGTAATTGACTTTTGAGCTTGTATGAGAGTTTTAACAAGTTGGGTTGCATGTTTGTGGTTGAAAATCACTTAACTTTGGAGTTTTGGAGAAATGGATTCTGGTTTTAAACCAGTGCAATTGATTTTTGACCAAACCCAAAAATTTCAGGAGAAGCCGTGGAACATCATATGGAGAGCCGTGGTACCCAAGTCTCTAGAACACATAATTTCTGCACAAAGAGCAATAACCTGTGGCACAAAAGGACCATGAGCCATAGCACATGCCAAATTAAATTTGAAGTCGCGACACACTTGGAAGGTGAAGCCATGACACAACTTGTAAAATTTTCCAGAATGAGATTTTGCTATGAATTGCATTATGTTTTGGCATAAAATGATATAATGGGATACACTAATGCTTGATTGATAAGATATTAATGCATTATGCTATGTTATGAGATTAATTGCTGAATTTGAATACTCATGAGGAGAAAAACTAACTTGTGCATACTATTGCATGTTGATGAAATGTGAGGCCTTGTGCCATGAAATGAGATTAAGAGATGAATATCATGAGTATAATTGAATTGATCATTATGCATGATATTATAATCTGAGAATGATGATTGAATTAATGATTAATTTTATGAATAACCCATTATCTAGAATATCCTTGGTCTTAGGGAGAAACTTGGAAAGGGTGGTTGAGGATGGATATGTCCTTATGACCTAAGTGATTGAGGTTGAGGACGGATGATTCCATCCCTCTTTACCTAAGCTCTCCCTGGATGAAATGTAGTTGACGATGGATAATTCCCTCTTTACTTGAGGTATTCCTAGATTAAAGATAGTGTGAGGAAGGAAGATACCCTCTCTATCTAAATAGTTTGAGGGAATAGTGTGAGGAAGGAAGATACCCTCCCTATCAAAGTAGTTGAAGATGGATAATTCTCTCTCTACTCATAACTCTGGAATGAGGATGGATAATTCCCTTATAAGTTGTGTTCCTTCTCTGCTCACAACTCTGGAATGAGGACAGATAACTCCCTCATAAGTTATGATTTGGGTTACTCTAAGCCCGAAGTAGCTTTGTGTGGCAATGGATCGTTATAAATAGGTTGATGTGCACCAAACTGAAAGCAAGCTACTACCAAGTGATTGGTATTGTGAGGATGGACATTTCCTCCATACCATTTGATGAAAGATGAATAATGAATATTCATGATTGATAAATGATGATGATTGATAAATGGTCATATGAGATGACCTATTTTATAAGTCTATCATGATTTTTTTTAATTTATGGATATTGAGATTATAATCACATTTAATGATTTGAGATTTGATAAAATGATTTACGATTTGATGACTGGTGAATTGATAATATGAATCATGATTTGATTTCATGAGATTTGATTAAATGAACTATGATTTGAGACATGAATTTTGATGAATGGGATCCCTTGATATGAATTTGAGACTTTGATCAAATTTTATGACTGATTTAATCAATTAATTGATTTTGATAAAAAGGGTATAAAATGAACCTCTGTTTTAGGAAGAGGAAGGACCCGATTTGGCTTTAGCCACCTTCCTACGGATTATATATTCATGATTTGAAATGATTTTCCCCCAAAACAGTTAGAATTTATGATGACACGATTTTGATAAACTATTGAGAATTTCATAATTCTCACTCTCTACTTCTATGATTTCCATGATAATTCTAGGGAGGATCCAGCTTGCCAAGCAAGATAGAGCTTCAGCATGAAGAATTAGTTAGTGCTCTTGCTTAGGTTTTAGTAATTAGCAATACCAATTTTGTGCCATGACGCGATCTATATATATAATGTACAAGGATGTACAGTTTGTATAAACTTTATTTCTTGATATATGTATAATATGCTTCCGCAAAAGGCTCATATTTTGATATTTAATCAAATTATTTATTTATAAAATTTATGATATTCGTAAGTAATGTACTAAATCTTAATTACTAATATGTAAATCGGATATGTTATTAGTATTAGTATTTAGGATATTACATATTCTTAGCTTGTTTAATTCATGGTGATAAATTTTCATCCCTTAGAATCCATTGAATCCTCTTGAGTGGTGAGTTGGGGAAATGGGTGTTTAAGGTTTTTGATCAATTCTTTAAGCCATGTTTGAGAGAGTTTAGAGTTGTACGCGAGTTACAACATGATGAGAGAACTTGTATGATGTTGGAAAACATTTAGGAATTGATCTTCAGGGGTAGAACTTAGTTAGAAACTAAGATTATGCAGAAACTATTTCTGCATAATTTTTTGGGCAACCAACACTTGAGCGTTGGAAAGTGGGCGCTTGGCCAGAAGGTGAGCAGTAATAGCTACACGTAAGGCACTTGAGAGCCCATTGTGGGGCGCCTAAGTACTAGTTGAGCCCTTGAGCACCAGTTGTAAGGAAAAACAGGGCCTTGTCCCTACCTTACCAGCATCTAGGCACTAGGTAGTGGGTGCCTAGGCACCCAGGCTAATTTTTGTGAGGATCTTTATTTTATTGAAATGAAGTTCCTAATTTATGTAGTTCTTTCTTATATGCTTCTTAATGAGTGATGAGACTCTAATAGGGGTATTTAATGAAGTGATAGTATGATGAATGTAAATCGATTGGTATACTAATTATTGTGGTAATTAGTCATTATTTTTCATACTTATGATTGATGAAGGATATGATCCTCACATTTAGTGATGACATATGATTGTAAGTGAGGAGGTAACATGTCCTCCCTATCATAGTAATGATATAAGGATGGTTAATTCCCTCCTTCATTCCCTCATTATCAGAGGTGATCCTATGTTATTAATAGTGTGAGGAGGTAACATGCCCTCCTTATCACCGTGTAGTTGAGGAGGGACATTTCCTTACTACTTGGAGAAACTTGGAACTAGGTTCTAGTGCTTGTTCAAGACCTATGGAACTAGGTTCCTCTATTTTGTTCAAGGCTCATGACATATCATAACATTGCCATGGAACTGGGTTCCCGAATATGGTATCATGACATTATCAATTACATTTTTAGGTTATTGCATAGGCATGAACACAAGGCATCAATAGGCATATGTATGACAATTGTATGGGTAGTTGCTAATTATAACATATTCATGACATTGCAATTGTATGGACAATTGCTTACTTTTGAGAATGTGATGAAGATTTATGAATTTTGTGTGGAAATGGTTTCTATACAAATCAATAAAAATAAGACTCTATTTCGAGAAGAGAAAAGAAGTTGCTTTGGCTTTTGCCACCTTTCTAGTGTGATTTGTGATTTTATGTAAGGTTTTTTCCCGGAGTAGCTAGAATAATTGTGATGATATGTTTTATTGCTATACTAGTAAGAATTTGTGATTCTCACCCCATGTGTTGTGATTTTCATAATAATTCTAAGGAAGAAGACTTATGGAAAGTGAAGAGCTGTCAGGAGCTTAGCATAGCTTTTTCTTGTATATAGTATTATCTTTTTGGGTGTATGTTGACATCCTTTGAAACTTGTATATTATATGCCTTGAGAGGCCTAGTTTACAAACTTTGTACATATTGTATTTGTGATAAATACATATGTTATGTAATATTCATCCTTTACGAGGCTCATATTTTCTGTACATATATAAATGTTATATTACAAATGTTATTAGTAATTAGTAGCATACCTGGATATAATTACTTTGGTGTAATCTCAATCAAACTATTGGTATTAAATTTGGGATGTTACAACACCCACAACCAAACCATTTTTTATTTGCACATCTACTACACCCATACATAGTAGCGGCAGTAATGCTGCATGCCCCTCGTACACAACACACTTGCTGTAACGCTCTTTTTTGAGAGGGAACGTCACACCATGACCAAGAAGCGAAAAAAAACAAAAGTATAAATTAAGACTCGGTTCATTACATTATAGATAAACTTGCTTGGTTGAAATCATATAAAAAAATTGGAGGATTTCTTTTTTTTTTTTGGTTGCGATTAGAAAATGATATGTGGTTATAACAAAAGTAACATGAAAAATAACCCATACATCCATACATCATGCTTGTAATTATATATATATATATATACTCATATCATGTTTGTTTAGTTACAACACCTGATATACAAAAAGCAAAATTATGCATGCCCCAAAAGATTATACATATACAGCCCACAAAAAAAATAATCATCAGGCCCCAAAAAGAAAGACAGATAGTCATCAGTGACCATCTACAGTATCAGCCCCCTAAAGGGAAAGAGAAGGAACCGTAGCTGGATCCTCCTCAGGGTCTTCCTCATCAGAGGAGACCCTCATCGGAGCTACTGAGTTACGAGCAGGGGATCATGCAGTAGAGAGGAATGAATCCTCCTGTGGAGAGTAGTAATGCTCACCCCACATGTCTCGAATAGGCAAATGAAACTCTAAGTGTAAATGAACACTATAGATAAAGATGGGCGGATCATAACGCACCCAAGCTAGAGACACCATCACGTCCCCCAGATAAACACAGCGATCTGAAGCTAGGTTGATATGCCAGCAATTCGGACCTCCGAGGAAAGTCAGTCTCACATATCCCAAAAAGCCTTGCGGACGGGCTGTCATGACCAGACAGGTACTAGTCGAAGTCAAGCCAGAAGCCAGGAAACTCGTGTACTTTACCTTCCTCACCGATGTCTTTGGAGAAACATACAGATAGATAGAATAGTAGAAATACAGAAAAGAGGTGAGACATCCTACATTCATTACCAATTATGGCAGTAAAGAAACAGAATGACGTAGGATGACCACATAGCATTATAAGAATGATAAACAGTACCAGAAATAGATATTAAATAGCTTAACAGTTCTAGGCAGTTATACATTAATAAGATAACAGATTCCAATCATCATATAAATTAAATGTCAAATAGTATATTGACTCACTATGCACATACATACAATATCAAATCGTACTCCATAAAGTTAGACACAAACATTCGGAGATAAAGATTAGGAGACATGTTTGTAACTTGACTGCCATGGCCAAAGTGCTATAATTCATCAGTTTATCCACTTGCACATCAAGGCATTGTACAAGACATTCTTCATTAGATCGCGATATAGGACAGTATCTCGGTCCGGATCATCAATGTGTTTGCATCAGTCTGCCCCACGAACAGAAGAGCTACCAACTGTCCATTGTGAGGTACCCGCACCCCGACGCCCCCAAGGTCAACATTATGACCTACACTAGTCTACTCGCACCCGCACTAAGATGTATTTAATCTCCTAGGCAACATGGCCTTAACAACAGTTCATCAAACTTTCACAATGCATGATGACTCAATGCATTTACCATGTATATTCAACAATAATATACTTTCCATAACATGCCACAATTTGGCTAAGATAAGCATCAACACATTCTTGGTCCCACTCATGGACCCATGATAACACTGTATTTTATACATTTCGTAATCCTCTCATTAGGCTTCTTAAGGTTCAATTAGGCTTAATTAAGTTGGTTTTGACACATTTTATGATTTTGAGCCGAATTGGACAATTAAATAAATTATTGCATAAATTAGCCTTAATTATCTATTTGGAAGTGTTTAGTAAATTGGCTATAACTTGAGTTACAAATATCTGATTGATGTGATTTTGGTCTTGTAGGAAAGCTAAGACAATTCTCTACAACTTTCATGTTGAACACTTTTCCAGAATCAGACTCATTGGAGGTGATATTGGGCTTTGAAGTCAAAACAGAGGAGCTGAAATTGGGTCTAAACACTTTGCAGTAATTGGATCATATCTTGAGTTCTAGACATGATTTTGGACTCAAACTAAAGCCATTTTAAAGAAAATATTTAGGCCTACAACTTTCATGAATACCACTTCTCTCAAAAATGAAGAAAACTGGACACACGGCTGTACACGTTTGCTCAATTATAATAATAATAATAATAATAATAATAATAATAAAAGCCTACAAGTCAGAGACTTAATCGTTAAGTTTCCTATTGTAGCACTGTAGCAACACTGTAGATTACTGTAGCATTACTGTAGCACACTATAGATTACTGTAGCTATAGTGGCCAAATTTGCCTATATAAAAGCAATTGAAGAATTGAAGAGGAGGTTACGAAGAGGAGCCTCTGGGCTTATTTCTAGAGGAGGATAGGAGGAATTCCCTCCTCTGCTCAGTTCTTCAATTTTCGTTCTTTTCTTTTTCTTTCATCTACTCCATGTGTAAATAAGTTTTTCTCTACTTGGGTCAAAGTGTGAAGCTCTTGGTAATAAAATAAAGTTAGATTTATTTCTCTCTTGTGCTTTAATGATTTATCTTTTTAGTAATTATTATACGTGTTATATTTTGTTTCTGATAATTTAAAAACTACCCTTGTAAAGAGGAGTTCTTGATTTATTGTAGACAAAATATTGGCACAGTGAATGCTTTAACCCATTTACAAGTGGTGGTGTTAGAAACTCTCCTTATAAAGTGAAGATCTTGATTTATTGTAGACAAAATATTGGCACAGTGAATGCTTGATCCCATTTATGAGTGATGATATTAATAGTTGATTAAAGGAAACATAATATAATTACGTATATTATTTTAATGGACTTTTAACGTTGTATTTTCCGATTGGAACCTCCATGTTGCGAGGATTCTAATTGAGTTATAAAAGGAATTAATCTTACCTTTTTTTTATTTACCAAGAGTGGATCTTTTAACCCAAGTAAAAAATTTTTACAGTAGTCACAAAATATTTACTTCACCTTAATTTTCAACAATTTCCTGTGGATCGACCTCGGACTCACCGAGAAATTTATTACTTGAGATAACCTACACTTGGGTTTGCAATGCAACAATTAAAAAGTGTGCATCAAGTTTTTGGCGCCGTTACCGGGGAAGGTTTATTAGTCATTTATTAGTCACAAAATATTTACTTCACATTTTATTCTTAGTCATTTACACTCTTTATGTACTTAATTGATTGAGTTTTATTACGTTTTGTAAGTTTGGACTCAAATTGGACTTAATTGAATTTTTCAGCATGATTCATATCTTACACTGTTTCTGTATTTGGGCCATATATTGGGCTGTAGGTGGTCTTTGGAGGTGATTCTAGTGTTATTTGAAAGATAAGAGAGATTTCTACAACTTTCAAGAATACTTCAAAGGCCCAATCACACGAGTAGATAACTCAAATTGGGATTGAAGCAAGAACCAGAGTGCTTTTCCTGACAACTTAACCTATGTGTACTGTTCATCACATATTTTGGGATAGAAGTTGTAAAATGGGCTGAAATTTGGATGCTGAATAGTATCTACAACTTTCATGTTGAATACTTTTCCAGAATCGGACCTCTTGAAGGTGATATTGGGCTTAGAAGTCAGAACAGAGGAGCTGTGACTAGGCCTGGGCAGTGTTCAGTAATTTGAAAGTATCTGGAGTTATAGAAATGATATTGGACTCAAACTAAAGCCATTTGAAAGCTAAGATCCAGGCCTACAACTTTCATGAAGACCACTTGGTTCAAAAATGACGAATGCAATGACTTCAGAGCTGCATGATTTCAGAGACAAGGAATCTCTATAATTTCTCACTCACCTAAAGTCATTTGGCATTTTTCACTCATTTTCCACTCATCCAACCACTAATGACTCAGCCCCCTTGTCATTTTGTATCTCTAATCCTCTATAAAAGGGGGCCTTGACAGATCATTAAGGATATTAGGTGTTAGTTACCAAAATGATACCATTTTGTTACTAGGTTTTCTTGTAGTAATTTTTCTTTGTTCTAAATTAAAGTCATGTTCTTCTTCTTCTTCTTCTTCTCTCTTTCTTTCTTCTTATCTATGAGTAACTAAGTTTCATTTTACTTGGATGAAAGGGTGAAGCTCTTGGTAATAAAGTAAGGTTAGATTTATTCTTCTCTTGTGCTTAAATGATTTATATTTTTCTAGTAACCATTATACGTATTATAATTTGTTTCTTATAATTTAGAAACCATCTTTGTAAAGAGGAGTTCTTGATTTGTTGTAGACAAAATATTGGCACAATGAATGCTTTAACCCATTTATAAATGGTGGTAATATTTTTAGGAAACATAATATAATTACGTATATTATTTTAAATGGACTTTTAATGTTGTATTTTTCGATTGGAATCTCCATGTTGCGAGGATTCTAATTGAGTTATAAAAGGAATTAATATTACCTTTATTTTATTTACCAAGAGTGAATCTTTTTACCCAAGTAAATAATTTTAATCGTAGTAACAAAATATTCACTTCACCTTAATTAATCTTCAACAATTCCCTGTGGATCGACCTCGAACTCCCGAGAAATTTATTACTTGAGACAACCTGCACTTGGGTTTGCAAATGCGACAATTGAAAATTGTGCATCAAGTTTTTGACGCCGTTGCCGGGGACTTGATTTGAAGACTGAATTTCTGGTGTAAAAATTTTGTAAAAATTGTGCATGATGAACATGAAAATCGACCATTGCGAACTATGCGTGAGTATTTGCAACCATCTCGAAATTCTAGTCCATCATGTTTTATCTTTCCACTCAATGCCAATAATTTTAGATTCAAGTCAGGTATGATTTCTTTACTTCCTAATTTCCATGGTTTAGAATCTGAAAGCCCATATTTACATTTAAAAGAATTTGAGGAAGTATGTACTGCTTTTCATGATCAAACTTGCACTGAAGAGGTTGTTAAGCTTAAATTGTTTCCTTTTTCCTTGAAAGATAAAGCAAAAACTTGGCTTAACACTTTGAAACCAAGATCAATTGGCACATGGCAAGAAATGCAATGTGAGTTTTTGAAGAAATTTTTTCTAACACATAAAACCAATGCTTTGAAAAGACAAATCCAAAATTTTTCCTAAAATTCAAATGAAGCATATTTTCAAAGTTGGGAACGTTTTAAAGATTTGTTGAATTCTTGCCCACATAATGGTTTTGAAAAATGGCGCACTATAAGCTTCTTTTATGAAGGGTTAACACCTGAAACCAAGCAATTTGTGGAAACAATGTGCAACGGTGAATTTCTTGATAAAGAACCTGATGAAGCTTTAGACTATTTAGACCATTTGGCTGAAAATTCTCAATCTTGGCATGGTACTAATCCTTCTGAAAATTCAATTAGATCAAACCTTGCAAATGCTAGTAAAGGAAAATATCATCTTAGTCAAGAAGAAGATCTGAATGTTAGGTTTGCTAGTCTGGCTAGAAAGGTTGAAGCTATGGAATCAGGAAAAGTAAAAGAAATCAAATCTGTGCAAAATGAAGAAATTTATGGCATTTGTGATGAATTAGGACACTCAACAAATGAATGTCCAAAAATTCCTGTTTTTAAAGAAGTTGTGCATGAGCAAGTAAATGCAATGAATAATTTTAGAAAGCCATTCACTTCTTCTTTTTCAGATACATACAATTCGAGATGGAGAAATCACCCGAACTTCAGTTGGAGGAATAGCAACCAGCCACAATTCATGCAACCACCACCTCCTCAGGCATAGCAAGATTCTCAAAATCCTCAAGGATATGCACCCTATGTCCCACCATATAGGAAAAACCTTAAAGGAACATTGCATGCATTCATGGAAAAAGAAGAAGCCATCAATAACCACAACACTCAAGCCATGATTGACATAAAAGATACTCTTGCTAAACTTTCTTCTACACTTGTCATTCATGAGAAAGGAAAGTTTCCCTCTCAAAATCAACCAAATCCCAAGGGTCAGTTTAGCCAAAATGAGGGTAGTTCAGAAAGTCAAAAAATAGATCAAGTCAACTCAGTGATAACTCTTAGGAGTGGAAAGGTTGTTGAAAAACAAATTCCTGAACTTTTTAAGAAAGATGATGAGTCAATTCCCAAAGATGAGGAAGGAGTTGATAAGCCACATAGTCAAAAAGAGATCAAACATTCGTCTTCACCCCCATTTCCTCAAGCATTAAACAATTCAAGTAAAGTGAATTATAACAGTGACATTTTTGAAATCTTTAAACAAGTGAAGGTCAATATTCCTCTGTTAGATGCTATCAAGCAGATTCCTTGTGATGTCAAATTTTTGAAAGACTTGTGCACTGTTAAAAGGAAACATAATGTGAAAAAGAATGTATTTTTGACAGAACAGGTAAGCTCCATTATTCAAAACAATAATGAGTTGAAATATAAAGACCCTGGTTGTCCTACAGTTTCATGCATTATTGGTGAACATAAAATTGAACGAGCTTTACTTGATCTTGGTGCTAGTGTTAATTTGCTTTCACATTCAGTTTATCAGCAACTCAACCTTGGTGAGTTAAAACCAACTTCTGTAACTCTTCTACTTGCTGATAGATCAATTAAAATTCCAAAAGGAATAATAGAAGATGTGTTGGTACAAGTTGATAAATTCATATATCTTGTGGATTTTATTGTCTTGGAAACTGAACCTATGGTTGATAGTTCTAAGTCAGTTCTTGTTGTTTTGGGTCACCCATTTTCAGCAACATCTAATGCTTTGATAAATTGCAGAAATGGAGTGGTGAAGCTAACTTTTGGAAATATGACACTAGAGCTTAATGTTTTCAACATGTGCAAGCTACCACAAGAAGTTTATGATGAAAAGGAAGAGATTGAAGGGATTGAGGCCATTATAGATGATCATCTTCAAATCAGGAGTTCTTCTGACCCATTAGAAATCTGTTTAATTAATTCATTTGATTCAGCTACACAATTAGATGATGATATTTCTGAAATATGCTCTTTGCTTGACTGTACACAGGAAATGGAATACAAAGGAAGAAAGCCAAGATTCGAAGAGTTAAAATCCATGAATGATGATGCCCATGAAGAAGTACCCACACTGGAACTGAAGCCATTACCTGATGGGTTGAAGTACACATTTTTGGGAGAAGAACAAAGCTCTCCAGTGGTAATTTCCTCATCCTTGACCAAAGAACAAGAAGGTAAGTTGATAGAAGTACTTAAAAGGCATAAAAATACAATTGGATGGACATTAAAGGATATAAAAGGCATTAATCCATTAATCTGTACACATAGAATACATTTAGAGGATAATGCTAAAACATCTCAATAACCTCAAAGAAGATTAAATCCACACATGAAAGAGGTAGTTAGAGTTGAAGTTCTTAAATTACTTGATGTTGGAATTATCTATCCTATCTCTGATAGCCAGTGGGTAAGCCCTACACAAGTTGTGCCTAAGAAATCTGGAATAACAGTGGTTGAAAATGAAAAAGGAGAATTAATACCTACCAGAGTCTCATCTAGTTGGCGTATGTGTATTGATTTCAGAAAATTGAATGCAGCCACTAGGAAAGACCATTTCCCTTTGCCATTTCTTGATCAGATTCTAGAAAGAGTAGCAGGACATCCCTACTATTGTTTTCGTGATGGTTATTCAGGGTATAATCAAATACCAATTGCATTGGAGGATCAAGAAAAGACCACTTTTACTTGTCCCTTTGGCACTTTTGCATATAGAAGAATACCTTTTGGTCTTTGTAATGCTCTGGCAACTTTTCACAGATGCATGCTAAGTATTTTCAGTGACATGATTGAGCATTATTTAGAGGTTTTCATGGATGATCTGACAGTGTTTGGAAATTCTTTTGAAAATTGTCTTGATAATTTGGAAAAAGTTCTTAAAAGATGTGAAGAAAATGGATTTGTGTTAAATTGGGAAAAATGTCATTACATGGTTACCTCAGGAATAGTGTTAGGTCATGTGATATCTTCTAAAGGAATTGAAGTTGATAAGGCCAAAGTTGAATTAATTGCTCATTTGCCTTTCCCAAAAATAGTCAGAGAAGTTCGTTCATTTTTAGGATATGTAGGATTTTACAGAAGATTTGTAAAGGACTTTAGTGCCATATCTAGACCTTTATGTAATCTTCTAACAAAAGATACACCATTTGATTGGACTCAAGATTGTCAAAAATCTTTTGAAAAATTAATCGGTCTTTTGACTTCTGCTCCTATCATGCAATCTTCTGACTGGTCTTTGCCTTTTGAGTTGATGTGTGATGCTAGTGATTTTGCTGTTAGCACTGTTTTAGGCCAAAGAAAGGAAGGTAAGCCTCATGTAATTTATTACGCAAGTTGAACTTTGAATAGTGCACAAATGAATTACACCACTACTGAAAAAGAACTATTTGCTGTAATTTTTACATTGGACAAATTTCGATCTTATTTAATTAGTTCATCCACTGTTGTTTTCACTGATCATGCTGTTGTTAGATATTTAATGTCTAAACAGGATGCCAAACCTAGGTTGATACGGTGGATATTGTTGCTTCAAGAATTCAACATCACAATAAAAGACAAGAAAAGAGTCAAAAATGTTGTTGCAGATCATTTGTCAAGGCTGACAATAGGCTCATCTTTTGATAGCACACCTATCAATGATTCTTTTCCCGATGAATTTTTATTTTCTGTCAATTCCATGCCTTGGTTTGCTAACATTGTCAATTTTCTTGTAACAGGTAAGATGCCGCCTCAGTGGACACACCAAGATAGAAAAAAGTTTTTGATTGAGGTGAAAATTTTCTGTTGGGATGATCCATATTTGTTCAAATATTATCCTGATCAAATCTTTCAGAGTTGTGTACCCGACAATGAGGTAAGTAGTGTCATTAAATTTTGTCATTCAGAAGCATGTGGAGGTCATTTTTCTTCAAAGAAAGCAGCTGCGAAAATCTTGCAGTGTGGATTTTATTGGCCTACTTTATTCAAGGACAGTTATACTTTTTGTAAAAGTTGTGAAAGTTGTCAAAAATTGGGGTCTATTTCTAAAAGAAATATGATGCCTTTGAACCCTATCCTTGTCATTAAAATTTTTGATTGTTGGGGAATTGATTTCATGGGTCCATTTCTATCATCTTTTGGATTTGTGTACTTTTTGGTTGCAGTTGATTATGTCTCAAAATGAATTGAGGCGATTCAATGTCGGCACAATGATTATAAAACTGTTCTAAAACTTTTAAAAGAAAATGTTTTGAGTCGATTTGAAATTCCTCGAGCTATCATCAGTGATGGGGGAACACATTTTTGCAATAAACCATTTGAATCCTTAATGAAGAAATATTGCATTGCTCACAAAATTGCAACCACTTATCATCTTTAGACAAGTGGACAAGTTGAATTAGCAAATAGGGAGATTAAACAAATTTTGAAAAAAATGGTTAACCCAAATCGTAAAGATTGGTCTTTAAGACTAAACGATGCACTTTGGGTTTACCGTACTACTTTTAAAACATCTTTGGGCATGTCTCCCTATCGGTTAGTTTATGAAAAACCTTGTCATTTGCCTGTAGAATTGGAGCATAAAGCATTTTGGGCCATTAAAGCTTTCAACTTAAGTCTTGATGATGCTTCCAAGTTAAGCAAATTGTAATTGAATGAACTTGAGGAATTAAGAAATGATGCATATGAAAACTCAAAGATTTATAAAGTTAGAACAAAAGTTTTTCATGACAAATCAAATTTGAGAAAAACTTTTGAAATTGGTCAAAAAGTTCTGCTTTATAATTCTCGTCTTCATCTATTCCCTGGAAAATTGAGATCTAGGTGGATTGGTCCTTATATTGTCAAACATGTGTATTCTTATAGGGCCATAGACATTGAGAATCCTAGGAATGGTATTGTATTTAAGGTCAATGGACAAAGACTCAAAGGAACATCAAGTTGTTGAGGTAGAATCCATTTCTCTTTCTAATCCGAGTAGAATTTATTTTAATGTTGTTTCTTTCTTTTTGCAGTTCTTTGTGTTCCTGGTTAAATGGCAGATAACGGTACTCCGTGACTCTCAAGTCGGTTTGTTTTTCAGTTTCCCATAATAATTGATTTCTTCTCCTTTTAAAATGGATGTCATTCTCTCAAATCTAAGAAAACATTTTCCTTCTCTCCCTCTAAATGCTCTAACAAAAGTCTATGAAGCTAGGTGTGAAAGATTGAGATTGTTAACGTATAAGGGCATCCCAGAAGATATACGCTGGATAATCGAAGCAAAGGTTCGTTTAGCTGGTGAATCTTCAGATTCATTTGTCCCATACATGCCTGGTCTCGGTAAAAGTTCATTTTCAAAAAGGAGAAGAGCAAAAAGAATGAAAGTTTGTTATAAGTGTGCACTATGGAATTGCAACACGCGATGTTGCTCTTTAGGGATGGTTTTCGTAAACAGAGAAGATAAAATATTCTTCATTAAGAATGGACTGAGTAAGGAGTCATTAGATAATATCTTATTGACTCTTGAGACGCATTCTTGTGGAATTGTGTAGCGTGAACTTCTTAGTTTATGGAATTTCTTCAGGGATGAGCAAGAGCGTTACAGTCTTGGGAATCTGACTCAAAAAGACCCTGTTTGCCAATTTATAAGAAAATTGGATGGGAAGCTTATCCTCGACTCATAGAAGGCGTTTAAGCCGTTTCTGAACGTATAACCAGAGGAAGATGTAAGCCACAATCACAACAATATGTATATATTATCTTGTACATTTTCAAAAAAAAAAAAAAAAAAAAAAAAAAAAAAAAAAAAAAGAAAAAAAGTGAAAAAAAGGAGAAAAAAATACAAAAAAAAAATAAAAAGGGCGAAACTTCGGTTGTACTTGGTCTTTAATTAAATTAGGAGGCCCCGCGCTGATGGAGTGGCAGACCCGTCATTGACTCAGGTGGACCTTCGCACACCGGTCGGTAAATAAGATTCGTGTGCCATGCTCTGTAGAGAGCCGCGCAAGCATTCCCAGATTTTAACCAAAGGCTCTGCTTGCTGATGGACAGAAAGAAGCGTCTCGTGTCTACATTCTCGCGTGACAATGCCTCTGAGCTGTGTAACATCCCAAAAATTCATTATTTTGTTAAAAACGAT
Organism: Ormosia semicastrata; assembly: GCA_029884595.1. Lineage (NCBI taxonomy): Eukaryota > Viridiplantae > Streptophyta > Magnoliopsida > Fabales > Fabaceae > Ormosia > Ormosia semicastrata. The sequence continues at coordinate 43,865,961 of JAQQTO010000044.1, read as the reverse complement.
CATTTTATAATATTTGTAATTTTTAAGAATTTTTGTGGAATTTTCTGGAGATGATGAATATTTTAATATATTCTTCGTTTTATGTGTGTGCTGAGTGGAGCCGGGAGAATAGAATCTTTTCCCTGAAGCTGGTAAACCTTGGACTGTCAACGTGTCAACGGGGGATCTTACTAAACCCGAGTCTGGGCACAATTTACGAGGTCTACATTTTTTTGAGGTTTTATCTGCTAGTGTAATAAATCATCTGTCAGACAAGCTTACTATGCACTTCATAGAGAAGCGTGTGAAGCTTCTCAAGGAAGCTTCTTCCAACTATTATTTTATTATTTCTCTCTCCTCCCATTTTGGGCTGCACATTTGAATTAAGGGATCTAATTCATTTTTCATCCACACATTTTTCCTCCTCCTGTACGTAGCACTCACTATTCACTCATCTTTCTCTCTTTTCATTTCTCCTTACAGCAGCACCATCCACCCACATTCACATTTTTATCTTCCAAAACCGTCACACTCCTAGCACCATTTCGTGTTTGGAGAAACACCATATCTGAAGGAATCATCTTCAAAGTTCTACATTTTCTTCATCTTCATTTTCTTCCACGGTTGAAGCTTAAAGGTTGGAACTTTAAGGTAAAGTCCTTAGCTTTTCCTCATCTCTCCTCATTTTCGTAACCCACTGTCATTTTGATGACCATGGGTATCCCTTTCAACACTTGATTCTGATTTTGGTGAGCTTGAATGTTTAAGGATCTCCTGGGAACTGAAAACGTGATTTCTGACCAAAAAGGAGCAGTTTTTCTTTGTGCTTCTCCAAGGTAAGAGGAAGACACTCCTCCTCAACCTCTTCTATCATTAAGGAACCCTGTTGTGCTTGTCGGTGAGGAAGTCCTGACGAGGGCTATCCTTTGCTTGCTTGGTTTTTATGATTCTGTGCTGTGCTGTATTTAGTTGTTTACGCTGTTTGCATGATTTGTTAAGTTTGATAATATATTCGACAGAGTGGAATGCATGATGTTTGGTTTGACAATTTTGCATGTTAGTATGTTCACATGTTCGACTGAAAATTGGAAAGCATGGTACTTGGATGATTTTGCATGTCCATATATATATTCGACGAATGCATGAGATTGGAAGGAAATGATGTCGGATTCATCCCTGGGATGGCCATGGTTTTGAGGCCCAGAATCTGGGATTCTGGGTGAACTAGGATAATAAATGGAATTCAAATCACTTAGGTATCCAATCTTTGTAAGTCGTGAATTCAACTATTCGACACCGAACCTTGTCCAACTTTGACAACCAACTTCTAAACCTTTAATGCTTCCGTCGGTTCGACACATGGGGCCCTTCACAATGTCAAAATTTGTCGAGCTAGTGACCCCTTAACACCTCCGTCGGTTTGACATGCGAGAAAACTTCTTTATGACTCAAAATCCGTCGGATTAGAACTTGTGACCCTTTGGCACATCCTTTGGTCGAACATGAATGAAACTTCTCCAATAACACAATTCGTGGACTTTAAATTTATGACTCTTAGCATTTCCGTCGGATCAGTATGAGTGAGAATCTTCCCTATTATTCAAAATCCGTCGAATTAGGAATTGTGACCCTCTTAGCATCCCTTCGGATCAGCATGAGTGAAACTTCCCTATTGTCCCAGAAACCTGTCGAATTTGATATCCTAATTACTTAGTAAAATGTTAAAATTCGTCGAGTTTAGACTTCTGACCATTTTCATCGAATGTCAAAACCCGTCGAGTTTAGATCTTTGACCACTAAACACAATGTCAAAATCCGTCGAGTATGAACCCCGATCATGCCCGTCGAGATTGATCTTCCGACCAAAACCCGTCGAATAGAGTCCCTGGACACTTAGGAGAAACTGCCCCAAAGTCAATAATCGTCAAGTTTGAGAGACAATGCCTGTCGAGTAGATGAATTTCTCCAGACCCGTCAAAATTAGAGATTTCGACCAGTGTTTCGTCGGTTCGACACTTGGGAGATTTTCTCCAACGTCGACACCTATACCCGTCGAATTGAGGCTTTTGCTGACCACCTGGAGGGTTCGACAGAAATTGACTTCTTGCCAATCCTATTATAAAATGTTTTTCCCATTCTTTCCTCCTCCTGTTACATTATACTTCATCGAATGGCAGCTTCAATTATTCATAAAACGTATTGTCTTCGTCGAATTCAAAAGTATTCCTATCACCCAACACCTAGTAATTGAAATCTGTGACTCAGTTTGTGATTCCGACCGTATATTTTCCTGGACCCAAAACCTTGGGACTAATAGAGGCATATTGATTATAAATAAATGGGATGACTAGAAATTACTTAGGGATGCATAAACAGGGAAGAACATGAGAGTGTGAGATTTTGAGATCTTAGAATAACCTTCTAAGGGCCTATGAATAAATTACCTAAGAGGATTTAAGTTAACTAAGAGAATTCCCTTAGAGACAAACTCTGTAAGTAAAGCTAAACCTAAGTAAGAATTCATAATACGCTTTAAAATGTATTAATTTATTTAACAACAATATCACGCTATTGTGGGTCCATGTGGGTGACCATTGATTGGGTTAATTCTTACTTGGGCAAATTGTGACGTATGATGGAATAGTATGTAATAATGATCATACATGATTATGCATAGAGTTTGTATGCATTGTGGATAAATCATATGACATGCATTTGAGGCATGATTGACCTAGTTTGGTATGAGAAGCATGATTGAGTGATGCATTGAACCCATATGCATTTAAATGTGCATTATCATTGTGACATTGAGTCGGATGTACTTTGAGAAACATCTGGTTGACGATTGAGTCGGATGTACTTTGAGAAACATCTGGTTGACGATTGAGTCGGATGTACTTTGAGAAACATCTGGTTGACGATTGAGTCGGATGTACTTTGAGAAACATCTGGTTGACGATTGAGTCGGATGTACCTTGAGAAACATCTGCATAGTGAGTCCATGAATTATCTGGCATACATTGTTATTATAATTGGAATTGTTGTATTTTTGATATATCTATATATATATGACTGCCTGAAACTGTCTGGTTGATTATAACTGCTACTAAATGTTTATTACCATTATTGCTGTCATAAATGCTATGTGGGCGCTTTGCGCCATTTGGTTTCTTGATGCTATGACTGGTAATGATGGTAGGATGTCTTACCTCTTTCTTGTACTTTTCTTGCTCTATGTTAATTTTTGGTTAAGGACTATAAGTGGGAACGAAGTTGGATTCCTTTGGATTTTATTGGTTTGACCTACTGCATTCGGTGATGCCGTCGCAAAGGGAGCTCTTTTTGGGGTTTGTTCGAATTGTGTTCGCTTTGATACCAAGACCTGTAGAGTCGACTGGACCGACAAGCGTATGTGACATGCTGGGGATCTGACTTTGACCATGAAGAGGATTGCGATTGAAGACCTTATATTGTATTTCTCACTACACCGGTGAGCCCGGAATTGCCTCACGCATTCGGGATACGATGGAGTGCCCAACTCCTTAGTCGTAGATATACTATGGGTAGTTTATATTTTATTTTGCATTACCTATATAAAGTGTATTTTTGAGTACATGTATGCTTCAAGGCAATTATCCAGACTTAAATGTTGTAAATTGAGTACATATTATAAGAAATGTTTAATATTTATGGTAAATTTGTTGTTTGACAATGTTAGCACGCCGACATTTAGTGACCGTGACATAATGACGATTGTGCATTGGTTATTAAATCGAGGGGTGTTACAAGCTGAATCCTGTGATTTAATGCCATGGGCTCTTCAGCGACCTCTCACTGGCTGTGGTCGTTGATGGTAGCTGTCAGATTTACGTACTTTAATTAGTGGCGTCGTAGCTCAATCCAAAATATCCCACAAGCGGGAGGGAGAAGAATGCCTAGATTGGCTGAGCCATCTTGGTATTACTGCACTCATGACGCACAATATAAAGATCTGCCATGAAACCTGTACATAAAGGTATGTAATCATTTGTTATTATTATTTTATCTTTGTATGATTTTATTAAATTTTGGTTTTGGACAGACGATCCTTTGGATGGGATCCTTCGGGGGTTTCTAGACTTCTTTACCCTGATGGTTTTCTTGAAGTCAAAAGAAAAAAAAAACAAAACAAAACAAAAAAAACAAAAAAAAACAAAAAAAAATTATTTTTAAATTTCAAACTTTTCTGACACCAGTCAACCTACCTGTATAGGAGCTATTATTACTTTTTCTATTCTCTTCCCTATTTAAACACTCCATTTTCTTCAATTTCCTGTAACTCATAATCATTCAAAGAAAGTGTGAGTGTAGAAATGGAGGGAGCTTCTTCTTCTGTTCGTAGATTTGCCAGTATCTATGTATTTTGTGGGACAAGTTATGGTAAGAGTTTAGAGTTTGTAAACGCGGCAAGCACTGTTGGTAGAACACTTGCTGCGAGGAACATTCGTGTAGTATATAGGGGAGGTTGCCTTGGGTTAATGGGGGCTGTATCACTTTCTGCATTTATAAGAGGTGATCAAGTTTTAGGTGTCATTCCTGAACCTTTAACTCGAAGGAACATCGTTGGAAAGACAATCGGACTGGAAATTCAAGTATCATCTATGCATGGACGAATGAAGTCAATGCTTGAAAACTCTGATGCATTCATTATCTTACCTGGTGGTTTTGGTACTTTGGAAGAAGTCTTTCAAATTGTCTCTTGGGCCCAACTGAACATCCACCATAAATCCATAGGTTTGTTGAATGTTAATAATTTCTTTGATAATTTGTTATCTTTTGTTGACTATGCTATGGAGCAGAAATTTGTCACACCTTCTATAAGACGATTCCTTATCTCTGCTTCTACTGTTGATGAGTTGATTGATAAATTAAAAGCTTTTATTTATGAACCTGATCCAGTAACAGCTCAGATAGATTGGTCCGAAGGAAGCGGTGAAGGAAGTGGTGAGGGAAGCAAAATGAAAAGAAAGCCAGCCAAGACACTCCAACTATTTAAATAATTACAAGCTTTGGTTTAATTTCTTGTACTTTGTTTCTGTTTAAATTTGTGTGAGATTTTTCTTTTCTGTAATTGTAGCAATAGGTAATATATTCTATCCTTTTTCCTATCTATGTTTTGACATTGAGGACAATGTTGTGATCTGGTTAGGGGGAAGGATGGTTGTGAAAAAAAAAACCAAAAAAAAATTAGGAAGTGGGTTTGTTAATATGTTTGTTGTGTTTATATTAGAAAAAAAAACTAAAAAAAATATAAGAGTGTGTTTTTTAATATGTTTGTTGTATTTGTCATCAATTTATTAACAATAAAAGTAATTAGGGATGACAGAGTAAAGAGTAAATTATTTACTCTTGAGACGTATCAAAAATTGGTGGCAGAGTAAGGAGTAATTGGGGTAGTAACTAGTTTGTGTGGAAGTAGCAATTCAAATTCAGAGAAATTTGCATGATTGAGTAAATTGTCTTTTTTCTTAAAATTCACATGCTTGGTTATGGATGTTGAATTGGTGGACTGAGAATGATAGAATTATATCTTGTGAGATTTTGAGCTTATTGATGAATGGATTGAACATTTGTACCATTCTCTTCTTTCTTGTGTGAATTTCACTCATGAAATTGTTACTCTAGAACTTGCTTTGATTCTTTTTGAGACTACATTTTCATATACATACATAAATATGATTGAGACATTTTTCTTGAAATAGCTACTTTAATCAAATGGTCAGCGTTGTTTAGTAGCATGTTGTCTCAATATGATATCAAGCACTCTTATGACTTCTTGGAAATTTTCTGATTCCTGCCGACATAAAGCATTAGAAATGACCTATTTTCCCTTACTTAACCCCTTTGAGCTTATTTGACTATTCTTTGTTTCGAACTCATTATGTGCCTTAAATGAAAAACCATGTTCTTACTTGACCTTAGGGAATAAGATAACATTAGTTTTGTCATTCGATGAGTTCTTGAACAAGTGTGGGGGTGTGTATGCAGAATGGTTAAAAAAATGTATATATGATGTTCTTTTTGTAAAAAAAAAAAATCAAAAAAATAAAAAAAAAAAAAAAATAATCAAAATAAAATTTATAAAAAGAAGAGGGTCAACAAGGTAATAAAGGAAATGAAAAGAATATGTAAAGGAAATTTGTATTAGGTGGAGTTGGGATGAATTTTCATGCTTGTTAATTGAACTCAGCTCTCATGTTCTTTTATTCTCTAGTGTTTAACTTGCAATATCCATATTACCTCCTCCTTTAGCTTGACCCCATTACAACCTTAAATAAAGTCCTCAAGATTTGTGTGTGCATGTGTTCTGAGTAGTGGGGAAGTAGAAGATAAGCAAGCTTATGGTAGTGCAATTTTCATGGGTTGAATTAAGTGAAATACCTACCTTTTAAACACCTGAGGGATTGAGAGTGAATCTTGTGAAAATCTATCATTCTTGACTCATGCTTTTCAATTGAAATATCCTTGTTTGTTGATTTGAGAAGTGAAGATATGTTACCTCATGAATGTTTTGATTACTTGAATGATTGATTGCTCTTTATTTTTAAATATTATTAGAAATTGAGTCTTTTAGAGTGTTTAGCTTTTGAGTCTGTTTCGTTTTTTTTTTTTGTGAGTGGTCTTATGTGTTTTGCTCAGGAGTGCAAAAAGTTAAGTGTGGGGGAATTTGATGATCACATATTTGATATATTAATAAACTTTTATTCTTAGTCATTTACACTCTCTATGTACTTAATTGATTGAGTTTTATTATGTTTTGTAAGTTTGGACTCAAATTGGACTTAATTGAATTTTTCAGCATGATTCATATCTTACACTGTTTCTGTATTTGGGCCATATCTTGGGCTGTAAGTGGTCTTTGGAGGTGATTCTAGTGTCATTTGAAAGATAAGAGAGAGTTCTACAACTTTCAAGATACCTTAAAGGCCCAATCACATGAGTAGATAACTCAAATTGGGATTGAAGCAAGAACCAGAGTGCTTTTCCTGATAGCTTAACCTATGTGTACTGTTCATCACATATTTCGGGATAGAAGTTATAAAATGGGCTAAATTTTGGATTCTAAATAGTTAAGACCAATATCTACAACTTTGATGTTGAACACTTTTCCAGAATCGGACTCCTTGAAGGTGATATTGGGCTTGGAAGTCAGAACAGATATGCTGTGACTGGGCTTGGGCATTGTTCAGTAATTGGAACGTATCTGGAGTTATAGAAATGATATTGGACTCAAACTAAAGCCATTTGAAAGCTAAGATCCAGGCCTACAACTTTCATGAAGATCACTTGGTTCAAAAATGACGAATGCAATGACTTCAAAGCTGCATGATTTCGGAGACAAGGAATCTCCATAATTTCTCACTCACCTAAAGTCATTTGGCATTTTCCACTCATTTTCCACTCATCCAACCACTAATGACTCAGCCCCCTTGTCATTTTGTATCTCTAATGCTCTATAAAAAGGGGCCTTAGCAGATCATTAAGGGTGTTAGGTGTTAGTTACCAAAATGATGCCATTTTGTTACTAGGTTTTCTTGTAGTAATTTTCCTTTGTTCTAAATTAAAGTCATGTTCTTCTTCTTCTTCTTCTTCTCTCTTTCTTTCTTCTTATCTATGAGTAACTAAGTTTCATTTTACTTGGGTGAAAGGGTGAAGCTCTTGGTAATAAAGTAAGGTTAGATTTATTCTTCTCTTGTGCTTAAATGATTTATATTTTTATAGTAACCATTATACGTATTATAATTTATTTCTTATAATTTAGAAACCATCTTTGTAAAGAGGAGTTCTTGATTTGTTGTAAACAAAATATTGGCACAATGAATGCTTTAACCCATTTATAAGTGGTGGTAATATTTTTAGGAAACATAATATAATTACGTATATTATTTTAAATAGACTTTTAATGTTGTATTTTCCTATTGGAACCTCCATGTTGCGAGGATTCTAATTGAGTTATAAAAGGAATTAATCTTATCTTTATTTTATTTACCAAGAGTGAATCTTTTTATCTAAGTAAATAATTTTAATCATAGTAACAAAATATTCACTTCACCTTAATTAATCTTCAACAATTCCCTGTGTACAAACTAGGCTCATTTTTAATTTTTCCCTTCACTCTTGTTACTATGCAAATGCGACAACCTGTGGATTGACCTCGGACTCCCGAGAAATATATTACTTGAGACAACCTCCACTTGGGTTTGCAAATACGATAATTAAAAATTGTGCATCAAGTTTTTGGCGCCGTTGCCGGGGAGGTTGCCTTGGGTTAATGGGGGCTGTATCACTTTCTACATTTATAAGAGGTGGTCAAGTTTTAAGTGTCATTCCTGAACCTTTAACTCGAAGGAACATCGTTGGAAAGACAATCGGACTAGAAATTCAAGTATCATCGATGCATGGACGAATGAAGGCAATGCTTGAAAATTCTGATGCATTCATTGTCTTACCTGGTGGTTTTGGTACTTTGGAAGAAGTCTTTCAAATTGTCTCTTAGGGCCCAACTGAACATCCACCATAAACCCATAGGTTTGTTAAATGTTAGTAATTTCTTTGATAATTTGTTATCTTTTGTTGACCATGCTGTGGAACAGAAATTTGTCACACCTTCTGCAAGACGATTCCTTATCTCTGCTTCTACTATTGATGAGTTGATTAGTAAATTAGAAGCTTTTGTTTATGAACCTGATCCAGTAACAGCTCAGAAAGATTGGTCCGAAGGAAATGGTGAGGGAAGCAAAATGAAAAGAAAGCCAGCCAAGACACTCCAACTATTTAAATAATTACAAGCTTTGGTTTTATTTATTGTACTTTGTTTCTGTTTAAATTTGTGTGAGATTTTTCTTTTCAGTAATTGCAGCAACAGGTAATATATTCTATCCATTTTCCTATCTATGTTTTAACATTGAGGACAATGTTGTGATCTGGTTGGGGGAAAGGATGGTTGTGAAAAAAAAAATTAGGAAGTGTGTTTGTTAATATGTTTGTTGTGTTTGTCATCAATTTATTAACAACAAAAGTAATTAGGGATGGCAGAGTAAAGAGTAAATTATTTACTCTTGAGACGCATCAAAAATTGGTGACAGAGTAAGGAGTAATTGGGATAGTAACTAGTTTGTGTGGAAGTAGCAATTCAAATTCAGGGAAATTTGCATGATTGAGTAAATTGTCTTCTTTCTTAAAAATCACATGCTTGGTTATGAATGTTGAATTGGTGGACTGAGATTGATAGAATTATGCCTTGTGAGATTTTGAGCCTATTGATGAATGGATTGAATATTTGTACCATTCTCTTCTTTCTTGTGTGAATTTCACTCATGGAATTGTTACTCTAGAACTTGCTTTGATTCTTTTTTAGACTACATTTTCATATGCATACATAAATATGATTGAGGCATTTTTCTTGAAATAGCTACTTTAATCAAATAGCCAGCCTTGTTTAGCAGCATGTTATCTCAATATGATATCAAGCACTCTTATGACTTCTTGGAAATTCTCTGATTTCTGCCAACATAAAGCATTAGAAATGACCTATTTCCCCTTGCTTAACCCCTTTGAGTTTATTTGACTATTCTTTGTTTCAAACTCATTGTGTGCCTTAAATGAAAAATCATGTTATTACTTGACCTTAGGGAATAAGAGAACATTAGTTTTGTCATTCGATGAGTTCTTGAACAAGTGTGGGGGTGTGTGTGCAGAATGGTTAAAAATATGTATATATGATGTTCTTTTTTTTAAAAAGAAATAAAAAAAAATCAATCAAAAAAAATTGTAAAAAGAAGAGGGTCAACAAGGTAATAAAGGAAAGGAAAAGAATATGTAAAGGGAATTTGTATTAGGTGGAGTTAGGATGAATTTTCATGCTTGTTAATTGAACTCAGCTCTCATGCTCTTTTATTCTCTGGTATTTAACTTGTCATATCCATATTACCTCCTCCTTTACCTTGACCCCATTACAACCTTGAATAAAGTCCTCATGATTTGTGTGTGCATGTGTTCTAAGTAGTGGAGAAGTAGAAGATAAGCAAGCTTATGGTAGTGCAATTTTCATGGGTTGAAATGAGTGAAATACCTACCTTTTAAACACTTGAGGGATTGAGGGTGAATCTTGTGAAAATCTATCATTCTTGACTCATGCTTTTCAATTGAAATATCCTTGCTTGTTGATTTGAGAAGTGAAGATATGTTACCTCATGAATGTTTTGATTACTTGAATGATTGATTGCTCTTCATTTTTAAATATTATTAGAAATTGAGTCTTTTAGAGTATTTAGCTTTTGAGTCTGTTTCGTTTTTTTTGTGAGTGGTCTTATGTGTTTTGCTCAGGAGTGCCAAAAGCTAAGTATGGGGGAATTTGATGATCACATATTTGATATATTAATAAGCTTTCATTCTTAGTCATTTACACTCTCTATGTACTTAATTGATTGAATTTTATTATGTTTTGTAAGTTTGGACTCAAATTGGACTTAATTGAATTTTTCAGCATGATTCATATCTTACACTGGTTATGTATTTGAGCCATATTTTGGGTTGTAGGTGGTCTTTGGAGGTGATTCTAGTGTCATTTGAAAGATAAGAGAGAGTTCTACAACTTTCAAGAATACCTCAAAGGCCCAATCACACGAGTAGATAACTCAAATTGGGATTGAAACAACAACCAGAGTACTTTTCTTGACAACTTAACTTATGGGTACTATTCATCACATATTTCGGGATAGAAGTTGTAAAATGGGCTGAAATTTGGATTCTGAATAGCTAAGACCAATAGCTACAACTTTTATGTTGAATACATTTCCATAATCGGACTCCTTGAAGGTGATATTGGGCTTGGAAGTCAGAACAGAGGAGCTGTGACTGGGCTTGGGCAGTGTTCAGTAATTTGAACGTATCTGGAGTTATAGAAATGACATTGGACTCAAACTAAAGCCATTTGGAAGCTAAGATCCAAGCCTACAACTTTCATGAAGACCACTTGGTTCAAAAATGACAAATGCAATGACTTCAGAGCTGCATGATTTCTGAGGCAAGGAATCTCCATAATTTCTCACTCACCTAAAGTCATTTGGCATTTTCCACTCATTTTCCACTCATCTAACCACTAATGACTCAGCTCCCTTGTCATTTTATATCTCTAATCCTCTATAAAAGGGGGCCTTAGCAGATCATTAAGGGTGTTAGGTGTTAGTTACCAAAATGATGCCATTTTGTTACTAGGTTTTCTTGTAGTAATTTTCCTTTGTTCTAAATTAAAGTCATGTTCTTCTTCTTCTTCTTCTTCTCTCTTTCTTTCTTCTTATCTATGAGTAACTAAGTTTCATTTTACTTGGGTGAAAGGATGAAGCTCTTGGTAATAAAATATGGTTAGATTTATTCTTTTCTTGTGCTTAAATGATTTATATTTTCTAGTAACCATTATGCGTATTATAATTTGTTTCTTATAATTTAGAAACCATCTTTGTAAAGAGGAGTTCTTGATTTGTTATAGACAAAATATTGGAACAATGAATGCTTTAACTCATTTATAAGTGGTGGTAATATTTTTAGGAAACATAATATAATTACGTATATTATTTTAATTGGACTTTTAATGTTGTATTTTCCGATTGGAACCTCCATGTTGCGAGGATTCTAATTGAGTTATAAAAGGAATTGATCTTACCTTTATTTTATTTACCAAGAGTGAATCTTTTTACCCAAGTAAATAATTTTAATCGTAGTAACAAAATATTCACTTCACTTTAATTAATCTTCAACAATTCCCTGTGGATCGACCTCGGACTCCCGAGAAATATATTACTTGAGACAACCTGCACTTGGGTTTGCAAATGTGACAATTGAAAATTGTGCATCAAGTTTTTGTGGCACTAGAAGGAGGGCTTAATTTAAGTTCTAGTCTACACACGGCAAAAATTACTACAATGGAATAAATATTATCAATTTGCATAGTAACAAGAGTAAACCGCGATAGCTTGACCCCAACCGCGTGCTACACTACCTGCAGCCACCAGACACGACCACCAAAAAAAAAAGTCTCTACGACATCCTTATAGGACTCGTTCCCAAGCTAGGATCATGGATGAAATAGAACAAACTCAAGAGTTGAAGATAGAAGGAACACAGTTGGGAATCCCTCAGTGGCAAACGAAGGACATACGGCCACGCCTCTTCACCCGCCCGGTTTCACTTCAATTCCTTTACAATACCAAGGCTTTAATCCTCAAGGGGTTGTAATGCCGCTCACCATTTATCCAAACAACACCACTCAACCCTCGGTCACTAGTTCACAGGAAAACCAGGTGCTATCATTCCCACCATATGGTCTCCCTCCAGGATATGTACCACCATTAGCCACCAACCCCTTTGATAATACCACCCCTGCAGTAACGCCAACTTCAAACCTGCTAAACACTTCTCAAACCCAAGTCCCTCAGCCAAATGTCAGTGAAGCCCTGCCAACACAGCATCCATTCCCTTTCTTTATCCCATCATACGGTCTCCCTTCCGGATTTATACCACCATAGGCCTCCAATCCCTCTGACGGCAACATGCCTGCTTCAAATTCATTAAGCACATCCCAACCGCATACTCATTACCCTGGTGCTAGTGCAATCCCACCTGTGCAACATCTTGTTCCTACTTTCATGCCACAATATCCAACGAATTCTTCTGCTGAAAATCCTCAGTCCAAAGAGAAGTTTGAAATTCTTGAAGAGAGACTACGAGCCATAGAAGGAGCAAGTGGCTATGGTCTTTTAGATGCCTCAGAGCTCTGTCTTGTCCCGAATGTGGTGATTCCCCCAAAGTTTAAAGTCCCAGATTTTGACAAATATAAGGGAACCACTTGTCCAAAGAACCATCTAACCATGTACATCTGTAAGATGGCTTCTCATGCACATGATGACAAGTTGCTAATCCATTTATTCCAAGATAGCTTAACTGGGGCAGCTTCGAATTGGTACACACATCTTGAGCGTGCCCATATAAGGAGTTTCTGATGCTTTCTTGAAGCAGTATAAGTATAACATCGATATGGCACCCGATAGACTACAATTGCAGAATATGGCTAAGAAAGATGTTGAAACCTTTAAGGAATATACTCAGCGGTGGAGAGAAATTGCTACTCAGGTAGAGCCCCCATTGACAGAAAGAGAAATGGTGGCCACGTTCATCGACACTCTGTAATCACCCTTTTATGACAAAATGATAGGGAGTGTGTCATCAAATTTTTCGGACATGGTCATCATTGGAGAAAGAGTCGAGGGAGGAATGAGAAGTGGGAAGATAGTTGAAAGCCCAACAGGGACATTTAATGCCAAGAGGCCCCCAACATGGAAGAAAAGGAAGGAGAAACCCATGCTGTTACTTTTGATCAAAGAGGCTTTACCCAAGGGAAACATAACCGATCACCTGGCAATACTCAACCATCATTCCAACCTCCCTACATACCTTACAACTCATACTTTGCTAATATCTCCCAAGCTCCATATCCCCAACCTTATCACCCGTATGTTGCCAATGTTTCACAAGTTCATTACCCCCAGTCTCACCACCCAATGATACCTTACCGGACACTATCCCCTACTCAACACCAAACATCCTCTGCCTTACTGCCTCAAACAGCTCAACCATGGACTCAAAATCCAAACACAAACCAAAGAAGACCACCAAATAACCAGGAACGAAAATTTGTCCACTTCGACCTAATTCCCATGACCTACACTGAGTTACTATCCCAACTCATCCGTAACTCTCTCTTGGCTCCTTGCCCGATGAAGCCATTAGAACCCCCATACCCTAAAGGTTTTGACACGAATGCCAAATGTGATTACCATGCGGGGGCTGTAGGGCATTCCACAGAGAATTGTAAAGCGCTGAAGTTTAAGGTGCAAGATCTAATCAGCGCCAAATGGTTGAATTTCAAGCCAAATACTCCTAGTGTGGGCCACAACCTTTTGCCTAATCATGGGAATCCTACAGTCAATGTTATAGAGGAGTGCTCTGCCCAGCAGCTTATAAGATGAGTGGCAGATGTCAAGACCCCCATGAGGGTCATCTTTAAAGAGCTGTGCAAATCTGGGATGATGGAAGCTCATATTGAAGAGAAAGGAGGCGACAAAGATGAAATAATGTGCAATCTCCACGGGAATGTGGGGCATTCTATCGAGGAATGTGGTGAGTTCAGACAAATGCTCCAAGATCTAATGGACATGCAATTAGTGCAAATAGGTCATCTATGTGACAATGGTGGCATAAGCATGGTGGATGAGTGTGTTGTTCCACAATCGCAAGAAGGTCAGGAAGCCATAAACCCTCTGGTCCCTTCTATTGCAAGTCTAGCTATCAAACCACTGGTTATCTATTACACTGAAGTTGCAGCTGCACCATCTCCATGTGGCCCAAGGCTTATCACTATTCAAGTTCCTAGCCCTTTTCTATTCAAAAACACAAAGGCAGTACCGTGGAATTATGATGTGCAAATCCTTGGAAGTAATCCCACAAACGATCAACCAAAAGTTTTATCTTGTCCGACCTCTGTTGTCACTAATATATCAGGGATCGGAGGGATGACACGAAGTGGTCGCATTTATACTCTGGAGGAGCTGCGAAAAGGGCAAGAAGAAGAAGAAATGAAAAGAAACTGTAAGGGGAAGAGCAAGGTAGGAGAGACTTCCATGGGAATTGATGTGAAAGCAAAGGAAGAGTTGACAAATCTAAATGAGTATAAGAAGGAGGTATCTGATGAAGAGGCCTGTGAATTTTTGAAGTTCATCAAGCAAAGTGAATACAGAGTGGTAGATCAGTTGAATCGCACCCCTGCAAGGATATCACTATTATCCTTATTGATGAATTCTGAGCCGCATAGAAAAGTATTGATGAAGATACTGAATCAAGCCCATGTTTCTCATGACATTACAGTTGACAAGCTAGGCGGTATTATTGACAACATTACTGCTGATAATTAAGTCACTTTCACTGATGATGAAATACCTGCTGAAGGAATGGGACATAACAAGGCGCTACACATTTCTGTCAAATGCCAAGAGCATATAATGGCTAGAGTGCTCATTGACAATGGTTCCTCTTTGAATGTGTTGCCAAAATCAACTCTCTCCAAGTTGCCTTTTGATGGGACTTATATGAAACCAAGTACAATGATCGTGAGAGCTTTTGATGGGACCCGGAGAGAAGTAATAGGAGAAATTGAGATCCCAGTTCAAATTGGACCTACTATCTTTCATATACTCTTCCAGGTGATGGACATCACACCAACTTACAGTTGTCTCTTAGGACGACCATGGATTCATTTTGCTGGAGCCGTGTCGTCCACATTGCATCAGAAAGTGAAGTTCATAATTGGCAGTAGGTTGGTGATCGTTTTGGGTGAGGAAGACCTGTTAGTGAGTAAACCACCATCAACCCCTTACATTGAAGCTGCAGAAGAAGCTCTTGAAACTGCGTTCCAAGCACTAGAGATTGTTAATGCCACTTATGTGGAAGAGGGAACTCAAATTTTAAAGCCACAGCCATCTAATGCATCCATGATGATGGCTAAGGTCATGCTTGAAAGAGGATATCAATGTGGAAGGGGACTAGGAATGAATGAACAAGGCATTATGAAGTTCCTACAACCCTGTGAAAATAAAGACAGGTTTGGGCTAGGATATAAACCCACCAAAGCTAATAAGAGAAGGGTTATAGAAGAGAAAAAAGAAAAAAGGTTGGCTCGGTTGGAAAATCGGGAGCCTAAAGCTGAGGGAATCCTCATCTGTGACATCTGTCAAAGCTTTCAAAGTGCAGGATTGGTGTTTCTGAACCAAGTGACCGCTATCGAAGATGATCAACCTATCAATCATGGTGTCAACCTGGTGTACCCTTGTTCCCCAGATGCAGAGCTCAACAATTGGGAGTTCGTTGATTTTCCCATGACCTTTGAAACTGATTCAAAGTAATTCTATAATGTTAATCCTTTAGCTCTGCCCAAGGCTTTAGGAATATATATTGTAAAAGCGGGCTTGCATGTTTCCATTTTAATATTTACTATCAATAAATGCATTTTCAAATTATCTTGCCATTTTTTTTCTTTTTTAGCTTTTTGCCAGACCATTACATCAACCTTTATTCATTACTTCTTTTTATTTGTGTTAATACCAATAAATGCAGATCTGAAAGTGTGAACTAATTTTTTCTTTTTATATCCCAATTAACTGCAACGTGTAAACCAATTTTCAAGTTACTGCGTAAAAACCAGACCGTAGAATGGAATGAAGATTATCAGGCAGCATTTGAGAAGATCAAGCAATATCTGCAAGAACCCCCAGTTTTAGTACCTCTAGTGCCAGGAAGACCTCTTATCATGTACTTGATAGTATTAGATGAATCCATGGGCTGTGTACTGGGGCAGCATGATGAAACTGGTAGAAAAGAACATGTCATCTATTACTTGAGTAAGAAGTTTACCAACTATGAGGCAAAATACTCATTGTTGGAACGCACGTGTTGTGCCTTGGCATGGGCGACTCACCGTTTGAGGCAATACATATTGAGTTACACCACTTGGTTAGTGTCCAAAATGGACCCAATCAAGTACATCTTTGAAAAGCCTGCTCTCACGGGGAGGATTGCATGTTGGCAAGTTCTGCTATCAGAATATGACATTGTCTATGTCACCCAAAAGGCAGTAAAAGGCAGTGCCCTTGCAGAATTCTTGGCCAGTCAACCTGTGGAGGAAGATGGGTCTATGTAGTGTGAATTCCCTGATGAAAATATAATGGCTTTATTTGGAGAAGAAGAATCCCTGGAAAAAGAAAAATGGACTTTGTTGTTCGATGGAGCTTCCAATTCACTGGGGCATGGAATTGGAGCCATACTAATTTCCCCTAAGAACAATTTCATCCCAATCACTGCTAGACTGTGCTTTGATTGTACAAACAATATAGCCGAGTATGAAGCATGTGCCATGGGAATTTAAGCAGCAATAGAATCAAAGGCAAAAGTTCTTGAGGTATACGGGGACTCCGCTTTGGTCATTCATCAACTAAAGGGAGAATGGGAGACACGAGATGCCAAATTAATCCCTTATCATGCTTACATCAAGAAGTTGATTGAACAACTTGACAAAGTCACATTCCATCATGTCCCTCGGGAAGATAATCAGTTGGCTGATGCTTTAGCCACATTATCATCAATGTTCAAAGTAAGCCATGATAGGGACTTCCCACTTATAAAGATGGAAAGTCGTGACCAACCGGTATATTGTCAAATGGTAGAAGTGGAGCTAGATGGGAAACCATGGTATCATGACATTAAATGCTTTATCCAGAGTAGAGAATACCCTTCAGATGCTTTAGAAAATGACAAAATGACCCTCAGAAGACTCGCAATGGGTTTCTTTCTTAATGGGGAAGTGCTTTATAAGAGGAATCACGATATGGTGCTGCTAAGATGTGTTGATGCAACGGAGGCAGAAAAAATCATTAGAGATGTTCATGAAGGTTCTTTTGGAACTCATGCAAATGGGCACGCAATGGCAAAAAAGATCCTAAGGGCTGGGTACTATTGGTTGACAATGGAAACTGATTGCTTCAATTATGTAAGGAAGTGCCATAAATGCCAGACATACGCTGACAAGGTTCATGCACCACCAGTTCCTTTAAATGTTTTAATAGCACCTTGGCCATTCTCGATGTGGGGAATGGATGTCATAGGGCCCATTGAACCGAAGGCCTCAAATGGACATCTCTTTATTCTTGTTGCAATTGATTACTTCACAAAATGGGTTAAAGCTGCGTCTTATGCCAATGTCACCAGAAGTGTAGTGATCAGGTTTATCAAAAGGGAGTTAATTTGTCGTTATGGTTTGCCAAGCAAGATCATCATTGACAATGCCACTAATCTGAATAATAAGATGATGAAAGAGATGTGTGAGGATTTCAAAATTGAGCACCACAATTCTTCACCTTATCGCCCTAAGATTGCTGCAAGAACATCAAGAAAATTATCCAGAAGATGGTTGTAACATACAAAGATTGGCACGAAATGCTACCATTTGCATTGCATGGTTATCGTACGTCCGTTCGTACTTCAACTGGGGCAACCCCTTTCTCTTTGGTTTATGGAATGGAAGCAGTACTCCCTATTGAAGTGGAAATACCATCATTAAGAGTGCTGATGGAGGCAGGATTAGAAGAAGCTGAATGGGTCCAAACTCGACTTGATCAGTTGAACCTCATTGAAGGAAAGAGATTAGCTGCACTGTGTCATGGCCAGCTTTATCAGAAGAGAATGATGAAAGCCTATGCAAAAAAGGTGCGTCCCCGACAGTTTCAAGAAGGAGATCTAGTACTCAAGAAGATTCTTCCAATCCAAAAGGATCATCGAGGAAAATGGACTCCAAACTATGAAGGGCCTTATGTTGTAAAAAGGGCTTTCTCGGGAGGAGCCTTGATTCTCACAAACATGGATGGTGAAGATTTACCACTTCCCATAAATTCAGATGCGGTCAAAATGTACTATGCTTAAAAAAAAGAAGAAAAGGAAAATGGCTCGCTAGGTTGAAAACCTGAAAAGGTGACCTAGGCAAAAGTTAGAGCGACCCGCTAGGTTGAAAACTCGAAAAAGCGACCTAGGCAAAAGTTAAGATTTTAAAAAATGATACTTAACACATCTGAAGAAGTGGATTTGCCTGAAGTCACAAACTGAGGCAGTTTAAGTTTATTTGGGCCAAACTGGTGCAGTTTGAATATATGAAGTCTTGTCAGGAAACACTCCTAATATATGAAGCTGGATCAAATCATATTCTTGGAAACACACAAAGGGGTGTTTAAAATCACATACATGGGAAATTAGCACTGATCATCCAAGAGAACACCACTAAAGAGCTAGAAAACTCCATTCCAACATCTCTTTTGTAAACTTGTCAATTCTGATCCCTTTTGTACTCTGTTTCTTGTACTGTTCTTTTCTATAATAATAATCCCTCCTTGTTGCAACCCATTGTTGATCTAATCTACATTTTTCATGATAGTTTTATATTGAGATGTGAAACATGTGACAAAAAAAATATTCAGATTTGCTTTAACAATCTCGAAAGGTCATGGGAAACGCAATGAAGTCCTAATAAAAGTATTGATGAGAAAAGAAATGATGACCTGACAAATCATAAAGCAAATCAATGAGTTTCGTTACTATTTGACCTTGATCCTACTATGGGGAAAAGTCCTTAAGGATTATAGAAACAAAGCTCTAAAAAAAGAAACAAAAAAACAAAAACAAAAACAAAAACAAAAAATTTGCTTACTCAATTTGTTCATAAGCATCTCTACAGTAAGGCATCCATTGCGTCATGCATCATCTTAGGCATTACATGCATTGTCCTCAAGCGTCACTTCTGGCATCACATGCATCACCTCTGGCATCACATGCATTATCCTCTGGTATCACATTCATTGTATCTATTGCATCATGCACCATCTGTAACACCCCTCGATTTAATAACCAATGCACAATCGTCATTATGTCACGGTCACTAAATGTCGGCGTGCTAACATTGTCAAACAACAAATTTACCATAAATATTAAACATTTCTTATATGAGGAAAATAGGAGCCACGAATGAGTAGTTACATATACAACCAGTTAAATTATGAATTATAATATGTACTCAATTTACAACATTTAAGTCTGGATAATTGCCTTGAAGCATACATGTACTCAAAAATACACTTTATATAGGTAATGCAAAATAAAATATAAACTACCCATAATATATCTACGACTAAGGAGTTGGGCACTCCATCGTATCCCGAATGCGTGAGGCAATTCCGGGCTCACCGGTGTAGTGAGAAATACAAGATAAGGTCTTCAATCGCAGTCCTCTTCATGGTCAAAGTCAGATCCCCAGCATGTCACATACGCTTGTCGGTCCAGTCGACTCTACAGGTCTTGGTATCAAAGCGAACACAATTCGAACAAACCCCAAAAAGAGCTCCCTTTGCGACGGCATCACCGAATGCAAGAGTCAAACCAATAAAATCCAAAGGAATCCAACTTCGTTCCCACTTATAGTCCTTAACCAAAAATTAACATAGAGCAAGAAAAGTACAAGAAAGAGGTAAGACATCCTACCATCATTACCAGTCATAGCATCAAGAAACCAAACGGCGCAAAGCGCCCACATAGCATTTATGACAAAGAATAATGGTAATAAACATTTAGTAGCAGATTATAATCAACCAGACGATTTCAGTACCATCATATATATATAGATATATCAAAAATACAACAATTCCAATTATAATAACAATGTATGCCAGATAATTCATGGACTCACTATGCGAGATGTTTCTCAAGGTACATCCGACTCAATCGTCAACCGATGTTTCTCAAAGTACATCCGACTCAATCGTCAACCAGATGTTTCTCAAAGTACATCCGACTCAATCGTCAACCAGATGTTTCTCAAAGTACATCCGACTCAATGTCACAATGATAATGCACATTTAAATGCATATGGGTTTAATGCATCACTCAATCATGCTTCTCATACCAAACTAGGCCAATCCTATTTCAAATGCATATCATATCATTTAACAATGAAGTCTGATCCCATTCACGGATCCACGTAAAATCAATAGCGCATTTTAAGGATAATCACAATCTCATTCATAGTCATATTAGAAATCAATCATTAGATTCATTATGTGCCTCACCTGGTCACCTATACTCATGTTCTTCCCTCGTTTATGAATCCTAATTAATTTATGGTCATCCAATTCTTTATAATTAATATATCTTTTATTAGTCCAAAGGTTTTGAGTCCAGGAAGATACACGGTCGGAATCACCAATAGATTCACAAATTTAATTATTAGATGTTGGGTGATAAACAACACTTGTAAGTTCGACGGAGACATATATTTAGTGAAAAAGCGAGGTTTGCCATTCGACGAAAACAACATGGTAGCAGGATGAAAATAAATGAGGGGCATTTTATAACAAAATTGGCAACAGATCATTTTCTGTCGAATCGGAGTTACGTCGAACGAAGAAAACGAATCGTCGAACCCTCCGGAAGGTCGGCAAAAGCCTCAACTCGACGAGTATGGGTGTCGACATTGGAGAAAATCTCCCAAGCGTCGAATCGACGAAACACTCGTCGAAATCTCTAATTTCGACGGTGCGGAGAAATTCATCTACTCGACAGCATTGTCTCTCAAACTCGACGATTATTGACTTTGGGGCATTTTCTCTTAAGTGTCCAGGGGACTCTATTCGACGGGTTTTGGTCGGAAGATCAATCTCGACGGACATGATCGGGGTTCATACTCGACGGATTTTGAGATTGTATTTAGTGGTCAAAAATCTAAACTCGACGGGTTTTGACATTCGACGGAAATGGTCAGAAGTCTAAACTCGACGGATTTTAACATTTTACCAAGTAATTGGGATATCAAACTCGACAGGTTTCTGGGACAATAGGGAAGTTTCACTCATGCTGATCCGAAGGAATGCTAAGAGGGTCACAATTCCTAATTCGACGGATTTTAACATTTTACCAAGTAATTAGGATATCAAACTCGACAGGTTTCTGGGACAATAGGGAAGTTTCACTCATGCGATCCGACGGAAATGCTAAGAGTGTCACAATTCCTAATTCGACGATTTTAACATTTTACCAAGTAATTAGGATATCAAACTCGACAGGTTTGGCCAGAAGTCCATACTCGACGGATTTTAACATTCTACTAAGTAATTAGTTATCAAATTCGACGAGTTTTGGCCGAAGTCCATACTCGACGGATTTTAACATTTCACCAAGTAATTAGGATATCAAATTCGACGAGGTTTTCACATTCGACGTATTTTGGCCAGATTTCACACTATTACCGCTTTCTCATTAAGTTTCCAAATTTCTTAGCCTACACCGTAACTATCCGAGAACCAATCGGGACTCATTCCCTTCCTTATTCCACGTTCCAATACATCCAGATATATATATATATTCAAAACTCAAACAATCAAATAGCACAGATGCAATACAAAACAACATACAAAAGTAGAATGACCCTCAACACCAATCACAGACGTTCCTAAATGCTAAAATAGGTTGAGGAGGAGTGTCTTCCTCTTACCTTGGAGAAGCACAAAGAAAAACTGCTCCTTTTTGGTCAGAAATCACGTTTTCAGTTCCCAGGAGATCCTTAAACATTCAAGCTCACCAAAATCAGAATCAAGTGTTGAAAGGGATACCCATGGTCATCAAAATGACAGTGGGTTATGAAAATGAGGAAAGATGAGGAAAAGCTAAGGACTTTACCTTAAAGTTCCAACCTTTAAGCTTCAACCGTGGAGGAAAATGAAGATGAAGAAAATGTAGAACTTTGAAGATGATTCCTTCAGATATGGTGTTTCTCCAAACACGAAATGGTGCTAGGAGTGTGACGGTTTTGGAAGATAAAAATGTGAATGTGGGTGGATGGTGCTGCTGTAAGGAGAAATGGAAAGAGAGAAAGATGAGTGAATAGTGAGTGCTACGTACAGGAGGAGGAAAAATGTGTGGATGAAAAATGAATTAGATCCCTTAATTCAAATGTGCAGCCCAAAATGGGAGGAGAGAGAAATAATAAAATAATAGTTGGAAGAAGCTTCCTTGAGAAGCTTCGCACGCTTCTCTATGAAGTGCATAGTAAGCTTGTCTGACAGATGATTTATTACACTAGCGTATAAAACCTCAAAAAATGTAGACCTCGTAAGCGTGCCCGACTCGGGTTTAGTAAGATCCCCGTTGACAAGTTGACGGTCCAAGGTTTACCACTTCAGGGGAAAAGATTCTATTCTCCCGGCTCCACTCAAGACACACATAAAACGAAGAATATATTAAAATATTCATCATCTCCAAAAAATTCCACAAAAATTCTTAAAAATTACAAATATTATAAAATGATCGTTTTTAACAAAATAATGAATTTTTGGGATGTTACAACACTCCCCTTCTAAAAAGGAATTTCATCCTCGAAATTCATCATATCTTAGAACAAACGCGACTGTGTTTCTTTCATTTCATCTCTTAGTTCTCGTGTTGTATCTTCAGTTGCATCAATCCAAATCACAGGCAATAAGGTTGCTTCCTTCCCCTGAGCATCTTATATTAACGAGCAAAAATGCGTTGACGTCATAGGCCGATCAACAAAAGATTTTACGCTCCTTGAGTCTTCAGCCATCCAACAGCCAACTCCCAAAACAATTGTACACCGCTGAGTGTCTCTATCGAACTTACTCTTCTTGCTCACTGTTGTAGACAACTAAACGTATTTTCTTCCTAAGGCGTCCTCTACGATATTCACCTCTTCTGATATTATACCAAAACAAAAATCAAAATCTTTTGGAACTTCTAATCATCGTTTCTGCCTTATATTCAACTCATTCTAATAAACCAAAATACCTTTGGCTCTTAAGATTACCATAGGCATTGAGAATTTCTCCTTGTAGAAAATGCCTCTAGACCTTCAATGCAACTACAAAGCTAATTCTGAGTTGGTGTAAGGTAATCCTTCTCATGTATTCTTGATTGTCGCTAAGCGTACATTACCATTCCTTCTATTCTGATCAAGCGCACGTTCTAAACTTTCAATGCGAAGCATCACTAGGTATCTCAAAAGTTCATTGGGGTTGGGCGAGAATCATCTTTGGCGAAGAAATCGAGTGTCTCTTCAATCTTTGAAAATTTCTCTCGTATACATCATCCATACAAAACCATTCTGAAGAATTTTGCAGTGAGTCCCCCGTACTATTCAGCTGATCCTTTAAAGTTACGAATCTGCAATATAGTCATTGATCTGTCCCATTGAAGAATTGCTCCAACTCGTGACGGATCGTCAATAGTTCCTTCTTTTAAAGATCACTTGACTCAAGTTAAACTGCCTTAGACCGAAATTCGCACTTGAACAGCTCCTAGCGTAACTCCTCGTTCTTCTTCTGAATTTGAAGAATAACACGATAATTCTGTCTCAATAGGGAAGAAAGGTCTTGTTTATGTAGTCGATGGTTACTACCGAAGTGTTCATTACTCGGAACGACCTTACGAAATACCCGTGGTATTCACTACGTATTAGAAAGTTACCTTGGAAATATACCCTTCTCTCAAATGATCTTAATGATAGTTGAGAACCCAAAATGATATTGGAGAAAATAACGGCGTCCTTCAATTGATTTGCCAAATCGTCTTTCCTTGATTCGAACAAATGTCTCATAGGGTAAGTTCTCACTTTATCGTGCTACGCTTAGCATGTTGTTATGGTTCAAATTCGGGAACACATTTACTCCATCGAAGTATACTAGAAACGTTATAAAGGTCAGAAAGAAAAATAGGGAAGTTACTTGATTTACCACTGGGCCCGCCTAACGAAGAGTATGATATAGTCTAATAAAACATAGAAGTGAGTTTCATTGGTTCACATCTAGGAAATTTACTGTCTCAAGAAACACTTGGTTTCCATTGAAATTGAATAACGAGACCCGTTTAGAAAACAATCAATCCCTTCCGAGATTAAGCCTATTCATGAAGAAAGTAGGTGATTGAATTGGTAAAAAGGGTTTCAATTTCTAACAACAATAGGATAGTTCTAAACAGACCTATTGTAATGAAAATAGTCTTACAAACGAGAATAGTATCATTCGGATCGGAAGGAAATAAATACACGATAACTCAATTCCATAAACGAACTCTTAGAATTTCATTGGAATATTTCAACAGGATATGGTTGAAAGATAACCAATCCCTTTTGTTAACATTACATCTAATTTGTAAGAGAAGTAAACAAATCGAGATCACCAAAAGATTCATTTTAACAAGTCATTGGATAATTTAAACAACTTGGCTACCATCAACAAGTTCTTAGTAGCCAAAATAGAAATAACTTAGTCAAAAGATAACGAGGGTATGAATATCCCTATTGAATTCATACATTCATACGTCATAAAGAAACGGGTTACCCCCGGAATTATACAGTATAATCACAGGGTCATCCACCGTAGTACAAGCTTCCTCGCTTAGGCCGTCAGTCTTGGACGTTTCCACTCCACTTGAGAAATTAACTCTCCTTTCTTCGTGAGATTGTGGAGTGCGTGCATCACCAACAAAAGGCTTCGTCTTTCGCGAAGTACAGTTCTTAGCCACATGTCCTAGCTCTCTGCATTTGAAACAAATTATCCCACCGTTCGTACAGTCCTTGGTTAAATGGTCCTTTCCACATTTAAGCAGATTGCCCTTTTGATCGCATATGGAGGTTTTGTCTCATGTAAAGGACAATCTCTTGACACATGTCCTAGTTTTCTGCACTTGAAACAAATTCTTCCTTCGATCTTACAGTCCCTTGTGAAGTGGTCCTTTCCGCACTTCTTACACATTGACAATGGTACCACAGTTGGATTGGACTTACTACCACTCGTACCTCCTTCAGGCATTGGTTGTCGCTGTTGTCCCCTTGGTCGTAGTATATACGGTTTCTGCTTAAACTGTTTGGCCTTCCCACGGTTCCTCCTTTGGAACTTCGGTAATCCAGAGTTACCCCAAAATCGACTTTCTTCCTTCAAATTTCGAACCTCAACTTCCAATTCCTGCTGTTGTGCAGTTCTCTGATCTTGGCGTGTAGTTACATTAACCATTCTTTGTATTTCTTCGGTTGCCTCAGTTGTGTCATCATTGTCACTCCCTGCGTTCACGCGCTTATATTTACCTCGAGTCATTGTCTTCCTTCAAGAACAAACAAGTCAAGTAATAAGGGAAAATCAAAAGCATTCATTCCAAACAATATTATCTCTTTTTGGAAACCAAGCACAAAAGTCACATAACCCAATCAAGACAACCCAAAAGACTATAATTCGAGCTCCTTCATTCTGCCTTCTGCGGCGCGATCTCCAGTAAGTCTTTGACTCCTATGTAGCTTCTCGAACCAAGCTTATGCCAGATACTCCTTTCCAAAGAGAATCGGTTTTTGAAAACCTCTTGGACACCTCAGTCCACTAACCTTGCAAGTCTTATTCAACTACCCTTTTTCTAACCCATAGGCTCAAACAATTCTAGAGGTAACACTACAAGGGTGTAAATGCAAACAAGTCCTAAGCAAGTTCAGTCATCTTAGCTGAGCTTCTTTCTAACGAACTCATATTACCTTACTATGCCAAGGTGAAGTCATAGTTTCCTGTAGTCACAGAACATTACACATTGAGTGGGCCAGTACTCAATGTCACGTAATTGTGCAACAGTAGCTACCAATACTCAACCTACGGCAAGCCATGCCTTCCTTTCCCAACATCTCAATCAAGAGACAAGGAAGTACACAACAACTTCTAATATGTCTAAGCATAGTCGGTCCATACCCCTGCTCAACAGGATGAACGAGCTCTGATACCATAAAATGTAACACCCCTTGATTTAATAACCAATGCACAATCGTCATTATGTCACGGTCACTAAATGTCGACGTGCTAACATTGTCAAACAACAAATTTACCATAAATATTAAACATTTCTTATATGAGGAAAATAGGAGCCACGAATGAGTAGTTACATATACAACCGTTAAATTATGAATTATAATATGCACTCAATTTACAACATTTAAGTCTGGATAATTGCCTTGAAGCATACATGTACTCAAAAATACACTTTATATAGGTAATGCAAAATAAAATATAAACTACCCATAATATATCTACGACTAAGGAGTTGGGCACTCCATCGTATCCCGAATGCGTGAGGCAATTAGAAACTCACCAAGGTGTAGTGAGAAATACAAGATAAGGTCTTCAATCGCAGTCCTCTTCATGGTCAAAGTCAGATCCCCAGCATGTCACATACGCTTGTCGGTCCAGTCGACTCTACAGGTCTTGGTATCAAAGCGAACACAATTCGAACAAACCCCAAAAAGAGCTCCCTTTGCGACGGCATCACCGAATGCAGTAGGTCAAACCAATAAAATCCAAAGGAATCCAACTTCGTTCCCACTTATAGTCCTTAACCAAAAATTAACATAGAGCAAGAAAAGTACAAGAAAGAGGTAAGACATCCTACCATCATTACCAGTCATAGCATCAAGAAACCAAACGGCGCAAAGCGCCCACATAGCATTTATGACAAAGAATAATGGTAATAAACATTTAGTAGCAATTATAATCAACCAGACGTTTCAGTAGTCATATATATATAGATATATCAAAAATACAACAATTCCAATTATAATAACAATGTATGCGGATAATTCATGGACTCACTATGCTCGAGATGTTTCTCAAGGTACATCCGACTCAATCGTCAACCAGATGTTTCTCAAAGTACATCCGACTCAATCGTCAACCGATGTTTCTCAAAGTACATCCGACTCAATGTCACAATGATAATGCACATTTAAATGCATATGGGTTCAATGCATCACTCAATCATGCTTCTCATACCAAACTAGGCCAATCCTATTTCAAATGCATATCATATCATTTAACAATGAAGTCGATCCCATTCACGGATCCACGTAAAATCAATAGCGCATTTTAAGGATAATCACAATCTCATTCATAGTCATATTAGAAATCAATCATTAGATTCATTATGTGCCTCACCTGGTCACCTATACTCATGTTCTTCCCTCGTTTATGAATCCTAATTAATTTCTGGTCATCCAATTCTTTATAATTAATATATCTTTTATTAGTCCAAAGGTTTTGAGTCCAGGAAGATACACGGTCGGAATCACCAATAGATTCACAAATTTAATTATTAGATGTTGGGTGATAAACAGCACTTGTAAGTTCGACGGAGACATATATTTAGTGAAAAACTGAGGCTGCCATTCGACGAAAACAACATGGTAGCAGGATGAAAATAAATGAGGGGCATTTTATAACAAAATTGGCAACAGATCATTTTCTGTCGAACGGGAGTTCTGTCGAACGAAGAACAGAACTGTCGAACCCTCCAGAAGGTCAGCAAAAGCCTCAACTCGACGAGTATGGGTGTCGACATTGGAGAAAATCTCCCAAGCGTCGAACTGACGAAACACTCGTCGAAATCTCTAATTTCGACGGGTCTGGAGAAATTCATCTACTCGACAGGCATTGTCTCTCAAACTCGACGATTATTGACTTTGGGGCATTTTCTCTTAAGTGTCCAGGGACTCTATTCGACGGGTTTTGGTCGGAAGATCAATCTCGACGGACATGATCGGGGTTCATACTCGACGGATTTTGAGATTGTATTTAGTGGTCAAAAATCTAAACTCGACGGGTTTTGACATTCGACGGAAATGGTCAGAAGTCTAAAACTCGACGGATTTTAACATTTTACCAAGTAATTGGGATATCAAACTCGACAAGTTTCTGGGACAATAGGGAAGTTTCACTCATGCTGATCCGAAGGAATGCTAAGAGGGTCACAATTCCTAATTCGACGGATTTTAACATTTTACCAAGTAATTAGGATATCAAACTCGACAGGTTTCTGGGACAATAGGGAAGTTTCACTCATGCGATCCGACGAAATGCTAAGAGTGTCACAATTCCTAATTCGACGATTTTAACATTTTACCAAGTAATTAGGATATCAAACTCGACAGGTTTGGCCGAGAAGTCCATACTCGACGATTTTAACATTCTACTAAGTAATTAGTTATCAAATTCGACAGGTTTGGCCAGAAGTCCATACTCGACGGATTTTAACATTTCACCAAGTAATTAGGATATCAAATTCGACAGGTTTTCACATTCGACGTATTTTGGCCAGATTTCACACTATTACCAGTTTTCTCATTAAGTTTCCAAATTTCTTAGCCTACACCGTAACTATCCGAGAACCAATCGGGACTCATTCCCTTCCTTATTCCACGTTCCAATACATCCAGATATATATATATATTCAAAACTCAAACAATCAAATAGCACAGATGCAATACAAAACAACATACAAAAGTAGAATGACCCTCAACACCAATCACAGACGTTCCTAAATGCTAAAATAGGTTGAGGAGGAGTGTCTTCCTCTTA
Organism: Ormosia semicastrata; assembly: GCA_029884595.1. Classification (NCBI taxonomy): domain Eukaryota; kingdom Viridiplantae; phylum Streptophyta; class Magnoliopsida; order Fabales; family Fabaceae; genus Ormosia; species Ormosia semicastrata. Next base: position 43,836,910 of record JAQQTO010000044.1, on the reverse strand, counting down.
CCTTGGAGAAGCACAAAGAAAAACTGCTCCTTTTTGGTCAGAAATCACGTTTTCAGTTCCCAGGAGATCCTTAAACATTCAAGCTCACCAAAATCAGAATCAAGTGTTGAAAGGGATACCCATGGTCATCAAAATGACAGTGGGTTATGAAAATGAGGAAAGATGAGGAAAAGCTAAGGACTTTACCTTAAAGTTCCAACCTTTAAGCTTCAACCGTGGAGGAAAATGAAGATGAAGAAAATGTAGAACTTTGAAGATGATTCCTTCAGATATGGTGTTTCTCCAAACACGAAATGGTGCTAGGAGTGTGACGGTTTTGGAAGATAAAAATGTGAATGTGGGTGGATGGTCTTCTTGTAAGGAGAAATGGAAAGAGAGAAAGATGAGTGAATAGTGAGTGCTACGTACAGGAGGAGGAAAAATGTGTGGATGAAAAATGAATTAGATCCCTTAATTCAAATGTGCAGCCCAAAATGGGAGGAGAGAGAAATAATAAAATAATAGTTGGAAGAAGCTTCCTTGAGAAGCTTCGCACGCTTCTATGAAGTGCATAGTAAGCTTGTCTGACAGATGATTTATTACACTAGCAGATAAAACCTCAAAAAAATGTAGACCTCGTAAACTGTGCCCAGACTCGGGTTTAGTAAGATCCCCCGTTGACAAGTTGACAGTCCAAGGTTTACCAGCTTCAGGGAAAAGATTCTATTCTCCCGGCTCCACTCAGCACACACATAAAACGAAGAATATATTAAAATATTCATCATCTCCAGAAAATTCCACAAAAATTCTTAAAAATTACAAATATTATAAAATGATCGTTTTTAACAAAATAATGAATTTTTGGGATGTTACAACACTCCCCTTCTAAAAAGGAATTTCATCCTCGAAATTCATCATATCTTAGAACAAACGCGACTGTGTTTCTTTCATTTCATCTCTTAGTTCTCGTGTTGTATCTTCAGTTGCATCAATCCAAATCACAGGCAATAAGGTTGCTTCCTTCCCCTGAGCATCTTATATTAACGAGCAAAAATGCGTTGACGTCATAGGCCGATCAACAAAAGATTTTACGCTCCTTGAGTCTTCAGCCATCCAACAGCCAACTCCCAAAACAATTGTACACCGCTGAGTGTCTCTATCGAACTTACTCTTCTTGCTCACTGTTGTAGACAACTAAACGTATTTTCTTCCTAAGGCGTCCTCTACGATATTCACCTCTTCTGATATTATACCAAAACAAAAATCAAAATCTTTTGGAACTTCTAATCATCGTTTTACGCCTTATATTCAACTCATTCTAATAAACCAAAATACCTTTGGCTCTTAAGATTACCATAGGCATTGAGAATTTCTCCTTGTAGAAAATGCCTCTAGACCTTCAATGCAACTACAAAGCTAATTCTGAGTTGGTGTAAGGTAATCCTTCTCATGTATTCTTGATTGTCGCTAAGCGTACATTACCATTCCTTCTATTCTGATCAAGCGCACGTTCTAAACTTTCAATGCGAAGCATCACTAGGTATCTCAAAAGTTCATTGGGGTTGGGCAGAATCATCTTTGGCGAAGAAATCGAGTGTCTCTTCAATCTTTGAAAATTTCTCTCGTATACATCAGTCCATACAAAACCATTCTGAAGAATTTTGCAGTGAGTCCCCCGTACTATTCAGCTGATCCTTTAAAGTTACGAATCTGCAATATAGTCATTGATCTGTCCCATTGAAGAATTGCTCCAACTCGTGACGGATCGTCAATAGTTCCTTCTTTTAAAGATCACTTGACTCAAGTTAAACTGCCTTAGACCGAAATTCGCACTTGAACAGCTCCTAGCGTAACTCCTCGTTCTTCTTCTGAATTTGAAGAATAACACGATAATTCTGTCTCAATAGGGAAGAAAGGTCTTGTTTATGTAGTCGATGGTTACTACCGAAGTGTTCATTACTCGGAACGACCTTACGAAATACCCGTGGTATTCACTACGTATTAGAGAAAGTTACCTTGGAAATATACCCTTCTCTCAAATGATCTTAATGATAGTTGAGAACCCAAAATGATATTGGAGAAAATAACGGCGTCCTTCAATTGATTTGCCAAATCGTCTTTCCTTGATTCGAACAAATGTCTCATAGGGTAAGTTCTCACTTTATCGTGCTACGCTTAGCATGTTGTTATGGTTCAAATTCGGGAACACATTTACTCCATCGAAGTATACTAGAAACGTTATAAAGGTCAGAAAGAAAAATAGGGAAGTTACTTGATTTACCACTGGGCCCGCCTAACGAAGAGTATGATATAGTCTAATAAAACATAGAAGTGAGTTTCATTGGTTCACATCTAGGAAATTTCTGTCTCAAGAAACACTTGGTTTCCATTGAAATTGAATAACGAGACCCGTTTAGAAAACAATCAATCCCCTTCCTGAGATTAAGCCTATTCATGAAGAAAGTAGGTGATTGAATTGGTAAAAAGGGTTTCAATTTCTAACAACAATAGGATAGTTCTAAACAGACCTATTGTAATGAAAATAGTCTTACAAACGAGAATAGTATCATTCGGATCGGAAGGAAATAAATACACGATAACTCAATTCCATAAACGAACTCTTAGAATTTCATTGGAATATTTCAACAGGATATGGTTGAAAGATAACCAATCCCTTTTGTTAACATTACATCTAATTTGTAAGAGAAGTAAACAAATCGATCACCAAAAGATTCACTTTAACAAGTCATTGGATAATTTAAACAACTTGGCTACCATCAACAAGTTCTTAGTAGCCAAAATAGAAATAACTTAGTCAAAGATAACGAGGGTATGAATATCCCTATTGAATTCATACATTCATACGTCATAAAGAAACGGGTTACCCCCCGAAATTATACAGTATAATCACAGGGTCATCCACCGTAGTACAAGCTTCCTCGCTTAGGCCGTCAGTCTTGGACGTTTCCACTCCACTTGAGAAATTAACTCTCCTTTCTTCGTGAGATTGTGGAGTGCGTGCATCACCAACAAAAGGCTTCGTCTTTCGCGAAGTACAGTTCTTAGCCACATGTCCTAGCTCTCTGCATTTGAAACAAATTATCCCACCGTTCGTACAGTCCTTGGTTAAATGGTCCTTTCCACATTTGAAGCAGATTGCCCTTTTGATCGCATATGGAGGTTTTGTCTCATGTAAAGGACAATCTCTTGACACATGTCCTAGTTTTCTGCACTTGAAACAAATTCTTCCTTCGATCTTACAGTCCCTTGTGAAGTGGTCCTTTCCGCACTTCTTACACATTGACAATGGTACCACAGTTGGATTGGACTTACTACCACTCGTACCTCCTTCAGGCATTGGTTGTCGCTGTTGTCCCCTTGGTCGTAGTATATACGGTTTCTGCTTAAACTGTTTGGCCTTCCCACGGTTCCTCCTTTGGAACTTCCGGTAATCCGAGTTACCCCAAAATCGACTTTCTTCCTTCAAATTTCGAACCTCAACTTCCAATTCTGTCATTGTTGTGCGGTTCTACGATCTTGGCGTGTAGTTACATTAACCATTCTTTGTATTTCTTCGGTTGCCTCAGTTGTGTCATCATTGTCACTCCTGCGTTCACGCGCTTATATTTACCTCGAGTCATTGTCTTCCTTCAAGAACAAACAAGTCAAGTAATAAGGGAAAATCAAAAGCATTCATTCCAAACAATATTATCTCTTTTTGGAAACCAAGCACAAAAGTCACATAACCCAATCAAGACAACCCAAAAGACTATAATTCGAGCTCCTTCATTCGCATCAAGGCGCGATCTCCAGTAAGTCTTTGACTCCTATGTAGCTTCTCGAACCAAGCTTATGCCAGATACTCCTTTCCAAAGAGAATCGGTTTTTGAAAACCTCTTGGACACCTCAGTCCACTAACCTTGCAAGTCTTATTCAACTACCCTTTTTCTAACCCATAGGCTCAAACAATTCTAGAGGTAACACTACAAGGGTGTAAATGCAAACAAGTCCTAAGCAAGTTCAGTCATCTTAGCTGAGCTTCTTTCTAACGAACTCATATTACCTTACTATGCCAAGGTGAAGTCATAGTTTCCTGTAGTCACAGAACATTACACATTGAGTGGGCCAGTACTCAATGTCACGTAATTGTGCAACAGTAGCTACCAATACTCAACCTACGGCAAGCCATGCCTTCCTTTCCCAACATCTCAATCAAGAGACAAGGAAGTACACAACAACTTCTAATATGTCTAAGCATAGTCAGTCCATACCCCGGCTCAACAGGATGAACTGAGCTCTGATACCATAAAATGTAACACCCCTTGATTTAATAACCAATGCACAATCGTCATTATGTCACGGTCACTAAATGTCGACGTGCTAACATTGTCAAACAACAAATTTACCATAAATATTAAACATTTCTTATATGAGGAAAATAGGAGCCACGAATGAGTAGTTACATATACAACCAGTTAAATTATGAATTATAATATGCACTCAATTTACAACATTTAAGTCTGGATAATTGCCTTGAAGCATACATGTACTCAAAAATACACTTTATATAGGTAATGCAAAATAAAATATAAACTACCCATAATATATCTACGACTAAGGAGTTGGGCACTCCATCGTATCCCGAATGCGTGAGGCAATTCCGGCTCACCAAAGTAGTGAGAAATACAAGATAAGGTCTTCAATCGCAGTCCTCTTCATGGTCAAAGTCGATCCCAAAGATGTCACATACGCTTGTCGGTCCGGTCGACTCTGGTCTTGGTATCAAAGCGAACACAATTCGAACAAACCCCAAAAAGAGCTCCTTTGCTTTGCGACGGCATCACCGAATGCGATGGGTCAAACCAATAAAATCCAAAGGAATCCAACTTCGTTCCCACTTATAGTCCTTAACCAAAAATTAACATAGAGCAAGAAAAGTACAAGAAAGAGGTAAGACATCCTACCATCATTACCAGGTCATAGCATCAAGAAACCAAACGGCATGCAAAGCGCCCACATAGCATTTATGACAAAGAATAATGGTAATAAACATTTAGTAGCGATTATAATCAACCGTTTACGTTTCGGCCAGTCATATATATATAGATATATCAAAAATACAACAATTCCAATTATAATAACAATGTATGCCGATAATTCATGGACTCACTATGCGAGATGTTTCTCAAGGTACATCCGACTCAATCGTCAACCGAGATGTTTCTCAAAGTACATCCGACTCAATCGTCAACCGATGTTTCTCAAAGTACATCCGACTCAATGTCACAATGATAATGCACATTTAAATGCATATGGGTTCAATGCATCACTCAATCATGCTTCTCATACCAAACTAGGCCAATCCTATTTCAAATGCATATCATATCATTTAACAATGAAGTCGATCCCATTCACGGATCCACGTAAAATCAATAGCGCATTTTAAGGATAATCACAATCTCATTCATAGTCATATTAGAAATCAATCATTAGATTCATTATGTGCCTCACCTGGTCACCTATACTCATGTTCTTCCCTGTTTATGAATCCTAATTAATTTCTGGTCATCCAATTCTTTATAATTAATATATCTTTTATTAGTCCAAAGGTTTTGAGTCCAGGAAGATACACGGTCGGAATCACCAATAGATTCACAAATTTAATTATTAGATGTTGGGTGATAAACAAAGACTTGTAAGTTCGACGGAGACATATATTTAGTGAAAAAGCGAGGTTGCCATTCGACGAAAACAACATGGTAGCAGGATGAAAATAAATGAGGGGCATTTTATAACAAAATTGGCAACAGATCATTTTCTGTCGAATGGGAGTTCTGTCGAACGAAGAACAGAACTGTCGAACCCTCCAGAAGGTCAGCAAAAGCCTCAACTCGACGGGTATGGGTGTCGACATTGGAGAAAATCTCCCAAGCGTCGAACTGACGAAACACTCGTCGAAATCTCTAATTTCGACGGGTCTGGAGAAATTCATCTACTCGACAGGCATTGTCTCTCAAACTCGACGATTATTGACTTTGGGGCATTTTCTCTTAAGTGTCCAGGGACTCTATTCGACGGGTTTTGGTCGGAAGATCAATCTCGACGGACATGATCGGGGTTCATACTCGACGGATTTTGAGATTGTATTTAGTGGTCAAAAATCTAAACTCGACGGGTTTTGACATTCGACGGAAATGGTCAGAAGTCTAAACTCGACGGATTTTAACATTTTACCAAGTAATTGGGATATCAAACTCGACAGGTTTCTGGGACAATAGGGAAGTTTCACTCATGCTGATCCGAAGGAATGCTAAGAGGGTCACAATTCCTAATTCGACGGATTTTAACATTTTACCAAGTAATTAGGATATCAAACTCGACAGGTTTCTGGGACAATAGGGAAGTTTCACTCATGCTGATCCGACGGAAATGCTAAGAGTGTCACAATTCCTAATTCGACGAATTTTAACATTTTACCAAGTAATTAGGATATCAAACTCGATAGGTTTGGCCAGAAGTCCATACTCGACGGATTTTAACATTCTACTAAGTAATTAGTTATCAAATTCGACAGGTTTGGCCAGAAGTCCATACTCGACGGATTTTAACATTTCACCAAGTAATTAGGATATCAAATTCGACAGGTTTTCACATTCGACGTATTTTGGCCGATTTCACACTATTACCACTTTTCTCATTAAGTTTCCAAATTTCTTGGCCTACACCGTAACTATCCGAGAACCAATCGGGACTCATTCCCTTCCTTATTCCACGTTCCAATACATCCAGGATATATATATATATATTCATTCAAACTCAAACAATCAAATAGCACGGATGCAATACAAAACAACATACAAAAGTAGAATGACCCTCAACACCAATCACAGACGTTCCTAAATGCTAAAATAGGTTGAGGAGGAGTGTCTTCCTCTTACCTTGGAGAAGCACAAAGAAAAAGCTCGCTCCTTTTTGGTCGAAATCACGTTTTCGGTTCCCGGGAGATCCTTAAACATTCAAGCTCACCAAAATCGAGAATCAAGTGTTGAAAGGGATACCCATGGTCATCAAAATGACAAGGTGGGTTACGAAAATGAGGAGAGATGAGGAAAAGCTAAGGACTTTACCTTAAAGTTCCAACCTTTAAGCTTCAACCGTGGAGGAAAATGAAGATGAAGAAAATGTAGAACTTTGAAGATGATTCCTTCGATATGGTGTTTCTCCAAACACGAAATGGTACTAGGAGTGTGACGGTTTTGGAAGATAAAAATGTGAATGTGGGTGGATGGTGTCATTGTAAGGAGAAATGGAAAGAGAAAAGATGAGTGAATAGTGAGTGCTACGTACAGGAGGAGGAAAAATGTGTGGATGAAAAATGAATTAGATCCCTTAATTCAAATGTGCAGCCCAAAATGGGAGGAGAGAGAAATAATAAAATAATAGTTAGAAGAAGCTTCCTTGAGAAGCTTCGCACGCTTCTCTATGAAGTGCATAGTAAGCTTGTCTGACAGATGATTTATTACACTAGCAGATAAAACCTCAAAAAAATGTAGACCTCGTAAACTGTGCCCAGACTCGGGTTTAGTAAGATCCCCGTTGACACGTTGACACCAAGGTTTACCACTTCAGGGAAAAAGATTCTATTCTCCCGGCTCCACTCAGCACACACATAAAACGAAGAATATATTAAAATATTCATCATCTCCAGAAAATTCCACAAAAATTCTTAAAAATTACAAATATTATAAAATGATCGTTTTTAACAAAATAATGAATTTTCGGGATGTTACACCATCCCTGGCATCACATGCATTTACAAAATCATTGCTTTTAGTTTCTAGGTCCCCACACTCATTACCTTTTCATTCGCAGGTTGTCGTTGGTTCAAAGGACTTTTAATAAAATTCAAAAAAAAAAGAGGAAAAGGAAAAGAGAGAAAAAAGAGAGGTTGAATTTTTCAAAAAAAAAAGGGCAAACACAGATCAGACAAAAATAAAAAAAAATAAAAAAAATGCTTTCAAAGATTATCTGCCCTCGTATTGTTTTTATTTTTTCCAGGTCCCCGCACCAATTGTCTTTAATTTTTGGGTCCCCGCACCCATTGCCTTTTAGTTTCCGAGTCCCCGCACCCAGTGTCTTTTCTTTTCCAGGTCCCCGCACCCATTGTCTTTTCGTTTTTGACTCCTTGCATTGGCTTTTAGTTTCCAGGTCCTCGTACCCATCGCTTCCAAGATAAGTCAAGGTCTTACACCTATTGCTTTTCAATTCTCTGGTCCTTGCACCCATCGTTTTCACAGCAAGTCAGGGCCTTATGCCCATTGCCTTTAAGTTTTTCGTCCAGCTTCGATGGGAACCCTACCCCACAAGCTGTTTGTTGTTTACCTTTCCTATCAAGCTTCGATGGGCACCTACCCCACAAGCTGCTTGTTGTTTACCTTTCTATCTAGCTTCGATGGGCACCCTACCCCACAAGCTGTTTACTTTCTACCTTTCTGTTCAGCTTCGATGGGCACCCTACCCCACAAGCTGTTTGCTATTTACCTCTCCTATCAGCTTCGATGGGCACCCTACCTCACAAGTTGTTTGCTATTTACTTTTCTGTCTAGCTTCGATGGGCACCCTACCCCACAAGTTGTTACCCCACAAGCTGCTTGTTGTTTACCTTTCTATCTAGCTTCGATGGGCACCCTACCCCACAAGCTGTTTACTTTATACCTTTCTGTTCAGCTTCGATGGGCACCCTACCCCACAAGCTGTTTGCTGTTTACCTCTCCTATCAGCTTCGATGGGCACCCTACCTTACAAGCTGTTTGCTATTTACTTTTCTGTCCAGCTTCGATGGGCACCCTACCCCACAAGCTGTTACTCCACAAGCTGTTTGTTATTTACCTTTCTGACTAGCTTCGATGGGCACCCTACCCCACAAGCTGTTTGCTGTTTACCTTTCCTATCAAGCTTCGATGGGCACCCTACCCCACAAGCTGTTTACTTTTTACCTTTCCGTCAGGTTTCGATGGGCACCCTACCCCACAAGCTGCTTGTTGTTTACCTTTCTATCTAGCTTCGATGGGCACCCTACCCCACAAGCTATTTGCTTTACCTTTCCTATCAAGCTTCGATGGGCACCCTACCCCATAAGCTGTTTGTTGTTTACCTTTCTATCCAGCTTCGACGGGCACCCTACCCCGCAAGCTCTTTTACCTTTCTGTCTAGCTTCGATGGGCACCCTACCCCACAAGCTGTTTGCTTTTTACCTTTCTGTCCAGTTTCAGCGGATACCCAACTTTGCAAGCTTTGTGTCTTTCTTTTTAAGTTTTCTGTCAAGCTTCGGCGGATACCCGACTCCGCAAGCTTCTTACCTTTCTGTCAAGCTTTGGTGGATACCCGACTCCGCAAGCTTTGTGTCTTTCTTTTTAAGTTTTCTGTCAAGCTTCAGTGGATACCTGACTCCATAAGCTTTGTGTCAGTCTTTTTAAGTTTTCTGTCAAGATTCGGCGAATGCCCGATTCCGCAAGCTTTTTACCTTTCTTGTTTTTATTTCTGTTGTATTTTGCATCAATCTACACACTCTAAAAAAAAAAAAGAAAAGAAAATCAAAATTTTCATGGACAAAATTGAATCAATTCCTTTGCTTTTCATTTGATTTAAATGTAAAGCAAAGGGGGGCAGCTGTTGATACCCAATTTTGTCCATAAAATTTCTTTTAATATTTGATCAAAGACTAATAATCTTGTGTTAATTGATGCTTAATTACCTTGTTTTACATTTTGTTTATATGGTAAAAATAAAAAAATAAAAAAATAAAAAATAAAAATAAAAATAGATAATAATGAAACAGAGAGTGATGGGTCTGGTTTTTTTTTTTCTCACTGCCCATGCATCACTTGCACTACACAACACACACTCCACTACAACAACTCCGACATAATTACTCAATCATATACCAACTCTGACACAATTACTCAATCATGCACCCACTCCCACATAATTACCCAATCATGCATCCACTCACTCACCCATGCATGCACCGACACTCCACTCACTCACGTATAGTTTCACTTTTTAAATACCATACCTCCTCTTCTCCATCGGCACTCAACCAGGAACCAACAATTCGACACCATACCATACCTCTTCTTCGTTCTCACCATACTAACCACCCATCTAAAGATTTCATCTCCATCAACTCACAAGCAACCCCCATCACTTTCATCATCAACCAAAAAACCATCTCACCCACCTTCATACTGTCTCCACCGTGAGCTCATAGTCAGCTCCACCAAAATCCTCACCATCTTCTTCATAACCATCCAACATCACCATTCGTCACCACCACGCACGCACTACTCAACCAGGAACCCGCACCATCTTCCAATTTTTTTTCTTTCTCACATTCAACCATTCACTCACAAACACCAAGCCATATCAACCCTCATCATCATCAACCGAGCAACCTTCAAACTACCATTCACCATCTCCATCATCACTAAAACAACACCAACATACTCCTCTCGCCCCCCACATACGCAGATCCCATCGCTAGCCACACCCCCTCACCGTGAGCTCAAGCAGGACCACCGTGATCCTTTCATCATCAAGTTTCCATCACTTCCTCACCCTCCATCCCACCATCGTGAAGCTCCAGCCTTCTCCACCGTGAAACACTTTGCTGCCACCCATCAAACCATCTTCACACCCAAAACCCAAAACCACCACTACCTCCTCCCAAATCAAACCAGAAAAACACCTCCCACTCACGGCAAACCCAATCATAACCGTGACCACCCCACCATACCATCTTTAATTCTTATCACTCCACCTTTCACCTTCACTCTCGGAGAATTACCTTCATCATCCTTCACCACAACTCACCACCTTCATCTTCGTAACCTTTATCCACAGCACAACACCACATAACAACCTCCACCCTAACGTCCAAACCAAAACCAAGCTCTCTGCCATATCCACACCACACCATCAGCTCCGACCAGCACCTCTCTATCAAACCAGTAGCCACGCGCCACACCACGTGACCACCGTGCGTCATTGTTGCCGCTCCGTCCAAGACCCAAGCCTTGAACCCCAGATCCGGCAAGCAACGAGCAGAACCGTGAATTCCCCATCAGGCGTCGCCCTCTCACAGTGCAAGCCACCCCTCTGTGTAGCGCAACCGCGCTCTCCGTTAACACTGACCCAAAGCCGTCGCGCCTCCACCCACGTGCATCACCGCGTACTACCCAAACACCCAAGAACCATCACCAGAACCCAGATCTGCTCCCACCATCTCGTCTCAACCGTGGCCACCGTGCGGCCTTCATCGCGAAAATAGAGCAATAGTCATCCCCACACTTAGATCTGGAAGCACCACTCGAAACCCGCACAATCACCAGAACCCATGCACCGCAAATCGGCTTCGACGCAGACCCCGGATTTGTTGGCTTCCGCCATTGCCAATGAGGTGTGCAGCCACCGTTTGCCTCGTTATGGCCCCTCTGTGCTCTTACTCGTTCTCTTTTCTTTTCATTTACTAAATGGGCTTTCTGCTTGTTGCTCTTGTTTATTGAATTTTCAACTTTAATTTGGATTGACGTTGGCATGCGTAGTAGGCAGAGGGTATTATGTTTTGTTGTTTTAGACTTGAGTCTCTAGTGACTATTAGATGGTCAAATGGGTCTTGACGAAATGGGTTATCTGCTTACTGTTAATAATAGGCCATTTTTTTATTTTTTTTAGTGGAGTTTTAAGGAGATTATGTCATTTTATTTGCTCTAGGCTTTAGAATTTTAGCAAGTTTAGTGGATCTTGAGTCTAATTTGATAAAATAAAAATATAAAAAAAAAACTAAAATAGAGCAAAAAAAAATACATAAACAAAAAAAATGAAAATGTAAAAAATAATAGAACAAGAATAAAGATAAATAATTAAATAAATAAAACATATATTTTGAGTTTAATTGTTTGTGTCACTTGGGATTAATTATTGTTTGATAGTGTTTACTTTATTTAATGGTATATTAAAAACAAAAAATGAAGAAATTTAAAAATAAAAAAATATGAAAATTGTTAAAATAAAAAATATTTTTTTAAATTAAAAATAACCAACTCACACTTATTTTTTAAAGAACTAGGTAACTTTGAGTTCCTCATTGCACTAGGGGATACGTAGGAGCAGAAATTTATTTCTGTCAAGCCAAAAAAATAAATTTTCACAATTTTGTTATTCCCTTTCTTTTTTTAAAAAATAAAAAAAATATAAAGTCTTTTTATAAAAAAGGGTAAAAATAAATATATTTGAGATTATTAAATTTTACACAACTAACATAAGGTACCATTCCTGGAATGGGTAGTGCAGGGTGCTAACACCTTCCTTACTTGTAATCGACTCCCGAATCCAAACTCATTTTTCAAAAAAGACTAGTTTTCCTATTTTAAGGGTTTTTCTAATTTTTCCCAATTTAAATAAATATTGGTAGCGACTCCATTAATTTTAAAAGCAAAATATTTACACATAGACTAAAAGAAAGAAAAAGAGAAAAAGAGAGAGAGAAGAAAAGTGAAGGGAGGAGGAAGAGAGCCTGGGCACTGCCCAGAAACCCCTCTGTCTCTCCCCCCGAATTGTAGTAAGTTACGATCCACAGGAAATTGTTGAAGATTATGGTGAAATAAATATTTTGTGACTACGGTAAAAATTATTTACTTGGGTAAAATGATCCACTCTTTGTAAATAAAGTAAAAGTAAGATTAATTCCTTTTATAACTCAATTAGAATCCTCGCAACATGGAGGTTCCAATCGGAAAATACAACGTTAAAAGTCCATTAAAATAATATACGTAATTATATTATGTTTCCTTTAATCATTTATTAATATCATCACTCATAAATGGGATTAAGCATTCACTGTGCCAATATTTTGTCTACAATAAATCAAGATCTCCACTTTATAAGGAGAGTTTCTAACACCACCACTTGTAAATGGGTTAAAGCATTCACTGTGCTAATATTTTGTCTACAATAAATTAAGAACTCCTCTTTACAAGGGTAGTTTCTAAATTATCGAAATAAAATATAACACATATAATAATTACTAAAAAGATAAATCAATAAAGCACAAGAGAAGAATAAATCTAACCTTATTTTATTATCCAAAGTGATGAACTCCTTGAGTGTGAATGAGCTAGAGGATGTGGAAAAGAATCAAGATAGTAGTGATGCTGAGCTACCCAAGGAACCTGAAGTGACAAAAAGTCTTGTTAAGTTAGAAAATGATGACAAGGGCCACCAGACATACGTGATTGACTCAATCATGGATAGGGGAGTTTCTACAACCTATGATTTTGATCCCCTTGAGAATTTTCTTGTCAATTCTGAGTTTGATTCTATCAGTAATCCCTCTGATGTAGTTGATATTTCTACTATTTTTTATAAAACTCAAGATCATGACACTCAGGCATGGCAACCAAAGTTTAAGGAGTTTCTTAAGAAAGGTTGGAGCATTACTGATAAAAAAAGTGTTTGTCCCTTAGTCTGTTCTTATAAAATTAATTTGGAAGAAGGTAAATGGTCAGCGGTTGAAGCTATAACTTGAGTTGAAGGATCTAGATGTAGCAGAGACTTTGGTAGACGATCTTGTCTACCAAAGTGAGGTAAGTTTTTAGTATTTCATGTTTTTATTGAGTCGGCTTAAGTGCCTCCCAAATTTCGGAGCCTTTGTATGGGGATGTAAATAGTGTCGGCCAACAAAAAAAAAATTTATAAAACAAAAGAACCCAAAAAAAAAAATGTTTGCATGCTTATTTATTTCATTTTATTTCATTTTTTTTATCATTGCTAACCATTGTCAAGATGTAGTTATTCTCTTCTCGTCTAAGCATTTCGGGTATGTGACTTCTCCCCATTACTTTGTTTAATTTTGTCCCAATAATTTCTTTGATGTATATTGATGATTATTTCTTTAGTCTGGATTTAATTGTTAACATTGAGGACAATGTTGTGATCTGGTTGGGGGGAAGGATAGTTGTGTAAATAAAAAAAACTAAAAAAAAAAATTTAGAAAGTGTGTATATTAATATGTTTGTTGTGTTTATGTGTTTGTCAGTAACTTACTAAACCAGTTAAGGATGGCAAAGTAAGGAGTAAATTTTACTCTTGAGACGCATCTTAGTTGGGGTAGTAACTAGTTTGTGTGGAAGTAGCAATTCAAATTCAGGGAAATTTGCATGATTGAGTAAATTGTCTTTTTTCTTAAACATCACATGCTTGGTTATGGATGTTAAAATTTTTGTGGATTGAGAATGATGGATATATGCCTTGTGAGATTTTGAGCTTATCGATGAATGGATTGAACATCTGTACCATTCTCTTCTTTCTTGAGTGATTTTTTCTCATGGAATTGTTACTCTAGAACTTACTTTGATTCTTTTTGAAGATACATTTTCACATGCATACATAAAAATGATTGAAGCAAATTTTCTTGAATTAACCACTTTGACCAAATAGCTAACCTTACATATTTTCCTTTGCTTAACCCCTTTGAGCTTATTTGATCATTCTTTATTTCTAACTCATTACGTACCTTAAATGAAAAACCATGTTCTAACCCAACCTTAGGGAATAAGAGAGCATTGACTTTGTTATTTGATGAGTTCTTGAACAAGTGTGAGGGTGCATGTGCAGATTGGCTATATAAAAAAAAAGAAAAAAATGTGTCTATATAAAAAAAAAGAGATGATTATTGCTACAATCAAAAGAATGCACCATGTGATATATTCATACCTAGACTGAGGGTGGATGATTGGAAATAACAAGAATAGAAGGAGAATGTTCAAGCCTAATAATGAATTCAACCTACCAATTGATCTTCAACAAAACATTAGTCAGATATTGGTCATTGTCCTGTATAAGGAAGAACTAAGAAATTCTTGAGAAATTTAGACTGAATGTTCTGAAACATCTTCTCCATTCTAATTGTATCATAATGCTCTTTTATTCTCTTTGGTATTTAACTTGTCTTATCTATATTACTTTTACCTTTACCTTGACCCCATTATAACCTTGAATAAAGTCCTCATGATTTGTGTATATATGTTGTTTTTGAGTAGCGGAGAAGTAGAAGATAAGCAAGCTTATGGTAGTGCAATTTTCATGGGTTGAATTGAGTGAAATACCTACCTTTTAAACACTTGAGGGATTGAGAGTGAATATTGTGAAAATCTATCATTCTTGACTCATGCTTTTCAATTGAAATATCCTTACTTGTTGATTTGAGATGTGAAGATATATTACCTCATGAATGTTTTGATTACTTGAATGATTGGTTGCTTTTCATTTTTAAATATTATTAGAAATTAAGTCTTTTAGAGTGTTTAACTTTTGAGTCTGTTTCATTTTTTTGTTTTGTCTTGTGTTTTGCCCAGGAGTGCAAAAAGCTAAGTGTGAGGGAATTTGATGATCACATATTTGATACATTAATAAGCCTTCATTAATGTATTTACTACAGGGATTTGATGATCACAGCAAACATAAACACATTTTAACAAAATATTTATTTCACCTTAATCTTCATTAAAGCTAAGTGCATCAAGTTTTTGGCGCCAAAATGGCTTTGGTTTGAGTCCAAAATCATTCCTAGAACTCAAGATATGGTCCAATTACTGCACAGTATTTTAGACCCGGTTTCAGCTCCTCTATTCTGACTTCAAAGCTCAATATCACAGAAATTTGATAACACTGTATTTTATACATTTCGTAATCCTCTCACTAGGCTTCTTAAGGTTCAATTAGGCTTAATTAAGTTGGTTTTGACACATTTTATGATTTTGAGCCGAATTGGACAATTAAATAAATTATTGCATAAATTAGCCTTAATTATCTCTTTGGAAGTGTTTAGTAAATTGGCTATAACTTGAGTTACAAATATCTGATTGATGTAATTTTGGTCTTGTAGGAAAGCTAAGACAATTCTCTACAACTTTCATGTTGAACACTTTTCCAGAATCGGACTCATTGGAGGTGATATTGGGCTTTGAAGTCAAAACAAAGAAGCTGAAATCGGGTCTAAACACTTTGCAGTAATTGGATCATATCTTGAGTTCTAGACATGATTTGGACTCAAACTAAAGCCATTTTAAAGCAAATATTCAGGCCTACAACTTTCATGAAGACCACTTCTCTCAAAAATGAAAAAATGACTGGATGCACGGCTTTGTATTTACTCAATTATTATTTTTAGAAAAAGAAAAAAAAAGAAAAGAGAAATTAAAGAAACGTCATCCGTGACGTTTTGCTCTTAATCATTCAGGTTACTGTGCATTGCACAGTAACCATTTCTTTGCCTATAAAAGGCAACGAATTAAGACGCACAATGGATTTTGACAATTCTGGGAGGAGAATTGAAGAGCACATTCGGAGAATTCCAGAGGAGGGACGACGCTTCGGGGGAGAGGGGAAATTCTGAGGAATTTCCTCCTCCCTCCAATTTTCTTTTTCTCTCTTTTTCTCTTTTTCTTTCTTTTAGTCTATGTGTAAATAAATTTCAGTCTACTTGGGTCAAAGTGTGAAGCTCTTGGTAATAAAATAAGGTTAGATTTATTCCTCTCTTGTACTTTAATGATTTATATTTTTAAGTAGTTATTATACGTGTTATATTTTGTTTCTGATAATTTAGAAACTACCCTTGTAAAAAGGAGTTATTGATTTATTGTAGACAAAATATTAGCACAGTAAATGCTTTAACCCATTTACAAGTGGTGGTAATAATTAAAGGAAATATAATATAATTATATATATTATTTTATTTCGTATTGTATTTTGTTTCCAATCAATTTAGAAACGCTCCTTCTAAAATGGAGTTCTTGATTTGTTGTAGACAAGAGATTGGCACAATGAATGCTTTAACCCATTTACAAGTGTTAGTGTTAGAAACTCTCCTTGTAAAGTGGAGATCTTGATTTATTATAGACAAAATATTGGCACAGTGAATGCTTGATCCCATTTATGAGTGATGATATTAATAGATGATTAAAGGAAACATAATATAATTACATATATTATTTTAATGGACTTTTAACGTTGTATTTTCCGATTGGAACCTCCATGTTGTGAGGATTCTAATTGAGTTATAAAAAGAATTAATCTTACCTTTCCTTTATTTACCAAGAGTGGATCTTTTTACCCAAGTAAATAATTTTTACTATAGTTACAAAATATTTACTTCACCTTAATCTTCAACAAATCCCTGTGGATCGACCTCGGACTCACCGAGAAATTTATTACTTGAGACAACTTGCACTTGGGTTTGCAAATACAACAATTAAAAAGTGTGTATCAAGTTTTTGGCGCCGTTGCCAGGGACTTGTTTTGAAGAATAAATTTCTGGTGTAAATATTTTTGTACATAGTAAAAAGTAAATAGTGTGTGAATAGTATGTGAATAGTATGTGAATAATGTGTAAATAGTAACGTGAATAGTATAAATAGTAAAAAATATAAAATAAAAAAATAAAATTTTGTGTGAATAGTGTCAATAGTATAAATAGGGTAAATAATATGTTAATAGTAAAAATAGTAAAAAAGTAAAAAAAAAAAAATTTGGGTTTTTTTTTGCACAACTCTACACACGACAAACATAAACACACTTACTATTTTTTTGTACATAGTAAATAAATACTATGTACAAAAAATAGTAAGTGTGTAGTAAACTGGGTTACTAGGTTTTCTTGTAGTAGGTGAAAAACGTCATCCGTGAAATATATTTTGTAATGCTATCCTCAACTAGAACTTACTCTGGGCATATTTTTATTTGATAACACTGTATTTTATACATTTTGTAATCCTCTCACTAGACTTCTTAAAGTTCAATTAGGCTTAATTAAGTTGGTTTTGACACATTTTATGATTTTGAGCTAAATTGTACAATTAAATAAATTATTACATAAATTAACCGTAATTATCTCTTTGGCAATGTTTAGTAAACTAGCTATAACTTGAGTTGTAAATATCTGATTGATGTGATTTTGGTCTTGCAGGAAAGCTTAGACAATTCCCTACAACTTTGATGTTGAACACTTTTCCACAATCAGACTCCTTGGAGGTGATATTGGGCTTTGAAGTCAGAATAGAGGAGCTGAAACCGGGCCTAAACACTCTGCAGTAATTGGACCATATCTTGAGTTCTAGGCATGATTTTGGACTCAAACTAAAGCCATTTTAAAGCAAATATTCAGGCCTACAATTTCATGAAGACCACTTCTCTCAAAAATGAAAAAATGACTGGATGCACGGTTGTATATTTACTCAATTATTATTTTAAAAAAAAGAAAAAAAAAGAAAAGAGAAATTAAAGAAACGTCATCCGTGACGTTTTGCTCTTAATCATTCAGGTTACTGTGCATTGCACAGTAACCATTTCTTTGCCTATAAAAGGCATTGAATTGGAGACAATTGAGGAACACAATTCGGAGGGGGAAACTCTGGGCATATTTCCGGAGGAGGAGAGGAGGAATTCCCTCCTTTCCTCAGTCTCCTTCCAATTTCTTTTCTCTCTCTTTTGCTCTTTTTCTTTCTTCTAAATTATGTGTAATTAAGTTCTATTTTACTTGGGTCAAAGTGTGAAGCTCTTGGTAATAAAATAAGGTTAGATTTATTCCTCTCATGTGCTTTAATGATTTATCTTTTTAGTAATTATTATACGTGTTATATTTTGTTTCTGATAATTTAGAAACTACCCTTGTAAAAAGGAGTTCTTGATTTATTGTAGACAAAATATTAGCACAGTAAATGCTTTAACCCATTTACAAGTGGTGGTAATAATTAAAGGAAATATAATATAATTACGTATATTATTTTATTTCGTATTGAATTTTGTTTCCAATCAATTTAGAAACCCTCCTTGTAAAGTGGAGTTCTTGATTTGTTGTAGACAAGAGATTGGCACAATGAATGCTTTAACCCATTTACAAGTGTTGATGTTAGAAACTCTCCTTGTAAAGTGGAGATCTTGATTTATTGTAGACAAAATATTGGCACAGTGAATGCTTGATCCCATTTATGAGTGATGATATTAATAGATGATTAAAAGAAACATAATATAATTACGTATATTATTTTAATAGACTTTTAATGTTGTATTTTCCGATTGGAACCTGCATGTTGCGAGGATTCTAATTGAGTTATAAAAGGAATTAATCTTACCTTTTCTTTATTTACCAAGAGTGGATCTTTTTAACCAAGTAAATAATTTTTACCGTAATCACAAAATATTTACTTCACCTTATTCTTCAACAATTCCCTGTGGATCGACCTCGGACTCACCGAGAAATTTATTACTTGAGACAACCTGCACTTGGGTTTGCAATGCAACAATTAAAAAGTGTGGATCAAGTTTTTAGCACCGTTGTCGGGGACTTGATTTGAAGAACATATTTCTGGTGTAAATATTTTGTATATATTTTCTACTCTTTTAATTTTTTTTTTCTTTTGTACATACTAACTTACTAACTTAGTGGGGGAATCTCACCCTTTTATTTTCTTTGTACATATTAACTTAGTTGGGGTAATTCTCCCTTTTAATTTCTATACAGTGGGGGTAATTCTCCCTTTTATTTTCTTGTACATATTAACTTAGTGGAAGAAACTCTCCCTTTTATTTTACGCACTAACTTAGTGAGGGAACCTCTCCCTTTTATTTTTTTTTCTGTACATACTAACTTAGTGGGGGAAACTCTCCCTTTTATTTTTTTTTTTTTGAAATTTATTTTTTGCACTTTATTTTCTGTATTTTATCTTTTGTTATTTATTTTCTGTCACTTTTTTTTTTTGTTTACTAATTTACTAACTCTCTTGCTAACTATCTAACTTCTTACTTTATTAGTTATCTAACTTTTTCCTTTACCTGCTTCTAACATTTTAATTTACTTGCCTCTAACATTTTAATTTATCCGCATACTAACTTTTTAATTTTTCTGCTTATTAACTTATTTGGTGGTTGGTTTATACCACACCTTTGTTAATATTTAATGGGTGGTTTATACTGCTAGCTTGTACATTTTTTTTTCTATTTTAAGTTACTTATATATGCTTAATTGGTATCGTGATTCAAATGTTGGTCGTTTGGTTAAAGTTAATCTTAGTACTTTACATATTAATTTGTCTGAATCACAATCACACACATCAAACACAATGGCTGAAAATGAAAGTGTGCATGATGAACATGAAAATCAACCATTGCAAACCATGCGTGAGTATTTGCAACCATCTCGAAATTCTAGTCCATCATGTTTTATCTTTCCACTCAATGCTAACAATTTTAGATTCAAGCCAGGTATGATTTCTTTACTTCCTAATTTTCATGGTTTAGAATCTGAAAGCCCATATTTACATCTAAAAGAATTTGAGGAAGTATGTACTACTTTTCATGATCAAACTTGCATTGAAGAGGTTGTTAAGTTTAAATTGTTTCCTTTTTCTTTGAAAAATAAAGCAAAAACTTGGCTTAACACTTTGAAACCAAGATTAATTGGCACGTGGCAAGAAATATAAGGTGAGTTTTTAAAGAAATTTTTTCCAACACATAAAACCAATGCTTTGAAAAGACAAATCCAAAATTTTTCCCAAAATTCAAATGAAGCATATTTTCAAAGTTAGGAACGTTTTAAGGATTTGTTGAATTCTTGCCCACATCATGATTTTGAAAAATGGTGCACTATAAGCTTCTTTTATGAAGGGTTAACACCCGAAACCAAATAATTTGTGGAAACAATGTGCAATGGTGAATTTCTTGATAAAGAACCTGAAGAAGTTTTAGACTATTTAGACCATTTGGCTGAAAATTCTCAATCTTGGCATGATACTAATCCTTCTGAAAATTCAATTAGATTTAACCTTGCAAATGCTAGTAAAGGAAAATATCATCTTAGCCAAGAAGAAGATCTAAATGCAAGGTTTGCTAGTTTGGCTAGAAAGATTGAAGCTATGGAATTAGGGAAAGTAAAAGAAATCAAATATGTGCAAAATGAAGAAATTTGTGGCATTTGTGATGAATTAGGACACTCAATAAATGAATGTCCAAAACTTCCTATTTTTAAAGAAGTTGTGCATGAGCAAGTAAATGCAATGAACAATTTTAAAAAGTCATTCATTTCTTCTTTTTCAGATACATACAATCCAGGATGGAGAAATCACCCGAACTTCAGTTGGAGGACCAAAATTCTCAAGGATATGTACTTTTTGTCCCATTATACAGGAATAACCTTGAAGAAACATTGCATGCATTCATAGAAAAGCAGGTTGCCATTTTTAATCAAAACACTCAAATTATGATTGACATAAAAGATACTTTTGCTAAACTTTCTTCTACACTCACCATTCACGAGAAAGAAAAATTTTCTTCTCAACCTCAACTAAATCCCAAGGGTCAATACAGTCTAAATGATGGTAATTCAGAAAACCAACAAATAGATCAAGTCAAGTCAGTGATAACCCTTAGGAATGGAAAGGTTGTTGAAGAAAGTATAGAGATAAAGAGCCAAGTGTCCAAAGTGATGAACTCCTTGAGTGTGAATGAGCTAGAGGATGTGGAAAAGAATCAAGATAGTAGTGATGCTGAGCTACCCAAGGAATCTGAGGTGACAAAAAGTCTTGTTAAGCCAGAAAATGATGACGAGGGCTACCAGACATACATGATTGACTCAATCATGGATAGGGGAGTTTTTACAACCTATGATTTTGATCTCCTTGAGAATTTTCTTGTCAATTCTGAGTTTGATTCTATTAGTAATCCCTCTGATGTAGTTGATATTTCTACTATTTTTGATAAAACTCAAGATCATGACACTCAGGCATGGCAACCAAAGTTTAAGGAGTTTCTTAAGAAAGGTTGGAGCATTACTGATAAAAAAGGTGTTCGTCCCTTGGTCTATTCTTGTAAAATTAATTTGGAAGAAGGTAAATGGTCAGCAGTTGAAGCTATAACTTGAGCTGAAGGATCCAGATGTAGCAGAGACTTTGGTAGACGATGCCGTCCACCAAAGCTGAGGTAAGTTTTTAGTATTTCGTATTTTTATTGAGTCGGCTTAAGTGCCTCCCAAATTTCAGAGCCTTTGTATGGGGATGTAAATAGTGTCGGCCAAAAAAAAATTATAAAACAAAAGAACCCAAAAAAATTTTTTTTTGAAAGCTTGTTTATTTCATTTTATTTAATTTTTTTTTATTTTTGTCATTGCTAACCATTGTCAAGATGTAGTTATTCTCTTCTCGTCTAAGCATTTCGGGTATGTGACTTCTCCCTATTACTTTATTTAATTTTATCCCAATAATTTCTTTGATGTATATTGATGATTATTTCTTCAGTCTGGATTTAATTTTTAACATTGAGGACAATGTTGTGATCTGGTTGGGGGGAAGGATAGTTGTGTCAATAGTTGTGTGAATAATTGTGTGAATAATTATGTAAATAAAATAAAATAAAAATTTGTGTGAATAGTGTGAATAGTATAAATAGGGTAAATAATATGTGAATAGTAAAAATAGTAAAAAAAGTAAAAAAAAAAATTTTAATAGCAATATAAAAATAATAAAAAAAGATATGTGAATAGTAAAAAAGTAAAAAGTAAAAAAAAATAAAAAAAATAAAAAAAAAATAAAAAGAAAAGGGTCAACAAGGTAATAAAGGAAAGGAAAAGAATATGTAAAGGGAATTTGTATTAGGTGGAGTTGGGATGAACTTTCATGCTTATTAATTGAACTCAGCTCTCATGCTCTTTTATTCTCTGGTATTTAACTTGTAATATCCATATTACCTCCTCCTTTACCTTGACCACATTACAACCTTGAATAAAGTCCTCATGATTTATGTATGTATGTGTTTTGAGTAGTGGAGAAATAGAAGACAAGCAAGCTTATGGTAGTGCAATTCTCATGGGTTGAATTGAGTGAAATACTTACCTTTTAAACACTTGAGGGATTGAGAGTGAATCTTCTGAAGATCTATCATTCTTAATTCATTCTTTTCAACTGAAGTTTCCTTACTTGTTGGTTTGAGATGTGAAGAAATGTTATCTCATGACTGTTTTGATCCCTTGATTGTCTAGTTGCTCTTCTTAAGTCATTGAATACTTTAGAGCTTTTAGTTTTTGAGTTTGTGTTGTTTTTCTTTATTCCTTGGTTTTTTGTCTTTTGTGTTTTGTCCAGGAGTGCAAAAGTTAAGTGTGGGAGAATTTGTTAACACTGTATTTTATACATTTTGTAATCCTCTCACTAGGCTTCTTAAGGTTCAATTAGGCTTAATTAAGTTGGTTTTGACACATTTTATGATTTTGAGCTAAATTGGACAATTAAATAAATTATTGCATAAATTAACCGTAATTATCTCTTTGGCAATGTTTAGTAAACTGGCTATAACTTGAGTTGCAAATATCTGATTGATGTGATTTTAGTCTTGTAGGAAAGCTTACACAATTTCCTACAACTTTGATGTTGAACACTTTTCCAGAATCAGACTCCTTGGAGGTGATATTGGGCTTTGAAGTCAGAATAGAGGAGCTGAAACTGGGCCTAAACACTCTGCAGTAATTGGACCATATCTTGAGTTCTAGGCATGATTTTGGACTCAAACCAAAGCCATTTTAAAGCAAATATTTAGGCCTACAACTTTCATGAAGACCACTTCTCTCAAAAATGAAAAAATGACTGGATGCACGACTGTGTATTTACTCAATTATTATTTTAAAAAAAGAGAAAAAGAGAGAGAAAAGAAATTGGAAGAGACTGAGGAAAGGAGGGAATTCCTCCTCTCCTCCTCTGGAAATATGCCCAGAGTTTCCCTCTCCGAATTGTGTTCCTCAATTGTCTCCAATTCAATTCCTTTTATAAGCAAAGAAATGGTTACTGTGCAATGCACAGTAACCTAAATGATTAAGAGCAAAACATCACAGATGACGTTTCTTTAATTTCTCTTTTCTTTTTTTTCTTTTTTTTTAAAATAATAATTGAGTAAATACACAACCGTGCATCCAGTCATTTTTTCATTTTTGAGAGAAATGGTCTTCATGAAAGTTGTAGGCCTGAATATTTGCTTTAAATGGCTTTGGTTTGAGTCCAAAATCATGCCTAGAACTCAAGATATGGTCCAATTACTGCAGAGTGTTTAGGCCCAGTTTCCGCTCCTCTATTCTGACTTCAAAGCCCAATATCACCTCCAAGGAGTCTGATTCTGGAAAAGTGTTCAACATCAAAGTTGTAGGGAATTGTCTAAGCTTTCCTACAAGACTAAAATCACATCAATCAGATATTTACAACTCAAGTTATAGCCAGTTTACTAAACATTGTCAAAGAGATAATTACGGTTAATTTATACAATAATTTATTTAATTGTCCAATTTAGCTCAAAATCATAAAATGTGTCAAAACCAACTTAATTAAGCCTAATTGAACCTTAAGAAGCCTAGTGAGAGGATTACAAAATATATAAAATACAGTGTTATCAAATTCCCCCACACTTAACTTTTGCACTCCTGGGCAAAACACCAAACAAAACAAAAAAATGAAACAGTGTTTGAATAGTGCGTGAATAGTGTGAATAGTAAAAAGTGAACATTAAAAAATGCTAACAGCTATTTTTTACAAGGAGAGATTTATGTACATAGTAAAAAGTAACTAAGGTTAGATTTATTTTTTACATAAGCATTATTTATTTTCTGTCATTTATTTTTGTTATTTTTTTAAATTTTTTTTATTTTTTTGTTTTTTTTTTTTGTCATTTATTTTTGTTTACTAACTCACTAACTTACTAACTTTCTTACTAACTATTTAACTTTTTACTTTACCCGCTTCTAACATTTTAATTTATCTGCATATTAATTTTTTATTTTTATTTATTTTTGCTTATTAACTTATTTGGTGGTTGGTTCATACCACACCTTTGCTTATATATATATATATTTTTTCTTTATTTGGTGGTTGGTTTCTACCACACCATTTTTAAGTTTTCTTTGGTGGTTGGTTTATTCCACACCTTTGTTAATATTTAATGGCGGGTTTATACCGCCTACTTGTAAATATATATATATATATATATTTGGAATAAAGTCTTGGGAATCTGACTCAAAAAGATCCTATTTGTCAATTTATAAGAAAATTGAATGGGAAGCCTATCCTCGACTCATAGAAGGCGTTTAAGCCGTTACTGGACATAAAACCAGAGGAAGATGTGAGCCATAATCACAACTACATGTATATATTTTCTTGTATAGAATTTAAAACAAAAAAAGAGCAAGAAGTGGTCCGAAGGAAATGTTGTGTGAAGCAGTAAGAAAAGGAAGCCAGTCAAGACACTCCATCTGTATAAATAATTTCAATCTTTGGTCATACTTTGTTTCTGTTTATATTTGCTCTTTTCAGTAATTGCGGTAATAGGTACTATCTTCTATCTTTTTCCTTTCTATTTTTTAACATTGAGGACAATGTTGTGATCTGGTTGGGGGAAGGATAGTTGTGTGACTAGTTGTGTAAAAAAATGTATAAAAAAAAAATTAGTAAGTGTCTTTCTTTTTGTCGTGTGTAGAGTTGTTTAAAAAAATTTGTTTGAAAAAAAAAATTGAAAGTGTGTTTATGTTTGTTGTGTTTATACGTTTGTCAGTAATTTTCTAACAGTTAAACTAATTAGGGATGGCAGAGTAAGGGGTAAATTTTGTTGTGGAGGTAATTTTACTCTTGAGACGCATCTAGATTGCGGTAGATACCTAGTTTGTGTAGAAGAAGCAAATGGATTCAGGAAAATTTGCATGATTGAGTAAATTGTCTTCTTTCTTAAACATCACATGCTTGGTTATGAATGTTGAAATTTTTGTGGACTGAGAATGATGGATATATGCCTTGTGAGATTTTGAGCCTATAAATGAATGGATTGAACATCTGTACCATTCTCTTCTTTCTTGTGTGATTTTTTTTCACTCATGGAATTGTTACTCTAGAACTTGCTTTGATTCTTTTTGAGGCTACATTTTCACATGCATACATAAACATAATTGACACAATTTTCTTGAAGTAACTACTTTGACCAAATAGTCAACCTTACATATTTTCCTTTGTTTAACCCCTTTGAGCTTATGTGACCATTCTTTATTTCTAACTCATTACGTGTCTTAAAATGAAAAACCATGTTCTTACTCAGCCCTAGGGAATATGAGAGCATTGACTTTGTTATTTGATGAGTTCTTGAACAAGTGTGGGGGTGCATGTGCAGATCGGTAAAAAAAAAAAGAAAAAAAGAGAGCTGGCCAGCGAATTCTTAAAAATAACAGGAATAGAATAAGAATGTTCAAGCCTAACAATGAATTCAACCTACCAATTGATCTTCAACAAAACATCAGTCAGATATTGGTCATTATCCTTTATGAGAAGGAATCAAACAGAAAAGGAACACAAAATCCTTGAGAAATTTAGACTGAATGTTCTCAAACATCTTCTCCACTCTAACTGTAACATAATGCTCTTTTATTCTCTTTGGTATTTAACTTGACATATCTATATTACTTTCACCTTTACCTTGACCCTTTTATAACCTTGAATAAAATCTTCATGATTTATGTATATATGTTATTTTTGAGTAGCAAAAAAGTAGAAGATAAGCAAGCTTATGGTAGTGCAATTTTCATGGGTTGAATTGAGAGAAATACCTACCTTTTAAACACTTGAGAGATTAAGAGTGAATTCTGTGAAGATCTATCATTCTTGATTCATTCTTTTCAACTGAAGTTTCCTTGCTTGTTGGTTTGAGATGTGAAGAAATGTTACCTCATGACTGTTTTGATTCCTTGGTTGTCTAGTTGCTCTTCTTGAGTTATTGAATCCTTTAGAGTTTTTAGTTTTTGAGTCTGTGTCATTTTTCTTTGGTTTTTGTCTTTTGTGTTTTGCCCAGGAGTGCAAAAGTTAAGTGTGGGGGAATTTGATAACACTGTATTTTATACATTTCGTAATCCTCTCA
Organism: Ormosia semicastrata; assembly: GCA_029884595.1. Taxonomy (NCBI): domain Eukaryota; kingdom Viridiplantae; phylum Streptophyta; class Magnoliopsida; order Fabales; family Fabaceae; genus Ormosia; species Ormosia semicastrata. The sequence goes on along the minus strand of JAQQTO010000044.1, from coordinate 43,809,955 downwards.
CTAGGCTTCTTAAGGTTCAATTAGGCTTAATTAAGTTGGTTTTGACACATTTTATGATTTTGAGCCGAATTGGACAATTAAATAAATTATTGCATAAATTAGCCTTAATTATCTCTTTGGAAGTATTTAGTAAATTGGCTATAACTTGAGTTACAAATATCTGATTGATGTAATTTTGGTCTTGTAGGAAAGCTAAGACAATTCTCTACAACTTTCATGTTGAACACTTTTCCAGAATCAGACTCATTGAAGGTGATATTGGGCTTTGAAGTCAAAACAGAGGAGCTGAAATCGGGTCTAAACACTTTGCAGTAATTGGATCATATCTTGAGTTCTAGACATGATTTGGACTCAAACTAAAGCCATTTTAAAGCAAATATTCAGGCCTACAACTTTCATGAAGATCACTTCTCTCAAAAATGAAGAAAACTGGACACACGGCTGTACACGTTTGCTCAATTAATATAATAATAATAATAATAATAATAATAATAATAATAATAATAATAATAATAATAATAATAATAAAAGCCTACAAGTCAGAGACTTAATCGTTAAGTTTCCTACTGTAGCACTGTAGCAACACTGTAGATTACTGTAGCACTACTGTAGCACACTATAGATTACTGTAGCTACGGTGGCCAAATTTGCCTGTATAAAGGCAATTGAAGAATTGAAGAGGAGGTTACGAAGAGGAGCCTCTGGGCTTATTTCCAGAGGAGGATAGGAGGAATTCCCTCCTCTCCTCAGTCTCCCTTCACTTTTCTTTTCTTTTCTCTTTCTCTTTTTCTCTTTTCTAATTTATGTGTAAATAAGTTTTAGTCTACTTAGGTCAAAGTGTGAAGCTCTTGGTAATAAAATAAGGTTAGATTTATTCCTCTCTTGTGCTTTAATGGTTTATCTTTTTAGTAATTATTATATGTGTTATATTTTGTTTCTGATAATTTAGAAACTACCCTTGTAAAGAGGAGTTCTTGATTTATTGTAGACAAAATATTGGCACAGTGAATGCTTTAACCCATTTACAAGTGGTGGTGTTAGAGACTCTCCTTATAAAGTGGAGATCTTGATTTATTGTAGACAAAATATTAGCACAGTGAATGCTTGATCCCATTTATAAGTGATGATATTAATAGATGATTAAAGGAAACATAATATAATTACGTATATTATTTTAATGGACTTTTAATGTTGTATTTTTCGATTGGAACCTCCATGTTGCGAGGATTCTAATTGAGTTATAAAAGGAATTAATCTTACCTTTTCTTTATTTACCAAGAGTGGATCTTTTTACCTAAGTAAATAATTTTTACCGTAGTCACAAAATATTTACTTCACCTTAATCTTCAACAATTCCCTGTGGATCGACCTCGGACTCACCGAGAAATTTATTACTTGAGACAACCTGCACTTGGGTTTGCAATGCAACAATTAAAAGTGTGCATCAAGTTTTTGGCGCCGTTGCCAGGGAAACTCTCCCTAATTTCTCTATAATCTTTAATCATTAATGAAATAATCTTTCTTTTTCTCTCCTCTCTCGCTGGAGCAAAAAATCGGCTTGCCGATTCTCCAGTTTTCATATTTTAAATTTACTTTTTACACTTTATTTTTTGTATTTTAATTTCTGTACAGTGGGGGTAATTCTCCATTTTATTTTCTTGTAACATATTAACTTAGTGGGGGTAACTCTCCCATTTATTTTTTCTCGTACTTTATTTTCTATGTTTATTTTCTCGTCATTTTATTTATTTATTTATTTTTTGTCTTTTTTTTTTACTAACTTACTAACTCTCTTACTAACTATCTAACTTTTTACTTTATCAGCTATCCAACTTTTTACTTTTTCTGCTTCTAACATTTTAATTTATCTGTATACTAACTTTTTAATTTTTATGCTTTTTAACATATTTGGTGGTTGGTTTATACCACACCTTTGTTAATATTTAATGGACAATTTATACTGCTAGCTTGTACATTTTATTTTTTACTGTAAGTTACTTGTTTATGCTTAATTGGTATCGTGATTTAAATTCTGGTCATTTGGTTAAAGTTAATCCAGGTACTTTACATATTGATTTGTTTGAATCACAATCACATACATTAAGCACAATGGCTGAAAACGAAAGTGTGCATGATGAACATGAAAATCAACCGTTGTGAACTATGCGTGAGTATTTGCAACCATCTCGAAATTCTAGTCCATCATGTTTTATCTTTCCACTCAATGCCAACAATTTTAGATTCAAGTCAGGTATGATTTCTTTACTTCCTAATTTCCATGGTTTAGAATCTGAAAGCCCATATTTACATTTAAAAGAATTTGAGGAAGTATGTACTGCTTTTCATGATCAAACTTGCACTGAAGAGGTTGTTAAGCTTAAATTGTTTCCTTTTTCCTTGAAAGATAAAGCAAAAACTTGGCTTAACACTTTGAAACCAAGATCAATTGGCACATGGCAAGAAATGCAATGTGAGTTTTTGAAGAAATTTTTTCCAACACATAAAACCAATGCTTTGAAAAGACAAATCCAAAATTTTTCCCAAAATTCAAATAAAGCATATTTTCAAAGTTGGGAACGTTTTAAAGATTTGTTGAATTCTTGCCCACTTCATGGTTTTGAAAAATGACGCACTATAAGCTTCTTTTATGAAGGGTTAACACCTAAAACTAAGCAATTTGTGGAAACAATATGCAATGGTGAATTTCTTGATAAAGAACCTGATGAAGCTTTAGACTATTTAGACCATTTGGCTGAAAATTCTCAATCTTGGCATGGTACTAATCCTTCTGAAAATTCAATTAGATCAAACCTTGCAAATGCTAGTAAAGGAAAATATCATCTTAGTCAAGAAGAAGATCTGAATGCTAGGTTTGCTAGTCTGGCTAGAAAGGTTGAAGCCATGGAATTCGGAAAAGTAAAAGAAATCAAATCTGTGCAAAATGAAGAAATTTGTGGCATTTGTGATGAATTAGGACACTCAACAAATGAATGTCCAAAAATTCCTGCTTTTAAAGAAGATGTGCATGAGCAAGTAAATGCAATGAATAATTTTAAAAAGCCATTCATTTCTTCTTTTTCAGATACATACAATCCGGGATGGAGAAATCACTCGAACTTCAGTTGGAGGAATAGCAACTAGCCACAATTCATGCAACCACCACCTCCTCAGGCACAACAAGATTCTCAAAATCCTCAAGGATATGCACCCTATGTCCTACCATATAGGAAAAACCTTGAAGGAACATTGCATGCATTCATGGAAAAACAAGAGGCCATCAATAGCCAAAACACTCAAGCCATGATTGACATAAAAGACACTCTTGCTAAACTTTCTTCTGCACTTGCCATTCATGAGAAAGGAAAGTTTTCCTCTCAACCTCAACCAAATCCTAAGGGCCAGTTTAGCCTAAATGAGGGTAGTTCAGAAAGTCAAAAAATAGATCAAGTCAACTCAGTGATAACTCTTAGGAGTGGAAAGGTTGTTGAAAAACAAATTCCTGAACTTTTTGAGAAAGATGATGAGTCAATTTCCAAAGATGAAGAAGGAGTTGATAAGCCACCTAGCCAAAAGGAGACCAAACCCTCGTCTTCACCCCCATTTCCTCAAGCATTAAACAATTCAAGTAAAGTGAATCATAATAGTGACATTTTTGAAATCTTTAAACAAGTGAAGGTCAATATTCCTCTGTTAGATGCTATCAAGCAGATTCCTTGTTATGCCAAATTTTTGAAAGACTTGTGCACTGTTAAAAGGAAACATAATGTGAAAAAGAATGCATTTTTGACTGAACAGGTAAGCTCCATTATTCAAAACAATAATGAGTTAAAATATAAAGACCTTGTCCTACAGTTTCATGCATTATTGGTGAACATAAAATTAAACGAGCTTTACTTGATCTTGGTGCTAGTGTTAATTTGCTTCCATATTCAGTTTATCAGCAACTCAACCTTGGTGAGTTAAAACCAACTTTTGTAACTCTTCTACTTGCTCATAGATCAATTAAAATTCCAAAAGGAATAGTAGAAGATGTGTTGGTACAAGTTGATAAATTCATATATCCTGTGGATTTTATTGTCTTGGAAACTAAACCTATGGTTGATAGTTCTAAGTCAGTTCTTGTTATTCTTGGTCGCCCATTTTTAGCAACATCTAATGCTTTGATAAATTGCAGAAATGGAGTGGTGAAGCTAACTTTTGGAAATATGACACTGGAGCTTAATGTTTTCAACATGTGCAAGCAACCACAAGAAGTTTATGATGAAAAGGAAGAGATTGAAGGGATTGAGGCCATTATAGATGATCATCTTCAAATCAGGAGTTCATCTGACCCATTAGAAATCTGTTTAATTAATTCATTTGATTCAGCTACACAATTAGATGATGATGTTTCTGAAATATGCTCTTTGTTTGACTGTACACAGGAAATGGAATACAAAGGAAGAAAGCCAAGATTCGAAGAGTTAAAATCCATGAATGATGATGCCCATGAAGAAGTACCCACACTGGAACTGAAGCCATTACCTGATGGGTTGAAGTACACATTTTTGGGAGAAGAACAAAGTCCTCCAGTGGTAATTTCCTCATCCCTGACCAAAGAACAAGAAGGTAAGTTGATAGAAGTACTTAAAAGGCATAAAAATGTAATTGGATGGACATTAAAGGATATAAAAGGCATTAATCCATTAATCTGTACACATAGAATACATTTAGAGGATGATGCTAAAACATCTCAACAACCTCAAAGAAGATTAAATCCACACATGAAAGAGGTAGTTAGAGCTGAAGTTCTTAAATTACTTAATGTTGGAATTATCTATCCTATCTCTGATAGCCAGTGGGTAAGCCCTACACAAGTTGTGCCTAAGAAATCTGGAATAACAGTGGTTGAAAATGAAAAAGGAGAATTAATACCTACCCGAGTCTCATCTAGTTGGCGTATGTGTATTGATTTTAGAAAATTGAATGCAGCCACTAGGAAAGACCATTTTCCATTGCCATTTCTTGATCAGATTCTAGAAAGAGTAGTAGGACATCCCTACTATTATTTTCTTGATGGTTATTCAGGGTATAATCAAATACCAATTGCATTAGAGGATCAAGAAAAGACCATTTTTACTTGTCCCTTTGGCACTTTTGCATATAGAAGAATGCCTTTTGGTCTTTGTAATGCTCCAGCAACTTTTCAAAGATGCATGCTAAGTATTTTCAGTGACATGATTGAGCATTATTTAGAAATTTTCATGGATGATCTGACAGTTTTTGGAAATTCTTTTGAAAATTGTCTTGATAATTTGGAAAAAGTTCTTAAAAGATGCGAAGAAAAAGGATTTATGTTAAATTGGAAAAAATGTCATTACATGGTTACCTCAGGAATAGTGTTAGGTCATATGATATCTTCTAAAGGAATTGAAGTTAATAAGGCCAAAGTTGAATTAATTGCTCATTTGCCTTTCCCAAAAACAGTCAGAGAAGTTCGTTCCTTTTTAGGATATGCAGGATTTTACAGAAGATTTGTAAAGGACTTTAGTGCCATATCTAGACCTTTATGTAATCTTCTAACAAAAGATACACCATTTGATTGGACTCAAGATTGTCAAAAATCTTTAGAAAAATTAATCGATCTTTTGACTTCTACTCCTATCATGCAATCTCCTGACTGGTCTTTGCCTTTTGAGTTGATGTGTGATGCTAGTGATTTTGCTGTTGGCACTGTTTTAGGCCAAAGAAAGGAAGGTAAGCCTCATGTAATTTATTACGCAAGTCAAACTTTGAATAGTGCACAAATGAATTACACCACTACTGAAAAAGAACTACTTGCTGTAATTTTTGCATTGGACAAATTTTGAGCTTATTTAATTGGTTCATCCACTGTTGTTTTCACTGATCATGCTGCTGTTAGATATTTAATGTCTAAACAGGATGCCAAACCTAGGTTGATACGGTGGATCTTGTTGCTTCAAGAATTCAACATCACAATAAAAGACAAGAAAGAAGCCAAAAATGTTGTTGCAGATCATTTGTCAAGGCTGACAACAGGCTCATCTTTTGATAGCACACCTATCAATGATTCTTTTCTCGATGAATTTTTATTTTCTGTCAATTCCATGCCTTGGTTTGCTAACATTGTCAGTTTTCTTGTAACAGGTAAGATGCCGCCTCAGTGGACATACCAAGACAGAAAAAAGTTTTTGATTGAGGTGAAAAATTTCTTTTGGGATGACCTATATTTGTTCAAATATTGTCCTGATCAAATCTTTCGGAGATATGTACCCGACAATGAGGTAAGTAGTGTCATTAAATTTTGTCATTCAAAAGCATGTGGAGGTCATTTTTCTTCAAAGAAAACAGCTATGAAAATCTTGCAGTGTGGATTTTATTGGCCTACTTTATTCAAGGACAGTTATACTTTTTGCAAAAGTTATGAAAGTTGTCAAAAATTGGGGTCCATTTCTAAAAGAAATATGATGCCTTTGAACCCTATCCTTGTCATTGAAATTTTTGATTGTTGGAGAATTGATTTCATGGGTCCATTTCCATCATCTTTTGGATTTGTGTACATTTTGGTTACAGTTGATTATGTCTCAAAATGGATTGAGGCGATTTCATGTCGGCACAATGATTATAAAACTGTTCTAAAATTTTTAAAAGAAAATGTTTTGAGTCGATTTGGAATTCCTCGAGCTATCATCAGTGATGGGGGAACACATTTTTGCAATAAACCATTTGAATCCTTAATGAAGAAATATTGCATTACTCACAAAATTGCAACCCCTTATCATCCTCAGACAAGTGGACAAGTTGAATTAGCAAATAGGGAGATTAAACAAATTTTGGAAAAAACAGTTAACGCAAATCGTAAAGATTGGTCTTTAAGACTAAACAATGCACTTTGGGCTTACCGTACTGCTTTTAAAACATCTTTGGGCATGTCTCCCTATCGGTTAGTTTATGGAAAACCTTGTCATTTGCCTGTAGAATTGGAGCATAAAGCATTTTGGGCCATTAAAGCTTTCAACTTAAGTCTTGATGATGCTTCCAAGTTACACAAATTGCAATTGAATGAACTTGAGGAATTAAGAAATGATGCATATGAAAACTCAAAGATTTATAAAGCTAGAACAAAAGCTTTTCATGACAAATCAATTTTGAGAAAAACTTTTGAAATTGGTCAAAAAGTTCTGCTTTATATTTCTCATCTTCATCTATTCCCTGGAAAATTGAGATCTAGGTGCATTGGTCTTTATATTGTCAAACATGTGTATTCTTATGGGGCCATAGACATTGAGAATCCTAGGAATGGTATTGTATTTAAGGTCAATGGACAAAGACTCAAACCATTTCTGGAACATCAAGTTGTTGAGGTAGAATCCATTTCTCTTTCTAATCCTTGTTATGAGTAGAATTTATTTTAATGTTGTTTCTTTCTTTTGCAGTTCTTTGTGTTCCCGGTTAAATGGTGGATAACGGTACTCCGTGACTCTCAAGTCGGTTTGTTTTTCAGTTTCCCATAATAACTGATTTCTTCTCCTTTTAAAATGGATATCATTCTCTCAAATCTAAGAAAACATTTTCCTTCTCTCCCTTTAAATGCTCTAACAAAAGTCTATGAAGCTAGGTGTGAAAAACTGAGACTGTTAATGAATAAGGGCATCCCAGAAGATATACGCTGGATAATCGAAGCAAAGGTTCGTTTAGCTGGTGAATCTTTAGATTCATTTGTCCCATACATGCCTGGTCTCGGTAAAAGTTCATTTTTAAAAAGGAGAAGAGCAAAAAGAATGAAAGTTTGTTACAAGTGTGCACGATGGAATTGCAACACGCGATGTCGCTCTTTGGGGATGGTTTCCGTAAACAAAGAAGATAAAATATTCTTCATTAAGAATGGACTGAGTAAGGAGTCATTAGATAATATCTTATTGACTCTTGAGATGTATTCTTATGGAATTGTGCAGCGTGAACTTCTTAGTTTGTGGAATCTCTTCAGGGACGAGCAAGAGCGTTACAGTCTTGGGAATCTGACTAAAAAGACCCTGTTTGCCAATTTATAAGAAAATTGGATGGGAAGCTTATCCTCGACTCATAGAAGGCGTTTAAGTCAAGTTTACGGACGTGAAACCAGAGGAAGATGTGAGCCACAATCACAACAACATGTATATATTATCTTTTACATTTTCAAAGAAAAAAAAGAAAAAAAAAGTAGAAAAAAAAAGAAAAAAGAGAAAAAAATAAATTAAATAAAATAAAAAGGGCAAAACTTCGATTGTACTTGGTCTTTAATTAGATTAGGAGCCCCGCGGTGGAGTGGCAGACCCGTCATTGACTCGGGTGGACCTTCGCACGTCAGTCGGTAAATAAGATTCGTGTGCCATGCTCTGTAGAGAGCTGCGCAAGCATTCCCAGGTTTTAACTAAAGGCTCTGCTTGTTGATGGACAAAAAGAAGCGTCCCGTGTTTGCATTCTCGCGTGACAATACCTCTGAGCTGGATCCTGTGATTTAATGCCATAGGATCTTCAGCGACCTCTCACTGGCTGTGGTCGTTGGTGGTAGCTGTCAGATTTACGCACTTTAATTAGTGGCGTCGTAGCTCAATCCAAAATATCCCACAAGCGGGAGGGAGAAGAATGCCCAGATTGGTGAGTCAGTTGTCTTGGTATTATCTTGCACTCATGACGGGCAAAAGATAAAGATCTGCCATGAAACCTGTACATAAAGGTATGTAATCATTTGTTATTATTATTTTATCTTTGTATGATTTTGTTGAATTTTGGTTTTGGACAGACGATCCTTTGGATGAGATCCTTCGGGGGTTTCTAGACTTCTTTACCCTGATGGTTTTCTTGAAGTAAAAAAAAAACAAAAACAAACAAAAACAAAAAAAAATAAAAAAAAAACAAAAAAAAACAATTTTTTTTTTAAATTTCAAACTTTTCTGACACCAGTCAACCTACCTGTATAGGAGCTATTATTACTTTTTCTATTCTCTTCCCTATTTAAACACTCCATTTTCTTCACTTTCCTGTAACTCATAATCATTCAAAGAGAGTGTGAATGTAAAAATGGACGGAGCTTCTTCTTCTGTTTGTAGATTTGCCAGTATCTGTGTATTTTGTGGGACAAGTTATGATAAGAGTTTAGAGTTTGTAAACGCAGCAAGCACTGTTGATAGAACACTTGCTGCGAGGAACATTCGTGTAGTATATGGGGGAGGTTGCCTTGGGTTAATGGGGGTTGTATCACTTTCTGCATTTATAAGAGGTGGCCAAGTTTTAGGTGTCATAAAATGTGCATCAAGTTTTTGACAATTCGGGGGTAGAGACAGAGGGGTTTCTAGACAGTGCCCAGGCTTTCTTCCTACTCCCTTCACTTTTCTTCTCTTTCTTTTTTTCTCTTTTTCTTTCTTTTAGTCTATGTGTAAATAAGTTCTAGTCTACTTAGGTTAAAGTGTGAAGCTCTTGGTAATAAAATAAGGTTAGATTTATTCCTCTCTTGTGCTTTAATGATTTATATTTTTAAGTAGTTATTATGCGTGTTATATTTTGTTTCTGATAATTTAGAAATTACCTTTGTAAAGAGGAGTTCTTGATTTATTGTAGACAAAATATTGGCACAGTAAATGCTTTAACTCATTTACAAGTGATGGTAATAATTAAAGGAAATATAATATAATTACGTATATTATTTTATTTCGTATTGTATTTTGTTTCCAATCAATTTAGAAACTCTCCTTGTAAAGTGGAGTTATTGATTTGTTGTAGACAAGAGATTGGCACAATAAATGCTTTAACCCATTTACAAGTGTTGGTGTTAGAAACTCTCCTTGTAAAGTTGAAATCTTGATTTATTGTAGACAAAATATTGGCACAGTGAATGCTTAATCCCATTTATGAGTGGTGGTATTAATAGATGATTAAAGGAAACATAATATAATTATGTATATTATTTTAATGGACTTTTAACGTTGTATTTTTCGATTGGAACCTTCATGTTGTGAGAATTCTAATTGAGTTATAAAAGGAATTAATCTTGTCCTTAATTTATTTATCAAGAGTGGATCTTTTTACCCAAGTAAATAATTTTTACTGTAGTCCCAAAATATTTACTTCACCTTAATCTTCAACAATTCCCTGTGGATCGACCTCGGACTCACCAAGAAATTTATTACTTGAGACAACTTGCACTTGGGTTTGTAAATGCAACAATTAAAAAGTGTGCATCAAGTTTTTGGTGCCGTTGCCGGGGATCGAACCCGGGTCACCCGCGTGACGGGCGGGAATACTCACCACTATACTACAACGACAGAGGGGTTTCTAGGCAGTGCCCAGGCTCTCTTCCTCCTCCCTTCACTTTTTCTCTCTCTCTCTTTTTTATACATATGGTTTTTCATCCTATATGCCCATAGAGCACTGATAACACTGTATTTTATACATTTCGTAATCCTCTCACTAGGCTTCTTAAGGTTCAATTAGGCTTAATTAAGTTGGTTTTGACACATTTTATGATTTTGAGCCGAATTGGACAATTAAATAAATTATTGCATAAATTAGCCTTAATTATCTCTTTGGAAGTGTTTAGTAAATTAGCTATAACTTGAGTTACAAATATATGATTGATGTGATTTTGGTCTTGTAGGAAAGCTAAGACAATTCTCTACAACTTTCATGTTGAACACTTTTCCAGAATCGGACTCATTGGAGGTGATATTGGGCTTTGAAGTCAAAACAGAGGAGCTGAAATCGGGTCTAAACACTTTGCAGTAATTGGATCATATCTTAAGTTCTAGACATGATTTTGGACTCAAACTAAAGTCATTTTAAAGCAAATATTCAGGCCTACAACTTTCATGAAGACCACTTCTCTCAAAATGAAGAAAACTGGACACACGGCTGTACACGTTGGCTCAATTATAATAATAATAATAATAATAATAATAATAATAATAATAATAATAATAATAATAATAATAATAATAATAATAATAATAATAATAATAATAATAATAATAAAAGCATACAAGTCGAGACTTAATCGTTAAGTTTCCTCATTTGTAGCAACCGTAGCAACACCAGATTATCAGTAGCACTATAGTAGCACACTGTAGATTACTGTAGCTACAGTGGCCAAATTTGCCTATATAAAGGCAATTGAAGAATTAAAGAGGAGGTTACGAAGAGGAGCCTCTGGGCTTATTTCCAGAGGAGGATAGGAGGAATTCCCTCTTCTCCTCAGTCTCCCTTCACTTTTCTTTTCTTTTCTCTTTCTCTTTTTCTCTTTTCTAATTTATGTGTAAATAAGTTTTAGTCTACTTGGGTCAAAGTGTGAAACTCTTGGTAATAAAATAATGTTAGATTTATTCTTCTCTTGTGCTTTAATGGTTTATCTTTTTAGTAATTATTATACGTGTTATATTTTGTTTCTGATAATTTAAAAACTACCCTTGTAAAGAGGAGTTCTTGATTTATTGTAGACAAAATATTGGCACAGTGAATGCTTTAACCCATTTACAAGTGGTGGTGTTAGAAACTCTCCTTATAAAGTAGAGATCTTGATTTATTGTAGACAAAATATTAGCACAGTGAATGCTTGATCCCATTTATGAGTGATGATATTAATAGATGATTAAAGGAAACATAATATAATTACGTATATTATTTTAATGGACTTTTAATGTTGTATTTTCTGATTGGAACCTCCATGTTGCGAGGATTCTAATTGAGTTATAAAAGAAATTAATCTTACCTTTTCTTTATTTACCAAGAGTGGATCTTTTTACCCAAGTAAATAATTTTTACCGTAGTCACAAAATATTTACTTCACCTTAATCTTCAACAATTCCCTGTGTATCAACCTCGGACTCACCTTGTTTTGAAGAATAAATTTCTGATGTAAATATTTTTGTATATAGTAAAAAGTAAATAGTGTGTGAATAGTATATGAATAGTGTGTGAATAGTATTGTGAATAGTAATGAATAGTATTATAAATAGTAACATGAATAGTATGTGAATAGTAACATAAATAGTACATGAATAGTAACATGAATAGTGTGTGAATAGAAAAAAATAAAAATAAAAAAATAAAAAATAAAAAAATAAAAAAATGAAAAGAAAACAAAAATAATAAAAAAATGAAAATAAAAAATGAAAATAATAAAAAAATGAAACAAAAAGAAATTAAAAAAAAATTAACTGTGGGGTTAATTCTCCCTTTTATTTTCTTGTACAGTGAGGTTAATTCTCCCTTTTGTTTTCTTGCCTAGTGGGGGAACCTCTCCCTTTTATTTTCTTTATACATATTAACTTAGTGGGGGTAACTCTCCCTTTTATTTTCTGTACATACTAACTTAGTGGGGGAAACTCTCCCTTAACCCTTTATAATCTGCAATCATTAATGAAATAATCTTTCTTCTTCTCTTCTTTCTCACTGGAGCAAAAAATCGGCTTGCCGATTCTCCGATTTTCATATTTTAAATTTATTTTTTGCACATTATTTTCTGTATTTTATTTTTTGCACTTTATTTTTTTTGTTATTTATTTTCTGTCATTTATTTTTTTATTTATTTTTTTTGTCATTTATTTTTGTTTACTAACTTACTAACTTTCTTACTAACTATCTAACTTTTTACTTTACCCGCTTCTAACATTTTAATTTATCTCGCATACTAATTTTTTTTTTACTTATTAACTTATCCGTGGTCTCTTATTACCCCATCTTTGTTATTTTTTTTATTTGGTGGCTAGTTTCTACTACACCATTTTTAAGTTTTATTTGGTGGTTGGTTTCTACCACACCATTTTTAATTTTTCTTTGGTGGTTGGTTTAATACCACACTTTTATTAATATTTAATGGCAGGTTTATACCGCCTACTTTTTAATATTATTATTTTTATCATGGCAGGTTTATACCGCCTACTTGTAAATATATATATTTTAAAAAAAAGTCTTGGGAATCTGACTCAAAAAGACCCTGTTTGTCAATTTATAAGAAAATTGAATGGGAAGCCTATCCTCGACTCATAGAAGGCGTTTAAGCCGTTACTTGACGTAAAACCAGAGGAAGATCTGAGCCACAATCACAACTACATGTATACATTTTCTTGAATAGATTTTTTTAAAAAAGAAAAGCAAGAAGTGGTCCAAAGGAAATGTTGCGAGAAGCAGTAAGAAAAGGAAGCCAGTCAAGACACTTCATCTGTTTAAATAATTTCAATCTTTGGTCGTACTTTTTTTTGTTTATATTTGTGTGAGGTTGCTCTTTTTAGTAATTGCAGTAACATGTACTATCTTCTTTCCTTTACCTATCTATTTTATTTTAACATTGAGGACAATATTGTGATCTGGTTGGGGGGAAGGATAATTGTGTAAATAGTTGTGTGAATAATTATTGTGTGAATAATTATGCATAAAAAAATTGTTTAAAAAAATTGTTTGAAAAAAAAAATTTAGGAAGTGTGTTTATTAATATGTTTGTCGTGTTTATATGTTTGTTAGCAATTTTCTAACCTAAACCAGTTAAGGATGGCAGAGTAAGGAGTAAATTTTGCTGTGATTGTAATTTTACTCTTGAGACGCATTTAGATTAGGGTAGATACCTAGTTTGTGTAGAAGTAGTAATTTAGATACAGGGAAATTTACATGATTGAGTAAATTGTCTTCTTTCTTAAACATCACATGCTTGGTTATGGATGTTGAAATTTTTGTGGACTGAGAATGATGAATATATACCTTGTGAGATTTTGAGCCTATCGATGAATGGATTGAACATCTGTACCATTCTCTTCTTTCTTGTGTGATTTTTTCTCATGGAATTGTTACTCTAGAACTTGCTTTGATTCTTTTTGAGGTTACATTTTCACATGCATACATAAACATGATTGAGACATTTTTTTTTCTTGAATTAACTACTTTGACCAAATAGCTAACCTTACATATTTTCCTTTGCTTAACCCCTTTGAGCTTATTTGACTATTCTTTGTTTCTAACTCATTACGTGTCTTAAATGAAAAATCATGTTCTAACCCAATCTTAGGGAATAAGAGAGCATTGACTTTGTTATTTGATGAGTTCTTGAACAAGTGTGGGGGTGCTTGTGCAGATTGGTTATATAAAAAAAGAAAAAAAGAAAAAATGTTTCTATAAAAAAAAAGAGCTGATTATTGCTACAATCAAAAGAATGCACCATGTGATATATTCATACCTAGAATGAGGGTGGATGATTAGAAATAACAGGAATAGAAGGAGAATGTTCAAGCCTAAATGAATTCAATCTACCAATTGATCTTTAACGAAACATTAGTCAAATATTGGTCAATGCCCTTTATGAAAAAAAAAAACAAATAGAGAAAGAATTAAGAAAATCTTAGGAAAGTTAGACTGAATGTTCTCAAACATATTCTCCACTCTAACTGTAACATAATGCTCTTTTATTCTCTTTGGTATTTAACTTGTCTTATCTATATTACTTCCACCTTTACCTTGACCCCATTATAACCTTGATTAAAATCCTCATGATTTGTGTATATATGTTATTTTTGAGTAGTAAAAAAGTAGAAGATAAGCAAGCTTATGGTAGTGTAATTTTCATGGGTTGAATTGAGTGAAATACCTACCTTTTAAACACTTGAGAGATTGAGAGTGAATTCTGTGAAGATCTATCATTCTTGATTCATTCTTTTCAACTGAAGTTTCCTTACTTGTTGGTTTGAGATGTGAAGAAATGTTACCTCATGACTGTTTTGATCCCTTGATTGTCTAGTTGCTTTTCTTGAGTTATTGAATCCTTTAGAGTTTTTAGTTTTTGAGTCTGTGTCGTTTTTCTTTGGTTTTTGTCTTTTGTGTTTTGCCCAGGAGTAAAAAAATTAAGTGTGGGGGAATTTGATAAGACTGTATTTTATACATTTCATAATCCTCTCACTAGGCTTCTTAAGGTTCAATTAGGCTTAATTAAGTTGGTTTTGACACATTTTATGATTTTGAGCCGAATTGGACAATTAAATAAATTATTGCATAAATTAGCCTTAATTATCTCTTTGGAAGTGTTTAGTAAATTGGCTATAACTTGAGTTACAAATATATGATTGATGTGATTTTGGTCTTGTAGGAAAGCTAAGACAATTCTCTACAACTTTCATGTTGAACACTTTTCCAGAATCGGACTCATTGGAGGTGATATTGGGCTTTGAAGTCAAAACAGAGGAGCTGAAATCGGGTCTAAACACTTTGCACTAATTGGATCATATCTTGAGTTCTAGACATGATTTTGGACTTAAACTAAAGTCATTTTAAAGCAAATATTCAGGCCTACAACTTTCATGAAGACCACTTCTCTCAAAAATGAAGAAAACTAGACACACGGCTGTACACGTTTGCTCAATTATAATAATAATAATAATAAAAGCCTACAAGTCAGAGACTTAATCGTTAAGTTTCCTGCTGTAGCACTGTAGCAACAGTGTAGATTACTGTAGCTATAATGGCCAAATTTGCCTATATAAAGGCAATTGAAGAATTGAAGAGGAGGTTACGAAGAGGAGCCTCTGGGCTTATTTCCAGAGGTGGATAGGAGGAATTCCCTCCTCTCCTCAGTCTCCCTTCACTTTTCTTTTCTTTTCTCTTTCTCTTTTTCTCTTTTCTAATTTATGTGTAAATAAGTTTTAGTCTACTTGGGTCAAAGTGTGAAGCTCTTGGTAATAAAATAAGGTTAGATTTATTCCTCTCTTGTGCTTTAATGGTTTATCTTTTTAGTAATTATTATACGTGTTATATTTTGTTTCTGATAATTTAGAAACTACCCTTGTAAAGAGCAGTTCTTGATTTATTGTAGACAAAATATTGGCACAGTAAATGCTTTAACCCATTTACAAGTGGTGGTGTTAGAAACTCTCTTTATAAAGTGGAGATCTTGATTTATTGTAGACAAAATATTGGCACAGTGAATGCTTGATCCCATTTATGAGTGATGATATTAATAGATGATTAAAGGAAACATAATATAATTACGTATATTATTTTAATGGACTTTTAATGTTGTATTTTCTGATTGGAACCTCCATGTTGCGAGGATTCTAATTGAGTTATAAAAGGAATTAATCTTACCTTTTCTTTATTTACCAAGAGTGGATCTTTTTACCCAAGTAAATAATTTTTACCGTAGTCACAAAATATTTACTTCACCTTAATCTTCAACAATTCCCTGTGGATCAACCTCGGACTCATCGAGAAATTTATTACTTGAGACAACCTGCACTTGGGTTTGCAATGCA
The DNA here is from genome assembly GCA_029884595.1 of Ormosia semicastrata. Classification (NCBI taxonomy): domain Eukaryota; kingdom Viridiplantae; phylum Streptophyta; class Magnoliopsida; order Fabales; family Fabaceae; genus Ormosia; species Ormosia semicastrata. The sequence goes on along the minus strand of JAQQTO010000044.1, from coordinate 43,793,693 downwards.
ACAATTAAAAAGTGTGCATCAAGTTTTTGGCGCCGTTTTCGGGGACTTGTTTTGAAGAATAAATTTCTGATGTAAATATTTTTGTATATAGTAAAAAGTAAATAGTGTGTGAATAGTATATGAATAGTGTGTGAATAGTATTGTGAATAGTAATATGAATAGTAATGAATAGTATTGTAAATAGTAACATGAATAGTATGTGAATAGTAACATAAATAGTACATGAATAGTAATGTGAATAGTGTGTGAATAGAAAAAAATAAAAAACAAAAAAACAAAAAAATAAAAAAATAAAAAAATAAAAAATAAAAAAATAAAAAAAATAAAAAATGAAAAAATAAAAAATGAAAAGAAAACGAAAATAATAAAAAAATGAAAATAAAAAATGAAAATAATAAAAAATGAAAAAAAGAAATTAAAAAAAAATTAACTGTGGGGTTAATTCTCCCTTTTATTTTCTTGTACAGTGAGGTTAATTCTCCCTTTTGTTTTGCTGTCTAGTGGGGGAATCTCTCCCTTTTATTTTCTTTGTACATATTAACTTAGTGGGGGTAACTCTCCCTTTTATTTTCTGTACATACTAACTTAGTGGGGGAAACTCTCCCTTAACCCTTTATAATCTGTAATCATTAATGAAATAATCTTTCTTCTTCTCTTCTTTCTCACTGGAGCAAAAAATCGGCTTGCCGATTCTCTGGTTTTCATATTTTAAATTTATTTTTTGCACATTATTTTCTGTATTTTATTTTTTACACTTTATTTTTTTGTTATTTATTTTCTCAATCATTTATTTTCTCATTTATTTTTTTTTTTATTTATTTTTTTGTCATTTATTTTTGTTTACTAACTTACTAACTTTCTTACTAACTATCTAACTTTTTACTTTACCCGCTTCTAACATTTTAATTTATCTGCATACTAATTTTTTTTTTTTACTTATTAACTTATCCGGTGGTTGGTTTATTACCCCATCTTTGTTATTTTTTTTTATTTGGTGGTTGGTTTCTACTACATCATTTTTAAGTTTTATTTGGTGGTTGGTTTCTACCACACCATTTTTAATTTTTCTTTGGTGGTTGGTTTAATACCACACCTTTATTAATATTTAATGGTAGGTTTATATCGCCTACTTTTTAATATTATTATTTTTATCATGGCAGGTTTATACCGCCTACTTGTAAATATATATATTT